>OY720679.1:145818420-147258889 GCA_963170755.1 Amphimallon solstitiale
TTTTACTGCCGATGATGTTTGCGTGGCAAACGAAGTGTACATCTAGTGTATGAAATTAATCATATATTTTTTGTGAAACGAGTTTGTTTTCTTTCTAATTAATTTTAAAAGGGGGTAGTATGGCCCAATATAAGCAGAAAAGTGTATTAATATAGGTCCGCAAATGGACCTAACCTTATAAACTATTGACAAATAGTAATAATAATAATGATGATGATGACTGACCCGGAAAAAATTGAAAGTAGCGATTTTCCTTCGCGATCATTGGGGGAGGTCACTGGCAGTTTACATTTCGGTTTTCGGAAATCGCACCCCATTGCTTCAACCACCATCTTCAATTTCAGGGTGAATTTTATTTATTGAATAACTTGTTTATTTTGAATTTCACACGAAAAATGGCGATGACAAAAGTTATTTGGAATTAAAAGTTTTTGGGAATCAAATTTTCTACATCTCCGATGTCGTTTTTTTTTTTTTTTTTTTTGGTAGGGTTGATAACAATTCTGCATTCATTGGTAATAATCATTTCTTCCCAACTTCTACCACTCTTTTTACTTTCTTATACGTAGTATAAGGAAGTATTGTGATGATGAAAATTTTCGACCTCGAGATTTTTGCAGATACCGAAAAAGTGGTTTTTAAAAAATGTCTGTGCGTCTGTCTGTCTGTCTGTGACCACGATAGCGGTCAAACCGCTGGAGATATCAATTCCAAATTTTGCATTTACGTGTATAATCTGCCTGTTGAGAACTGATTAGATTTTCAGAAAATTCGGCCGACCGGAAGTAGTAGTTTACTTCAGTGAAAAACTCGAATTTTGCCAATATTTCGTCAACTACTAAGTTTAGACGAATTTATAAAGAATTCATATGTACTTAGAATTAAATTTTAGAAGAATTTTATTAAAAAAATTTTTCGAAATTCCTACCGGAAGTAGGCTTTTTACTCTTATCGAAAATCGGTTTTTTGCAAATATGTCGTAAATTATGCATTCTATATATATTTATGAAGAGTACAAAAGTATTTAAAGTTGGATTTGGAATATTTTTTATATAAATGAAATTCCAAAATTCGGACCGGAAGTAACACTTTCATACGTATAAGAAAGTCGTGTGGTGGCCACACCTAATTTTTGTAATAAGTTAAACGTTTACGCTATAGAGTTCTCCAGCCTTAAATTCTTCGTTTCTACGTATATTTTGTACTATTTCATATACCTACTACATAAACACAGTTCGCGTGCACCTTCCTATTCGCCTAAACAATGAGAGACATGCTTCTCTGCAATTCTATTTTAGCAGTGACTGTGCTCTGCCAACACGGATAACTTCCAATAACATATCAGGAATTCCGTGATGTTATTGCCCAGATTGATTAATAATACACTCATACACAAACGGTATACATAGAATCGAACGCACTAGTAATTATTTGAACGATATCGCTCAGGCGTTGTTACGAATTTAACTTGAAAACAAAAGTGTTGATATTGCATGGCGGAACGCACACGGTCCGTGTAGAAACAGTAATCGATGTTAACGCACGTATGTACCTATTTGACGGGAATACACGCACACGCAATACGGGTACAGTTAGATTGCAGGGAGATATGAAAATTAACATTTCGAAGATAGTAAATATTTTAGGTGTGAACATTATATAAAGAGATCATTTTGAACTGCCCTGATTTGGCAACAAAAAAGTCCCAGTATTATCAAAAACTAGGAAATATTTACTTCCGTGAATTGTCCATACTAAATTTACATGTCAAATTTCAAAACCATAATGTATTGAAGTGTCTTGTATTTTCGTATTTGCATTATTTTATTGTCGCTTTTCTGTCTATTTCAAGACAATATGCCTGGTATACCATGCCAGATACCTTCAGCATGTCTAATATCATTAACCATCCCTTTATTGTTTATTAAAAAGAAATATTGTTATAAAACAAGTTAATATTTATCTGATATTCCATAAATTGAATTATTCATTTCACAACTTATTTCATTTCATCGTATATTTTGTCAAATTCTTACTTATTGATATCCTCCATCTTTAAAATTAGTGCAAAGAAGAGAAAAATTAATTTAATAAAATTGTTCAAAGGAAAAAAAAACTAAATTAAAAATTAAACTCTAACTCTTTTATACAAATGATTGAATCGTGAGTCAATATGTAGTGTCTAATAAACCCTATACTCACTTTAGCTATCTTAAATCTGTTAATATTTTACAAAAATTAGCGTCTTTACTCCTTGAATTACAAACTTAAAATCTTTCTGTTCTTTCTTGTTTCTTGCCTTATATAAAAAAAAAACGCCTACAGACAATTTTTAGCGCCTCTCTCATCAAATTAAATTTTAGGTTGGCATCTATTTCAAAAACGCCTGTGATGAAATTTTCGCGTTTGTTTTCTTTAAGTTGTCACGCTCGAATCAATATACGTCTATCATCTTAACAGCTACGCACACAAATGGCGACACTCCAAACTGTTTGTTATTAAAATTTTACAATTTTATTGCATACCTTCTTGGGTAAGTATATTTTATTCTCTCCTTGTTCAGTATAATCCTTCATTGTATTTGTATATGTATTGTAATGGGGGTACTGTATGCTTAAAACGACCCTAAGATATAATAATGAATGGAGAGCTAATGAGACTCGCTTAATTTACTTTATTCTAAAACAAAAACTGCTAAACACCATAATATGTTGAACTATTAACTTTTCAATTATAATTTGGCCGGCTAGCTAAAGGGGGTTGCATTCTATGACAACGGAGAGAAATTATATATTTAGTTTATGTATCATTTAGTATTTCAAAAATTATCCTAATGGATAAATACAAAGTTATTTGTAATTCAAAAATTTCGCGGCATTCAACGTATGACTGCGCAAGATCGGGATAGACGTTTATCCAAGAGGTGGAACAAACACTGAAATTCGCGCGAAATCGCTATAACTATTGTGTATGTGTGTCTATTAAAGTAATCAAAAAAACAAGATTTAAAAGTTATGTGACTAACTAAGTGGGTGATATCTAAGTGACTAATTGTGTTATCTACAGGGCGTTACGGAGGTTCGAAATTTGATTTACCTTAGTCCGGGATACCATACCTTCCAGTTGTCGGGTAACGATCTTGAAGAAACTAACCTATAAAGTCAATTTGGAGAGACAGCTCTAATGCTGGGGCTCCAACAGAATATGTGTACCTCTTATGATTGAAGAATGAGTTTTGACAGTGATGAAAACAAACACTTTATACAAGAAAACAACAGATATGAATTTATTTAAAACATAACTATGAAATTCTACGACAATACAACAATATCCATAAAATCTTTATGTTAAACAATACACTTTTGTTGTGTACAAGAACAGCAGTTAATTAGGCAGAAGTTCTACAGATTTGATATATTGAAATCAAGGCAAAATATACGAGTTTGGCCCTTAGGTACCAACTATTTAACTGGACTGCATGACAATAAGATAGGATTAAATTTAACTGAAAGTATATTCTGATAATTTTTTTTAAATAAGCATTTTATTGTTTGAAATTTTAAATTGATTTTCCTAGTGTTTATATAAGCTATGTAACAAGATTTGAATTTAATTAATTTATAGAAAAGATCGAATTAAAAGACGTTACATAAATGTGACATAGATTTAGATTTGACCCACATTTGTGTCAAGAAACAGGTGCATTAACTAATAACAGACTTGGTACCTTCTGTGTACTAATTCCTTGTCTTGTTTAAGGGCAGGTACTTGTTCTACTGGGATGTGATTCTCTGTAGAGGCAGCTCGTGTCCTAGTGTCTACGGTCGTCCCAGCTGTCATACATCGGCGTACGGTGTGTGTATCCTTGACCTAGTTCGGCACGGTTTAAGGTCGACTTCTTCAATGGATGACCTTCTGACTCGTAAGTGGAAATGATTCAGCAGACACTTTATGGCTTGTTTGGATGTATCAACTTTGACAGCGACTGGATATCAATATGGATCAATAATGAAAATTGACGCGTCTATCAACTCAATGGATGATCACAAATAAAATAAATCGCCTAACACTTAATCGACGGACGATTGCATGATCGCAAAAAAATGAATCGAAGTGAATGGCTCGAAGTGAATGCTCACAAAAAAATGAAAAATGAATAATCCCTGTGTCTCGTCGGATGTGCCTTTTTATATGAATCTCTGTTGTGGATGTTGTAACCATGGCAATTTTATACAGTAGAATTTTACAAAGTCTTTTTACGGGCAAGTCTATTTTTGAATATTTGTGGAATCATGTTTTATCTTAGTTAAATTAATTCGTCTTTCAATCGGTACAATAAAATTACTTTAATTCGTTTTCTTTTAGAAAAACACATTTTTTTAAAAATTAAAGGGCAAATTTAGCATTTCGACTGTCATTTTTTTGATGACGTCATTGACGCTAATAAAATAAATTTAAATATCAGAATTTTGGCTTAAAATGCCTTTTTAGTAGAACTTTACCTTTACAAATTAAACTTATAAATACATACAATGTTTTTTCATCTTTTAATCCTTTTTAAAATCTTTCTTTATACAAAAAATGAGTGTGGTTAGTTTTTGAAGTGTAATAACTAAATGGTCTTTTAATTTATTTACGAATTACTGTTATAACATGAAACTATGACCTTTTCTTAATCTATACCACCTTTTTTAAGTTATCTAAATAGCCTGTAATTAATATTATAAAACTTTTCTTTCACCTATGTTGACAACTGTCAAATTATTCAAAATGCTTATTTAAATATCTGTACTCAACTAGTAAATATGACGTTGAAAAATATTCCAACATAAATGCGTCTCGCTAGACTTTGTAACTGCTAGAGTTAATTTATAATTACTTTGATCACTTATTGGAAATATTTGAAATTTAATATGCCTTTGTCAAAATGGCGCGTCGAAATTTGAAAATTAAAATGATGCTTAACTTAAATGTGCGCATCTAAGAGTTTTATTGTTTGTTACCATGCTTGTAACTTGTAAACTCGTTTATGGTTTAAATGTTTTTTATGTTCACCATTAGTCTATTTTAGTTTTAAGCTATGCATTTTTAGATAACAATTTGTCATGCATGTGCAATACTTTTGCCAAAGTTTGGGATGATGCTTTCGATACTATCAACCATGCTTTAACCTTGAACCTGTAACTTTTTGTGACAATTTACTCTTGAGAAATCACACTATAAAATGGTACTCAATTATATGCCCATAGTGTGGTAATAAATGTTGAAATTTGGAATTTAAAATTGTCCATTTGTAATGGCTGTCAGATTCATTTTATATAATTACTTTGCCTATATAACATTTAACTACTTATTGTTGTATTGTGGAAATTTGCTAAATATAAGTATAAAAATAAGACTAATGTGTATTTTAAACTAATCAGGTATTTAACTCTATTATTTAGTATTTAATGCGGGGGTTTCAGTTGGGGTTCCTGAAAAGAGTAGTCATTGGTTTGGTTTTCTAAATTTGGGGGTGAATTTCTTTCTAATATTTAAAATTTGATGGGTTACTCAGAATTTACTAGATTTGTTAGTAAAATCTGTATTAATTTTTAGGAATTTTTACCTGTACTCTTATACAAGGGTCCAAACATAATGCATCGCCGATGTATATATGGTTGCCTGTATTCAAGGGGTTTTAAAGGGTGACTGTATGTGTTTGTGGGTATTTGACTGGTGTTGTCACATAATCGACACCAGTTCAGTATGTATTACCCTTTTCATCATTTGTTACATATTTCCTTTTACCATGAACTGATGTTATCTTGATTCTTCTTTTAGAAATCCTTCTATCCGGCAGTAAAGGAAACACATTACACACAACAGGAATTCTTCTGGCTGAACTTGGACTGCAAAGTACGTCGGCTTTCTTCACCTTTTCCCTGTTCTCAAACCATGCTGTCTCTTCTGGTAACACATCAATTTGTAAAGTGCTATAACAACATTAACATTGTATTTTTCCTTTTGCAGCTTTTTAAACCACACATGACCATTTCCATTGTCTTTTGAAGCTCTTTAATTAATTATTTAATTACACGAGGTAATTAAATAGAAATAAATTAGATGAAAATTCCACATCCCGCAGAAAATAATTATACGTAATTCCAACAGTAAACAAAAGATTAATTCTAGGCGTGACCTGACTTCGCGCGAAAGAATTCAAGATAAATGTACAGCGTCACTCGCAGGAAATGCAACAAAAATTATAGAAAGCTAATAAAGCATAAGATACAAAAAAAAAAATTAACAACATATTTTCAATTTATAAGGATGGAATTTAGGAAGTTTTGCATTTGTATTTTATGAACCGAACACAAGGAAATTCTAGTTGCCGCAGAAATCTGACGTAATGGGGTATTAGGATTTATGCCGAAATGACCCAACACTTCCAATTTGGCGCCTTCATTTAAAACTCTCGGCTGATTTTCTTTTACATTTGCAACAGATCCAGTATGAGTAAATTTGTCAGTCAGATTTAATACATATCTACAAGATATGATCTTATGCCTGTTTTTCGTTTAGAACATTTTATTGTGCTGTTACAAAATTTGAATCAATAAACGCAAAATCGGTGTAAAAACGTTCCTAAAACATGCATTTTTGTTTAATAAATAACTGAAAAAAAAAAGAAAAGGTATTCTGCATTAAATATAACTAAAAAGTTAAAGAACCATATGATTATTTATTTTCCATGTTTTTGAGAAATTTATAAAAGCTTTTAATATTGGCTTTGATCCGACGCTTCTAAAATAGATTGACTAGCTAGAAATGCGATTAATTTTAAAAAACAAACCGCCAAAATTTACTGTTTCAGAAGACCCTTAAAATGACGTATGACCCGATACCCTGTACCCTTTAAGGTTATAAAGGGGGTAACTCCCGGGGACAGGGAGTTAAAGTCAAGTTTTCATAAAGAAATGACCCCCACGAAATACTTATTACGTGTTTCAAGGAATTTTTCAGAGGTTTACAAATTTCCAGAAATTTAGGGTGGACAGTTTTGAAATTAACTTCCTGTATATTGACCAGCACTATGTATCATTTTTGATAATTTATTGAGCAATAAAATTCTGCCATGGAAACCCTATAATTATTTAATTAATTTCAATTTCACTTGGAAATTACAAATTTCTTTTTACACACACTCACGTCCGCAGAAGCATCAGCACATACATACATATGGATGTGTACAATTGCTTTCTTTTGAAATGGCCGGTGTAAATTGAAAATAGATCCCCAAGTTCAACGATAGTAACATTCTAATGTTCGAGTTAAGAACGGGACAAGCAAAAAACATGCGTCGTAAATCTTATATAGCATGAATAAGCCATTGTACTTAATATGAGTGTGGTTTATATTTTCTCAAGTTTTTAAATAATTTATTTTCTACAATCTGCACGAAATATACATGTCATATATATAGTAACGAAGGAAACACATATTTTGAATGCCTTGCTTTTAAAATTATATATAATTAAATGTTAAATACAATTAAAAGAAAAAGATTGTATTACGTTATGTATTAAATTGCTTTGTAAAAGAAACTACATCGGCCATATACTATAAGCCAATATATTTGAAATATTTGTGTATATTTATAATAATTTATTGTCTGATAACGTTCATGCTAGGTGCTTTATTAGAAAAAACCATTTTTATGTTCCTCAATATCTCTCTGGCTTTTTGATAATAGCCTTTTATTTTAATTTCTACAGGGAGATCCACTGTTTTTCATTCAAATCTTGGTTTTATGGAATTTTGGACTTGCTACTATTCTTTCTGGGAGTGCTTTGTATTTATTTTAGATGTTGAAGCTTTTTATTTAAAATAACAACGTTTAACTGAAAACTAAAATAATACTTAAACAATTTAGTATTATAACAATCCATGTTTTTCTTGTAAAAAGTAAAAATTGTTATATTCTCTAATAAGGGAATGTTTAGAATTATTAAAAATTATATTTTTCCCGATCAACACTGATATTTTGAATTAGTTTACTTCACTAAAAAAATCAAAATTTACTAATTCGTCGTCAACTACTAAGTTTAGAGAAATTTCTAAAGAATACAAAAGTACTAAGAATTTTAGAAAGACTTTTTTTTGAAATTTCTACCGGAAGTAGGCCTTAATATCTTAGCAAAAACCGGTTTTTAGCAAATATCTTAGAAATTATTGATTCTTTACAGATTTATCTAAAATACAAAAATATTTAGAGCCCGAATTGGAACAACTTTGTATAAAATAAATTTGAAAATTCGGACCGGACGTAAGACTACTCTTATCGAATAGCAGTTTTTTTTATACATTCTATATACATGTATTATAAGTGCAAAAATAATGAGAGCTACATTTGGAACAATTTTTCTATAAAATAAATTTTAAAATTTGGACCGGAAGTAATGCTTCTACTCTCATCAAATAGCGGTTTTTTGGAAAATCTCACAAATTTTGCATTCTAGTCAGATTTATTAAGAACACAAAATTGTTTGAGCCACATTTGGAATAATTTTTATATAAAAGAAAAATCAAAATTCGGACCGTAAGTAACACTCTTACTTTCTTTTATTTTTTTTATTCATTTAACGAAAATAACGTAGAAGTATTTGATTGGGCGGCAAAATCTCCATATCCGAATCCCATTGAAAATATGTGGAGTGCTATGCACAATCTGTATGGGAGCATTTCAGAGGAAGAAACTTATGTGAAACTTTAATAAATTCTATGCAATGAAGAATGCATGAGTATATGGACGATAATGGATTTTATATGTCGTACTAAGGTTTTTATTATTGCGAAAAGGAAACAAACTATAAGACCAAAATCACATAACCATTTTCTTTAATTTCTTTATTAATTAATTACTATTATATATTAATTATTAAAAACTTGATATCTGCTACAATTTTTGTTTTAATTTTTTCTGGTAAAGGTTAGAGAAATTAATATTACAACCCTAATTAAATTTTATTACATGATTACCCATTAATTGCATAGTTCCAACTATACCAGACTTTAATTTTAATTAATCAAATTTTGTCTAAGGTATTCTTACTTCTAAATTTTTGATAAAAGATGTATGATTATTAATTTCACGATATAATATTTACGATTGCAGCGATTTCTTTAATGAATATCATACTTTAAAAGAACTATTTATTTCGGCTAATCATTTGTAGAAAAATTTGCGATGATACTAATGATATACTTTCACATGTGCACAAACATCCTGGATATTCATCATATTACAATGTAACAATCCATTTAAAAAATTGTGACGTGACCGCACATTTTCACAATTTTATTAAATGTCCTCTCCCGTCTACGTTAATTTTATTTTGAATTAAAACTTTTCGTTTTGAGAGTTTGTGAGAAATTGAACACAGAAGTTCAAGTATGAGACCTTGTATGTATATACATATTGCAGTGATCTTGAATAAATAATAATATGTAAATAAATAAGTATAATCAAGATCACTTCAAGATTTTGTCTAAATTAATTTTATTTTATTCATTTTTATCATAATGTGTATGTAAATATTCACTATATCAATAATTTGCGAAAATTTAATTTTTATTTAAATAAAACGATAAAAGAATCTTAGTAAAATTTTTATAAAGTCATAATATTAAGTTACGCATTGAATGTTACGTTTCAATAATGAGCAAGTGTTTCCCGCACAAAGAATACTGGCACTGGTAAAGGTCGACCGTGTGGCCGGTGAAAAACAACATTATTCGCCAGATGCATGGATGAGTCATAAACGTGTAGACAAATTTATATTCACATCTTTGTTTACCTTTTTCAAGGATTGTTAATGCGCTGTTTCCCCAAGTGACCGATAAGAGCAGCACCGTCGATATACAATTTTGGAGGTGGTATCGGTATATGCCGAAAGTTGCCGTACGTTTTTATAAAGAAAATTAGGCATAAAAGAGCTGACGGATAAAATTTCCGGGACAGCTTGGTGCAAACCGCTATCTTTAAATAGTCTTAAAGTAGGTGACAAACCACTTCCTCTTCTTTTAAAAAGGATTACTCTTAAATCCGGACTTAGAATAATTTTTGAGATTTTCGACACTTATAAAATTTTTAACAAGATTCAACACTTGTAATATTTTTATTTTAACATGCAACGTGTATTACATTGAGATTTCTAGTTATACTTGAATAATTATTTATGTATGAGATAATTTTATTTATGAATTCGGTTTTTGAATTTATTTAATTTCATTTTATTTTATTTTTCTAGAGTGTTTTGTTTTGCATGTAGGGGTACTATGCCATACATTATGACAAAACTTTCTAGTAATTGTAATGACAACTTTGGATAGCATAATCATTTCATTTTCGTATAATTTACTTTTCTTTTAAATTTATTTATCCTACAAAAGGGATTCGAAATTAATAATTTTGTTTTATGTGTATATAGGATATATATAAGTGAACCAGTTTTTAAAAATTTATTATGGATGAGTTTGAAACCATGTACGAAGAGTTAAGGTGATTAGATAATATTTGTTATAAATGTGTGTATAGTGGTGTACCAAATTCTTTGTTTGTGGTGGTGTTTTTGTATTGGAATTTCACGAGAAGGTAAAAGTTTATTTTAATGTATATATTATTTCTTCTTATATGTATATCAAGTATATTTTTGTTGTATTTGGGTTTTCAATATTAACGTGTTGAATAATACATCAGGAATGTGTGAAATGAATTAAGTCATTATTTAATTCATAGCATGGAGTCCTGGTGAATTTGAAAGACACGAATTGGTCTTGGTGGTACTGCGTTTGGGAGCGAGAAAAGGCACCAGGCAGAACTAATCAGGGCTGAGTTAATCTATTGAATACGCAAAGACATTATTTTATTTCATTTTATTTATATAAAATTTATTTATATATATATATATATATTCCTTAAGGAGTGAGCACATTGTGATGTATGTTCGGGTTGTGTCCGACGAGTTGAAAAGACATACTCGTAGGGTGGAACTTTGGGATACTCATCTGTGTGAATTTGCTATCTGATGGTACTGTGTTGGGAGCGAGAAAAGGCGCCGGACAGGACTAATTAGGGCAAAGCGATATCCTTAATGTTTATATTTTGTTCGCAAATAGTAGATCGCGTAAATTTTTGGTTATTTATATTCCAGTACAATTCATCATGTGTAATTTATTTTATTTTTGATTGTTTACATGTATCTATGACAAATATAATTCATAATAATCACGTTCACATTTTTCTTTAGACATAAGCTTTTCACGACATTATGACTTCATTTATTTTTATTTCTTATAATATTTTATTGATTATGATGTATCAATTTGAATAATGATTGAATTATTGATTCTTTGTATGTAAATATTTGTATATTAAAATTTTTGAATTCGTTTAAATTTATTTTTAATAAATTAGATGTTAAGATTTATTTGGCATTTTATTTTCTTTACCTGATCTGGAGATAATTAAAGAGCAGGAGAATCGATTGGAAAATCTACTTATATTTTCTGCCCTTGAGAGAATTATTTATTTTAAACTGAGCTAGTTGTATGTAAAAGTTTTGCTTAACCTACTTTTCAGCAGAAAATTCATCGTATCTTAGTCTAGCATAAGGCCTAGCACTAAGATGCGTGCTCGACTCTCAATTACACATTGATTAAATAAATTAAATTTATTTCATTTATATATAAATTTGCAAGAGTCACAGCAATATGTATTATTTTTTGAACAGGTTTGTTCCAACATACGTTTGAATAAATCCGTGATTGTACGGAGCAAGAGCAGTGAATAATCACTGTTCCAACAACGCGAACTGACAAATCCGGGATCAATTGCAATCTGTTCCAACATAACATGATCTAGTTTGAGAACTGTCAAAACATAGTCCGAGCTGTTTGCTGATCTTTTACAAACCGAAAGTTATGGATACTTAGCGCATGCGCACCAAGAGAGAGAGAGGGGGAGAGAGAGACGTTTGCCAAAAACCACTTTTTCGGTATCAGGCGACCTTAAAACGTGGACATCTGCATCATAATTCCTTACTACGTATAAGAAAGCATAAAGGCAAATATTGCTTTAATTAATAAACCACAAGACAAGGTGTTAAACTCATTATTTTTATTTTTTTATACGTAGTATAAGGAAGTATTGTGATGATGAAAATTTCAATTTAATCTCCCTCTTGAGATTTGATTAGATTTTCAGTAAAATCGGCAGACCGGAAGTAGTAGTTTACTTCAGTGAAAAAATCGAATTTTGCCAATTATTCGTCAACTACTAAGTTTAAACAAATTTGTAAAGAATTCATATATACTCAAAATTAAATTTAAGAAGAATTTTATTAAAAAAGTTTTTCGAAATTCCTACCGGAAGTAGGTCTTTTACTCTTATCGAAAATCAGTTTTTTGCGAATATTTCCCAAGTCATGCTTTTTAGACAGGTGCGTTCCGAGTATAAAAGTATTTAGAACTTAATTTTCAATATCTTTTGTATAGGAAAAATTTTAATGCCGGCTGTACACTCTCGTCGAGGGACGGCGAGGCTGGGCGAGTGCGAGAGTGTACAGGGTACACTCGCCCTGTCTCGCAAAGCCTCGCAGTCACTCGTGGGCTCTCCATTCCGAGTCGGTTTTTTGAGCGCGAGTCAAAGGGCCTCGCTTACCCTCGCGAGGCGGCGCGAGTGCATCACTGTACACTCTCGCGACATTCAGTTTCCTTATACGTATGAAGTGTTACTTCCGGTCCGAATTTTGAAATTTTTTTTATACAAAAGATATTGGAAATTAAGTTCTAAATACTTTTATATTCGTAGCGTACCTGTCTAAAAAGCATGACTTGCAAAATATTTGCAAGAAACTGATTTTCGATAAGAGTAAAAGACCTACTTCCGGTAGGAATTTCGAAAAACCTTTTTAATAAAATTGTTCACAATTTCAATTTTAAGTACATATGAATTATTTATAAATTTGTTTAAACTTAGTAATTCACGAAATATTTGCAAAATTCGATTTTTTCACTGAAGTAAACTACTACTTCCGGTCTGCTGATTTTGCTCAAAATCTAATCAGTTCTCAAGAGGGAGATTATATTCGTAAATACAAAATTTGGAATTGATATCTGTAGCGGTTTGACCGCTATCGTGGTCACACACACAGAGACACACACACACACAGACAGACACACAGATATTTTTTTTAAAACCACTTTTTTGGTATCAGGGGACTTCAAAACGTGGACATCTGCAAAAATCTCGAGGTCGAAAATTTTCATCATCACAATGTCGTAAATTATGCATTCTATGTATATTTATGAAGGGTACAAAAGTAATTAGAGTTGGATTTGGAATATTTTTTGTATAAATGAAATTTCCAAATTCGGACCGGAAGTAACACTTTCATACGTATAAGAAACTCGTGTGGTAAGAATAAACGAGAGTGTACAGGGTCGCGCTCATCCCTCGACCCCTCGACGTTCTCTAAACGTTCCGAATAAACGAGAGTGTACAGGGTCGCGCTCATCCCTCGACCTCTCGCGCGAGAGCTCTCGACGAGACATCGCGAGAGCACTCGCGCGAGAGTGTACAGCCGGCATAAAATTCAGACCGGAAGTAACACTTTTACTCTTATCGAATAGCGATTATTGCAAATATTTCGTAAATTATGCATTCTATATATATTGATCAAGAGTGTAAAAGTATTTAGAGTTGGATTTGAAATATTTTTTGTATAGATGAAAATTCAAAATTCGGACCGGAAATAATACTTTTACTCTGAGCGAGTAGCATTTTTTTGCAAATATCTCACAGAGTATGTATCCTGTAGAGATTTACTAAGAGACTGGAAGTACTTAGAATAGGATTTCGAATAATTTTTGTATAAAATAATTTTTAAAATTGTATGATTGAAACGCTCATACGTATAAGAAAGTCGTGTGGTGGCCACACCTCATTTTTTTATTTGAATTAATTTAAAAATAAGATAGGAGTTATAATAATAAAACTAAAGATATTTTTCAAAAGCATTTGGGTATATATTATCTGTTGAACTAAGCAAATAGAAATAAATTTAGTAAATCATGGTCACCTTGCTATATAAATTATTTTTGGAAGATAAACTAGTTGGTTTTATAATCCAGAATATATTTTAAGAAATAATATGGAAGTGGAGAAAAGGAATGTAAATAAGAAATTATACAATGAGCAGCATTCAAACAAATATAAATATTCTGTGGAGATATTTATTTAGTGTGTTTTCAAGACCAGACATCCATACAATTAGAATGTGACTATCGACAGATACGCGCAGCGTTTTTAAACTCACACCGGTCATTTCTAAAGAAAGTAATATATGTAGAAACGCTTTATTTCTTTGGGAGACATCTATCTCTTTCGCGCGCGCTCCCTCTTCCGCTCTCTCTCTCTCTCTCTCTCTCTCTCTCTCTCTCTCTCTCTCTCTCTCTCTCTCTCTCTCTCTCTCTATGTGTGTGTGTATGTGTCTGCGGTAAAACTGTTTCGACCGGCAATTTAATAAAACTTTATTGGTAAGTCTAGAATGCAAGAGGAAACGTCTGATTTATCTTCGACAACACCGTTAGGTAAAAAAGAAGAAGACGAAGTAATAAGAATGAGAGAAATGCAGCGAAAGAAAAAAGAAAAAGCAGGAATCATCCGTGGCAACTTATCTTCTTCAGAAAATAAACGCAATGATCTTTATAAGTACATAAAGTGTTTTGTAATATCGAAAAGAGGAAGTTCAGTGACATTGCCATGAGAGTCTTACTTCAAACACGCAAGCTACATACGTTATTTCATTAAACAAATTACAATATTCCTATGTATATCGTGCCGTACACATAGCGCAAGTACAAAACAGTTAAGAAACGTAATTTTATTATCTTTTAATGGGAATGTAGATGATCAAGATTGCTATGACATGTAAAACTTCTTCCTTCTTTTATACAAGGTATGTCACGAAAAATTTAGAGTCACTGAACAAAACACTATGCGAATTTCTGAGTGCTGTTGTTTATTTGATTTCACTACTTTCTTAGTTGAAGCAACGAGTATCGGAGAGAGAGGTGAAAAAGGTACCTGTATAGTTGTTTCTTGATTTCTTGGAAAGGACAATTACTGCGTTACTTGCAGGACTGCTTCTGCATTCCGAAACATGAAGGCTGAGTTGATGTATTGGACATAATTGGAGCTCTTTCGTCTGATAATAATGAAGTTACACCAGTTTCTTACAAGCGAACTTCCAGTATTTTCTCTTCTTCAGTCTCCGTAATTTTCATATTTCCTTCATATTTGTTCTCCATAAAAAAAATCCAACTAGATAGTAGTGTGTCACTTTGTAATACTCTTTTGATTTTATGAAAATCCGTGCATTTCTTGCATGTGCATTTTTCAATGGCCCGAAAAATGTGACATCTAACGGATGCATTTTATGTAACGTGTGGGGCCCTGTAACTTTTTCAGATGCTACTAATTTGTTAAGTTTTGCATGTGAAAGTGAGTTTCTTCTGAAACAATTATCAACTGTTTCCGTAATGCTGGCACGGTAAAAAATAATTCAGAAATCATGGACTTCGACCAGGAAGAGGATGCACCTTTTGAGTAACCTAGTCGAAATTAACAACACAATAAGTTTGATGAATACGTAAGGAGAATACAGAAGAATTATTTCAGGATTTATTGCACGGAACCACAGTCTGCCTTACGCTGAAAGAAGACACGCAAAACAAAAAATTAAAATAGCCCGAGACTGTAATAACAACTGAAGAAGCAATTAATCTATTAAAAAAATACAGCAATATTTTTAGTAAAAGACGATAGCAATGACACTATTGCAATACTAAACAAAGTCATACTTATTTTCAAAAGGATTATGAGAACAAGCCGTGTATCAAAAAATACATTCGAAATATGTAATACTAGGAGTACCCACACGGCGTTGTCTGGTCTCTCAATCTGAAAGCATGAAAGAGGAAATATTACTTTTAAGAGTGAGTACCATCTTCATCCTACATGACAGGGTATGCAGCCTCAATTCTTCCTCCTAAAAACATTGAAGTAAAGAAATATTTTTTTTAATAATTCACAGGGCAGGTGTTACTTTTTTTTCGCAGAGCTTCGGGATATAGGTCAAATATTCGCTGTTCTTCTGTTTGGATATATAGATTGTCGGTTTTTTCAAGTCTTGAACAACCCACATATAGTTCACCGTGAGAAAAGCAGGGCTTGAGAAGATCGAGTTCTACAACTTTTAAGGTTTGTCCTTGTGCTCTATTGATGCTCATGGCGAAATGTAAACAAAGAGGTAACTGTAGGCGTTTGAATTGGAATGGGATGATCGGGATTCTAGGAATGAAAACCTTCTTCATAATCGTGACTTCAATGATATTTGACATCAGTAGCTTAATACAGAGTCTTGTTTCATTGCAAAGTGATTGTGATTTCTGAGAAGCTTTATTGGTGCCCCAATTTTTAGCTCTTATATATGTGAAGGTACTCCAGATGGCTGCAATGTGTTCAAAAACTTTACTGGATAGTTACCTCATTAGTATCACATGTAGTGTCAATAGATTTGTAAACATGAACACTACTGGGTAATTTTTGCAAAAATTGCTTATTCCTGATGTCGACATATTTGTTTCTAGGGGAATAATTGCTCTTTGGTACAGCCATAAGTACATAAAAAATGCTGTGCCACATTTGAAAATATTGTTTTTATCTATCTCTTGTTGAGTTTAGACAATCCTTACAAGGCTTCCATCGCAATGAAACTAACTTGATTATCATGTGTACTGGCACCATTTCCCAGTTGAAATAGGTTATTTGCAAATTCTCTATGGCTAGAGGCACGCGAGCGTGCCGCTTAGTTTGAAATTATAGGCACGTAGCTGACGTCACTGCTGTTATGACGATATCATTTAAGGTGCGCTGAAATCTAAAATTAGAGGCACGTGTATAAAAAACGGGAAAAATATGCATGTTCTAGTTTGTGGTGCGGATTTCTGTTAGTGTTAGTGGATTACTGCAGTTTATAACGACATAAACTATTAAATATGGACAGTCTAACAGGTAAACGCTGTATTTTAATAATTTCTGTTTAATAATAGTTAAATTACTAAACAGAGCGTACTCTGATTTTGTATTATGCACACGTAATGCTAATACAAAATTAATCCTGGAGGAATTGGGGTTCTGTTTCACTCAGACTAGACCGACTCGTGTTTTGTTAGCTCTCGAAGAAACCGGTAGGTAATACGGTGCCCAAGAGCCGACAAAACACGAGTCGGTCTAGTCTGAGTGAAACAGAACCGTATCCCCTATCTCGCCCACGTATATATCTTGTCTCATTTTTTTTAGATAACAATATGGCTACAGTTACCATAAATAATAGTAGTAATAACATAAATGAGACTATTAATGGAAAAAAAAAGGAATTAACCCTTGGTCTCCCGTTTGGTTCCTATAATGAACTAAAGAAATATTTAGAAATCTATGAACAAGGCAAAAAATAAAAAAAAATTTGACTTCTGTAATAATTTTCAGTACGCTACGCTTAGGATATAATGCGAATTTCAAACTACGTATTTGTCCAGGAGGATAATATTTAAAAGTATATAGTTGTAATAGAACATACAAAACATGAACTTTCAATTGTAAGCAAATACGTAGTTAATAATATGTATAAACATTAAAATAAAGTTTTATTTTCTAGAAAGTTTTTGATCATTTACCTCAAAGTCGTATATTAAATGAAACAGACCTTGGAAATGTGCAAGATTATTTATGTTTGTACGCAAATAAGAAGAAGATACAGTATAAAATCCGTCTAGAAATTAGTAAAAAGACAACATTAAAAGATCTTCATAATATTCCCTACAAACTCAAGACTGGGAAAAATCATTTGGCAGAAACTGTGAAATTATTGAAACCAAATACCGTAATGAGTTAAATGCTACTGTATCTATATAATCCTAAAAAATATTTTTCTCAACAGATTGCAATGTTCATATACTTTGCGACGAGGAAAAGAACTTCAGAGCATTACAATTCTCTACAGAAAGTATGAGAAATTCAATGAAAGCGTGGCCTGAATTTGTTAGTATTGACGACACTTAGAAATTGCTTAACACCGGCTGCACTCTTTTTTTTTTAGGTAGAGGATTTTAATTGCCAGTCAGAAATTGTTTCTGTATCATTAATAGCTGTGGAAGATCGTGAATCATATTACTGGATTTTTGAATTATTTAAAAACCAAAATGGCACTGATAAAGTAATTTGCTTTATGGGAAGTAAAGCTTTAACTGAACGTGGAGTTATGAAAGAACTTTTTCCAGGGAGACCTGTGTATTTGTGTTTATTTCATACCTTAAAGACTTTTAGACGAGAAATTGACTGCGAGAAGTTGAATATTTAAGGAATATTTAAAGAATGCGTTCCTCAAAGCGTATGTGACTATTTTGATAAAAATTGGCATACTATTCGGAATGAATGGCTTGTATGTAACATAACAAATGGCAATTTAAATAATATAACAAATAACCGTATGGAGTCAATTAACCATAAAATCAAACAAGTAGTACCTAATAATTCAACTTTTACCGACTTTGTTAAATATTTTTTAAATTTTTTGCATAGCCATAATCAATCGACAATCGAACAGCTAATCACATTTTGATGCGACCACTGCACCGATTTCAAAACCATGAAAAATATTTATTGCAGTATGTGAATATTTTAACAGGCGACAATTTCAAGTATATCCAGAAACAGATAGATTTAATCACTAAAGTCAAAATATTAAAGGAATAGAATCATGGTATGTTTCAAATAAGAACACAAAATGGAAATAATAATAAATGTCACAACGGACAATTGCCAATGTCCTAATTTTTCTTCCATGATGTTGCCTGCCGACTAACAGTAATAACAATAATAATAATGAAAATATTGAAACTGATTTATTAAAATCAATAGTGTTGTCCTCAAAAATTAAGAAAAGGGGTGACCCAAGGGACATGATTCTACGACAGTAATAAATCTTAATAAACGCAATAAAAATAGTAAAAGCAAGACATTCTCACATTTATTTTAAACAATTAACTAGACGCTATAAGCAAAGCATCCTGTGATACAGAATGTTCTACTAAAACTTTCCAATAATATTTTATTTATCATTATTAAGAGTTTTGTTATTTTGATCTTTTTAAATTTTGTAATAAAAAGACTTATTTTGACTCTAATTGTTATTTATTCCTAAAAAAAAATTAATAATGAAAACTATTATTAATTATTCGCATAACTTATAGATTGACGCAGAATAAACTAATGAATTGACGTACCTCTAATTTCAAATTTAGGTGCACGTTAAATGATAATGTCATAACAGCAGTGACGTCAGCCACGTGCCTATAATTCCAAACTAATCGGCACGCTCGCGTGCCTCTAGCCACAGCGTTGCAAATTATTGGGCAGAGGCATCACCGTTGAGACAAACTCGCGTGTTTGCAGTTAGTCCAAGTATCTGAATGCCATTCCATAGGTACGAAGATTTTAAACAGACGTGCATTTTATCTGTCTTAATTCCACGGGGAATAAATGGAAGTATTTGTCGAATGTCTCCAGCCAACACCATAGTAATGCTTCCCATTGTGATGTTGTTATGCTTGATGTTTTTCGACGTAGCATCTAGTGCTTCAAGCGCACATGTATGGAACATAGTGCATTCACCCCAAACAATTAGTTTACAATCTTTTAAAATCTCTGTCTTTCCTGAATTTCTAGAAATGTTACACGTAGGAGTTTTCGTATTAGCTAGATATTGTTCCCTTTCTCTACACTGTTGCTGTTCTGTTCGAAAACATTTCTTTAATCTGAGAGGCTGTGGCATATTTAATCTAATTTCACTGCTAGATTTGAAAAAATGTAAGTCATTAATTTATTTCAATGTCAAAAATGACATTTCATAACTTTAGATTAGATGCATTCATATTATATGTTTTTCTCTTTTATTGTCTTGCTGTTATAGTGTTATTACTAACTTTTTATCAATAAGTATCACAATAAAAGTCTTTGTTTGACTAAAACTATACCGGGTGTCCACACTTAAGTGCGCACTATTGATAACTCTGTTATCTTTGGAGGTGCAGAATCGGTCAAATGGGCAAAGTAGTACCATTTTTTATGGCGGTTACAATTGTGAAAATAGAAAAACAATTGAACGTCGGGTTCTCTAGATATTCGACCAAACAAATTTTTTTTAAATGGAACACCCTGTATATTTTTTGGCGATTGGAAAGAGAATCGCAAACTGAACAAAAGAGTCTTAGTACACTAGTATAAAAAAATGTCAAATAAAGTAGTTACTGAGAAATCTGTATCTTTGCTTTGTTTGCATGAAATCGATATACCTATGGAAAATTAAAGCGTCACATTGTCCAGTAGCTGTCAAATTATTTGTATTTGCTGTTGTTAAAGTTACTGTGTGGAAAAAGTACTGGTTTTACAAGTTTTTCAACCGTAACAATGGCATTTACTCATTTGGAAAAGTGTAATATGTTGGAGTTGTACTTGAAGTTTAACAAAAATTCAGATAAAGCGCTCGAATGTTGCATTCAGCAATTTCCTGATCGTGATGTACCAGATCGTCGCTATTTTTTAAAACTTTATCGAAGATTAAGAAGCAACGAAACAGTTTTTATAAACAAGAGGATCAAAAATGATTTTATATTATCACAAGAGACAGAAATAAATGTATTGGCATATTTTCAGGTACATCCAAATAATTCTGTAAGGGATTTGTCCAGAGAATCAGGTGTTTCTCGTAGTACGATCCATAAAATTTTGAAAAAAAATAAATATGTTCCCTTTAAATATCAGCCTGTTCAAACTTGTTGCGTGCTTTTGGCACTTCACAAGTAATAATTAATTTAATTTCAAAATAATAAATAATATCTATTTGCTTAAATTAACATTTAGTAGAGTACACGCGAATTTCAAATTAATCGTAATATTTTTCTTTTGGCTCACGCTGTATGCAGTTATTATTTCGGCTACGAAAAAATTATATTTTAATCTTAAAAATAAATGTATTGCAATGTCCACAGCCAAGCTTATTTTTCCTTTTTGAATAAATGGTTCTTTATAATGTATTTGCAACTACGTATTAAAAATTCTTCTAAAAGCATTTTATCAAGGGTAAAAAGAATATTTACCTTGAAGACTAAAATTTGGCGTCGCAAATCCGAGTATTTTATCAATAACCCTTTGTATGGGGAATGGCGTGAGAATTGAAATGGGCCCGACTTTGAGACGCCTTCCATGCACGCGTTACCGAATATTCCAGAACGAAATGACGTATCATCTTCCGTGCCGGGGATGAGTCTTTAAGAAGGGCAAGCGCTACCAAATTATGATGATTATCCATCTAAAAGTACCCCAAGAGAGTCAAACTTAACTAGTGGCCGAGGGTTAGTCTTCGCGGTTCGAATGTTTAAATAAAGTCTAAAGTATTCCGCGGGAAGCAAAAATTGTGTTTAGCTAGAGCACATAATTAAAATTCCATTAGTGAATTCGTCACAAGACGATCTAAGTGCTCTTGCTGTGTAACGTCGGTTGGGGAAATCTGCTGATCTTTGGGACAAGCAGTACCAATCCGAGCTACCCATTTTGGGGATATAATTCACATTTTGATCTTTACCCGACGGGAGAAGTACGCCATAGAAAACCAAGACCTCTTCGACAAGGACCGCTGACAGCCCTGGCCAGGCCGCTATTGAAGCTACAAATCAGTTTGTCTCAAAGGTATTTACGCTCTGTTTTTCTACTGAAACACGACCAAGAACTGTTTGGTTATTTGTCATTTTATTATTTGAACATGTTACTCATTGTAATCCGACGGAGAAAGTAGGATCAGATTTAGAAGTTTATTTATTTTTCTTTTAAAGTAATTAGTCATTTATTACCGAATATTCAGAGTATGTGTTATGTAATAGTATCAGTCATAATATTTGTCATATAGTATTCATCACTTAGTAATTGTAAATTAGGTTACGGTAATAAAATTAGACATATATTTGTGTGCTAGAAAAGGCTGGCGTATTGAATTATAAGTTTAGCAATGTAATATTATTTACCGATGAGTTAATTATTTTAACTGAACCAGCGCCCTTTTGTATGTACTATTTTACTTGTTAAATGTTTGCGTAACTTTCAACTATTGTGTAGGATATTCTTACTTTATTCTAATGTAGAGAAATTCAAAATCAGGAAAATTACAAATTATTTATTTACTGTTATATATTACCTTTATTGCCTTTGCCGTATGTGTTATATTGGAATTTTGCATATTGTATGTTACCCATTTTTCTTTTATTGTTGTAATAAACCTTGTTAACTTTTCATTATATCTGTGTTGTCAATTTGATTCCTCACCGTTCATTGTGGTAATAATAATAAGCTCAGTGAAATCTTCTCGCTTCTTTTCATTGACAGCCCTTTAATTGGGAATTACTAATTAATGTGATACTGAATTAACATTTTATAAAACGAAGCGAGTGGCGCCCTAAGATAATAGCTTACTTTACAATAAGATCAGTGAAGCAATTATTCATCAACCACCTAGAGAGTTCAATTAGTAATTTCAAATTATCCATATCATCTATCCGACGGGCGAGGAACGAGTGACAGAGCATAGGGCTCTAGGACCGTAAAGGTACGTAAGTTTTGTTACCTTTTTAACAGCACACATACACACCTAATTAGTCAATTAGTAATAATAGAAATCCCCTTATTGTATTAAGTTTAAAACGACCCCGAGATCACTGGGTGCAGCGTGAGCGGCCGGCATAAGTAGTTTTGTTCTCTGCATCCAGTACTGTTGCGGATTAGTAGAAGTTATTTGATCTTCAGTAATTATCATCGTTAATTAAATTTGTGGTAATTACCCCGCAACAAACTCTACTTTTGGGTGACTATCAAAGACGATTAACTTTTGCTCAATGGTTTATCAATGCTTTTGAAGAAAATCACAATTTCTTCAGACACTTTTTATGGAGTGATGAATCCAACTTTTCTAATCGCGGGATGATCAATAAAAGAAATAATCATTACTGGAGTCGTGAAAACCCATTTGTTGTTTATCCTTGTAATCCACAACACCGATTCAGTTTAAATGTTTGGTGTGGTATAATCGGATCCCGAATTGTTGGGCCATTTTTCTATCGGGGTTCTTTAACAGGAGAAAGATATGTGGCATTATTGACAGAAATTTTAGAAAATTTTCTGGATGAATTAAATTTGGTAGACAGACAGATTATTTACTTTCAACAAGATGGAGCGCCTGCCCATAATCACCGCGAGACAAGGGAGTTATTAGAAAGATTATTTGGCAATAGATGGATTGGCACAAATGGTCCTATTCAGTGGCCCGCACGTTCGCCTGACATGACGCCATTAGATTTTTTCTTGTGGGGAGCAGTAAAAAATCAAGTGTACAAACATAGATATGCAATAGTGGATGAGCTTCAGGAAAGAATTTCCAACATCATTAACGCCATCGATGGTAGGAACATTTTAGGAGCTACTCGTAATGTTCACACAAGATTGAGAAAATGTATTGAAATGGAAGGAGATGTCTTTGAACATTTAATTTGAATAATTTTCTTTACTATTTTTGTATTTATTTTTATTTGTTTATTAAATTAAAGGCTTTAATGAATGTTTAATTGTCCGTAGATATATCGATTTCATGCAAACAAAGCAAAGATACAGATTTCTCAGTAACTACTTTATTTGACATTTTTTTATACTAGTGTACTAAGACTCTTTTGTTCAGTTTGCGATTCTCTTTCCAATCGCCAAAAAATATACAGGGTGTTCCATTTAAAAAAAATTTGTTTGGTCGAATATCTAGAGAACCCGACGTTCAATTGTTTTTCTATTTTCACAATTGTAACCGCCATAAAAAATGGTACTACTTTGCACATTTGACCGATTCTGCACCTCCAAAGATAACAGAGTTATCAATAGTGCGCACTTAAGTGTGGACACCCGGTATAATGTGATGAGATGAACACTCGGTTATAATGGCTTATTTAACTTTGTCCCCTGTATAGTACATTCATTAACCGACAATTTAATTTTTTTTAATAATTGTTTTAAAAATGGGTGTAGTGTTCGTACAGTCTCTGACTGAAGGCATAACCAAAAACCAAATCTTTCCACCACTTCTAGTTTTAGACTTATAATCGTACTCCGCTAGTAGATATACAATAATATTGTACGGCTCAAGTTTTATATTAAATTTTCCCGGAACAATGCTAGTCTTTTCTGTAGCATATTCTTCCAGGAAATCCTGGAAAAATTGTTCAAAATGTAATGCATTTCATTAAAACTCTAATATTTACAATCTGTTTCACAAACATTATCACATTAATAACGTTCGCCCTTTATCATACTATTAGTTTATTCTTTCCGAAAGCTCCCCAGTACGTCCCTTCCATTTGTTAATTCATATAATTTTCCCCATGTTTGCAGACACTCGATGCGTTAGCAGGGGACATATATTACGTGGGCGAGGCTATAATATATATGAATATACGTGATGAGTGATGGTAGATGATTAAAGTGCATGTCATTCTGTAGATCAGATAGGTGTGTCCATCCGTGCAGGGTCATCAACCTATCACAGCCGCAACGGCACCTAAATTGAAGGGACTACATTTTCGTAACAGAAGTAGAGCAAAAAAGCGACAGGAAGAAACGCGATTTTTCCTGGCCTGTTTTATGTATGTACTGTTATTACTATGACGTTTCACTTTGTTGTTGTTTATATATTGCGTCTGTCGTGAAGTTTCGCACCATCCGGGAGGAAATTTATATTTGTATTATTTAAATTTGATTATATCAAGTCCCAGAATAGTTATTTTGTATACGTATAATGAAAAATCCAGCGCAGTAATGAAAAAAAGAAGATCTCAAAATAAATTTTGTCATCTCTTTACGGTTTCAGTATACAGTGTGCTTGCCGACGACCTGCGTATAGGGCTTACTGTGAGATAAAACGACGACACCGAGAGTTTGTATGAGTTAGTACGAAAAAGCAATATACAAACTGCTCCTTGGTCGAGTGTAGTGTTGGAAAAGGGGGGATTCGAGTAGATTTACGCTGAGGCTAGAACGGACTAGGCTGACTCTCCGTTTAAGCAGGGCAACGAGGATAGATAGCAGCTGTACTGCAGTTTGTATATTGCTTTCTCGTACTAACTCATACAAACTCTCGGTGTCGTCCTTTTATCTTACAGTAAGCCCTATACGCAGGTCGCCTGCAAGCACATGGTATAGCTTTCTATCATGAATTACATGTTTGATATATACAAAAACAAGTAATTTAATATTTTTTATCGCCAACCGTCAATAAAGCGATGCGTTACCACTTTATCGTACCGTACAATAAAGTACTTTACTGCCGCTAATATGTGTCAACACAGACACGATCGTATGACATTAAACATAAATCGTTTGTCGGTGTCATGAAATGTCATAAGTCATTATATCTTTATTTTTTAAATTACAAATTTTTGCGGTTGGCGTTAATATTTTGAATGCACCACGTAAGTAAAGTGCCTTTATCGAACTCGTCTATTATTCCCCTTACTCGCTTCGCTCGCTTGGCTCATAAATCAGACTCGTTCGATAAAGGATCACTTTACTGACTTGGTACATTAATAACTATTCCCTAAAAAATACCGCGCGATCATTTAAATTCTAAATTAGAGCAGGCTGTGAAATTTAAATTAAGTTGGTATATAAGTACTAATTTACAATTTGAATTGTCAAAGTGACGTTTCATAATGTTAATTAATCATTAATTGACATTCTGGACAACCTAATAAGAAAAATCCCGCCTGCTATAATTTAGAATTTAAATGATCGCGTGGTATATTATTTGCAAATCAAGGTAAATGAAGGTAAACCATTCGTATTTATTAGGATTTACTTCATTTATGATTCAATGTTATTTTGGGATGTTTAAGGATGCTGTGTTGATTTATTTTAACGCAGATAAAGTTAAAAAAAAACTCATGATTTGGTTTCACTTAATTTATTAGAATATTTCTAACAATAAAATTATCAAGTCTCCATTAGTTGAAAAAATCGCGTTTTGCGGTATTCATAATTTATAAATAGCCCAATTGATCGATTTTCGCAATTTTAAAAAGAAATTCTAAAAGGCAAAAACGAAATAGCCCATTAATTTGCGAAAAATCCCCCATTCTGAAAAGCCTGTTCATTTGTCGAAACGATGGTTCATAGCTATGGTAGAAAACGATAGGTGGCGCTGTAATCAAGTTATTAACAAATTCTAAATGTGTGGATCCAAATGACTCAAATTTACAATATATGTTAGTTTGGTACGGAAAAAGAATATCACAAAATCTGAACCCGATAGATGGAGCTGTTATTATATATTATATACATATATATCATCGCGCCACCTACCGAAAAGGGCAGAACAACGCCTGTCGGGCCAGCTAGTATGCAATAAATACAGAATTATTCATGTCTCTACGCGTTTGAGTTCCGCAACATCCATCAAATTGCCTGTTGATGTATTCTTAAATTTCAAATAAATTCTTTTTATCTGTTGCCTATTCAAATAGTATGCTTGTAATGGTATAGAATTGATTAATCAAGCAGGTTTCAAACAAGGACATTTGTGTGAGGTTGTAGTACACATACGTGGTTTGTAAATTAAGTAATGAGACTATTTATGTAATTTTTTTTTTATTGGAATAGAATTACAATTCAATATTGTCTCTCTCAAAATAATCCTTCCTTGGGGAAACACGCAGTGCTAGAGGCGGCTTTTCCAATCGTCATAGCAGTGCTTTAATTCGAATACTGGAATAGCCTTCAGCTGGTCAGTTACAACCGTTCAAGAAATGTAAATTTTTTCGAGTGTTCCAAAATGATGAGGTTTTTCAATTCCGAGAAGAGGAAAAAGTCACAAGGGTTCAAGTCAGGGGACTAAGGACGCTGAGGAGCTAGCCAAAAGCTCGTTTATTGAGATTATTGTGTGACAAGGCGTTATATCGTGATGCAATACCCAGATGTCCTTGATGTTTGGTCTCACATGCCTCTTCCGTAGTTTTTTAACAACCTTTCAGTCAAAGAGTTGATTGACCGTTTGGCCTTGATGCACGAGCTCTTTGTGGACGATTCCCTGGCTATCGATAAAGCAAATCAGTATTTATTTGATGTGATCTTTTGAGCTTTGGAGCGGTTGAAGTATGCCATTCCGTGCTGTGGAGCTCAGCTTCCGGGACACTCTTCCTTCTGAAAATGCAGAAAAATCTGTGCCCTTGACAAAATACTTTCTTCGTACGCCTGCTGAAGTTTTGCAAAGTATCCGTTGCATTTGGCCCAAGTCTGAAGCAAAACCTGATAGCATACCATTGCTCGCAATTCATGCTAATCACTTTTAGAACGTAATAGAAAACATTGTTCTGCGAAGAAATCCCTACGGACAACCAAATCCACTCTAGCAAGCCCAAACTCGCACTAAAGACGTATCACATGTTAATCTACCTCCCGTCCAAGTTCCGTATCCTCAGTGTTGCCAGATCGAACGCTACGTTGCCAATCGCATTACTTAATTTACGCACCTCGCATATGACACGTTGCTATAAGAAGTGGTGGAATGAAAAATTATGGATTGCAGAAGAGCTTTTGAGATAATAAACAGAAATAGAATTTAAAGAATTAATACAGAATAAAACAAATAATAAATACAATGAAAAGTGTAGGTTTCTATATACCACAAACAAGAATTTATGAATTTAGATAAAACATAAATTATTATTTAAATATCTATAATGTTTTTTTCCCATTCCGTGCAAATTTTATTCCCCAAACTGTATATGTATGTTATGTATTAATATCGTTGGATGATTGTTACAAATCCGTCTGTGGGTACCGTATCTCAATAGCAATGATCTTTTGTCTCGATCGGAGCCTATTGGAATGCCCGAAGCATGATTCAATTGACCTTTCATAAGATGAAGTGACTCGTGTCCAATTGTTTTGGATTAATTGACGGAATATGCTATCACTAATACAGTTAATTTAAAGGGTTTGAATTATTATAGAGACAATATAAATAAGACGTAGTGTTTTGATGTGGACTATTTATTAAATTTTATCCACATATTATTAAAGTTAAAATAGCTCATTAAGGATTTCTAATTTGAATTTCGATTATATTGTTTTACAGGATTGCTTTAAATTTGTTGTTAAATTATTGCATGAATTAGTTGATTACTGATTTTTTAATAATTTCTTAAAATTATATATCTGATATTTAAGGCTATACGCCCGGCCTCGAAATCGTTTTTCCCATTTCCTAATCGTATTTTTCATGAAAACCTTACCGAATTTACACGCTAATTTAAGAAAAAAATGCCTTTCAATGGATAAATCGTAATTTTTTCGAAATTGTCCAAAGGGCCCTAAATAAAAATTAAAATGTAAGAAATTTCAAAAAACAAGCCTTTATTTAAAATTATGTAACACTCAACAGCTATACATAAATTTTGTTTTTTCTTAATTTTTAAAAATAAAGTCACGAAACGGAAAACAAAATTTTGAAATTTAGGCGAAATTCACTGAAATCAAATAGAGTACCTATGTGGTACGCTCGCACATGGTGTCGAGAGGTAGCTCCGCCTACCATTTCGGGCAGTTTCTACGCAGTTTGTAAAATACTTCTGAGATCGGTCGAAAATTTTCAGCGTCACAATACTTCCTTATACTACGTATCAGAAAGTAAAAGCAATATCTCTTCCCGTCCTTAACGGTATACCTGCTAGAAGCGCATGCTAGGACTCACACGGCTTGCGCGCAGGGAGTATAATTATTATATTTGACTCGCAATAATTTGCTTCTGAAACGATCTAGAAATTTATTTCTTGCACAAAAAATAATTTTGGAATATTGGCTTTATTTTGTTTCACATATATATGGGTAAATTCTGAAAAATAAGATTAGTTACTCGATAGCTGAAAAATATCTTACACAAATTGGTGGTCTACTAAAACTTTTTTTTTTTATAAAATTTACACACCATAAAGAAAAATCGAAAACACTAGTATCATCCAAATACTTTAGGGTATAACCTTAAAAAAAAACAGATCCCTAGCTCTCTGCATTGCTGAGATATCACGAGATAAGTATTAATAATTGAAGAAAATGAAAATTTTAAAATTTACACAAAAAAACGATTTTTCGACCTTTTTGCGATTTCGATTTTATTTTCCAACTCAAAATTTGAATCCGGCAGGTGATTTTACATATCCAGCTTCACTTTTTTTGTGTGTTTGAGAAAATATAGATTGTATAATTTAGGGGCGGTTGCTTCCCGACTGGCAAACATGTCGGCCAACCGGCGATTATCTGAGACCATAACGCAGCCATAAATTACAGGCAGATTAGATTAGGTGACAAGTTCTTTTCTCTATCTTTTTCCTCAGCATAAGACAGAGCACGCGGACCCTTAAACATTTGTCTTTTATTTACATTTGCACGAAAAGCAGTGGTACGCCTATTTCAAATCGAACTCAGCTTGAAGCGGGCGTTCAGCCTTAATATGATTCAGCCCGATGTAAAAGAATTGAACACGCATCACCCTCAGTGGCCTGGAGAAAAAACCACGTGATTAGCGATCGGGAGGTCGTTGGTTTATACGGAAAAATGTCTATGTACACAGTTGCAGAACGAGTGTGAATTGTAACGGTATGTATTCGAGGAATGTCCTTCAGAGATATTGTTGACAACTTTTCTGCAGCATGTCCTGATCGACCAGTTTTAAGTATTTCGACAGTGTCTCGAATTTACAATGAATTCAAGAGCACAAGCTGCGTAAATTGTGACCACAGGAAACGAATTAGAAATCCATCTGCAGTTACAGAAGAGACCAAAATAAACATTTGATTGATGCTTGAAAAGGAGGGCTCCACAAGCTTAAATATGCTTGCCGACCAGTTCCAAATTTCAAGAAGCAGTTGCTGTAAAGCGTTGAAAACCGAAAAGTACAAATCTTATAAGATTAAAAATGATCACAAATTGTTACCAACAGATTTCTTCCCAAGAATGGAATTTTGCCAATATTGGATGCAAAGAATAAATAACGATCCAAATGTTTTAGCAATAATACTGTTTCCTGACGAGTGTACATATGCTCTGGATGGGATGGTACACAAGCTAAACCAAATAATTTGGGCACGACAAAATCCTTATAAGATTCGAGAGGCTAACACGCAGTGGCCTCAGAAAGTTAATGTTGGGGTGGGAATAGTGAGAAATAACATGTTGGGGCCGTTTTTTTTTTAGACGGGAATTTAAATCAACGGAAATATTTAGATCTACTTCAGAAGGAAGTAGGTCTGGATGAGTTGCGAGGTATTGGGGAAATAATATTCCAGCAAGACGGAGCACCAGCCCATAGTGCTGCCACAATCACGGAATTCTTGAATCAAAGTTTCCCCAATAGTTGGATTGGGCGATATGGACCATTTAGATGACCTTCCAGAAGCCCAGACCTTATTCCACTCGATTTTTTTTTGTGGGGTCATGTATCAAGCAAAGTCTACGACAATGTTCGAGAGAAACCTGAAAACTTGGAAGAGCTAAGAGCAAGAATCACAGACGCTTGCAATTCCATTAAAGTGCGACAATTGCAAAACACTCGTAGAAATTTTTAGGATCGTTTAGAATATTGTGCATCTGCTGAAGGCAAACATTTTGAACAATTTCTTCAAATTATTTTTATGTTCACTAATTCAATAAATTATCCCGCAATGTGTAAAATTAATTTTTTTTTTATTATTTATACCGCAACAAATATTAATGGGGTAACACTTTTAGCACGCAAATTCCTATTTCCGCGTATAATCGTAAATATATTTCTTCTTAACAGATCTGGATCATTATTTATTTGTTCCATCCAAAATTGGCAAAATTCCATTCTTGGGAAGAAGTCGGTTGGTAACAATTAGTGAACATTTTGAATCTTATAAGATATGTAATTTTAGGTCTTCAACGCTTTATGGAACTGCTTCTTGAAATTTGGAAATGATCAGCAAGTATATTTACGCATGTGTAACGCTAGTTTTCAACTGTAAAGGAACCATTACATTAAAATGAATTATTAATATAATGTAAAAATGGCACTGTTAATATAAAATTTATTATTAATAATATATATATATATATAATCCAATAATCCCCTCTACCATATTAATAATAATAATATAAAATAAAATAAAATAGATTATTTTATTTGCCAGCTAGCTTAATTCTTAATCTCGAGGGCGATTGGGTAAAAGAGATAATTAAATTAACAGGTTCCTAAAGCATTATTGGGTGTTAATATAATAAAATGCCAGTGTATAAGTGTAGAAAATAATTATATTTGAAATGAATGATTTTATATGTTTTTACAGACAAAGAAAAATCTTATACAATATACTGCTTTTAACAGAAAAAGAAACAAATTATTAAAGAGGTTAAATAAACTTTTACAAAGATTACACTGAATAACATTTACGTGTATCCATTCATTATATTCAAATGAAAACATAGCGAAAAATAACAACTTAGGCTTATATATCTGCATACAACTCTAAAATGTATCAAGTTACATTTTAGTTTATACATTGGAGACGTTATTCATTTATCAAACATATTGATCTCACCTAGATAAATATGTTTGCTTCTTTCGTCTCTATTTGAAATTGATTTATAATATTTACTTCTTTATTTTCAAAATACATTTACATACAATAATCGTTTAAAATACCTTAGCTTAAGGCGTCTTTCTTCCTTCTTCGCTGTTTTCCAGGGGAATCTTCTTTATGCACGAACAAGACGTGAAGAACTGGCATAGACTGCCACTTGTAGCACAATATCTTTATCACAAAAGATATGATAACTTGCACATTTCAATTTGTATACTCAACATGCGGTTAACTTTACAAGTTTCTACTTGTAAAAATACTTTTATTCAACCGCTGTTAATTACTGGAGTCGATAAAATTTTTTACAACTTCTTTGTCGACTCTTTATTTAAATTTCAGTTATCAACGATTCTTCTGACCGTTGTCGACCCACTACAGGAGTCTATACTTGGAGTTCGCTTTTCCACTTCTTGCTTCTAGCAGCCGAATCATACCATTGCAACACTAATTTTCCTTCTTGTAGGTGGACGCCTGTGATTCCCCGCTTTCTAAATAGTCTGGGTAATCCCGCTCACAATTCACACACATACACATTCTTTTATGCCGTGAGAAGTTAGAGATATCGCAGAGGTTATCTCACTAACATAAACTTTAGGCGTCATAATGCTTACACATAATAAAACATATTTGTATACCTATGACTACATGAGAATTAAAACTACAGTAATATATTCATTGATTTCAAATACATTTAAAATATTCATAAAATATTATTAATTAGAGTTATTTAATTATCATAAACTTATGATATTAATTTATAGAATAGGCCGTAGCATTACACAACCATCAAACAAATGCTCATTTTAGTTTCTTCTGTGACGGCCGATGGATTTCTAATACGTTTCCTGTGGTCACAATTTACTCAGCCTCTGCTTTGGTGTTTATTGTAAATTCGAGACTCTGTCGAAATGCTTAAAACCGGTCGATCAACTTCCACTCGTTCTGCAACTGTGTACATAGACATTTTTTTCCAAAATTTACTTGTCACTAGCGAAGTGACAAGCGATGTCATCCCGGAGTAGTGCACTTCATTTACTACACCTTATCAGTGTTTTGGTTAAATGAGGGAATCATAGAGGGCAGTACCTCTACCTTAGACAGAATCGACAGCATAACTCTCAATATAGTTGGCTGCGCTGGTGAATTTTGTTGTTGTTGTCATGTACTTTTTCTTCGCCATTTGCAAGTATTGCGAGTAACTGTCATTGTTAAATACGTTAGCTCTTCTTCACAAGTGCATTTCGAAACGTCAAACCGATGATACTACTTTAAAAAATATGGATGTACAGGCGTTACCGTCTACCTCACAAGCAAGTCCCAGTGAAAGACCAGAAATTCAGTATGTGTCATGTATTTGTAAGTGTTATTTATAGTATTAAAAACAACAGTTTCTTAATCATATTAAATACATATATTGCAGTTATAAGGTATAGTGTAATTTTTTTGTATATGATTTACTAAATATATAATACCTACTTATAGATAAAAATACATTTGTTTTAATCTGTTTGATCAGTAGCATTTAGATACAGAAAAGATTTTACAATACTTCACTATCATTACGTATACTAATTTGTTTTTCATGTGAAATTAGCATCAAATATTTTGACGTTTAATGTTGCAGACACATGTTAATGTTCCAGCAAATATAACGCCAAAAAATATTGATGACAATTTTAACATGAATTTCATACTTTAATAATTTGCAATCAAGAAATTTCAAAGTTCCCGCTCGTTAGAGAGTTATCATTCTCTACAGATTTCTACGATAAATTGTACCAAGTACCCGTGAGGGAATGACAGATGGTGCTGAAATTTGGTTCCCTTTTTAGTGAGAGAGTCAGCCATTTATACTCCCTCGCTTTTATCTATGATGTCATTTAGCGTAAAATGTTTAAATGTTTACGCTACGTTGATTTTTTCAATTAATTTTGTGCGAATTAGTTTCAACTGAAAACGAAAAAATAATTAAAAAGAACAACTTCATGTCATTAAAACAATGCACAATTGGTAGAAAAATGTTTGATTTATTAAGTGATACACAAATTTCTTTCAAATTTGATCAGCAACAAAAGTTAACATGTGGTGGAATTTTTAGCACGCAAATCCCTATGTTCCGCGTTTAAAAAAATGCACGCTATATGATTATTTAAATTTGCAAGTACATATATTAATTGTATAACAGCAATGTAAAACAAAAGTCGTATGTTTTCTTTCTTCAAATTCAGTAAGTATATGTATCTATACACTCAAACTTTATCGCTTCATTCGGTCATAAAATACACCATTAACCGATCGACATTCACGAACACATGTTCCTTGTTTATACTTTTTAACGTTTTCTGTTCAATCACCCACAACATCGCCCGTTAAGATCGTCATAAATTCGCCCGTTCCCACAAACGCGAGCTTCGAAGTATGTACTTTGAGAACCTGACAAAAACACCGTACTACCTACAATGCGTTTGTTAGTACGTCACTATCTGGGCGCTTTGACACACGGTGGCCTGTGCTTTTTCAATACCGAAAAAGCACAGACCAACAAACGGGACAGGTGTCATATACGGCACGAGGTTATCGATATATAGTTAGGCGAAACAAATGTAGGCGCACAGTTTATCTTGACTTTCTATAATTAGCATAGACGGAGAGTGTACAATAAACATCTGGGCACCTACATCCTATATATGTACAATGAACGTGCACTCGACAGTTTGTTCGTGTTGTGAAATTTGTCGTTGAATAAGTTGTTCTTGATTTTTTTTTTGTTTGTATTGATACCCACATTATTCGTACAGTTATATTGGAAATTAATTAATAATATTTTTAAATCTAGCGACTAAACAATTAAACAATTTTAAAAATTATGTGTGGCCACCACACGACTTTCTTATACGTACGTGCGTTTCAAAGTATACAAAAGTGGCTTTAAATTAAGTTTTAAACACTTTTATCTTCTTAAAAAAATAAATCTGTGAGTAAATGTTTTACTTAAAATCCGAATTTTAAGAAATTTTTTATACAAAAATTCTAAATACTTTTAGTCTCTTATGAAATCTGTATAAAATACAAGATTTGCGAGATATTTGCAAAAAAATGCTACTTGATAAGGGTAAAAGTGTAACTTCTGGTTTGAATTTAGAAAAAGAAATTTATGCAAAAACTATAGAAAATCAAACACTGAATAGTTTATACTCATAATGCATCTGCCTAAAAAGCATGCTTGATATATAGATATTTGTAAAAACCTGATCTTTCGTATCTTAAATTTTAAAATAAATAAATAATAGATTTAATAATTCAGCTTATCATGCTGAATACGCTACTTCCGAGAAAAGTGCTCTATCTCTTATGGTTTCCGAGATATTCACGCCTAAACCTTTTAAAAAAAAATGAGGTGTGGCCATCACACGACTTTCTTATAGGTACGTGCGTTTCAAAGTATACAAAAGTGGCTTTAAATTAAGTGTTAAACACTTTTATCTTCTTAAAAAATAAATCGGTGAGTAAATGTTTTACTTCAAGGTCGCATTTTATGAAATTCTTTGTAAGAAAAGTATTAAAAATCCTATTCTACGTACTTCTAGTATCTTAATAAATCTGTATAAAATGCAACATCTGCCAGAAATTTGCAGAAAAAATGCTACTCATAAGGGTAAAAGTGTAACTTCTGGTTTGAATTTAGAAAAAAAAAATATACAAAAACTATTGAAAATCAAACACTAAATAGTTTATACTCATAATTAGAGAGCGGAATCGAGCGAGCTAAACTACCACGGAGCCACAACCGTGAAAAGAAATAATGTAAACAACTGCGTGTTGTTTACATTATATCTGAATAGCACTAATTCATAGGGCGAACTGTAACATCTGTTTACTCCAGAGAATCAGAGAAAAAACTGCCATAAAATAAGGAATTTTATGAATAAAATCCTTTCTTCATCGGCGTAGGTACAAGGGTGACGAGTTTTTAAAATTTATTATATTTACCTTATATTTCGCAATATAATATGTATGTTTCAATAACATACGCGTACATTTTTAGTTATCATTTATTTAGATCTAGAACGTTGTTTATGTTACTTTTTCTGAGATAAAAATTAATTGTCAGTGATTCCGAAATTTATTGCAAAGTCTGTAAAATATCGTCACTTAGCTTTGCTAAAACATACACAGAAATAGTTTTCATGCAGAGAATTTCAATAGTTTACAAAATTTCGTTACATGTTTAAATGACGATGTTCGAAGTATTTCTGAGTGCAAGGAACTAACACAAATCCCAAATTTAAAAAATCAGTTGTTATTCCTTCAGGAACACTTTGGAAATTTGCCTAAACTAATGACATATTTTGAAAATCGAATCTCAAATTAAAAAATGAGGTGTGGCCACCACACGACTTTCTTATACGTATGAGCGTTTCAAACTATATTATATTTTTTTACACAAAAATTATTGAAAATCCTATTCTAAGTACTTCTGTTCTCTTAATAAATCGCTATAGAATGCATACTTAGCAAGATATTCGAAAAAAGGACTACTCCCTAAGAGTAAAAGTGTTTTTTCCGGTCCGAATTTTTAAACTTCATATATACAAAAAATATTGCAAATTTAGCACTAAATACGTTTGTATTCTTGATAAATACATATAGAATGCATAATTTACGACATATTTGCAAATAATCGCTATTCGATAAGAGTAAAAGTGGTAATTCCGGTCTGAATTTTGAAATTGTTTTTATGCAAAAGATATTGAAAATTACGTTTTAAATACTTTTATACCTGTAACGTACCTGTCTAAAAAGTATAACATGCGAAATATTCGCAAAAAACTGATTTTCGATAGGAGTAAAAGACCTACTTCCGGTAGCAGCTTCGAAAAACTTTTTAAATAAAATTGTTCTCAATTTTAATTTCAAGTACATATGAATTCTTTATAAATTTGTTTAAATTTAGTAGTTGACGAAATATTGGCAAAATTTAATTTTTTCACTGAAGTAAACTGCTACTTCCGGTCTACCGAATTTACTGAAAAACTACTCAGATCTCAAGAGGGAGATTAGACACGTAAATACAAAATTTGGAGTTGATATCTACAGCGGTTATCGTGGTCACATAGAGACACACAGATATTTTTTAAAAACATCTTTTTCGGTATCAGGGGACTTCAAAACGTGGACATCTGCAAAAATCTCGAAGTCGAAAATTTCACATTACTTCCTTATACTACGTATAAGAAAGTAAAAATGGATGAACCACATGAGATGTGGCTATTAATAATTCCAAGTGACTTAGACGCAGTTTTTAATAGAAATCTAGGTTTAATAACATTGCGGCAATTGTGTATGCTAAATACGCTGAAATAAAAGAATATTTCCATTACGTAAATATAACCAGTTGCGATGTAGAAAAGACGTTTTCTATCTACAAGGATGTACTTAATTCAAAGAGAACAAGTCTTACAGAAGAGAAAATGAACAAATAGTAGGGTATTTTGTATTTTATAATCACCAGCCACTTGTTATTCAATTATATAAATAAAATTAAAACCTCTTTAAAAATACAACATTTCAATAGCGCGCCCATGGGCGATGAGTCATGACTCGCTCGATTCCGCTCCCTACTCATAATGCATCTGCCTAGCAAGCATGCTTGCGAGATATTCGTAAAAGCATGATCTATCCGGAAAGATTTTCGAAAACCTTGTTTAATATAAAAAGAAAATCTATTTAATAAGTCTTATAGGTATGCTACAACTTATCATGCTGAATACGCTGCTTCTGAGAAAAGCGTTCTATCGCTTACGGTTTCCGAGATATTCGTGTCTAGAGTCTAAAAAATAAATAAATACTGGATTTAATAGGCCTATCTTATTCAGCTTGTCAGGCTGAATACATATTATCGAAACGTTAAAGAACAAAGATGTGTTTTATTTATTTGAGATGATGAAAATTTTCGACCTTGAGATTTTTGCAGATGTCCACGTTTTGAAGTCCCCTGATACCGACAAAGTGTTTTTACTTTCTTATACGTAGTATAAGGAAGTATTGTGATGATGAAAATTTTCGACCTCGAGATTTTTGCAGATGTCCACGTTTTGAGGTCCCCTGATACCAAAAAAGTGGTTTTTAAAAAATGTCTGTGTGTGTGTCTGTCTGTGTGTCTGTCTGTCTGTCTGTCTGTGACCACGATAGCGGTCAAACCGCTGGAGATATCAATTCCAAATTTTGTATTTACGTGTATAATCTCCCTCTTGGGAACTGATTAGATTTTCAGCAAATTAGGTCGACCGGAAGTAGTAGTTTACTTCAGTGAAAAACTCGAATTTTGCCAATATTTCGTGAAATACTAAGTTTAGACAAATTTATAAAGAATTCATATGTACTTAAAATTAAATTTAAGAAGAATTTTATTAAAAATTTTTTTCGAAATTCCTGCCGGAAGTAGGCTTTTTACTCTTATCGAAAATCGGTTTTTTGCAAATATGTCGTAAATTATGCATTCTATATATATTTATGAAGAGTACAAAAGTACTTAAAGTTGGATTTGGAATATTTTTTATATAAATGAAATTTCAAAATTCGGACCGGAAGTAACACTTTCATACGTATAAGAAAGTCGTGTGGTGGCCACACCTCATTTTTTAAAAAATGTGTCTGTGACTGCCTGTCTGTCTGTCAGTGTGTGTGACCACGATAGTGGTCAAGCGGCTATAGATATCAATTCCAAATTTTGTATTTACGAACATAATCTCCCTCTTGAGATCTGATTAGATTTTCAGTAAAATCGACAGACCGGAAATAGTAGTTTACTTCAGTGAAAAAATCGAATTTTGCCAATACTTCGTCAACTACTAAGTTTAAAGAAATTTATAAAGAATTCATATGTACTCAAAATTAAATTTGAGAAAAATTTTATTAAAAAAGTTTTTCAAAATTTTTTCTGGAAATAGGTCTTTTACTCTTATGGAAAATCAGTTTTTTGCGAATATTTCGCAAGTCATGCTTTTTGGGCAGGTACGTTACAAGTTTGAAAGTATTTAGAACTTAATTTTCCATACCTTGTCTATAAAAAAAATTTCAAAAATCGGGCCGGAAGTAACACTTTTAGTATATGGACTAGCGATTTTTTGCAAATATGTCGTAAATTATGCATTCTATATATATTTGTTAAGAGTACAAAAGTATTTAGAGCTAGATTTGGAATATTTTTTGTATAAAAAACTTTTTAAATGAAGTAACCCACTTACTGGTTTATTTTTCGGATTATTTTTCTACGATAAAAGTATTTAAAACAATTCAGAACAACTTATGTATAATTTAAAACACTCACACGTATAAGAAAGTCGTGTGGTGACCACACCTCATTTTTTTTCTTTGTAATGTTCACGTAGTTATCATTTGGTAGATATTTAATTAAAAAATTGATTTATCTCCGCGTCCTATGATACTTTCAAGGGTGTCGTGAAACAAAAATCGAAACACAAATGCAACAAATATGTCATTCAAACGTCTGTCATTCGGACATTAATATGCCTTGTGATTTTAAAGCATTATTTCTTGTGAAATAACGATACCGCCGCAATCATGAACAATAATTATCTCACCGATATGTATAGTGAAGTCCGCATCATATGGGATTTTTTTTTTTATTAATAGATTTATTCTAAATTTGAGTTTGGCATCAATTTCTGCTTCGATCAAGATAAAAATTAACCAAAAAAATAATAGTCACGTGATTCGCATTATCTGTCAAATTTAAATTTTTTTCCAAAAAAAATTCGATAGTGGGGTTATTTCTCAAAATATCGAAAAAGTTATTAGAAAAAGTTTTTCTAAAAACAATTTTTAGCCCATATGCAAAATTTCAGCTGCATAAGATAATTTAGATTTTTTGCCAATTTTTTTGTAAATTGCACCACTGTTGCGAAATAAGACAACGCAACCTACATAAAACTTCTTAGTTTTAACAATGCTTTATTCCAGACACATTTTCTTTAAGGCAGCGCCATATTCAATGTGTGTTTTTCTACAAAATCCAAATAGGGCTATTAAAATTTGGTCACATGTAATGCAAAGTTTATTTGTTTTTGACCCTGTATAAGGTAACTTCATAAAATAACTATTTTTGAAAATGTAGTTTGTGTCTAAAAGTAATACACATTAATATTAAGAAAATAGTTTAATTGAAAAGTCAAATTTTCTAATAAAATAATCATAATACATTATAAAAATGAAACGCATTTAAAATTCCACCTTTTCAATTAATAACAATATGTATTTTTGGTATTTGAATATTAAATTAAACATAATTTGAAAAACCTAGAAATTAAAATTACATTTCTGTGTGCCTCCCATTGTGTTCAATACAAACAATTGTTCTTCTTGATACATCTTTAATGGAGTTTCTGATACTAAGGGGCCTTATTTCTAAAATACAGTTTCGAATCACCGTTTCCAAATGATCAACATTACGGAAAGGTTTTTCTTTGTAAACTTTTTGTTTTAGGTAACCCCACAAGAAAAAATCAAGTGGGGTTCAATCCGGAGACCTAGCCGGCCAGTATTGCTCCATATTACGCCAAATTACTTTGCCCCTAAATATTTCCAAGAGGCGTTCTTGAACCCGTCTTGTAGTATGGATGGGAGCACCGTCACACTGGTACCACAAATTATGCCTTATTTCAATAGGCATATTGTCCAAAACTTCAATGACCTCGGTGTTAAGGAAGCGTAGGTATTCTTCAGAATTTAAATTGCCTCTAAAAAAATAAGGCCCAACAACTTGATCGTTTAAAATACCGCACCACACATTAGTTTTAAAGGAATACTGGTCCTTGCATTCTATTATAAAATTTGGATTTTCTTGAGCCCACCATCTACAATTTTGAGAGCTAACAACGCCGTTTGAAGTGAAAGTGGCCTCGTCGGTCCATAAAACCTGAAACGGAAAGGACACATTTTCTTCTTTTTCCCCCTGGTACCAAAAAGAGAATCCCAAACGTATGTCAAAATCGTGTTCCTTAAGAGTATTTATAAATTTAGGATTATACGGCTTAAATTTATTTTTGTGCAAAATATTCCTTACACTCTCTCTTTGAACGTCAGTTCTACGAGAAACATGTCTAATACTAGTTTGACCATGTTCCACAATATCTAGGCAAACATTTAATTGGACTTCTTCACTATGTTTTATAGGATTGTGAGGTTTTTTAAATGAACTTTCCACCGATGCAGTTGATTTAAATTTCACCATAATCCTACTCACAGTAGATTGTTGCACATTTTTGCCTGGATGCCTTTCATTAAAAATGTTGGCCGCTACACGATGACTTGTGTTTTCACCACATATTAATACAATTTCAATTCTTTCCTGTACAGTTAAAATTTTTTTATTTAATACGCAATATTAATTAAAAGCCACTATGACAAACAGAAAGCGATTTGACTGTCATTAATAAAGCAAGGGCTTGTTGATCTTTTTTATCATTTGTTTTGCGGCCAACTTGTGTTTGGTGCATCATCGTAAGGTACAAAACTAGTTAATTTTTTGGAAACTGAACTTAAATAATAAAAGACTATTTTTACTTTTTATAACATAGCTCCATAACAAATTTTAATAAAGTAAAGTTAAACGAAAATGTATTTTCCACTTAATGCAAACTTTACTTGTGACGCTGTATACTTGTCTGTATTAACATTAATGTGTATTACTTTTAAACACAAACTACATTTTCAAAAATAGTTATTTTATGAAGTTACCTTATACAGGGTCAAAAACAAATAAACTTTGCATCACATGTGACGAAATTTTAATAGCCTTATTTGGATTTTGTTGAAAAACACACATTGAATATGGCGCTGCCTTAAAGAAAATATGTCTGGAATAAAGCATTGTTAAAACTAAGAAGTTTTATGTAGGTTGCGTTGTCTTATTTCGCAACAGTGGTGCAATTTACAAAAAATTGGCAAAAAATTTAAATTATCTTATGCAGCTGAAATTTTGCATTTGGGCTAAAAATTGTTTTTAGAAAAGCTTTTTCTAATAACTTTTTTCGATATTTTGAGAAATAACCCCACTTTTGAATTTTTTTTGGAAAAAAATTTAAATTTGACAGATAATGCGAATCACGTGACTATTATTTTTTTGGTTAATTTTCATCTTGATCGAAGCAGAAATTGATGCCAAACTCAAATTTAGAATAAATCTATTAATAAAAAAAAATCCCATATGATGCGGACTTCACTGGTCACACTGTATGTTTGTTTACGTCGAATATAATGAAAATCGAAATCAAGCCGCCCGACTTTATGGTGACCATTTTCCGAACGGGGATGTTCCAAACCCCCTTCAATTTGGACGGATTGAGGAAAATTTGAGACGCTATGGTGGTTTTCAAAACCTGGAGCGAAAACAGCAACGATTTGGCGAAAATGTTGAAATGAATGCTCTTCTCAGTATGCAGTAGAATCCGCTTATTTCAACTCGAGAGATTTTGCCAGTAATTTGTCGTTTGTTAATTGTTTCTAATTTGTTTTTATTTTGACTATTATTGTTAATTTTATATTATTTTTGTCCTTAAATCACACTGATTTTTGTTTTTGACTCGTGATTTCGAATGAATTATGAATAATGAATGACTGCTGTGGCAGTGTTGTCTAACAAATAAAAAAAATGTAAATAACAGATGCAGATTTCTCAGCTAATTTTCGAATGACAGAGGTCTAAATGACATATTTGTGACATTTGTGCTGCGATTTTTTTTTCAGGACACACTTGAAAATTTTATAGTAAGCGGATAAACGTTGCAGATAATTCAATTTTTTAAATTAAATATCAACCAAACGATAACTAAATGAACATTACTAGATTCAGAAAAAAATTATCTACCGGACTAAACGACAAAAACTAAAGGTGTCCATTAAAAAAAAAAAGTTGATTATCGTTACGTATTCAAGACAGCGTTGAACAAATTGGGATTATGGGCATTTTATAGAGTTTGTCTAACCATTTTTATCTTTTTTTTAATAATTGAAATCGGATAATAAATAAAAAAGTTACGGGATGGCGCGTTTTTTATCAAACAACCTGTATATGTGTGTGTGTGTGTGCCCACTTCATATTGTCTTATGTTATTTATTATAAACATTTACATTTAATTATCTAAGACGTCACCAATACCTTTACTATACTACTAAGGCAGTGTTTATTATTATCGTTATACATAATTTTAAAACAAAAGCTTAACAATATATTAGTTGGATTGTTGATTGGGAAAGTGCAATAGGCATGAAACAAAAGAAAAAACATTATGAGCCTCCGCACAGAAAACAAAGAAGGGATTGTGACTTTAGTCTGTACTTCTGGGAACTGCCCACATCTGACCGATTCGTTTAGCGCTCCTTTTCATATATGTGTATATGTATGTTGCGCTCAGTTGTTGAATACCGCTTATACAGTGTGTTTCTTAATAGCATGCTAATATTTAAGGGGGTTATTCTTGGGTCCATTTTATGAAAAAAACTTCATATGAACATATTGCTATAGCTTTGTCTTCAAATTAAAAATATAATTATCTTATACTAACAGTAATTAACCAAAAAAATGTCAATACAAAGCAGCATAATATATATAACAAATGCAGAGATTGCATTGACATAAAAAAAACTACTTCAATAAATTTATAAATTCAATCCCTATTAACATTTGTATTATGTATTGTAAGTCTAACAGTGTTTTCTCCTCCATTTGCCGACAACATTTCTTACTTAAATTAAATGGATAAGGTTACAAAAAAACTAAATCTCATAAAATATTTGTATTTTATTCAATACTAAACAGCATCGATAAATAAATTCTTTTGCCACATGTGGCTGTAAAAGAAATTATCCTTTTACTTTCCAATCACAAAACAACCAAAAAAAAATCATATTTTTATATGTACGAAAAACACATCGCTTTATAAATGCGCATAACACATTGCTTTTTAAATATATCATATAGATTCTTAAAATAAAATATTACTCTTTGCTACGCGTAATTTTTCTAATATTGTATAGTTTCAAAGAAATAAATTTTTCCTTTTACGATGCAGAAATTTCATTTCAACAAAGACATTCATTCTCACGAAATGCCTCTGAAGATACAAAATCTCGCAGAGCAGAAAACACCTGGATAAGACTGTCACCAATCATCATATGCAAATATTTACGCGTTGTACATACCACAAATTGGCTATTGTCCATCAAAAATGTTCTCACCTTTTACGTAATTAAATATACTTGAAATCCTTACTAAGATTTTATTTAATAACTTGTTAATAATGCATAGTTAACATTACTGACAAACATTCCCACGTTGTGCCATCAATGCCCTTTTAACATTATTAACAATACTCCCATGACTTGTTAAATTAATCTACTTATAGTAAAGAAAATAATATTTCTATTCAAAATATTAACAATGTTAATCGCTTTGCTAAAGATGAATATTTTCACATAGCATCTTTAACATAATTTATTTTCATCAAATTCTTCTTGATATTGATCTACCATATTAATGATAATAAGAAAAAATGAAATTAAACTAAATGACAATAAACTAATTATGATATGATAAAGTACTTATTGAAAATCAAAATATATTTTCTACAAATGATTTCTATGCAGTGTATCTGTACGCCTGCAATCATCAAACAAAATTTTTACATTCGAGCAATTTAAAAAATTAGCAGCTTCTCCCGAAGATCAGCGACTTCTCTCATTTTTCCGTCGTTCCCGGTCTTTTATTCGTTCTCGGTCATCGGAAAAAAACATTCTTCATCTGCAGCGCCACAATCCACGCACTAATGTTTATGTTGGCATTGTCCTGCTCATATTTATTTTCTTCACGTTTTCCCTAGGCTGACCTGTACCCATATCATTTTGACATTTAGAAATTACACAAAATACACGCACATAAATTATTTATTATTGTTAATGTCTTTGCACATTTGCGATTTTCTTATCTTGGTTAGGTACATTCTTTTTTCCATTAACGCCAGCCCTTATTGTGTTTATAGATGAATTTGTTGCCACTTTCATCATTGTTTAAATACTTTCTTTTTCCATTGTTTAACACTATCCGTATTTTTCTTTTGCAGACATCTCCTTTAGTAATAATAGGAAAGACATTGCATATGACTGGAATACTTCCTTCTTTAATTACATCGTTAGGAACCTGGACCTTGACAACTCCATTCCTGTCTTCAAACCATCTTCTCTCGTAAGTGTAGGTTAATTTGTATGCAGCTGTTAACAATATTAAACATTGTTTTTTCTTTGTAGATTTATTCAAATTAAACCAATTTTAACCTGTTATTTCTGGAATTTTCCTGGATTAAACTGGATTTAACCTGCTATTACTGAAGTTTTTGCTTTATATTACATTGTGTCGAATAAGAAATATACCTTTTTACATATTCCTTTTTAAAATTATGCTTAGATATAAGTGTCAGGTATTTATCATATTGTTAAGTGTGACCATAGAATGTCTAACAAATAACAATCTTTATAAACTTATTTTATTTATTACGTATAAATTTTTATTACAATTTCAATTACCATATACCTATCATCATAACATTACGCCGTTGCGGTTATGCAACTCATGATACATTTTTCCATAATTATACTTACTACTAAAAATTATTTACTTATTCTATTACATAATTATTCATTTATCTTATAACGCCTAACCAATATAGGGGTCACGGCAATATGTCCTAAATGTCTTAACTTTTGAACTAGAAGGTGCTAAATTTTAAAAAAATTCAATCATGTGCATCACGCTAGACCACTTATCAGAAAAAACTATTTATGTAACTTTGAACAACAATTTATTTAAGAGAATTACGTAATCTACACACATTTTGAAATGGTAACAGCAAATTATCCTGAACGAACAAAGAAATAAATTAAATCAAATGTTGGAAATGTCCACCTCCTGCTAATATGCATGCCTCTGCCCTTTTTCTCATGGACTCACGTACTCTTTGCTTTGCGGGAGTGTTCATAATTGTTTCGCAAGAAACTATGATGCGATTTCTCAACTGCTCTTCAGTATGAATTGCTGTGCTGTGAACCAATGTTTTCAGACGACCCCACACGAAAATCTCTAAACTATTGAGGTCCGGGGACCTAGGTGGCAATGTCTTTGGTCCGCCGCGACCTATCCAACAATTATTATAATTTTGGTTTAAATATTCGCGCGCCAGAACACTGAAATGCGCTGGCGCCCCGTCGTGCATAAACCGTAGTCGATTTCTTACTAAAATTAGAACATCTTCCATCAAAGATGGCAGTTCTTCTTCGAGCAACTGCCGGTTATTATGCCCATTCAACCTATCATGAAGGAAGTATGGTCCAATTAAATAATCACCGCATATTCCAGCCCACACGTTAACGGAAAACTGCTCCTGATGACGAGATTCCAAGATTGCATGTGGGTTTTCTTCATCCCAATAATGATGTTGTGGTAGTTTTGGATGGCATTTCTAAAGAAATTGGCTTTATCGATGAATAAAATTTCACTGTGAAAGAATGGATTTTTAATCAATTTATGAAGGTACTATTGGCCAAAGTTTATCCGTAATGGAAAGTCGCGAGATAGTATAGCCTGAATCTGAACAGTTTTTGCAAAAATTAAGATTTAGTGGTTGTCCTATGTTGTTCTGAACATTGTTCTAATACGTCAGAACCGTATCTTTTCGGTATCAAAGGATATTGCAAAGAAACTATATCCAGAAGCGAGAAGCTAGCCCCCTCCCTTTTTTTGAAAATCTAAATTCTAACGGTTGTTCCAGGTTGTTTTAGGTGTGTTCTAAATTGTTCCAAAGTATTTTGAAAAAGAAATCATAATCGACCGAGAAAATGGCAAAAAATATTTTTCGACAGCGCCCCTTTTCCCGAAAATCGAAATTATGACGGTTGTTCTAGGTTTGTTTTAAATTGTTCCAATTTATTTCAAAGAAAAAATCATAATTGGCCGAGTTAATAGGAAAAAACGATTTTCTTACAACCCCCCTTTTTGCGAAAAAAGGAACTATGACAGTTGTTCTAAGTTGTTCTAGGTTTGTTTTAAATTGTTCCAGAGTATTTTAAAGAAAAAATCATAATTGGCCGAATTAATAGGAAAAAACGATATTCTTACAACTTTCCTTTCTGCGAAAATTAAAATTCTGTGGTTGTTCCATGTAGTTCTAGATTTGATCTAAACATTATTCAATTACATCAGAATCGTAAAGTGAGAAGTTAGCTCCAATTTTTTTTCAAAAATCTAAATTCTGATTGTTGTACCAGGTTGTTCAAGATTTGTTCTAAATTGTTCCAAAGTATTTCAAAGAAAAAATCGAAATTGGCCGAGATAATAGGAAAAAACCGCTTTCACAATGGGCGGAATGAAACTTTCCGAACATTACTGTGCTGCAGGAAGTTTTTGTATGATGCACTTCTATCACCATACTATACAGGGTGTTTAAAAAAGATGCGGCAATATTAAAGGGGTTGATTGTCCAGGTCATTTTATACAAAAAAGTTTATAATAAACAAGATCCGCAAACGCTTCGTTACCGATCTACAGCGTGTTGAAGTTTAATTAAAAGAAACAGTAAAAATTGCATCCGAGCTCGAGGTGGTCACTTTGCACAGTTATTGTAATTTTTGCTTGCTAAAATTGTTGGTATGGTAAAATATTTGTTTTTGCCCTTAAATAAAACCCTTGTTATTTAAAAAAAAATTTCTGTAATAAATGCACATGTACTAATATCTGTTTTTTTTTTACTAAAAAACGGTAAAATATTTGTTTTTGCCCTTAAATAAAACCCTTGTTATTTAAAAAAAAAAATTCTGTAATAAATGTGCATGCACTAAAATGTGTTTTTTTTACTAAAAAACGTTACGTCGTACGATAAAAAGTTAAGAGAGCTTTTTTCTTCACAATTGAACAAAGAATAGAAACATATTTTTATTTTTAGAGAAATCAGCGGCGTCCTATTTTTTTCTTGAAAAATAACACGCCTAAAATTTCATTATGATCTTTAATGCCGTCTTGGAGAAATCTAATTTTTACTGTTTCTTTTAATTAAACTTCAACACGCTGTAGATCGGTAACGAAGCGTTTGCGGACCTTGTTTATTATAAACTTTTTTGTATAAAATGACCTGGGCAATCAACCCCTTTAATATTGCCGCATCTTTTTTAAACACCCTGTATATTTGTCGGAATTCTGATAAAACATATATTTTTTTAATTCCTTTACCTTCTAAGTACTATTGAATAAAACCGAAAAATACGTTTCACTTTATCTTTAAAAATATTACATAAATATATAATAATAACAATAATAATAAATTTACCCAACAGGATATGTATAAAATATAAAAACATATAAGCCTTTACAGTTATTGTAAATGCTCGTATATTACCATTCTTGTGTTCGAAATATCTAAATTGTGTAAAATTTATTTAATGTTGCGAAACAAATCCGACTTCGTAGGAGATGCTAACCTAGATTTTAATAATTCACTGACTACGTAAATACAGTTACCGAATGTGTATGTGCATGCACGTAATTATAATTATTTTATTAATTGAACCGTTTATTTTAACATACGGTGTCAATTATTACTTAATTCCTATGATTTACTTGTAAAATTACGGAAACGGTATGATGAAGAAAAAAAATCGAGTTTAGGACAGAGGAAGGCGGTCCTGATTTTGTAACAAGACAGCATTTCATTATAAACACCTGGTATATCACCCACATGTTTTCTGCTGTACGATTTTTTTACTGGAAACACATGTGCCAACGTACTCTGCCGTCTCCCGACAATAAGATTACGTTTAATAATTTAATGTTAGGTTTGTGTCAATTATTACAATAACTGTACTGATAATTGGCATAATTTAACTTTTCATATTCGCTTAATTAATTCTTCGTAAAGGATGTAATGTGGCCATTGGAGTTGTTGCTCAAGTCTCTACATTGTGGATATATTATGCGAAAACGATGTAAATAGATAATTGATTTGTTTTATGCAGAAAAGTATATAAAACCAGAAAACAAAGAATAATTTATAGTAATAAAAAATATAACAATAATAATAATAATAATAATATAATTAATGGAAGAAAAAAGATTAAATGGTTTTTACTAAGTTTCTCAAAAAAAAAGTATTACGTAATCATTGAAGTTTTATTCTTTGTAGGAAATCTGTCAATTTTTGTTGTTATCGAACCTACACTTTCAGTTTTGACGCAGATGTTGCGTCTGTTACTTCTATCAAAGGTATTTTGTTAATGCCGCCTGTAATTCTAGATGTAACGTAGGTACTGTTTTTTTTTTAGGTATAACTTGGAAAGTGGGTGGTTGGTGGAAAAATGCTATAAGGCACAATTGAGCACAATTGGAGTGCTTTCCAAAGGCACCGAGTTTTAAACAGAATTTCAAATTGTTGGGGGGGGGGGGGGGGGCAATCGTCATGTTAGCACCCTTCGATTTTTTTTTAAAATATCTAAAAACAAAAGAGCAAATGTTAACAAAAGAGTTATCAGCTGTGAAGCAGTAAGAGGTGGTCACTTGTCAGATATTATTGTTCGTGTATAAATGTCACAATTGATATATGTACAGTAGTACCCCGTTATCCGCTGACTCCGTATCCGCGGTTTCAGTCATTCGCGATTTACCTATGATGAGCAGAAAACGCGTTATATCAATAAATATAAAAGTTATAGGAGCATTTGTCGATATATCGTAGTATATATGAGTCATCCCCTGAATTCGGGGCTCTCTTATGATGAGTTAAACAAGTTGAAACGTGCTTAAGGTGCCACTCGCTTTTACTTGTACATACTACATATATGTACATATACCAGACCGAAATTTCCGGCGCAAACTTTCAATTTAGTGCAAGTCGTTAGCGCACAACATGCGCCTTCGATATCTGAAGAAAAAACACCGAAACACTTAATTGTTATAAAGTTATAAACAAATACAATTATATAGGTGCGTGAAGTTAGCACCACAACTTGCGGCGCAAATGTTCTTTTTAGTGCCAAAATGTTGCGCCTAATATGCGCCGTCGATATCTGAAGAAAAACACCGAAACACTTAATTGTTATAAAGTTATAAACAAATACAATTATATAGGTGCGTGAAGTTAGCACCACAACTTGCGGCGCAAATATTCTTTTTAGTGCCAAAATGTTGTGCCTAATACGCGCCTTCGATATCTGAAGAAAAAACACCGAAACACTTAATTGTTATAAAGTTATAAACAAAGTTAGCACCACAACTTGCGGCGCAAATGTTCTTTTTAGTGCCAAAATGTTGCGCCTAGTATGCGCCGTCGATATCTGAAGAAAAACACCGGCGCATTAATTAAAAAATAGACCTCACAAACAAATATCAACAATGCAAAGTATGCATTTTATAGAGATTTATTAAGAGAATAGAAGCACTTATATAAGATTTTGAATAATTATTATCTAAAACGATTCTTAAAGTTTGGCTTATTTGTCTAAAAAGATAAAACTATTTAAAACAATTTCGAACAATTTTATTTGAAACGCTCATACGTATAAGAAAGTCGTGTGGTGACAACACCTCATTTTTTTCAAAAATATCGATGGCGCATATTGTCCTTCAATGATTTGGACTAAATTGGAAGTTCGCGCCGTAAGTTTTGGTCTGGTAAGAAGTTGACATCAAATAACTTTTTTTGTTTATAACTTAATAACAAATAATGCGCTGGTGTTTTTTCTTCAGATATCGACGGCGCATGTTGGGCGCAAACATATAGCACTCAAAAGAACATTTGCACCGCAAGTTGTGGTGATAACTTCACGCACCTATATTATTGTATTTGTTTATAACTTTATAACAATTCAGTGTTTCGGTGTTTTTTCTTCAGATATCGACAGCGCATGTTGTGCGCCAACGATTTGCACTAAACTGAAAGTTTGCGCCGGAAATTTTAGTCTGGTAAGAAGTTGATACTAAATAACTATTTTTGTTTATAACTTTGACACAAATGAATGAACCGCTGTTTTTTCTTCAGATATCGACGGCGCATATTAGGCGCAACATTTTGGTACTAAAAAGAATATTTGCGCCGCAACTTTATGTTTATAACTTTATAACAATTCAGTGTTTCGGTGTTTTTTCTTCAGATATCGACAGCGCATGTTGTGCGCCAACGATTTGCACTAAACTGAAAGTTTGCGCCGGAAATTTTAGTCTGGTAAGAAGTTGATACTAAATAACTATTTTTGTTTATAACTTTGTAACAAATGAATGAACCGCTGTTTTTTCTTCAGATATCGACGGCGCATATTAGGCGCAACATTTTGGTACTAAAAAGAATATTTGCGCCGCAACTTTATGTTTATAACTTTATAACAATTCAGTGTTTCGGTGTTTTTTCTTCAGATATCGACGGCGCATGTTGTGCGCCAACGATTTGCACTAAACTGAAAGTTTGCGCCGAAAATTTTGGCCTGGTAAGAAGTTGATACTAAATAACTATTTTTGTTTATAACTTTGTAACAAATGAATGAACCGGTGTTTTTTCTTCAGATATCGACGGCGCATATTAGGCGCAACATTTTGGTACTAAAAAGAATATTTGCGCCGCAAGTTGTGGTGCTGGCGTGAAGTTGGCACCAAAAAACTGTTGTTATTTATAACTTTGTAACAAATGAATGCGCCGGTGTTTTTTCTTCAGATATCTACGGCGCATATTAGGCGCAAACTTTTGGCACTAAAAAGAACATTTGCGCCGCAAGTTGTGATGCCAACTTCACGCACCTCCGCGGATATGGGGGTACTACTGTACTTCAATCACCAATAAAAGTTTTTGAAAATAAATGCAAATTTTGGGTTTTACTTTTTAAAAAATGAAAGACCCTTTATTTTGATTTTCATGTAAAAATATCAGATCAAGATTCATGATGTCCCGGATGCGCTCCTGGCACTAACGTTATGCAAACCTGACTGCCGATTCATAATTATCAGTGTGATAATATTATCATACACATAAACTAGGTGTATACAATACATACATATACCTACACATATTTGCGTAATCTGCCACCTTTTATCTTCTCAATTCATTCACAATTTCTTTATTGCAGAAACTTATCTATATTTACCGTTTGAGAATAAACATACAATACAAACGTATCGCTTAATACACTCAAATAATTATATCTGTTGATAGTTCTCGTTGTGTGTGCATTATTTAATTTAAACGCCGGAATAGATAGGCAAGTTCATGAATGGACGGTATTCTTCCATTTCCGCGGAGTCGGATGTTTAAGTCTGGATTTCTTTGATTGCTTATCTAATTCGTGAACAGATTGAAGGCAATCTCCAGTTAAAAGCAATAATTGTCGTATCACGGACGAGTACTGCCAGTGGTCGGTGGCTTTTGTTGCAATCTGTGGTTTCGTTTTCTCGACGATTTTTTTCATTCCTCTCTCGATTCGTTTGTTCGTTGGCGATGCCATCATTCAATTACGAAATTTTTATAGTCGTCAGTTTTCTTGTTTATGTCTCGCATCTGTTTCTTGAATCTAACATTTTTCTCACCATGCCGCAACAAAGGAGACCAGTTTAAAAAGATACAAACGTATCTTCTGCTTCTCTTACGCAATTATACGCTTTGAATATCGTTTGCAATGCAATGATAATTGAATTTTAATTTTAGAAAGATGTGTATTTAGTAGTAGTGTAAAGACAGAAAAAAAGTTTTTTTTTTATTAAACTAAAAATTAAATTCTGAACAGATTCTAATGTGTTTTGTTGATCAGTTATAAGAGTTGGATCTAATCAACTGGAATTGATTATTTCAATTGCTGCAAAAATGAACTCTTTCAAATTGGCCCCCTCCAGTTACAATTTATGTAGTAAAAATGGGTGTCAACTGTGCTCTATCTGTCCTGAATTGTGCCAGTGATGCCAGATGAGGGAATTTTCCCCTAGTTCTAGGGATTTTTTGTCAAATCGGGAAAAAGGGAATTTTTGAGAAAGACTTCAAAAAATTCAAATGCATTATAAAAGACAAGACGCGATTATCATTCTCAAGTAATTTAGTAATTATTTATTATTTCTATATTTTAAATTCTTTCATTTTATATTTAATATTTAGTGCCATCTGCTGGCTATTTATATAACATATAAATATAGAATCGGTAAAAATGGGTGCAACAAGGAGTTAGAAAATCGTAAATCTTTAGTTTAAAAGAGTGCACACCAAAAAAATCCTAATAACTTTTTTCTTAATTTTTGAAGCAAACTTATCAAAAATATGTATATAAACGTGGTGATTCCCCCATACAGTATAAATACATAAATATTTTCAAGAAATACTTGATAGTTTTCTTAATATAATCATATCAACTATTCCAAATTATAGACAACGACAATGGGAGAAATTTTCGCTCAATTGGAATAGGGGAAACACTGAGTTGTTTCATTTGGTTGGTGGTTAATGTAAAGGTACAACCCCAAAGTTGGGGGACATAATGTAAAGAAACTCCTATATCTAAATTAAGATATTTTTTTAAAGTTAAAATTTGGAAATAAAATGTAAAATTATTTATTTTGCCAGCTAAACTCGGATTATCTCAGGGCGATTCGGGTTAATAGAAATGATCAAGTAAAAGGGTTCCAGAACATTAAAAAAAAACACCATTTAAAATTTTAATAATTCTTATATTGAAAATCAATGAATCTTGTATATAAATTTTTATAAACAACAAAAGAAACGAAATATATTTAAAAGACAATTTCAATATTTTTTTTTTTTTACAAATATTAAACTGACACAAATATTTATGGAGAATCTTTGTTATATTATATCGTAAGCAATAAAAAGCCAGAATATATTACATACAATGTTGTACATACTATATTATATGTGTTTATATACATATCGACACTTGCTAAACATATCAAGTTACTTTATATTTATATTTTGTGTACGATATTTATTTAACAACTCTCTGTTTGAAATTTATTTTTACATTCTTTCATTCTTTATTATAAAAAATACATTAATCAAACAATAATCACTTAAATAATACCTTATTTTAAATCTTCGTATTTAGCTTCTTTTTTATACAGTTTTCAGCGGGATCTTCGCGCTGTTTATTATCAACGAAATCTTCTTTATTTCTACGTTGTCTTCAACAGAATCATCTGCTTGTTCTGCCAAGCGAAGCACAATATTTATTTTGACAATATAACACTTTGCACATTTACTGATTGTGTGCAACTTTGAATACTTTTTTATCACTTTTTACAAATAACCACAATTCTTCTGACCGTGGCCGATTATCTCAGAAGTCGATTATTTATTTAAGTTATATTAACAATGACTCTTATAAGTAGTCTATTTAATGTATCTTTATCTTGCCTTCGAGTCTCCCATTCTTGAACGCGTATTTTCCTTTTATATCAGAATGTTTGGGTTTCCCCGCGTTCTATAAACTTCGGGTGTTTTGATTCACATTCACACGCACGTACACGTTCTTTTAGCTGTGGGAATGTATATTACTATCGGAGTGTTTATCCCGTTAATATACACTTTTGGCGTCACATTTCCTACTCATAAATACATACTAAACCTATGACTAATTGCGACTTAATAATGCAATAATGCATTCATTGATTTTAAATATTTCTTTTTTTAAAATATTAATAAAACATAAGATTGATTAACTCTTTGAAATAATAAAATTATAAAAATAATAGATGAAAATGGACTGTACACTATAGAGCAACTGTAATGAGTTGTAAATCCTGACTGATATTCGGGCAAAATGTTAAATTGATTTAAATGAACCTTAATTTGTTTAAGCATTATTTTTTCTGATATTTTAGAAAGTGTAGGCATGATACTAATTGGTCTAAGGTCATTCAGTTGTTATGGGCTACTTTTTTTTGGCAATGGAAGTATTCTAGCATAGTCTTTCAACAAACAGGAAACACATTATTGAGCAAACAAAAGTTATAAATATGACACAATATAGGAATAATTGTAGGACAGCATAATTCCAGAAGTGTTATATTAATGTTGTCCACACCAATAGATATTGAAGTGATTGTGTCAATAGTACCAAAGATTTCATCATCACTTGTAGTAGTAAAATTAAAAGTATGGGTAAATGACGTCATAACGTTAGTTTGTGAGGATTGATGAGTCCACAGATCATGTGGACCCATTAGTTCATTATGATGTGTACGCTTTTGAGGTTCTCTGTTATGTATATAGAAATCGCATCAGTTTTGATTTTAGTTTGCCACATTACTATAGAACTCGCCACCATAATCATATTTTACCTCTTGTATATAGAACAACTTCCTTCTTTTAGAAAACCTAGTGGGTTGTAGATTAATTAATGTTTTGCCAAATGAAATCAGAGAAGCATATCCCATATTACAAGTTTTGTTTAGGCACTGGATTATCAAAATACACCTTGTAAAATCAGAGACAGGTTACAAAGGAGAATTAATTAATAATAAAAATATAATACAATATGCACATAAAAACTATTTTTTCAGTTCTTAGATAATCGCAATGAAAATAAAGAAATCTCCAAGCTAAACAACGAAACAGTTGCCAGTTCAATGATTATCGAGTACGTTATTTGGAATTTGAATGGCTTCCGGTGCTGTTAAATTTAATGCTTGAACGTGATAATGCCTACTTCTTTTTAATATATTGACATAAGAAATACTGTCCGTTTTTTTATATAAATGAAATACGGTTGATATTATGATATTTTTGCCCACGCAATGCCTGAAGAGAAGAGATAGTATTCATAATATAAACAACTTAATAATTAAAAGAAAAGAAACAGTCGCTATATACCGGATGTCCCAGTGGAGCGGTAAAGTCCATTATTGGTATCTAGTAATGTAGATAGCGAATAATTTTTAATACAAAAATTATAGATAGTCATAAGCTCCATAATTTCTACAATTTAAAAATATTTACATTTATACAGAGTGTTCGACAACGACGAACCAACACAAACTTATGATTTTTTTTAAATGGAACGCTATGCATTTTTTGAAGGGTTGATTAAATTGACGTCAACTTATATTTTTCGATTTTCAACTGTTTCTGACATATGGCGATTTTTTTGTTAAAAATTGTACAACATTTGAAAAGTTGCTATGAAATAACGATTGATGATGAAATACCTATTATGGGCTCAATTAGTAGAGATATCTTTTCAGTACGTCAAATTAATGTTTATTTTGACATATCTATGCCTGTTTGAATGGAACACCCTGTATATTTATATGTCATTGAAAAGTATGTACTTAAAATTTTCTAAGTAAAGATAACGACTTTTTTCCGCCTCTGGGCGATATTGCAAAAGTTATAGGATATTATATCTGAATAAACCCGATTACGAGTTAAAAATACGAGTTGTCATGAGCTCTGTTAAGTTGCGCCCCCCCCCCCCCCCCCGCCTCGAATTACAATTTATGTAGTATAAAATGGGTTTCAATTGTGTTACATTTGTGCCGTTATTAGTTTAATTTGTGCTTTTCTGTTTTCAGAGATTATTAAAAAAATCGAAGGGGGGCTAACTTGACGATTGCCCCCCCCCCCTAAAAATTTGCAATTCTTTTTAAAACTCGGTGTTTTCACAAAGCACCCCAATTGTGCTCAATTGAGCCGTATAGCGTTTTTCCGCCAAGCACAAAAAAGACAGTGTGTCACATCTACAACTGCAAGCGGCATTAACGAAGTACTTTGATAAAAGTTAAATAGTATTAGTATTATAAATTAGGAAAAATAAAATTAATTGTTGTTATAAATTGTAATTGTGTTATGAGGAATGTCATTATAAATTGTATTTGTAATTCGAGAAATGTAAATAGAAGTGACAGATGCAACATCTGCGTAAAAACTGAATGTGTAAGGGCGACAACAAAAACTGAATACAACAAGCAGTACGTTGATAGAAGTAACTATCCTGCAATAACCTTATGCTGCCGATAATACCGAAACTGGATTTACATAATGTACCAAAGACCATTACTATTGATGACATTAAAAATGACTTAGGTCGCCTCATCGCTTACTGGAGTCGTCGAGCAGAACGTCATTGGCCATTTTAAGGCATACTGTTTCAGAATTAACGAAAAATGGGAAGTCTACGATGATTTACTGCAACACAAAGTAGACTGCAATGGTAGTGAGTTGGTGTATCCTCATGCAATATTATATAGAACAATAACAATAAAATGGGTGTGCTTAAAACCACATAGCAGAAGTGTAAACTTCATCAAGGCGAGGTTAATAATACGAAATACACGCATATAATATTCAGTAACGTATTATACGACTGATGCGTCATGCTCTCTCATGTAACGGTCGCCGAACGAGTATAGCAGTGACGTATGTATATGTATAAATACACAATATGAATAATCGAATACGTGTCCCGCGTTGGTCTGATGCAACGTGCCGGCGTCATACATTGGTCATACCCGTTCGGCTCGGGTTCGAATCTGCTCGGGGACATGAATTTATTTATTCATTTAAATTTCAATTTAATTGAAATTAAATACCTCTATATGATATATTTATCTTGTTCCCTTAGCCGACTTTACCCGAACGAGCGTTACACATATCCGAGCGTAATACATATCCGAGCGTTACACATATCCGAGCGTTACATATCCGAGCGTTGCAGGTCAGTCTTGTTCACTGCCTACAATCAGCGCAACGCGCCTAAAGAAGTTTACACTTCAATAAAAGTAAATAAATCTCAACACAGTAATCTTTTATTAAAGTTGTAATAACTGAAGAATTTTTTTGATAAGTAATTATTACCTATTATTCTCAAGAAGTATGTGCTCCATAAAATTATCTTTCTACTACTGTTATTGAATGTCATTCACCCACTTTCAATCTTTTTTCTAATTTCCTTAAACAGTAGAGTCCAACTAACAGTCCACTAACAACAATTGAGTACAAATGGAGCACATTTGATAAACATTTTATACTATATATGTAAATTACAACAATGTTAGGGCAGGACAATAGACTTTCGTCAATTTAGGAATGTTTTTTAGGTATAACTTCGAAAGTGAGTGGTTGGGGGGGGGGGTGACATACGGCACAATTGAGCACAACTGGCGTACTTTGCGAAGGCACCGAGTCCAAAACTCGGTGCCTTCGCAAAGTACGCCAGTTGTGCTCAATTGTGCCGTATGTCACCCCCCCCCCCCCAACCACACAAAGAAATTCAACTTTCTGGGAGCCACAGTACACCTTCGTCAATTTCGGAATTTTTTTTTAGGTATAACTTTGAATGTGAGTGGTTGGCACCGAGTTTTACAAAGAATTTAAAATTTTTGGGGGGCCAAACGTCAAGTTAGCCCCCCATTCGATTTTTTTAAAAATCTTTGAATGCAAGAGAGCACAAATGAAACTAATAACGATACAATTAAGCACAAATGGAGCACAATTGACACCCATTTTATACTGTATAAATTGTAACTCGGGTTGGGGGGGGGCAACTTGACAGAGCTGTAGCCATGACTTGCACTACGGCTATAACTATAATTAATCGGAAAGAGTCTATTTTCCTTTTACAAATAGGCAATTTATATTAAAATTTTAAAACTCATTAAAAGTTTAGAAGTTCATAAATTACACTGGTCAACAAAAAAAGAAAAATTGTTTGTTTCCTGTGATTTTTTTTTGTTTCTATCTCAAATTAAGGCGTACTTTTTAAATGCGGCAACAATTTTTCCCTAACAGCTTTTGTTTTTGAGTTATAGCTAACTACCCTCATTTACTATTTTTACTTAGATTTTCGTTTTTCATTGGACACTAAAATATATTTTGTTGTTGTTTTAGATATGGCTTCGTTAAGAAGATGTTGTGGGCTTAATCCAGATTGTTTTTGCTATACCGTTTGACTGAAATAAAAGTAGATATAGGGAAATACAGACACGCACACATGTGCATGCAAACATGAAATGGAGGGGTACGATAGTAGGGGAGTACATATGAGTTCATATCGGGACACCGGGGTATTATCTCTGACCTACCGGCTAACATTGAACTGAAACAAAACTCTATAAAATTTGTAACTAAAATAAAATTCTTATAAAAAATTAAATAAAATTCTCACATTTAAAACGAAACAAAATATTATACTTAATGAACTATACAAAATTTAATGTTGAAGATGTTCAAATGTCTGTCCCTCTTGCATCAAGCAGTACCCTAAACGATTATAAAACCCATTTCGTACATTCGATAGCATTTCAGGAGTAATCATTTGTATGGCGTTAAGAATTTGTTCTCTTAAGCCATCCAAATCAATCGCTCTATTTCCTTCAGCGGTATTAATATTTGCGAGTTTGCTCAGATACAATGTATGTACGTTGACGCTCTAAAGTTACTGAACGAATGCCATGTCTGCGCTCTCTGGCCCATCTCTAGGCCGCTCTCGATCTCCCCACTATCTCCCCACACCACCGGTGTTGTATACATACATACATAGGTTACATGTTTATGTGTGTATTTGAAGATGCATATTAACTTTTAACTACGACAATCTGTATATGTGGTGAATATATATTTGAAAAGTATCGAAAACCTATATCGGATTTTGTGAAAACTGCGTATCATCAATACTTTAAAATAAAATTGTGTAACCAGGACAAACCATGGGTTCCTCATATTGTATGCCAAAAATGTGTGGTATGCGTATGTCTACGGTTATGGTCCAGTGGAAAAAGAGATGCAATAATGTTCGTAACACCCATGATTTGGCGAGAACCTCAAAATCATCATGACGACTGCTACTTCCGCGTTGTGAAAATAAACGGAATTAACCCTGGAAATCGAAATAAATGGTCATATATATTATCTTCTGCTCAACAACCTCTGTTAAAATCACGAGAGGTGCAACCCAGCACATCTAAATCTGCTGATGATACCTGTTACCGTATTTTGCTCAAGAGAAGGATTTAGTCTTTTGTAACGATGTTGGTGGTATTTTGCAACAATTTGGTTTAAAAAAGTACCAACCTAGTGATTGGCGTCTTTTCATAGACAGCAGCAAAAGAAGCTTAAAGTGTGTTTTGCTTCATAACGGTAACAAGTACGGATCCATACCTATTGCACATTCGACGACTTTAAAAAAAGAATACGCAATGTTTCTAAGGTTATGGAAAAAAATAATAAGTATCAAGAACAGAACTGGGTGATTTGTGTTGATCTGAAAATGGTTAACTTTCTTTTAGGTCAACAAGGGGGGTACACAAAGTTCCCTTGTTTCATGTGTCTCTGGGACAGTCGTGACAAACAACACCATTGGTCACAAAAAGTTTGGCCAGTGCGAGAATACCTAAAAGTTGGTACAAAAAATGTCATAAACGTGCCTTTAGTTAGCCGAGACCGCATCATACTTCCACCACTTCATATTAAACTCGGCATAATGAAACAGTTTGTCAAGGCGCTTGACAAAAGTGGCGAATGTTTCAATTTTCTATCATGCAAGGTTCCAGGATTAAGTACAGAAAAATTGAAAGCTGGTATTTTTGTTGGGCCACAGATTAAGCAACTCGTGAATGATCCTAATTTTATGAAATCAATGACTGAAGTCGAATCCAAAAGCTTGAAATCCATTTGTTTTGGTTATGAGTAATTTCCTAGGCAAAAAGATATCTGACGACCATGTCGAGCTTGTTCAGTGTTTGATAGTGTTCGATAGAAATTTTGTTAAGATATGTATTGATTTTTTGTATTTTTTGACAAAATAATAAAACTGTATATTTCAAAAAGTAAAGCTGTTAGCAATCTCCCAGTATATTTTCATAGTAAGGGCCATAGAAATATCCAATAACAGAAAAAAAAATAAAGTAAACAAGAATAGTGTTGACTAGTGTTATCAATAATATAAAAAAAATTTCGCAAACGCTGTGAGTCAAAAATTGTTTAAACGTTAACCTCAGATATATAGCTTCAGTTTAAAGGGAAGTAAGTAAGTACATGAATTTATGTTAAATGCGAAATGAAATATATAAAATTGGAATTAATAGATATGGTCTATGTTTTGGGAGAAAGTGATTGTTTGCTGGCACAAAGATATACAACCCAAAAATATCCAAATATGGCAGTATTCCGTATGAAAAACGAGCCGTGGTACTGCTGTCGTAGAAAACGCAGATGCACAAAAGGTTCTTTGGTTATACGTTTAAAAAAGGTGCGTGAAGTTGGCACCACAACTTGCGGCGCAAATGTTCGTTTTAGTGCCAAAATGTTGCGCCTAATATGCGCGGTCGTTATCTGAAGAAAAAACACCGGCGCATTAATTTGTTACAAAGTTATAAACAAAAATAGTTATTTAGTATGAGCTTCTTACCAGGCCAAAATTTCCGGCACAAACTTTCAATTTAGTGCAAATCGTTGGCGCACAACATGCGCCCTCGATATCTGAAGAAAAAACACCAAAACACTTAATTGTTATAAAGTTATAAACAAATACAATTATGTATGTGCGTGAATTTGGCACCACAACTTGCGGCACAAATGTTCTTTTGAGTGCCATATGCCCAACATGCGCCGTCGATATCTGAAGAAAAATACCAGCGCATTAATTTGTTATTAAGTTATAAACAAAAAAAGTTATTTAATATTAACTTCTTACCAGACCAAAACATACGGCGCAAACTTTCAATTTAGTGCAATGCAAATCGTTGAAGGACAATATGCGCCGTCGATATTTTTGAAAAAAACGAGGTGTGATCACCACACGACTTTCTTATACATATGAGCGTTTAAAATAAAATTGTTCTAAATTGTTTTAAATAGTTTTATCTTCTTAGACAAATAAGCCAAACTTTAAGAATCTTTTTATATAATAATTATTCAAAATCTTATGTAAGTACTTCTATTCTCTTATTAAATCTCTATAGAATGCATACTTTGCGGGGTATTCGAAAGAAAGTGCTACCGCCAAGAGTAAAAGCGTTACTTCCGTTCCGAATTTTGAAATTTCATTAATACAAAAAAAATTCGAATCCAACACTAAATAGTTTTGTATTCTTGATAAATATATATAGAATGCATAATTTACCATATATTTGCAAAAAATCGCTATTCCATTCGATTGCATAGAAAAAATAAACAATCTGCTTGCCACATGTGCACCCACATACAAACTTTGTAAATCTTTCAGCAAAGAACTACCACAATTAATTAATTTTAAATCTGAGAAAGCTATTAAAAACAGTATAGAATAAGTCAAACAATTAGAAAATATTGAAATCAATAGCGTACAAAACTAATTTCTTTTGACATAAAAAGCTTATTCACATCAATTCCGGTAAATGAAATAAAAGAAATGTTAGAAAACCTTATTAATAACAGCCATTTAGAAGATGATGAAAAAACACATATTCTGGAAATTCTTAATTTATGTATAAAACAAAACTACTTTAAATTCAATGACAAGGTCTATACACAAACAAATGGTTTACCGATGGGGAGTCCATTAAGCCCTCTTCTAGAAGAAATATTCATGGCAGATTATGAAGAAAGGCTGTTCAAAAGTAATAATAAATATATCAAACAAATAAAACATTGGGTCAGGTATGTGGATGACATTTTCTGTATATGGTCAGGTACTGAAAGACAGGCACGCGATTTCCTAGCTTATCTAAACACTATTCATGAAAAGATCTAATTTACTATAGAAATACACAAAAACACTAAAACACCTTACCACACTAAAGCACAAAAATGGCTAAATACGTATTTCAACAACTAAGTTGTCATCATCAGTAGCACTGATCAAAAATCGCGCTGTCTACACACCGTAGCGTACAGAGCAACACTGATTTCCAATTTACGGGGATGGTTTATTCTTTTACCTAGGCTATTAACAACTTCATTAAAAATACCTGATCGTTGTACCGTTAAATACGTCATACTTACTATTCTAATCCTATCCTTTAATTCTAATATTCTAAGAAAACCAACAATATAATTTTCTATTAACGGGGATGGTTTAAATATTTTACCTAAACTATTAACTACGTCATTAACCCTAGAACGCTAAGCATCGTGAATTTTACGACACTGATTTTCATTTTCGGCTAGCATCGTGCAAACTCGGTAGGTATCGAATTCTGCATCTGGCTATTCTCTTTGGCAGTACTGGTGATTGGTTCGAAAGTGATAGTCGATTTTTAAGCATACTCAATTGGCAGCTATAAGGCGAGCGTCGTAAATTTTACGAAAGGTTAGTCTTAGCGTAATTTTTGTTCTTATTACAGCCAACTAAAATCTGCCATATTTTTTAGATTACAATAGTATGGATTAACCCTATTCTACTTCCATATTACTTCTAAAGACTATGTCTCAATATTCAGATAGAAACAGACCTCTAACTCAGAGCGAACTTGAACAAATCGCAGAAAACTTGTTTTTTGAATCCGACGATGACACGCAGGAGAGTGGAAGTGAGACTGAGGATGCACTCGAAGTTGAAGATATTGTGGACAGTGGAAGCGAATACGTACCTTCAGAGGATGATGATCAAGACGAATATAGTCCTCCCAGATCAAAAAAGCGAAGATTTTTACAAAAAGAGCAAAAAGACCACGCATCTATTTTGGCATTAGATGATCAAATAGCCCTAGACGATTCATTACCTGGATCATCCAGAAATAACGAGCCTGATCAAATGCAACCAGAAAATGAAGTACGTGATACACAAACCCTTGCGCACAGAAGAATCGTAAGAGTTGATGAGACCATTCGATCACAAGTAAGACTGGTAGGAAAAAATGGACATAGATGGAGTGCACTTCCCAAATCCGCATCGAAAACTCCACAACGGAATATTGTACATATCTTTCCTGGTCCAGTAACAAATTATCCCGACGATCTCTCTGCGAATGATTTTTTTAACCAATTCATAACAGATTCTATGACTGAAAAAATTGTATTACATACAAACTCTATGATTCAAATAAAATCTGCCAAATATAAGGTGAAATCCTCTACAATATCCCCAACTAGTCCTGTTGAGATAAGAGCCTTGTTTGGATTATTAGTACTGTCGGCTTATTTGAAAAGTAACCACTTGTCATCCAAAGAGTTATTCAATGAAAAAATATGTGGAGCTGTTTTCAAGGCCGTCATGAGTCGTGAAAGGTTCAAATTTCTGTTGGATTGTCTACGTTTCGATGATAAGGATACAAGGGACGAGAGAAAAGAAACGGATTCATTGGCGGCTATCAGAGAAATTTGGTATGAATTTATAACCCAGTGCAGAACATTGTATAAACCAAGCTCTTACATTACCATTGATGAACAATTACTAGGTTTTCGAGGAAGATGTCCTTTTCGTATGTATATACCGAACAAACCAACGAAATATGGTATCAAAATAGTGATGGTATGCGATGTGGCATCAAAATACATGTTTGATGCCATGCCATATTTAGGAAAAAGCACACAAACTAATAATATGCCTTTAGGCGAATATTACGTTAAAACTTTGTGTGGAACAATTTCCGGCTCCAAGAGGAATATTACTATGGACAATTGGTTCACGTCGGTCAAGCGATCTGATGATTTATTAGCTCCTCCTTACAATCTAACAATGGTTGGTACCATTAGAAAAAATAAACGTGAGATTCCGAATGAAATGTTAGCAACAAAAAGTCGCGAACCTGGCAGCTCCAGATTTTGTTTTGACAAAGAAAAGGTGCTGGTATCTTATACTCCCAAAAAGGGCAAGAACGTCTTACTGTTATCGACAATGCACCAAGGATGTAGTATCTCAGATACGTCGGGAAAACCAGAAATTATCGAGACTTATAATCAAACAAAAGGTTCAGTTGATACATTGGACCAAATGTGTTCGAATATGAGTACCTCTAGGAAAACTAAAAGATGGCCTCTATGTCTTTTCTTTGGAATACTAAATATAGTCCTAATTAACAGTTTTGTTTTGTACAATAAATATAAAACCAAACGTCGTCAAAAATTGATCTCCAGAAAGTCATACATGTTGGAGTTGTATAAGCTTTTAGTGACACCATGTCTACAACAACGGTTAAAAGTACCCACTTTGCAACGCTCACTCCGTGAAACTATAACTCAGGTTCTCAAAGAAATGGAACCAGACGACACAACTACAGTTTTGGGAGAGGAAACTACACCTAACACGTCCAAGAGAACCACTTGCGCCAGCTGTCCATCAAAAAAGAGAAGAATGACTACTCACTTTTGCTTAAAATGTAATAAACCATTTTGTAATGAACACAGCGGCGAAATTTGTAAATCATGTTCTTAAAAGATACCCCATATTTTGTATAAGTATACCAAAGTTTAATAAATAATGTATATTTAGCAAAGTTTATTTTTTGTAGAAGGATAATAAAAATCGTAAAATTTACGAATGCTTAGTCTTAACATGCGTTAGTAATATGTTTAGCGTTCTAGGGTTAACAGTACTTGATCGCTGTATCGTTAAATTAGTCATGCTTAATACTATAATTCTATCATTTAATTCTAATGTACTATGAAAAACTAACGGTATCTAAAAGGTATTGTTTACACCACAAACTTATATAAACAAGATTGGGGAATTGGCCCGTTATCTGAATTCATTAATTTATTTTTATTTTTCTGAATGTATATACTCTCGTAACTATCTAGTTCTCTATAATTGCGCACTTGTTTTATAAGTTTGAGGCCGCTTGCTGGAATATCATGACCTGTGTCCGAAATATGTCGAGCTACACTAGACTTCTCTGTCCTATTAAACCGAAAATGAGCAATGTGCTCTTTATAGCGACAATATCTTAAGAAAAATGAAACGTAAGAATGTAATTCTAAATTCCACAACTTTGCTACCTCAAAGTGATATAGATAAGAAATTTGTTGTCCTACCTTTTCATAATATTTCGAGAAACTTAAATAATATTTTTAAAAATGTTGGTTTGCAAGTCGCGTTTAAATCATGTAATTCGTTGAAAAGTCTTTTGAGTAGTACTAAAGATAAAATTGAGGTAGAACAAAAATCTGGAATTTATGAAATTAATTGTAATAAATGCGAGAAAAAATATATCGGCTAAACTAGACGTTCGATTGCATCTCGCTATAAAGAGCACATTGCTCATTTTCGGTTTAATAGGACAGAGAAGTCTAGTGTAGCTCGACATATTTCGGACACAGGTCATGATATTCCAGCAAGCGGCCTCAAACTTATAAAACAAGTGCGCAATTATAGAGAACTAGATAGTTACGAGAGTATATACATCCAGAAAAATAAAAATAAATTAATGAATTCAGATAACGGGCCAATTCCCCAATCTTGTTTATATAAGTTTGTGGTGTAAACAATACCTTTTAGATACCGTTAGTTTTTCATAGTACATTAGAATTAAATGATAGAATTATAGTATTAAGCATGACTAATTTAACGATACAGCGATCAAGTACTGTTAATGACGTAGTTAATAGTTTAGGTAAAATATTTAAACCATCCCCGTTAATAGAAAATTATATTGTTGGTTTTCTTAGAATATTAGAATTAAAGGATAGGATTAGAATAGTAAGTATGACGTATTTAACGGTACAACGATCAGGTATTTTTAATGAAGTTGTTAATAGCCTAGGTAAAAGAATAAACCATCCCCGTAAATTGGAAATCAGTGTTGCTCTGTACGCTACGGTGTGTAGACAGCGCGATTTTTGATCAGTGCTACTGATGATGACAACTTAGTTGTTGAAATACGTATTTAGCCATTTTTGTGCTTTAGTGTGGTAAGGTGTTTTAGTGTTTTTGTGTAGTTTCAAGCTACAGACTCCAAGTTTAGTTTCTTTTACTATAGAAATAGAAAAAGAAACAGAATTAAACTTTCTAGATTTAACTATCAAAAAGGACAATAAAAAGTTAAAATTCAGTATATACAGGAAACACACATACACTGATACGATCATACCAGCTAATTCGAAACAATCTTGGCGCACAAAAACAGCAGCTCTACATAGTTTCGCTCACAGACTAATTAACATACCACTAAGTGAAGAAGATTTCAATACAGAATTATGCATAATTAAAACTATAGCTATAAATAATGGATTTAAAGAGAACATAGTAGACGACATTATCAAACATAAACAAAGAGAAAACTCAAAGTACACTTTTACCCTAAAATAATAGAAAAAGACAACACGAAATGGCACATTATACAATACATTCCACATATTAATTATAAAATTAACAGAATATTTAAGTAAATAGAAATCAAAACAATTAACATAAATATGCTATGTTAGTCAATAAAAAAGAAAGAACTTAGCTTACCGACAAATCAGGTGTATATTAAATTAGTTGCACAGACTGTAAAGCTATCTATATCGGACAAAGTGGCAGAAAGATCGAAACTAGATTAAAACAACATAAAAGATCAGTATAGCAGAATATTGTAAATACAGGCCTTGCCGAATATTGTACAGATAATCTCCATTTTACCGATCTACAGTGTGCACGCGGTCTACCTGCGGATGAATATACTAGACAAGCTGGTCCACTGTAAGTGGGAGAATAAGAGAGTAGCCTCTGTTACTAACATTAGAGCTACGTTAAAGTCGACAACGCAGAAATCGTTACTGCGTTAGTCCGTGAACTGTTAATAACAAATTCTTTAACCAAGAATAAAGTCATTTACTGTACTGCTTTAGAGAAGATGGAAATAATATTAATCAATAAAAAATCACTACCTGGATAATTTATAAGTAGAAACTTGTTGAAGCATCAAATAATCGCTGTAAACAATTTTAGTAACGGATTTCATCACGCTTCCCAAAATCAGTAAATAAAAGAAATGATCATTAATTCTAAAAACTTAAAAATAATAATTTGGCGCGTAATTGTTCTAAATTAGATGGACGAAACGCGATTTAAAAATGTACTAGTCGACTAGAGATCGAGCGTGAACAAAATTCAAATGAAATGCGCAAGTACAGCTGCTATCCTAAACGCGAGTCAGTCAAGGCCTCACTACACTCGACCAATACAACAGTTTGAATATTGCTTTCTCGTACTAACTCATACAAACTCTCGATGTCGTCGCTTTATCACACACTTGGTAGATATGTAGTTGTAAACTTACACATAATGTGAACAAAGGTCCAAAAGTAAAATTGTTATAAATATTAGAAATTAAAAAATCAATTCAAAGAAAAGGGAAAGTAACGAACACACACACAGATTTTACAAACACACACACACACACATAATAGACATTTACGTACAAAGAGGCAATGAACACAACGGCATATACATATAACACCCTTCACATAAATTGACCTGTTAGTTAAGCTCAAAAATGGTATAAAGTTACTGAATAAAAATTGTGGAAAGTTTTCAAGTGTATTATTTTTATTTTTATTAAACATAGAATTACATATGCTGCAAATCGAAAGGAGATACAACTTAATATAGCGTTTTGCTAATAACGATATATTATTATTATTATTATTATTATTATTATTGAACTTGATATTCGTTAAAATACAACAGAATTTCAGTAGTCACAATTTAACAAACAAATACGCCGGTGTTTTTTTTCAGATATTGTCCACGCATTTTGGTCATACGCGACTCCCTTTAAAACGAAATTGTGCGCGGTAAAAGTTTTTGCTGGCGTGCTTTTAGCGTCCCGGTTATATGTTTGTTTAGAAATTCTTAGAAATAAATATAGTGTTTCATCTTCATATATAGACTACAAGTACACAAGCGTTTTACACTAATAAAAAAGTGAGCCAATGCTTTTGTTCATTGCTGAATATAATAGACTATATAGGTTTTTGTTTAAAATTTTGTAAACAATAAATGCACTGGTGTTTTAGTTTCTTATACGTAGTATAAAGAACTATTGTGATGAAAATGTTCAACCGCTACAGCTATCAATTCAAAATTTTGTATTTAGGAGTATACTCTCCCTCTTGACATCTGATTAGATTTTCAGTAAAATCAGTAGTAGTTTACTTCAATGCAAAAAATCGATTTTTGACAATATTTCGCAAGTCAAGCTTTTAGACAGGTGCGTTACGAGTATAAAGGTATTTAAAACTTAATCCCCCATACCTTTCGTATAAAAAAAATTTCAAAATTCAGACGGAAGTAACACTTTTACTCGTATGGAATAGCGATTTTTTGCAAATATATCGTAAATTATGCATTCTATATACATTTATCAAGAATACAAAAGTATTTAGGGTTGGATTGAATTTTTTTTGTATAATGAAATTTCAAAATTCGGATCGGAAGTAATGCTTTTACTCTTAGCGAGTAGCACTTTCTTTCGAATACCCTGCAAAGTATGCATTCTATAGATATTTATTAAGAGAATAGAAGTACTTATATAAGATTTTGAATAATTATTATATAAAAGGATTCTTAAAGTTTGGTTTTATTTGTGTAAGAAGATAAAACTTTTAAAACAATTTAGAACAATTTTATTTTAAACGCTCATACGTATAAGAAAGTCGTGTGGTGACCACACCTCGTTTTTTTCAAAAATATCGACGGCGCATATTGTCCTTCAACGATTTGCATTGCACTAAATTGAAAGTTTGCGCCGGAAATTTTGGTCTGGTAAGAAGTTGATACTAAATAACTATTTTTGTTTATAACTTTGTAACAAATTAATGCGCCGGTGTTTTTTCTTCAGATATCGACGGCGCATATTAGGCGCAAACTTTTGGCACTAAATAGAACATTTGCGCCGCAAGTTGTGGTGCCAACTTCACGCACCTGTTTAAGAAAATCCTCATACGCAAACGTGCGTAAATTTTCTAGAATCCTGCATTTTTTTAAAATAAAAAGGCAAAAAGTGTGAAGTGTGGAACACTCTCCGCTACTCATATTTACTCATTTTGTACATGTTGTAAGTATATCAGGTATATAGGTATTGTATTATTATTATAACCCTTTTATTCAACACACATGATATATACATAGTGACATTACATCAACAGAAATATGTGGTTGAAATCCTAAGGCATGGTTCAGATAGCTGGAGAAGTTCTCCAGCCCCTGTTCTTCCACCAAAACCTTAAAATCACAAAAGCCGAAAAAGAAAACAATACTTGCCTAACCTATCCTAATCCTAATACTCTGCCCAAAAATATATATTAAACTCGGTAACACCCTTACACATATTAAAATAAGAAACAAAATAATACATATTATATAATATACCTAATATATACTGTTTATAACACTGAAAATTAAGAAACGAACTGAACCGAGCATTACTGATGCTTTAACAAATAAGAAAAAACAGCACCCCTGAACGCCGCCAAACCCATCGCCTTAAAATGTTCCGGCATGGAATTGTAAAGTGAGTAGATAACATAAGTGAACGATCTCCTAAAGAAAGTAGTATTGTATTTAGGCAAGGTAATAGCATCCCTCCTCCTTATATTAATACTATGCACGTCGCAGCGAAACCTGATCTTCCTCAACAAGTACGGCGGGCACCCAGACAAAAGCATACTGTGAAACAAGGTGAGACAATGTAAGACAATACGGTTTTGCATATTTACCCATCGCAAGGATTTGAGCTTGTGTGTAATCCTATCGTACTTGCGGATATCAAAAATGTACCTCATGCACGCATTTTGAACTTTCTGTACTCGCCTCACATCATTTGCATCCAAACAGGGCCCATAAACAGGCATGCAATAATTAAATAATGACAGCACCATGGATTCGCATAGAATCCTCTTCAACTTAATACTGAAGATTGATTTCCAAGGATATAAAATCTTTAAGTTGAGGTAAGCACGGCTTATAATTTTAGAGATGTAAGACTTGTATCTAAAAGAATTATCCATGATTACGCCTAAATTTTTTGCTTGCGTTACTACAGGGATAATGCTGTCATTTAAGGTAAGGTTCACCTGACCCCCACACCTCTTAACGTCACCCACCCTTCCCAACAACATAACACAACTTTTGTTAGGGTTAATAAATATGGAATGTCTGCGGGAATAAGTACTGATATTTGCTAAATCAGCATTCATTTTGTCTATGGCATCAGCCATGTCGGAAGGAGGAAAAGACAAATACATTTGTGTGTCATCCGCATACATATGCGTTTTGCAAAATTCAATATTTTTGGGCAACATACTTGTATAAACTGAAAACAGCAAAGGCCCCAAAATGGACCCCTGAGGTACACCCCTGTGGATAGGCAACGGGGAGGACTTCCGATTACCCAACCGAACCATCTGGTACCTGTCACACAAATAGGACCGTATAAGTTCCACGCAGGAATCACCGCAACCAAGGTAGTGCAATATAGCCAAGAGAACGTCGTGACTGATGGTATCGAAAGCCTTACTGAAATCTAACAATACTAGAATAGACAGATCGTTCTTATCTCTGGCCCGCATGATATCATCCGTCACGTCCAGCAAGCTTGTGACGCAACCATAACCACGCCTGAAACCAGACTGACAGTCCGGAATCAGATTGTGACATGCCAAATGTTCCCTCAGTTGAGCGCACATGATTTTTTCCAAGATCTTACTAAGTGCAGGTAGTATGCTTACTGGGCGCAGGTCCCGCACATCAGACGGGGCTGGTGTCTTGGGCAGAGGCACCACAACGGCTAATTTCCATTGTCGGGGAAAATAATTATAATACAGGCATGAGTCAATTATATGCGTCAAATAGGGAAGTACGTAGGGCAATACTAATTTTAGCATATTAACGCCAATACCATCCGCGCCCGTAGCGGTGCTAGTAATAGATAAGAAGACCTTTAAAACAGTGTCCTGGTCTACGAGTTGAAAGTTAAAACTAGAATCGAAGTCTGTGCAGGTTGAACTCGCATAAAAGTTGATGATATCAGGGGAAATATCGGTTTGTGGTACACCATCAATGAATGCTTCATTGATTTGATCTGCGTCAGAGAAAATTGCCGGCAGCTCCCTTACCACGGAGCCCCCCACACGATGCTTCCTCAATTCACCCCACAAACGTTTGGGATCGCTCCTAGAAAACACATTTTCAAAGTAAGCCTTTTTCTCATTTCGAACTGCAAGTGTAGTATAGTTTCGTAATTGTTTGTAGTACTGCCAATGAGCGTCCAGCTTTGATTTTTTGAACCTAGACTTCGCTCTGTCACGCAATTTTTGTAACAACTTTATATTATCAGTTATCCAAGGCGCTTTGGGTTTCGTTATTTTTACCGTTTTTAGCGGGGCATGCATATCGAAGAGGAACAGAATAGATTCATTAAAGAATTGTAACTTATCTTCAATATTCATACTGAACATATAATTAAATGGTATGCTGGATAGATCCCTATTGAAATCATCAGAGACAAACGATGAGAAATCTCGAAAAGTGTAGAAACGAGGTTTTTTGTCAGGACACGCTAACGATATCCTACAGTAAACCATATCATGATCAGAGATCTCGGAGCCTATTATCCCTGAATCAGTAACCGGCGCCAGGTCCGACACAGCAACAACATCCAGCAGAGACGATTTACGTGTAGGTTCCCTGATCAACTGTGACATAGCAGCTGACTGAAAAGCATAATTCAACTGAATAACGTCATTATCTTCAAGTTCTAACATATTAATATTCATATCACCCATACAAACTACGGAATCAAACCCCAAGGCAAACTCAGTGAGTAACGACTCCAATTCGTCGACAAACTCCCTATTATTCAACAAGGGGGTCTTGTACACACATCCAATCACATACTTCATATTAGCTAAGTCCACCGTGACCCATATCTGCTCGGAAAGGGTGTCAACCCGGCGGCAGTCACACCTTATTTCTTCGCGTACGTATATACCCACACCACCCCCACGGCCGACTCTGTCGTTCCGAAAAAAATTATATCCCGGTATCAGCAACCGCTGAGTGTCAACGGAGGAAGAAAGCCAGGTCTCCGAAATACAAAGAACATCGAGATCGTTATTATGCAAAAGTTCAGTTATGTCAGACAATTTCGGCAGAAGCGAGCGGACGTTCAGGTGTGCCACTACAACATGCTGTTTCATTATATAACTATAAATGAAATTTATCACAAAATTTTATAAAATATTTTAACAAACAAAACCCCCGTATCATATACGAAAATATGTACTATTAACCGAAGTTACACCTCAAATGCAAACGAAAAATATTATAACATAACAACTGTAAAAGAAGAAAAGAGTTTAACGCAACACAATATAAAAGTAACAAATTTAAACACAAACAACAAAAACTAAATAAAGTAACAAAGAACAAACCAAATGAGCCTAGAACTTTTATAGGCAGAATAAAAGATGAATATTTATAACTTATTGATAAAAAACTGAAGTATTAAAATAGGAAATAAATATATATATATACTAACAAAATTTAGAAAAATATATTAAATATATTAATTAAATCCAACACAAGATATAAAATTAACTAATAACACAACTTGTAAAAGAAAATAAAAATATCGAACAGGTGCTAAATTTACATGTTCATCACGATTTCATTCAATTTTAAAACGTTACAATTAGATTTCTAAAGTCAGTATCATTCTCTTTACAAATACATACACACATATTATTACAATATTATTACTTTCATAATCGCAGAGCAACAGGTATTATTAACATAACAGAGGTGTAACTTTAATCGATTCATACAACATCGGCGATTGATCACCGCTATTGTTTCTTCTAAATCATTTGTCATCAAATAACTATGTTGTGTGCGTGTCCTTTGCGGCAACTGTCAAATTAAATCACATGAAACGTACCGACAGTGCAACAAATAAGACGGGGAAAAAAAAACGACCGAGCATACACACTTAGCATCTAATTTTCGAGTGTTCGCCATATGTGTCTACTACTGACACAATGCCTTATTCCACAGGCTTCCTATCGTAATTCAATTTGACCGATTGTTTTATTCCTGGCAAGCTGACTTCGCAAGTTGTTACGCATAACTAATATGGGAACAGCCTCTAATATGAGGTATCGTTCTCATTTTCGCAACATCTAATTGTTTGTTCTTATCTCTGCGCTCAAGGTGTTCATTATTATTTTTTTGTTTTCTCGAGTTAATAGTGGTTAGAGTTGTAGTAAGGCTGCGATGATTGACTTCTTGCGTTGGTGTGTAATGCGACGCTAAAGGTCGTGTACACGATTCAAAATACTTCGTAAATTAACCTCGTTTTCATGTCGACAATGTAATAATAAATTCTACAAAGAAGTACTTCGCCCTAGGTTTACTTCAGTTCCACTAATTTAGGTGATTTTAAATCATGTAGACAATAATAATAAAAATAGTATATTATAATATAAGAATGAGTGATATGGAATTATCGGGTATTCGGTCCGTTGCAATCAAACTCAATTCTTCATTACTCAATATTTCGTTTTAATTAAAAACTTCCTCAGGAGTATGCTATAAAATCACAAAAACACACCTGTTGAAGAAAATGCTGATCAAAAGAATTACTCTTTTTTTAAAACTTACAAACAGAGTTACTGCATCTGTGGGTACATTAAACTGACATCTATGTATTCAGTTACAAATGAGTCCTCTTTAAAACTTGTCAAAAACATAACAAACACTCACACAATAATAATCAATAAATGTAAAAACGATTTCACATATATTATCTGAACTTATAATATAAAAAGGTGGGCGCATTGATGCAATTTTTTTTGAATGCGCTTAGAAATTTTTTTTTTGTAATATACTAAATTTTTACCATGCATTCAATAGATTGGCTATTATTCTATACTATTTTGTCATACTATAGCGGTAATATTAACCCACTGTTTAATAAAAAAAATTTTTAACAACACTTTAATTGTATCAATGTACTCCACCAGAGGGGCAGAATGATATGGTAGGTGGGGCAGATAAATACATCATGGGGTAGATTGATATAATACAAAAAAAGGGTAAATTGTTTATACAATTTTATTATTTTTTATTAAACTTTATTAAATCATTGTCGAATTAACAAACATTGTAGGAAGTTAAATTAACTACAAAATTAAACATTGAAGTAGTTCTGCTCGTTCCTTTGGTAATACAAGGTTGAGGTAACTTCATAATTACATCTGAGATGTCAACAGACGCAACATCCTCTACAACTGGAAAAACAAAAGTCCATGAGGTTGGTTTCTTCCTGAAGAATGTCACTTTATATTCTGACTGACTATAATGTTCTATAACTTGACCTACGCAATAAACCGCAGACTTTTTCTTTGCAAGTTTTATTAATAAAAAGTCACCATCAGCTATTGTTTCAAAATTTGGTAAAGCAATGTGTGGTTCTTCTGGCACTGCATCTTCATCAAGAGAAATTTCATCTGAAGAAAAATCCATGAATTCACATTTATCGGAAATGCTCGTGGAATCTGATTCGATCATTTTTTTTTATGTCTTTTTTTAATGCCGCATTCAAAAAGTAGTTTAGCTGATTTCATAACGTTTATTCTCTGTTTCTGTTCTCTTTTAAGCCTCTTTTGTTCTTTTATATTGTGTAACTCTTCAAGTCTATTTTTTTCAGGTGTGTCAGTGTAAATTCTAGATTTCCCAGGTTGGCTTCCTTTTTTTCCACTTTTTCTTGTTTTGCTATGTTTTGGGTAAGGTCTAATAGTTTCAGGAGTTATAAGATTTGTTGATGTGGAGGCAGTCGGCTCTGGTGTTCTTCGTGGTGACGGTATGTTTGTCATCTCGATATCTAAATTTTACAGATCAGTTTCTAGAATTTCTCAGCTTTCTTGTTCCTCATTACTAGTTCCTTGATCTTCATTTTGATTGTTAATGTAAACATCACAAGGTAAAAAGTCCGAGTCTCCAAAAGCCAATTTATTGAACGGCCAAATCCCAGGTCTACTAAATCCACTTGTAATATTTTTAGCAGTAAAAGCTTCAAAGTAGGCTATTTTCGCAAGTTTTGGAATGTCATAGATTGATGAAGTTTTACCAGGATTGTTCACATGCCAATCATTGAAGGCGATTTGTAGCTTTCCCTTAAAGGGACCGTAGACTCCAACATCAAGAGGCTGCAACTTATGAGAGGTGTGCGGCGGAAATGATAAACAAACAATTCCATTATCACGGGCATAATTTATTGCGCCTATAGTGATATGGGTCTCATGATTATCACATAAGAGCAAAACAGGATTTGATTTAGAGCAACTGGAATGTTTTTGTAAGTGTTTTAAAACTTACAAAAAAAATCTGAATTAATCCATCCACTTCTGTTAGCTAGACCTAAGCTTCCATCTGGAGCTCCATGAATAGAGTGGTCTTTGTAATGAACTCTAGGAAACACAAAAATTGGAAGTCGCTGAAATTATTACCCCAAATGTCACCAACTCTCCTCTTTCAGCAGATACTAGTTGGCCAACTTGTTTTTGTTTCTTATCTGCTAATACTTTCGGTGTGTTGAGAACAGTTGTTATTCCAGTCTCGTCGGAATTGAAAATTCTGTCTGGTGTGAATTTATATCGTTCCGGTACCTGTTCATAATTCTTATAAAATTCACTTACAGCTGTTCTATTAAAACCAACAGATCGGGCCGCACTTGTACTTTCAGGTTTTCTTAAGCTTAAGTTTTTCTGTCTTCTTCTAAAACTTAGACCCAATCGATGCCTGCACTTTTTTTTTCATCCCAACTTATAGGAAACTTTATTCCCAATGTTTTGGCATATTGGTATGCTAAGCTTCTTATTTACGTAAGTGTTAAACCATAATGCATTTTACTGCTTGTTGTTATGTAATCATTTAACATTTTTTCTTCTTCTAAAGAAAAAACCTGTTGAGACGAATACTTTGATGAATAACGTCTATCTGAAATATTATCAGTATTTTTCTTAATTTTTTCTATTCTATGTTGAAGAGTTGCCGCCTTCAAATTATACTTATCGGCAGATTTTCGTATCGATAAGGTGCCATCTAGAACTTCATTGATTGCTGAAGTCATAGCACCTTCATCAATGTTATTTCGTTCCGTTTTTCTTTTATATACTCTCACCATATTTAGGTACTGAAATCAAAAACATCTGATGGGGTGCATTGATACGTATTAATCTACCCCGCAATGTAATGTATCAATCTTCCCCAACCTGATTATAGGTTAAAAAAATTATCTGTACAATAACTGTACAAAATTGGAGAAAATCGGGAAACATCAAATTGTGTTATAGTAATAAAACTTACATTTAATACAAATTTCATAAATTTAAAATGAATGGCTAACTCAAAAGCTAAAGTGTTACGCACGAGTATCTAAAAACTTCGAGCTTGCAAAATCACTTGGCCATCTCGCGGTTGAAATTTAAGCTAAGTACGGGGACGAAACTTTATGTCGGTATTAATGGTTCCTAGTCTAACCTTTTCACATACAAAAAAAAATCTCTGGTTGTAACAGTTTCCTGTAATGGCGACTGCATCATTGTTCCCCGTATATCAATGAGCCCCACCCCCCTAAGCCTTTAAACCACGCGCGACACGTTTAAGAACACGACGCAATAGCGGAGTGCTTTTAAATGGAGCTCTTATACACGCATATTACTTTTTATTATACTTGCAGTACAATGCGAAAATCAGAAAAAGAATAGAAAAAGTGGTTTATTTTAAAAGGGAGCTTGTTGATCTAATTTTTAATAATCAACATAGAAACGGTTAGCAATTATTGTTGTTTAATTGTTACGTGGTTGTTATGTACATTTTTCACAAATTTTCTGAATTTGCGTTGTACAAAATGAGTGAAGAGATTTCATCGGAAGTTGAACGATTAGCTGAGCAACCCGAGTTGAAATTAATTCCACAAAAATCAAAAACTGCATATTATAAAATATATGTGAAATTATTGGCTTGGATGACAAAGAAGAATTAGCACATGGTGGACGAAACATTGATGCTTGCATAAATGAACGAAATGGTAGATAACATTATTAAAAAGGGTCGTTAATTAATCTAATTTCTTGTGTTTCATAATAGTCCGCTATTTATAAATCGTCAACACTAGTGATGTTGGATTCGGTTACTTTTCAATACTTGCGACTATTCGTTACTTTCGAATTCAATATCCGTTACGTTTTATTCGATAATCGAGTACTCGTTCAAATGTGCTGTGCGGGAATCTGTATAGTTAATGTTCACTTATATACTAATTTTAATATATATTACGTTAAATAAATAAAATTCGTTAAAAGTATCACAGAAAACATTCCAACTCAAAATTAAAAGTAAAATGTCAAACCTAAAGTATTTTTTAAGGAGTGCCCATTTTATTTACGATAGGCGAGATATTTTATTATAAAACCATAAAAATCCTCGACTCCGATATTAAATCACACAAATAAATGTAGAATATAGTACATGGCACAACATTTATTTTACATTGCATCGATACAATAAGTTCAAACAAAACAAGTAATACTAATAATTGGTTAAATTCAAATATTTCGTACAAAGTTATTTACTTTAAATTATATTTTTTAATAAAATATTTCAGACAAGAATGTATTCTAAAAGTTATATATTATAAGAGTAACTGTTTGAAATAGTAACGAATAATTTAGTAACGGATAGTTACATTTGCAACACAACTAGTGAACACTGGTGGTGCATGCGTTCAAAATTACAAACAATGCTAAGAAATAAAAAAGGGGTGAACATAGCTTCATTTTATAAGCTAGTCCAGTGGCGGATGGTACTAAAGGGCACAAGGGCACGTGCCCATCCAACCACCAAGATAAACACAGAAAGAAATTCGCATGTAATTAAGCGCATTATTTTATTTGATTATTTTTACGCATTTTTATAACGATGGTATCAAAGTGTTCTTCCGCACCACACACACTAGCGTATGCCAACTCTCAACACTATGTTCCGGGCCCCGATTTCAGATGGTACCTCTTTCGAGTATGAATCGGCTCGCTCCGCTTAACTTCGCCATATGCGCTTATAACTTCGGTTTGAGGCACAAATTTTCCAGACTCCAGTAAACGCCTTGTATTCATTGCGAGTGCATGTTTTCGTTGCGTTACCTTGCGTGTGTGATTTCAAAATCTTGAAATGACGTTTATTATTAATGATGGAAGTTAATTGTGTGCGAGATCTTTTAAAAAACCAGTTATCATTTGAGGAAAAACTTTTAATTAAGGAGAAAGGAAGGCCTATTTCGGAACTTCAAATAAACTACACTTCTACAAGTAAAACTCGAACTTACAATAGAGTATTCAATAAAAATATATATGAAAAATTTAAGTGGATGTGCAGATGTTCACTAACAAATAAACTATTTTGTTTCATCTGCTTAATATTTAAGAATTTCTGCTTAATATTTATTAATTAAATTACTAAAAGGGTTGAATGATTTAAAGCATATCGCAGAGATAGCAAAGAGACACAAAAATTCCGTTTCGTACATGAATGCATGCGTGGATTTTAGTGTTCTAGGCAAAGTGGACATACGTGAACAGTTAAAAAGTGCTTTCGCACACAAATGCGTGGGAGATACCCGGATTATGATCCAGGTATAATAAAAAATAATAGTATATTGTTTACTTAGAAGAAGAAAAGCCTTACAATTCCGAACGATTCGACGTGAAGATATTTCTATAAACCTAACCTTAATTAATGAAAATTAATTCTAAAAATAATTAATTTATAATTTATAGTTTCAAAAATTTTATTATATAGAAAAAAAAACTTATTTCATCGTATGTCAATTATTTACCTCTAAGAATCTTTAATTCTGATGTCCTCTATCTTATAATTACGAAACATTGCCTCGTGATCAGAAATGATTCAGAAGTTCCTGCCTTTTTTTTGCTGCGCACTTTCCTTTGACAGCACTCGATTAAGATTTAGAAAAATTAGGCGTCCTTAGTAATAAATGTAATAAATTAATCCAATCCAACACGTAATATTTAACCTAACGGAACTCGTAAATATTTTTCCTTGAGACATATGTATGTGTATACGAAGAAAGAGTTAGGTAGCTGTCGAGACCAATATCCTGTTTTCGGTATTTCAACTGGCGTCCATCAAAAGAGCTTCAGCGCCTTAAAAGGATTCTTTCGCCAATTTATTCCTTTCTGTACCCATATGTATGTACAAAGAGATTTTATTACTAAATGGCTAATAATGAATATTATACATGTAGGGTACCTACACTAATTGCGTTCGAAAGTGTATTCATATAGCATATGTCGCTTTTAAATTATAGTGAAAATCATGCGTTTGAGAAGACTGTTGCGTATCAAGTTAATGCGTATATATGTGAGATATACATATTGCTGCCTGATCTTTAATTAGTTTAATACGTTGGGTGCCAAATATATGTAAAATGCCTCACGTTGGCAGCGTTAAATATATTTTAAACACTATCAGAGGTAGCGCGGTAGCCCTACCTCTAATATATATGTACTTGTTACCCTTGTTTAACATTAGAGAGCGGGTGTCTCTCCATATGTTTCTCAGGAACTATTGGACCGATTTACTTGAACTTTTTTTTAAAGTAACCATTGGATCGAGTCTCGGATGTGCGTCAAATTAGGGTTCACGAAACCCAAGCGGGACTTGGCAAATTGCCAAAAACTGCAAAATTTGCATAAAATGAAGGTGACCCTCTTGAGGAAATCCTCAATTTTTACGGTAGAAGGCTGGAATTTTGCATAGTTATATTACAACATGTTTCCAAATTACACTTTTTCCATTTTGAAAAATCTTCATTAGAAGCGATTTTATTCAAATTCGCCTTTGATGCAATAAGACAATTTTTGAAATAGTAGGTTGAAGTCATGATACTAATTATTCTACGACTCAACCTCTATCAGGAATTTTTTTCCGCGTTTAAAAATCTTTTCTAGAGTTTTTTTTAAACCTCATGCACTTTATGGCAGTTGGTTCAAATCCGACTGGCGTAATTTATTTTGATTTCAATTTAACAGTCAATTTCTGTGTTGTAAATAAGAGGTGTCCAAGGAACAACCTGTAGACATTTCGGCATTTGTTATCTTAAATTTAAATTATTCATTTCAATGGTACGACATTATTTGCATTATATTGATGTCATTTGAGGTAAGGCTTTAATTGCCACTGAAAAGGTATGTACTAGCTAATGGAGAAAATGCCCCGAAGGGGGCAGAAAAAAGGTGAATATATGCTGCATGACATGGAAAGTGCAACACCAAGAATGGGTGCGAATTTTTTGACCAAACTTGGTTGAAACGTATAACTAGTCAAAAGCAATAATTGATTAAAATTTTGTTGCGATAGATCAAGTGGTCATGACACATCTGACACTTCATTCAGTTTTCGCTGACATTAATGTGTGGTGTATTAATTGTTTGTTTGAAATTAATTTCAACGGTTTTGTCTTATTATACCTTTGTTTAACGTGTTTTAAGAGTTTTATTATGCCTAGAGTGCGGCAACGTGGAAATTATCGCCAATTAAGCGAATTCGACAGAGGTCGAATTGTTGGTTTGCGAGAAGGTGGTTTTTCATACAGGGAAATTGCAAATCGCCTTAACCGGAACCAATCCACCATTATGCGCTGTTATCAATCATGGACTAGGGAAGGTCAGGAAAGACGCCAAAGAGGAACCGGAGGCCGAAGAAGAACTAATGAGATACAGGACCGCCGCCTTCGCTTAATGGCACTAAGAGACAGGTTTTCCAGTACCAGATCAATTGCTGACGTGTGGTTAGGTAATATTGGTCGTCCTGTAACCCTTCGAACCGTTTATCGTCGAATTAGGGGTTTCGGCTTACAATCTTATCGTCCACATCTTGTGTTACCACTTACGGCTCAACACCGACAGCAACGTTTGGAGTGGTGTAGATTGCGACTGCACTGGAACGTGGAGTGGCACAGGGTGGTATTCAGTGATGAATCTCGATTTTGTCTAGGGATGCATGATGGCCGTATGAGGGTCAGACGAAGACGTGGGGAACGTCGTGATATTCAGTTTTCCGTTGAAAGGCATGTGCATCGAGCAGTGGGTGTTATGGCATGGGGTGCTATAGCATATGGGAGTAGGTCTCAATTGGTGTTCATCCAAACCACCATGAACGCCGAGCGTTACATTGATGAGGTGGTAGAACCCCATATTCTACCATATCTTCAAACGCTCGAAGACCCACTTTTCCAGCAGGATAATGCCCCTCCCCACGTAGCGAGAATTTCTATAAATCGCTTGGAAGAGGCTCATGTCAATATCTTGCCATAGCCACCCAAATCCCCCGACCTCTCGCCAATAGAACATGTGTGGGACATTATGGGACGAAAACTTATGAATTTAGCCAATCCCCCGCAGACACTAATAGCTCTCCGGCATGAATTACAGGTTGCTTGGGACACCATACCCCAAGAGGATATCGACCACCTAGTCGAATCAATGCCACGAAGAGTGAGGGAGTGTGACACTAATAGGGGCGGTTCAACACATTATTAATAAAAATTATGTTAAATTGTGTTAGTCTTTTGTTTTTTTTCTTTGAAATTTTAATCAATTATTGCCTTTGACTGGTTATACGTTTCTACCAAGTTTGGTCAAAAAATCCGCACCCCTTCTTGGTGTTGCAGTTTCCATGTCATACAGTATACATAAGCAAAAAGTCCCAGAGTATGAAAAACACGAGTCTCATAACTTGGAAAAAATATTTTCACCAAACAATGTATATTCCGCAGCCGAATAAGGTAAGGAAAAAATGTTGAAGCTGGATTTTCTTTAGTCATGCTTTAGTTGTTTATCAGTCAGCTAATGGGAGACCAAGAATGGAAAATCAAGCTCTCCCAACAAGTAACTACACTAGTGTAGTTACTTGTTCAAGCTCTTCCAACAAGTAACTACACTAGTGTAGTTACTTGTTGGGAGAGCTTGATTTTCCATTCTTGGTCTCCCATTAGCTGACTGATAAACAACTAAAGCATGACTAAAGAAAATCCAGCTGCAATGGTTGCGCTGTTAGAGCTGCGAGACTGTACGCAGAGCGTTGTCCGAATCGAAGATCTCCTTGTGACAAAACTATACAGAACAGTTTCCAATCCCTCAGGATCAACGAATAAGTCTACACAGAATCTCAACAGTAACAAAACAATCAAAGATCAATACACACCACGCTACACGAAAATGGTTTGCACCCATATCATCTCCAGTCAGTCCAGAATTTGAACAACAATGATGATGTCCTAGGCAGGTCTTTTGTATTTGGATTTTACAATATGAAGATTTAATTCCAATTACACTTGTTTCTGACGAAGCAACTTTTATTGGAGAAGGAGTTTCTTATTTCCACAACAATATTTATCTGGGACACTGAAAACCCACATGCAATTTTGGAGAACCATTTTCAGAACCGTTTTTCGGTGAATCTTTGGCGAGGGAATGATTGGTAACGTTCTGCTTGGGCCGAATGTCTTCGAGGAAAACCTTAATAGCGCAATTTTTAGGGATTTCTTACGAGATCAGCTTTTTTTATATGTAAATAAATTCCGCAAATTTTCTGTACGTAAACTGAAAAAGTATCATATACAACTTTGACTACGCATATCTCTATAACAGTTGAAAATTCGGCCCACGTTTATAAGATTTTTTTACTTACTTTTGGCCGCGGAGTCACTAAACAAAAACCTCGAACTACACCGTAGGACACTCTGTATAGTGTACAACATAACGCATGAATAATAGTGACAAAAATATTTGTTTAATTAATTGCACAAAAAACATAAAAGCAAAAAAAGTTTTACCACGTCATTTTTACGTCGTGAAAAACATTTTCATTTCCAATTCAAGCCCACTGATACGATGTATACGTATACAGATACAAATTAATTTAAATAATTTGAAATTTTAAAGTATTCGTGCTAAGTATTCTCTCGTAAATAATTTTTATCTAATCTAGTTTAAAAAAGAATATTATAAAATTAATAAAAAAATCAGCTTCTTATAATTCATTAAACTCATGCATGTCCATATTCTATACTCTTAAAATATGTACAAATGATACTTTGAACAGAAATATTGTTTTCTCACAATATTTGTTACCAACAAACATAACCTTAAATTAAGTTTGCATTATTAAATTCACGAAAAAATTAACGAACAATTAAATTCATCAAAGAAATTCACGAAGCTATTTGAAGATTGGGGTATTACATTTCAATACGTATTTTATGTTTTCATATTTACTGTATGTACATTATATTTAATCAATATATATCTAGAATGTATTCACAGTTCGCTTATGGCTTCGGACTGAACGCTGGTTGGCGTGCCGCTATTATTAATTGCCAGCATCCGTCAGTTTAACTGGGAATTCAGCGTCTCTAAATTTTTTGTTTCCTGCCTTTAATAGAATTTAATTTATCTCATATATGTACGTTTGTTCATCGATGTACAGTCTGTCTTTAAATGAACTGAACTGAAAAGGAAATTTTATCATTTCTAATTGATTTTATTATTTATCAAAGCTATGCCTGTGCTACAAAAGTCCCATATTTGCAAGGAAATTTTAATTGTAACTCTTGCTCATTTATAGAATATTATTAGGTAATAATAACATTAATATACGAGGAATGTCTCCAAAGTTCTGGAAATTTAACTATATTTTTTTTATTGTGTCAATTTTCATCAATATTATAATATAGTTTGTCAAAATAATCGCCATTTATTTGAATACATTTATCCCAACGATAAATTAATTTTTTTAAGCCGTCCTCAAAGAATTTTTTTGGTGTCTCCTCAATCCACCTATTTATGGCACGTTTTATATCAGTTAAGCCCTCAAAACGTTTTTTTTTAATTTGGGAACAGATAAATATCACTCGGTGCGAGATTCGGTGAATAAGGTGGACGGACGCGGAAGCAATTCCCATCGTAAATCATTTAAAACATCCTTCGGATTTCTTGCGGTGTGCGGTTTTGCATAATTCTGTTGCAATAACGGCCGATTATGCAACTTCCCAGGCCGTTTTCTGATAAGTGCTTGTCCCAGTGCTTTAATTGTAGTACTTTGCACCAGATAATCCATAAAATAATCCCTTCGCAATCCCAGAATACAGTTAGCATTACTTTTCCAACAGATGGAACTGCACGTGCTTTAAGCAGAGGCCCTTCTTCTTACGACATGCTTTGAATTGACTTTTGGTGTCAGAATTGAAATAAAAAATCCACGTTTTGTCAGAGATTATTATCCTTTGCCAAAATTCATCACCGTAACGGGCTAACAGCTCTTGAAGTTGACGGCAAGTGTCACACCTATTGAGTTTCTGTTCCGGTCCCAATAGCTTTGGCAACCAGCGGGCTAAAACCTTGCTTGCGCCCAAAAGAATTGTGTAAGATCTCATGAACTTGTGGTGTACCTATCTTTTAGTAGGTTCTCCAAGGCATTAATGTTTCGCTCATTTACCGACGTGCTCGAGCGAGCACTGCGTGGATCGTCTTCTAATGATGTTTAACCACTTTTAAAACGATCGATCTACCGATATACAGTACTTTCAAATTCTGCAGACTCACCAAAGACTCCTTGCGGACGTTTAATATTATCTGATGTTTTCACACCCTCTTTCTATAAAAAGAAAATTATTGCTCTTTGAGATTTAGCCGCCTCTTCAATGGTTACAACGGTACTACGGAAATGCGTCTATATCGAACACCTGAATCAGAGTGAACGATATTGCGCTGGAATACTGGATAGCTGCATAAACATGTCAGGACTTGTCTATCACCAGTAGCATTGCCTATAAGTTCTGCGTAATTTAATTAGAACACAATTTCCAGAACTTTGTAAACATCCCTCGTATCTTTATTTCGAATATATACCAGTACAAATTAAGCCTTTTGTAGCTTTTCGTCGTTGGTAGTTTAGAAAAAATTGAGTAATATTTGCTAGGTTTAAGGTCAAAGTTGTATTTGTTGTATTTCTTGCAGGTATGGTAGAAATTACATGCAATAACAAAGTGACGTTCAGTTTTTGTATTTGTATCAGAAATGTGAACTAAAAGTGTAATAATGACGTCTTCGATGTGATTTGTTTCAATTTTCATTCAACAACTTTTTAATGGCTTAACCAATCTTCCTGGATTCTCAGACCGTATTTATATCGTCAATGCGCGAAAAATAAGCTATCAAAACATTCGATAGATGGCGCTGAAGTCGAGTTATTAACAAATTCTATATTTACGGACCAATTTGTCTCATATTCACAATAAACATTGGTTTAGTTACAAAAAAAGAAGATCACGAAATCTGGACACGATTGGTGGCGCTGTGATCGACTTATTACGTTATTCAATACGTTTTTAATGGCTCAACCAATCTTCTTGATATTCTCAGACTATATTTATATCGTCAATGCGTGTAAAATAGGTTATCAAAAATTTCGATAGATAACGCTGAAGTCAAGTTATTAAGGAATTCTATGTATATGGACCAACATGACTCATATTTAGAATATATGTTACTTTAGTGACAAACAAAAAGAAACTCACAAAATCTGGACACGATAGATGGCGCTGTAGTCTAGTTATTACGTTATTCAATAACTTTTTAATGGATCAACCAGTCTTTTTGATATTCTCAGACTTTATTTATATCGTCAATGCGCGTAAAATAGGCTATCAAAACAATCGATAGATGGAGCTGAAGTCAATTACTAACAAATTCTATATTTGTGGATCAAACACCTTCGCCAAATCTATATATTAATACGTGAAAAAGAAAGTTTGTACCCCTTTCTAAGCATATTGCGCACACGGAGGAGTATGAGATTTGGCATAGCTAAACTTCATATGGAGAAGGAGTGCAGAATAATACAATTTATGTATAATATGTGTTACAAATACATTAAATTAAATAAATAAAATGGTCGAATTTCGACCACTAAGCGACCACTAGTTACAATTCACTGTGCAAGTCTAAAAACTGAACAACCGGGGCACATATCAGGTAAAGTCAATTCGGGTACGCTGAATTCAGTGGTGCCAATCGTTTTTTTAGGTTAGGTCATTTAATCGAATTATTTCAATAATAAATTTAATTTTTGCTGCAGTATTTTTAGTATTTAATTATAATTTTTTTCGTTAAAATTGGAATGGATTTTCACTGTTTTGGTAAAATACACTAAATAGAAGCCACTTTACGAAAAGAATGATCGATTTAGCTAAAAAATACAATTTTTCACGTTTGTTCGCAAGAAAATTTCAAATCATTTGTAAAATGATTTATTTTGCATAACATATAAGCAAATAAAATTAAATTCAACTACACATTTTAAATTATTAAAATTGTTTCCTTCATTTAATTTTTTTTTTCAATTATCATGTTCAATTTCACTTTCTTCTTGTAAATTCCAACAAATATCTCCTAATAGAGCATCAAGCTTCTTTGCGCTGTACCAGTGTTCGAGTCTTGCTGTTATCTGATGAAAGCGTTCACCATGCTCATCAGATTCGGCTGGTGACTGTTCGGCGAATTTTTCAATATGACAATGAAGAAAATGTAATTTTAATGACATACTAACACCGATGTTGTGGAAAGCGTCAAGCATATTTTCAATATTCGGATCGACGAGCCCCAAGTACATTTTCAATGACCGCCTTTAAATAGTCCCATGCCAGAAGCTCTGCATCACTAAGAGCGCTTTCGAATAGTCTGTCCTTCATAAAACGTCGAATATCTGGTCCGTTAAGTATTCCTGTAATAAAATAATGTTAAATTAAATTTCAATTGGTCAAAACCTAGATTTTAATACTAACCCTATAATGTTATGTCGGCGCAATCTAATTTCTTCACGTATAGGCCAGTCCCGTTTTTCGTATTGATCGCCAGCATAACAAGTGTCCCATAAACACATAAAACACATATTTTTTGTGTACCCCAATTGCAAACCAGTGAGAATTGAAGCCACCTTCAAGTCCGCACAAATTTTCTATTTGTGATCGTTGTATTTCACTAGATCGATGATTCTTTCAATGATAAGTAGTTCTCCTTTGTATTTGTGCTCGGAACGGAATTTTTTGAGTTAGTAACGTGGAGTAGAACTGCTTTCAAACTACTTTTGGACGAATCGATAAATAGTCTTCAGTTTTCGGGTTTATATTCATGGTGCAATGTTAAAACCAAACCGTGGATATCGTCGCAATAAGCCAACGAATTATTCTCAATTGATTTAAAAAAATAACGATGACGGCCGAATGATCCATATACACGAGCGTCTGGTGCCAAAATGTTTACTCGTTTCAATTCTTTAGCTGAGAGAATCGACTGTCGCTGTGATAACTTGAGGCGGCGTGTCATAATGTCAAGATGGTTTTATGTAATTTCAATATGGTTGCAATATGGAGTGACGTTTGATGATACATATTCGCATACGTACACCTGACTCTCCAGCAGTTTCAACAGTTGGCGGCGTGTATTCTTCATTAGGGCTCTGTTTTTTTGGGATGGGTATCTTTTCGGAGTGCGGTAATGGCAACTGTACAAATTTTGTTGCTTTGTATGTCATAGAACGAATCTTATTTCTGTTGGTTCCGAAAATATAATTCACGCACGCGTAACATTCAGCTAAATTATGTACTTGTAGGCCCGTCCAAATTATAGGAATACCAGAAGGCATATATTCCATTGATTCAATTTTTTCAAGCATCCTGTTCAAATGATAGACGGGGCCCATTCCACATCATGAAAAACTTGATTGAAATATTGGCCATATATTTCAACTATGTTCGTAGTAATTTTACGCCGACTAGGCATGATAGTGTATTTTCCGCAAACATAACAAAAGTTATTGAATTTTATTGCTCCACATATATCCATTTTATATATTTTAAAACGATTAATTTCGCAAACCGATCAAAATACGCACTGAAAAAACCAAACAGAACTTGTAAACGAGGAGGTTGTTTAGACCAAATGTCAAAATTATCAAAATATGCAATAATACACAATACGTTTGATGGTTATATATAAAGTCCCTAGATATATAAAATACCGCAATTGATTTGTCCCATTATAACGGCGCCAAAATCGCTGTGATTTGGTGACATTTAGTAGTTATTTAGTAATTTGTACGCATATATACAAATAGACGATAAGACAAATCACATTGAAGTACCCGCGGTGGTCTAATGGTAAGATGTTCGCTTCACACGCGGGCGGCTCGGGATCGCATCCGCACGGGACAAGATTTTTCCAGAAAATAAAAATACAATTTTCGCGTATTAAATTAGTTAAGTTAAAAAAAACGGACGGATTTTTAAATTTGCCGCTTCTTTGGCGCCAAAATGGAGGTAATTGCGGTACTTTATATATATCTAGGGACTTTAGTTATATAAAAACACTGATGCCATCTGTTGGAAAATATCTCAAACTGAATGCATAATTTTTAAATGTGTATAATCATAACTCAATTTTGTTTCTATTCATATCTTATGCAAAAATAAAGTATGTTATAATTTAATTAAATGACCTAACCTAAAAAAACGATTGGCACCACTGAATTCAGCGTACCCGAATTGACTTTACCTGATAGGTGCCCCGGTTGTTCCAAATAAATATTGTCAATTTCGTGCACAATTATTAGTCTAATACCGAAAAGGTTCTCTTTTCTATAAATCTTTAACTTAAATTAGTACATAACAATTTTCTCGTCAGTTATTTGGTTGCGCCTTAGATAAATATACAATTTAAGATATTTGTCATGAACTATTAGAAAAGACGCAACGTTTTTCAAGTATAATTGGAACACTGATGAATAGAAACTTTTGTCTATGTTCATGATAACCTCTTTTAACCTGCGCTACTTTAGATGGATTATTATTTCCAATATTCGTATAAAACTTATCAAGCAGATGCGTTGTTATTTACTAATCACGAAGAAATAGTTCACTGTCTCATTGTTTATTAGGAGCATCAGGTCATCAATAAGAATATACCTAATGATTATAATTAAGAATAGGTAAAGTACGTTGATAGCTTTTCATGTTTTATGTATGCATTAATGAAATAAATTCTAATACCTACAAATAATCGAAATGAAAAATATTTCAAAATTTAAACTTAATTTCAGAATTTTTAATGATAGCTTTACTTAGGAAACCAATATGTTAGTACTACGTAAGACTTCTTTTGGCTTTGGTAATTTAGTGACAATGTCTCCCTTAATGATGAATCCAATGCCATCTTGAATTGGGTAAAAAAAAAATCCGCATTCTTTTTTTTTCGCATTAATTTCAAAACTGGATCATTTGGATCAGTTATATCCTGGACGCATCCCACGTAGTAACGGATCGTTATAAAGCTGATGATTACAAGCCCCAAGAAATAGTCTACACCAAAACTATTCAGTCAAAATGAATTTAATGATTTAACTCGTGACTTGAATCTGACAAAGGATGCCGCCCAATTGCTTGGATCCAGATTGAAATGAAAAACTGTTCTACTACCTGGAGTGTCGTTGTTTTGGTATAAGACCAAAGAGAAGTAATTAATAAAATCCTTTAAAGAAAAATACTCTCTGGTTTATTGTTGTGATATTGGGGGTTTATTAAATTTCTTTAACGTCACCTTAAATCCATGCGAGTGAAGGTTATTTATAGACTCGTCCAACAGAAGCCTCAAAGTTGTACTTTTACATAATGGAAGTGCTATGCTAAAATACCTGAAGTATGAAAAACATTCTTGGACAATTTGTGGAGATTTAAGAGTAGTTTCTATGTTACTTGTTCAACAATCTGGCTACACAAAAATGCCGCGTTTGGTTTGTGAATGGGACAGCCGGGCCAAAGACAAGCATTGGAAGAAGACAGATTGGCCCAAGAGAAAAACCCTCCAACCCAGTCACAGAACATAATAAATGTAGCACTTGTTCAACGAAGCAAAATACTATTACCTCCTCTACACATCAAACTCAGATTGATAAAAAGTTCACTGAAGATCTTCCAAAAGAAGATGACTGCATCCAGTACTTGGTAATAAAATTTCCGAAAGTATCTTATAAAAACAAAAAGAAGAGATCTGGCCCAAAAGAAAAACCCTCCGACCCGGGTCACAGAATATAATAAATGTACCACTTGTTCAACGAAGCAAAATACTATTACCTCCTCTGCATATCAAACTTCGACTGATGAAGCAGAAAGAAAGTGACTGCTTCCAGTACTTGGTAAATATTTTCCGAAAATATAAGAAACTGAAAAAATAGATCTTTGTGGGACCGCAGATCAGAAACTTAATGAAAGACACTTTGTTTAAAAGTACAATGAATCCTGTGGAAAAAAGAAGTACTGCCCAACTTTTTGGGCAAAAAAAACACCCAACGTTTTATGAATTTAAAATGTAACACGAGTGTGAAGCTTTGCTTCCTACATCCACATCTACATTAGAATTTTAGAAAATATTATGTTGCCTTCAGTGTCACAATTATTTCCCATCGAGCTCATCTAGTGACTGAATGGTTTGATGTAAATAATATTCATACTCTTGACTGGCCAAGTTGTAGCCCAAATTTAAACCTAAAAATGAGGTGTGGCCACCACACGACTTTCTTATACGTATGAAAGTGTTACTTCCGGTCCGAATTTTGAAATTTCATTTATACAAAAAATATTCCATATCTAACTCTAAATACTTTTGTACTCTTGATAAATATATATAGAATGCATAACTTACGACATATTTGCAAAAAATCGCTATTCGATAAGAGTAAAAGTGGTACTTCCGGTCTGAATTTTGAAATTTTTTTTATATAAAAGATATTGAAAATGATGTTTTAAATACTTTTATATTCGTAACGTATTTGTCTTAAAAGCATGACTTGCGAGTTATTCGCAAAAAACTGATTTTCGATAAGAGTTAAAGACCTACTTCCGGTTGGAATTTCGAAAAACTTTTTTAAGACAATTTGTTTCAAACTTAATTCTAAGTACATATAAATTCTTTATAAATTTGTTTAAACTTAGTAATTGACGAAATATTTGCAAATTTCGATTTTTTCACTGAAGTAAACTACTACTTCCGGTCGGCCGATTTTGCTCAAAATCTAATCAGTTCTCAAGAGGCAGATTATACACGTAAATACAAAATTTGGAATTGATATCTACAGCGGTTTGACCGCTATCGTGGTCACACACAGACAGACAGACAGACAGACAGACACACACAGACACACAGACATTTTTTAAAAACCACTTTTTTGGTATCAGGGGACCTCAAAACGTGGACATCTGCAAAAATCTCGAGGTCGAAAATTTTCATCATCACAATATGTACTTCCTTATACTACGTATAAGAAAGTAATAAAGAACGTGTGGGGGACTATTGACTGGTAATATTCAAAAAAGAAATGTTCGACCATAAAATATGCAAGATTTACTGGAAACAACTAATAATGCGTGGGATGAAATTTTGGACAAATACTGTTTATTTAATTAATTCTATTGCCGCGAAAAGTATAGTCGAGTCGTTTTGGCAACCGACACGGCCAAAGTACGAACTAAAGACGACTCAACCACTACAAATTCCAATCGGCCGGAACAAATTCATATCAATAAAATTGAAGTAATTAATCAATATTTCAGGATATGTACTTTCCCATAGTAAAATACTATTACATGAATGCCAGTTACAAATTAAATATTATAAATAAAACTATTAAATATTATTTTTTCTACACCTACATATATTTTATATAACATTTGGCTATACTGGTTAGGAGGCAAGCATTGCTGAAAAATTTAAAATGTTTAGATGATAATTATAACAAACGTCAAAAGATAATTATGACAAATGTCAAAAGGTGTATGAATATTATTATTTATGGTAGTCGTGAAATTGCTTTTGTAGGTTATATTCCTTGACAGGTAAAATTGTGCAACATGTCAAATTTGACGCCATTTTAATTTGGTGGCACATGTCGGTTGCGAGAGCGACTTAGCTATAGCAGATATTATAAGTCGAAATGGTGGAATGAATAAATATCAATAAAATACTTAATATTAACAAATTTTTTGTCCGTAACTGTACATGAGGATCGTAGTTTAGTGTTTCTTCAATGTCCTGGATTAGAATGTGTTGTCATCTAAATATAAAAGTCAAAAATCTTAAAATATTGTAGTGTTATCTATCTATCTAATGTTATTGAAGAGAACTAACTAAATACAGCGCCATCTCGCGATTGTATGGGACAAATAATCCGATAGCACGGCCACCACTTACAAATTTAATTTTTTATGCGTTTTATTACACCGAGTAAGTAAATAACATTATCTACTTTCCTCAATATTCCTGTTTCTTACTGACGATAATTTTTTTTTTTTTTGAAACATGAATTTACGTATTTCAAATCTGACTATATCAAACCAATTATATTATCAAACAATAAGCAATACGAAGAGATGAACTGGTGAACAATCGTGCGTATCTCTAAAGTCGATATAGGAAAAAAATAATTGCGCTACGGAAAACATCTGTTTGTTCTGCATCTTTAGTCAGGCAGCGTCAAATCAAATCCCGAATTTCGCCATCGAAACTGTGTAAACTCGACGCTACGCGTTGCATAATTGCGTTACAAATCGGTGAGAGAAGTAGTTGGCAGGTAATGACGGCTAACTTACTGTTATATCGAGCAAATTCGTTTTTAGACAGAGTCGATGCGATGGAAAAGAAATGAAAAACCGCGCACAGAAACCGGTAACACCGACACTATACTTCCCGAGCCTGGGGCAAGGTGAGGAACACCAAGAGGTTGAAATGACCGCTATCGCATTCCACTGAGGACGATCGACTTTTTCACGCGGACATTGTTCAGGATGGCTCTTTAAACGTTTATCCTGTATTTTATATAGATTATACAACGCGTCCCAAAATACTCGGAACAGGTTCACACTATTGTTATTATTGTTGAATTGTCTGCTAATAAATTTAAAACGGCATCCTCTACTTCAGGGGTCCTTGTTGTCTTTGCACGATCTCTATCCCGATAAAACACACCTGTTGGCGATACGCTTCCTGTTTCTCTTATTCTTTGGTCTAAACGTCTAAAGACATTACTACTAGGATGCAGTGGCGGCTGCTGTAGGGAGGGCAACGGAGCAGGGATGACATCCAGTATGTAATATCACAGAATAACAGAAGTGACAAAAGCCTCACTTGCATAATTTCGATATTTGTGCGCAAAATCAAACAAGGGCACATTTCAAAATGGCGTGTTTTGTTTTTGTTGTGTACTTGTACATTGTTGTATAAATATAACCTGCCTAAGTTTTATAACTTATAATTTACGAAAGGATAATAAGTAAAGGTGCCAGTTAAATTGTTGTTGATATAAATAATGGAAACTGTACGAAAGAAGAAATCTGGCGTACGTAGATGTTGTATTTTTAATTGCAAAAATGTTCAGCAACAAAATACATTCTCCAGTTTTTTTTCGTTTCTTAAAGAAGAAAATCGGTAAGTTATAGCTATTGAGTAACAGTTAATTTGAAATAATTCAACTTTTTTGTAGTGTCTTACAGTGGATCACCAGCTGTAACCAGAATGACCTTCTAAGTAAAGATTTGTCAAAATTATGGCAAACAACATTTGTGTATGGTAAACACTTTGAATCACACATGTGTTTAAATGATTTAAGGAATCCAATGCAATTCCCGCATTATTTCTCTCACTCTGCACGGAAACACCAGAAACATCAACAGCTTTTGATGCAAAATTTCACACGGGTAGGTTATTTTTCATAAAAGTGTTTTTAATATAAACTATCATAAAATTAAAATATTTCCAAAATTATTTGTTAGCATTTATCTTTTATATATTCAACAATTTTTGTCTATATTAAGTTGCAATACCCTTGCATTGTAATTTTAAAATATGTAACTTCATACATCATCATTGGAGTAGAATAAATATAATAACATGACTTTATAATTTGAAATATTCCAAAAAATCTGTACATGATGATAACAATGTTTTACTTTAATTTCTCTAATAAGATATTTCGTAATTTAAATTTGTAAACTTATTTACTATCTACAAAAAATATATGATCATATTTATCATTGTTAAATAGGTTTTGATAAGGTTTGCACATATAATTAAAGTTTTTATTAAAGATGAAGCATGAAAATAAATACTTCTAATGTGGTTTTTATCTTTTTATATTAGTGAAGGAACCTCCTTCGAAAATAAGAAATTTAGAGAACATCGTTATTGCTCACAGCCATGACCATATTGAAAAGAAATCAATTCAAACCTCACCGGTTAAGGAACTATCTACAGGTAAATGTTTATTATAAAATATTATTTTATAAGAACTAAGTATTATTTGAAATTTTAAAAGCATACTAATTTCAAAATGTATTTTAGAATGTGTGGAAACTATGAATGTTCCTAGCACAAGTGATATTGGATCCCAAAATTTAGCAGAAAGTGAACCACTTATAGGTATGACAATTAATATTTACAATACAAAATTATATTATGAGCAAAAGATAAAATACGTTTAGTTGTTTAATTAAAGAATTCAAAGTAATTTTTGAACAAAAATTCAACACATACCGTGCCTTCAAATACTTTCCGCATTAGAGTAGGTTGTTTTTGAAGTTTTTAAGTAATCAATGTTGGTGTACATGCTAATTTTTTGAAAACTTCAAATTCTGACAGTTATCATAATTCAAATTATAGACGCCTATCACAGACTAAATAACCCAGACCGGCAACTACTTGAAAAAAAAATATCCAAGATCTTCTATCCTTGTCACACATCTGTGAACTTGGTACGAAGATGGCGCTAGCAGCATATTGGCGCGGAATTTGAAATGAACTTGTTTTTAGAATACGCTTATTAAATACGTTATTTATGTAACAGAAACATACACAAAAGTTACTAAAACTATGGTAATAAATATTACTTACTAATAAGTAACAATTATAGCCATAGTTTGAGCATCTTATGTGTAATTATGTGGTGTTACATATTAAATATGTGATACGAAATATAAATATTAATCTTTTACTTATGTATTATAAATATAACATCGTTCTTACGGTGACCTATTAGACACAATAAACGACTAAGATTAAAATAAATATAATAATCAAGTGAAAACTGTCAAGGAAAACATAGGGATATAATAATAATAGTTTTTATTGATACATATACTTATACAATACATAGTAAAATTAAATTACACAACCAGTAACGAGAAGACAAAAATAATACAAATCTTGTAATATAATATAATATGATCACTAATGCCCGATCTCACCGACAAATCTTAAACTATGAAAAATTTAAGTACTGCTTAAATATAAGTGTTACTTATTTTCCTATTTAGTTGCACCGATTTAAGTCCCGACTTAAACTTATACGTACTGAAAACATGCATATCGAGCGGCAAAAGATTTTTACCATAGAAGCTAGCAATGACAATAGTGTATTCAGTCTCCGCTCTATAGAAAACGTATAGTAGTAAAAGTTGGGTTACAGCAACGAATACCTACCCTCAACACACGTTTGCTGCACATGTTTGTCAAATGTATGTACAAGTTCTACAAGTTGAATTACAATTAAAATTAGAGGAATTGAAGAAAATAAACCCAAATTGGGTGGATAATTTTGTTAACTCTAATAAAATGTACTTTTCAAAAATATGTATACATATTTAAATATGCATATTTAATATGCCAATAAATAAATGTAGAATTTTTTTCGTTTGTATTTGAATTAAAACTTATTTTAAATAAAAAGACATGATAATAATTTATTAAAACTGCTAATGCATATTATAGTTTCTATCAACATCAAATATAATTTATCAATTCCTAACTTGAGAACCTTTGTCATTATTATTAAAAGCATTAATGCCTAAAGGATATCGCCATTTTGTATGAGTTGCTCGAACATTTCATTATTGCCATCATTTGGATTTGTATGTAGGTTCTAATCGGGGTAATAAATCTAGTACGGTTTCTTTTCGCAGACGAATATAATTAAACAAATTAAGTCGGGCATACTATTAAAATGATCGTTTCATTATTATTTTTTGCCGTGGAATTCCATTAACCACTAAATCTAACACAATTATATCTATAATATCATTATTCATTTGCATTAAATTAAAATATTCCCGTTCCATCTTTTTAATGAAAATATAACCACAATTATGTTCTTGTGTAGGTACGTTGTCAACCAAAACTTATAGGTTAAGTAAGCTTTAAGCCTCCGATATCGTCGGCTTAAATTTAAGATTCCATTTTATATTTAAGTACTCCTTAAACGTACCGTGCAACAGAATAAGTAGAACTTAGTACTTTAAGTGTTGCTTAAAATTTAAGAAAGTTTTTTCGAGAATTTAAAAAATCAAGAAAAAGTAATAGATTCCATAAAAGAACAAACTACACACAAAAAAGTTATACCTACTCACAAAACAGACGTGGATAGAGAACGGAATTTGGTGAATAAAAATTACTCAATCTTAAATATAAATACAATGCACCAGAATAAACAGATTTCCGAAAAGCAAGAAATAGTAGATATAAACAGGCATCTCATAAAAGAAACAACACAAAAAAGTACAATAGCAGAATGCAGCAAAAACAGAGATAAGTTTCCGAAACAACACATCAATGTTCTCAATATAAATGTACAGTCAATAAAAAACAAAATTGATGAACTGGAATCTTATTTAAAAAACGAAAATATAGATGTTGTAACAATTACAGAGCACTGGCTAAAAGAAGCGGGCCCACATACACGGGTGATACCGGGATATAAAGTATCGGCAGCATATTGTAGAATAAATACTATGCATGGAGGATCTATGATATTAATAAAAGAACGAATAAATGAATCCGAAGACAAACAGATTAAAAAATTTTCGGTTGAGAAACAAATAGAGTTGGCAGGTACATTTATTAAAAAGATAAATACATTAATCGTATCTGTGTATAGACCTCCAAGTGGCATAATACAGATCTTCATAGAAAATTTAAATAAAACTTTGACTTACATTTTGGAAAGATATGTTAATACAAGAGTCATTATTGCAGGAGATCTAAATATAAATTTTCTCAAACGGAGTGTGGAGAGAGAAGAGCTAACCGGATGCATGCTATCTTTCGGTCTGCATGCCGTGTTTAGGGACGCTTCTCGTATAAGCAAAAATTCGGAAACGTGCATTGACCAAATGTTTACAAACATTTATGTATCGAAATATATAGCAAAGACCGTACAGCCACATATTTCCGACCATTGTGCGCAGATACTTGCCTTTTCTCCAGAGAGTGCGATATCAGAAAGGAAAAGATATATCACAATAAGAAAAATGAATGAAACAAATACCTGGAATTTTATTAATGCACTGAATAATGAAACCTGGAGTTTTTCGGATAACAGTAATCCACAGACACAGTTTACTGCATTTCACGGCAGGATTATCGAGTGTTTTCATAGATCTTTTCCGGAGGAAATTGTTCCTGCAAATTTCAATGGTGGCATGAACACAAACTGGTACACAGATGAACTTAGAGTACTAAAGCGCGGTCTGGATGCACTTCATGTAATCTATGCAGTGACGAAATCACCGGATGTGAAGTTAGAATATGACAATGTAAGACGGAAGTACAAAGAACTAGTTATAAAAAGTAAATCTGCAGCCATTAGGGACATGATTGTCAATTCAGAAAATAGGCAGAAAGCGGTATGGAATGTTATAAAGAGAGAGACTGGTAGAATGGTAGTGAATTTACACGAGAACGTCTTGACTGCGAATGAACTGAACACCTACTTTAGTAGTGTGGGTGAAAATGTGACCACTACAATGCCGGGTCCTGTTAATAGTCCTTCCAGGCTATTGAAGAACCATGCCAATGTGACGACCAATTCAATGTTCATGATGCCAGTTTCGACGGAAGAGGTTGTTGGTGCGTTTCGGGGACTGAAGATGAAATCGACAAAGGACATCTATGGTCTCGATACAAGGATTCTGGCGTCTGTCATTCATATAATAGCAGAACCGATTATGAATGTCTTCAATAATTGTCTTCTCCACGGTGTCTTCCCTAAAGAACTGAAACAGGCTAAGGTAGTACCAATACACAAGACTGGAAGTATCGATGACGCCCAGAACTATAGGCCGATATCTATATTACCAGCGATATCAAAGATTTTCGAGAAAATAACTAGAGACAGGCTTATAGAATATCTGGAACACGTCGGCATGTTTACCAACGAGCAACATGGGTATAGACGTGGGAGATCCACGACTACAGCATTATTAGACCTACTGGATCAAGTTGCGGGATCAATGGACGCGAAGCAGAATATGAAGTTGCTTTGCACAGATCTGTCGAAAGCTTTTGACACGGTCGACCATTCGATTCTGATGCAAAAGTTGGAGTACTGGGGGATAAGAGGCACAGTCTTAAAATTCATAAAGAGCTATTTAGAAGATAGACAACAGCGGGTTTGTTGGGGGAACGAGATGTCCGGCACTGCTGAGGTGAAGCTTGGTGTCCCACAGGGGTCGATACTGGGTCCAGTTCTATTTATCATATATATTAACGACCTCCCTATTAATGTGAATTGTGACAGCACTTTCCTGTATGCGGATGATGCCTCCTTTTTAATCAATGTAGACGGTATTGGTGGGGAGGATGAGACTGACAGAGTGGCGAAGGAGGCTCAAGAATGGTTCTGGGCTAATGGTCTCAAAATGAACCAAGATAAACAACAGTCCCTTGTGTTCTCCACTGGTGCTCCGGCGAGTGAAAGTCTAAAATTTTTGGGTGTGTATTTGTCGGGTAATCTTTCGTGGAATGAACATCTGGATCACTTGCAACACCAACTAGCAACATCCATTTTTGCCGTGAGACGAATTAAACAAATAGCAGATGCAGAGGCTGCAAAAGTAGCATATTATGGCTGCTTTCACAGTAGAGCAACATATGGCATAATCCTGTGGGGTGGTTGTGGAGCAGCTAGGAGAATTTTCCTGCAACAAAAACAGGCTATTAGAGCAATAGTTGGCATCACAAGATACACAAGTTGCAGAGACTATTTTAAAAATTTAAAAATACTTACCTTACCAGCCATTTACATCCTCGCCTGCCTCACACAAATCCACAAATCAAACAAATACAAAACCCACAGTGATGTCCACAACTACAACACAAGGGGACGAAATAATATAGCTTATCCTTATCACCGACTGGCGAGAACGCAGATGGCAACAAATCATCAGGCTCTGATTTTGTTTAATAGGATGCCCGATACTATTAGACGCCTTGATACAAAGCGATTTAAGAATAGAATAAAAACGATACTGCTTGAAAATGTAATTTATGATATACCGGAATTCATGAACTTGAATTGGGAAAGCTATTGTTAGTTTTAATGTTTTTTCAGTGCTTGTGCTTTTTGTTGTTCTGTTACTTTTACACATACGTGAACATGTCTATATTTTTTATGTAGTTTTACTTGTATATATTATGTTTCGTTTAATATTGTATATATATATTCATGACTATTTGCAAACTTGTACATACCCTGTACATCTTTTTTGAGTAAATAAATCAATCAATCAATCAATCAATCAAAAAAAGATAGGTCGGTGAGATCGGGCATAAGAAATTTTGTAATATGCATATTTAAAGCACAACTTAACAATATTTATACTCACTAGTCGATATTTGCAGGAAACCTGTGCATTTTGTTAACTTCATCGTGCCCAAACCCGCACACTAAACACTTGGACACCATATTTGTATCAACATATAATTAATACGATGTACGACAAAGGATTTCAAAAATATGTCAAACGTGTCAAACTTGAAATATAATTTTGAATGACATATAACCATAGCATAACAAACATTTCAATTGACGCTAGCGCCATCTCATCTCCAAGTTCAGTGAATCTGACAAAGATGGTAGAGTATTGAAATTTACGTTTGCTAAACAAGGATGAGTACTCTGGATAAAATCTAGGATTAAGTTGCCGGTCTGGATTGTTTAGTCTGTGCGCCTATTATTATTTACATGACATAACCAAACTATTAAAATTATGCACTGTCACCAACCATTAAAAAAAGGCATGGCCGTCTCTAATGCGGAAAGTATTTGAAGGCACGGTATGTATTTAACCTAGTATAAAGTAGAATAATTTAGACTTTTCAGTTACACACATACAATTAATTTGTATTTAATGAAATATATAATTTTTTAATTGTATTTTAGCAGTTATGGAAATTCTTACTAGAAGTGATGTTGGGGTTCAAACAGAAAAAAATCTCTCTGCCCATACACCCAGAAAGGAAAGACTGAGAAAATCTCTAAAACAGCATCGAGTTGTAGCTACTAAATCTAAAATGAAATCCTATCCTAAACAGGAGAATTTACAATATTTTCTAGGGCCTTGTGGCAGATATTTATTAGAAGAACTGGCAACTGTTGTTAAATTTAATGCAGTTAATAAAAATAAAAATATTGCAATATTGTTTTTCAACTTTGAATAGAATAAAAACATTTTCTAGAAATACCATGCAGGAAAGCAGACTATGTGCCTCAGCAATGTGTTCCATTGAAAAACAATTACTGACATCAACACCAAACTTCAATGAATTAATTATTAATCATTTTGCTAATCGTAAGGAACGGCGAATGGATTTTATTTTCAAACAGGTCAATTAAATAACATATTAACAGACCCCCCCCCCGGTGCCCTCCCGTCCCAAAAAATCACGGACCGCCACTGCTTGAATGTCTTCCTAGAGGATGCCCTTCGCGATAGACTCAAGCAGCAGCAGCAGCAGCATTGTTTCCGCATTCCCCCAACACCAAATGCATGTCTGCATATTTGTCGTTTGAAAACATTTTAACATTAAAAAAAACACAAGACAGCAAAACTCGAAAATTAGCACAAACAGTAAATAACTAATCAACAGAAAATACAGCTGAGAACTTGAACATCCAAAATGCAACGAAAATTAATAAGGTAGTAGGTAATAGGGTTGAATTAAGCAGGAAAATTTAACAACGTCAAAATGACATTAATAAGCAATTTTAATTTCGATATTTTTTACATTAAAGTGGTTTAAGTGTAAATTCAGGAAAACGTTGCCACACGTTTTTTTCAGGTAAAATTAGCGTAAAATGATTTTATGGAAATGGTATAATAAGAAGGGTGATTAATTAAAAACTTGGTGATAGTTGTTCAAAATTTTTATCCCATTGACCATACCAAAAACAGACAAACGACATCTAAAGCATTAATTTTGTATATTAATTTCATTGAAATTAACAGCGATGGATTTTTTTCCATATTTTTCTCATGATCCTTGGTCCTCACATAATAACGTAACATCCAGATGTTCCGCGAAATTTGGGACACGTTGTATATACTGAACGAATATAATATATATACAAGGTATAGGTAGTGAAAAATTACATTGAATATTTCAATAATCAAGTCTATGCCGTATCATTTCTCTTATAAATAATGTGTACGTTGTCTCTCTCATTAACAGCAAGTCAATAACGGGTAAGTAATATGTATATCCAATGTCATCAGTCGTCAACTTTAATCAAGATCACAGGTTATTCCAAAATAAAGAATAAATTTAAAGATTAGGGCACAGAAATAATTACTAATTGTATTATGTTTATCAAATTATTACGGTTGTAATAATTATCAAACTCTAACTAGAAATAACTACAAGCGTTATTATGTGAAACGTCTTTATGAATTACTGCTTTTAATGACATTCTGTTATTACTACATGTTGATGCGCATGAGCGACTATTATCAACTACTTCTAATATTGTTGTGGCTAAGGCCACGTAACACATATAATACATCTCCCCTCAAAGATCTAGCCTGGACGGTCTTTTAACTAATCTACCCGACCTAGTTGTTAAAATATTTTTTGTTGGAGGATTAGTGTCCTGAACATTATTCTGCGACTCATTGATATTCTCTGACTCACAATTATTAGATAAATTTGCAGAACTATCTTCAGCACACTTTACATGAATTGGTTCATCTGTTGTGATGGGATTTGGTACATATTTGTTCAGAGACTTTTTAATATCAATTCTGTTTCTCCTGACAGTGTTACCTACTGAGTCTTGAAGAACATACGATCTCGGAGTTTCACGTTTAGATGTTATATAACCCGGTTCCCAAACTTTATTGACATGGTTATATATTACAACGTCTGTGTTAGGATCTAGCGGCTTTAAACTAGCAGATGTAGTATTGTAATATTGTTTATTTATATCTTGCCTCTTCTTTAGCTTAACTGGTACATCGTCGCATAGTTTTGGTTTCAAAATTTCAACGGAAGTTGGTAATTTTGTTTTGCATATCCTACTTAAAAATAGTTCTGATGGTGAATGGCCTATATGCTTTAGAGGGGAATTTCGATATTGAAGCAGTGCTGATTCTATATCATTGGAGTCTAATAATGATTTTTTTAGTAAGTTTTTCGCGATACCTACTGCTTTTTCGGCTAGGCCATTTGAACGAGGATAATTAGGACTTCGCGTTACTTTATCGAAGTCCCATTCTTTAGCGAATTTTTGACAAGTGTAACTATTAAATGGTACGTTGTCACACAACATAACATCTGGACTACCGAATCTAGAGAACACCGGTTTTAAAACATCAATTACACTTTCAGCTGATTTGCTTTTCATTAACAGAATCTCCAGCCAATTGGAATACGCATCCATAATAACTAGGTAAGACTTGTCTGCAACTGAAAAAATATCTACGCCGATCCTTTGCCACGGACGCTCAGGGATTGGGTATGAATTTAGAGCTTCTTTACAGTTTTTCCTGCCTAAGCGCTCACATACTTTACATTGCTTTATAAAATATTCTATTTCTGCACTTAGACCAGGCCAATAGAAAATGTTGCGAGCTCTACATTTTGATTTCTCTATCCCAGTGTGACCTTCGTGAATACGAACTAACATTGGCTTACGTAATGATTGGGGAACTACTAATTTATTTTGATAGAATAGTAACCCATTGCAAACAGATAAATGATCTTTTAGTTTATAAAAATGTTTGACATCTATTGATATTTTATTTTTAGTTGGCCACCCATTATTGATGTAGTTAATAACGGTACTTAACTGCATATCCTTTTCAGTTTCTTTCTGAAATTGTAATTTTCTTTCAGTAGACATTGGTATGTAATTGGCTAAACTGTGCACGGCATATTCGAATTCGGAATCAGATTTTAAACCCGGTCCATTGAGAAAAGCCCTGCTAAGGGTATCTGCAATGAATAAAAGTTTTCCAGGTTTGTATTTAACCATCAAGTCATATCTTAATAAACGTAACATCATCCTCTGGAGCCGCGGGGTTACGGCGTGTAAATCTTTCTTGAAAATACTCTCCAAAGGTTTGTGATCGGTGCAAACTTTTATATCGCGAAGACCATAAATGAAGTAGTGGAACTTTTGCACACTAAAAACAATGGCAAGCATCTCTTTTTCAATTTGCGCATACTTCACTTCTGCTTTATTTAAGCTTCGTGAAGCGAATGCGATTGGATGTCCTTTTTGGGTCAAGCAACAGCCTAGACCGTCTTTAGATGCATCCGTTTCTATTTCTACTGGCACTGTCGGATCAAAAAATGCCAGAACGGGCGCAGTCGTCAGTAAATGCTTTAACTGCGCTAATGCCTGATCGTGATTGCAATTCCAATTCCACTCCACATCCTGTCTCGTTAAATTTCTCAAAGGAGCGGTTACCTTCCACTGGTTTGGAATGAACTTTCCAAGAAACTTAACCATACCAAGTAAACGTAAGACATCTGATTTATTTTGTGGTATTGGCATGTCTACTATTGCTTTGACATAGTTTTTGTTGGCTTCTACACCCTGCTTAGAAAATATTTGTCCCATAAATCTTACACTCGTTGACTTAAATTGGACTTTGGACTTGTTAAATTTGACGTTATACTTCAGTGCTCTCTCTAGTACGGCTCTTAAATTTTGATCATGCTCTAGTTCTGTTGAGCCTGTTATAATTAAGTCATCGAAGTATATACCTACACCTCTCATATTACCGAATATTTCATAATTCTTCTTTTGGAACACCTCGGGTGCGGAGCAAATTCCAAATGGAAGTCTGCAAAATTGGTAGCGGCCAAAAGGTGTACCGAACGTGCACAGATCTGCACTATCGTCATCGATCCTAATCTGAAAGTAGCCATCTTTCATGTCTAATATTGTGAAGTATTGCTTGTTAGACAGATGACTAGAGATTTCTTCAGAGGTTGGAATAAGAAAATGCTCCCTCTTGATTGCATTGTTTAAATACTTTGGATCAAGGCATAGCCTTAGATCATGATTTTTCTTTTCGACAATTACAAGTGGATTAAGCCATTCAGTTGGCTTATCAACTTTTCTGATAATCCCTTCCGCTTCAAGTTGATCTAATTTAATTTTAACACGGGCATGCAACATATGAGGAATTCTTCTTATCGGCTGCACACAGGGTACCGCATTTTCTACCAACGTTATGTGATGGTGTGTGGGAAAATTACCTAACCCTTGAAAAACTGTTGTAAACTGATTAACTAAATCATCTAAACTGTTAAACTTTACATTAATGTTGTCAATTCTCTTAATTAATTTTAAGTCAATACAAGCTTGTAAACCTAACAAAGGTGTTTCGTTATTACCATCAACAATAATGAATAGAATTTGAGCATTTCTTTTACTAACCCTACAAGATAATTTAATGCTCCCTAAAGGTTTGATTCGGAACTGCTCATTACCATATGCTACCAGAGTTACATCAGTCTTTTTGATCTTTGAACCTACATTAATAGTTTCTAATATACTAAGCGCCAAAACACTAACCTCTGCTCCACTGTCTAACTTAAAGTTTACTTCTTGACCCTCAACATTCACTACCTGCTTCCATTGGACCTCGTTTATTGCTTTCTTGTTTATCTCGTCCTGTGCTGGCTTCACAGAATCTATAAAAAATTCACTTTCACTATCACTGCTTTGCTTTTCTTCTTGATCTTGCGACTGTACATCGTGTACTTTCTTTTTCTTCTCCATTTTCTTTTCTGTTGTTCTCCATTTTCTTCCCATTGTTTTCTTACATACACTTGCAAAATGATTTCGGCCTTGACATTTTGCACATGTCTTCCCGAAAGCTGGACATTTGGTTTTCTTGTCATGCTTGTATCCACAATATCTGCACTGTTGAAACTCAATTGACGTCTTTGCATGCACACTTTTCACAGCATTGACAACTGTTTCACTTTGGATTTCTTTTGACTGACTCTTGCTAGCTTCTATTGCCCGGCAAAATTCAATTGCTTTCGACAAGGTTAGAGAAGACTCACGCAGCAATCTCTCTTGGGTCGATTTATCGCAGATTCCCATTACAATCCGGTCTCTAATCATATCCTCTTGTTTCTCATACTCTGTTGATTTTATTGCCTTTCTAAGTTCTGTGACAAAACTATCAAATGGTTGACCATCCTTTTGTGCAATACTATTGAATTTGAATCGTTCGAAAATGATGTTCTTTTTAGGTGCACAATAGCTTTCAAACTTTGTTCTAATATCTTCTAATGTTTTGTTTTCATCCGGAGCAAATGAAAACGAATTATATAATTCCAAGCCATCATCACCGATTAAATTTAAAAAAATTGCAATTTTCTTTGCTTCTGGTTTTTCAACTAAATCAGTCACCGTTAGAAACAATTCGAATCTCTGCCAAAAACGTTTCCAACTTTCTGCAATGTTCCCATCGACTACTAGCGGTTCTGGAGGTTTGAAAACGTTGTTTTCCATTTTTCGGTCGGACCCAGCTGACCTGACACCATGTATTATGTTTATCAAATTATTACGGTTGTAATAATTATCAAACTCTAACTAGAAATAACTACAAGCGTTATTATGTGAAACGTCTTTATTAATTACTGCTTTTAATGACATTCTGTTATTAGGGGAATTGTGCTTAATATGACACACTGTATAAAATGACATACCTACGTTAATTTCTATACCAACTAACCAATTCAAATTTACCGCCTTCCCAAATGTTGCTTTGACGATAATAAACGAATGTAGTAAGACTGAGAAGTCGTGTGCATAAACTGAGTTCGGTACGTCAGGATAGGTGTTTGAAGGTAAGTGAAAATTAGTTTAAGCCTTACTAACACTGCATGTAATTCTTAAAATATTAGCTTTTGTTACTCTTGTTAATACCAATTAAAATTTAAAGCACAGTTTCTAGTTATTGCGTGAAAAGTACAGCCTCAAACATTAACCTCAAAATCTTTTGGAGGGAGTTTCGTATAAACATAGTTTCAGGGCAATATGACATAATCGCGTGCGGGTTAAATGACATAATATATCATATTACCCAAATGGAGCTGTAGTGCATTGACCAAACACACAATTTGTTTTATTTTTCAGTTGTTCTTTCGTCATGGTGTCTAACTACCAAAGAAAATCTAATCGGCAAACATGGTCAGAAGCTGATATGAGTAACGCTATAAAGGCGATACAGGAGAAACGCATGGGTTGGCTTAAAGCATCAAAGTACTTCAATGTACCTCAGGCAACTTTGAGACGTAGAACTACTAATAAAAATAAATATGCAACTGGTACCAATAAAATAATGGGAACCAAGACTTCATTGCCCATTGAAGCCGAAAACGAAGTCGTCGAACATATTCTTCAATTAGAATCTAGACTCTTCGGTGTAACAGCAACAGAACTTCGAAAATTAGCTTATGACTTAGCAGTGAGACAAAAATTTCCTCATAAATTTAATAGTACAACAAAATGCGCTGGATGGGACTGGTTAAAAGGCTTTCGTTCAAGACATCCAGAAATATCACTCAGAACACCAGAACCGACTTCAGCAGCGAGAGCAAGAGGCTTCAATAGACCACAAGTGCAAAAATTTTTTAGACTGATTAGTGAAACAATGGAGACTGAAAATATACCAAATAGTAGAATATACAATATGGATGAATCGGCCCTTACCACCGTGCATAAACCTCCTAAAGTTTTTGCGAAAAAGGGGAAAAAACAAGTAGGGTCAATAACGAGCGGAGAAAGAGGGCAACACGTTACGCTTGTAGCTTGCATGAACTCTGCGGGTAGATATATTCCTCCTGCGCTAATTTTCCCCAGAAAAAACTATAAGGCAGAATACTTTGATGGATCACCACCTGATACGCTTGGCCTGTGTTACGAAACTGGCTATATGGTATCAGAACTTTTTGTTAAATGGTTGGATCATTTTATCAAACACGTAAAACCGACTAGAGAAGAAAAAGTGATTCTCATTCTAGATGGCCATGGAAGTCATAAATCTTTGGATGCTTTATTGAAAGCAAAACAAAATGGTATTATTCTTATTTGCTTACCACCCCACTCTACTCATCGACTTCAGCCGTTAGATGTAGCCTTTTTTGGCCCACTAGAAATTTTTTACAATTCCGAGTCCGCCTTGTGGATGAAAAATAACCCCGGCAGAACCATAAGCTTATATCAAATCAGCACATTATTTTGTTCAGCTTATACCAAAGCAGCTACCATGGGAAATGCCATAAGTGGATTTAAAAATACCGGAATTGTTCCATTAAATCCAGATATATTCCCAGATCATTTGTATGCACCCTGTGAAGTAACTGACAATGAAAAATGGTTCGAAAACCAGACAACCGAACAAAGTGAAATACAAAATATGGATTCTCAGCCTGAGGAAGAAAATGTTCAGGATATAAATGTAGACCTTCAATCGGCTTCAACATCCGAAGAAAATGTTATAGAAAATGGCTTGTCTATTAAAAATTGTTTAATCTTAATTTCACCTATACCGTCTGCTGATGAAACTACGTTCGAAAAACGGAGAAAAAGGAAATCAGAAGGAACTGCTGTATGGACCAAAAGTCCTTATGTGGAAGAAATAAAGCAAAAAGAAACTAATAAATCTATAAAACTACAAAGAAAATCAGCAAGAGCTGTCAAAAGAAATGTATTTCAGTCAACATCATCAATAATTATGAGTGATGAAGACGCTATAGAAGAACCATATCAAGACGAGGAATCAGATGAAGACGCGTCTTGTCTATACTGTAACGATACCTACAAGCGATCTAAAGCAGGGGAGTCTTGGATTAGATGCCAAAAGTGCAAAAGTTGGTGCCATAATGACTGTGCAGGCACTCCATTGAGACAAAAAAAATTCGTTTGTGAGCTTTGTCTTTAATTGTTATTGTTTTGCAATAATTTGTTACTTATTAATTTTTGCATAAATTTTATTATTCTAGAAAGTATTATATCTTATCTTTAATATGTTCTTTTGTTTATGTATACTCTTTTAACAATAAACTGTTCATTATTAGATGTTACTTTTCAATTAGGGTAAAATGACGCAGTGTATGTCATTTTACCCAGCATATACGGGTAAAATGGTTTTTGCATCAACGTACTAATCAAAAAATTGTAAGTCAACCATGAATGTTTATTTTTTTTTAGATGTCAAAAAGGAAATACAATGCATCAAATAAGAACTTGCCACAAACAGTCTTTCGAAATCAATTTTATTTTTCCCGATAATGGCATCCAAAAAAAAATATGTCATATTAAGCACAATTCCCCTACTACATGTTGATGCGCATGAGCGACTATTATCAACTACTTCTAATATTGTTGTGGCTAAGGCCACGTAACACATATAATACACTAATTACTATACCATTATTAAACCACAATAGTTTATTGTAAACATTTAAAGTATGTGTATATAAAAGAAAAATACACAAATTTGCATACTAACAATTAGCACCATAAATGATCTAACCTTCAAATTGACCTTTCCCCATTCTTTTAACCACAAAGTTCTATAAACAACAAAGTAAATTAATAGACCTAATATTTCGTTCCGGTATACCACAGTTTATTTATATTTATTACACAACCTAGTTTATTAATGTTATGTAACAACATACAATTACGTACAACAAATAATTGGAACCACCAACGACGAACATTTTTGTACAGTTGAGTTAATTACGCATAACTGTATAGGCATACAAAAAACAAAACAATCCTACATCTTGTAGGTGAATGGGCACATAATTGACGATTTATAACTCTTGTAGATAAACGCCAACGGATATCGAAACAATAAATCAGTTAGTGTTTAAGACATATATACAAGGTGAGTCAATGATCTGAAAAAGTAAATTTATTCTTTAATACTTAATATAATTAAATAAGTTGATAGGGTAGTCATTGCTTCAGAATTTTAAAATATATTACAATTATACAGACTGATCCTATATCAATAAGTTATATCATTAAGTGCCATACTGTCATTAATATTTGTCAGTATGACACTTAATGATATAACTTAAGACAGACGTTTTACATTCCATGGCAAACCTTTATCAATATAATTTTTATCTCGCGGTATAAGTTTAAATTTTAGGATTTATAAAATAGAAATATTTTTTGATAAAAGTAACTGTTCGTTAAAGCTAAGAGTTTTCTAGTTGTTTATGTTTAAAATCAAAAATTGACAGTTACAAATGTCGTTTTAATTGCCTATAATTCAAGAATGCCATGACAGAACACAAAATAATTTGGTATGGCATACAGACAAGGTGTGCCAAGTGATACTTATATGCAGGACCTGTTCTAACTTATATTTGGTATTCGCGAAGGTGTTGCGTAATGAAGAAACTTTAGAAACACAAGAAACTTATTTATTGGGTATATTTCAAATGTAAGTCTATACATGGTGTGTTCTGTTTATTTCAGTTTGAATATAACTTTATTTCCAAACACAAAAGAATGGTGTATTTGTGCAAATGAGAATGAAAATGAGAATGTTTGGTTAAAGTTCAAGTAATGAAAAATTGCAATATATTATGCAACAATTGTTATAAGTTATACATACTAATTATCTGTTTAAAAATAAACGTCTATAGTCAATACTTACTTTGGAGAGTATAATAAGTTAACATTGTCTCTGTAACTTTGTTTTAATTTTGTCTTAAAATTAATTTTATAAATACATAAATATCGATGTTAAGGAGTTGACTCCATTTTGTAAATATAGATGTGATTTGAGTTAAAGTATCACTGCTGCCACAACACGTTTGGAATTTTTATTTGATAGCAGTGTGTTATAATGTGTGTAATTGAAGAGTGGCAGAAATCTATAAAAGGTCTGAGCACCTCCTTTAAACGAAGATTTCTACGAGCAATCGGGGAAAACACGTCTTAAGAAAATAAATAAATGGAAGTGGTATAATACGCCCACGCTTACAGTATACAAGGTGTACTCACATAGTTATCTTGTATAAATATTTAACTCTTAAATAGAGAATAATATGGATAATAAGGATTTTAATGAGTTATACAAGAATCTAAAGTACTTATTTTAGAATTTAATTAAAGGTGTTTAGAATGATATTAAATTTTACATGTACGAGGGTGGTCCCAGAAGTACCCCACCTGACGTAGAGATGGCGGTATTTGTTTGAAAAATATCACTGTATTAGAAAGTACACAATCCATAAAACATATGTTTCCAGTTTAAAGGCGCAACCTTACTTTGTATTTGTTTAACAGCTGTCAAAAGTGAAAGTTTTCAGTAAATTTGTGAAAATGGAGAAAATTGATCATCGTTATGTGATACAATACTTTTATATGAAAGGCCTTAGCCCAACCAATATAAAAGCTGAACTGGATTCTACTCTGGGTGGGTCTTCTCCTTCGTTTGCAACAGTAAAATATTCGGTAACAGAGTTTAAACGAGGCCGTACGCGCTGCCAAGACGAGCATCGCAGAAATGGTGGAGAAAATCCACAAAGCGGTACTGGATGATCGTCGACTGAAAGTGCGCGAGCTAGCAGACATAGTAGGCATTTCAAAAAGTTCGGTACATCGCATATTAGCTGAAAATTTGGACATGAGAAGGCTGTGTGCAAGATGGGTGCCGCGTTTGCTCACACTCAAGCAAAAACAGTGTCGTGAAAATAATTTCAATTGAGTGTTTACCGAAGTTATGGATGAAACATGGGTCCATCACTTCACACCCGAGACAAAAGAACAATCAAAACAATCGACTGAAAAGAGGGAACCGGGTCCAAAGAAGGCGAAGACCGATCCATCTGCAGGCAAGGTCATGGCGTCGGTTTTTTGGGATGCGCGTGGGATAATTTTCATTGATTATCTTGAAAAAGGAAAAACTATCAACGGCGAGTATTATGCGAACTTATTGCAACATTTGAGCGAAGAAATCAAGCAACAACGGCCGCATTTGGCTAAGAAGAAAGTGTCGTTTCATCAAGACAATGCACCATTTCAGAAATCCGTTATTGCAATGGCCAAAATTAATAAATTAAAGTTTGAATTGCTACCTCATGCACCCTATTCACCAGATTTAGCCTTCTCGGATTATTTTCTGTTCCCAAACTTGAAAAAATGGCTCAGTGGTAAAAGATTTTCCAACGATGAAGAAGTGATGTCGGCAGGTAATGGCTATTTTGAGGAGCAAGACAGTTCTTATTATAAAAAGGGTATCGAACTTATTGAGCATCGCTGGGGAAAGTGTATAGAGCTGAAAGGAGATTATGTTGAAAAATAAATATATTTTTTTCCAAAATTTTTGTTATCAATTCCAAAATTTGTATTTACGAATATAATCTCCCTCTTGAGAACTGATTAGATTTTCAGCAAAATCGGCAGACCGGAAGTAGTATTTTACTTCGGGGAAAAAATCGAATTTTGCCAATTATTCGTCAACTACAAGTTTAAGCAAATTTATAAAGAATTCATGTGTACTCAAAATTAAATTTGAAAAGAATTTTATTAAAAAAGTCTTTCGAAATTCCTACTTTCCTAAGCAGGTCTTGTACTCTTATCGAAAATCAGTTTTTTGCCAATATTTCGCAAGCCATGCTTTTTAGACAAGGACGTTACGAATATAAAAGTATTTAGAACTTAATTTCCAATACCTTTTGTATAAATTTTTTTTTAAAATTTGGACCAGAAGTAACACTTTTACTCTTACAGCATAGCGATTTTTTGCAAATATGTCGTAAATTATGCATTCTTTATATATTTATCAAGAGTATAAAAGTATTTAGAGCTGGATTTGTAATAATTTTTGTATAAATGAAATTTCAAAATTTGGACCGGATGTAATACTTTTACTCTTAGCGAGTAGCATTTTTTTTTTGCAAATATCTCACAAAGTATGCATTCTGTAGAAATTTATTAAGAGACTAGAAATACTTAGAATAGGATTTTGAATAACTTTTATATAAAAGAATTTTGAAAATTCGAACCTGAAGTAACACATTTGCTCATAGGCGTATTTTTTTAAGAAGATAAAAATATTTAAAGCTTAATTTAGAACTTTGTATAATTTGAAAGGCACATGTGTATAAGAAAATCGTGTGGTGCCTACACCTCATTCTTTTTATTAAAGTTGGTGCACATTTCGTAGCGGGCATCGATTATTTCTCGCGTAATATTTATAAAATACATACATACACTGAAGTAGATACTCAACATCCTGTTGATTCATATTTGTACATTATATTAGGTAGTTACATATGTAATAATTAAGAATACAGAATATTACACCATTCATACGGTGTACTAAACCGACAGACGTATAGATACGTATAACAATTGCACTTTTTATATCACGTTCCGGTCAGTGTAAAAAAAGAGCTTGCAGTCACGCTGGTCGCATTTCCTTCCGCTGAAACCACTCCGCTGCTGCCGCCTTTTCATCATTTAAAACTAAAAACCCGTGAGATCTCAACCCTCCATCGTGTCCTAACCACCGATATCCTATCCAGTAACACACATACGCCTGTAGGTCAAGTGGATGTAGAAATCGAGAAATGAATCATTATGGACCAGTTTTATTATGTAAAACATCCGATCCTTGTAAATTATTATAGTTATTACATACGTGTTAGACGGTTTCCTATTCTCAAGGTATATATTAACACTGTTTGCGTAATTTTTATCGAAAAAGTAAGTGAGTGTGTAAGGGGAACGATAAAAAACGAATTTGCAATAACACGTCAGCTTTCTAAATAATTAATTGCACATTTAAGATAGTAAAACAAGCTAACGCAAACAGTGGTAAAAAAAAAAGAATTACCTTCCTGTTATCGCATCTGAACTTTTAAGTTGATGTGTTCGAGCAATCGTGGGAGTTTACTTGAGGCAAATAATCTTAAAATCCTAAAGAAGTAACATTTAAACATTATACAGGTGAACGGTACGACCAAATTATAATATTTCATAGTTTTAAATATGAATATTAATTATTTTTCAAAGCATTTGTGTTATGTATATCTATACGTATAAGTTAAGCACTATTTAGATAAGAAAATTATGGTATTATAAAGCAGTTTGGGCGCTGATAAAAAAATAAATGCCCAACACATCAACATAAAACAGTTCTTCCAGATTATAGTATGTATCGGGAAAATACTTCTTCATATTTCAACAATTATTTTGCAACATTGGCTTCCAATCTAATTAATACAAATTTTAATCAAACAGACTCAAACTGATATTAATTTTCATACAATTGACACACATATTGACTTAGTAACTCGTTTTTCATGCCGAATATAGACAAAAATGATATTGGAATTGCAGTTGGTAAATTAAATGCTGATTCCTCAGCGGGATATGATCATATCTCACCCCGTATAATTAAATACTGGTATTGGCTAATTATTGAGCTTCTCATTTAATTTGTCAATTAATCATGGGATCTTTCCACCAACTCTAAAAGTAGCACTGATAAAACCACTTTATAAGAAGGGAGACTGCAACGATATTTATATGTATAACGTACATATACGGCTTGGTTATTTTGTCGGTGATTTCATGTATTACTGGATTTGCCTTCGCCTGAAATGAGTAATTGTATTAATTGTAATACGTGTGTGTATGTGACGAATTTTACGAGCAGCACGTGGAAAAATTGAGTTGGAATTAATATCATAATATAATCCAAAAATTCCTCTTTCGTAGTAGTTAGCTGGTTGGATTTGTGCTTCATTGTCCGGGGTCGATTTTTATGTTGTTTGCGCCTTACATTTTATGAAATACATTGAACTATTCCCAAAATGTCTACCGGAATTACAACTAGATCACAAAAAATCAAGGATATTAAAAATCAAAAGGATGGAAACCTGAACTCGTCCAATTCCAATACCGGCTACATATCCATCGTATCTGATAACGAAAAGGAAATGGATGCTGAGAAAGACCTTATAACTGAGCTGAGGGATAAATTAGCGGCAGCAACATACCGAGTGCAGGAACTGGAAGAACAACTTTCACAACAATGTAATAAAGTTAATTTTTTTAAAAATAAATGTTCCCACCAGAAAGATACCATAGAGACACTTCAAAAAACCATTAGTGATCCAACAGGACAGAGAAGCAAAAATATTCTAGTCCATGTTGAGGTACAAACCGAAACAGATACAAGAATGATCGCGAGCCAGACTGAAGTTTTGACGATACAGAAGAACGGTACTGAAAAAACTTCTGATAACAGAACAGTGGGGCGAATCGGATCTGATATGCCACCGTATGGGAAGACATCTACAGCGGAGCAGGAGGGAGCCACTAACTGCACAGGATATCAGAAGGAAAAAATCGAGAAAGGAAATGTTCAACACATGTACAGCACGGACAATAAAATTGGTGAGAAAGATGTCCATAAAGTAAGATATGGAGGTGCTGTGACACAAAATATCCCTCATCGTAACAATGGGCAGCGTCGTGCGCGAAAAATATTGGTGCTTGGTGACAGTCATGTTCGCGATTCTGCTATAATTCTGAATTCAAGCTTGGGAGAACATAATTGTGTGGTGCAAACAATCTGCAAACCCGGTGCGTTGTTTAGAAGTATTGTTGCTGATATTGATAAGTTGGTTGGGAGTTTTGGTCCTGAGGACTATGTTATTGTAGAAGCGGGTTCAAATGACATATTAAGGGGTGTAAGATTCAAAATTGATATTGTTAGCGAATTGATTGCTAAACTTGCTCACACGAATGTATTATTTTTAAGCGTACCTTTTGCTAGTGAACGCACAGTACTGAACAATTTAATTGCTGATTTCAATTACAGTCTTTACAAAGTATTGTTGTCATACGGTTGTGCCAATGTGGGTTTTATTGATATAAATAGGATAGTAGGCATTAGTTTAAGAAATACTGACGGCTTTCACATAAGCAAAAAGGGAAAAAGAAAAATATTTGATTATATTGTCCGATCTCTTGATTTATATATCTCTTGTAGTGGGTCTGTAAAATGTTTTATAAATACTGAAAACTTAATCCAAGTGAATGTGAGTGATGGTTGTGAGAGTTCAAATTTTTAACACACGACGAAATATTAACGAGAAAATGTAAAAAAACAGACAAACGTGTCCATAGTAATAATTGCACAATCAACATCTTACATCAAAATGTACAATGTATAAAGAACAAAATTGATACATTAGAGGTATTTTTAAGTGAATGTGATGTGAATGTGGCATGTTTTTCTGAGCACTGGGCAAAGCGGGCTGAGATGAGTAGTATTAATTTATGTAATTATGAATTAGTTAGCTCTTACTGTAGGAGTCGGAGTAGGAATGGTGGAGTTGCAATATTCAATCGAGTTGATTATCAATTGCGTGCTATAGCCTTGAAGTTTTTGGAATCCTTTTGCGTTGAGAAGCAGTTTGAAGTCTGTGGAGCAACTTTCATATCTCCTGATAAACAGGTAAAATTTAAATTACTGAATATATACAGGTCTCCAGATTCAGATGTCGAGCTGTTTTTTCAATCTCTTAGTGAGGTACTTCACAGGATATGTATGGATGCTAATGTCGAGGTAGTTGTGTGCGGTGATTTTAATATTGACCAATTAAAAGACTCAGACCATAAGTCTGATTTGAATAATCTACTATCCTCCTACGGCTTCGAAAACTTAGTTAATGAACCCACTAGAATTGCACCTAATTCATCCACACAAATTGATTATATGTGTTCTAATTGCTCTCTCGATTCTGTCTGTGAAGTGGTTCATAATGGTTTATCTGACCATTCAGGTCAATTATTTTCTAAGATGCACAATTTGGGAAAACTAAATGTAAACGCACCTGTAAGCGGGAGATCTTATTCCAAACAAAATTACGACACATTTGTAGCTAGTATATCCAGAGAGAGTTGGAATGAGATCTTCTTCGTTGATTGTGTTGATGAGGGCTTTGGGTTGTTTGTCGAAACTTTAAAATTTTATATTGATATTTCTTTTCCTATTAAAAATAAATCAATTTCGACTGACCAAAATCAGTGGATTACTAATGATATCCGTACATCGAGTGCTAACCTAAAATATTTGTTTCGTGTAGCTACTAAGTCACAAATTCCAGCAGACTGGGAGTCATATAAAAACTTTAAGAGAGAGCACAGAGCGAATATTAGAGCTGCTAAGCGACTGTACTTTACAAATCAAGTTTCTTCGGCTCCTAACAAAACAAAAAAAATCTGGAGCATAATCAACAGGAATGTTGCTACATATGCCAGAACGTCTCCTGATTACATACAATCTGAGGAGGGCACTTTTTATGAACCTTGTGATATTGCTAATGTATTTAATCAATATTTTGTAAATATTCCTGTTACATTAAGTAAGAATTTGACACATCGTGGTCAGAACAACGGTAACATATTCGAGTCTAGCTTACATCCTACAATGTTTGTAGAGCCGGTAACACCGGAAGAAATTTACTTGATTATAATTAATTCAAAGTCCTCAAATAGTTGCGGCGTTGACGGTGTTTGGAGTGGTGCACTAAAGGCTTGTGCTGATAATATTGTCACGCCTTTGGCCTTTTTAATTAACAAGTCATTGTCAACAGGAACTTTCCCTACAATTTTTAAAACTGGTAAGGTACTTCCTTTATACAAGAATGGAGATAGGGAGTATGTGCATAACTATCGACCCATTACATTGTTGTCTTCCATTTCTAAAATACTCGAACGTGTAGTCTTCAACAGGGTTTACAACTTTTTCATTAAATATAATATTCTTTCTCCGAAACAACATGGCTTTCAGAAAGAACGTTCGACTAACACAGCAATGTTAGACTTTTTAAACCAACTGTATTGTGAAATGGATTTGTCCAAGAAAGCAATTGGAGTTTTTATAGATTTAAGCAAGGCCTTCGATTTAGTTAATCACGAACTATTATTAAATAAAATGCATCACTATGGCCTTCGAGGAGTAATTTACAGTTGGTTTTCTTCATATCTTTGTGACCGTCGTCAAGTGGTTGAGGTGGAAGGCAAAAAATCGGGCTATCTTTACAGCGAGCGTGGAGTTCCGCAAGGCTCTGTCTTGGGACCTCTACTTTTCTTGATATTTATTAATGACCTACCTACCATTTGTACGGAGGGTAGTTTGGTCCTGTTTGCTGATGATGTGTCATATGTGTGTGCCGGTGATGGTATTGACGAAACTCTCGTAACTGTGAAGAAAATGCTGCGTAATTTTTCCAGTTGGTTCAGTTCAAATGAACTTTGTTTAAATGAAGATAAGACTGTCTTCATGAACTTCACGCCCAGATCTAATACGGTAAATTACAGTTACCTAATAAAATTAAATAAGAAATCCTTGAAACAGGAAAAATCAGTCAAGTTTTTGGGCTTGTACATTGATTGCGATATGGGCTGGGATACACATATTGATGGCCTCTGCGGTGGACTGTCATCCGTTTGTTATGCTTTATTCAGGCTCGCTGGATTGGTAACAGGGGATGTGCTGTTGACTTATTACTTCGCTTGTTTTCAATCTAAATTGACCTATGCAATAGCTTATTGGGGAAAATCTGCGAAATCGCGACGAGTTTTTCAAATTCAGAAACGCGCTTTACGAAATATGGCTGGTGTGCCAATGCGTTCTTCTTGCCGACGGCTATTTAGAGAATACAACATTCTACCGCTGCCGTGTTTATACATTTTTCATGTTTTGTGCCTTGTTAAAAGTAATATTGGAAACCTTGCAAAAAATAATTTCAACCATAATTATCATACAAGGTATGGTAGTGATTTTTTAACGCCTAGGCACAAAACAACGACCTTCGAGAGTAATCCCATGTATGCTGGAATAAGACTGTATAACAAATTAGGACCTGAAATTAAAGACAGCATAAATATAACTATATTCAAGCGGAAGGTTAAAACGTACCTTCATCAGCACTGTTTTTATAGTGTGGATGAATTTTTGCAGGCCTAATTTTTATTATATTGTGAATTAGATGTAGAGGTGTGTGTGTTGAATGTTTGTATGTAACTGCTAGTTAGGTTTTTGAATTGTAATGTACACATTTTGACATATCCCATGTCGCTGTATATGTGATCTAAGGGACAAATATATATTATTATTATTATTATTATTATTATTATTATTATTATTTTACAAATTATAGACCAATCAAAACAGGTCATCTTTCACCTCCAGTATAGACCACAAATACAGTACACGGCAAAATAATTACATGCTGCCATTTCAACATAGAACAACATTTTTTCTAAGAAGTCTTCTTTATAGTGGTTGTAAATTATACAATAAACTTCCATCCGAGATAAAACAGGAAGGTTTAAAAAAATTTAATCTCAAAGTTAAGGAATTACTATTAACATTGAATTATTACTCCTGCGAGGACTTCTTGAACTAATGGTTTGTGGCCTATATTTTGAAGTTTTCATTTTCACGTTTTCACACATGTATGTTTTCTTTATATGGTACACATATCACTGCAGTAAATTATATTATTATTATTGTTATACGACTTAAGGCGCCGAGTGTGTGTGTCTATCGCCGGTCAAACGTGCGAGTGTCAGATAAAATAAAATGTTAAAATTTATCTTAGTATAGAGATATAATTAAATAATATAATCTAAGATTGAAAAAAAAAATATTTAATATGGAATAGTTGGATATGTAGTACACCAGCTACAACATTTACCACACAGCGTCCTAATATATCGCCGGTTTGTCGGCACCAGGTACTGATTTGAAAGATGACTTCTAATGCATTCGTGAAGGACTCAGAAACATATTTGCGTAAGGTGAATTCATCAGGAACATTTCGACCAGTAAATGTTTTGCGTGATTGTCAAGTTTATTTAATGGGATATTAGCCGCCATTAAAGTTTCACAAAGTTCTTCGTTAAAATTATCAGCTTTCAACGGGTCCAATTTCTGTGTATGCTTTAGCGGTGCTAAGTGACGTTGTACGTGCGATTTTTAGGCATTCTATAAAGATATTTTACAGACTTTGCAATAAATTTCGGAATCACTGACAATGGAGGACATACAATCAGCATGACCCTTATCACAGCCGTCTTTACTTACAAGCCGTGAAGTTAAAATTGGCAACACCGCCTAGTTGCCTTCAAGTGGGTCTACTCATGGACTTGAACAGGCGCTGAAAGTGAGATAGATTAACCGTGCACCTAATCTAAAATAGGTTTTTTGGTAGTTAATTCTGTCTTTAAATTTAGGTACGTAGGTATAATGTGATGAAGAAAGGATGTATAAAAAACATTATTAATATTTCAACATTTTTAATATTATTCAAAGTGGTAATTTTCTCGTTTAACTACTTTTTCATGGTGACTTACAATATTTTTATTTCTGCTATAATAACATAACACTATATTGCTCATTGGTGTTCCACATTCACATACAACATACAACACTAAAATCAATATAAAAGTTATCAGACTTTATACTCTTTTAATTGCTAATGAGGGTAATATCTTTTGATGATTATTTTTTCTCGAGAATTGTTTTTCAATTTTTATATTTTTTGTTATAAAAGCAAATATTGCACATAAGTGAAAATACACATAACCTACTTCATCAGTTGCTGCACAAAGTCCGCCTCTCTGCACATAACCAAAATAAGCATCATCAAACAAAGCACCATTACTTTTCACTGCCAAATTTGTACAATTCACACACTTAATTTTCATTTTAATTGAATGAATAGCATAACCACTATGTATGCTTGTAATATTCAACGTTTATACATAAATCACTGCAAAAACTACCTAGATATATCCTGCTAACAAATTTTGTAGCTGAGACCAACGAGTCAACTTACGGGAGTCAGGTAACACCCACATAAGATTATTTGATGCTAATTCGGTAGGTATTATTAACGTAAACTGTAACTATACACTTTTTATTAATAACGATACTTGAAACTATTTTTACACATTCACCTTCCTTGTCTTTATATGACTCAAACCGTTGTATTTCACCTTCTATTAATTGCTCGTAATCACTTTTCACGTACCTAATTAATTTTCCTTTGAAAATGAAAAGGTTGTTTGTAGATTTTCCTGTTCAAGTGTATGTTGTAGTTCGATTTACACAATGAGAAACAGCACAATCATGGCATCTAAAACATCACACAGTTGTAAAAAAATTAACAAAACTAGTAAATGTATATTGTTCTTACCTTCTCCAAATGTATTTGTTAATCAAACTTATAAACAGCAAACAAATGATTACAAAGAACGTGTTGACACTTTGAGGTTATGTTTAATACTGTTATCGGCCACATTTACGAAAATATGAATTGTTTACCCATAGGTACTTCCCGAGATTGATTTTAACTTTGTAAATACTTCTTCTCAAATGTTTTTGATTCAAACTCACGTAAACTTTAGCTAATAAACGTAACATGCATATCATATGCACATGGTCTCCTGAAAATTACATAGAATGCACAATAGAATGAGAACCACACGCGCAGTTGCCAGATCTCCAACTTCATGGCTTGTAAGTAAAGACGGCTGTGCCCTTATCCAATTCGCCATTGATTCACGATGCCATTTTCGACGTTCTTCCATATCATATCTGAAAAAGTAACATAAACAATGTTCTAGATCTAAAATGATAACTAAAAGTGTATGCGTATGTTATTGAAACTTAACGAAATCCAGTGCACACTTACGTCAAGATAATTAGGAGAAGTAGATTCAATGAAACGCTATTAAACAGGAACTATTACAAAAATTATGAAGTATGTTATTAACAGTCAAAACAATGAAAAAATGAAACTAACTCTCCGTACTTTATTTATCTTACAAAATATAAGGTAAATAGAATTAATTTTAACAACTTTTCACGCTTCTACCTAAGCCCATGAAGAAAGAAATTTAACATAAAATCGTTTTTTTTTGTTGACAGTTTTCGACATAACAACAGATGTTGCAGTTCACCATAAGAATAGTGCTATTCAGTAACTGCGTGATGTTATTCATTATTTCTTTTGTCCGTTGTAATTTCGGCACTGTACGTCCGGTCTATAGTTATAATATTTCTAAAAATGTAATGTTATTCGCAATATCGATTTTTGTATTAAATTATTTGTATATGTAATTTAGATCTTCGTGTTGAATTATTTTTAATAAAGATATTTTCAATTATTGAATGTATTTCTTGAGTTATTAAAACAAAAAGTAGTTCATACATAAAATAATAGATGTCGCACAGACGAAATACAATTCAGAATATGATATACATATGTGGCAAATACGCCACATATATCGATCTCTCTGTACATAGATAGTTTTAGGTCCTGTCATAACTCCTATGATCAAGATTTAGTTGGATTTTAGAAGCATACTTACTCTGAAAATATGGTTTTCAGATGAATTTGAAAATACATACCTACTTATATACTACAACATTCAAATATTTCATGTTATGGCAAAGTTAATCTATCTCCATTTCTAGTTCAAAGTACTTAATTTATAAATGGATAATTTTGAAATATTATTACAATTACTAACATGAATAGAAGAAAGTTTGTGTATTATATTTATTGTTAATTTGATTTCTTCTACACGAAAAAATAATACATAGGTTACATAGGTAGATATACAATACAATAATGAATTATCTTTATAAAATTTCTCCGACAACGTATATAGAAAGTGGTGTGTTCTTTCACACCAATTATTATTTGTATGAATGCAATAGTGCCACTCGCAAACTTAAGAAAAGAAAATCAAAAGATCGCCCGCTTCATACGTTAATCGCGAAACATTCGTTCAAGCGTTGCGAAACAAAACGACGGGATATTCAGAACAATTGCCGCAAATATCAAGCGACTTTATTAAGACGTGAAATCTAGAAAGTTTGGGAAAAGAGCGTCCTTTGTTTTTTTGTTTATTTTTGCGAAGCACCCTTTCCTCATCGCGTCTCGTTTCCCATCGATCCACGATTTGAGCAATCGTTCAGCCGTCGGCATGTTGTATGTGTGTTATATGGGAAAAAGGGAAATCGAGCGCTACGTGAGAGAAATTTTGGAGAGTATGGGAACGATAAAGCCAGATGAATTGTTCGAAGTAATTTGTACGTAAGTAAATTAGTTGGTAGTTTTATTTTAAATAAAATAAGAAAGAAGAATTAATTGGACGGAAAGCTACAATTTTATTTTGAGCAATAAACTAATGCGAAAACAAAACTTACATCATCAATTAATTATTATTATTATTTCATCGAAAATTATCTAATTCGTATATTTCTTGAAAGGATGGAACATTTATTAATATTATTTAATTGAAAAGGTTGTGTAAGTACATATAAAAGGTCGTTGAAGCCATGTGGAAGCTTTTAATGAGCTTGTCCAGAACAAATAACTTTGGCTTGCAAATACCGTCATCTCTGTAGGCCACATGCATAAGTATTATTATTATTAATAATAATAATAATAATAATAATAATAATATTTATTGTCTTAGACCCGTTGACATTATCTACAGGAAGTACCACTTAAAACTCCCAGGGCAAATATCTCGGAAACGGATAAAGATATTTGAATTTTGTAAAAAGCAGTTACTAAAGAATGTGATCGACTCTAGTCTACTCTCACAATTGTGTTTTATTATGTGAATATATAGATGGCCCTACTATGAAAATAATTTTTTTTTTGATTGTGTAACGGTAGGCCCTGTATATCATAATAAAATATAAATATAATAACATCAAAGCTACTTATGTTAAGGTAAAATTACCAAAGGTAATGATAGCATGAAATTAATGTATAAAATTAACCAACACAGATCGGGAAATATATATTATTTATTTATTTGTATTAAAATATTATATTCCTTCTTAAAATGTCTCCATGTAAATTCTGTATGTATTTGTGGTGTCAAGAAAAAGAGTGCGTAGATGTATCTATGTAAAAGAAACACATGTGTCGTCAACTTTGAATGCTAAATAAACAAACATTTTACGAAGTGCTTTTTCTCACGAACAAGTTGGAAAAGGAATAAAGTCCCTAAGAGTGGCCCGGGGAATCCCAGTAAAGAATACCGGGAGACGCGCCTTAAGCGACGAGGAGGCAGTTAGACGTTCCCCGACTAGTGAAGAAGCAGGTTCACAGGTCCCTCTTGTCGAATAAATAAATCGGCTGGACCCCACCCAGTTAATTTATAAACGCATCAGAAGAAATTTCCTGGCGTTTATAATTTCATAGGGAACGATCTCGCAGGTTAATAGTGCTAATAAAAATATAGTAATTCAAAGCACTCCTTAAGAGAAAAGAAAAGCCTAGTGAGAAAATAGATATATTTACAATAAATCAAATAGTGTGCTACGCGAGGTAAAAGTAAAATTAAAACGAGTGTGTGCCCCAGTTCAGGCCACGAAGACGGCATCAATCTATCCTGGGAAGCTACCAGTATCAACGAATGGGAACGCCGCTACATCTTCATAGCATCATCATAAAGGTACCCAACGTGTAATCTAATTAGAGGCCTATATTATGCATGCATTTTACGTGACCAATAAATTAACATCTAATTAAATTCACGGTATGTTGTCTAGGTAAGGCACCATCGTCGTGTTAACCTATTATATCTGCCTATTTTGTAACTTATGCGTATTTTGTATTGATACATACCATTTTAATTGTGTTTCGCTTTGTAATATTTGTTTTGTAACCTGATCTTTGTTGTTTGTTTTTTAATCAATATATTCATAATATTTAAATATCATTTTGCATCTTATTTGTTTACCTTAACATAAAAATCTGAATTATAAAAATAGTACGTCTATAAAAATAATCTTAGTGTCTTAATACCCGAACCGACTTGAAATTAAGATTCTCATGCGAACCGACCTATTATCTGAGCTAGTAACGAGGAGTGTTCAATAAGTTAATTAATTTCACTATTAAATTCGAGTCTGTTTAAAAACCTAAAATTTCTCTCACAAAAGAACAACTTAATTACTTTATTAATTACAGTCAAGTTTAAAGACGTACTAATACATATGTCACCCAACTTTGGGGCAATTTTATTCATTTTTATTGTAGAATAAAGCCGTACTATTACATATGGTGCCCAAATTTCAAAATTTTGTTTTCCGTTTCGTGGCCTTATTTTTAAAAATTAAGAAAAAATAAAATTTATGTATTGCTGTTGAGTGTTACATAATTTTAAATAATGGCTTGTTTTTTGAAATTTCTTACATTTTTATTTTTATTTAGGGCCTTTTGGACAATTTCGAAGAAATTACGATTTATCCATTGAAAGGCATTTTTTTCTTAATATAGCGTGTAAATTCGGTAAGGTTTTCATGAAAAATACGATTAGGAAATGGGAAAAACGATTTCGAGGCCGGGCGTATAGCCTTAAGTGTAATTGTTCTTTGTTGTGTCTTTGTTTTGACAGTTGTGTTCCCGATTTTGCATTTTTTATTGTTGTTGTATATTATAAACTAGACTAAGAGGTTCTCATGCACCATCTCCGGCGGAATTCTTGTTGCACGTTGACTGAATTTTTTTTAACACCAGTTTTTAATAAGTCTCTTAACAATATTGCCTTTGTTATATAATTTATCTTGTATGATATAATGTTTGTCATATTTCTTTATATGTATGTATTATGTATATAAAGTATTACTATTACTAATACTACTAAAGGGCACAAGGGCACGTGCCCACCCAGCCACCAAGATATGTAATTCGTATTTTTATAACGATGGTATCAAAGTTTCCTTCCGCAGCATACACACTAGCGTATGCCAACGCTCAAAACTATGTTACGAGACACGATTTCAGATGTACCTCTTTCGAGTATGAATCGGCTCGCTCCGCTTATCTTCGCCATATGCGAACTTCGGTTTGGGCCACAAATTTGCCAGAATCCAGTTAACGTCTTGCATTCATTGCGAGTGCATGTTCTCGTTGCATTACCTTGCGTTTATTATTAATGATGCAAGTTAATTGTGTGCAAGATCTTTTAAAAAAACCCGCTATCGTTTGAGGACAAACTTTTAATTAAGAAGAAAGGAAACTCTATTCCAAAACTTCAAATAAACACCACTTCTACAAGTAAAACTCCAACTTACAATAGAGTATTCAATAAAAACATTTATGAAAAATATGAGTGGATGTGCGAATGTTCACTAACAAATAAACTACTTTGTTTTATCTGCTTAGTTTTTAAGAGAGAGGTTAGTGCATGGAATAAACAAGGGTTGAATTTTCTTTGCAAATTTGCAGTCATTTTCAAGCTATTTCTCTCGATCGCCAAAACGAACGGTAATTCTTAATAAAATAGTCAAACGTTGATAACCTCGCGCTGCTCCTACACGCTGGATTTTCAAAAGTCGAAGTATGAACACATTATTTGAACACCAGAATTCTTTCAAAGAATGTTTAGACAAAGTTATTGACGAAGATGGGATGGATTCAGTTAGTATTAGTGAAGCAAGTGGTTTATTGAAACATTTGAATTCCCCGGAATTTCTCTACTGGTTGAAAATATTTCATTTCATCATGCCACATGTTGAAATATTATCTAATCAGACTCAAATGCGCGGCATTGACAGTGCTCAACTGCAAAAGGCAATTGAACAATTCCAACATCAAATTATTCACATTTAGAAATTTAAAAATTTCTACTGACAATGACAATCAACAACGCAATAATGGAGAAACTGCAAGGAAAAGACAAAAAAAGACACCTGGAGATAACAGAGCTGTTATTGCAAAGGAAGTATGTGACACTATTTTAAGCCAAATTAGTGACCAATTTGATTTTGGGGATCACTTAAGTGCAGCAAAATTATTTGATTCTCTAAATTTTAAAACTTATAGTCATTCATTTCCACAAAAACATTTTGATGAAATTGTGAAATCTTATCCTATGTTGGACAGTGTAAAATTGAAAAGTGAACTTTCAGCAATTTATGGGCGTTCACAACAAACAGTAACCTAAAAAGGGTTTTTACGGAAACATACACAAACTGTTGGATGTTATTTGTACAACGCCCATGTCGACAGCAGAATGTGAACTATGTTCTTCCACCCTCAAACGCATTAACACTTTTCTGAGAAGCACGAAGATCGACTGAACGCATTGCCGGTCGTATCAATAGAAAAGAAGTTCATCCAATCTATCCCGTATTTTGACAACAAAATCATATTTTTAATGCTAGAAAACATCAAAAAGAGGAGAATGGATTTTATCTATAACCTTGTCTCAGAATAAGAAGAAGTAATTCAAATATCGCGCCAAAATGGAGTATATTTTTAAGGATTTCATTGGTTCTTGCTTAGGCAAATTTAACATGGGAAAGTAAGTTCGCCAGAACGTCATTTTATGTTTATAGCCAAGTCATAACCTAATCTCATACATTTTTACTTTGGTTTATTATACTTTATAAATAAAATCCGTACTTTTATGTAAACATGAATATGAGTGATCAGACGGCTTAAGACTTAAGGAACAAGTGATCAGGCATTTGAAACTTTGAATTTGATGAATCTGTCAAATTAATTAAATACTAATTATATTACCACATGTTTATATGTTGATGTTATATTTCAGATATGTCAAACGTAATAGGAAACCTGTACTAATAGAAAAAGGTGAAAATATCTGGTGGAGAATATGGGAAAAAGTTTGGATTGCCACAAGTATAATGAGTGCACGACAAGCTTTGTTGAAAACCTGTAGGCTTAAAAAGCCATACAGATAAAGATAGGCAATTAGTGTCAAACCAACCAGACGTGACCCTTCGAGCAGCACCGTCGATTTGTTGTGTACATTCCCAGACAAAAACTGAGCGCACCAGTATTTAAATCTGTCGTATCATGTCAAATGTTATGCAACGATTGTAATTAAAATAAGATGGAATCTTAGAATTTGAATATGCATATACGTGATATTTGAAAAATATAAAGAAAACAACAAATATATATGTCATTTATTCAAAGATAGTAAAGTAAAACAAGAATTAATTGATATGGCATGATATACATTGCATTATACATATACCGGGTCGTCCAAAAGTCTGGATTCACGTGGATTTTGAGTAAACTATTCACTTTTTTGGAAAACTGAATTCTGTATCTTGAATGGGAATAAAATTGCAACTCAATAGTATTTTTTATTTCAAAATAATTGTTTATAATTTTGAGATAAAGTTAATAACAATGTTTTTTTAAATGGAAACCTACCGTGATTTTTATTTCAGAGAGAGTACTTTCGATAAGAATTGCATTGGCATAGAAATTTTGGCTATAAACCTTACGATTATTGTTTAAATTAATATTAAATTTTCGATCCGAACACTCGTTCGCGCTTGTTCGGAAAATACACGAACGTGTCTTCTCTTACCACGTTTCCAACTGTAGGCATGGGTCCACCCCCTAATAAAGCATTCTATTGAAGGCGTTACGTTTATCTTGAATGAAAGCATTTTTTTTTTATAAAATGGAGATCTACCGCTTTTTGTCGCCGTATCCCACCATAATTAGAATTTCTATCCGTTCTCTCTCTACCAGTTCCATATTTACGCAAATTGTTCAAAATCACAGATCACAAAAATAATAGATAAAGTCAATACCAAAACAACACAATTAACAACAAACAAAACGTTCAAGAAAACAGAAAATAAAAATTCAAATTCGCTCCGTAAACGTACACTAGTAATACCAAAAACAGAATGAGATAAGATTTGGACCTTCCAAGTGTCTAAAAACGGAAAAAGACCATAAAATTATTTTTTATTAAACTACGTTGTACTTTCTCATAACGTTTAAATATCGTAATCGCGGTAGATCTCCATTTTATAAAAAAAAAATGCTTTCATTCAAGATAAACGTAACGCCTTCAATAGAATGCTTTATTAGGGGGTGGACCCATGCCTACAGTTGGAAACGTGGTAAGAGAAGACACGTTCGTGTATTTTCCGAACAAGCGCGAACGAGTGTTCGGATCGAAAATTTAATATTAATTTAAACAATAATCGTAAGGTTTATAGCCAAAATTTCTATGCCAATGCAATTCTTATCGAAAGTACTCTCTCTGAAATAAAAATCACGGTAGGTTTCCATTTAAAAAAACATTGTTATTAACTTTATCTCAAAATTATAAACAATTTTTTTGAAATAAAAAATACTATTGAGTTGCAATTTTATTCCCATTCAAGATACAGAATTCAGTTTTCCAAAAAAGTGAATAGTTTACTCAAAATCCACGTGAATCCAGACTTTTGGACGACCCGGTATACTACATCATTTTTAAAATTATGTTTCATTATCTGATTGTAACCAATCGGTTTCTGAATCTGATTCACCTAATGTAATAATAAATTCTTCATGAACATTCATTAATTTGTCCCTTTCGACGTATTCTTTTTCTATTTTCTGTACGTGTTTGCATTCTGCTTGCCACAACTAATTTCAAGCTTAGAAGATTTACAATCATTCTGTACGTGTTGACTAACTAAGTCAAAATCCTCACTTTTAAAGTCGCACTTTTCGCAAGCATACACATACTTTTGTTCAGTCATTTTCGAAAGTTGATATTTAAGTTTTATAATGAACCAACTTAACCTCAAATTATGTCCAGATGATCCCCACCAACGTAAAATCACCGATGTCATCGAACTCATCAAGAAAAATCGTCGGTGAGTTTGGTGTTTCACCGATTAGCCATCAAAAATTTCAGAAACAGATTGTTGAGTTACACCGTTGACATAAAAGCATTTTAGGTACACTTCGGTGTGTTCGGAGTTCATCGATGAGCATTTAGAAACGCACCCACCCATTGTAAGGGAAGAAACTGCTGATTCGGTAGTTTCAAGGCACAGTTTATTAATTCCAAATGAAAACGTTGATAATGGTCCTGACCTTGTTAAACAGGAACCATGTCAAAAAGATGCATTAGAGCCAGTCACAATCACAAGAAGTGGCAGAGTCAGTAGGCCTCCTACTAGATTAGATCTGTAAGTGCTTTTTAAATAAAAATATATTAAGTAATATATTAGGAAGGGAGAGATGTTATGTATAGTGACCATTAGGGTCATTGTGTATGGTGAAATTAGAATAGTTGGTATTGTGAAATAGTACAAAAACTGTAAGTCAAGATGTCATGTAGTAGTTATTGAATAATATAGATCCATTAGTAAAGTGTATCGTTTTATTCTAAATATACGTAAATAGAATACCTGAATACACAACAAAAAGATTTAAATTACCTTAGTGTGTGTAAGTTCAACATAAGTTTAAACACAGAATAATATTTGGCAGTTATTTATCTCGTATTTGCACTTTGAGAGAGTTGACATTTTCGACTTTTGCTTGAAAATTAGAATGTCACTCGCTTAAGATCACAAATCATAACGGCTCTGTTGACCAGAAATTGTGTCAAACGCGAAATGTCAAAATTCTGTTGGGAGTTTCAATTGGGAAGGTATTTGTAAAATTTTCGGTAAAGAAGTGTGGGAAAAATGGTCGTAATACAGAAATCCAAGGATTCGGTACCGACACGCCGAAGACGACGTCTCCCTCGTGTTTACAAGGAACAGCTTTCGAATTTCACTCCATTAAGGACTCTTACCAATAACACGCACATAGACGACCTACCAGACGAGTTGCTTACAAATATATTCCGTTATTTTAGCACAAAGGAGCTATACTGTAATATCAGGCCTGTGTCTCGAAGGTGGATGGTACTGGCAAAGACACCAGTGCTGTGGAAGAAGATAGACGTTAAAAATGAGATACCGACAAACACTTTGACTGATTGGATCAAGACTTCACCTTTATTAAGGATATTCTCCATGCAAGATAGAAACGATGCAAATGTCATTACAGAAGTGGTGCGTGAATATTGCATTTTACTTAATACATTTAGTACATACATCAGTTTAAGTATTGTGGATATATGGAATTCAAATTATACCTGTTGATTATTACGTAATTATAATCGGAAACTATGAAATATCTATGAAAGCTAGCGCCATCTGTTCGTAGCAGAATGAAACGTGGGACAGTTTATGCCATTATCCAGCGTTGTAAATAGACACCTTTATGCTATTCAAACTGTTCAAAATTATAGAGAAAATAATATTCTAGTTATGAAATAAGACATCTGTTCGAATCAGTAATAAGATATACAGGTATCAGTTTGTGAGGCTGTTTGGTTTTAGGGGATTGCTTAAATTATTCCAGTTCTTTAAAATGATTTTAAAAATTAGATATCTTATACTTTATCTGAAACAAATTATTCATCTAAAACATTTTCTCAATATTTAGTCTATGTAAAGCAATATGTTAATTAAGGATGTACATACAAAAATAATTACTTCCAGTTAGTGTAAGCAACTTCAATAGAAGAAAATTTATGTATTTTTCACATTCCCAAAGGCAAATTGCTTGTATTTAAAGACACAGTTACTGTTCATAATGACAGTGATCTATCTTTGAAGTCCTTTATTGATTTTATTTACGATATAATAATAATATACCTACAAAAGGTTCCCTACATGCTTGAGGACCTCTCAATGAAAAGCCTGATTCGTTCTGTCCCTGTGGTACAAATTGTTATAGAACAACTGCAGAATGTATGAAGACAGTTGAAGATCCTATATGTTTAATATTGTCGAAAAATTTTAAAGTTCTTTAATCTCTCTTAAAATATTTACAAGTTTCACTTTATGAGTCCCTTCAAGTAATTCTTTCGAACATTTTTAGATGTTCAAATTTATTAAAATTGTTCTGTCACTTTTAAAATAATTCTTTTTAAAATTTTACAAGTTCGAATTTTTATTTATTGATACAGACACCTATGTTTAGTATTTAGAGTGGTTTTCACCTGCTATTCAAAATCTGCCCATAATTTTGGTATCCCGCCTTATATTAACATAATTTTAACAAAAAAAAACTCGGTCATGCTCTGTACCGACTATCATTCCACTTCTTAAAATGCATGTCTACATTACCGCCCCTTGCGGTCAAGCTATACATCACTCACTTAAAAATGTAAATATCTATTTAAATGTTGACGTGTTTACGTCAATTATAATGTACAAAATTTTAAAGAGATATCAATACATAAATGTAACAAACAGTGAAATATTGCCACTGCCATTTACAGCACGGTAAGTGCCTAATAGTTATTACGCTATTTACAATATAAAATCTATTGCCATTGATGTGTTACAAGTTCGTAATTGTTTATAGCATCTAGCGAATATACTTCAGGCCTATTCTTCGAACGGTGTTCGACATCATATCTTTTTACGCTGTAGTTACGGAATAAAATTTATAATAACTTTCCTACATTGTTTTAATTAAATTAATTGAAATTTACTGAAATCTCAACCTAATAAATAATTTTATATAAAGTGTATAGCTTGATTTTGTTCATGACTTTTACAAATTAAATAAAATAGCATTTAATTAAATTTAAATCTAAAAGTGATCTGGAGCAAACTTATTTACAATCTTAATTCTCAACTCAAGATCACTGCAATATGTGCCAACAATATTAGTAAATTTAGGTTTGGCATTAAGTGTGCGACATGTATTAGAATATATCATATTACTTGTTTATTATTTTTATCTCCAGATTAATTGAACGATTATTATATTTTTAGAGTTATAAACTAATTTATATTTACGGCCAATAACTGTAGGTACTTATAGAAGTTTTCATTTTACTTGTCAATAACAATATTAACAGTCAACTAAACAGGATCTAGTAAATGTTATAATAAAACTTAAACATTTAACTTGTATGTAGTCATTATAAATTAATTTTCCAAATTATTTTATTATTATTTATTAGCTAGAATACGTCTCGTGACGCTTAAGGGGCCAATAACTGTACCAGGTATTGGCCCCTATAGTTATTTAAATATTTGTAGGAGCAATTCTCAAAATGCATTCTGTTTATAGTTAGCACCATGGTTAGCACCAAACCTCTCATGTTCTGCCTTTATTCCCATCACTGATTTCTTCCAATGGCCTCTGTCTAAAATATAGAATAAACAAAGTTGAATTTGTTAAGATAAATATTATGATAAATAAATTATATTGATAAAATTATGTAAATATAAATATATAGTAACACTTACTTGTGGAAAGATATAATCCACTCTTGTCTCTATAGTACATAATTCTTATTTATTACCATTTTATTACTGCGATTTGTATATTCCAATCTGTATCCAATTATATTCGAAAATACTTATGGTGGGTTTATGCAGCGTGAATTAGTCCTGTCCTAACTTAGTATTAGTCTTAAGAAAGTTCGATCATTGAGTATACGTGTTAGCGTTCAGTCAGCTGATCTTATGGTCGTAAGCTTCTTAGGACCGTTAGGACACGACCTTGAAAGTTCGTAATTTTTAACTCTTAGGACTAAGTCAGGACCTCGTTACCAAGATCTAACCCTTGTGAGGGAATACGTACACAGCTACGTGTCACTTACGCAATGTAATTCGATGTCTGTGTAACGTGTATTTTTAAGGTTAATAGAATAATTAATCAAGTATTCGTTGCGCCATCTACATCTATCTAGACTAACCTAGACTAAATAACTTAATAAACATTTACGGTGCAATAGTAGATTTCTCCAATCACACTAGAAAGCGCGGAAATAACAGGCAACCAGCCTTCTTGATGTTTGTGGTGTTAATATAATATCCAATTAGGTATACACAAAATTTAAAAAGAATCAATCTATAAGAACTGTAATAATAAATGTAGGTATTCATAAATATGTCATTGTATAATATTTTTTGCAGTGGAAAACTCGTATTTGTGTCTTTAAATAATTTTAGGTGTTATGAAATTCTATCATCTATAATAATAATTTAAGGGGGGTTTTACTTGATCCGCGTATGCCACAAAATAGCATACAGTGTTCCATAATTTTCCTTAAGAAAAACGTGATGGTGTTTACGGACATTGTATGCATTGCATTGAAATAAGAACTTAACAGATTTCTGTTTGTTTAATTTTATAGTTAGCGAAGAGCTCAAAAAATTTGGAATCTGTAAGAATGCGGAATTGTTGGGGCAATCCGAAAAGCTGTTTGATACTAAGCAATGCAATTTGTAAACTAGTCATGAGATGCAGAAATCTGTACAACTTCGATTTTAGTCATAGCAGGTAGGTGCAAATCTTAAAATTACAGTTACACTAATAATAGATACAGCATAGATTGTCTACATAATGCAGACATTGTACATATATGATAGGAACATAATTTGTCATTGAGTTTGTTTTTATACAAATTTAAGGGTGCCCACTGCCCATCGGTCAAGTAAAATATCTTTACGTAACTATACAACCAACCAGAGAATATAAGTGTGACATCTATCGAGGAAGCATAGTACTATTGGAGAAACTAGTTGTTGAACTTTAATTAAATCTGCATTCGAAGGTTGATAACTAGACTTATTTAAATTAATTATACACTGTTTTTTGATTATACCGAGGTCGTCATATTTTAATTTCTGATAGGAAAGTAGTAAGTGGAAAAGAGCGCGACGAATTAAACTAAAGATAGACATAAGCGAGGCTGCCACACTGGACATTTGTAAGGCGTGGGGGTCCCCCGCCACCCCGTTGCTCTCCCTCCACTGTTAGCAAGCAGGCATCGCTGCATAGGATAAGATCATCTTTTGCATATGATAGAAGTGCAAACCGAAATTAAAATTTGACGCTTACGGTATATCTATTAAATTCAAAAGAAACACAAACAATTATATGGGTACATATATGTAATTATCAATAAAAATATATAAATATTTCTAGATTCAGCACAGGTGTTCTTATCAAGGCTTCAGTATAATTATTGATTACAGTGGTTAATAAAAACCAGGTGTGATTACATACATTTAAAGGAATCGATGCAAAAAAGATTACTTAAGAAAGTAATCCGTAATGTATGGAGGTATACTTTTCTTGAGCTTGAAACACATCAAAAAATAACGCAATTACTTGTAATACACTTTCGTATGTATCGACTGCTGTCGTTAAGGTTCCAAAATTTAGAAAATAAATGCAGTGTATGGAATAACTGCTTGTAAGCTATAGTATTCATTAGGTTTATGGCGAAAATAATTTAAGAAAACCTCTAAACTAACACAAGATAATAAGTCTTTAAATAATACACTATTTAAAACAAATTAGAAAACAAACTAAAAAAAACTACTTCTGAACTAATAAATCAAATAATTCCTACATTGAGTCATCTACAATGTTAGCTTACAATTAATCACGAATATTTCGATGGTTCCTCGTCGGATGGCGCTCGAAATCGAAATCCAATTGCCCCATAAATGTGCCCCCTCCCCCGCCGCCGCAACCAACCTTAGAAAACGCACGCAAGTAAAATCAACAGCTGTCAATCTAGCGATTAGTGTACCATCCGCTGGGATTTTTGCTAGGCCCATAAATCTACGAAGATTATTACTGGGCAGTTTAGAGTGTGTCCCTCTGAAAGCTGTGCTTAATATTCTAGTGAATGCTAATATTTATACTCAAATCGCTGAACAGATTCAGTGAGCACGTTGGGTTCACGTGATCACACCAAAGTCGTATGCACACAGGCACATAACATCATTCAGGGATCAATATTTCTGAAATAGTTATCGCCGTAGCATTTGACATCAGAAATTGTGCATATTCACATGAAAACAGAATAAATGCAGCCAAAACAGATTTAACGGAAACAGAAACGTAAGTAAATAAACACCTTCGATCTGTGATACTATTACAGTTTACCTAATCGCCTAAAGTAAACGGTCTTTGCCGCCGACCGTATTTATGCATAGGATGATTAGGATGCTTTAATCACGTTGTGATCAAGCTCTTTTATTACTGAATCTCTTCGGCGATTCTAGTATAGATAAAATTTGTTTCATAGATAGGAAGAGCGAGGAAAAAGAAATAACAAATATCAACTTGTATTTTCTTTATTCAACACAATTTTAATAAAATATAGCTAAAATACAGACTATATAACTATACCGGGTGTAGAATGGATTTTCGTACATAGGGATTTTACATGCAAAACTAATAATTTGCGAATATTCCCTCCCCTAATTTTTTTATAGGAAAATGTTAAACACAAAAGTTGTAGACAAAAAAAAATGTATCTAAATTCTTTGATATTTATTTTCTAACACCTTCTGGTCCTGCTAGACTTGAAGAAAAAGTATTAGGAATGAACCGATTAGTACTAGCCATGAATCCTGTCAGCAATAAATGTCACGTTTTGACAATCAAAATAAGTTTGCTGATTCTTAAAATGAATTGCTATAGCCAAGAAGAGAAAGTCAACTTTATTAAATGGTACTACTCTGGATTGTCTTTTAGGGACATACAAGCAACTTTTGCTGGATTCTAGCCGGAGCGACCAATTCTAAATTTGAACACCCTGAATAGAATTGTCAGGCACTTTGAGACCAACGGCACTGTTAATAAGAAATGTAAGTGCCAGAATGTAACCGCTGGTGCAAGTAGAGAGAAGGTAGATGCCGTTCTCTTGAGCGTTGTAGAGAACAAAAATGTCTCCTTAAGACAAATAGGTACCTAATAATTTGGGGATTCATTTTACTACTGCTCAGAAAATTTTAAAGAGTCAAGATCCGCGGTTTCGGTCTTATAAATACGAAAAGCACCAAAAAATATTCGAGGAGGATAAAGAAAAAAGAATGCAGTTTTGTGAAATAATGATGGAGATGGTCAATGATGACCGAAACTTTTTATCTAGGATTTTATTCAGCGATGAGTGTCGATTTCAGTTAACTGGTGAACCAAATCAACAAAATTATCGCTACTGAAGCACACAAAATGAACATTTAATGTTGCAGACTCATACGCAATACCGGGGTAGTGTCAATGTTTGGGCTGGCATACTAGGTCCTCACATAATTGGACCGTTCTTTATTGCAGACCGCTTAACTGGTGCTGCGTATTTAATTTTTTTGCAAGAAGAAGTCGGGTCAGCTATCGACGAATTGGGAATTAATTACGAATTTTGGTACCAACATGATGGATGTCCTACGCATTACCAGCGCGATGTTTTAGAGTACTTAAATCATGTATTCCCAAATCGCTGGATAGGTCGAGGTGGAGAAATTAATTGGCCTCCAAGATCTCTGGATCTTTCGCCAAATGATTTTTTTCTGTGGGGCACATTGCATGATCGGCTATACAATGGAAGGACGTATCAAAATGTCGACGCTTTAAGAGCTGCAATACTTGCAGAATGTGGTCAAATATCACACTATCAACTGGACGCAACGAGAAGAAATTTTTACGACAAATTGGGGTGCTGCTCAGCTGTCAACGGAGATTTGTTTGAGCATTTAATTTAGTTATTACTGCAACTACCTTTATTACCACGTTCAATAAAATTTTAAAATCTCTTCAGCACGTTTTTTATTTTCTGCAAACGACTTAAAACCTATGCTTAAAACAGATTTAAACGCCTCTACTAAAATTGTCACATTGTTGTGTTAAATGAATGAATTTTGTTACTTTTGTTGTCACATGTCACGGCTGTTGCTATTTTGTATCATTTCTTCAATTCCTTTTCCTTTAATGACCCGGAGGGTGATAGTAAGCAAAGAAGAAAAAAAATGGGACCTATTTTTAAAGCTCTATAATTTTTGTGTTTAACATTTTCCTATAAAAAAATTAGGGGATGGAATATTCGCAAATTATTAGTTTTGCATGTAAAATCCCTATGTACGAAAATCCATTCTACACCCGGTATATACATATGATTTTAATAGTAAAAGAACACTTTTCATAAGATACATATAAAATAAGCAATGAACAGAAACATTATTCTGCATTTTATAGGGATACAATTTATCCATCGATGACAAAATAAAATTGGATATTCTCCTCTAATTATAAATGAGTTATAAATCTTTACATTTAATGTTCATTGACGTACTGAATTAATTAAAAATAAACAACATCAAAGTTTATAATTGTAAATTATATAGAGATTTAGTTCAATTCAAGACAAATAATTTTTTTTTAATAATTTAGAGTCTCATAGCTCAATTGCAAAGATGCAAATCAAAATCTTGCTCTCGCATACGTTTGTTATCGATCCACCTTTCGCATTCCATCAATAAACAAATTTATTTCTGTTATAATTTTATATACAAACTTAAGTTAACGCTGGTGGGAGATCATAGTAATATACATGGGCGAGATAGGGGAATACCTACGAGTAAAGAATAGAACAGGAGAGAGTCTCCTTCATAATAATATTTGTCCAAATGTGGTAACTCAATATGGCCGCCTCAATGCATAGAGTATGTATGTTACATGTCAAATGTCCATCAGTACATAGCAATATGTATGTAGATTATACATGGGCGAGATAGGGGAATACGGTTAGGTTTCACTCAGACTAGACCGACTCGTGTTTTGTCGGCTCTCGGGCACCGTATAACCTACCAGTTTCACCGAGAGCCGACAAAACACGAGTCGGTCTAGTTTGAGTGGAACTGAACCGTATTCCCCTATCTCGCCCATGTATAATGCAGATACTGTTACTGGGTTATCCTTTTTTTCTTTGACTGTTAGTTTATTATTTAATGATTTTGCAGGTTCAATTCGCGGAAATTCTTCCACCTTATATCTCGAGCCAAGAGGAACGGAAGGTTCATGAAAAAGTGCCATTACATGGGTCCCATGACTGCGTATCAGATGAAGGCACTTTTCGCCGCACTAAAAGATTACGAAGCCGATGACACGTCCACAATCGGTATGGCCCGTCTTCGGCAAAAATTCAAACTAGTAGACATAATACGTCACTTTCAAGACATCGCGAATCCAAGTGAAATGCTGGCTAATGTTTCGGAGAATTTGAACTATGGCCAGCCTAATGTAGATGAAGTTGATCTTTTCTCGATGCAGATGGGCGATTGATTTTGGTCGTCGAATAAATTTTTTTCGTTTTAAAATTCGCCTTGAGAATCCATTTTTCCCCTTGTCATTAGACCTGCCCACTTCTATTTTTATGTATACCTACCTATTTTTCTTGTACTATCACGAATAAAGCGTACAATTGATGTCTTAATATGCTGCTGTATTTTGTAGTTTTTGTATAGTTTTATCAAATTATATGTGCACCTAGGTACTTGCAATAAAGATTAATTACACCAATAAAGAAATTATGTAGTGATAGATCACAGTTTAAAGTACTATGTTCAACACAATCAGAATTTTCAAGATATAGGAACAGATGTAGGTGTATTGATTGATTGATTGATTGATTGATTTATTTACTCAAAAAAGATGTACAGGGTATGTACAAGTTTGTAAATAGTCATGAATATATATATACAATATTAAACGAAACATAATATATACAAGTAAAACTACATCAAAAATATAGACATGTTCACGTATGTGTAAAAGTAACAGAACAACAAAAAGCACAAGCACTGAAAAAACATTAAAACTAACAATAGCTTTCCCAATTCAAGTTCATGAATTCCGGTATATCATAAATTACATTTTCAAGCAGTATCGTTTTTATTCTATTCTTAAATCGCTTTGTATCAAGGCGTCTAATAGTATCGGGCATCCTATTAAACAAAATCAGAGCCTGATGATTTGTTGCCATCTGCGTTCTCGCCAGTCGGTGATAAGGATAAGCTATATTATTTCGTCCCCTTGTGTTGTAGTTGTGGACATCACTGTGGGTTTTGTATTTGTTTGATTTGTGGATTTGTGTGAGGCAGGCGAGGATGTAAATGGCTGGTAAGGTAAGTATTTTTAAATTTTTAAAATAGTCTCTGCAACTTGTGTATCTTGTGATGCCAACTATTGCTCTAATAGCCTGTTTTTGTTGCAGGAAAATTCTCCTAGCTGCTCCACAACCACCCCACAGGATTATGCCATATGTTGCTCTACTGTGAAAGCAGCCATAATATGCTACTTTTGCAGCCTCTGCACCTGCTATTTGTTTAATTCGTCTCACGGCAAAAATGGATGTTGCTAGTTGGTGTTGCAAGTGATCCAGATGTTCATTCCACGAAAGATTACCCGACAAATACACACCCAAAAATTTTAGACTTTCCCTCGCCGGAGCACCAGTGGAGAACACAAGGGACTGTTGTTTATCTTGGTTCATTTTCAGACCATTAGCCCAGAACCATTCTTGAGCCTCCTTCGCCACTCTGTCAGTCTCATCCTCCCCATCAATACCGTCTACATTGATTAAAAAGGAGGCATCATCCGCATACAGGAAAGTGCTGTCACAATTCACATTAATAGGGAGGTCGTTAATATATATGATAAATAGAACTGGACCCAGTATCGACCCCTGTGGGACACCAAGCTTCACCTCAGCAGTGCCGGACATCTCGTTCCCCCAACAAACCCGCTGTTGTCTATCTTCTAAATAGCTCTTTATGAATTTTAAGACTGTGCCTCTTATCCCCCAGTACTCCAACTTTTGCATCAGAATCGAATGGTCGACCGTGTCAAAAGCTTTCGACAGATCTGTGCAAAGCAACTTCATATTCTGCTTCGCGTCCATTGATCCCGCCACTTGATCCAGTAGGTCTAATAATGCTGTAGTCGTGGATCTCCCACGTCTATACCCATGTTGCTCGTTGGTAAACATGCCGACGTGTTCCAGATATTCTATAAGCCTGTCTCTAGTTATTTTCTCGAAAATCTTTGATATCGCTGTTAATATAGATATCGGCCTATAGTTCTGGGCGTCATCGATACTTCCAGTCTTGTGTATTGGTACTACCTTAGCCTGTTTCAGTTCTTTAGGGAAGACACCGTGGAGAAGACAATTATTGAAGACATTCATAATCGGTTCTGCTATTATATGAATGACAGACGCCAGAATCCTTGTATCGAGACCATAGATGTCCTTGAAATAGAGAACAAAGTGGTAATGTGAATAGAAAAGAGCCCCAGCATATAGTGCCACGAAAAATACTGTTTTAATAGCTTCCAACTTATGTAATCACTTTGTAAGACAAGATATGGAAGTAACTAAACAAATTTTAACAGTTGCAAAAAAAGGTAAATTTCATTAAATTCCATGGTGGAACATTACCCAGTAAACATGAAACATGTCTGAAGCATCTCGATGTGGCCCTGTTTGATACTTAACGAAACGTTTTCAAACATACGTTTCGAAAATATATTAGACAAGTAACATAAAACAGTTAATTAACGTTTCGGAAACGTTGCATGGATGTTATATATACCGCATGTGTCAAATTTCATTAGCTATAGGGATTCAATGTTTGCGTGCGATCTATACGTATACATATAATACGTGGCAACATGGTGTCCCTACTATCCGTCACCAGTGCCGACAACAACCGACGATTTTCTCCGATCTTTCCACTTCTCCCGACCAGATTTTACATTCAGTGTTTAGCTGCGAACACGTTGAGATCTAGTCTGCAATAAAAGCCGTCTTATTACTGGAACGGGAAACATCAAATGTAGTAGTTTATTATTATTTTCAGAATCCTTTTTTATTTACCTTATTTTTAATTTTATTAGAATTACGCTTTTGTTTGTGTCATGCAGCGTGAACGCAGCTTAATAATTCTCTGCATTTACTGAAAAGAAAAAGAAAAACAAATCCTTCCAACTCGTAAATATTATTTCTGAACGCATTACAAACACCCAAGCCGGTCGGTGGTCGAATAGGTACTGCTGTGGTACTGCCTAATCACGCTAACTTCTATTTACGTGCATGCATCGGTCGTGCTGGCATTGGAAAGGAAAGAAGGGGTACCTACTATGTTGCCACTTACTGTATGGATTAATCGCCTATGGCTAATGAAAATTGACACATGCTGTATACGTTTTCTAGTTATTATGGCGCTATTGTTGACTGCGCCTGCGCATATTTGTTCAGGTTCGTGTTGATGGACAATCAAACTTATTTAATTTGCCGGGTACTTGTATATATATGTAAAACTGCGTGAAAGTAGTTACACTAAGTAGTAGAAGTAAGCAAGTTGTTCGCTAATGACAAATGTTATTTTGTAATATCTTAAATAGAAAGTAAACTATATTTTTACTCCACTGGCTGGCTTTATTTCAATACAACAACTAACAGGTTATCGGCCCAAGACGTGCTTAGTGCTGTGGTTTGATTTCTTTTCATCCAAAGTTATTTTGTTTGAAACTTTTTTTTCAAACATAATTATATACACAAAATGGAGGACGATAGATACAAGATTCCTTTGTTCGATGGAAGCAATTTTAATAATTGGAAATTTAGAATGGAAGTTCTGTTAGAAGAACATGATTTATTGGATCACGTCAACAAGGATATTGGAGAGGAAGAAGAAAATAAGAAAAAGGATCGTAAGTGCAAATCAATGATCATTCAAAGAATAGCCGATAGTCATTTGGAGTATGTGAAGGATAGCAAAACTGCAAAGAACGTATGGGATACATTGGCAAAAACTTTTGAACGGAAAGGAATAATAGGTCAGTTGTTTTTACGACGCAAGCTGTTGGCCATGAAATTCAGTGATGGCGGAAATTTAGAGAAACACTTTCTGGAATTTGATAAAAGTATTCGGGAATTACGAAATTGTGGAGCAACTTTAGATGAGGCATATATAATATGTCATTTGTTACTGACCCTACCAAAAAGTGTTGATACAATAGTAACAGCTATTGATACTATGGCAGATGATAAAATAACACTTAATTTTGTAAAAGGAAAATTACTTGATCATCAGCTGAAAAGGAAGACAAATGACAGAATAAATGAAAAAGTAACAAGTACTGCTTTCACAGGTCACACAAAGTTTAAATATAAATGTCACTTATGTGGAAAAATGGGACATAAACGTGCTGATTGCTACATTACAAAAAGAAAAACTGAACACTCAAACAATTACAAAATAAATTCTTTTAATAACAACAGGAATGCAAATCTCACAGTTGAGGAAGATATTGCTTTTATGGTTGGTAATAAGCACGCAAACTGTGGCATAAAATGGTTCCTAGATTCAGGTGCCACCGATCATATGGTAAATGATGCAAGTTTTTTTAAAGTTTTAAAAGATTTAGAAGAACCACGAAAGATTGCAGAACCTAACAAGGACAGACGTTGGAAGCTCACAGTATTGGTGACATAGATATTTTATCTGAAGTAAATGGTAAACATATAAAAATACCTATTCGAAATGTGTTATATGTTCCAGATTTGCTGTATAACCTATTTTCAATTCATAGAATTGAAGAAAAGGGAATGAAAATAGTATTTTATGACAAGGAAGTTAAAATTTATAATAAAGACAGCCTACTTGCTAAAGGAAATAGAAGTGGAAAATTATATGAGCTAATATTTCAGTTAGATAGACCGACTGAGGAACTGGCAAATATTGTACTTGAGGATCGTGTACAATTATGGCATAAAAGGCTTAGCCATCTGGGGAAAGAAAGTTTAAAAAAATTAGTTTCGAATGTCATGATCGAAGGAATAGACATAGCGACAAAAGATGTGCAAAACAATTTTGAAAAATATTGTGAAACTTGCATTCAAGGAAAGCAGACTAGGTTAGCATTTGAAAATCGTAAAGTTAAAAATACAAGACGTCCTTTGGAACTAATACATAGTGATGTATGTGGACCAATAACCCCCATAACGTGGAATGGTAAAAGATACTTCTTAACTTTAATAGATGATTACACTCATTTTGGTATGGTATATTTAATAGAACAAAAGAGTGAAGTATTAAAATGTTTTGAGGAATATGAAGCTTTAGTGACAGCTAAGTTTTCTACGAAAATATCAAGATTAAATTGCGACAATGGAGGGGAATATATATCAGGAAAATTTTCAGATTTTTGTAAATCTAAAGGTATTATGGTTGAGTATACAGTTCCATATACTCCGCAGCAAAATGGTGTTGCTGAAAGGTATAATCGTACACTTATGGAAAAGGCTAGATGTATGATTATAAATGCGAGTCTAGACAAACGTTTCTGGGGTGAGGCGGTACAGACAGCACTATACTTATGTAATCGAAGTCCATGTAAAACAATTATGCATAAAACTCCTGCAGAATTATGGCTAAATAAGAAGGTAAATTTAACGAATTTAAGAGTGTTTGGATGCAAGAGTTATGCACATATACCTGAAGTATTGCGGTCAAAACTGGATTCAAAGACAAGAAAATGTATAATGATTGGATATGCCAATCATGGATATAGATTATGGGACACTGAACAAGAAAGAATAATAATTGCGAAAGATGTTCTTTTCAATGAGGATAGTAATTTAAAGGAACAAATATCATTTTATGACCAAGTTAATAATGAAAGTGATAAGGAACTTGAGGAAGAAATAAACAATGAGACAATTAATTTCGAAAATTCAGAACAAGCAACAGAAAGAGAAGTAGATAATGAGACAAATAATTTTGAAGATTCAGAAGAAGCAACAGAAAGCAAACGTGATCGCAAACCACCAATATGGCATTCAGACTACGAATTTCTTAGTTTTGTTTTAAATACGTCAATGTTAGAAAATATTCCAGAAACAATGGAAGAAATAGAAAAATCATCAGATATGGAACACTGGAAAAAGGCTATTGAAGAGGAATACAGTGCTTTACTCAAGAATAATGCATGGGAATTGATTGAAAAACCACAAGAAGCCAAATTGATTGACAATAAGTGGGTGTTCAAACTAAAAACTGATGAAAATGGAAAAGTGACAAGATACAAAGCACGGCTAGTTGCAAGAGGATTTTCCCAAACAAAAGGTTTAGAATATCAAGAAACTTATGCACCTGTAGCCAAACTTGCTACTATACGAACTGTTCTAGCAGTGGCTAATCAGGAAAACATGCTTATACATCAAATGGATGTGAAAACAGCTTTCCTGAATGGAGATTTAGAAGAAGAAGTTTTAATGAAACAACCCCAAGGTTATGAACAAGGACATAATTTAGTGTGTAAATTAAAGAAGCCCCTATATGGTTTAAAACAAAGTGCTAGGTGTTGGAATGTGCGATTTAATAATTTTGTTTTAAAATTGGGTTTTAACAGATCGCAAAATGATTATTGTCTTTATGTTAAAAAGTTAAATGATTGTAAAGTTTTTGTAATACTATATGTAGGTGATTTAATTATTTGTTCAAATAGTAAGTCAGAAATAGATAAAGTAAAGGCATATTTGAGTAAGGAATTCGAAATGCAGGATTTGGGCACTTTAAAATATTTTCTTGGAATAAATATAACTATGCATGATGGAATTATAAGATTTAGCCAGAAGCAATGCATCTTGAGTATTTTACGTAAATTTAATATGGAAAATTGTAAAGGTGTAAAAACGCCTATAGAAACAGGGTTAAAATTGGAAAAACAAAGTCAGATTTTAACCGAAAAAACTTTCAAGGCATTAATAGGTAGTTTGATGTATCTCATGTTAAGTTCTAGACCAGATTTAAGTTTTGGAGTTAGTTACTTTAGCCATTTTCAAAACTGTGCTTCAGAGACACACTATAATTATTTACAACGAGTCTTGAGATATGTTAAACATACAATTGATTTTGAATTGACATTTTCTCGGAATTTTACTACTGAACCTTTGGTTGGTTATGCGGATGCAGACTGGGGAAATGATACAGATAGACGATCTGTTACTGGTTACTTATTTAAAGTTTTTGGAAACACGATTTCCTGGGTAACTAGAAAACAACCAGTTGTGTCCTTGTCATCAACCGAAGCAGAGTATATGTCATTGTGTAGTGCCACAACAGAGGCAATCTGGCTAAAGCGTTTGATATTAGATTTAGGCATAAATACTGGTACAGTAAAGATATATGAAGATAATCAGGCATGCATAAGTATAGCAAAGGATCCTTTGGATCACAAAAGAGTTAAACACATAGATATCAAGTACCATTTTATTAGGAATAAAATACAAAACGATATTGTAAAGCCTGTATTCATATCAAGCAAGGAACAGGTTGCAGATATATTAACAAAGGGTTTAAGTTCACAACAATTTTTGTTTTTAAGAGAAAAATTAGGAGTGTTAAATGATTTTCAAGAAGCTTTGATTGAAAGGGGGTGTTGATGGACAATCAAACTTATTTGAATTTGCCGGGTACTTGTATATATATATGTAAAACTGCGTGAAAGTAGTTACACTAAGTAATAGAAGTAAGCAAGTTGTTCGCTAATGACAAATGTTATTTTGTAATATCTTAAATAGAAAGTAAACTATATTTTGACTCCACTGGCTGGCTTTATTTCAATACAACAACTAACAGTTCGTATGTTCGTTAAAAATTCTAATTTCTCATGTGTTTCTCATTAATAGTAGGATAAATCTCATCTAATAGGTACCTACCTTACTAAAAAATTTATTTGAAATTAATTTATCTATTATGTTCCAGTCGTAGCCGCTGTTGTAAGCAATTTGTTTAATGATATTATATTCCTTATTGAAATCTTCACTGGACATTTCTATATTAACTAATCGATGGGTCATACCACAGAGAAAGAAGCAGAGAGCCCATAAGATAGGCTTTATTGTAGCCCTTCAGTTTTAGTTCATTTAAGGAAAATAGAGGACACTACGATTTAGAATTTACCATTATTTTATATTTGAACCACATGTTTGCTGGAAAAATGAAATTAAGATTTGTTATAAGTTACCTTTTAAGTTTAACGAACCGACACCAGATGACGTTATTGGGGAACTTGAATTAAGATCTATTTTCTATTTTTAATATTTAACAAGAATACAATCTCCTTATTCATCTCATCCCAAACATATTTAGCCTTGAGTTGACGACAAAAAACCAATTCATTTTGTTAGTGAACGACAAAAAACATATACATATGTAAACACACCATAGTTATCAATATAAATTACGAATTCTTGAATTTCAGATGAAAGAAATTCAAACATTATTTTCGGTTTTCCGAGTGAGATTTTATATTAGAAAATAAACCAAATAGAGTATATCTGTGTACCCATCAATCATCATGATCGTAGTTACAAACACTTTCCAATAAGAAAAGCTTAGAAAAGTAGTTGACATAAATCCGATAACAATTTTAATTGCATGGGTACATTTGTTTTGGCACGCTGTAAAATTTTATGTTCACCTCCGGCACGGATTAAATCATTTTTTTTGTTAAAATATGTTTAATTAATTTACACTCTATACGATTGGAGTAATGACTTGTTAATTTAGCACTCTTTAAATCAATTTTGCCCTATGTACAAAAAAGCAGTATGCGTATGTTTTTTCTTAGTTATGAGGATCGTCATTTTACAATAAAACATTTACATGCCATAAGAAAATTGAATATAAAATAAATTCCAGTATTAGAATATTAAGAATCATTTTCATACGTTGCCCTATAAATTGCTTAATGGTATCACCATCTACAATCTCGCTTTGAATGAAGCATAAAAAGAGCCCGGAATGATTTCACTGAAGTCCGTCGATCATAATCACAATTTCTTAGATTATTCTGAATCTGTAATTATTGTCCTTTCACTGAAACATAATAATGTTATTCGGTTACCTATTTAGCAGATTATAACAAAAAATGTTTACATGAACTTAGTAGCTTTATTAGACATTCATATCACAGAATTTTTGTTATATGAAAATGAGGCAATATCCCTATTACTGATGATCGAGTCGAGGTTTTACATCAAGTGTCCAAATGACTGCCGTCAAAGAGTGTGTCGAAGTGCCGGTGAAAGATTTGCACCTCATTTATTTAAGAGTTTTCGAAATAATTTATTAAATGGTGGTTATGTATAGGTAATAAAATTATTTCTTTCAGTGACATAAAGGAGTAGTAGTATAGTAGTATAGTATTGATCAGAAAAACAAGAAGAGCAGAGCACTAACAAAAGTAACAAATGCGCATATACCACCCAGTTCCTTTCAAAAAGTGAGTGTAAAATTCTCTGTTCAAGTTTTTAGTCAGATGATGGTCGCAGCTATAAGAGTTTTCAGTTCTTTAGTAATTTAAGATTATCAATTTGAAACACTAATTCCTTGCAATTTATTTCTCAAAAGTAGGCGGAATTATTATTACTTCAGCCAGATAAATTATTTGACAGTTACAGAACATATTAGTTAAGCGAAAAGGTGGATATGATTTTAGTAATTGGAGAGTTTGACGAAAATTACTTGCTAGCATCAAGAGTTTATGCTTAAAAATATCCTAACACGCGTCATCGCCCTGACAGGCGGTCATTAGAAAGTTTATTGCAAGTGTTATCAGAAACCAGAAAGGCAAAGACCAATTATGGGAAATGAAGAAAATGATTTTGTTGTTATCGAATCTCTTGTAGAAAAGCTGCATAGAAGTCAGCGAAAAATAAGTGAAGCCAGTGGAATAATTAAGCAGGCGGAGCGTCGGAAAAATTATAAAAAGGCACAGGTTTTTCCCGTATTGTATTCAATTACACCAAGCACTTTTGGAAGTAGATTACGATCGTCAACTCGTATTTTGTTTATGGGTTCTAGAGAAGTTTAATAAAGATGAATTTCTTTTGGATTTTGTACTTTTTACGGACGAGTTATCATTCCACAATAACGGATTAGTTAATAGACATAATTTTCACCACTACAGTGACGAAAATTCCCATTTTTTTAGAACTCTCGAAGGCAACACAGATGTTGTGTCAATGTGTAGGGTCGAATAATTGGAACGCTAGTGATACGTTCTTTTTCGATGGTAACTAACAAAGAATGTGATTACAACTAGACGGTGCACCAGCGTATTTTCAAGTAAATGTTAGAAATGAATTGGATAGGCAATATCCCAATAGGTGGACAGGACGCGGCGGTCCACTCAATTGGCCAGCAAATTCTCCAGACCTAACGACTTCTGTTTTTTTTTATGGAAATATTTCAAAAATATTGTCTATGATACACCACCAACTACACCAGACGATATGAGAGACAGAATAAGAATAGCGTTTCGTTCTTTAACACCAAGTATTTTAACAAGAGTTAAACAGTCCTTTCAAGAGAAAATTCGTTTATGTATTGAAAAATAAGGACATCATTTTGAGCACTTGTTAAAACATTAGTTTTCTTTTACTACTTAAGTTTGTTATTTGTTTAATAAAGTATGTATTTGTTGTTTACCTAGTTATGACGCTTTTTAATTATTGTGAAACAAAACCAATCAAACCGTTAGGTTGATAAATATTAGCCAATTAAAAAATTAATTGCACGAAACTAAAGGCTGTATTACACTTACCAAGTTCTTGATCAAGTTACTGTTGACCTTGACTGTTTTACACCTACCAATTTCTTGGCCAAGTTTTTAGATGAATTAGCAGTACCAATAGTGCAAAAGTACGAAACAAAAAAATTAATAAAGTTACCGAAGATTTGCGTTTGATATTGAATGTAAAAATAACTGCACAAGAGATGCAAAAGAAAATAAATAATTTACGCATACAATTCGTTCAAGAAGTATCAAGTTAACATGTCATTTTTAACAATTTTCTAAAATGGAATTTGTATTTACATTTTAGGCAGTTGGCAAAAAAGTTTATAACATGAATATTACTAGAAATCACTAAAAACTTGATCAAGTTGAGAAGAAAAATAGAACATGTTCTATAAGCCACCAAGTTCTTGGCCAAGAAATTGACCAAGTCGACTCGACAGGTGTAATACACGACTTGTCGTCAATTTTAACTTGATCAAGTTCTTGGCCAATAACTTGGTCAAGAACTTGGTAAGTGTAATACAGCCTTAAAGTTTGAAATTGAAAATCCTAAATTACTAATATAGTTTTTAGTAATAATAGTAAATAATGTATCTGTTTGAAGTAATAATAATAATATTGTTTTTAAACACTCTGTATAATTTTTAGATTTCAACTTTAACTTATCTTAGAGTCTGATGCTTTGAGTAAACAATAAATACAATTTAAAATAATTCGCTCAAATATATAAGACAGAAATAGTTAAATGTCTCTGTTAAGTTATGTATAGGGAGTATAACAGTAAGTAGCCTTCATTTAGCCTATATTATCAAAATATGCCATAATATACAAGTGTTCCATTTAAATTTTCATAACTTTGGTACGCAACTTTTATTGAATCACTCTGTATATTTCAAAACAATTTTAAAACGTGCCCGTAATGTGGCAAAGTGTTAAAACATTTTGTCACTTCGTATATATAAATCGACGGAAATGTGGTGCGCCAGCCTGTATATTATCTGTGCTACACCTATATAAGTGTTTACATTAGGATATTTTCCAGTTTGTTCACTAAAATCAATCCTCTTCCTAGATTGTATTTTTATAATAATATTCCCCCAAACATTAATCTTACTCAAAGAAGGAGCTCTTGGAATTTATAGTCAATAAATCATATAAATAGAAAAAAAAAGTACGCCCAAGGTAACTTTGTGTGCATAGTTGATGTAACAGTTTTTTGTGCAGAAATGATTGCAAGCAACTATAGACCTTAAGTCTTATTATCATATGGGTAGAAATTAAATGAAATTTTGAATCCTATATTTAGTAAAAATGGTTTTGTCAATTATTAGACAAAAATAATTATAATACTTTCAAATAACAGAAAAAAATATATGTAAAGTAACTTATTCAGTACCGAAATAAATTACCTAAAATAATAATTTTTTTAGGAGCGTCATCTGTCGTTAACTAGAATACCAATTGTAGGTTTCAATCTCTTAAATTACAACTAAACTGCAGATTATATAAATTTATCAAATATTCAGCGCCTCTGGTGGTAGTAACCCGGCGACGGTGGCGTAGCCTGGTGTTCGTAACCATTTTAGGGCTACAAAAATTTGTTAATCATGGGCCATCTGGATATTTATCTGTGGTCATACCATGGTACAAGGAAACAAGGTATGCTCTTCCCAAAACCAAAACTCGTCCACGCCGCGCAGGTCGAATGCGCGTCATAGTTGATATAGGCGCCATTTACGTTTATGTTTGTGTTTACGTTATACATGGGCGAGATAAGGGAATATGGTTCAGTAAGTTCAGTTTCACTTAGACTAGATCGACTCGTGTTTTGTCGGTTCTCGGGCACCGTGATTTGTCCGGATTAATATATGCTTTTTTATTATTTAATACAGACATTATTATTATATTTATAGTCGAATGTTTTTATTTTAGTGTAGGACATTGTTTTAGTTCGTATTTATTAAGTTTTTTAGTGCATTTCGAAAGAAGTGATTTTAGCTTTTGTTCAAACCCTAACGTATATTAGATTGAAAACTATTAATGAAAAATTAAGTTTAACACGTTTGAAAATGAAAACAAGAAAAAAGGAAACATTTTTTAAGCTAGTAAAAAACTGTATTTTAGTCCTTCTGAACTCACCCTTATTTTCCAAATAATTTTACTGTTTGTTTATTTACCCTACAGATAATATGATTCAAACCAAGTATAAGCACATAAGCATAAGGGAACATTTTCACATATTATTATTATTATATTGTAAATGATATGAAGAACTTATAAAAATAAAACTTTGTCAATTACTATTTACATATAAATATTCCTATTATATTTGTTTTTTACGTAAACTGTAATTACTGCAAAAATCTTTTTGTTGAAGAATTTACACTCCAAGTAAAATTAGTTTTTATTTGAATTGTATTATGTATTGAAAATTAAAAATAATTAAGTCCTCTAGTTAAGGGTCCTCGCTAGTGAATGGGAAATGTAATATTGGTTGCATAGCACATAATTTAATAAGCCAAGGATGTCCGAGTACTTTTACAAATAGGGAACATATAATAAATATTTGAAATAATAACTCAATATCTAAGCGAATAAAAATTCATTTAAATTCAACTATTTACACATTTGTAACTGCGGGAAATATTTATAGCAGAATAACAATTCATTGTAATGTGGCTTGCCTAATTTTAATTTATTTTATATTGTGCCTCCGTAGCCGGCGCCGGTTTTAAGTATGGTTGCCGGCACCGGCATATCGTATCGCTACCGGCGGTTATATGCATATGTGATTGAATCTTCACCCCCTTTTACAACACTTATAACTAAAAATTTCCAACTAATTTTGAAATTTTATCTACAACTATCGCATAATCTATGAATACTAAGATAATTTTGGCAAGTTATAACAGTGATTATTCAGTCAGTTGAATAATAATGACAGCGATTGAGTTATGGTTATAACTCAATCGTTATGTCAATATCAGTTTCTTTCCGTGAAAGTTGTAGATAAAGTACAAATAATATTCGATTCGCGTGTTATGGCTATAACCCACGAAGATGACATGCACCATGAGCGACAGCGCCTGGTGTAAGCATCTGAGGTTCTCTTCCATCGTTGCAAGCAAATGTTTTTCATCAAATAAAGAGTGGTTGCACATAGATCGAGGTTTGAGGATGTGGAGACAAGGTAAATGGAGGTAGGTCCAAAACATGCACTGACAACTATAAGGTGTTTTACCTCTAGAAGACCTTCAATAGTAGGAGCAGGATATTTTTCTTCTTCAATAAATTGAAAGTCTTTGCATTTAGTCATAGATTCAAGTTGTTGTTGAACCTTTTTAAAGGCGAAATTCCTTAAAAGTCTAGAATACAAATCTTCCGCTGACAAATTATTTCTGGATAAGAGTCAAACATATGTTTCATCTCAGGATCTTGAAAATAGAAGTATTTTAAATTTGCTTCTACATCAACGTTAATATGAACGTCACATTTGTAAGTATTTCGTAAAATTGATACACATTCATCAAACATCATTCTGTTATGTGGTTTTCTGTTTAGATTTGTTAAGTCTTTCAAAGTCACAAGGCACCCGGATTCATTAATGATATCATTTTGTACGATTTTTTTGTTGGCGTGAGCCTGCAATGCTGCTACTGAATTAACCTTAAGCTGATTTGAAATGTTCAGTCTTTGCTGGGGTAAACTTTTAAATAAAGTTAGTGATACCGGATGAGTGTGATCTTCATTCAGTACCTTTATCTCTAAAAATTTCCCACAAGAAGTTAATTTTAAAAACATACCGGCTGGACACTTCTGCCTAAATGTAAATGTGTTTTTTGTTTTATTCCTAGGAGTGTGCATTCTGCCACCTTTAATGCAAGCTATTCTTACATAATGGTAAATTAAGTCTTGTTTTGCTTGAGCTGCCACACTTTCAGGATATCTTTTAGCCTGCGTCTTGATGGTTCTAGAATCTCTAATTCAGTAATGATTGAACATTTCATTTTTGTATTTTTGTAACTGCTTGTTGAAATTCTCGTAACTTTCAAACTTATCGCCCAGTTTCAACATTCTACAATTAGAAGAACATCGTTTTCAACAAAAAGCATAGCTACAGGGAAAAACATATCTGCGAATTTAGATAAATTAAAGAAAATTAACACTAAAAGTGAAGCCGTTCACGCGCGCAATATGGAAAACAGAGGTTATGTTGATATACCGGTAACGATTAGTGATGTTGAATTCAGTTACTTTTCAATACTTGTAACTATCCGTTACTTTCGAATTCAATATCCGTTACTTTAGTCGTTACCGAGTACCTACTCGTTCAAATGCGGTGTGGGCATATGTATAGTTAATATATGGTACAAACAAAATGTTCCGTTACACAGAAAAGACTGTATAATACAGGCTATTAGAAATATAATCGTCGGTATTAATTTTTGTTTTACGCATAGTGACAGCAAAAAAAATTAATACACAGTATTACACAAATTTAATATGAATCTCTTAATAGAGATTATTATAACGTATAATACTATTAATTATTCGTCTTCTTTTTTACTTGAAATATTTTTCAATTGAAGTAACAGGAAGTAAGTTAATTAGCACAATCTCTATAGTTGTCTCGATTGGTTCAGCCTATATAAAAAAATTACCCGATTGTCTTTCATTACACCGTTGTCATGTGCAGATTAATTTGATCGCCATCGTGTTAACATCAGCAAAGTTGTGTATGTATATACAAAATAAGCAAATATTGAGTGGTCATCCACAAAATAAAACAATGTAGGAAACCACAGGTGCACCACATCATATTTCGATTGTTATACCCAAACTTTCAACAACAAAAAAAAAGCTGCGTCCAAACCGTTACTGTTTTTGGGAAGGTTAGTATTTAAAGCAATTTTTGAGGTTTTGTTTTTCTGTAGTAATTCCTTTTCATTGTCTGGATTATTGTCTTTTTCAATATATTTGAAATTTGAAAGCACTTTAATTTTTATACACGCCAAAACTTTATTGTTTAGTAAATGTTAAAGACATTGTATTATATTTGTAATATAGAGACAATTAACTGGATTATTAAGTATTAATAAAACTTATTATAACCGGTATTATATTTTTTCTATAATCTAGACTGTATTAGACAGTTTTCTCTGTGTATATACTAATTTTAATATATATTACGTTAAATAAATAAAATTCCTTAAAAGTATCATACAAACCATTCCAACTCAGAATTAAAAATAAAATGCCAAAGCCTTAAGTATTTTTAAGGAGCCATTTTATTTACGACAGGGGAACAAGAATGCATTTTCTAAAAGTTATATATTATGAAAGTAACTATTTGGAAAAGTAACGATTCTTTAAAACCAGTATTCGTTACTTCGGATCTCTAACGAGTACTTTAGTAACGGATAGTTACATTTGCAACACCACTAGTAACGATACGTGAAGCCGGCTGCCGTCCGCAATTCTTGATGCCGTAGCCGGCATCAATGTGCATACAAAACGGAGACCGGCGCCGGCTATGGAGGCACTTCCTTCATTTTAAACAAAGTAAAGAATAGTTGAACGAAAAATAAGTTTACAGCCGGGTAGCTTTCTATTCAATTTATAACGTGAACCCAAGCAAACAAATCTCCTCCGAAGGATTTTTGAGAAAACTGGTTTTTAATATTTTGACATATTAATTAATTTTCTGTAATCCGATAATTCTTTTCTAAATTTGATTCTTCAGCCGGGTAGATTACTAAATTCTTCATAAGTTGACGGTGAAAGGTTTTCTCCATCTTTAAAATCAACAAAAATATCTGAATTCTAAAATCTGCTATTTTACCATTGTTGACAGATCCACTAGCGAGGACCCTTAAGGATTAATAATTAAAGTATTTAATATTTTTTGGCTACTTTTAAATATATTTATTTTTCTAAAGCATAATTAAAAAGGAGGTAAGTTTTATTTAAAAAATTAATACACAAATTTATATAATTTATAATCAATTTTATTACCATCCCTACACTCCAGCAGCCTTCAATTTATTTGTCAACAAACTAACATTATGCTCTCTATATATTCCTTACTTTTAAGATTATTCCTATCATTATTTTTTACATTACAAAATTTCCATTTCTGCTTTATATAGTAGTTGTAGGTGGGCACGATGCAACTACATACCTAGACTTTGTACTACAAAAGTAAAGAAAATCCTTCATTTTAGTTTATTAAAATCCCCAATCTTCTTATTTGAAGAATATTTGTTTAAAAACATTATAGTCTTGATAAATATACGTTAGACATAGGTACAACAACAGCAGAAACAAGCCCACTCGTGAATGTGACGTCACTTAGACCATTTATATATATGTTTAAATGGTCTAAGTGACGTCACGGGTGGGCGATGTTTTCTTCAGTTCGTATTCAAGGCGGGACGGAAAACGGCGTGTCTATATGTATAAATGGTCTGAGGGTCATATATGATAAGCTGCTAACTTATGTTTATAAGGGTGGTTTGATTTGTTATTTATAATATAGTCGGGACGCGATAGCTAGCGTTGCACGTCATCAATGAAGTATAAATGATGTCATATCTTTATTAGCCCATTTCAAAATATTTTAAATGCAATATGTATTAAAAAGTCGTTAGTTTATTTGTTTTACATATAGTAGCACTACTTGGTTATAATTTATTACATTTTTGATAAAACAACACATGTTTCGAGTTGATTATGATTTTACAGTTTGTGAATATTTTTAATGAGGTGAATGCAAGTATGCGACGAAGCCGATGTCTATTCACCAGTCATTGTCAATCTTGGTATTGTGTGTCACCTAACCTGTATTTTAACCTTACATTTGACATAATACATATGATCAATTTGCGGTTGTCAATTATAAATCGATCGATACGGCAATGTTGCCCTGCTGAGACGTCAATGTTGGTTAATGACGCACTTTTTTGAGTGTGGTAATGCTACACGACTAGGAATTAAGTTGGTATTAGTGAGTTAAGAACCATGTGCGAAGCAGAATGTAAAAGAGTTGCTTGAGATATCAAATGATGTATTTTGTATTGATATGTTTATTGAATAAAGTAGAATAAAGAGTGTTTGTGTCTATACTCTGTCTCAGAATAAGAAGGAGTGATTCAAATATCCCGCCAAAACATGGAACACATAGCTTAAAATTTAGTAGACAATTTGATATGACATCATGACAATTGAGGTTAGAAGAACTGTATTAATTCTAACTAAGGATTTAGCTGTTTTGTGTTTCATTTACTACTTTCGTTAAAATAGATGGATGTACCGCTTTTCATTCTACCAATCGAAGCAGCAATACGAGTGCACGGCAATTGGAAACAGGAAAGTAAAGTTATAAACACAAGTAGGTGCATACATCTATAATTTGATGAATACAAATCTCTTAACATTCAAATCTGTTCATTCTAGTTTTGCAAAAAAAAATTAGAAGAATCTATGGATTAAGATATAGGCCCAATTTACAAATGAAAGCATAGACTTTGTTCTGAGCGTTTTGAGGAGGATTACTGTTATAAATATATAATTACTGTACATTTTAGTGAATGTGCTATATCAACATGAAAATTGTGAATCAAGTCTATTTAATATTAAATATTTGTATCAGAGAGCAAGAATGAATCAAACCTTTTATCTTTTATCAAAATGTCCTTAAGAACTTGCAGAAAAGGTTTTGTTTATTAGTTTCTATTTTAAATATTAATAAAGAATTTACAGATAAATCATTCGTATTACTGTTATAAACCTTGAGGAGGTAAATTCAAGCAACTAGTCTTGGAAATTTGAATCTTACATACAACAGTAATAAATAGAAAAATTTACATCGCCTGAAGTTGTTTACACGAACTGCAAAGATAATTACATATACCTACACATTACTAATTATTATTCCCTATTAAAATTTATTTATTATGAAAATATATAAAGTATAACAAATATTTATTTCTACTATATATTGGAAATTAACAATAATTTAGTGTTCACATCATGTTAAAAAGATTAAAAATTTACATGGTGGGCACAATTTTTCCAAATACTTATTGTAACATTTCTAATTGCTTCTGTCAAACGTTCTCATATAAGTGATATTCTGAAAGGGGATTTTTTTGAAGCAACTTCATCTTATGTATCAATTCAGATCCTATATGAAGTATTCTTAATTGCCTATCTTTATTGGTATGGCTATTTAATCCTACAGGTTTTCAACAAAGCTTGTCGTGCACTCATTATACTAGTGGCAATCCAATCTTTTTCCTATATTCTCCACCAGATATTTTCACCTTTTTCTATTAGTACAGGATTCTTTACATTTGATATATCAGAAATATAACATGTATATGAACATGTGGTAATATAATTAGTATTTAATTAACACTTACTTGAAATTAATGAGTCAATTCTAGAATATGTGTGAGTTGTCCAGTTCTTCATTCAGTTATGGTATGAACTCATCTATAGTTATTTTTGCAATGATATTAATTGTTGAATGTTTGATTTTTGCACTGACGTATAGTATTTTTGACATATTCATCAAATTCAAAGTTTCAAAAGCATGATCACTTGTTCCTTAAGTCTTAAGCCGTCTGATCAACGCATGCTCATGTTGTACATAAAAGTATGGATTTTATTTAATAACACAATAAAGTATAATAAACCAAAGTAAAAATGTAAGATTCTAGGTTATGGCTTGGCTATAAACATAAAATGACGTGTTGTCAAACTTATTTTCCCATGTTAAACTTGCCTACGCAAGAACCAATGAAATACTTTAAAAACATACTTCATTTTGGCGCGATATTTGAATCACTCCTTCTTATTCTGAGACAAGGTATAATAAAGATTAAATAATAAAATCAATACATAGCAAATGGTTTTTATTATTCGATACGTGTTTAATGGACAAATTTTTGAAAGATTTTGGTCTTTTTTAAGCCGGATGGACATAATGCTGAAGTATTAACAAAAACGTTGCTGAATGAATTGCAAATAATTTTAAATTCTCCTTCTGGGTCTGATAACAAGAAACTAATCGATCAAAGTTACGATGGGGTGTCCGTGATGAGTGCTAAGACAAATGGTGTCCAAGCTATTATCAAAAGAACATTTCCACATGCACATTATATTCACTGTTACGCGCATCAATTTAATTTAATTATTGAACAAGCGGCACCGTGCAATGAAAATGTAATAATTTTCATTGCACTTCATTTTCAAGCTTTCTCTCTCGATCGCCAAAACGAACGGTAGTTCTTAATGAAATAGTCAAACGTAGATTACCTCGCGCTGCTCCTACACGCTGGAGTTTCAAAAGTCGAATTGTGAAGACATTATTTGAACACCAATTGCTTGGAATTTCTCTACTGGTTTGAAAATATTTCATTTCATCATGCCACATGTTGAAATATTATTTAATTTTAAAATGCGCGGGATTGACAGTGTTCAACTGCAAAAGGCAATTGAACAATTCCAACAGCAAATTACTCACATTAGAAATTTAAGAATTTCTACTGACAATGACAATCAATAAAACGCAATAATGAAGAACCTGCAAGGAAAAGACAAAATAAACGACATCTGGAGATAACAGAGCTGTTATTGCAAAGGAAGTATGTGACTCTATTTTAAGCCAAATTAGCGACCAATTTGATTTTAGGAATCACTTAAGTGCAGCAAAATTATTTGATTCTCTAAATTTTAAAACTTATAGTCATTCATTTCCACAAAAACATTTTGACGAAATTGTGAAATCTTATCCTATGTTGGACAGTGTAAAATTGAAAAGTGAACTTTCAGCAACTTATGGGCGCGTAGACATGTGTGACGTAGGTGGTGTTTTGCCACTTTTAGTGTTCACAACAAACAACAACCTAAAAAGGGTTTTTACGGAAACATACAAACTGTTGGATGTTATTTGTACAACGCCCATGTCGACAGCAGAATGTGAACAATGTTATTCCACCTTCAAACGCATTAAAACTTTTCTGAGAAGCACGAACATCGACTGAACGCATTGTCGGTCGTATCAATAGAAAAGAAGTTGATTTTGACAACAAACTTATAGACGTCTCCTATTTTTGATGCTGGAAAATATCAAAAATAGGAGAATGGATTTTATCGACGAAAAATAGGTTTTTCTTTTTTGTGCCCGTCCTCTTTTATAACTCACGAGCCGCCACTGCAATAATGATAAATTGTCAATAGAAATGGGCTTAGAAAATGCATATAAAACTAATTTTTTTTCTGAAAAGATTTAAATTACCTTAGTGTGTGTAAGTTCAACATAAGTTTAAACGCAGAATAATATTTGGCAGTTATTTATCTCGTATTTGGATTTTGGGAGAGTTGACATTTTCGACTTTTGCTTGACAGTTAGAATGTCACTCGCTTAAGATCACAAATCATAACGGCTCTGTTGACCAGAAATTGTGTCAAACGCGAAATGTCAAAATTCTGTTGGGAGTTTCAATTGGGGAGGTATTTGTAAAATTTTCGGTAAAGAAGTGTGGGAAAAATGGTCGTAATACAGAAATCCAAGGATTTGGTATCGACACGCCGAAGACGACGTCTCCCTCGTGTTTACAAGGAACAGCTTTCGAATTTCACTCCATTAAGGACTCTTACCAATAACACGCACATAGACGACCTACCAGACGAGTTGCTTACAAATATATTCCGTTATTTTAGCACAAAGGAGCTATACTGTAATATCAGGCCTGTGTCTCGAAGGTGGATGGTATTGGCGAAGACACCAGTGCTGTGGAAGAAGATAGACGTTAAAAATGAGATACCGACAAACACTTTGACTGATTGGATCAAGACTTCACCTTTATTAAGGATATTCTCCATGCAAGATAGAAACGATGCAAATGTCATTACAGAAGTGGTGCGTGAATATTGCATTTTACTTAATACATTTAGTACATACATCAGTTTAAGTATTGTGGATATATGGAATTCAAATTATACCTGTTGATTATTACGTAATTATAATCGGAAACTATGAAATATCTATGAAAGCTAGCGCCATCTGTTGCTAGCAGAATGAAACGTGGGACAGTTTATGCCATTATCCAGCGTTGTAAATAGACACCTTTATGCTATTCAAACTGTTCAAAATTATAGAGAAAATAATATTCTATACTCCATTCAGTCTAAGAATAAAGCATTGGGAAAGATAGGGCTTAAAATAAACGTTTGTGATTGGTTGAAATCGAGTGTGCATTTACACCGGCAAAATAATCGCATTTAGCTCGTTCTGTCAAAAATTTGTTTACTGACAGTTTTGTTCAAAGATTTTGTCGATTTCCGTATTTTACATAGTTATTTGTTGTTAATATTCTTAAAAAATAGTTCTTCTTAGAACTCGCAAGTGAAATATTCATTTGTTAAGGTATTTTATCAATTTCGTTATTTCGTAATCGCTAATATTCTATAGTACGGCGGAAGCATTTTACCAGGTCCTTCAAAAAATCGTAAAGGGAAACACATAAGATCTGGACAAAGGCAAATGGCTTATAATGTGTACATTAAGCATAAAGACAATATGTCTAAAACAGCTGCAGTCAATCAAACAGCAGAGGAAGTGGGTATTAATAGGAATACAATGTACTGCATTATTAAAGAAATGGAATTATATGGAGTTCCAATTTCTCCTCCAAGAAAAAGAAATTATCGTCATACTTACAATAAATTGGATGAAGCACAAAAAAGTACAATTAGACGACATGTGCATTCCTTTTTCTTGAGGAATGAGTTACCAACTTGTATAAAAATGTACGTAAATGTCAAAATATAATGATATCAGATATGTATATCCCTGCTATCCATCTGACAGTAAACATATGTTTTACTTGTTTTCAAAATACAAAGTTCATCGTGTGTAAACTGTGCTCAAATTGTAGCGCCATCTACTTTATTCTTAGACTGAATGGAGTATAGTTATGAAATAAGACATCTGTTCGAATCAGTAATAAGATATACAGGTATCAGTTTGTGAGGCTGTTTGGTTTTAGGGGATTGCTTAAATTATTCCAGTTCTTTAAAATGGTTTTAAAAATTAGATATCTTATACTTTATCTGAAACAAATTATTCATCTAAAACATTTTCTCAATATTTAGTCTATGTAAAGCAATATGTTAATTAAGGATGTACATACAAAAATAATTACTTCCAGTTAGTGTAAGCAACTTCAATAGAAGAAAATTTATGTATTTTTCACATTCCCAAAGGCAAATTGCTTGTATTTAAAGACACAGTTACTGTTCATAATGACAGTGATCTATCTTTGAAGTCCTTTATTGATTTTATTTACAAATTGCTTGTATTTAAAGACACAGTTACTGTTCATAATGACAGTGATCTATCTTTCAAGTCCTTTATTGATTTTATTTACGATATAATAATAATATACCTACAAAAGGTTCCCTAAATGCTTGAGGACCTCTCAATGAAAAGCCTGATTCGTTCTGTCCCTGTGGTACAAATTGTTATAGAACAACTGCAGAATGTATGAAGACAGTTGAAGATCCTATATGTTTAATATTGTCGAAAAATTTTAAAGTTCTTCTTTAATCTCTCTTAAAATATTTACAAGTTTCACTTTATGAGTCCCTTCAAGTAATTCTTTCGAACATTTTTAGATGTTCAAATTTATTAAAATTGTTCTGTCCCTTTTAAAATAATTCTTTTTAAAATTTTACAAGTTCGAATTTTTATTTATTGATACAGACACCTATGTTTAGTATTTAGAGTGGTTTTCACCTGCTATTCAAAATCTGCCCATAATTATGGTATCCCGCCCTTATATTAACATAATTTTAACAAAAAAAACTCGGTCATGCTCTGTACCGACTATCATTCCACTTCTTAAAATGCATGTCTACATTACCGCCCCTTGCGGTCAAGCTATACATCACTCACTTAAAAATGTAAATATCTATTTAAATGTTGACGTGTTTACGTCAATTATAATGTACAAAATTTTAAAGAGATATCAATACATAAATGTAACAAACAGTGAAATATTGCCACTGTCATTTACAGCACGGTAAGTACCTAATAGTTATTACGCTATTTACAATATAAAATCTATTGCCATTGATGTGTTACTAGTTCGTAATTGTTTATAGCATCTAGCGAATATACTTCAGGCCTATTCTTCGAACGGTGTTCGACATCATATCTTTTTACGCTGTAGTTACGGAATAAAATTTATAATAACTTTCCTACATTGTTTTAATTAAATTAATTGAAATTTACTGAAATCTCAACCTAATAAATAATTTTATATAAAGTGTATAGCTTGATTTTGTTCATGACTTTTACAAATTAAATAAAATAGCATTTAATTAAATTTAAATCTAAAAGTGATCTGGAGCAAACTTATTTACAATCTTAATTCTCAACTCAAGATCACTGCAATATGTGCCAACAATATTAGTAAATTTAGGTTTGGCATTAAGTGTGCGACATGTATTAGAATATATCATATTACTTGTTTATTATTTTTATCTCCAGATTAATTGAACGATTATTATATTTTTAGAGTTATAAACTAATTTATATTTACGGCCAATAACTGTAGGTACTTTTTAGAAGTTTTCATTTTACTTGTCAATAACAATATTAACAGTCAACTAAACAGGATCTAGTAAATGTTATTATAAAACTTAAACATTTAACTTGTATGTAGTCATTATAAATTAATTTTCCAAATTATTTTATTATTATTTATTAGCTAGAATACGTCTCGTGGCGCTTAAGGGGCCAATAACTGTACCAGGTATTGGCCCCTATAGTTATTTAAATATTTGTAGGAGCAATTCTCAAAATGCATTCTGTTTATAGTTAGCACCATGGTTAGCACCAAACCTCTCATGTTCTGCCTTTATTCCCATCACTGATTTCTTCCAATGGCCTCTCTCTAAAATATAGAATAAACAAAGTTGAATTTGTTAAGATAAATATTATGATAAATAAATTATATTGATAAAATTATGTAAATATAAATATATAATAACACTTACTTGTGGAAAGATATAATCCACTCTTGTCTCTATAGTACATAATTCTTATTTATTACCATTTTATTACTGCGATTTGTATATTCCAATCTGTATCCAATTATATTCGAAAATACTTATGGTGGGTTTATGCAGCGTGAATTAGTCCTAACTTAGTATTAGTCGATCATTGAGTATACGTGTTAGCGTTCAGTCAGCTGATCTTATGGTCGTAAGCTTCTTAGGACCGCGTTAGGACACGACCTTGAAAGTTCGTAATTTTTAACTCTTAGGACTAAGTCAGGACCTCGTTACCAAGATCTAACCCTTGTGAGGGAATACGTACACAGCTACGTGTCACTTACGCAATGTAATTCGATGTCTGTATAACGTGTATTTTTAAGGTTAATATAATAATTAATCAAGTATTCGTTGCGCCATCTACATCTATCTAGACTAACCTAGACTAAATAACTTAATAAACATTTACGGTGCAATAGTAGATTTCTGCAATCACACTAGAAAGCGCGGAAATAACAGGCAACCAGCCTTCTTGATGTTTGTGGTGTTAATATAATATCCAATTAGGTATACACAAAATTTAAAAAGAATCAATCTATAAGAACTGTAATAATAAATGTAGGTATTCATAAATATGTCATTGTATAATATTTTTGCAGTGGAAAACTCTTATTTGTGTCTTTAAATAATTTTAGGTGTTATGAAATTCTATCATCTATAATAATAATTTAAGGGGGGTTTTACTTGATCCGCGTATGCCACAAAATAGCATACAGTGTTCCATAATTTTCCTTAAGAAAAACGTGATGGTGTTTACGGACATTGTATGCATTGCATTGAAATAAAAACTTAACAGATTTCTGTTTGTGTAATTTTATAGTTAGCGAAGAGCTCAAAAAATTTGGAATCTGTAAGAATGCAGAATTGTTGGGGCAATCCGAAAAGGCGTTTGATACTAAGCAATGCAATTTGTAAACTAGTCACGAGATGCAGAAATCTGTACAACTTCGATTTTAGTCATAGCAGGTAGGTGCAAATGTTAAAATTATAGTTACACTAATAATAGATACAGCATAGATTGTCTACACAGTGCAGACATTGTACATATATGATAGGAACATAATTTGTCATTGAATTTGTTTTTATGCAAATTTAAGGGTGCCCACTGCCCATCGGTCAAGTAAAATATCTTTACGTAACTATACAACCAACCAGAATATATAAGTGTGACATCTATCGAGGAAGCATAGTACTATTGGAGAAACTAGTTGTTGAACTTTAATTAAATCTGCATTCCAAGGTTGATAACCAGACTTATTTAAATTAATTATACATTGTTTTATATTATATATCTATTAAATTCAAAAGAAACACAAACAATTATATGGGTACATATATGTAATTATCAATAAAAATATATAAATATTTCTAGATTCAGCACAGGTGTTCTTATCAAGGCTTCAGTATAATTATTGATTACAGTGGTTAATAAAAACCAGGTGTGATTACATACATTTAAAGGAATCGATGCAAAAAAGATTACTTAAGAAAGTAATCCGTAATGTATGGAGGTGTACTTTTCTTGAGCTTGAAACACATCAAAAAATAACACAATTACTTGTAATACACTTTCGTATGTATCGACTGCTGTCCATGTTAAGGTTCCAAAATTTAGAAAATAAATTCAGTGTATGGAATAACTGCTTGTAAGCTATAGTATTCATTAGGTTTATGGCGAAAATAATTTAAGAAAACCTCTAAACTAACACAAGATAATAAGTCTTTAAATAATACACTAATTAAAACAAATTAGAAAACAAACTAGAAAAAACTACTTCTGAACTAATAAATCAAATAATTCCTACATTGAGTCATCTACAATGTTAGCTTACAATTAATCACGAATATTTCGATGGTTCCTCGTCGGATGGCGCTCGAAATCGAAATCCAATTGCCCCATAAATGTGCCCCCTCCCCCGCCGCCGCAACCAACCTTAGAAAACGCACGCAAGTAAAATCAACAGCTGTCAATCTAGCGATTAGTGTACCATCCGCTGGGATTTTTGCTAGGCCCATAAATCTACGAAGATTATTACTGGGCAGTTTAGAGTGTGTCCCTCTGAAAGCTGTGCTTAATATTCTAGTGAATGCTAATATTTATACTCAAATCGCTGAACAGATTCAGTGAGCACGTTGGGTTCACGTGATCACACCAAAGTCGTATGCACGCAGGCACATAACATCATTCAGGGATCAATATTTCTGAAATAGTTATCGCCGTAGCATTTGACATCAGAAATTGTGCATATTCACATGAAAACAGAATAAATGCAGCCAAAACAGATTTAACGGAAACAGAAACGTAAAAGTAAATAAACACCTTCGATCTGTGATACTATTACAGTTTACCTAATCGCCTAAAGTAAACGGTCTTTGCCGCCGACCGTATTTATGCATAGGATGATTAGGATGCTTTAATCACGTTGTGATCAAGCTCTTTTATTACTGAATCTCTTCGGCGATTCTAGTATAGATAAAATTTGTTTCATAGATAGGAAGAGCGAGGAAAAAGAAATAACAAATATCAACTTGTATTTTCTTTATTCAACACAATTTTAATAAAATATAGCTAAAATACAGACTATCCTAATTTTTTTATAGGAAAATGTTAAACACAAAAGTTGTAGACAAAAAAAAATGTATCTAAATTCTTTGATATTTATTTTCTAATACCTTCTGGTCCTGCTAGACTTGAAGAAAAAGTATTAGGAATGAACCGATTAGTACTAGCCATGAATCCTGTCAGCAATAAATGTCACGTTTTGACAATCAAAATAAGTTTGCTGATTCTTAAAATGAATTGCTATATCCAAGAAGAGAAAGTCAACTTTATTAAATGGTACTACTCTGGATTGTCTATTAGGGACATACAAGCAACTTTTGCTGGATTCTACCCGGAGCGACCAATTCTAAATTTGAACACCCTGAATAGAATTGTCAGGCACTTTGAGACCAACGGCACTGTTAATAAGAAATGTAAGTGCCAGAATGTAACCGCTGGTGCAAGTAGAGAGAAGGTAGATGCCGTTCTCTTGAGCGTTGTAGAGAACAAAAATGTCTCCTTAAGACAAATAGGTACCTAATAATTTGGGGATTCATTTTACTACTGCTCAGAAAATTTTAAAGAGTCAAGATCCGCGGTTTCGGTCTTATAAATACGAAAAGCACCAAAAAATTATCGAGGAGGATAAAGAAAAAAGAATGCAGTTTTGTGAAATAATGATGGAGATGGTCAATGATGACCGAAACTTTTATCTAGGATTTTATTCAGCGATGAGTGTCGATTTCAGTTAACTGGTGAACCAAATCAACAAAATTATCGCTACTGGAGCACACAAAATGAACATTTAATGTTGCAGACTCATACGCAATACCGGGGTAGTGTCAATGTTTGGGCTGGCATACTAGGTCCTCACATAATTGGACCGTTCTTTATTGCAGACCGCTTAACTGGTGCTGCGTATTTAAATTTTTTGCAAGAAGAAGTCGGGCCAGCTATCGACGAATTGGGAATTAATTACGAATTTTGGTACCAACATGATGGATGTCCGGCGCATTACCAGCGCGATGTTTTAGAGTACTTAAATCATGTATTCCCAAATCGCTGGATAGGTCGAGGTGGAGAAATTAATTGGCCTCCAAGATCTCCGGATCTTTCGCCAAATGATTTTTTTCTGTGGGGCACATTGCATGATCGGCTATACAATGGAAGGTCGTATCAAAATGTCGACGCTTTAAGAGCTGCAATACTTGCAGAATGTCGTCAAATATCAGACTATCAACTGGACGCAACTAGAAGAAATTTTTACGACAGATTGGGGTGCTGCTCAGCTGTCAACGGAGATTTGTTTGAGCATTTAATTTAGTTATTACTGCAACTACCTTTATTACCACGTTCAATAAAATTTTAAAATCTCTTCAGCACGTTTTTTATTTTCTGCAAACGACTTAAAACCTATGCTTAAAACAGATTTAAACGCCTCTACTAAAATTGTCACATTGTTGTGTTAAATGAATGAATTTTGTTACTTTTGTTGTCACATGTCATGGCTGTTGCTATTTTGTATCATTTCTTCAATTCTTTTTCCTTTAATGACCCGGAGGGTGATAGTAAGCAAAGAAGAAAAAAAATGGGACCTATTTTTAAAGCTCTATAATTTTTGTGTTTAACATTTTCCTATAAAAAAATTAGGGGAGGGAATATTCGCAAATTATTAGTTTTGCATGTAAAATCCCTATGTACGAAAATCCATTCTACACCCGGTATATACATATGATTTTAATAGTAAAAGAACACTTTTCATAAGATACATATAAAATAAGCAATGAACAGAAACATTATTCTGCATTTTATAGGGATACAATTTATCCATCGATGACAAAATAAAATTGGATATTCTCCTCTAATTATAAATGAGTTATAAATCTTTACATTTAATGTTCATTGACGTACTGAATTAATTAAAAATAAACAACATCAAAGTTTATAATTGTAAATTATATAGAGATTTAGTTCAATTCAAGACAAATAATTTTTTTTAATAATTTAGAGTCTCATAGCTCAATTGCAAAGATGTAAATCATAATCTTGCTCTCGCATACGTTTGTTATCGATCCACCCTTCGCATTCCATCAATAAACAAATTTATTTCTGTTATAATTTTATATACAAACTTAAGTTAACGCTGGTGGGAGATCATAGTAATATACATGGGCGAGATAGGGGAATACCTACGAGTAAAGAATAGAACAGGAGAGAGTCTCCTTCATAATAATATTTGTCCAAATGTGGTAACTCAATATGGCCGCCTCAATGCATAGAGTATGTATGTTACATGTCAGATGTCCATCTCTAAGTACATAGCAATATGTATGTAGATTATACATGGGCGAGATAGGGGAATACGGTTGAGTTTCACTCAGACTAGACCGACTCGTGTTTTGTCGGCTCTCGGGCACCGTATAACCTACCAGTTTCACCGAGAGCCGACAAAACACGAGTCGGTCTAGTCTGAGTGGAACTTAACCGTATTCCCCTATCTCGCCCATGTATAATGCAGATACTGTTACTGGGTTATTCTTTTTTTTTTTGACCGTTAGTTTTTTATTTAATGATTTTGCAGGTTCTATTCGCGAAAATTCTTCCACCTTATATCTCGAGACAAGAGGAACGGAAGGTTCATGAAAAAGTGCAATTACATGGGTCCCATGACTGTGTATCAGATGAAGGCACTTTTCGCCGCACTAAAAGATTACGAGGTCCATGACACCGCCACAATCGGTAACGCCCATTTTAGGAAAAAATTCAAACTTGTAGACATAATACGTCACTTTCAACACATCGTGAATCCAAGTGAAGTGCTGGATTATGTTTGGGAGAATTTGAACTATGGCCAGTCTGATGAAGATCAATATGATCTTTTCCCGATGGAGGAGGGCGATTGATTTTGGTCGTCGAATAAATTTTTTTCGTTTTAAACTTCGCCTTGAGAATCCATTTTCCCCTTGTCATTAGACCTGCCCACTTCTGTTTTTATGTATACCTATTTTTCTTGTACGATCACGAATAAAGCGTAAAATTCATGTCTTAATAGACTGCTGTATTTTGTAGTTTTTGTATAGTTTTATCAAATTATATGTGCACCTAGGTACTTGTAATAAAGATTAAAAAATGCTGTTTGAAAAGATTCCAACTTATGTAATCAGTTTGTAAGACAAGATAAGGAAGTAACTAAACAAATTTTAATAGTTGGAAAAAGAAGGTAAATTTCACTAAATTCCATGGTGGAACATTACCCAGTAAACATGAAACATGCCTGAAGCCTCTCGATGTGGCCCTATTTGCTACTTAACGAAACGTTTTCAAACATACGTTTCGAAAATAAATATATTAGATAAGTAACATAAAACAGTTAAAATTAACGTTTCGCAAACCTTGCATGGATGTTATATACCGGTAAGTTTTCGGGTGAAGCAACGACAGAGGAGTGTCCAAGTCCCCACTATCACTCGCTACAGTTATCGTATTCCCCGACGCGAACGGCTGTAGTATACTACTACCACCGCTCTGGTTAACGGAGGGGAGTACATATACGTAGTCGTTCAGTTGTGGGGACTGATACATGCGCTATACAATCGTTGCGTTACCAGAAAACCTACCGGTATACGTTTTCTAGTCATGGCGCTATTTTTGACTGCGCCAGCGCATAAATCTCATCTAATACCTTACTGAAAATTATATTTAAAATTAATTTATCTATTATGTTCGAGTCGTAGCCGTTGTTGTAAGCAATTTGTTTAATGTTATTATATTCCCTATTGAAATCTTCACTGGACATCTCTATATTCACTAATCGATGGGTCATACTTAGATAAGCAGCTAACTTATGTTTGTAAGGGTGGTTTGATTTGTTGTTTATAATAGTGTAGATGGTAAACAGAGAAACATACCTTGTTATTTACGTTTTAGTGTAAGATCTAAAAAGTTAATACCTACTATTGTCAATTTCTTTCTCTATAATACCTAAATGTAATATTAGGGTCAATAGAATTAATAAAATCAAAAAAACGTGTTCAACTGCATATCTGTTCTGGAGACCTATCAAAATGTCGTCCACATATCTACACCAACACAAAATATTTTTGAAAATATTACAAATTAAATTGAAAACATGGAAGAAATTCTATAGACGCTAGCAGGTTCATGTTGAGAGCGTATGCAAACACTTTAAGAGTATAAATTTATAGTATACCTAGTCTAGGTAAAGTAGTGTATAAGGATTTTCTGAATTTTTGGAAAAATAGCTATTTTTACTTTAAGACAGTGTTACATTGAACAATTTTTTCCTTAAAAATAATTGACATTAGAGAGGGTGAGGATATATACTGCAAGCAATTATTTTTGTTATATTTTAAATACTCAACACATTTTCAATGAAGGTTTAAATTGATATAAATGTTTGATTAAAAGTTTTCACATCTTGAAATAAAATTCTGATTTAAAAAAAAACAATTTATTTATACAAAAACACTTTCTATTTGTCATACATATTTTTAAACAATAAATAAACTTATATTTGTTCCTAACTTAAAAACAATTCTAATACAACAAAGTATTCATAAACTGAAAAGAAAATATAACATTTATAATATAAAAATTACAACTCTATTCTAAAAACATGGTCGTGAATGATTTAACAAACTACAAAAACTTATATTAATATTTTCTTTAATTCTGATACTATTCTGCATAGAGGCAAACCTATAACATTATTATAATCCCCTTCTATTTTACGAATGAACGAAGCCGCTATGCCCTGAATGGCATAAGCACCTGCTTTACCTCTAAAAAGACAAGATAGTGAAAATAATGTAATACGTCAAACTAACATTTAATAAATCAACATTACATTGGTTCACCTGTATTTACATATGCTAAAATCTCTTCGTCTGATAATTTTTCCATGTATACATCTGTGGTCTCTGTAAACTGCACAGTTTTATCCAAATACATTAACACCACACCTGTGTATACTGTATGAGGAATGCCATTCGTAGTTAATCTGCAAATTTTATGCACAATTAAAATTCAACTGAACTTAATTATGTGCATATAATTACTTTTTTATAATATGGACGGCTTCCTCTTTATTTCTTGGTTTTCCGAACATGTGTTTTTCATAGCACACCATAGTGTCCAGACCTATTATTAAATCTGGAGGCTTTGGGTCATCTTTAAGGTTTTCGTAGACTTTCTGAACCTTGCCCATAGCAGTACCTTCTACATATTCGTTAAAATTATATTTGGTGATATCCAAATTTTCTTCAAAATCAGATGGATGTACTTCAAATTTTAATTGCTACAAATTCAATTTTAAAACTAGCTCTTTCCTCTTTAAGAAATCGACGGAATTCCTTACCGTTTTTCTCAAAACATCGCCTCTCTGAGCAGAAGAAGTTGCCAATACTACTCTCATGTTATTTAATTTATTCAAAATTGGCTCTAACATTTTTAATAATAAATTTTCTTGACTATCTACCTTGACAAAAACAATTAGGATTAAAGCAATAACAAGTTATGTGTTTTAGACATTTTAATGCTACTTACTTGAATATTACAATAATTCTTGATATGTTCCAACAGTTCAAATTGCATTTATCTTATATAACGGCTTCGGTATTTATTACTACAACTAAATATGTGCTTCTTGTAAGAAAGAAAGCACATCATGGATGTTTTTAATATAGTTTAGTGTTTACTGTTTAGCTATGCTGTTTAGAGGTTATGCATTTCATTGATCGCATTCAGCAGACACAGCAGTTGCCAGTTGCTCAACTGTTCACTGATTGGATGAATTGGATTCAGGATGATGTACGCTCACTCTCAACATGTTGTGGGCGGTCGCCATTTTTATAAAATATAAAAATTTATATCGGCTGAAGTTACTTACACGACCTGCAAAGATAATTACATATACACATTACTAATTATTATTCGCTACTTGTGTATTTTGAAAATATGGAGAAAAATTTTAGTTGAATAATTTATTACACTTATAGGTACTCTTATTGTATAACAAATTTTTATTTCTATTATATATTGGAAATTAACAATAATTTATTGTTATTGTTCACATCATGTTAAAAATATTAAAAATACAACAATTGAGACTATATATAATTACAAAAAAAATGCCGCATAAATTAGTCTGATTCTCTTGTGCTGGATATTAGGTACTAACTCACACACCATCACTGTTCCAGGCATAAATAATAAATGGTTTCACAATCATCCATTAATCCATCTATGTCTCACATTCTCTTTGCTACTTTAATTACATGGTTGGCACATTTCTTCCAATTACCTATTGTAACATTTGTAACTGCTTCTGTTAAAAGTTCTCGTACAACTGATATTTTGAAAGGAAAATTTGTTGAAGTAACTTCACCTTCTAGTTTGGGTCCAAATCATTTCAATCGGATTGCGCTCGCAATGATATGGAGGTAACCTGTGCAGCTGCCCTTTCCAACTTAGGTAATATTTGTTGTAACATCCTTCAAAAATGTTAGTGGTATGTATGTTACGCCACTGAACACATAATCAAACATGTCAGATATATGACAAGTTATTCAAAAGACCCATTTTTTAAATTATTATTGCCTATGTGGAATGCCAATTTGAAATTAACTTTACCGATGAAGAGAAAAAGTGAGATTCTTCTTTTTTGTCGTTTTAGAACGGCCACAAGCCACACAATTCACCATTATAAAGGCACTAAAGAAGTTAATTTGACCAATAACTGACCTGCCTTAAAGTGGTAACTTCCGTCTAAATAATACCTATTTTCCCACCACTTTATTATCTCTCCTGTTCTATTCTTTCCTCGTATAGGTTATAAATATAAAATGACGTTTTGCCGAACTTATTTTCCCATGTTAAACTTGCCTACGCATGAACCAAATGAGATACCTTAAAAATATACACCATTTTGGCGCGGTATTTGAATCACTCCTTCTTATTTTGAGACAAGGTATAACAAAATAAAATACTTAAGAGACAATTTAATGTGTTTTTGAATATACTATTATTAGTTCATTTCCGTCTTGCTTTGTGTTTTTTGACAATAACTTAACCAATTTTTCTGACATCATATATTGACGTTTGTTTTTCAAATCTCAGCACATTAGGCAAAAAAACTGTCCCACTTTTATTTGACCGTAACTGTATAAAATCAATTAAATACCTTATATAACATTGAAAAAACTATACGTCATATTTATTATTATATTAACACGGATTATGAACATTTATATAAAAAGAACAAGGTTGTACACGAGTTTATTTAATTCAAATTGCCGTCATTCGCCAATTGAATTCGATCCGTGTGTCATATAGTCAGTACTAGCGTGTAGCGTCTAAAGTCGAAGTGGTGTTTAATGTTGTGGGGTAGCTATTCGAAGTATAGGTCCACATTCGCAATGAATCCATTTTTCCTGATGTTTATCTCTGATAAACTAAGATGAGTAGAAATTAGACTTTGCAAATAATTTATATTATTTCTTATAGAAAAGGTATGTTGTATTTGATTCAATAATTATATCAATGAGCAACAAAGTTCAATTTCTACTTAGGAAGCAAAAAATTAAATTTTATTTTATTTATATTCAGAATTCTATTCTGTATATACTCTCATGAAATTAGAACAAAAAATCTATTTTATTGTAAAATATAAATATTTGTATGTATAATAGATACATACAAATTTATAAAATGGTAAAAAGATTTATAGAATGTAACATAATATCATGAAAACAGGAAAAGTCCAAAAGAAACCTATCACATATTGTCTTGGCAAAATCCAAAATGAATATTGTCTCTATATTGTACCATCTACGAGTTCTTTTAAACCAAAATATATTTCATTTTGTAAATTTTAATACAAAGTAGGTACAACAGTGGACTTTTTAAAGTGGACACCTTTTAGTTGCTATAGTATTTTTTTTATTTTTATGTATTGTAAATATGGTTTCAATTAGTGGCGTTTCAGTCAGTTGTGTCACTTTGACTTATACCAATGTAATGTACTAAGTACTTGTTACACAGGGTACATTAGGTGTCCACCTTGGGGAGTCCACCATAGTACATTCTACATGTGCTTGATTACAATACAGTTTAGTGATAGAAATGACTAGGTATGTGTATTTAGCAAAGTATAAATGAAAAACAAACACTTCATTATCTTATAAACAATTTGTTCTTCGCAAGTTATAATCGATGCATCATGGCATAAATTCCAATAACCGGTCAATTTCTTCTTAAAATACCCAATCTCAGCATATTAGTATCTGTCATACGGGATCTGTGGTGGACATGTCAAAATTCCTCAACTTTCTATGAACATATACCTACCGTAGTCGACATATTTTAATTTCTGATACGAAAGTAGAAAGAGGAAAAGAGCGCGACGAAATAAACTAAAGATAAACATATAGCGAGGCTGCTCGACAAATGTTTCCTATGAAATGTAAGAAGTGAGGCTCTCCCGACACTACGTTGCTCTCCCACCACTGTTAGCAAGCAGGCATCGCTGCATATTATAAGGTCATCTTCTGCATGGGATAGAAGTATAAACCGAAATTAAAATTTGACGACTACCGTATATGTTCTATTACACATATATCAAAAAAATTAGGTCATGGCAAAAAGATTGGTATGCGTCTCTTCGAAGAGGTTTACTGTAGTAAAATTACCGAATAGATGCAGTAGCAACATTGCATTGACGTACTTAATAGCTTAAAAAGGCAAATTCACTACGCTTAACACATAGCCTTAACCATAAATATTTTGACATTAAACATTATAAACAAATATGTAGTTCTAATCCCACATTTTGACGCATATATACTTTTTATACTTGTTGTTAGATATTAAGCAAAGAAACTAAGAAAGAATAAAATAGTAATAATGCAAAATTGAAACTGTCAAAACACAATACTAAATTCATTCTATTGTGGCCGTCCTTGCAAACGAACCAATAGCGTTGATTGAAGGAATATATAAAGATGCGCAACGCTATAGTAAAATAGCGTGTCTTTCCGTTAAGTTGTCCCGCAAACCCCTTGCCGAGAAACATCATCGCTGTCTCGGGCTGTTTCGAATCTCGGATCCAAACGACTGATGCAGTCGCTATAGATGTCGGATCCAGTTTTGGCTACGCTCAGCGCTATGTAGTGGCGCATCTTTATATATTCCTTCAATCAACGCCAATAGTAAGCGTTATTTTACGTATGACGTTCAAGTGACGCATTTCTCGTGCGCTGTTGCTACTGCATCTGTTCGGTAATTCTACTATAGATGCCTTTTTATTATGAGCAATTCAAATATTTTAATACGTAACATAGTAATGGAATTACCTAATCCATGTGAAATGTACTGTGTTATTTTCGTGCGTTGCTTCGATGTAAATGACAGTAATTCTAGAATTCAAGAATATCATTATCTCATTCATTATTATCATTCTCGAATGTTGAGTTCATACATTTAGGTGTTATTATTAGGTTTGTTAGACCTCCAGTTCTGAACGGTTCTAGAACTAGAACTACAAATTCTGAGAACTATTAGATCAATGTTCGGTCCTTCAGAACTCGTAATTCAAGAACCGTTCAGAAGAGTTCCTATAGTTCTGGATGGTGAGTTAGTATTTGAAATTCTGATAAATCCGGAGTATGCTTAATTGTTATTTGTATCAGCTTTCGCATTTTTCTGGTTATGTTTATCGTATTTATGTTGAACTTCAGAGTTTGGAGCATGGTTTTTAAGTTGTCGCTCAAGTACCTATTATTATTTATTTGTTTTAGTTTGTGATATTATTAGAGTATTAAAGTGATTCGGTTCATCAAACTTACTTTTATTTTTTTTTTTACACTTTTTTTTATTCATACTCATTATATCAATTTTGTAATAGCCAATGTAAACGGCTATGAGTTTGTTATTAAACATTCAAATTTCTTCAAATGGTGGTTTAGTTTTAGAAATTACTTCAGTTACTACCTCCCATGTTCTTGAGTCTAGCAAGTGATTCTTTCTCTAAGAATAGAGTGCATGTGATGGTACAATTATAGGAATTTGCAAACATGTGAAAAGTTAATTTATAATTTTCATATATTCGTAGACAAACTGACATATTTGTTAAACTTAGACAATTTAATATTATGTAAACTAAGCTTATAATTTTTGATACACTGTGTCCCCCTTGAGATTTAAGAAAACTAAAGGAATTCTGTGGTATCAATATAGGTATTAGATATCCGAACAATCTATTACGTTACGTCATGAAAATTGTTATAAATTGCAAGTGAATGTGACCCCAGACTTGTATGACAGAAAACATTCAGAGTCTGATTGATGTAAGTACCAAATTATGTAGGTATCACAATTCAAATTACCAAAAAGGCTTCAATTTTTAATACTCTCCAAAAGGGATTAAAAGTGTATTACTTTACAGATTAAAAATAAGGAGCTGGCTTAGAACATTGAAAATGTATTGTAATATATTTGTTTAAATCCATTATGATTGTTGATTTTATAGTTATGTAATATATATTTATTAATGTGTGTAGGCATTTGATCTACGTGCCAATTATTAATAACAGCTTGTATTAAAAATTCTTGTTTTATTTACCCGGCTTACCAGAAATATCCATTACAAAATTAAAAAAAACTGTATTTCTTCTAAACAACTTCTTCATTACATGCAGTAATATTTAAATGTTCATTACGATTGATATGTTTACATTAGTTTGGTGTTTTTTTAAATAATTCCATTACTAATGTTGGTAGTACAACTACCCCTAAAATTACAATTTTAAAACTGTTCGGACCTTCAGGACTTCGAACCTTATCAGAACCAGGATTTGGCCGGACATGCGCATTATTATCAGAACTACTAATTTTAGAACGGTTCCGGAACTATTCAGAACTGGAGGTTTGAACAAACTTATTATATCACAAATTATTGTACATGACCTATAGAGGTGTTTTTCTTTCTATTCACAATATCCCACCATGATATCTTCAAAGAAACAGTTGCAATGCAGTGGGATTTTCTTAATTAATTTACAATGTTTACTATAATATAACCACAATTCGTACAACATTTGACAACTGTATTTATTCAGAATTAATTATAAAGAGGTTTGTCGATTTTTAAACTATTTATGCTTGACAACGTGACTCAAAAATGGCATAGCACCATGTTTTTTATTTCACAATGTTGGAGGCAATGATCTAATAATATAGAACTACTAGATGTACTGTAGAGAGAGAGAGAGAGAGAGAGAGTGGAATTGACCTCTACATACAAAGGAGACAGGTATACAAAACCGTTATTTGTGGGCAAAACAAGGCGCCAATCAGTGGCGGCTCGTGCTAAAAATTTTAAGGTGTTCTGCAAGTTTTACAAAAAAAATTACCTTGCACGGGCAGTAAGAGGTTGTCTCCCATCGATCTTATCGTGCTTTCTTCGCCTTCCGCACTGAAGTAATGGATTTCTGGAACGATTGTCAATTGTCACAGAAAAAAATAAGAGTCACTAAGCACTACTTTACTAACAAATTATTTCTTATAAATTAAATCTATTCTACGTTCTTTTCGATTTGCAAATTTTGTTATCACTTTGTCATTAAAATTGTCTATTTCGGAGATAAACTTTTTTTCGATAGATAGCATGGAAAGAGATGTTAAACGATCTTCGGTCATTGAATTTCTGAGAAACGTCTTAATTCGATTTAGTGTTGAAAAGCATCGTTCGGCCTCTGATGTTGTCATGGGAGTTGTTATTACAATTTCTAATAATTTTCTAGTCTCTTTCAACGTATCTCCCAGATTGTTTTTTATTAAAAATTTTAGAAGAGGTAGTGCGCCTTTTAAAGATCTACAATCAGTTCTTGAGTAAATAACAGACAATTCAGTTCGTAATCTTTCTTTATCAAGGGTGGGATAATAGGAGCATGCGGAAGTGAGTTTGTCCTCAGGAAATTTACTGCAATACTCTCCAAAGCATTCCGAAAAAAAAAGTGATGCCACTACTAGATGCTCTTTAAAATGAAATCGATCTTTTGCACAATTTAGAATAACATCACACACCTCTAAAGCCGAAATTCGATGATTAAATCTGCTGTTATTTGGACGTTTGCGTTTTTCTGGTGGTGGCTCATCGCTTATTAAATCTGATGCTTCACTTATGATGTTGTCAATATTATTTCGAACTTGGCCTATACCGCGTTCAAAATTTTCGATAGCGTCTTTTACTAGAGTGGGTTCAATTTTTCTTTGCTGCAATTGATTAAACAGGATATCTACATGGGGCATTACATGATGGTAAAAAGTCAGCCAAAAATTGAAGATCGGATCATTTAATGTACGGCGAATAGAGGCGGCTGCACTACAGACTGTGTTGTTGGAGAATTGTTCTTCTATTTCTTCCATACACTCAATGAGAGAGGCCCTATTTTCGTACACAACATTAATGGTCCTGATATTAAAATTCCAACGGGTTGTAGCGCCGTGGGGGATCCTTCTGTTTACAATCTTGTTTAACACTTCTACTCGTTGGGGTGAATTATTAAAAAAGCCGGGAATGTCTTGTAGATTTCCAAAAAATACACGTACTTGCGAATTTGCAGAAGCAGCTTTAGACATAATTAAATTTAATTGATGGGCATAGCAATGTACATAGTGCGCAAAAGGGTACTTTTTTTTAATCAATGCTTGAACGCCTGCGTGTTGTCCGCTCATCACCGCTGCTCCATCGTAACTCTGTGCAATCAGTTTGTTAGGTGAATTTTGAATTAAAGGATCTATAACACTTAAAATTGTTTTGCTAAGTGTTTCTGCATCACATTTTTCAGGAATGACGTAGTTCCAAAAACGTTCAATTGGCTCACCATCACGAACATATCTAAAAATAACTACCATTTGAGTTTTTGCAGCAACATCCGTTGTTTCGTCCGCCATGATCGCCAAAAACGGAGAATTATTAATTTCCTCAATTATTTGTTCTTGACAGACTTCAAGTATGCACTGTAACAGATCATTCTGTATTTCTTTGGAAGTGCCTTTAAATACCGAACAATTTTTTAGGTGCTCACTTAGAGTTGCATCTAATTCAGCCGAAAAATTAATAAGTCCACGAAATATCCCCGGATTCTCGGAAGTATCGCTCTCATCATGTCCCCGAAGGGCCAATTCAAAAGCTCCACAAAATTTTATACAATTAATAATTTTTGATAAAATATACCGATTCTTTGACACATTTTCATTATGTCTCTGTATATTTACCCAATAAGCAGAATCTAGTTGAGCCATAATATTAGTTGACCCTAGTAACGCAAATTCCATAGAATTATGAAGATGGCTTTTAGAATTCTCATGTCTTTTTATTTTCAAACTCAAGTGCTCTAGATCCGTGACCCCTATTTCAGTCCAAGCTTTATCACCACCAAAAAGTAAACAGGGAAAACAATATAAAGCATTTTTTTTGTTGCATCCACAAATCCATTCGTTTTTTGAATAAATATCGCTACTAAATTTACGTGTATAATTTTTCCCTCTACTTACACCAGTTTTTTCAATAGTGATATCTACTAATGGCCTGCCTCTTGCTTTTAATTCTAACTTTTCTTCGTATGAATATTTAAAGAATCTCTTCACATTAATTAAATTAAAGACCACCTCCATAATACACAGAGTTTATATAAATTGTCAACAATACACAAAAACAGAAGCACGCGCACTCTAATATTTGTTTTTATGTTAAACACGCCGCACCGACTTTTGTCGCGAAAAAATTAAATAAACCGAATCATGTGGCCGTTCTCTGTTCGCTGCATTGAGTGCAGCGAATTTGTCTGGTAAAATCAGGCATTAGTTTTAGACAGCCGCGGTGGTAGCGGGGTGGCGCGCGGGTGTCTGTATGGGCTCTGAGCGCCCGTTCGTGTGGACCAGATAAGGAACAAGTGAGCGATCGCGCGAATTAGATTGGTTATTCCACTGGTCGCCTATTGAATATTATTTGTACATTTTATGTTGGAATTTCCGAAGCGAATATCTCGGCTTCTACTGATCGGATTTTGATGATTCAGATGTCAAATTGTAGGGTTTGATGTCCTCTACAGGATGATGTAGAAAAATATGCAAATTTTTTGATATACAGGGGGAGAATTTTCACAACAATATGTTACGCTTTTATAAACATCAGAAATGTCGGAAAAATTATGTAAAAGAAAACTAGTTATAACTAATACAGGTTCGCCCGCCCAATTTTTTGGGAGCTCTGCAGCACTGCAGCGCTTATGCGCCAGCCGCCACTGGCGCCAATACATGGTTTTGTATATAAACTTTCTCAATTTTGTTGATTTAAGGGGGGGTTTTACTTGATCGGCGTATGCCACAAAATGGTCAAATTCAACGCAAAAAATCGCAAAAATCAAGGCACTTGAAAAAGTTGCCGCTACGTGAACGAAATAATGAATATTTGTTCTAGCGACTGACGATTCAAATTTGCAATTATATTAAAAAATAGTTAAAATACAGCACTTTGAATTTTATTCGTTTTATAGCGATATAAAGCTTACTCTGTTTAAAAAGTACTTTTTTGAATCGTGAGTACCTAGATATTTTTATTCTGAACTCGACAATGTATTTACTTTACTTTCAAAATAACCCTGGTCTCCAAAAAATTACTTTGAAACCAATGAGAATGATCACAAAGTCCGCACTAATAAATGGCAAATAGGCAACACATAATTCAACCTCTTACTCACACTTTCGTAATGTCTAAGACCAGCTATATGGAAGGTATACCTGGTCGACTGTATTAAGCCAAACATCATATAAACAGAGAGATCTTCACCTTTTTTTATTACCTTAGGTAAACGAATGCTTCATTCAGATATCTGCTTTATTTTCTAATTATTTTAATGATATTTGGGAGAATGTATTAGAATTCTTCGTCTGGAATAAATATATGTTGTTATTATTATGAAATTTAACTTGTTACTTAATTTCTGGCGGTGATATTTTGCTTTAGATGTTGAAGGTTTTTAATCTTAATAATATGAGCAATGTTGTAGTCAACTAAAATATTACAAAAACAATTATGTGCTGTAACAGTAACAGTGCCTGTTTTGTTTTTTAATAAAATGTAAATATATATATTTTATAATAATCAGATGTTTTGGATTGTTGAATATTATATTCTTCCCAATCGGCATTGATGGAGTTGATTAGCAAAATTAAATTATAAAACATTTTGTCACAGGGAAGATTCGAACTAAATTTTATCACCAAATAAAGTTGTATTCATTATTTCATACATAAGTTTGAGTATACATTAAACATATTTGTAAAAGAAAATACGTGCGGTTGATACATACAAGCAAATTTTAATATATTTCAGATATTTGTCGGTGTTCATTTATGATTGATTACGTGATAACATTGATGTGTCTACTTTATTAGAGAATCTTTTTCTGTTCCTTGATATTCTTCTCGCTTTCAAAATGTATTTTATTTTTCAAGGACAAGGTTTCGGCTTTATGGAATTTCAGAAATGCAGTTTTCTTCGGCAATAAATATACATTATTATTATTAATTATGAAGTTGCACGACTTATTGTTATTTTGAACCTTACATGTTGAAGCTTTTTAATAATATGAACAATGTTTGTAGAAAACTAAAATCTGACAAAAACAACTTTATGTCATTGTAAGATACGAAATTTAGAGATTTTCCGGACTCTTCAAACTAAGATGCATTGGTTTTAGACAGCAAGTTATACAAATTTCAGTTTTCTAGATGGTAAAAGCATTTATTTAAATATCTGAGTTTGTTGTGCCTTCATGTTTTTGATTTATTTGCACTTTGTATTTTGACCACAGGACAGTTTTTAGATTTTTTTTTTGTATATGTGAATAAGTAAAAGAGCATGGGCCAAACGAGCGCATAAGCCTAATTACAGCAGTTTATCAGGAGTGACAGCAATTGTTTAATGGCCAGCGAAAAAAATTTTGTATGTAGGCGTAAAAAACAAATTTTGTTTAATTTGTGCAAAATATGGTGAATCTAAAAATCACGTATGCTACAAAAATTGTTCTTCGTCGTCAACAGCCATGGAGTCGCCAATTATTCCGGAAGGTTTTCGACATTCTGGTGAAATGCACGGTGTAATTTATGGTAGATTAATAGGGGACTGTGATAGCAGCGTTCTTAGAAAACTACGTGAGATGGCTCCTTACGGTCCCCAAAAAATTATTGAAAAAATTGAGTGCCGAAATCATATATTATGTAATAAATAAAATTAGAGACTGTTTGAAAAAACCTAAATTCAATTCGGACATAGGAACATTAATAACAAAAAATTTACTTAGATTCAGAGCGGCCTTGACAAAAGCAATTGAACATTACAAAAGTTCGAACTTAACAATAACAAACCAGATTGTGAAACTGCAACGTCACATTATAAATGGATCAAGACATATTTTTGGTGAACACTCGGATTGTGCTTCTTACTTTTGTCAAGGATCTAATGAAGGTGAGATCAATGTTTGAAAAATTTCAGAATTTTAATATGTATGATAACTTTATTAACGCTTTAAGTCGGCTCAGCCTAATAGTAGATCTTTAATAGGAAACGTAGATGCCAACATCGTAGAATCTTTTAATTCAGTCATTGCAAAATTTGTAGGAGGTAAAAAGATTGTATTATATTCAACGTAATTCTTACAGTGCACGTTGCAAAGCGGCAGCAGTTTGATTTAATTGTAAGGGCAAATATCACTCAAAGCTTCAGACCAAATATGGATGTATACGACAGTGTGTGAAAAAAACGGTATGAGAAGAAAATTTTTTTATAGGAAGCAAAAAATACATTCAGGAACTACGGACGATCGCGACTATGGGCCGGAGGCAAATGCATATTTTATTGAAGATATAAATAATCATAACAATACCAGTGTCGACTGTGAAGAATATAATTTTCAATAATTTAAAACATGTGCTATTTAGAGAATATAAATTTTTACATTTTGTAAGAAACACCGGCACTGTTTTTTTAGCAGATTTTAGTTTTCTCTAAAACATTACTCATATTATTACAAAGCCTCAACATGTAAAGTAAATACAAATCATGGTGAGAAATAATAAGAAGTACAACTTAAATAATTGTTAAGCATAAATAATAATAATTAAGTTATATATTTATTGCAGAATAAAACTTAATATCTAATTAATTTCGGCAAATATCATTAAAATAATTACAAATTACATAAATCGGGAGTCTTAATAAAACTAAATAAATACAAGCCAGGAGAATACTCAGAAACAGCAAAAACAAATTTCGAAGAAAATAGCCGCACCAATATTTTCATGCAATAAATGCAGGAGGCAAATATCCCAAATTTATTTGCTTTCCAGTTGACCAGGCATATCCCTTCATATTGCTAGCCTGTATCTGCCTTGTGTACAAGATGCAGGCATTTTAAACTCGGTAAATATATTCAATTTATTTCAGGCAACCCGACATACGCCGTTCGGGAATTTTTCTTAAGGAAAGCCCACCCTTAAGTATACATATTTATTGAGTTTATATTTGTTTAAAGAAATATGAGTATAAAGACTACTATGCATTCATAATGATTCAACTATTTTTTTTATATAAAATTGTAATTGTAATTAGACACATTTAAAGAATTTTCTTTTAAATATTATAAGCCATTACAAGCTATAGCGACATATTTGAATTTTGCCCACATAAAACGTTCAATTTCGTTCATCCGTGTCAAACTTTCGACGCTTATTATTTTACTTCTTTCTCTTATGGTGTGGGTCACTTCCTAATAAGGAAGAAATAGCATACAATGCATCTAGTAGTATAATAGTATTAGCTCAAAGGTTGGAGGGAAGTTCTCCTGATCTACACGCAATATAGTAGGTATTATATATGTGATTATAGACTTCAGTTAGCTACTTTTATATAATTTACTGCTTTTTTATGCTGTATGTACGAAATAAAACTCAGGACGTCACTTAATAAAATGGTTTCTCACAACATTTATTAAAACATTTTTTTACCTATTATTCACTTTCTACATTTCTTTTTTTTTATATATAAATTTAATTTACATTATATTGGAACGTAATCATACAATATTAATATTATTTTAAATATTTATCTCAAGTGATCGGTAATATCGTCAAAATCGATCCGCCCGCTGAACATTCAAGCCGACACCGTTTCCACCATGGACTTCTTTATGATCTCCCCGAAATTCTCATCGCAATCTTCGACGCCGCCGTCGTTCGAAACGCTAGAATTGGATGTCGCGCCCACCGAATTTTCCTCGCACTTATCCCTGATCACGGACGCATCGCTAGTGCCATCATCCGAGGGCGCGTGGACGGCGGAAAAAGCCGAAGTGCCATCGAAACCGCACGCGTACTGACCATGCAACAGATCAGAGTGCAAATCACCGAAAGAATCCAGTTTACTGTTGGCCCCTACCGGATTTAAATTGGTATATTTGCTATTTTGGTTGGCAGTGGTGGCGGCGAACCCGCCATCTGTCGGCGGCGTTTGGAAATGTTCGTAACCGTTCTGTTGTTGGAAGTTAACGCCATCGAGGGGTTTTTCGAATTCGGGGGGAGCCCCGTAAATGTACGGACAAAATACTGGAGGGAAATCGGAAAAACCAGATTGGTGATACTGTTGGTATTGGTTGGATTGATAGGTGTAGTTGATGTCGGTGAATCTAGGATCGGGAAAGTGAAACGGTTGATTCGGAAGTTGGTAGTGTAGCTTTCTATCCGGTCTGGGTTCGTCCCTCGACGTATCTTCCTGGTAACAATCCTCACGGAAAGTGTAGAGATCTAAGGAGTCTTCTCGTGCGGGTAAGTCGGCGAAATTTTGCGTTTGATGTTGGCCCGGGCCTTCCCCGGGCGCTCCATAGTGAAGATTCGTAAAGCTACCGTCGTGAACGCACGATTCCACTTCGACGTGAGAATGCAAACTGACATCTCGCAGTAAATTACTGTTGTACTTGCCCATCACCGGGGGTTTCGATTTATCCAACGGCTCCTTCGCACCATCAAAATTAGGCGCGACTAATCTATCATTCTCCATCCAACTTTTCTTTGCGTCGTTCGCCTTGCCGACGGCGGATTCCTCTTCGGCGCTCTGCTTCTTCTCCAGTTCCAGTCGCATGAGGGTATGGATGAAATGGGTTCGCACCCTGACCGGATTAAATTCGATCCGACCGCTGGAGTTACCGCAATGGTCCCTGGAACATCCGCAAGGAAAATTCACCCTGTCCACTTGGCATTTTATCCCAGCCTGACTGCACGAACACGTGTCCGGATCACAGTAAACTTTACATCCGCAACCGCAGAATTCCCTCGACGATCGAATATCGCGACATTCATCTTTCTCGATGGAATCGATCTTACGCACGCCGGAGGCTCTCAGAAGAGCTCTCCGTTGACGAGTCGGCACCGGCTGCAAAAAGTAATAATTGTCCAGATCTAATTCCGATTCGGACACGTCACTCGGTTCCTCCTCGCTGTCACTGTCATCGCTAGATGACGCTGCGATCGCACTATTCGAATTACGTTCGTTGCGCAGCTGTTGCAAGAGTTGCTTGTGTATCCGGCGCTGTTCCAGAGCGTGCTCCGTCATGGTGAACGTCCTCATGTGCGTGTGCTGCGCTTCCATGCCCAGCGTCGAACCGCCCTGCGATGGGACGCACGTGAAACCTTGCGCTCTGGGGAAATAATACACGGTGACACTGTCGAATGTTATTCCGCGCTTTTTCTTGCATTTCGGCTCGCCCTCGCCGGCCAACTCGCTACCGATCTTCCTCTTCAAGTTGCTCTTGAGGGGCATACGATTCGCGTCCAGAATCGCCCTGATATCGTTGTCGAGGGTCTTGTTGGTTTGTTTTTGTGCATCTTCGTGCGTGGACGAGCTGCTGCTGCTGCTGCTCGAGGCGGCCTCTTGAAAATCCTCGAAGACACGCGCCGGCGCCTCGTCGTTTATCCTGTCCAAAAATGACGTTTCACTGTCGCTTTCCAAAGTGGACGCCACCGTGCTGGAGATGCCGTTGCGGTCCTCGCATATCTCCGAACCCAATCCGGAATCTGAGCCGTCCGATCTGTCGTGCTGCTCTTCGATGAGTTCTTCGGGCGGCGGTAGACTTTCGGTGGCGGAATCTTCGCCCACGTCGTCAACGACGCACGTTGTTTTCGGGGGATTCAAGGTGGTGGTGATGGAAGTTTGGTCCATTTCCGTTTGGATTTTCGATTCCTTGGTTCCCATCGAGAACGCTGACGATGATATTTGGTCTGATTGATCGGCTTTTGCGGGTTCTTTGGCTGTGGTCGTTGTTGAAACTACTCGAATATTCGACAAACTGTTGCTGTCATCATCGGCGGGCATGTTGAACTGCAAGAGAAAAGAAGACGATTTAATATTATTGAATATTACATCATTTAAGATCAATTAAGTACTGTCTGCTCAATTATTCTTTGCTATTCACAATTTGAATTTCATAAGTACAAGGCGCGCACACAGGGTGGGGGTGGGGGTCTGAGAGTTAACCCCCCCCGCCCCCCCAAATTAACGAACATAAATTAAAATGCGCTTCATTATTTTTAATAATCCTTTTATTGTATATTGTGTATTTTATTGTTTTGCATGTTCATCTCTTTCTAGCTACTCTACATTTTAGTTAATGTATTAAGATGTCAGTTTAATAAGCGCTTCAAGGACCATCATAAAATGTAAAAGAATGAGGTGTGGCCACCACACGACTTTCTTATACATATGGGCGTTTGAAATAATAGAATTTTTTTTTACAAAAAATATTAAAAATCCTATTATAAATACTTCTGTTCTCTTAATAAATTCTATAGAATGCACACGTTGCAAGATATTCGAAAAAAAAGTTCTACTCGCTAAGAGTAAAAGTGTTACTTCCGGTCTGAATTTTGAAATTTCATGTATACAAAAGACATTGCAAATCCAACTCTAAATACTTTTGTACTCTCAATAAATATATATAGAATGCATAATTCAAGACATATTAGCAAAAAATCGCTATTCGGTAAGAGTAAAAGTGGTACTTCCGGTGTGAATTTTGAAATTTTTTTTATACAAAAAGTATTTAGAATCAAGTTTTAAATGCTTTTATACTCGTAATGTACTAGCTTAGAAAGCAAAAAAATGATTTTCGATAAGAGTAAACGACCTATTTCCGGTAGGAATTTCGAAAAACTTCTCCTCAAATTTAATTTTGAGTAAATATGAATTCTCTATAAATTTGTTTAAAACTTGACGAAATATTGGTAAAATTAAATTTTTTCACTGAAGTAAACTACTACTTCCGGTCTACCGATTTTACTGCAAAACTAATCAGATCTCAAGAGGGAGATTATACTCGTAAATACAAAGTTTGGAATGGATATCTACAGCGGTTTGACCGCTATCGTGGTCACACACACACACAGACATTTTTTTTAAAACCACTTTTTCGGTATCAGGGGACTTCAAAATGTGGACTTCTGCAAAAATCTCGAGGTCGAAAATTTCATCATCACAATACTTCCTTATACTACGTATAAGAAAGTAATTAAATAATTCTACAGAGTGTCCAGAGGAGCGGTAAAGTCCATTATTGGTATCTAATAATCTAGATAGTGAACAATTTTTAATACAAAAATTGTACATAATCATAAGCTCTACAATTTAAAAATATTTTCATGTGTTCAGAGCGTTCGACAATGACGAACCAACACAAACTTATGTTTTTACTTTCGTATACGTCGTCTAAGGAAGTATTGTGATGATGAAAATTTTCGACCTCGAGATTTTTGCAGATGTCCACATTTTGAAGTCCCCTGATACCGAAAAAGTGGTTTTTAAAAAATATGTCTCTCTCTCTCTGTGTGACCAGGATATCGGTCAAACCGCTATAGGTATCAATTCCAAATTTTGTATTTACGGGTATAATCTCGCTCTTGAGATCTGAGTAGATTTTCAGTAAAATCGACAGACCAGAAGTAGTAGTTTACTTCAGTGAAAAAATCGAATTTTGCCAATATTTCGTCAAATACTAAGTTTAAACAAATTTATAATAAAAAGTTCATATTTACTTAAAATTAAAATTCAGAACAATTTTATTTAAAACGATTTTCGAAATTCCTACCGGAAGTAGGTATTTTACTCCTATCGAAAATCAGTTTTTTGCGAATATTTCGCAAGTCATGCTCTTTAGACAAGTACGTTACGGGCATAAAAGTATTTAAAATATAGCTTTCAATATCTTTTGTATAAAAACAATTTCAAAATTCAGACCGGAAGTACCACTTTTACTCTTAGCGAATAGCGATTTTTTGCAAATATGTCGTAAATTATGCATTCTATATATACATATTTATCAAGAGTACAAAAGTATTTAGTACTAGATTTGCAATATTTTTTGTATAAATGATATTTCAAAATTCGGACCGGAAGGAACACTTTTACTCTTAGGGAGTAGCACTTTTTTTCGAATACCTTGTAAAGTATGCATTCTATAGCGATTTATTAAGAGAATAGAAGTACTTAAAATAGGATTTTGAATAATTTTTGTGTAAAAAATTCTTAAAATTGTATAATTTGAAACGCTCATACGTATAAGAAAGTCGTGTGGTGGCCACACCTCATTTTTGTTTAATGGAATGCTATGCATTCTTTTACATCTTATGATGGTCCTTGAAGGGTTGATTAAACTGACATCTATTTGTATTTGTCGATTTTCAACGGTTTCTGAGATATGGCGATTTTTCGTTAAAAATTGTACAGCATTTGAAAAGTTGCTATGAAATAACGATTGATGATGAAATACCTATTATGGGCTCAATTAGTAGAGATATTTTTTCAGTTCGTGAAATTGATGTTTTTTCGACATATCTACGCATGTTCTTTAGAATTACATACTATTCGCTAAAGTTAAAAATTCTAAAAAAAAATAAATGGAACACCCTGTATATTTATGTCATTGAAAAGTACTTAAAATCTACTAATGTTCCAAAAATTTTTTGGTCGATAGATAGATAGTTCAATTAATTTTTATTCTTCACAATATCAAAATTAACTTCAGAAATTAATGTACCATAAATTAATACCATTCAGAATTTCATAACTGAATTTTAAAATTAAAGGGGTTTTTTCAATTTTGTTTCACCATTTTGTACGCGTTCCTTCACTACCCAATAAAAACGTAACGCGACTAAAAGGTTAAGAAGAAACAGGGTTATGAACAATCAACGTTTTTGTTAGAATTTTTTTTAAATTTTCGGATAAATAGTGATGGGCACTGTCGGCCATTTTGGCTACCTGTAATTATATATAATTATCTAGCTGGTTCGCAGACGTTGTTCTGCCTTCTCCGGTAGGTGGCGCAATGAGTTTGATTTGTCTCTATATAAGAAAGTCTGGATAGACGAAGTCGTTAGTGCGATTGCAGTATAGGTATCATTTCTATTTATAAATATAAAATTTGTCAATAATTTGACTTCAGAGCCACCTATCGAATGTTTTGATAGCCTATTTTACGCGCATTGACGATATAAATATGGTCTGAGAATATCAAGAAGATTGGTTGAGCCATTAAAAACCTACTGAGTAACGAACAGAAAATTATTATTATTATTTACTTCTTTTTTACTTTCTCATACGTAGTATAAGTATTGTAATGATGAAAATGTTCGACCTCAAGATTTTTGATGTCCCATGTTACCGAAAAAGTGGATTTTTATAAAATCTCTCTCTGTGTTTGTGTGTGTGACACCACGATAGCGGTCAAACCGCTATAGCTATCAATTTCAAATTTTGTATTTACAAGTATAATCTCCCTCTCGAGATCTGATTAGATTTTCAATAAAATCGGCAGACCGGAAGTAGTAGTTTACTTCAGTGAAAAAATCAAATTTTGCCAATATTTCGTCAACTACTAAGTTTAAATAAATTTAGAAAGAATTCATATGTACTCAATATTAAACTTGAGAAGAATTTTATTAAAAAAGTTTTTCGAAATTCCTAGGTCTTTTACTCTTATTGAAAATCAGCTTTTTGCGAATATTTCGCAAGTCATGCTTTTTATACAGTTACGTTACGAGTATAAACGTATTTAGAACTTAATTTTCTATACCTTTTGTATAAAAAAAATTTCAAAGTTAGGACAGGAAGTAACACTTTTACTCTTATCGAATAGCGATTTTTGCGAATATGTCGTAAATTATGCATTGCATATACAAGTGTCTCTAAAAGGTCTTTAAACAACTCTACCACGTATTTTTCGGACCAAAATAAACCGATTTAGCAAAACTTGGCTTAGTCAAAGTTGCTTAGTTTGTGCGCAATACGGTCCTGAAGTTGCAGTAGGAAAATTGTTTTTTTGTTATAAATTTGAAACGGCTGGAGCGATTGCGCTAAATTTTGTCACGTTTACATAGTTTTATGAGTCAAGAAATTCTGTATCAGAATTGTGATAGTAATCAATCCATAGGCGGAGAACCTGCGTTTATAAATATTAAAACATTTCCATTTTCTACGCCAATGGATAAAAAAGAGTTTGTCTATAAAATTTAGATTAAGTGTCTTAAGTACAAGAAAAAAGGTACTCTTGGTAAGACTCGAAAAATTGCATCGTTTTCTCAAAAATCGCATTTTAAGATTTGAGAACATTAACTAGAGGACGGCAGCGCATACTGTGTGCTCCATGTACATGTATCTTTAAGCCGTGTACACGTGTCTTAGGCCGTTTAGACGTCTCTTTAAACTATGTACACGTCTTTTGACGTCGCTTTTGAATTGATAATTTTTTTTTGTAAAATGTTTTCTTTTTTAAAAAATACAGAACGGCCAATACCAGATAGGTTAAAACAAAAAGGCACTGGTTTACAAAAAAGATATTCTATTCTATTTATCTCGACAATTGATGCAAAAAATGCTATTTTTTGATGTTTTTTTTTGTTTTAAGAATTCCACTTGTGCCCTGCGTTTTGTAAAATACATATGTTTGTATTTAGTTGTTATTGTTGGTTTCCATAGTTATGACTATTTGAATATTTGACAACGACTTTTCTGGATTTTCAAAAGTGTTTTCCATCATTACTTTTATTTTCGTTTTGTCATGGCTGTTCAATACACCAACGAAGAATATACCGATATGTTATTAGTATATGGATATCCATATACTAATTGTGCCGAGAGTGTTAGAGTATATTCGGAACGGTTTCCAAATCGTCGTGTTCCAAGTCATCCAACGTTTGCCGCAGTAGAGAGACGCCTTCGAGAAACCGGTCGCTTAGCTCCTGTAACAGCAAACTATGGCAGGCAGCGCTTTGTGAGGCAACCTGAAGTAGAAGAAGAAATTTTAGACCGTGTTCAAGAAGATCCGGAACTGAGCGTTAGACGAATAGCTAGAGAAATTGCAGTATCTAAAGATGTGGTCAATAGAGTAATTAGAGAACAAAATTATTACATCCATACCATAAGATTCGAGTTCAAGACCTCTTACTTCAAGATCCTGAAAGGCGCCTAAATTTTTGCCGGTTTATTGAACATAAATGAGCAAGAAATTTAAACTTTTGCAAAAAAATCTTATTTACCGACGAAGCTTGTTTTACAAGAAGAGGGATAACGAACTTTCATAATGAACATGTTTATGCAGAGGAAAATCCACATGCCATTAAAATTAACCATTTTCAACATGAATTTAAAATGAATGTATGGGCTGGAATAATCGAAAATTTTATTATTGGACCTGTCAGATTAACTGGAGAAGCCTATTTGATTTTTTTACAACATACTCTTCCGGACTTGTTAGATGACATACCGCTAGATATTCAACGGAATATGTGGTTTATGCACGATGGTGCACCACCACATTTTTCGATGAACGTACGACACTACTTAAACCATCACTTTCCAAATAGATGGATCGGTAGAGGTAATGACGCTCCTGTACAATGGGCACCTCGAAGTCCAGATCTGAATCCTCTGGATTATTTTTTTTTGGGACACCAGAAATCCATTGTTTACAATACACCTGTAAATAATGAAGAAGAATTGTGGCAACGTATTCAAGAAGCAACCAATAATCTCAGAGGTGATGTAGAAGTTTTGCAAAGAGTTCAATTTAATTTCCTCCGGCGAATAGACCTTTGTATTCACGAAAATGGTAGACATTTTGAACACCTTTTATAATATCTTTTCTTTTTTTTTAAAAAAATCATTGCTTCATTTTCATTATTTCATTGTTTAATTGTTAATAATTCTCTGTTGTCCACCAACCAGAACACAATTGGAATTTATATGAAAAAAACATTATTAAAAAAATAGTATCTTTGTATTAATTGACGAAATAAACAGAATATCTTTTTTATTAACTAGTGCCTATTTGTTTTGACCTATTTGGTATTGGTCGTTCCGTATTTATTAAAAAAGAAAACATATCATAAAAAAATTGTTAACAATTCTTAAAATGCGATTTTTGAGAAAACGATGCAATTTTTCGAGTCTTACCAAGAGTACCTTTTTTCTTGTACTTAAGACACAATCTAAAATTTTATAGACAATCTCTTTTTTATCCATTGGCGTAGAAAATGGAAATGTTTTAATATTTATAAACGCAGGTTCTCCGCCTATGGATTGATTACTGTCACAATTTTGATACAGAATTTCTTTACTCATAAAACTATGTAAACGTGACAAAATTTAGCGCAATCGCTCCAGCCGTTTCAAATTTATAACAAAAAAACAATTTTCCAACTGCAACTTCAGGACCGTATTGCGCACAAACTAAGCAACTTTCACTAAGCCAAGTTTTGCTAAATCGGTTTATTTTGGTCCGAAAAATACGTGGTAGAGTTGTTTAAAGACCTTTTAGAGACACCCTGGATATGCAATATTTTTTGTATACATGAAATTTCAAAATTCTTCCAATATCTTGCAAAGTAAGCGTTTTACAGATTTGTTAAGAGAATACAGGTACCTAGAATATGATTTTGAATAAGTTTTGTATAAAAACATTCTTAAAATTGTATAATTTGAAACACTCATGCGTATAAGAAAGTCGCGTCATTATTTTAATTTAGTACATCTCTATAGCGGTTTAAAAAAATAATTAATTATATATAAAATTATTGACCTGCTGACTTGATAATTAAAAAAAAAAATAATTAAAATTTGTTTGACATTGTCATTAAGTTTCACAGCCGTTAGTTAGCTTTGATCCAATTCTAATAAACGTCAAAATACTATTTTTAACTCCCATTTCGTACCGTTTACAAAATCTCAGTGGTGAGCACTTCGTCTTGGACCAGCTGTATTTAAATCTTGAGTTTTCAAATTTAATACGAGCAACTCTGTATGTCGATGTGTTCCACACTTCACAGTCAGATTTTTTTCCGGGGCTTTGCTAACGTCAAGTCAAGGCGGACGAAAAGGAACCTTCGATTTCCTATTAATACAACGAAGAGGGCGTACACGTCACATGCTCTGGCTTCGGAGAAGACTTGAGCGAGAGAGTTGTGCGCTTTCTATACCCTGTGTTCAACCGAGCTGCTATACCTAACATAGAAAAGGTAGCGGTCAGGCATTGCATTGCTCCTCGTCGACGAAACACCCACAACTCCAACAGCCAACGTTCTAAACGCCAAAACGGACAAATATTAACGAAAAACATGTATATATATCTATATGCATACTGGTACATACGTAACGCTATATTTTCAATGACATAATTCGGTTTGTACGGGTGACCTTGTGCGGTAAAAAAATATATTCCAATGCGCTGCAATATAATATAAACCAGTTTTGTGTGCAAACGCACACTACCTAATAGTATCAATAAATAAAATGGAACAGAATTAAAACCCTCTTTGCCATTGTAAACATGTGTATACACATACACCACTTAATATGCAACCAACACATTGAATATACATATATGTAAAAGTACCATGTGACCTTAAACTAATCAAAATAAACTCGCTAAAACCTCCTGTTCGCGATTTACGTATCTGCGTGCTTATAATCTCGGAACAAAACGGTGTTTATATGAAAATGCACTACTTTGTGGTAGCTGATTTTAACATTTTGGACGTCTGCTTCTTCTTCCTCTTTTTTCCCATATGAAGTCACCGCATATTTTTGGACATGATCCCACGCCATATTGAGAAATGTGCAGTGTTGCTATCTACAGGAAACTAATATTCCCACGAACCAACCACACTCCTTTCTTCCCAAGAAAATTCCCTGCACTTCGATCACTTTAAATTCACTTACAGATGACTACATTTTTATAGGAAGGGAATTTCGATAACTACAGTGGTGAAGGCAAAATTGGCTCTAATCTTCTGTTTTCGAATTATTCGAAAAAGTCGATGTTTTCCGTTTACAAGTTTATAATACTTATCTGGCAAATAACAATAATAATAATTTCTACGTTATTCTGGCACGTTTTTAATAAGAATACAGTGGTGTAGAGATTACTTCTATTTGAGGGGCGGCAGCTTATGTTTCCCCGGAGGCTACGAAAGCTGACAACGCTGACAAAGCCCGGCGGCCTTTTTTACCCTGCAGTGTCGAACAAAACATCCGCTCTAAAAATTCATAAATGTGCTGGTTAAGAAACAGCAAAAGTAAGAGTGACAATCCTATTTTTGAAGCATACAGAGGAGGAAATCCAAAAATGGTGGGCGACAAAGGTTGGTTTCAGAAGAGAAGATGTACGTAAAAAACCTCTTTTATTCTTGGCCGTGTATTTATAATAAATCATAATTCATTCCTGGGAATAGCAGCCCATAATTAAAAAAGAAAAACAACTTAACGTTTCGACATTTTATTTTTTAATGTGTTCTTCGGAACAAGGATCTATCAGAAGAAAAAAAATCGGAGTTATTTATACAATATACATATAGTTGTTCTTATTAATGAGAATATAAAATTCACACACAAAAAGCATGACGACATTTTTTTCCTATAGTTAAATCACAAGTAATTAACAATATTTTGGTTTTTGTATATTTACTAATAGTATTAATTTAATATGTACTTAATATGCATTAAACACATATATCAAATTCTTAGCCGTATCTGTTAATACACATGAACCACACACACGTATATCTATATACATGCGAGCAGATTTCTGTATTTCAAGTCGGTAGGAGGCAAAACATATAAATATGTTTCCTTCTGTATCATAGAGTGAATTAAGAAATTAATCTCTCATGCTTGCAAAGATCACTTCAGTTTGTATAAATAGACAAATCGAAAATTAGAGGGAAGGTCTGATTTCATTATCGGACTGACGAGCGGCGGCGAAACAAACATGTTAGTCTTCGATAATGAAATTACTCTTTTCCCTAAGTTCATTAATTAACTTAAAAGAAAGCAAGTAATTTTTCAATTTCATATAAGCCGCTAATTTCAAGAAATCTGCTCGCATGTATATAGATATACGTGTGTGTGGTTCATGCGTATTTACTAATAGTATTACAATAACATACGTGTACTTACATAAAACTTAATATTACATTCACCATCTTGGTTTTTTTTTTTGGTTTATATCTACGTATGGAATTACATCTTTGAATTGATTCGGTCTTTACTTGATGAAGATCCATCGTATTAATTACTAAATAAACAACAAATGTTGGATTTTCACTATTTAATATTCGAAGTAATATTTAAGTAATTAATATTCGGAGTAATATTAGATCCTTCAAAATGAAGAAAACTGATTCTTCATACGCAAACCACCTCATAGAAGAAAGCCATAGTTTTAGTCATCATTTCGATATCCTACATATAGAAAATAAAGGTGTTAAATTAAACCTACTAGAATCCCTTGAAATTAATAAAAATAGACCCTCTAATAATTTACTTAATGATCAGTTAGAAACTAATAACTCCCCCTTATTAAATTTATTTTCATAATGTACACTGTTCAATAGATCACCCCCTCTACATAAATTGTGCTATATTGTTAGATATATAAGTGTTTGTGTAATATTTTTATTTATTTCTGAAGAAGCCACTGTGTTGGCGAAACAATTGTCAAATATTACTTCGAATATTAAATAGTGAAAATCCAACATTTGTTGTTTATTTAGTAATTAGAACTACATCTTCTCAAATTGTACTTTTTAATAATTTACTATTAATTATTTGTCAATAAATTTAGATGTGATTGTTCGATGGCAGTCAACTACTAAATAATACATACTTTTATCTCAATAAATGTACACATTTCAGACACAAAAAGAAACAGGAATCTAAAGTAAGTGATAAAGTAGAATATATTTTGCGATGTTTCAATGGCTACCATAAAAGGTTGCGTTTCACATTGGATATGGAAGACAGAATTTTTTTAGTCATGACCCTAATTCGGAGTAATAACAAGATAATGACGTTTTTTCAGAAGCCTACTTCAACAGGCAGATAAGTTAATTTTAAGTCTTGCCAACCCCTGGTACATAAAAAAAATGTTGTTATTGCTCGTGTGGATAGAGTTCTAAAACTAACCAGTCCAGAATTCAGGGAGGAAATTTTAACAAAAGTGAGGAATATTTTACATATAAATAATTAGAGAGAGAGAGTACATAAAAACTATAACCATGAACAATCAAGGACTAGCAATCAAATACAACAAACTACTAACTATAAATATGTTGGCACTCCATATGTACGGGGCTTGTCTGAAAAAATAGCAAAAGTGTAAAAGCACCATTTAATACAAAACTTGTTCACAATAATAATAATAATTTATAACATCTTTACACAAAAATTAAAAATGATGTTTCTTGTAAACAACAAATCCATGTTGGGTACAAAATCCCATGTGGGAATTGTGATAAAATATACATTGAGCAAACAACATCTTGCAGAAAGCATTAAGGCCATAAATATAGCCAAAACATGACATCATTAAAAAAAAACATAGTACTGCCACTGGACATACATTTAAATTCAGTGATGGAAGTATCCTAAAAAAGAACAGAATTCCATAACAAGAAACGTTTTGGAAATGATACAAATAAAAAAGCATAACACAGTAGTCAAAGACAGAACAGAAATTGGTGTCCTGTCTGAAATTTACTTATTTTATAGTAGAAATTAAATATAGGTACTAATATAAAATAATAGAAGAATCATTCCCTGGTTAAATCGATAGACAATAACATCTGTATATAGTTTTAAAAAAGATTTGGTTTTTGTATGTTTTGTTGCGTGCTTTTGGCACTTCACAAGTAATAATTAATTTAATATCAAAATAATAAATAATATCTATTTGCTTAAATTAACATTTAGTAGAGTACACGCGAATTTCAAATTAATCGTAATATTTTTTTCTTTTGGCTCACGCTGTATGCAGTTATTATTTCGGTTACGAAAAATTATATTTTAATCTTAAAAATAAATGTATTGCAATGTCCACAGCCAAGCTTATTTTTCCTTTTTGAATAAATGGCTCTTTATAATGTATTTGCAACTCCGTATTAAAAATTCTTCTAAAAGCATTTTATCCAAGGTAAAAAGAATATTTACCTTGAAGACAAAAATTTGGCGTCACAAATCCGAGTATTTTATCAATAGCCCTTTGTATGGGGAATGGCGTGAGAATTGAAATGGGCCCGACTTTGAGACGCCTTCCATGCACGCGTTACCAAATATTCCAGAACGTATGACGTATCATCTTCCGTGCCGGGGATGAATCTTTAAGAAGGGCAAGCGCTACCAGATCACATTCATTATCCATCTAAAAGTACCCTAAGAGAGTCAAACTTACCCAGTGGCCGAGGGTTAGTCTTCGCGGTTCGAATGTTTAAATAAAATCTAAAGTATTCCGCGGGAAGCAAAAATTGTGTTTAGCTAGAGCACATAATTAAAATTCCATTAGTGAATTCGTCACAAGACGATCTAAGTGCTCTTGCTGTGTAACCTCGGTTGGGGAAATCTGCTGATCTTTGGGACAAGCAGTACCAATCCGAGCCACCCATGTTGGGGATATAATTCACATTTTGATCTTTACCCGACGGGAGAAGTACTCCATAGAAAACCAAGACCTCTTCGACAAGGACCGCTGACAGCCCTGGCCAGGCCGCTATTGAAGCTACAAATCAGTTGTCTCAAAGGTATTTACGCTTTGTTTTTCTACTGAAACACGACCAAGACCTGTTTGGTTATTTGTCACTTTATTATTTGAACATGTTACTCATTGTAATCCGACGGAGAAAGTAGGATCAGATTTAGAAGTTTATTTGTTCTTCTTTTTAAAGTAATTAGTCATTGATTACCGAATATTTGGAGTATGTGTTATGTAATAGTATCAGTCATAATATTTGTCATATAATATTCACCACTTAGTAATTGTACATTAGGTTACTGTAATGAAATTAGACATATATTTGTGTGCTAGAAAAGGCTGGCGTATTGAATTATAAATTTAGCAATGTAATATTATTTATCAATGAGTTGATTATTTTAACTGAACCAGCCCCTTTTGTATGTACTATTCTACCTGTTAAATGTTTGTGTAACTTTCAACTAGTGTGTAGGATATTCTTACTTTATTCTAATGTAGAGAAATTCACAGTTAGGAAAATTACCAATTATTTATTTACTGTTATAAATTACCTTTATTGCATTTGACGTATGTGTTAGTTTGGAATTTTGCATATTGTATGTTACCCATTTTTCTTTTATTGTTGTAATAAACTTTGTTAACTTTTCCTTATATCTGTGTTGTCAATTTGATCCCTCACCGTTCATTGTGGTAATAATAATAAGCTCAGTGAAATCTTCTCGCTTCTTTTCATTGACAGCCCTTTAATTGGGAATTACTAATTAATGTGATACTTCATTAACATCTTATCAAACGAAGCGAGTGGCGCCCTAAGATAACAGCTTACTTTACAATAAAATCAGTGAAGCAATTATTCATCAACCACCTAGAGAGTTCAATTAGTAATTTCAAATTATCCATATCATCTACCCGACGGGCGAGGAACGAGTGACAGAGCATAAGGCTCTAGGACCGTAAAGGTACGTAAGTTTTGTCACCTTCTTTTTTTTTAACAGCACACATACACACCTAATTAGTCAATTAGTAATAAGAGAAATCCCCTTATTGTATTAAGTTTAAAACGACCCCGAGATCACTGGGTGCAGCGTGAGCGGCCGGCATAAGTAGTTTTGTTCTCTGCATCCAGTACTGTTGCGGATTAGTGGAAGTTATTTGATCTTCGGTAATTATCATCGTTAATTAAATTTGTGGTAATTACCCCGCGACAAATTTGGCGCCCAACGTGAATATAATTAATTTTCGTTTAACTTACAAAAGATGTTATAATTCTTTTTTTAATTATACCCTTTTATATAAAATTATCTTTGTAGTTATTTAAATTTTATTAAGAATATATAGGGTGTTATGATTTTATAACATATTATGATGAAATTTTCTTTAACATTTATTTTTTTTCATTTTTGAATATATATATACAGGCTGGTGTGTGTGTTTGGTGACAACACTTACTGTTATTAAATTAAAATTATTTTGCGCATTTGTTATTTCTTTCAAGTTTAAAGATTCTTTGATTATACATTATTTAGAAATAAAATAAGAATTTCTTAAAAATTTTTATTTTTTATTATTTTTTGGTTGGTTGGGTAAGGTACGCTTTGCTTTTTTTTCTCTTTTAATTTCAATAATTTTGCTGAACGATTTTGATATTTGACTGTATTTTTGAGTCGACATTGACTGAATTAGTGCATTTTAAAGTACTTTGTGAATATTTTGATTCAATCGTTTGATAACTTTCATTTTTTTTTTAATATGGCGTCCTTAGCTATTAATGTTAGCTATTTAAGAAAGGATGAATTAGTCTATGAACTGAGCTTGAGAGGTTTACCTACAATGAACGATGATACGGTAGAACAATTGCGAAAGGCTTTGAGACCATTGTTAAGACTTGAAAAACATAAAGAGGCTTTATCATATCCAGAGTATCAAGTAGACATTGAAAAAGAATTAACGGAGCTTGATGCCAAACTTAACGATCTTAAACCAGCAATGGAAAAATTCGCTTTGTCACCGGGTGGTAGTTCAGCGGCTATTCAAACTCGCCTGCATCATAGTATAAATAGAATCAATCGGTTACCTCTCGCGCAGTTAAGCACGGAACAGTCTCAGAAACGCACCCAATTATTATTAGAATTTTTACAACACTTGGATACTATTGAAGTAGGTCAGGTCACTGATGATCTACAGGGTGTTACATTAGGCACAAATAATGCTAACGGAACGACAGCACAAGCACTTAGTCCTGTTACGGTTTCGCGCGCGTCGCGTACTTTCTCACCAGTCCGGAAATGGAATTTAAAATTTAATGGGGATTCAAGACAATTTTCGGTGCATCAATTTTTAGAAAGGGTTAATGAATTAAGAATTGCACGCGGAATTTCAGAAACTGATTTGTTTGAATCCGCCATTGATTTATTTGAGGGAAAAGCTTTGCTGTGGTTTAGGTCAAATAGACATAGATTTGACAATTGGCCGACATTATCGGCATTATTATGTAAGCATTATGAGCCACCGGATTATCAATCTAGATTGTTTCAAGATATATTGTCACGAACTCAAGACCCATCTGAGTCATTCATAGACTATTTTTCGTGCATGTTGTCAATGTTCAGACGCTATGGGGAAGCATCCGAGGATGTGCAGTTAGGAATTATTTCTAGAAATTTGGCCCCCTTTTATATTATGCAACTACCAGCAGTAACCACATTGGCGGAGCTGGAGGATGAATGCCTCAAGCTCGAGAAAAAGAAGTTTAGGGCAGATAGTTTTCGTCCGCCGGTGCGCAAGCGTAACACTTATGTGGAACCAGATTTTGCTTTCGTGTCAACCTCTGGTGTTGAGCGCGGAGCAGTGAATAAACCTGCTGTAAATTCAGTTAAAGCATCTTCGGACAAAATGTCAGACGATTTGCGGTGTTACAATTGTGGAGACCGGGGACATAGGTTTAATAATTGTAAGAGAGCCCGAAGGAAATTTTGTTATAAATGTGGTCAACCTAACGTAATAGTGAGCACATGTCCTCGATGCTCGGAAAACGCGAAGGGGAGGCGATCGTAGGTCGAGAGGTCGTCCCCGTCGCTGTTTCCTCGACCCCAACTTCCGTGTTATCAAACACTAGTAAGATTTTTCTTGATTATGTCATTTCTCGTGTTTCTGGAGATCAACGTCCTTATTTAGAAATACAAGTAAAGGGTTATCCTGTAGTGGGTTTATTGGATTCTGGAGCCTCTAGAACACTGGTTGGCTCATGTGGCTATCAAATTTTGAGTAATTTGGGTTTTTGTCTGAAACCGCAAGCTGTTGAATGTACGGTTGCGAATGGACAGGTGTGTGTGAGTGCAGGATTTGTTACTGTACCCTTTTGCCTAGAGGGCAAAGTTTGTTTGATTGATGTTTTGGTTGTACCTGACTTGCCACACACGTTAATTTTGGGAGTAGATTTCTGGATGGCCATGAATATAGTACCAGATTTACGTCAAAACATTTGGCATTTTAGTAAACAGGACCCTGTAATTCATATTAATAGTATAGCTAGTGCCACTACCTTGAGCGTTGATCAAAAGAACCACTTAGACCAATTAGTCGCTGAGAACACAGTACTCATGAGCAAAATTTTGGGTAAGACTCATTTAGTGTCTCACGAGATTCGATTATTGCCAAATACCAAACCAATTAAACAACGACATTATCCTGTATCACCAATCAAGCAACAAGCTATTGATCAGGAGATTAAAAAAATGTTAGAGCAGGGAATCATAGAACCTAGTAACAGTCCTTGGGCTTCGCCTGTTTGTTTGGTCCAGAAAAAAGATAATAGCTATCGTTTTTGTGTTGATTATCGTAAATTAAATTCCGTCACTCAAAAGGACTCTTATCCCTTGCCCTATATCTCAACTATTTTAGATCAATTAAGAGATGCTAAATATTTAAGTTCATTAGATATTAAAAGTGCATACTGGCAAATTCCTGTCGCGGAGGATTCTCGTGATTGCACTGCCTTCTGTGTGCGTGGCGGCTTATACCGCTTCGTTAGAATGCCCTACGGTCTTACCGGTGCGCCTGCCACGTGGCAGCGTCTCATGGATTCTGTTCTGGGAGCCGACCTTCAACCATCTGTTTTTGTATATCTTGATGATATAGTTATTGTGTCTCAAACTTTCGAATCCCATATGGCTACATTGACTGAGGTTTTTGATCGTCTGCATAATGCAGGGCTCACGGTGAATTTCGCCAAGAGTCAATTTTGTCGACCTCAATTAAAGTATTTGGGGTATATCGTTGATGAACTGGGACTGCGCCCAGATCCTGAAAAGGTACAAGCCATTTTAGACATTCTACCACCTAAAAATGTCAAGGAAATACGAAGATTTATCGGAACTGCTTCTTGGTACAGACGTTTCGTACCACAATTCTCCACCATCATTGCACCTTTAACCAACCTCACTAAGAAAAAGACTCCATGGTCTTGGACCAGTGAATGCGAAGCGGCATTCAAACTGTTAAAAGAAAAACTTGTCTCATCTCCAATACTGGTTTGTCCTGATTTTTCTAAGACCTTTATTCTTCAAACTGATGCTTCAGCTTATGGCCTCGGGGCCGTGCTCACCCAACAATATGACGATGGGGAGAAAGTTATCTGTTACATGTCCCGTTCTCTGACTGCTCAGGAACGAAAGTACAGTGCTACTGAGCGTGAATGTTTAGGTGTGATTTGGGCTATTGAGCGTGTGCGTCACTATGTAGAGGGTTATAAATTTCGGGTGATCACGGATTGTCACTCTTTGTTATGGTTGCATAATTTGAAAGACCCTCATGGTCGTTTGGCCAGGTGGTCATTACGATTACAGCCCTATGATTTTGAAATGATTCATAGAAAGGGATCGGAGAATGCCGTCCCTGATTTCTTGTCACGCTCCGTGAGTACTGCTGTTGATTTGGTACAAGCTGAAGACCCCTTACCTCCCATAGATCGGTGGTATCTTAAAATGATTCAAGAAGTACAGGATAAACCTCATCGTTATCCCTTATGGCGTGTGGAAGACACTAAGTTATTTAAGTATATCAAACCTCGTTACTCCGAACTTAGTCATCCCAGTCAGGAGTGGAAATTGGTTCCTCCACGAGAACGCCGCACTTCAATAATTGAATCCTGTCATGACGACCCAACTTGTGGACATCCTGGAATTTCTAAGACCATTTCCCGTGTTTCTCAGAAATACTTTTGGCCGAAGATGGCCGGTGATATAGCTAAATATGTTATGAAATGCAAGACCTGTCTCAGTATCAAATCCGAAAACAAACCGCCCGCAGGACATCTGCGTAGTAAAGCTCCAACTGCCACCAGACCTTGGCAGATAATTTCCGCAGATTTGATGGGACCCTTGCCTCGTTCCGCTAAAGGTTATTCCTATATTTTAGCTGTTTGCGACATTTTTAGTAAGGCAACATTGGTGTTTCCTTTACGAACCGCTACTGGTGCTAGCGTCACCAAAATCATTGAGGATCATGTCATACTTCTCTTCGGGGCTCCTTCTTATTTAATCGTTGACAACGGTGTTCAGTTTAGGAGTAAGGTTTTTCAGAAGATGACCCAAAACTACAATATCAAAATAGCTTATACTGCACTTTACCATGCTCAAGCTAATCCCACAGAAAGAGTTAATAGGGTAATTAAAACTATGTTGACTGCCTATGTTAAAAATAACCATCGAACCTGGGACCAGTATCTTGCACGAATTGGTTATGCCATTAGATCTTCTGAACACGAAGTAACTAAAGTAACCCCGAATTTCATTAACTTTGGTAGGGAAGTCACCTTGAATGGCAATGATGAGAATTTCGTTCCGAATGAATCCGAGACACCTGTCTTAAATATTGAAAATAAAAAATTGGCTTTCGCTGCGCTGTATAAAGACATACAGGCGCGTATTAAGAAAGCGCATGTGCGCAGTGCTCATGACTACAATCTCAGACGACGACCTATTAAGTTTGTGGTAGGACAGCATGTCTGGAGAAGGAATAAAGTATTGTCAGACGCTACTAAGCAGTTTGCTGCCAAACTTGCCCCTAAATATTTAGGGCCTTTCGAAATTATTCGTGTTGTATCGCCTTGGGCGTATGAACTCATTGACAACCAAGGCCGACCTTCTACTTGGCATATTAAAGATCTGAAGGCGCATCCGCCTAACTAGACAAAATATTTTTGACCTGCTGTTGGGGTCTATAAGAATTCCACAGCCGTGTAACCAGCGTGGGGTAAAAGTCCTCTAAATGGATCAATATATTGCGCAACCACCACCTTAATGCAATCTTTCATTTATTCAATTCTTTCTAATGGTACAAACACTCCACCTTTTCATTTTAATACTTTCGTCGTGCTTTCTGCATTTTGGGATACCGTTATTATTATTTCACTTCATGCCATATATAGTAGATATTATCTTAAAATTATATTAGGACATTTTTAATTTAAATTTAGTGTGATGCTTTCTTCACAGTTTGTTCTCTTGCCGTGCTTTTGTTGTTGGAGCTCAAGGCCCCTGTTTTGCCGGCATATAGTAGCCACGTATGTGGAATTTGATATGCGACTTAAGGAGTTCGAGCTGTGTGGTTGGTTTCATATTACGTACCACCTTCTGCTCTTTTCTTTTTCTTTATTAATGTGTATTATCCCATTATGCATTGCAAATATTCTCTTCATGATTAAATTTTTCCTTTGTATGTTTAAATATTGATAGCTTCTGAGTTTAAACCTTTTTCTTTTGGGTAACGTTAGTTACCTGATATTTGTTTTCATGAAATACATACATATTGGTTACCTTTTAATATTAATTTTGATTTGGTCTATATGTGGAGTGAGTTGCCTATGGCTTTAATACCCGTACTGTATGGTCAGTCTCGGGTTGGCCCAGGATGGATTATCCCGATTTAGATTTCGTTATTTGGTTATCACCATAGTGATGTTATTTTTTTTCAAGAGTGTGGCGTGTCATGTTGGCATGACGGATTTTGGGTGTTTTGGTTTTGTCATTTTAGATGACCCTTTTTTTTGGTGGAGGTGCTGCCGGGGTATAAAGTCCCTACCCCTCCAATTCTGTTTCGTAGTGAAGCTGCGTGTGCCACCTACTTGATTCTTTGACGTTGTTGAGATTCTTTAGCATTGTTGACTGTTGAGCTGTCTGATTGGGTGATAACTGAATCTAATACAAATTATGACTTTGCCTCACCGATTGTGTCTTTCGGCCCCATCCCCTCCAAAATTTTCTACCGTGAGCTTCGGCTAAACCCGGGTTTGTCGCTGCACCATAATTACGTGGTTGCAGGCACCCATTTATTCGATTTATGTCGACAATTCGACTACCGATTCCACTGCGGGAGAGCGGTGTCAAGTCCGTGGGGAGACTCCATTCATCCGCTGGGGAGGTGGATGGTCTCCTATTCTTTTGCTTGTAACCTAGTCTTGACCTTTTTTTGTTGCCCGACACCGCCATTAATTAAATTTTTGTGCTTTGGCCTTCCTAGGTCGGTTTTAAATGTAACCGGCGAAGACCAACTTTACCTAGTTTTAAGGAGTTTTACGTGGGAGTTGGATTATTTGTTTTCTTTTGTCAAAATTTATTGAACCTTTCGGCCTAAATTATTGACTTTTACTGTAGTGCTTGGCCTACATTTTAATATAATCTTGTATCCAAATTGAACTAACGCCTTTTGGATCTTTTGATTTCTCCATGTAACTGCGGTACCTTTTGGCCTGGGCTTTATGTCAAAATTATTTTTAACGCCTTTTGGTTGTGTTTATTGATTTTCGTCATAACCTTGTCTAAACCTGATAGATTCTATTCGGGTCTGCCCGTGTCTTTAGTTGTGGGAAAAAGTTTTTTTTTGGGTTCTTTCAAAATTTATTGAACTTTGTTTTAGTTTCGTCAAGCTTCAACTGTGGAATATCGTCCACTTTCTCTGTTTTAATTTATTAGGACCTTCAGCCTGTCTTTATGCTTGGAGGACTTCGCTTGTTTCATAATGCACTGGTGCTTCTTTTTGCTTAATCGGAAATTTACTGAAGTAAATTTCCTGGGGCACTAGAGGGGGGATTTGTTGCGTGCTTTTGGCACTTCACAAGTAATAATTAATTTAATATCAAAATAATAAATAATATCTATTTGCTTAAATTAACATTTAGTAGAGTACACGCGAATTTCAAATTAATCGTAATATTTTTTTCTTTTGGCTCACGCTGTATGCAGTTATTATTTCGGTTACGAAAAATTATATTTTAATCTTAAAAATAAATGTATTGCAATGTCCACAGCCAAGCTTATTTTTCCTTTTTGAATAAATGGCTCTTTATAATGTATTTGCAACTCCGTATTAAAAATTCTTCTAAAAGCATTTTATCCAAGGTAAAAAGAATATTTACCTTGAAGACAAAAATTTGGCGTCACAAATCCGAGTATTTTATCAATAGCCCTTTGTATGGGGAATGGCGTGAGAATTGAAATGGGCCCGACTTTGAGACGCCTTCCATGCACGCGTTACCAAATATTCCAGAACGTATGACGTATCATCTTCCGTGCCGGGGATGAATCTTTAAGAAGGGCAAGCGCTACCAGATCACATTCATTATCCATCTAAAAGTACCCTAAGAGAGTCAAACTTACCCAGTGGCCGAGGGTTAGTCTTCGCGGTTCGAATGTTTAAATAAAATCTAAAGTATTCCGCGGGAAGCAAAAATTGTGTTTAGCTAGAGCACATAATTAAAATTCCATTAGTGAATTCGTCACAAGACGATCTAAGTGCTCTTGCTGTGTAACCTCGGTTGGGGAAATCTGCTGATCTTTGGGACAAGCAGTACCAATCCGAGCCACCCATGTTGGGGATATAATTCACATTTTGATCTTTACCCGACGGGAGAAGTACTCCATAGAAAACCAAGACCTCTTCGACAAGGACCGCTGACAGCCCTGGCCAGGCCGCTATTGAAGCTACAAATCAGTTGTCTCAAAGGTATTTACGCTTTGTTTTTCTACTGAAACACGACCAAGACCTGTTTGGTTATTTGTCACTTTATTATTTGAACATGTTACTCATTGTAATCCGACGGAGAAAGTAGGATCAGATTTAGAAGTTTATTTGTTCTTCTTTTTAAAGTAATTAGTCATTGATTACCGAATATTTGGAGTATGTGTTATGTAATAGTATCAGTCATAATATTTGTCATATAATATTCACCACTTAGTAATTGTACATTAGGTTACTGTAATGAAATTAGACATATATTTGTGTGCTAGAAAAGGCTGGCGTATTGAATTATAAATTTAGCAATGTAATATTATTTATCAATGAGTTGATTATTTTAACTGAACCAGCCCCTTTTGTATGTACTATTCTACCTGTTAAATGTTTGTGTAACTTTCAACTAGTGTGTAGGATATTCTTACTTTATTCTAATGTAGAGAAATTCACAGTTAGGAAAATTACCAATTATTTATTTACTGTTATAAATTACCTTTATTGCATTTGACGTATGTGTTAGTTTGGAATTTTGCATATTGTATGTTACCCATTTTTCTTTTATTGTTGTAATAAACTTTGTTAACTTTTCCTTATATCTGTGTTGTCAATTTGATCCCTCACCGTTCATTGTGGTAATAATAATAAGCTCAGTGAAATCTTCTCGCTTCTTTTCATTGACAGCCCTTTAATTGGGAATTACTAATTAATGTGATACTTCATTAACATCTTATCAAACGAAGCGAGTGGCGCCCTAAGATAACAGCTTACTTTACAATAAAATCAGTGAAGCAATTATTCATCAACCACCTAGAGAGTTCAATTAGTAATTTCAAATTATCCATATCATCTACCCGACGGGCGAGGAACGAGTGACAGAGCATAAGGCTCTAGGACCGTAAAGGTACGTAAGTTTTGTCACCTTCTTTTTTTTTAACAGCACACATACACACCTAATTAGTCAATTAGTAATAAGAGAAATCCCCTTATTGTATTAAGTTTAAAACGACCCCGAGATCACTGGGTGCAGCGTGAGCGGCCGGCATAAGTAGTTTTGTTCTCTGCATCCAGTACTGTTGCGGATTAGTGGAAGTTATTTGATCTTCGGTAATTATCATCGTTAATTAAATTTGTGGTAATTACCCCGCGACAGTTTCTTTTTGTGTCTGAAATGTGTACTACACAGTTATTGAGATACAAGCATGTATTATTTAGTAGTTAACTGCCATCGAACAATCACAAATAATTAATAGTAAATTATTAAAAACAAAATTGACAAGATGTAGTTCCATACGTATAAACAAACAAAAAAAACCAGTGAATGTAAGATTAAGTTTTACGTAAGTACACCCATGTTATTGTATTATAATTAGTAATCATACAAAAACCAAAATATTATATATTATATTACTTGTGATTTAACTATAGGAAAAAAATTTCATCATGCTTTTTGTGAGGTATATATTGTATAAATAACACCGATTTTTTTCTTCTGACAGATCTTTCTTCTGCAGAAGACATTAGGGTTAGAACCCTCCATCGTAAAAAAAAATGGGTCATTAAGTGCTTGTTAATTTTAAAGCATTGACAAATTATTATTTTAACACACTCCGATGAAAAAGAAATAGAACCACTACCAGTGCTGACAAATGCGAAAGAAAAACGGGTTCAAAAAATGGACGATCACGGCATATCTTTGAAGTAACCCCCCCCCCCATAGTTGAGGTCTAGTTACGCCTATGTGTTTTACCCCTCAAGTTTAGTTTAAAAGTATCAAATCTATTTGTAATATTTTAATAAGGAAATTGTATTTATAGCTTTCTTTCTTCTCCCCCACATTACTTTCTATTTCAAGGCCACTGCTACGTGATAGCAGATACAGTTGGCCTTGTCTATTTTATCTTGTGGTGCTATACAGATTGTCGTAGTTAAAAGTTAATATGCATCTTCAAATACACACACATAAACATGTACCTATGTATAAGACCGGTGGTGTGGGGAGATAGTGGGGAGATCGGGAGCGGGGACAACACATTCGTTCCGTAACTTTAGAGCGTGAACGTACATACATTGTATCTGAGCAAACTCGCAAATATTAATACCGCTGAAGGAAATAGAGCGATTGATTTGGATGGCTTAAGAGAACAAATTCTTAACGCCATACAAATGATTACTCCTGAAATGCTATCGAATGTACGAAATGGGTTTTATAATCGTTTAGGGTACTGCTTGATGCAAGAGGGACAGACATTTGAACATCTTCAACATTAAATTTTGTATAGTTCATTAAGATATTTTGTTTCGTTTTAAATGTGAGAATTTTATTTAATTTTTTATAAGAATTTTATTTTAGTTACAAATTTTATAGAGTTTTGTTTCAGTTCAATGTTAATACATTATACATCAGTTACCAAAATATTATACAAAAGCCGTAAAGAGCGTAGCAATTCCTTAAAGCAAACGTCTACATACTACCTTTCAACGTTTTGCACTAAAGCCTGGGTACCCCGGTGTCCCTATATGAACTCATCTGTACTCCCCTACTATCGTACCCCTCCATTTCATGTTTGCATGCACATGTGTGCGTGTCTGTATTTCCCTATATCTACTTTTATTTCAGTCAAACGGTATATGAAATAATGTACAAACTTTCAGCGAGCAGCGTTTTACAGAACGCCTATGTTTTTTATCATATGTATTTGTTGCTTTTTAGGCAAATATAAGCATATTTTTTATTTCTATTTCTATGCCCTTGGTTATATTTCTTTATTTTTAGAATTACTTAATTACGATTTATAACAATTAATTGCTTTAGACAAAATTTTTATTATTCATATTCTTATTTTCCCAAAAAGCATAAAATAAGATTTTGGTACAAAGTAGACTCGGTCGGTAGTACTATAACTGGCCCATAAGGCTGCATTAAGGCTAAAGGCGGTCATTTTGAATGATCTTTCATTTTTTATATATCACGTTCGTCAGCTAATAACTAATAAAATTTGATCGTAAATTAATTTGTATATTTTATTTTATTGCGTAAAGTGTGTGTAATAGTATTTATGCCCCTACAAGGTAGAATTAAAACTATTTTGTATAGGTAGGACACAGAGATAAAAGATAATGATTATCAACACATTCCGTCATATCACTACAATATTGGCCAATTTATAAATAGTCCAGATAATATAATAGACGGAAACTGATAAGATATCGAAAGATAACAGATTTAGTAATAAAAGTGAATGTAATGCATATCAGAAGCATCACATAAAAATGTTTCACGCCGGTTGGGTTCCCATTGTTGCCTAGCGGAGAATATCTTTTTTTCATGGTATTTATGACTGGGTGGGAAAAAGGCATATTAAATGGCTTAAGTGCTAAGACAATATTTGAATTTCATACGTACGAATCAAATCGGTACTGCCTAATCAACATGCATACCTACTGAATTGTAGAGACAATGACAGGCGAAGTTCTAGCATTTATTTTAATTTATTTTTGAATTGTCAGAATTAATAGTTTTACATCGACTATCCTCTATATTGTTTTGGAAAATAGTTGGTTGCGGCTGAAGTAAAAAGAGGATTTGTTTTCTCTTTTTTATTTTCGTACATTTTTAATTAACTTTAATAATTCTAATTTCAAATAATCGAATATAGCGATAAACGCCAGATAAATTAAAAATAAATATAGAAGTATTTACAAAAAGTATCCAATTGTCGTCCGCTATTCGCAAGATACGATTGATGACATCGTTTTGAAAGGCCTGGCAAGTTAGCCCCCTCCTGCTCAAGATTATTGCACATGTCCACGTTTTGAAGTCCCCTAATAATATCGAGAAAAAGTCTCTCTCTCTCTCTCTCTCCCCCCCCCTCTCTCTCTCTCTCTCTCTCTCTATGTGTGTGTGTGTGTATATGTCAGTGTGTGTATGATCACGACGGAGGTCAAACGGTTATAGCTACCAATTCCAAATCTTGTATTTAAATCGAGTTTTGCCAATATATCGTCAACTATTAAGTTTAAACAAATTTATAAAGAATTCAAATGTACTCAAAACTAAATTTGAAAAATTTTTTTGGAAATTAGTAGGTCTTTTACTCTTATCAAAATTCAGTTTTTTGCGAATATCTCGTACATTTAAGTAGGTACATTAAAATATAAAAGTATTTAGAGCTAACCTAATTACTTGTAAATAGATCTTAACCCTACTTTTAAGATAAAGAGTTGTCCAGAATAAGTTACATCTGCAAAAAAATTCTTATTATTCATTTTATCGTGTTCACTACTATTTATCTGCAGTAATTCCGTATCTAACAGTTTGACTGTTGTTATAGATTAATTGTAGCATATACCATACATGAAACTTTGGGAGATGTAAGAGCTCAGTACAATGTAATTTTGTAAATTTTTTCAGAATTTTAAATTTGGTTGATTTTATAACATCCAATTTAAGAAAGTTCCTTTAATACAAGATAAAATTCAACCTTACATCTTTTTTCGTTTTTGAGATATTGACCTTTAAAGGTATTTTTTAATGAAAATTTCAATAATTAATGACTAAATATTATAAATAAAGCTATTAAATATTACTTTTCTACACCTATATTTTAAATAATATTTGGCTATACTGTTAGTTAGTAGGCAAACATTGTTGACAAATTTGAATTATTTGGATGATAATTATGACAAACATCAAAAGGTAATTATGATAAATTTCAAAAGAGTCTGAATTTTATTATTTATGACAGTTCTGAAATGACTTTTTTGGCCTCCTGAATTGTAAAGCTAGCTTTGACATCATGTATACGTCAAGCGAAACTAGATTTTTACCCACAATGTGGCAAAGTACGGCTACTATGCGGTAAAGTGACCACTAAATTTTAACCTTTCAGGGATGCTTAAAAAATAAATTAAGTATAAGACGATAAAGTCTAATTTAGAAAACGCTACTTTACACCATATTTGACACGATAATGTAGAAAATAAAAGCGTGAATGTTTATTATAAATTATAGCGCCAACAGGGAATTCAAGCAAATCAACCTTAGGTTGGTATCACTACAGAATTATGACACTAGCAATGTCATCTGAAATTGACAGAAGATCGTTATGGTTAATCAATTTTGCAAATTGCAACGTATTTTAGATAAACATTCGCAAGGGGCCATTTCCTCTGTCATCATATTTGCAACGTCGATTTTTCTTTTGAGAGACTCGCTGATGTAACCTTCGGCGACAGTGGATGACTTCCATGCTCCGTGTCTTTTTAATGACAGAAGGTCACCACCTCTGTTGACCAACAAAGTAGCAGAAGAACGACGAAAACAATGACCCGTAAATTCTTTTGGTTTATCTAAATTCAAAAATGTCGCTATTCTTGAAGGTATTGAGCCAATTGTATTGATACCAAGTGGTAAATTAAGACATTTTCCCCTCTCGTATTTCAAAAATAGTCGATCTTTAATTTTGGTTATCTTGCCTCTAATTTGTATGTATTTAGTTACTATTTCCACCCATGCCTTTTTTGCAATAACAAAGGAACGACTGACATTAGTCTTGGAAGTAGGAATTGCAATTAAAATTATGTCGTCTCTACACTCGATGTCTTGAAGTACCATGTTATACATCTCTTCTCTTCGACAAGCTCCAGACACACCAATAATTAAAATAACCTAAAAAATGAAATTTTTGTATTTCTGTTTTGTAAATAATGTAAATATTGTGTAGTAGATAGGTAATCATTGATAAAAATAATTTTTTGTAACGTGTAGTTTACAAGAAAATTTAATATAACTATATACTCACTTTCATGAGCAAAAATTCCTCATCTGGAGCTTGTTCGATAAATGTATTAATGTGTACTTCTTCCAGTATTTTACTTTTCTTTGGCACATGATTAGCTGTTTTTCTTTTTAAATACGAAATTAATTTAGCGTACTTCGATATATCTATGTTTTCATGTAAAATTATACATGATTTTAACATAGAGTAAATACTCCATAGAGATTTTACCTCTCTCGCTACTAATTCATTGAAGTATGCCAAAATTACATTTTCACTGGATATTTTTGCATTTTTTTGGGAACACCATTCTTTGTATTTGGAATATTGCCCTTCATATCGGACCTTTGATTTTTGGGGTAATAGTTCTGAAGCAGCATTTTGGGCAACTTGTTTTAATTCTGGCGGTGTTGCTTCAAAAACTTCACTGTCTGCGTCTGACATGTTGCAAAATGACATATGTAATAAATTTTAATTAGAAATGTCAAAGTTTGTGAGTAGTACCAACATTAAAAAATAAATAATTTCCATTATTCTAAATCTATTTGTTCTTTAATAATAATTGTCGGCCAAAAAATTGTATTCTAATTTCGTGCGTAATAGTTATTTTACAACGCTCCAGCTAATGGGGAACTCGCCCTTCGGGCTCGTTTCCCAAACGAGCTGTCGCGTTGTAAAATCAACTTTTCCGCACTCTAATGTAAATAACTATTTTAGGTTATATTACTTAACAGGTAAAATTTTGCAACATCTCAAATTTGACGCCATTTTTAAGTTAGTGGCGCATGTTGGTTGCGAGGGCTATTCAACCATACCTACTACTTTCATATTGAAAAGAAAATTTCATGAAATATTTATATGTTCGAGTTTACCCGAATAGGTTATGTCAAACATCGCATTCAGTCCTAATTTTGAGTAGATTTACATACTGTTCCAAAAAGACATTCTTCTACAATCGTTTTATTAACATAAATTATTTGTACTTATTAGAACACATAATAAAATTTAAAATTGCAGACAAATTACTACATTCTCAACTCGTTTTCGTTTAAATGACATATCAAACTGTTTACTACATTTTAAGCTAAATGTCCCGGGTATACTGACAAATTAAACATAGTTGTTGACAATCAAATTGTATGAATCCTAATTAATCACAACAAGCGCCAAAAAAACTCTAAGTACAGTTCTGTGCAATAAAGTGGCGTGCACGTCTTATTGCTAATTTTGACATTATTTTATCAATGTGAAAATGGCTTATTTTTTCCTGTACTTGAAAGCTTAAATAATGCCTTCATTATTGACATTAGTTGTCCAACTGATTGGTTCCAATTAACCTTTATTTTGATGACTATTTTATTTAAAATTATCGAGCAGAACCACCTCACATACATAATGTTCTTTCCTCCTCCCAGCGTTTCTTAATTTTTATCACAGTAGATTTATTTATGCCAAATTGCTGTACTACTGTTCTAATTGACCAGTTATCTTCGTTTTTCGCTATAACACGAGCCTTACTCATGCCTTACTTATCAAATCTAAATATGCGGACATATTGAATAGCTGTATCTGTCAGTTAAATATGACAAAAGTGTGACAAATTAAATTGACGCTATACATATATACAGTGGCGGCCCGTGATTTTTTGGGACGGGAGGGCACCGGGGGTCTGAGTGTTTAATATCAAAAATTAAGTACAGACAAAAAATAAACTCAATATGCTATTTAATTAACTTGTTTGAAAATAAAATCCATCCGCCGTTCCTTACGATCAGCAAAATGATTAATAACTCATTCATTGAAGTTTGGTGTTAATGTCAGTAATTGTTTTTCAATGGAACACATTGCTAAGGCACATAGTCTGCTTTCCAGCATGGTATTTCTAGAAAATGTTTTTATTCTCTTCAAAGTTGATTCGCAAAATAGCAGAAGATTTACAAAATCTTTCGCCAACATAGTCACGACATATTATCAAAAACAAACTTTTATAACAGTTGTACTATTCAACCTTGGAAGTAAATTACAATAGTAGCATCAGAAAACTTATCATCCAACTCTGCTTAACAACTTATATTGTTAATTAGTAAATAACATGTTAGCATGTGTGCTTTTTATTCTTTGTACAACTTCTATTGCACATGCTTGTTACATTAAAGGCTTACATTTTGACATTTAAATATAATTTGGTTCCATTTTTTTTTTGTTACCAACGTCAAAACAACAAAATTAGCGTGCGATAAAGAAATACTTTTGAAACCAAAACGGATGTCGTAAAGTGAACTTTATAGCACCGAAATAGAAAAAAGCATTTTGCACATTACACCCACACAACCAGTCTGATAAACTGTAAGAGCTTCTGTTGAATTTTCTCGTCACGGTTTTATTAGTTTTCAAATTGTGATCCTCTAGTTTAATCAATAAATCTGGTCTAGGGAGACCTAGATTTTTAAATTCTGTCTTAATGTTACTAACGCAATTCAATTTGCACCGATAGAAATTACAACATACACTCACCGCTGTATATTACATACTGGACCGCCACCCGGACCCGGCACCATAGAGTAGTGCCCCGCCGCCTACAAATATACGCGCGCTACCCGCGCTAGTTTCATCGCTCGATTTCCAATACAGACGGGGCCTCACGGGGCAGTCGCGCGAGTTGCCCCGGAGCCTACGTCAGACTGCGATTTTTAAACGCGCTGAAAAGACGGACTGTTACTTCCGAAAACATATTATTTGTTATCAAACAAATCAGAAAAATTACGTACAAATTAGGTATTTATAATTAATTTATCTGTTAAAAGAAATTTGTTACGGGGAAATTTGACACGGGGGGGGGGGGAGTTGCCCTCCCTGCAGCAGCCGCCACTGCATATATAGAGGAAAGTCGCCTAATATTGGATGGTTGCCCAATTTTGGATACCACCATATCTCAAAATCTGTTACCAGTTTACTGTTAACGAATGCACGAAATAAAATGTTTTTGGCATAAAATTATCCTGTGGAACGCATATAGTTCGGTTAATCGTCGCTAGGTGGCAATATATTAAAACGTTGAATTACCTGATTTGAAGTTTTTTGTTTTGGCGTGTGCAAACTGGTATAAAAAGGTAAGTAATTATTATAAAAAAATGCAGTTGGACATGGATGTACTAGAATATTTATAGAATAAGCCGCAGCATTCAAAACAACAATTATTCTCAAGTATTTTTTTTTATTGATGTTATAACCTCAAACATGAAAGATGCCTAATTTTGGATACAATGGGTATCCTATAATTGGATATCCAAAATTAGGAACCCAAATGTACTTTTATGTAGTTTTATTACTTTTATGTTTAGAAGATTGTTTTTATTTTCAGTAATATGCCTAGGAAAGGTCTCCAACACAAAAAATGGGATCCAGAAGATATGGAGAAAGCTATTGATGCTGTTAAAAATAAACGAATGGGTTATTTAAAGGCGTCAAGGAGCTTCCATGTGCCCAAAACAACCCTTGAAGTTTACGTCAAACGTGAAAAGCCCTTACAAGAACAATGCACGCTACAAATGGGCCGTAAACCAATTCTATCGCCTGACATGGAAGACGATTTGGTCAAGTACTGTTTAGAAATGGACAAAAGGTATTATGGTATAGGGCTGGCAGACATTCGCAGACTGGCCTACCAGCTTGCAGTTAGAAATCCATTTTCAACAACAACCGCGAATGCCGGCAAAAAATGGTTAAAAAATTTCTTTAAACGTCATCCTAACCTATCTTTGAGAAAACCTCAAGGAATTTCAAAAAATAGAATAAAAGGTTTCACGCCAGAAAATGTCAAGTTTTTTTTTGACCTTTTGGAACCAGCTATGCAAAAAATTAACTTCAATCCCCTTAAAGTCTACAACGTTGATGAAACTGGAATCACCACTGTGCAATCGAAGATTGCTAAAGTGATCACTTTAAAAGGCAAAAAACAAGTGGGAGCCGTAACTGCTGCAGAAAAGGGAGCTCTGGTAACTGTAGTTGCATGTATGAATGCTGCCGGAGGATTTGTCTCTCCGTTATTCATCTTTCCGAGAAAGAATATGAAGGCCGAATTATTAGACGGAGCTCCGCCTGGGTCGATTGCTGACTGTCATCCTTCAGGGTGGATACAAAGCCACATCTTTCTGCGATGGATGCGACATTTTATCGATAACGTGAAACCTTCAAAACAGGACCCCGTGTTGCTCATCCTCGACGGGCACTACACACATACTCGGAACCTGGATGCTATAGAATTAGCTAAAAAACATTTCATTGAAATTGTCTGCATACCGCCCCACACCTCACATAAGATACAGCCATTGGATTTGTCTTTTATGTCGCCGTTAAAAACATACTACTCAAGAGAAGTCCAAAATTGGCTAAAAAATAACCCTTCCCGAAGCCTGGGCCCCTTCCAAATATGCAAATTGTTCTGCCCTGCTTATCAGAAATGTGCGACAGCTGAAATAGCAGCCAGCGGGTTTCGCAAAGCGGGAATTTTTCCATTCAATCGGGACATATTTTCAGAAGCTGACTTTCTAATAGAAAGACAACGAGAGCGAACACCGCCTAGACAACAGACCTCAGATATCAGTTCTATTCCCGAACCATCAGAGAGTTCACTTCAATCATCTATTGAAAGTACTCCTCCGAAGCACAAAAAGGATAGCGGTATTGGAACTAAACAGCTGTCAAACGTTGTCAAAGTTCAAGACTTTTCGCCTTTGCCATCCTGCAGTTCGGTACCTACCACAAATCGGGGTCGTAAACCTAGTTCCGCAGCGGTAATAACAAGTACGCCCTACAAAGATGCTTTAGAAGCTAGTATGAGAGAGCAAGAACGAAAACAATCTATCAAAAATAAAAAAATACCAAAACTAAAATCCTTGACAAAAAGAAAGAACAAGACGAATAAAAAAACTAAGAAGATAAAGAAGAGTCAAAAGGTTGAAGAAGAAAGTGAATCATCCTCAGATTCCTTAGAAGATATCTCTTATGCTGATGATTCAGATATGGATGTAGATGACAACGGTGACGCAGAGTGTATTTTCTGCACAGGAAAATTTTCAGAGGATCAACATGGAGAGGCCTGGATACAGTGTTCAATATGTTTCCGTTGGGCACATGAGGATTGTGCTGCTAGCGACAAAAAGAAAGTTTATGTGTGTGACTTATGCAGTGAGTGAGGTGTCTCAATTTTGGATAGGGTATCCAATTTTAGGAACCCTTTTTTCAACTGCAAAAATTGCTCATTTTTCTTTTTTTATATTTTATATGTAGTTTAAAGTTTAAAATAAATATTTTTGTGACTATATTGTGTTGATAACAATATATGTTAATTTCAAAAGAATTAAGAAAATATGCGTTTTTCACATAAAAAAAGTTGATTTAAAAAAGTATCCAATATTAGGCGACTTTCCTCTACCTTATTCCAAAAAGAGAGAGACCAAATTCTGAATAGACCCAGGTGAAAGCTATTTCTTATTGGTTGATAGCAAGGCGCAATAACACCATACTACATTCGCTTTTTGCTATCAATTGTCAAATATTTTGACATCTTTGACATTGTTTGTTTTCTACACAAATGTATTTACTTTTGTGTGTTGTGATTACTACATTTACCATTCTGTTGCCTTAACTGTGGATTTATCCCTCAAGAATCTATATATTTCAGATAGATATTCAAAATTTAATTTTAGCGCCTAAAATTGATATCACCAGGTTGTAATTTGGACTGGTGGTCTGTTCAGGATTACGTCTCTCTCTTTTTGGAATAAAGTGTAACAAATTGAAAACAAAAGTCATATTCACATAATCGTATATTAAGTGTACGCCAGTTTACTGCACACAACTGTACAGGGTGTTTCATCGGTTGGGGTATCGCGAATTAAAGTGCCTAAATATAAAAATGTCGACTTCAAATTTTAACCACTTATAGAACTTTTAAACCGCTACCAGTAGGTTAGGTTGTTTTTGATAATATTATTTTATTTAATGCGTAAATAAAAAAAAACCTTCGTTCAAAAAATCAAAAGTACTCAGATTTTATTGAAATTCAGGTGTTAAAAAGATATGTCTATAAAATCAACTATGCAATTGAAAAAAAAATTAAAACTTAATCAATTATTGAATATTTTACAATAATTTCAAAATTAAAGGCAAGACGTTGAAGAATTTATGGGTTTTTTATTACAGTGTTGTATGTTGAGTTTATAATAAATTTTTATTTATTATCCGTCATAAATTTAAAAGGACTACCTGTTTGCGGACGTTGAAGAATTTATGGGTTTTTTATTACAGTGTTGTGTGTTGAGTTTATAATAAATTTTTATTTATTATCCGTCATAAATTTAAAAGGACTACCTGTTTGCGGACAGCACAATTAGAAAGTTAAGTACCATAAATCTGTCGTAAGAAAAACGACATTATTTAATATTGACTTTATTTGACAAACGGTTTCGTTTATAAAAATTCTGATTGTGAAGTTAATATGGGTGATATTTCCACGTATCACCATTCAAATTTGAACATTTTTTGAGCACTTTTAATTTTTGATAATACGTTTTTTTTTAATTTACGCATTAATTAAAATAATATTATCAAAAACAACCTAACCTGCTGGTAGCGGTTTAAAAGCTCTATAAGTGGTTAAAATTTGAAGTCGATATTTTTATATTTAGGCACTTTAATTCGCGATACCCCAACCGATGAAACACCCTGTACATACAAATCTCACATCTGAATTTTGTTTTTTTATTAACTGACCATAAAAATCTTTATTGACAGTTTTAATGCTAAACTGTCATTATGACAGCCAAGTTTTTTTTATCGTGCGTGGAATTTATATTTGACATAAAATTTCAATTCAGGGGTTTGTTTCGTTTATGTATTTCTCGGGAAATAATGACATGTAATTTATAGTAATTTTTAATATATTTTCTTATAGAAACATATATTATGTAAGTCGTAAAACATTTTAAAACATTTGCTTTTTACTTTCTTATACGTAGTATAAGGAAGTATTGTGATGATGAAAATTTTCGACCTCGAGATTTTTGCAGATGTCCACGTTTTGAGGTCCCCTGATACCAAAAAAGTGGTTTTTAAAAAATGTCTGTGTGTCTGTGTGTGTGTGTGTCTGTGTGTGTGTGTGTCTGTGTGTGTGTGTGTGACCACGATAGCGGTCAAACCGCTGTAGGTATCAATTCCAAATTTTGTATTTACGTGTATAATCTCCCTCTTGAGATCTGATTAGTTTTTCAGTAAAATCGGTAGACCGGAAGTAGCAGTTTACTTCAGCGAAAAAAACGAATTTTGCCAATATTTCGTCAACTACTAAATTTAAACAAATTTATAAAGAGTTCATATGTACTTAAAATTAAAATTGAGAATAATTTTATTTAAAAAGTTTTTCGAAATTCCTACCGGAAGTAGGTCTTTTACTCTTATCGAAAATCAGTTTTTTGCGAATATTTCGCAAATCATGCTTTTTAGACAAGTACGTTACGGGTATAAAAGTATTTAAAACGTAATTTTCAATATCTTTTGTATAAAAAAAATTTCAAAATTCAGACCGGAAGTGCCACTTTTACTCTTATCTAATAGCGATTTTTTGCAAATATGTCGTAAGTTATGCATTCTATATATATTTATCAAGAGTACAAAAGTATTTAAAACTGGATTTGCAATATTTTTTGTATATATAAAATTTGAAAATTCGGACCGGAAGTAGCACTTTTACTCTTAGCGAGCAGCACTTTTTTGATAATATCTTGCAAAGTATGCATTCTATAGAGATTTATTAAGAGAATAGAAGTACTTAGAATAGGATTTTGAATAATTTTTGTAAAAAAAATTCTTAAATTTCTATAATTTGAAACGCTTATACGTATAAGAAAGTCGTGTGGTGGCCACACCTCATTTTTATATGTTGTGACTGGATATTAGAAGTATGATAAATAGTAAAGCTAGCAAGTTTAAATTAATTGATGAAATTAAGGGAAAAAAATCAACATTATTTTGAAAGGTAAAATTATTTGCAGTTCGCAAATTTGTTTAAAAAAAATATCTATAATGTCTGTGCACATACTTCATTGTTTATACTTCGCGAGGAACAGAAGACTATGTATGCTACGCATTTCACAGTTTCGAAAAAGTGAACTGTGCATACTGCAAACTTATGATAATGATAAAATTATCTAATAAAATTACATTATATTTGCACGTTTAGATTAAAAATGCACACAAACAGGAATGAATATCGTATAAACTATCTGTTTGTGTTGTAATTTTATTATTTGTTGACTTATAGAATTATATTCCGTTTAACAAATTACATAAATGCACACACATAAATGCATACCAACATACATCTGTTTAAGTTTCAATCAGCGTATAGATGGCGCTAATCGTCATTTTAAAGCATTCTTTCACATGAAATACATTCGCGGTGTTCTAAGGAGATTCGCAATTTAAGAATGCAGCCCCTGCAGAGGCAATGTTTGAACTAACGACGGTGTGTTTATAATTTTTATCTTGCATTGTACATATTTATTAATTTTCACCAATGTAATTATCTCTTACCTTAATTAAGATATCTGTCGTGATTTAACACTATAATAAAAGTAATTGGGCTACTTTAAGATTTATTCGTCCCTGGATGGTTCGCCGCTCCATCATATAGAGATTTGGATATGTTTTAAAATTATAAATACCAAAAAAGCAAAATTATGTATCACCATACTTGACCAACTATTTGATCAGAAAAACAGATCTCTACGAAATACTTTTCTTTTGCTCAAGCTATGTGGGAAACCGTGAAACTGATGTGTAATTAATTGACAAACATCTTTAGCACTTTAAAACAAGGATCATGAGAATATGGAAAATATTCCAACGTTGTTAATTTCAAAGAAATTAATATCCAAAATTAACACTTTAGATGTCGTTTGTCTAAATTACTGTAAAACATTTTAAATATTGGTTTTGATGTGATCAACGGGATAACAATTTTAAAGAACTATAACCAGGTTTGTAATTAATCACTATTCTAATTATACCATTTCTAGAAAATCATTTTACGCTAATTTTGCAAAAAAAAAACATATTGCAACGTTGTCCTGAATTTACACTTAAACCACTTTAACGTAAAAAAATATCGAAATCAAAATTGCTTATTAATGTCAAATTGTCCTGCTTATTTCAACCCTATTACTACTTTATTAATTTTCGTTGCATTTTGGATGTTCGAGTTCTTAGCTGTATTTTCTGTTGATTAGTTCTTTAGTGTTTATGCTAATTTTCGAGATTTGCTGTCTTGTGTTGGTGTTTTTTTTTTAAATTTATGTTAAAATGTTTTCGAACGACGAATATGCAGACATGCATTTGGTTCTGGGGAAATGCGGAAACAATGCTGCTACTGCTGCTAGAGTCTATCGCGAAAGGTATCATCTGAGAAGATATCCTAGTGGTCATGTCTTTAGACGTTTAGACCGAAGAATAAGAGAAACAGGAATCGTATCACCAACACGTGCCTTTTATTGGGTTAGAAGTCATCCAAAAACTACAAGGACTCCTGAAGTAGAGGATGCCGTTTTAAATTTATTAGCAGAGAATCCAGCAATATCAATACGTGAACTCAGGAATATGCTAGACATATCACACAGTTCAGTTGGCCAAATTATTAAGGATGAGCGGCTTCACCCGTATCATTACAGAAAAGTTCAAGCTTTATTACTTGAAGATTTTCCATGTCATGAGAATTGGTTTTTAGAACAAATACAAAGAAATCCTCAATTTAAGAAATATCCCGTGGACGAACAAAGCTAATTTTTCACGAGCTAACCACTGGTGCATACGTTTGTTTAGCGTAAATGCCTGGGCAGGTATTATCGGGAATCAGATAATCGAGCCAGTCGTTATTCCTAATAGGCTGGCCGGGAACAACTTTTGCATTATAAACATCTGAACGGCAAAAGATATGGAGTCACTGGAATACTCAGAGATAACAGGCTTACAAAAAACTGTCCATTGGTTGAGAAAAAAAGCAATTGCCAAAAATGAAGGTGGAACCTACGAAGCCCGTATTCTAAGGTAGAAGGCAGTCTCGTAGTCAAATGGATGGCTAATACCGAGATAACTGTGCAAAAGAAATTGATTCAAGTTTCCAGAAATGGCTGATATGCATTACGTTTACGGTCTGTCGCAGGGGAATGGGTTAGAAGCTTCTAGAAGATATGCTGAAATGTATCCTCAACGGCAGCTTCCTTCGCATAGAATATTTGCCCGACTTCATCAACGATTACGAGAATATGGTTCATTCGACAAAAGAACGCAGGATTGTGGTCGCCATCGAGAAGTTAAAACAACACATCTTGAAGAAGCAGTACTTAATTTGAACAACCTACTAGCAGTACTAGAAAGATTGCTTTCGAGTTAAATGTTGATCATATGACGGTATTTCGAATTTTAAAGGAACAACTCTTATACCCTTACCATCTGCAACGAGTACAGGCACTGTTACAGCGAGATTTTCCGAACCGTCTTGAATTTTCCAATTGGATGCTGGAAATGATTAGAAGAAATCCTGACTTTCTGAAGACGATCGAATTCACAGACGAATGTACTTTTTCTCGGGAGAAGATAATTAATTTTCATAATAACCACATATGGGCTGATGAAAACCCTTACGCTATTGTACAAGCTAACCATCAAGAACACTTTTCTCTTAACGTGTGGCTCGGAGTTATTGGGGATTATTTAATTGGCCCTCATTTTCTACCTCCTCGATTAAATGGTGAGGCATACACTCAATTTTTAAGAGAAGTGCATCCAGAACTGCTGGAGGAAGTTCCTTTGGGCGTCAGAAGGGATATGTTTTTTATGCATGATGGGGCTCCCGCCCATTTTAGTCAAGCAGCACGTCAGCATTTAACCCAAACATATCCAAATCATTGGATAGGTCGAGGAGGACCACAGAATTGGCCCGCTCGATCCCCGGATCTCAATCCTCTCGATTTCTCTACTTGGGGCCATTTACAGACTTTGGTTTATCCTACTCCTGTTCGCGATGTAGAGGACTTAAGAAACCGCATCATCGATGCGTGCAGGGTAATTAGAGAGAATCCAGGAATGTTTGAGCGAATACGTGGCTCAATGCGCCGACGTCTAGACGCATGTGTAATGACTGAAGGTGGACATATTGAACATTTACTATGATTTCTACATGTTTTATGTTTTGTTATTAATAAATTAGTTTTGTTTATTCATCTTTAATCATATGTATTTTGATGCAGGTAGTAACTACAAAATAACAATACTAATCCAGTTCGCATTTATGACGATGTATTTCTGTAGTTGTTCGTAAAATAATTTTTTGCTGCGAACTGATTACTTTTGGGCAAAAAATTCAAGAGACATTTTTTGTTTCGAATGAAACAAGGTATTGGAAATAGATTTTTAAATGGTAAACAAATAATCAGACAAAAAGTTACATTGGAAATAAATTACATTTTTAGCGTTTGTGAGAAAAATTGTAAAACAAATTTTATGTACCCCCTTTTTATGGGGCTGTATCTTAACAAGGGATGCTCCATTGAAGTTTTTTTATATGAAAGACCCTATCTCTTTTTCGCTAAGGAATCACCCCCTGAAATGTTTTACACTTATTTTGTTACACCCTGTATTTAAGACGACCCACCTCACAACTTAAAATGTATAAATATGAATAATAATAACTATTAAATACCTACATGTTTGTTTTTAATGAACTATTTTGTCAATATTATAGGTGTTAGTAATAATCGGATTGTTTAACTTAACAGAAGCGCATTATAATATAGTTCTTAAACAAATTATAAATAATTTTTTTTGTATATTGAGAATAAAATTCGATGTTGTCATTTTGCCATTTCTATTTTCATTGCAGTACCGCTAATGCTGCTGATCTGATGTCATACTTGTCATTTTTGTTAATTAATTACCTGCTTTCTGTTTAGTATTAGTCATAGTTATCAGTTCTTTTAAGAACTAATTTTGCATCTTCACATAATATTTCTGCATGAAAATGCCGAAAGCTTTATGTAAACAAAGCAAGATGCTAGTCGCATCATTGATCGACTATTTTACAAAAGAACGAAATAGCTAGCAATCAATGCTATTGCAATGTTTTTACTTTCTTATACGTACTATAAGGAAGTATTGCGACGATGAAAATTTTCAACCTCGAGATTTTCGCAGTGTCCACGTTTTGAAGTCCCCTGATTCCGAAAAAGTGTTTTTTAAAAAATTTGTCTCTTTCTTTCTCACTCTCCCTGTATGCCAGTGTGTGTGTGTGTGTGCGCGCGCGAGCGTTTGTGCGTGTGTGACCACGATAGCGGTCAAACTGCTATAGATATCAATTCCAAATTTTGTATTTACGAATATAATTTCCCTCTTGAGAACTAGACTTTCAGTAATATTGGCAGACCGGAACTAGTATTTTACTTCAGCGAAATAATTGAATTTTGACAATTATTCGTCACCTACTAAGTTTAAACGAATTTATAAAGAATTCATATTGCTGTGGTGGCTGCTACACTGTTAAAAATGGTAAATTTCTTATTTGAAATGAAAATGTAATATTGCCACACGTTGACTACAGCCATATAAATTATGCTGTAGACTCAATAATTTGAATAAATGCTAGTAAATGACAAAAATCATTATATTCTACCTATAAGCTTATTTCTTAACAGCATAGTATTTTGAAAGTTCTTATGAGTTCTTGCAGTGATCTTTTGCTTCTTCTATTCTGGTATACCTCTTATTTAGTTTTTTGTTTGGGATAAGGTTAAAAAAAATAAACCAAAGATGTAAATCTCATGTAGAAATTATATTATTCATATTTTATGAGAAAGTCAATCATAAATAACATTATTATATTGTATCTATATCCATTTTTGTATTACAAATAATGTGGAAAGAAAACATTTATTTATACTCATTTTTGAGTTATAATGCTTTTGTAAAGCTTATATTAAATTAATGCTGGTTAAATTTAAAAAAATATTATGTTGTTCTTTTAGATAAAAGACAATTATTGATTCTTGATAATAAATTTATTAATACGAAGCTAATTTTATTTCACCAAAAACATACATTTTCACATAGTGCCTTGGTGGTCGAAAACTTTGCAACGCGAATGCCCAGAAACTGGCCTATACTAATCACTAGCTGTAAACATTCTCACGTAGTACATCTAGCGGCTTAGCACCTGCCCATCAAGAACATCCCCGTTTATTCGTACTTATTGAATAATTTATTTCAAAACTTACTTTATTTCGTCATATATTTTATCAAATTCAGCTTTATTAACATCCTCCATTTTAAACATAGTAATAATAAAAAAATTATTGATTGTAAATTATTTAAATAAAAGAAAACCAAATTAAAATTGAATTCAAAAACTTAATACATTTAATCTAATTGTGAGTTAGAAGTAGTGTCGTTTAAACCTATTCTCACTTTTGCTATTTCAAGAAATTTTATTCTTTTGGAAAATTAGCGTCTTTCTAACTCGAAGTATAGATTCTATCTCCAACAAGTCGATTCTTGTTTTTCGTTTATATATCAAAAACAATTGCTATCGGCAATTTTTAACGCCGCTCTTGTCAAACTAGATTTTACGTTGGCATTGATTTTTTGAAACGTCTGTGATGAAATCTTTCTTGTTTGATTTCTTCAAGTTATCGTATCTACACCAACACGCACACATTGTACACTAATGTCGGCACCTTGAATTGCTTGTTATTAAAAGTTTTTCACAAACTTGCTATGTTTCGTCTACCGTAGGTATATTTTCATTGTACTTGTATATGAACGTATTTCCTTTTTCGTCATTTGTTATATATTTTCTTTTTCCATTTACTAAAGTTATCCTTATTTTTCTTTTAGAAATACCTCGATAGGGTAATACTTGGAACACATTGGAATTCTTCTTACGGATCCTGCACCATAAAGACCAGTCGCCCCCGTTACACCATCTCCAAATTCTATCCAAGTTCTCTCTTCTAGTAGTACGTTGTTTAGCAGAAAGCTGTAAACAATATTGACACTGGAATTTTTTTGATAGGTTTTTAAACCACACACGACCATTTCCATAGTCTATTGAAGTCCTTGTGTTATACATATAGGAACCATTAAGTGTATTTTTAATTTATACAGTTTCTGTTTACATAAAACATTACAATCTGTCACTTCGTATAATGAATGTCTTGATTCATATCCTTTTACTGTTCATAGATATAAGTCTGAGTTATTTACTATATCTTAAGTGTTACTATTACAAAATGTTTCCTAAGAATTGGCACCATTATGCATGTCCTAATTTACATTTATTCATTTAAAATTGTGTTCTCGTCTCAAGCGTACCTAATATTTAGTACCTATTCAACTAACGTATATATTTTTGTAGTAGCATTGCCCCTTGAATGTTGGCAACCTATGTTACTTATTGTAACTTGTTTTGAGTAATGCCTAAATCTTAAAATAAACGTTTTAAAGATAAAATTAATGTTCTTTTTCAACAACTCAACTAATTCTTAACATTATTATTTTATATATGTATATACAGGGTGTCTCTAAAAGGTGCGGAAAAAACGCTACCACACATTTCTGAGGGCGATCTAACCCAACTTACCTCAGTCCAAAAGTGGATGCACCATTGCATTGAATTGCCACAAGAATAACACCCAAATTACAGAAGCATATGTGTCCATATACGGAATGAATTTTTTATATCCAGATTACTCATAAACGGCTGCTCCAATCAACTCCTACCAGGTATACCTTTTCTAGGTAAAAAACATTGGAGAATAAGAATTTTTATTTAAAAGTTAAATACAGTGTGTCTCAAAAAAGTTATTACGTTTTAAATGGATACAATATGCCGCAGGTGGCGCCCTCTACATTTTGCAATGAAAATGAGAGCAGATTTAAATTTTTTACCCCACGAAACCCCCCCTACCCAAATATTGTGACAATATACCAATTATTACAGAAATTATTTATAAAAAACTAAAACCAAATTGAACTTTTGACACTCTGTTCTCCGAAAGCATCCACTTTTGGACTGAGGTAAGTTGGGTTAGATCGTCATATTTTGCCCTCAGAAATGTGTGGTAGCGTTTTTTCCGCACCTTTTAGAGACACCCCAGTATATATATAATATGTACTCAAAATTAAATTTGAGAAGAATTTTATTAAAAAAGTTTTTCGAAATTCCTACCGGAAGTAGGTCTTTTAGTCTTATCGAATAACAGTTTTTGCGAATATTTCGCAAGTCATGCTGTTTAGACAGGTACGTTAGGAGTATAAAAGTATTTAGAACTTAATTTTCAATACTTTTTGTATAAAAAAAAATTCAAAATTCGGACCGGAAGTAACACTTTTACTCTTATCGAATAGCGATTTTTTGCAAATATCTCATAAAGTATGCATTCTGTAGAGATTTATTAAAATACTAGAAGTACTTATAATATGCTTTTGAATAATTTTTGAATAAAAGAATTTTCAAAATTCGGACCTGAAGTAACACATTTACTTACAGGCTTATTTTTTTAAGAGGATAAAAGTATTTAAAGCTTAATTTAGAACAACTTTGCATCATTTGAAAGGCACATATGTATGAGAAAGTCGTTTGGTGACCACACCTCATTTTTTATAGAGAGTTAGTGAAGTATTAAATATTAGTATGGTGACTGTAAGTCGAATTGGGAAGTGCATCAAAAATGAGCAGCCAATACTTACTCCTAAAAAAAAGGGGCCACAAAGAAAATCAGTTACTGAAATTGCTAGAACTAGTGAAGTAGATTTAAGAAATACAATATATGAAATGTATTAAAAAAGGCAGCATGTAATTCAACGCTTTATATTAGAAGAACTTAAAGCAAGAGACTTTTTAAAAACTGGTTTAACATCATTAAATATTATATTAAAGAAAATTGGTTGAAAATTAGTTAATACCAAACTTGAAAAAACCATATGATTATAATGGACAATACGAGCTACCATTCTACATTAGAAAATAAAGTACCTAACTCTAATTGGAATAAAGCAGATAGTAAGCAATGGTAATTAAAGATAATGTTGCTTATGAAGAAGATATGTACAAAAAGCAATTATTACGTCTTGTATTAGAAAATAAGCCAAGGAAAACATATGTAGATAAAATTGCTCAATATTATAAAGTGTTGAGATTACCACCTCAGACCTTACAAGTGCATTTTCAACCACATTGAAAAAGCCAGATATGAAAGAGATAAATGGATTTAATTGTGGAAGGAAGCATTATGTTACATACAATTACTCCAGAAGCTTGGGAAAATACTATTAATCATACCGAAAAAGAAATACCAAAATGATGGGACAGAGAAGTGGGATTTGACAAAGACGATCCTGCTGAATTAATTATATATTTAGGTAATAATAGTGATACCTCTTGTGATTCAGATTAATTTGCTGTGTTTCTTTATATACTACATAATGTCAAATTTAATGTACTACATAATTACTTAAGAATTTTAAGATACGACATGCCAACAAATTTTAAAACATTTTAGTGGTTAAAATATATTATTGTTTATAATTTTCAACATGTCATAATCTAAATTCTATTATGTAATTACATGTGCAGTACGAGTATAATTGCCTGAACAATATTATAATATAAAAACTCGTCATTTTTGTTTTCTCCACAACTCGTAACGATCAACATAATTATCACAGACATATATCTATTCTGTCTTCTAGCCTTAAATTTAAACACTCCGTTTGACATTTGAAACATACATGAACATAACCTGCATACCAATTCAAATTAAGGTGGCCAACAATTTGACAACATTGCAAAAAATAACGTCCCCGGTTTCAGTATATGTAAATTAACTCGAATAATGACGTTTAAAATGTCAACAGAGCAAAAATGTTCCAAACATTGAAATACATTTGAAATTCATGCAAGATAATAAACACATTGGATTTGTTTTGTTTGGATAATCTTAACTGTGTTGCCACATGTTTTACACTTTGTGATATAACACTTAGCCCACTGGAACATGAAAATATGCATTTTAAATTATCCAATTTCATGTTATTATTGAAGAAAACAACTTCTAAATAGGTAAGTCAAATTTATTTGATTAATTGAACTCATACCCTGCAATACGCACGTATATATTAATACAGCATTAGTTAAGACAAATTAAAAATATCAGTAACTTATTTGTTTGTTTCTTTTGCTTTTAAATAAGCTCTGTCATCATTATCATGATCATCTGTGTTTCTACAATTTACATACTTATTTCGGTTGAAAAAATTTCAATTTAACTCGTTAATTTATCTGCCGTTAGGACGTAATAATAAATGATAAAAACGAATTTACCGAGACGTGTTAGTTAACTCTAATTGAAGTAATAAGAAATTGTGTTTGGAATAAGGTAATGCAAAATTTGGATGTTATAACAGTAAGTATATATATATATATGTACATGCAACCAACTGTATGTGTAGTATTCTCTGGTCGTAACAAATCTTACAAATTTCAAACTTCTGAAGCAAACAGAAAGTCAACAACCCGTATGCTCGCGATGCATAAGGATCAAAATCGTTCGTTTGAAAGGTATAAACGTTTACGTTGAAGCCCGAAGTTCGTTTTTACACACTTTCATGTTTGGACTGATCGTGAAACTTTGCCACACTTTACTACAAAAGTTTCGTTTCTCTTACAGAGTAAATTCAGAAGACACCGCTTTAATCGTTTTAGCGGGTGTTACCCAAAAAATGCAGACGGGAAGGGCAGCATATAGGAAAAGGAACGCACTTGCAGGTTGTGAAACGGTATCAACGGAAAAAGAAATTCAACGTCGAACTATAAACGACCTTATTGGTAGAGTACAGAAGTGTTAATACGTGCTGTTGGCAACGACAATTTGGGGTGCTCGAAGGGGGGGAGAAGGGATGTGGTGCTTTATTTTATAACCTGACATAAGTTCAAATATATTCACCTAAAAAAAGCATCCCCGAGTCAACTCGGCCCTCTCCACGAGTGTAATACTTCCCGGAAAACAGGTAACGAACGCAAAAAGACTGGTGTTTCTGCTTCTGCCTCCTGCAGTTGAATTATTTTAAGTTTATGTTCTGTACAAACTTCCTCCGATTGTTATAGAAAACGAATCACAGATATTTATGTATTTAAATTAATGAAAAGTCCTTATAAAGCAAACGTACACTTGTGTTTCTTTTAAACTAATAACGCAGCGCTATAAATAAATATTATTTATTCTTTAACACAGATATCTAGCACAAAACATTCGGTAAATATACACGGCCGTTTCGAAAAATATGTTACACCGTCGTTCTTTAATATGTACAAAATAAAAACTTTAGGATACGTTCGAAGACGGATACTCTTCGGAGCAGTTCATTGTACTTCGTGCCCTACCTACGAACATACATCGACAACACACAACACAACACAGAAAAGCGGATCGAGTTTTGTATGGTATATTGCTCGTGCTATGTACAATGAGCAAATTGTCGGACTGCGCAGGCGCAGTCGCGATCAGTGACGTACGCGATAATGAAAAATTTTGTGTTAGAGATGCGAGCGGTAGGACGACAACGCTCGCCTGATATTTTGGATTAAATTGAATCGACATTCTGAAATAATTTCGACACCGCGCGCATCGTCATCTCATCGGACGCGATTTTGCTTGCACTTACGCGTTTGCCTAGGTATGTGTGGATGAGATCATTAGGAGAATGGAGGTGAATTGTGAATTTTTGGAAATTCGTTTGTGTAACATATACAGTGTCGTTCAAAAGATAACGCTCGAGAGAGTACTATTTGCCACTTTAAGGTTGCGTTTGAGAAGTTTGTGGCAGGAGAAAAACATGCCCAAAAAATAGCATTTTTACGGGCGTTAAAATTCAAAACATGTAAATTTTATGCTTTAAGCAAAAAAGATAAAGGTTTAAAGAAGTGAACGGTTGAACATTTTTCAAATTAATTTAGTATATAAGCAGTAAATAAATTGGAAAGTCCGTGGTTTTGCAAGTGTATGTTACGAGTTATTTAAAAGTACGTAATAGACAAACTTAGTAGATGGCGTAACAGGTTGGCACCACAAGATCATAAAAAGTAACTATATAGTTTAATTTGTGAATTTAATCAAATTGTAACGTCTAAAATATGGAGTCTTCTGTTATCTTTAATTAAAATATGCTATCCTTTTACTAATGAGATAAATTACGTAAATCAATTAAACTGGGATTTTTTACACCGATAAAAGCCTAATTAGCTGTTTTACATTTACGAATTTCTTGATCAGTAAGTTGATTAATCGGAAACTGATTTCAACTTACATTAGTTTTCAAGTTGAGTTGGCAAAAAATGGTTGTCTAAAAACAGTTTATATTCTCTTCAACTGTTTAGTAAATTTTTTTAAGGTTGTTGTAAAACTTTAAAAACGTCAACTTTTTAAATACCAACTGCACACCATGTCCCGTATAATATTTTTGACTTATTCATCAAATTCTCTAGTTCAAATGCCTGCCCACTCTTTCATCCGGAACAATAATCTTATAATAGCCTCATTATTTATAATATATGAACATTAAGTTAACACCTTTACTTTACTTTAATGTTTTGGAGATTTATATTACAATTACTGTTCTTTTCATTTTTTGTGTTTGTAGAGTTAAAGTTTGTACATATTTAAAACTGTTTTTGTCGTCTTTATTGTACCAATCGTTTACGCTGTTCGGGTGGCGAATTTCACGGTTTGGTTAGTTGTGTCGTATCTATAATTTTCGTGACGTACTTGAACGTACTGATACAGATAGTATTTAATAACACAGTAAAATTAAATAAACCAAAACAGAAATGCAAGAGAATGTTCACAGGTTATGGCTTGGTTATGTTATAAAAGATGGCAGATATCGCATACTTCTTGTGTCAAATTTGCTTACGCAGGAATCAATACAATCTGTTAAAAATATGTATCATTTTGGAGCGATATTTAAATCACTCCTTATTCTGAGATAAGGTATAGTTATAACATGATAAATAACAGTATGATTAAAGAACAAAATAGTGGCATGGACTTTAGTAATTGGCTGTCATTGGTATTCTAACTTTACCCGTATTTTTAGCGGGAAAAACATATTTACTAGAATATTGAACTAATATGGGCACGTTATGAAGACAATATGACCATATTTCTGTTTTGCATTATATTATTATTATTATTATTATTGTTAGACGTGATCAACAAAGATATGATATCGCACAGATGCAGTAGCCTGAAATGTAATTACAAACGTAAAATATTTATTTTGAATAATTTGAATTACAGGTAATAGTAGTTTATACAACGAGTCAATAATGACAGTTATTATTCCCGAGAGCTGAATTTACGAACCGAGCCGCGCAAGCGGCGAGGGAGTAACTCGGCTCGAGGGAATAATAGTCATTATTGCGAGTTAGTATACACTACTTTATCTACGACTAATTAAAAAAAATCAAAATAATTAAACAAAAATGTCATATTACTATATCAATATGACGTTTGACGGTTAGACAGTTAGTAAAATGGCCGGACTTGTTTATCGTTACTATGACAACGTTAGTATCATTATGTTCTTATTGGCGGAATGCAGGCAATAATGGTAACGTTATGTCTCATTATTCCCTGGTCGCATTTCATTATTCCCTCCGGGTATTACGAGTGTTATTATTAACCAATAGTGATTAATATAATACCTACTTTATTGTTTAGTCGGGGGTAATACCATAAGAGTTTGTGTTTATCCGGACAAACTTTCATTTTGAACGAAAGCTTTGTTGCTTGGTAACTGACGAGAACAAATAACATGGTAAAACCGCGACCCCGAAGGTGGAGCGGTTTTACCTTTTGTTATTTGTTCGAGTCGTGTTACCCTTAAGCAACAAAGTTTGAGTTTTGTCAAAATGAAAGTTTGTTCCGGAAATAAACACAAACTCGAATGGTATTTGGTAAGACAATTTAATGAATCATTTAATTAATATTAATAAACCGAAATATTTTTATTTAACATTCCTTTGAATACATATACAAAAGAAAGAGAAAAATACATATGTTTATGTATGAAATTTATTTGAACGATACTGTCAGAATTGAATTTTCGTTGCCATGGAAAATCAACATGCAGTTTATCCGCTAGCAAACATGCAGTTTATCCGATGGCAAACTAACACAGCGTATATTAAAATGTCATGTTTTTGACAGATGAATTAAATTGTCGGGGGTAATACCATAAGAGTTTGTGTTTATCCGGACAAACTTTCAGTTTGAACGAAAGCTTTGTTGCTTGGTAACTGACGAGAACAAATAACATGGTAAAACCGCGACACCGAAGGTGGAGCGGTTTTACATTTTGTTATTTGTTCGAGTCGTGTTACCCTTAAGCAACAAAGTTTGAGTTTTGTCAAAATGAAAGTTTGTTCCGGAAATAAACACAAACTCGAATGGTATTTGGTAAGACAATTTAATGAATCATTTAATTAATATTAATAAACCGAAATATTTTTATTTAACATTCCTTTGAATACATATACAAAAGAAAGAGAATAATACATATGTTTATGTATGAAATTTATTTGAACGATACTGTCAGAATTGAATTTTCGTTGCCATGGAAAATCAACATGCAGTTTATCCGCTAGCAAACATGCAGTTTATCCGATGGCAAACTAACACAGCGTGTATTAAAATGTCATGTTTTTGACAGATGAATTAAATTGTCGTCGATAATAGTTATTTAAGATACAAGTGTAAAAAGTCATTCTTTAGTGCACGAGCGACGTAGTTAAAAACACGAGCGTAGCGAGTGTTTTTAAAGTCGTGAGTGCACTAAAGAGACTTTTTACACGTGTATTTTACAACGTTTTATCTACGATCATGCCAATTTTGGTCAGAAATAGTCAATTTTTATGAATACTTGTAGTATATCGATCTTTTAATAAATGTCACTTTGACGGGTATCGTATTATTCAAGTACTCCTATGCTATCATGTAGACTGTCATGTTGGATGTTATTCTGTCACTCTATTACCTGCTATTACTAAGGAAACAACGGTATCAACAAACTTCATTAGTATGTCATTGTTGCTTCTGAAATTATTAATTTAATCTGTTAAATATAAAGTATAAAATGATTGATAATGATCATAGTGATACAATTGTAGAGATCGCACAAACGGCTACAGCGAGTCTAATACCAGAAAAATCAAGAAAACAGTATGAATTGGTATATAAACGATTCAACGCCTGGTGTATTTCAATGAAAGTGGAGAATCTTACGGAAAATGTGTTCCTTGCTTATTTTTCAAAAAGGACTAAGGATATACAGCCATCAAGTCTATGGTCGGAATATTCCATGGTGAAATCCCTCCTATTAGCCGAAAAAGACATCGATCTTAAGCAGTTTTCGAAGTTAACCGCTTATATGAAGCGCCAATCTGTAGGATATCGTCCCAAGAAATCCAAAGTATTCAGTAAAAATGATATATTCAAATTTATAAATGACCCACCTGATAATAGATTTTTAGTGATGAAGGTATTTTAATGCAACATTTTCTTTGAGTGGTCAGTGACTAAAATTAGACACTTTTTAATTTTAGGTTGTAGCACTTTTTGGTATTGCGGGTGCTTGTAGAAGAGATGAGTTTCATAAAATGAGCATAGATGATGTGGAAGATGTTGGTAATATGTTGATAGTCAAAATTCCAACATCTAAAACCAATAAGCCTCGATGTTTTATTATTGGCACTGAAACGAGAGATATGAAAAATATGGTTGAAATATACAGAAAATACGTCAGCCTAAGATCACCAGCAACAGCACATAATCGACTGTTTGTCAGTTACAATAATGGAAAGTGTTCTGTTCAGCCTATAGGTATTAATACTTTTGGAAAAATACCAAGCCAAATAGCTAGTTATCTGAAGTTGCTTAATCCGCACGTGTATACTGGCCTTAGTTTTAGACGGTCATCTACCACCATACTTGCAGATGCAGGAGCAGATGTTCTAGAATTAAAAAGACATGGTGGTTGGAAGTCATCAACGGTGGCAGAATCTTACGTGGAAGAATCCGTTCAACATAAGGTCGCGATATCAAATCAAATTTTGGGCATAGGTCCAGCTGAGACGGTGGCAGCATCTTACGTGGAAGAATCCGTTCAACACGAGGTCGCGATATCAAATCAAATTTTGGGTAGAGGTGCAGCTGAAGAAGCAAACTCAAGCAATGCTACTACCGATATACTTCCTTCTACATCAAGAAGTCACGAGATTCCTCAAATTCTTATTAAAAATTGTACTAATTGTAAAGTAAATGTACATATTTACAGAAATGAATAAAATATCTTACTGATATTTTTCTTATTATTCTATTAGTTAAAATTGTGCAATAAAACCCGTGCAATAATAGTATATTATACACCTAGGGAGTGAAATGATGTTTTTTTCCGAGGTGCAGTTTGTAGCCCGAGGGCGAAGCCCGAGGGCTCTACAAAGCACCGAGGAGAAATTCATTCACTCCCGAGGTGTATATACTATTTTTTGCACGACCCAAACGATTTTAATTGAAGAAATCTAACTTTTTTTAAAAATTGTCAACATGACGTTTCCAGTTGTCGAACGCAAAAATCATGCTGGTTCTGATGGAAACCCTTGACGACCGATAAATAAGGGTAGCCATATTGGTTTTTTGTGAATATCGAGAAACTGCCCGTATTTTCTTCGCTTCGTTAAATAAGCATTGGAAAAATGTGTGACGAAACTATTGAAGAAACGGCTTCAAAAATAGTTGTGAATTTATTGCCAGAAAAATCTAGGAAGATCTACGAAAAGTGCTTCAAGGAATTTTGTGATTGGTGTCTGGTAAAAGAAGTAGATGAAATTCATAGCGAGAGTGTGCTCCTGGTATATTTTGCCGAAAAGGCGAAGCATTTTAAGGCTTCAACACTGTGGTCACATTATTCAATGATAAAAGCTACTCTTAGCGTGAAAAATAATGTCGACATCAGCAAGTACTCACGATTAGTAGCATTCCTTAAAAGACAAAATACTGGATACCAGGCAAAAAAATCAAAAATTCTTACTAAGGAGCAAGTTCATCAATTTCTAATAGACGCTCCAGAAGAAAAGTACTTGATGGTTAAGGTAAACTAAAAAAGTTAATGTTTCTAATTTAAGATAATTATACACTATGATTTCAGGTAGCAATGATTATGGGAATTGCTGGGGCTTTAAGATCGGATGAACTGGTAAAATTGACAGTAGATGATGTCCAAGACTTGGGATCAACTATTTTGGTATCTGTAAACAATACCAAAAATCATGTAAATAGAGCATTTACGATAGTCTCCAAAGAAAACTGTGCAATTGATTTTGTTGTTATTTGTAAAAAATATATGGTTCTGCGGAAAGAAAACACAGATCATAGACGGTTTTTTGTATGTTACAGAAATAACAAATGTTCCACACAACCCGTAGGTAAGAATACTTTTGGAGGATTGCCTAAGCAAATAGCTTCATACCTCAATTTACCCAATCCATCTTCCTACACCGGCCACTGCTTTCGGCGCTCATCAACATCTTTTCTGGCCGATTCAGGTGTTGAAATTGGAGTTATAAAACGTCATGGCGGATGGAAATCTGATACTGTCGCAGAGGGATATATTGAAAATTCATTAGTTAATAAGAATTTGATTTCCGAAAAAATTCTAATCGGAAAAGACTCGGAAAAGGAAAATCGACCGTCAACTTCCAGTGGGTCAAATCAAGTGGATATTAATGTAAAAGAAAATCGACTGTCCAATTCTAGCGGCTTTAAGCAACGTGTGATTAGTCCATTAACATCTTTGTTCACTATTAATGGTGGTACTAACATTAATGTCAATATTAATATTAAATAAACGATTAAATTCATAAATTGAGTTGGCTATGTTTTTTATACCAAGGGAGCAAAAGAGTCACTTCACTCCCTCATTTAAGGGAGTGAACGTGCCTATTATGCAAGGGTCGTGCAAAAAAACTTTTATTGCACGGGTTCAATAAATGCTAACTTTTTACCCTAAAAATCATGCAAAAAGCTATCACTTTTTACATGATCGTAGATAAAATACTTTTTCTACTCCCGTCTTTAAAATACCATTTATCGCATATGTTTCCATGGCGCTAAGTGAGCTTTTAAACACACCTTGACAACCTGTGGCTTCGTTCTCTTTAGTCACAGTCTGAAATCAGCAACGGGCACTTTACTCACTGGTTGAAGTTAGCTCTAGGTTTTTTAAATGCATAAATCAAATGAAATTCCATCAAGATGGTTGACACTTGTCATCAATCTGTCAAAATAATCCGACATGATGCGACAATACACATGTAATTTTGTATTATTTTGTATTATACGCTACGCAATGCTCGTGATTAATGAAACTCGTGACTAAAATGGCGTTTATAAAACTTGATACATAATATACTATATTTCTCCGAAAATCTTCGTTGTATGATGGCACAAACATTTACTGTATTACGATAAATACAATCATGTCAAATAGTAACTTGGATAACGAGAATCTACTCATTCATTCAGCAGACGTTCAGACTCCATACGAAAAAAAAATTACGAAAGACTACATTGTATCAGAACATATGCGAAATTTAAAAAAAGGAAAGTTATAATATTTATTATTATCAAATACCGCAATCGTCAATAGAAGTTTTTAAATTTTTAGAAATTTCTAATAATATTAATTCTTCAATCAGCTTTCGAACTAAATTTTGATTTAATCGCCGCAGAAGATAATTTCGCTATGAGAGAGCGCATATTTGTGTTTTAACCAAATGCTCTTGTGTGGTTATCCGTTGCTTAAAAAATGTGTTTATTAAAGTGCAAATTTCGCGATCTTTTCGAAGCTGTTTCAAAAACTAGCAGATTAATTATTAAAAATCCACGCCTTGCTTGAAATTATAAATAAGATCTCAATTAAGAATCCGTCTAAACAGTACTCACCTAAGCGGTCGGATTTGAAATCTGTACGGCAAAAACACGTCAATGTGGCGAGCCGCGACCGCGCGCACCAATCTCTATTCCTTTCACAATACCTCAAGAAAAAATAAAAGAAATAACAAAGATCGCGATTTACTAATTCCCAATTAGAACGTTATTCTGTTGTGAACGCCCATCAAACTTGCTCTATATCTACGAATTGCAAAATAAATTCAGTTCTACTAGTGATCAAATAACTTATATATTATATTTGTATTTATTTTCTTCGAGTGTGAAGGTTGTCGGATGCTGCGACGTATTATAGTGAATGTAGTCAATCTAGTATCTGCATCTATAGAAATTATTCTTTTTTCTAATCTGATTGTATATTCGTTAAACGATTGGAAGTAAATAAATCTTCGGATTATCTAGCTTTTGATTAAAGAAATATAGTAAAAAAATTGAATTTAAAAGACACAAAAATAAAGGTGCATATACACTATTGCATATTGCAAGTTTTTACAATGAAGGAAATAAATTCGTGCAGCTAACACACAAATTTCTTATACGTATTGCTGTGGCAACATAACCATTTGGGATACATTAATTGTAGTATTGCCATACATTAGGCTTTGCCAAATAAATTATGTTGTCTGCTGTTCCAGCAACATAACTAATAAAGATGATGATAATTTTTATTATCCTATATATATATTTAATTTATCTTAACAGCACGTACTTTATAAGTATACGTGAATTCTATCAGTGTATCTAAATTTCTATTCTCTCATCAAATCTCTTGTTTTTTTTCTTTAATTGGGATAAGGTTATATGTAGCTTATTCAAAATAAAAACCAGAAACCATATAAAACATAATTGTATAATTTATTTAACATTATTTCACAATAGATAGCATCGCTATACCATATTCACCATTTTATTAAAAAGAAACATAATTAAGGGAAAACATTTGTACCTTGTTCTAGGTTGTAATGTTTTATAGTACGAATATATTTTTCTTATGCTTAATCAAATAAAAATCTAAAATATTGTCCTGTTTCAAAAAAAATAAAATTCAATTAACGTTAGTATACTATTGATATTTTTATGCTAATTCTATTCCATCAGAGACATTATATTCGCACGTAATGCTCTGACAAACTTAGAACTTCGCAATGGTCAATGTTCGGAGAAAAAGCTTGAATCTGATTACTGTCTATAACCATTCACACGTATTATATCCAGCATCTCAGAGTCCGCTACCCAGAAACACTTTCTTTCTTAAAAATCTAATTTAAATCATTAATTTATAATCAAAAATTTATTGTAAACATTAATGATGCCTAATAAAGTGCCAGAAAATATACATTTGCACGCTATATCCTCTTAACACCCAACACCATTAATAATTCCATTTTTGTGTTCTTGAAACTAATGAATGCTTATTACTATTACAGGAAAATATTTATTATCCCTTTTGTACAACGTTATATTGAATATACATTTGTACGTTATATTTCAATACACGCATAGCAACGTTGATAAATCTTTGAATCAAAAACTTACTTTGAATCATTGAAAAACTTTTCAAATTCAGCCATTTGCATCTCCATTATTTAAAAATACAAAAATTATTAACCAAAGAAAAATGAATGAAACTTAAATACAAATGAAATGAATACGCTAATACAAGAAATAAATATGAATCAAAATAATCGTGGTGTATCTGACCCTACGATTTTAAGTCGCTTTTAATCTCTTTCCAGATAACCAGCTAATCCAACTTGTTCATTCTTGTCCTCCAATTTATATCCCCGGAAAGACACGTGACCGCTCTCAACGCCATCCTCAGAAACTACCATTTAAGTTGTCACCCTGCGTCTTCAGTGAGATCTTTGCTTTCCAAGTTGCCGTTGCGATATGAACACACACGCACGCACTTATTGTCTTTTGACAGTTCCTTCACTTTAAAATGTCAACACCTTGAGAATTGTTTGTTTATATTTTAAAAGTTTCTCACTCAAATTGTCCAGCATTTCTCCAATGTAGGTATACTTGTATTAATATAACTCTTCCTTATATTTGTTTATGAATTTATTACCTTCTTTACTATTTGCCACATACTTCCTCTTTCCATTTGCTAACACAATTATCATTTTTGTTTTATTTCCAGCTCTCGGCAAAATTGGAAATACATTGTAAATAACAGGTATTCTTTTAATAAGATTACTCGTACTACCATGATCCATTTGGTTTGCCTTTTCATTGCTTCCCTCGATCCAGGACTTTTCCAACGGTGATATATTTATCTGTAATAAACTACAAACCAAGTTTACATTATATTTTCTTTTTGTAGGTCATCAAACCGTACAAAACCTCTCTACAGTCTATGAAATATAATACTACATATACGAATTCATGAATGTACTTTATTATTGCCAGCTGTCGTTTATAAAAACACTACTGCAGATTGCATGGTCTCAGAATATTTTTATTTATATCCTTTTTTATTTATTTATTTATATAGTCATAAGTTTGAGGTAAATTTTATTCTTTTTGCATGATTTATTTAATAAAGTTTTATTACCTTATGCACGTTCTCAAGTTTACATAATTTATTCAATTACATTCTTCTCCCGTGCATATCGGATTTTGTTTTCTTCATACAATTTTATTGCATTTACATGACTAATTCTTATCACACTTCCATCCTTAAGCATAACCCTTTCTCGGTTATTTGCTTTCATTTCTCTTTTATTTTTAAACAGCGGTTCATTATTCAAAATGTTCAGTGCAATTTTCACCCATTTTATAAAGTCAGGTTGTTTTTCTTTTCTATAAAAGAAATATATATCTTAAATTTTATCTCGTCTTTTATTTTGTACCTGTTTAATATCTAAATTGTAAATATAAGTTCATTTTTATGTCTATGTTTTCTCACTTTAAAATGTATGCAACTTAGTATACTCTTATGTTAAAATCTTTGAATACAATAAAACTCATTCTTATTGTCTCTTTTATATTTTATATACTTAAATTAAATCTTAATGCTATTACTATTATTTTTAATATGCAAGAGACCACGGCAGTATGTAGAGACTGTCTATAATTGTTTGTAAGTTGTAGGTTGGTGAAATCCAGTGGCGGAGTATACAAGCACGGCACGACCATATTGTTCTGAATAATGACAAGCACTAAAGCACAATTAGGTTATATTGTATAGACTTGTCAATATTATAAACGCTATTACTAAATGAAAATAACATTGATAAGTAGAAAATAATTTTATTTACAAACATTGTTGAAAATGTTCTCCATTTGCTTGTAAACACAACATTATTCGTCGTTTCTTCTTTTGAAATACATGGCAAACCTGTCCTTGGGATATGTTTTGAATTTCATGCCTAATCGCTTGTTGAAGTTCCTCCAAATTGTGCAAACGGCTTTTATAGACATTATTCTTTACCTGTTCAAGAAGAAAAGAGTCTGGTGGTGTTAAATCTGGTATCCTCGGTGGCCACAGGCCTTAGCTTAAATACGCAGTGACTCCGTGTGGTTGGAAATAGCCCCTTGTTATTCCCTCATCATATGCAGCTGATTAATAAATTCTGTCAAAATGACAGTTTGATACGTTTCTGCACTAATTGTCTCGTTAAACAATATGGGCCCTATTATTTTCCATCTTGAAATTGCAACCCAAATTCCAACTTTTAATGGATGCAAATCTTTTTCAACGAAATTGTGAGGGTTCTCCGTGGCCCACGTTCGGTAATTCTGGCTATTTACATAACCCACAGCCGTCTCTACTTACAAGCCGTGAAGTTGGAGATCTGGCAACTGCGTGTGTGGTTCTATACTGGTTCTCATTTTATGTAATTTTCACATATGAGTATGATGTGCATGTCACGTTTATTACATAAAGTTTACGTTAGTTTGAAACAAAAACAATAACAAGAGGTATTTACAAAGATAGAATCAAACCCAGGAAGTACATATGGCTAAACAGTTCGTATTTTCGTAAATGTGGCCGATAACATTATTAAATATAACCTCAAAGTGTCAACAGGTTCCTTGTAATCGTTTGTTCGCTGTTTATAAGTTTGATTAACATAAAGAAATTTGAAAAAAGTAAAAACATTATACATTCACTCGTTTTGTTTTGCATTTTGATGGAGGTTTGAGTCATATAAAGACAAGGAAAATGAAAGTGTAAAAGTGGTTTCAAGTATCGTTATTAATAAATCGTGTATAGTAACAGTTTACGTTAATAATACCGAATTAGCATCAAATGATCTTAAGTGGGTGTTACCTGAAACCCGTAAGTTGACTCGTTGGTCTCAGCTACAAAATTTGTTAGCATGATGTAGTTTTTGTTGTGATTTATGTATAAACGCTGAATATTACAAGGATATACACGGTGGCCAGAAAAATGCGGACAAACGCCACGCAGGCCAAATCTTTGTTTAATTCTGAGTTGACAATCTTAATTGAAAAAAGTAGTACAGTGCTTTTTTTTTTTTTGTTTTTTTTTTGTTTTTTGTAAACCATTGGTATTAATCGATTAGTTACATCAATGCATTTGAGATAATTCCATTTCTAAATTTCACCACAATGATTTTACATAGATAAATTTGACGAATTTTGCTAAATTTTAGCCGTACAACTTAATGTTTGATGGTCTCGTATGCCGTAAGGAAGGACCGTATAACTTTTTTGGATTAAGATTATCGCCTCAGAATTGAACAAAGAATCGTTCTACCTGGCGTTTGTCCGCATTTTTCTGGCCACCGTGTATAGTGGTTATGCTGCTCTTCCAATTAAAAAGAAAATTAAGTGAGTGATTTGTAAAAATTTGGCAGTGAAAAGTAATGGTGCTTTGTTTGGTGATGCTTATTGTGGTTATCTGCAGAGGTGGACTTTGTGCAGCAACTGATGAAGTAGGTTATGTGAGTATATTTTCACTTATATGCAATATTTGATTTTTTTAAAAAAAATATAGAAATTGAAAAACAATTCTTCAAAACAGAAAATTATAAATTTGAATAATTAGCGAATATTATTAAAAATATTTAACCATTAATAATGCTTTTTATACGTGTCCCTTTTATCCATCCTTTATTCATCACATTGTACCTACCTACGTACATTTAAAAAAGATAACTAGCAAAAAAACCAATCTTAGAGTACAATTAGGCAGTGTTGCCAATTTTAACTTCACGGCTTGTAAGTAAAGACGGGTGTGCATAACCAGATAAATAGAACCATACTTCGTCCGTGAACAAAGTTAGCTTCAGTAAATCATTATTATTAAGGTGCTCGTTAAACCATTGACGGTTCAGTATACTTTGTTGATAATCACGAGGGTACAATTGCAGCACAACCGAAATTCGATAGGGATGCATATGTAAATTTTTATGTAGAGCTTCTGCACAACTTGCTCTACTAATATCTGACAAGAACAAATAATTAAAGACTTGGGCTCGTGTACCTGACTGTGCTGATAGTCTTCGTAGTGATTTGTTGGGGCTTTGGTTGATTCGTTCCTCAAGATCATTAACAACAGATTCAGTTAATATTGTACGTCTTCCGGTTGATTTATCCTTACAAATAAGGTAACTGTACCAATACCTGACCATCTTAGCAGAAAAATGTTGTGTTTTGGTATACAAATGTTATTTTGGACGAAAATACCATTTACTATATATCAATACACCACACAACTTATCTACTTACTTTTATTTATACAAAATCATACGTTAATTTATCATTGTTAATAATTTTTATAAATAATTTTTTATTGTCAGTAGATCCAATAACTGACCCCATAAAATTGTACATTGCCCATTAGGTGACTGACATATGAACCAATAGGTGACCACTAAAACAATATATTATTAAAGTACTTATGCTTTTATTAAACTCATTATTTATATAATTTATCGTGGAACATCTGCATGATACTCATCATGGAATATAGTAAGCACTATATTTTTGTATTTCTGGAACTTTAAATATTCCTCTTTTGTTTAGAGGAGTTGGTTCAGCAATAATTTGAATAACTTCCTCTTCGTCTTTTGGTGCAGGCCACTTCCAATTATTAATATTGCTTAATACCATGACAGATACTAAAGTTTTATTTTCATTCTTATCTATTACTTGGCCGAGATAGTAATTATTTACATATTTAATAATAACATGGTTGCCTATTTTGACATCCTTCATATTTATATTATTATTTCTAACAGTATCTCCTTTACCGCTGTCTTGTGCTCAATCATCTCCATCATCTTCACTTTCTAGATGCACGTCTACTGATGACTCTGAGGAAGAGTCATCAAATAATGTTTTTGTAGCTTCTTTTATTTTTTGGGTATGTACGAGTACATTTTTTATTTTCTTTTCTTCTTTAACTTTTTCCTGTTCATCTTTAAGTTGTTGTTTCTAGGTATGATAAGCTTTCCAATCCGCCGACGAAGCTACATATGGTATTTTTTCTTTGCATCGTTTTGGCTTAAGATTTTGTTGTGGTTCTGGCCAAAACAAACATTTTTTGAATGGAGACGGTACATTAAATGGAATGTGTGGTGTATTTGAACAGGTAGGTTCTTCACTATTACTTACATTTTCTGTGATTATTGGTAAATTATCTTCACTTGCTATTGCATCTTTTTCATTTTCATTAGAATTGTTGTTATTATTGGTTTCAGGAATCTCAAAGTAAAGGTTATTCTGGTTGCCGTCATTGGCACTAGCTTCATATGCAGCAGCAATTATTTCTGCCCTATTATCATTTGTCATTTCTCTATTCTGGACTTCTTTAGATATTTGCCACCAAACTTGAAACAACGATCCATCTTGGAATCTTCCATCCCACGTACTAGATTGACATTTCCTGAAACAATCCAGGGTTTCTGGATTTATCTTGCTTTCCAAGTATTTTAAAGAATTTTTTTAAATTCTTTTTCCTTTTGATCTACTTTATCTTTTTCTGTATTAGTTTCTTGAATTTTAAAGTATTTATTGAAATTGATTGCATCAGGATTTAGTGGAAATAGACCTGTACTCCTAAATCCATTTGCAATTGTTTCACTAGTAATGTGCGTTTCTATAGCGATTTTTAATATAGAGCCAAAATGTTCTCTTTTCAAGTTAGCACTATCATGCTCAATTCTCCATTTTTTAACTTCTTCTTTCCATCCCAATTTCAAAGGTCTAAATACAGCTACATCTAGTGGTTGTAACAAATGTGTTGCATTCGGGTATAATGCAATTAATGTAATTTTCTTCTCAGAACAAAAATTACTAAGAGACATGGTAAGGTGGCTCTTATGCCCATCCACAAATAATATCACCGGCAAGCGTATGTCATTTTTCAGTAACCAAGGATAAAATATGTTTGTTATATATTCAAAGAATATTGGTCCTGTCATCCATCCTGATTCGCTTTTCGCAATTCCAAAATTTTGTGGCATTAAACTCGCTATGTGAGGTTGTATTCTCTCATATTTAAACACCACCATTGGTGGAACAATCATCCCTGCTGCATTAACATTGATTAGAGTTGTTAGATTTTCTTTTTCGTCATTATTAATATGCGAGTTAGAACTTTCTCACCTTTCGGAGATAAAAAAATTGCTATTTCGTCCGCATTGAAAACTCGTGTGGGATCTTCCCATAAAGTAGTTAATCCTTCAGTCTCAATGTATTGCATTGTTTCTGAAAACCAAGACCGGAGTTTTGCTACATTTACAGACGCTCTTCTTGCAGTTAAATTTTGTGCGACTCGTTCTGCTATTGTAGGATGTCGTTTCATAAAACAATTGTACCATTTACGGCCTGGTCCACCATTGATAAATGAATTAGGTCGCTTTGTGGTTTTTATGATTAATTCGAGTGAATCTAAAAGTTGAGTTTTCGTGGCAGGAAAGCCTCTATCACTAATGTAGAACAACCATTGTACCAATGCATTTTCTTATTCTAAAGATAAATTGGTTGATGGTCCCTTGCGACACTCGACAGGAAGAACGCCTCTGGATTTATACAGCAGAGTAGTCTTCGGTACTCCAAACATTCTAGCAGCTCTTCTAACAGGAACACCATTTTTAACCTGCCCCAATGCTTGCTCCATAGAATCTTTACTGTACAACATTGTTGTTTGAGGCATCTGAGAAATGATAATAAGTATTATTGGTGATGCCCCATTTCTGACCGTAAGTTCTACACCAATAACTGACCACGGTCATTTATTGGTAAACATCAAAATATTTAGCTCAAACTAATACACAATGCCTATTTAATGCCTACAAGTAAAATAAAACCAAAAATAACGCAAGTTCAAGAAATCTGAAATGACCCAATAACTGACCCGCAGGTCACTTATTGGCAAAAGGTTGAAATGCGGGTACCAATAACTGACCGAGAGAAAACATAACCAACAATCTACTAAATTATGTTATACTATCAAAATATATTAATTTTAGTGATCAAATAATAATGTTGTTACAGATTCAAACTTACTTTGATAATAACTGGTAAATTACACTGTCTCAGAAACTGTGATGTTCTTACCAAATATCTTAAGAATTCTCAATACTTCTGTGCAACTCACGGATTGCAACTGCTCACAAAAATGCGCAATCGACAAATGCAGAGTTTTATTCTCTCCAACTTCACAGTATTTTTCTTAAGGGTTGGTATGATGCTTTAATATTGGGAAGCTGCCGAAAACTTTATAAAATACTTTAAATTTATGAACAAATATGTCGAGAGGTCAGCTATTGGGTACTGGTCACCTATAGGTACATTTACCTTACAATTTTTCTCTCAAAACGCTTTACAATCTCACGCTTGTGTTGGCCGAAAACCTCATAGTTGACATTTTTATTCGGAAACGCTTCTACAAACTGATCGAAGCAAGGCTGCCAACTGTACGACCAAGTTCCATCCTGATTGCTAGTTGCACTTCGAAAGTGGGCTATAAGAATGTGTGCGTCTTGTTCAGACGTAAACTTTTTTGCCTTTCCAAGTTAAAGTACTTAGTGGTTATTGAAGCACAAGTTGTATTTCATAATAAATTATTACTTACTTACAAACGATAATTATTGAGTTCTGAAACGAACTGTTCGAAATTAAAGGTATAAATATGAAGAATTCGGAGCAAACATTTTTGACAAGACCGGCGATAACAACTGACAATACAATTCACGACAATTTATTTATCTACGTCTATGAACCTAGCTTAAGCGGCAGAGTTAGAGTTGTCCCAATATAAGAAATACATATGTCGACATATCCTATTTTGGCGCTGGAATCGTCGAAAGTTCAGTGGCGTCGGTTCTAAAACTGCATACGAGCAACTGTCACAATTCTAATTAGCGTTTGTGCGTTTGAGTTTTTCGTGTGTTATTTATTATCCACCGTTACCCAATTTATATTAAGAAGTGTCTTTTTTCAAGACAAGACGTTGCGCACTTTGGTCAGAGTGGTAAGTTGCATTGAATACAGCAGTGCGATATAATTATATTATGCGTCTCTTATGAACAGATTATAGGTTATGATGGCTGAAGCAAAAGCAAGCTTATCAACACCAAAGAAAGTTGGCGTGAAAGGAAAAATAATTCACAGCCAGGGAAGGGAAATCATTGCCAACGTATTAAAATTTATGAAGGAAGAAGCTGGAAATAATACTCCAACGATACCATTGTCTCACTACAAAGAGAGGTTACTTGCAGCAACTGGAATTTCCGACAGTACATACAGAAGTATTGTCAAGGAAGCTGGGGATGTAGATGCAGGAAGGGTTACTTCTTTGAGTAGTCCTGGCAAAAAACGAAGTCGCCCTAGTCCAAAAAGCACCCTTCGTACTGAAGAAAAACAAACTATCCGTACTATTGTACACAATTTTTATATACATGAAAGAAGACGACCAACCATAAGACGTACCAAAATATAAACTCCTTTCTGTTAATGTTTTTATAATAGCATTATTTTATTTATTATAGGAATTTATGATAAAATTCTTGAAAATGGCATACCCTTCGAAGGTGGATTAACCACACTCTCAAATATTTTAAAAAAGATGGGATTTAGGTATGTACTCATGCAGCAGATCAGTTTACGACAGCAAATTTATGTATTTATGTACTTGTAGATGGCAAAAAACTTCTGATAAACGGAAATTATTCATGAAAAGCTATGATATACGTGCTAAACGCATAAAATATCTACGCCAACTACAAGGTTACCTGTATGAAAGCAGGCCAATAGTATTTACAGATGAATCATACATTCACAGTTCCCATACACAGCCGAAGGAATGGTCAGATGATACAGTCTTAGGATTAAAGAAACCTATCTCCAAGGGCAGCCGTTTAATTATGGTGCACGCTGGTGGTAAAATGGGGTTTATAGATAACGGATTACTCATGTTTCGATCAGGTATTTTAAGATATTGTTTTAAAACTAGGGCATTAGTAAATTCTGTTTTTTTTTCTTAAAGGTACAAAATCAGGAGATTATCATGATGATATGAATGCTACCAATTTTTTAACATGGGTGACAAAACAGTTGGTCCCCAATCTTCCACCTAGAAGTGTTTTGGTGCTGAACAATGCATCGTATCACAATGTAAAGGTCGAAAAAGACCCAACTTCTGGAACAAGAAAAGCTGAAATGATTGAGTGGTTAATGGCAAGGAATATATATTTTGACTCTACGTTTACAAAACCAGAGCTTTATGAACTAATAAAGAAAAATAAAAGTGGGACACCACAATATAAATTAGATACATTACTGGCATCTTATGGACATTGTGTTCTAAGGTTGCCACCGTACCATCCTAAATTAAACCCTATTGAGAAAATATGGGCTATTGTTAAAAACTGGGTTGCAGCTAGAAATGTTACTTTCAAGTTAGCCGATGTAGAGGCATTAGCCCGAAACAAATTTGCTTCTATAACTTGTGAAGAATGGGCATCTGTTTGCAATCATGTTGATAAAGTCGTAGCAGACTACTTGGAAAAAGAGCACCTGCTGGATAACATTACAGAAGAGCTGGTGTTTATTGTAAATACTGGTGAATCAGATACCGATGAAGATCTGTATGATGATGACGATTCTGAAGATCATGCTAATAATTCGTTATTGTAATTTTTTGTATGCCTTCAATTTTTAATTATATGTTTTACCATATAATATAATTTACTACACATTGTAATTCATATTTTATTCCTGAATAAATAACAATAGCTATTTCGACGGACTTTTTAATTCTTAACAAATGTATATATTCTTGTTTACTATAAAATTTTCTGTGAATGCCTAGGAATTTGAATGAAATAATTTTGTATGTTTTAACCATAGCTACGTTAGATGTAATTCAAAAACTTGGTTGTCATTAAACGATATGTTGCAAAATTCAGTCCAATATTTTTGCCTTCTGAGTCCATGTTCCATGTATATAATTCTGCAAATCAATAAGTATTTTATTATTATCTAATAAAAAACTTTCTTAAATCATTGAAATTCGCAATGTAATTATAATTACCTGTGATTTATATGAACACAAATGGTTTTCCAAATATTGATGTACCCATGTTGTAATAATATAAATTACACAATATAATTACTACATATTTAAACTTATTACTATTCTGCAGTAATTTCTATTATTGACGTGTATTTTCTGTCAAATATTACTACCGCTGTACCTTTTATTAGCTTAAAATACCTCCGCCACTGACAGCGTTAGTTCGCGCTATTCTCGTCGAAGATATGACGACATATGTATTTCTTATTTTGAGACAACTCTACCACTAAATCTTGATATAATTGCAGGCATACCAACTTAATTGGCGTACATACATTAATAGACAATGTACTCTTGATAAATCTGTATAGAATGCATAATTTACGAGTTACTTTTGGGCTTGAATTTTTTTTTATTTTTACAAAAAGTATTCAAAATCAAGCTTTAAATACTTTTATGCTCATTTTAATTTCGAAAATCTTTTTTAATAAAAATTTTCTCAAATAAAAAAGTAAAGAATTTGTTGTAAAAAAGATAACAAATGAACATCATTTTTAGTAAAATAAATGTATTTTCTTAATATGCCTTAAGTAAATACATGTCTGATGGCGGTCTTAATCAAAAGTGAGAGCAGTGAATTTTATACATACATACATCACGAAATTCACTAACATGATGATGTATAAAATAATATAACTTATATGTATGGTAGAATTAAGGGTTTATAAAAATTATAAAGAAAATGGTAAATTCTTAAACATTCTTTAGTTAAACGCTGTATTTCTTCATATTGAAAAACTCTGGTTGCTTTCAAGACAGTCGCTTAGTAACCATATAGATTATAAGCATCGACATCATATTTTAATTTGCGATGTAAATTCTACATTAATATCTTTATGCAGTTGCGTTTATAAAACCTCTGTATTTGTAAGTGGCACTTAAGTTTTGTTAGTGTGTCTCGCAAGAGTCACAAGTGCAATATTTAACATGTGTTGTATACACATGGAACCAGTTCCTGGATATGTAAATATAGTATTATTAATAAATAAATGTTTTACATCATTTGCAAACGAACGGTTTCCAACCAATAGTGAAACCGTAGATATTTGAGTATCATACGTATATCGTTCCCGCATTAATCAAACTGACTCATTTTTGTTTGGCCATCCTTGAGTTCCACAAGGCGTTTTATTTTTATAAATTTCGTGAGTAATATAATCAAAGATAATCAAGTTCTTACCGTGCGAATTTGAATGCTTTTAAAGCGTCACGCAAGTGTTTTAATAATTTTTAACTATAATACTCCGAATAATGTTATTATTGTACGGGACAAGATAAGACTTATTTTTCTCAGATTATTGATGTGTATATTTATAACTAGCGATATTTTAATACAGGGGTCTCCAAACTACGGCCCGAGGGCCACATCCGGCCCGCGGACAGATTTTGTCCGGCCCGCGGAGAGCTAGCATACTTGAAAACTCCTTTTAGAGAACATATTTTTTATAGCAAATTAAATTTAGTTTACTGAAGTATTCTAATTTTATGTTGAATAATTATTAATATGACATCTACATTGATATGGTCATGGGCTAACTACTCATAACATTGTTGTAGGCTTATTGTTATTGTTTTTGTGATAAGTTGGATAAAGAAACGCAGAATTGTAAGAGTAAAGACATGTATAATATGCAGAAAATTTTACTTCAGTATATAATAACTAACAAATTATTGAAATGAATCCAACTAACATTTTATACATTTTAAATAAAAACATAACTTATAACAAGCATAATGACATATGAAATACTAATGAGATTTGTGTAATTGAGATTTTCCACTGACAATAGTTTGTAGTTGTGGACTAATTTTACTTGTACCAATTATTAAAAGAGATTTAAGATGCTCATCAGCTAATTTAGATCTGTAAACATTTTTTGTGTACTTCATTTTGGAGAAGGTCTCTCACACAAATAAGTAGCACCAAAAACAGAAAACAGCCCACGAGCAAATTTATGCAAATTATCAAATTGTGTCAGTGGAAGACTCTTATAAAATTCCAACAAAGATGAGTTTTTCCAACAAAGATGAGCACTGTAGATCAATTATTTCCATTTGAAGTTCCGGGGCTAGGGTTTCAATGTCAGTATCAAAAGGATTCTGAAAAATCTTAATTTGATTCGCAATGGCATCAAAGTCCGAGAAACGAGTATCAAAATTTATTTTCAAAGCACTCAAAGTTTCGATTGCAAAATCGATAGGAAACTCAGTCTCAGTAGTGTGGCTGAATATTTCACATGTTTTAAAATGTGAAAAACATTTACTTCGTAGTTGTGATTGAAACAGTATCAATTTCTTCCGGAATGATTTGATATTAGTGTATAAATCAGGAAGATGCTGGTTTTCTCCTTGCAATCTCAAATTCAGTTCGTTCACATGTTTTGTCAAATCAACATAGAATGCTAACTTCCACAGCCATGCGTTGTTTTGTAATTCAGTAAGAGGGCGATGCTTTTCATTCAAAAAAATTTCGATCACTGCTCGAAGTTCAAAAAAGCGCTGAAGGACTTTCCCACAACTAAGCCAACGTACGGCAGTATGATAAGGTAAGTCATTTTCTCCAATCTCTTCAATAAATTGTCGGAATTGTCGGTGATTCAGCCCAAAAGATCTGATAAAATTAACAGTTGATATGACTGGTTTCAGAACTTCAGACATATCCAAACATTTTCCGCACAAAGACTGTTGATGAATGATACAATGTAAGACTAATGGTTTTAAACCATCGTCATTTTCTACAGCCTTTGACACAAGAGCGACCCCTCCTTTATCTTTCCCACTCATGTTTTTGCCTCCATCAGTTGTAATACATTTCAAGTTTTTCCATCGAAGGTTCTTTTGATTAATGGCCATTTCAACTCCTTTAAAAATATCTGTACCAGTAGTTGTGCCATGAATACTATTCATATCAAGAAGTTCTTCATGCACTTCATAGCTTTTATCTACTCCTCGAATATAAATCAACACCTGAGCAGTATCTGACACATCCGTTGACTCATCCAAGGCCAAAGAAAACCACTCAACATGTCCATTTTTGTCGAACAGTTGAGAGGATATATTTTCAGCGATGTTTTCTACCCTTCGAGCCACAGTGTTTGCTGACATACTGACACTTTTTAATAAATTTACCTTTTCAGGGCACATTTCTTCGGCTACTGCAATTATGCATTCTTTGATCATTTCTCCATCGGTGAATGGTTTTCCACGTTTTGCAATTTCAAGAGCCACACGAAAGCTGGCACGCGTTGCAGCCTCTTGTTTAGTTTTGAGTTTTGTAAATGAAGATTGCTGCGATTTCAATCCGCGCTTCATAGCTTCGAATTTTTCTGTCCGCAAACTTCCTGTATATTTTGAGTAATTTTGAAAATGTTTTGTTTCATAATGACGTTTAATGTTATATTCTTTGAGAACGGCTATGCTTTCACTGCAAATCAAACATAGCGCCTTCTTACTGGACTCAATTACGAAATACTGAATGTTCCACTGATCTTTGAATTTTCTGCATTCACTATCAATTTTTCGCTTCTTTTCCATACTACTAAATCACACACAAAAGCAAGAATTCAAATCAAAATACTGTTACAAAGATGTCTTAAACTTAAACACGCACAAACACGTTTTAAGGAGGTACGCACTATTTTATTTCACAACAGTGTCATAGGAACTGACTTGTGGTTGCGCCACTAGCCTTCTTATATATTCCAATTACTGCCATCTAGAAGTGAGTGGAAGACACCAGAACTTTCTCGAACCAACGAGATTATTCTGTACGTGCTATTAGCGCCATCTGTTAGCGATAGAAGGTACTACCTATTTCCGCTTGTGTCCACCAGATGTCGTGTCACGTTACTCCTCATGGCTCGTACTCTACGACTAATCTAGAAATTACAGATAATGACAGGAAAATTAATAATATGCAGTGTTGCCGTTTTGCAGCCTTTTTTAAACGTTGCGTACTTTTTCGGACTTTTTTTCATCAGTGGACTATTTCACTTTTTACCACCGGCAACAATGATAATATGGTTTTGGCCCTCGGAACTTACTGGAGTAATCAGTATGGCCCTAAGGCTGGAAAGTTTGGAGACCCCTGTTTTAATACATCAGGCACCGATAGATTGGTCAAACTTCTGGCACATTTTTGTGAAAGTAGTGCCTACGTAAAAATTCAGCCAAGAAAACAATAGCTAAATAAAGCTAAATGTATTATATTCAGTTTACAAAGCAGGTTGGGCGCCTTCTATTTGGCTCAAATATGAAAACCACTAGCGGTTTTACCAAGCTTTTATTAAAACACGGTACAAGTTACACATACGCGGGGAATACTAAACATTTCGGGAACCAGCAATACAAGGTTTGTTCAAACCTCCGGTTCTGAACGGTTCTAGAACGCATGTCATTTGAAAAAAAGACTGTTGGGACCATGCAGTTCTGGAGCTACAAATTCTGAGAACTATATATGTATACAAGCTGTCCCAGAAATAAAAAGACGGAGTAGCAGGTCTGTAAAGTCCGAACAGAAACAGGCCCAAATATACCGCAATAACGAAGAAATTAAAAATTTAAATTTCTATGTTGTTTCTTAGATAAATAAAATTACGTTACGAACCTGGCACAGAATGTATGTTTATAAATACACGTAAGAATGCTCATTTGTAAATAGAAACGGACACGCATTCATAGAAAACTACGCTTTTATTTGTATAAAACAGAAAAAAACCGTTAAATCGTACTCATTCATATAAAACATATTTTTTGCCAGATGGGCGACCCACTTCATTGTACACAATAAAAGATTGTTTTTATTTTTAAAATAGGAAGGTTGTTGCTCTTTAATGTGTTTGTAGTCGGAAACAGCTGATTATTATTATTTTAGAATATTCAATAAATCGTAGTTTATCTAGATTACAGTAAATATCAAGAATGTAATTATTTTTTTCTAGCAGGTGTAAAATTAAAGTAATTAATGGTTTGATATTTATTTAGGGTCGGCGTAAGGCCTATTGAATTCTTTATTATTTTTTTTTCTGCCGTCTGAGCACGAATAAAGGGTACGTTTTTACACAATCTAGCTTCAGATTTCTGCTACTTCGTCTTTTTATTTCTGGGACAGCCTGTATATATTACAGTAGTTCAATGTTCGGTCTTTCAGAATGCGTAATTCAAGATACGTTCAGAACGGTTATTTCAGTTCTGGATGGTGGGCTAGTATTCGAAATTCTGATAAATCCGGAGCATGCGTTATGATTTGTTTTGGCTTTCAAGATTTTTTGGTTATCGGTTCATGTTAGTCTGTTGTTGTTAGTCTTCCGATGAATTTATCGCCGTGTTATTGTGTTTGAATAATTTTTTCATGTTTTAGTTATGGTTTTGTAAATATTAGTTTTAATTCTGTGTAGTATAGTTTCCTTTCTTTATAGTAGTGGTATTAGAATATTTGTTTTATTTGTGCTCTGTAGACATTTTTCCGTATTTTTTTTTTAAATCGTAATCTTTACTTTTAGTTTTCCTCAATTTATTATCGGACGTAAGTAGGCACATGTGTACTTATATAGAAGCAATTTGAAAAAATTGCAGTATACGGGTCCAACCGATTTTTGACAAAATGACTAGTGTACCTTATAGAGGACCTCTAATTGAACAACTTTTACTTATAAATTAATCGGTGGAAACGTACAGGAACGGAGATAATTAATAATTAAGGTGCTCACCGAGTGAATTTTTCCATGTTACATTTTTAGTCGTATCTGTTATACACACTGTTGAAATTATGAAAATCGTAATAAATGATGTTTATTTCACTTTACCACACAACAATTAAATGTAATTTTTATGTTTTTTAATCACTTTTCTGCGATTTTAAAATTCTAACATAACCTAAACAAAAAGTCATCATCACAACAAACCTAACCTTAAACCACCTACTGGAAAAAGCCCATTCTAAGTTACATTCGTACCAACGACTGTCATCCATAGAGTTCATACAGTAGAAAGTAGATAGATGGTCGAACAAACCTCTTGTATTTTTTAATATTTATTTGAAAATTATATGCAAATCAGTAACAAAAGAAGTTATAAAGTGTATATTATTTATAAATTTGTAGTTTATTTCATTGATTTTTTTAACATGCCTTTTAAAATTATATAATACATATCCAGTAAATAACTACGGAATGATATAGAGAATGTTTATAGGTGTTTTCTGGTGTTTATTTATTAGAAGCAATTGGAAAATACATAGTGGTTGGTGTATAACCCAACCCAACCAAAGTCGTAAATGAATACATAATTACATTAACATTATATATACTTCAGTACTTAAAGTATTTAAAAATTATGAGTACAAATCTATAGGTACAGTTGCGGCCCCTACAAACTCAGACAGTGTGTCAAATAGAAAATTGGCGTTTCTGAAATGTCACCTAACTGAAAGAAAGTCAGTGGCGTATAATATAAAAAAAATTGAAAAATCGAAAAATTTTAATTCAATAAAGTTAATATTTTATTGCAGCACCGTTAGCATCTATGTCCATTTGGAGTCTCCTCAGCATTGACAGAAATGTGCGTTGTACACAATCTACAGATATTTGCCCCCATGTATCCGAGATACTTTGAATTAATTCTTGACGGTTTCGAGGCAAGATCTTATTATTAATTTCTTTGGCCATGATACCCCAAATATTTTCGATGGGGTTGAGGTCTCGACTTCTCGCTGGCCAGTCTAACGAAGTTACCTCATTAGCTTGCAAAAAATCTCTTATTAGATGCGCTGTATGAATTGGGCAATTATCATGTTGGAATACAAAATTATTTGGTGAAAATAAAATACGATAATTTTAAGTTTCAAAATAAATTTGATAGTAATTCCACTACAATATTGTTTCGTCACACAGTGACTTCATCAGGTGGATGAATGACTGATATTTTTACAAATGTACAAGATATATATACAAAGCCTAAGATTACAAATTTAAAGAAAGTAAGTTACTTGAGTCTCTAGAAATTGCTAGGTATAATAAATTAGGATTAGCATTAAATGACCATACAGATATATGTAACTCCCCCTTACTTTCTTTAAATTTGTAATCTTAGGCTTTGTATATACAGGGTGTAACAGTGGGAACGCCGTGGTCTCTGGTAGTCAAATGGTAACAATTTTGAAAAAGTTACGTACTGGAATATATGTAGGTGGATTAGATCTACAATTTATTTAATTTAATTTATTTAAGGTTTCCTATGTCTAATTTTTGTAGTTTATGAGATATTTCAAGTTTTTTGAAAATGCAATATTGCACGAAAAGATTAGTATCTCGAAAATGACTTAATTCAGAGAAGTGGAACGAATAGCGTAAATGGCAGATTCTTTGGCTGATTGAATGCCATATTCAAAGTTGTCGAGTATTCTACAGGTCGTTCATGTACCGAGAGCAAACTTTATGAACTTCTTTCGTGCATAACTTTATTATTTTAAATGGAACACCCTGTATGTATTTATGTTATCAGATAGAACATTTTATTGTCTAAAAACCAGTATCAGGAATCCCTATGACTATCTTTACTAGTTTTTAAGTTATTTGTGTTTTTTAGATAATTTAAGTGAACTAAATTTGTTTTTTGTAAGTGAACACCCAGTATATCTTTACATCGATGGGTATAAATATTATTATTCGAAGAAGTTGATTTTATATTGTCACAATTTACATGAAAACATAAATTCCAAGTAATAAAAATAAACTAAACAAAACAGCAGTAAATATTTTTGTATTTGGATTAAGAAAAAAGGATTTCGTATAAAATAAACGAAAAAACATAACAACAAAATAAACGAAAAAGTGCTAGCGTTCAACATAATTGCCATTTTCTTCAATACAGAAAATAACCCTCTGTTCAAATGCTGTTCTAACGTTCCTCAGCATATCCGGTGTTACTGAACTGAAGGCGTCTCTGATTCTCGTTTTCATATCCTCTGCTGTAGTGGGCAAGATATTGTAAACGATCCCTTTTACATACCCCCATAGGAAAAAGTCCATACATGTTAAGTCCGGAGACCTTGGTGGCCAATTGCACGGACCATCTTTTCCGATCCACCTATTAGGAAATTTCCTGTGAAGGTAGTTTTTAACGGACCGTTTAAAATGGGCAGGAGCGCCGTCTAATTGAAGCCACATCCGGTTTCTAATATTCAAGGGAATATTTTCCAAGAGGGTCCAAAAGTCCCTTTTTAAGAACCTTAGAAATTCGTCTCCGTTTAGGTGCCCATTGAAGAAGTATGGTCCAATTACATAATCGCCTATAATGCCTCCAAACACGTTCAAACTCCAGCGATGCTGCCGATCCAAGGTACGAAAAAGATGGCGATTTTCGGTATCATAATAATGAAAATTGTGACGGTTTACTAATCCATTATTATGAAAAGTGGATTCATCGGTAAATAACACGTAAATAAAAAAATCATTATGTTCTGCGTTTCTATCAAGAGCCCACAAGCAAAAATCAATTCGCCATTCATAATCCATTGCGTATAAATTTTGATGGTATTGTAAGTGATAGGGATGGTATTTGTGTTTTCTTAGTATCCTAGATACGCTCATATGAGTTATATCTAATTCCTTGGCAATCTGTCGTGTGCTTTTATGCGGTTCTTCAGTGACTGTTGCCAATACCACGAATTCATTTTCTACGTCTACAGTTGTTGTTCGCCTTTTGTATGCAACACTCCCTGTGGCACGGAATCTACCCAACAAATTTTCAAATACCCTTTTATCTGGATGTTTTCGATTTGGGTACTTCTGCGAATACACCCGAGACGCAAGGAAGCAATTTTCCTGACACTCACCAATAACTAAAATCATATCAGTTCTTTCTTGCAACGAGTATGCCTTCATGATGTTAACAGAGTACACGTCAAATTGACAGTTTCTCTATGAGGATCCAACCTCCTAGATTAAATAATAACAATTTCCGTAAGTTATCTAAAAAACGCAAATAACTTAAAAACTAGTTAAGATAGTCATAGGGATTCCTGATACTGGTTTTTAGACAATAAAATGTTCTATCTGATAACATAAATACATACAGGGTGTTCCATTTAAAATAATAAAGTTATGCACGAAAGAAGCTCACAAAGTTTGCTCTCGGTACATGAACGACCTGTAGAATACTCGACAACTTTGAATATGGCATTCAATCAGCCAAAGGATCTGCCATTTACGCTATTCGTTCCACTTCTCTGAATTAAGTCATTTTCGAGATACTAAACTTTTCGTGCAACATTGCATTTTCAAAAAACTTGAAATATCTCCTAAACTACAAAAATTAGACATAGAAAACCTTAAATAAAGTTGATCTAGATTTCAGTGTACAACTCAAAAATGACATAAAATACAGGGTGTACCATTAAGAAAAACATAACTTTGGTACATTGCTAAGTTTTGAAACACCCTGTATATTGCCTATTATTTTTAAATTGTAGATCTAATCCACCTATATATATTCCAGTATGTAACTTTTTCAAAATTGTTACCATTTAACTACCAGAGACCACGGCGTTCCCACTGTTACACCCTGTATATACAAAGCCTAAGATTACAAATTTAAAGAAAGTAAGGGGGAGTTACATATATCTGTATGGACATTTAATGCTAATCCTAATTTATTATACCTAGCAATTTCTAGAGACTCAAGTAACTTACTTTCTTTAAATTTGTAATCTTAGGCCTTGTATATATATCTTGTACATTTGTAAAAATATCAGTCATTCATCCACCTGATGAAGTCACTGTGTGACGAAACAATATTGTAGTGGAATTACTATTAAATTTATTTTGAAACTTAAAATTATCGTATTTTATTTTCACCAGTGTTATGGAGTTTCAACAAGTGTCTCCCTTATCAATTAATTACAAAATTATTTCCAAAAACGGATAGAACTGAAGGTAACAGTGCTTGCTCCAGAATATCTTTATAAACTAAAGCTGTCAATCGTTCTTCCACTATAACATATTGTATCGAAAATCGTTCACCAACTGGTCTATAAACACGAACACGCCCATTACTGCATGATTGAAAACTTTTTTCATCTGAAAACACTACGTTTTCCCAAAAATTGACATTATTATTTATATGTTGAAAGGCGAAACACAGTCTTTCCTCTTTATTTGAATCTGACAAAAATATCTTATTGGCCGCACTTCGATTTCGTAGTTCACTCTCTTTTATTCTTTTTCGACTGGTTCTTATGGAACCAGGAAAATTGGTTTCCACTTTTGCTCTTATTGCGGTACTAAAAGGATGCTCCCTTAGGAAATTAACTAAACGCATATCTTCATCGAGGGTTGATATTTTCTGCCGCTCTGAAACAGTTTACAACATTTGAAGATCATCTCGTAAGATTAGCAAAATGCTTACGTTGTATCTTTCTTCTAATAATTCCAGTTTCCTCAATTTTTCGTTTCGCCAAAAGTATCGTGTTCTTCTCAACGTTTATTTCATTTGCGATGTGCCTAATGCTCATGCCGTCCTCTAGCCTAGTTCTAATTATTGCCTTTTGCAGTTCGTTTAATTGGGGCATTTTAAACTGACACTGACATTGCCAAATTTTTTGAATGTGGCAGGATGTGTCAAAAGACGGTATCTGAGTTTGTAGGGGCCGCAACTGTACGTTCTCATAGAATGTATTGTTGAATGTTTGCATTGCAATTATTGTTCATATGAATTTTGTATTCGCCCCGCGAGATGGTGGGGAAAGGGGGGTGGCAAAAATAGAAATGAACGAAAAATGCAACTCGGCAAACATACAACAATAAATGAATTCAATGTGATAACGAACTTGTTTACGGTAATAATTAATAGCCCCCGCGCGGGGGTGGGGGAAGGGGTGGCATAACATCAAAAAATTGGTATAAATCAACCGAAATACGAGTGCGGACAACGAATGGGGTACAGAAATTGCCATTAATTATTACCGTAAACAAGTTCGTTATCACATTGAATTCATTTATTGTTGAATGTTTGCATTGCATTTTTCGTTCATTTCTATTTTTGCCACCCCCATTTCCCCACCATCTCGCGGTGTGTAGATAACTGTCAAACATGTTCAGCAAAACAAAATAATGTAAAGTATAGTTAGAGAGGCATATAAGATTTTATGAAGCCATTTAATCAAAATTGTTCACTTTAGCAATATAGAAATGATCTCTCGCACAAACTGACTTATTTAATGAACTGTGATGTTAATGAAAATAGTGTTTTCGTGAAAATCTCTGCTATTGAATTATTTTTTAGTGTACCTTCGTATATTAAACATTTATGACTTTTTGTCAAGACCCCGTATGCAATGAAAACATAACATACATTTATTTCCTGTCGATGTCGTATAACGGATATGTTTCATATATTATTGCAAGTTGACAAAGGAAATGGATGAAATCACATCTTTATATTATGATTATTAACATGTAAGGATTGCAGAAGGTAGTGTGCGATGCTTTTTCCTTTCCTGGGGAACCGCGCTTGATATTTCAATGTCTATATCTACTACTCATTGCCTCGTCCGAAATAGTGATAAAAGTGACGTCACTTTCACAGGGAGATACGGTCATTGTAATACGTAAATATGTGTCATGAAGTAGTTGCTGGCGTTCAACGATTCCTAACATTTTTCCCACATGATTTAGTGGCAATGATCGTTGCATTTATGTACAGAACGTATTATAATAAACTTTATTCGGTTACAGGGTCCGACCTAGCTATTCTGCCGCTCCGGGCAAAAATAATATCTGCCGCCCTGCACAATGACACCTTAGGCATGTTATTCCATAGGTGGTACAATTTATAACCGACTTAAAATAATGAGGTATGTCCACCATACGACTTTCTTATACGTATGAGCGTTTCAAATTATAGAATTTTAAGAATGTTTTATACAAAAATTATTGAAAATCCTATTTTAAGCACTTCTATTCTCTTAATAAATCTCTATAGAATACATACTTGGCAAGATATAAAAACCAGTGCTACTCGCTAAGAGTAAAAGTGCTACTTCCGGTCCGAATTTTGAAATTTCATTAATACAAAAAATATTGCAAACCTAACACTAAATACTTTTGTACTCTTGATAAGTATATACAGAATGCATAATTTACGACATATTTGCAAAAAGTCTCTATTCGGTAAGAGGAAAAGTGTTACTTCCGGTCCGAATTTTGAAATTTTTTTTATGCAAAAGATATTTAAAATTAAGTTTTAAATACTTTTATACTCGTAATGTGCCCGCCTAGTAAGCATGACTTGCGAGACATTCGCAAAAAACTGATTTTCGATAAGAGTAAAAGACCTACTTCCGGTAGGAATCTCGAAAAACTTTTTTAATAATACTTTTCTCAAATTTAATTTTGAGTACATTTGAATTCTTTATAAATTTGCTTAAACTTAGTAACTGACGAAATATTTACAAAATTCGATTTTTCACTGAAGTAAACTACTACTTCCGCTCCATGGATTTTACTAAAAAACTAATCAGATTTCAAGAGGGAGATTATACACGTAAATACAAAATTTGGAATAGATATCTACAGCGGTATGACCGCTATCGTGACACACACACAGACATAGAGACATTTTTTAAAAACCACTTTTTCGGTATTAGGAAACTTCAAAACGTGGACATCTGCAATAATCTCGAGGTCGAAAATTTTCATCATTAGAATACTTCCTTATACTACGTATAAGAAATTAAAAAATGAGGTGTGGCCACCACACGACTTTCTTATACGTATGAAAGTGTTACTTCCGGTCCGAATTTTGAAATTTCAATTATACAAAAAATATTCCAAATCCAACTCTAAATACTTTTGTACTCTTCATAAATATATAGAGAATGCATAATTTACGACATATTTGCAAAAAATCATTATTCAGTAAGAGTAAAAGTGATACTTCCGGGCCGAATATTGAATTTTTTTTTATACAAAAGATATTGGAAATTAAGTTCTAAATACTTATGAATTCTTTATAAATTGGTCTAAACTTAGTAATTGACGAAATATTTGCAAATTTCTTCCGGTCTGCCGATTTTGCTCAAAATCTAATCAGTTCTCAAGAGGGAGATTATATTCGTAAATACAAAATTTGGAATTGATATCTGTAGCGGTTTGACCGCTATCGTGGTCACAGACAGACACGCAGACAGACAGACACACACACACACAGACATTTTTTAAAAACCACTTTTTTGGTATCAGGGGACCTAAAAACGTGGACATCTGCAAAAATCTCGAGGTCGAAAATTTTCATCATCACAATACTTCCTTATACTACGTATAAGAAAGTAAAAAGAGGTTATCATTTCGTTCCGTATGTATGTAATTGGAATTGCATAATATTCACATATGTTGGTTTACTAGACATCGACTTGTCTATTTTTCATCAAAATCGGTTCAATAGAGTAAAAGATATAGACTAAAATGTTATATACAGGGTGTTGATTTCAAAACTTCCCACCCTAAATTTCTGGAAATCTAGAAATCTATGAAAAATTTCCTGTAACACGTAAGAAGTATTATCGTTGGGACTATTTCCTGATGAAAAAACTGACTCACCCACTTTAACCTCCTGGCCCCCGGGAGCTACCCCATTAAAAATCTTAAATGGAAAGGGGCATCGAGTAATACGTCATTTTAAAGGTCTTTTAAAACAGTACATTTTGGCGTTATTTTTTTTTAAATTGATGGGTGCGTTTTGAAGATTTTTAAAAAATCTTTTGGTATTGTTTAATTTTTTGTATTTTGTTTTAGGCTTAAAAATATATTACTCAGACATACTTTAACTGCTGAAAATGTTTTATTTTTGTTTTCAAAGCTATTTAAGACATCAAATATTTTTTTTGCAGAAAAATTCAATCCAATAATTGTTCAAAATGTTGTCCTTTGATAGCTAAATAATGGTATAACCTATTTCAGAGGATTCTTACAGCAGAGGGCCTAGGTGAGGGAGAGCCTAGGTCTTTTGTGCGGCAAGTAGATTTCTGGATCGTATAACATTTCTGCTGTGAGTTTTATGCTGTCGTTGCTGTCGATGGAGTCATAGAATTTTCGGGAGAGATCCTCAATGAATTCTGGGATAGAGGGGGTGTTTCTCTCGTTGTGTATTTGCGAGTTTCTTACATACCAGGGGGCTTTCAGGACCATCCTGAGGGAAATATTTTGAAATATTTGTATTGATTTTATATGATCCATAGGTTAACGTGGGTCTTAGGATTTGTTTGTAAATTCTTAATTTTAGTTTCGGATCGAGAGTACTGGCGGAGCCTTCTTTAAGGTGGTTTTAAGGTGATATGAGTACGTGAGTCTTCTGTCCAGGTTGATCCCTAAGTACTTGACGCGTCGTAGCCAAGGTATTTCTATATGGTCGATGTAGATATTTCCTCGAAACGGCTTTATTTTGCTACGAAAGATGATGGCTTGGGTCTTATCTCTGTTTATTCCTATTCGCCAGGTATGGCACCAGGTTATGAGTTTATCGATGGCAGTTTGTAGGGCTGAGATAGCAGCGGTAGGATTAATTGACGTTGCTAAGATAGCTGTGTCATCAGCATATGTCGCCAAGAGGGTTTTTGGGTCTTGGGAATGTCTGATGTAAAAATTGCATACAGATACGACGAAAGGACTGAACTTTGGGGAACTCCGGCGGTGAGTATTCTGAGTGAAGAAGTTGAATTTTGAAGTTGTACCGAGAATGTTCTGCTATATAGAAAGATGTGTTATCCTGGAGAGCTGTGTGATGGTGGACTGATGTTTTCTGAATCCATGTTGCTCTTTCAGGAACAGTGTGGTGTTCTGTGGAGTGCTGTACCAATTTTGACAGGATTGCTCTTTCTGCTATTTTGTTAATTGCAGATAGTAGACTGATCGGGTGGTAGTTTGATGGGATGCTGTGATTCTTGCCTGGTTTCGGAACAATCACCACTGAAGCGTGCTTCCAGCTTTTCGGAAAGGTTTGAATTTTGAATACCGCATTTACAATATTCGGGAGAAACATGATCGCCTTGAATGGCATGTTCTTCAGCATTTTATTCGAGATGTCGTCTTTTTCCGGGGCCTTCCTAGGTTTTAGATCTTTTAATATGTTATTTATTTGCTGGGGGGTGATGAAGTCCGTAGTTGGTATGACAGGTTCGTTTTTCCTTTTGTAGGGATTTGTGAACCTGCTCTGCTGTCATAATCGTCTTCAGTTAGCGCTTGACATATTTTCCGTTTATAAGGATGGAATTTATGAAGTTTTGTAATTTTATTAACCGAACCTAAGGAAATTCCAGCTGCCGCAGAAATCTGACGTAATGAAGTATTAGGATTTATTCAGAAATACTCCAAAACTTCCAATTGAGCGCCTTCATTTAAAACTCCCGGCTGATTATGTTTTACATTTGCTCCAGATACAGTTAGAGTAAATTTGTCGATATAAGATTTAGGACATATCTATGAGATGTGATCTTATCCGGGTGCCTTTCGTTAAATGTTGCGACAGTTGGTAGAGCACATTGATTTCGGCTGCATAAATGAATAAAATTTCAACTCTTTCTTGCTAACTGTAAACCATTATTGTTATTTATTGTTTAAATAACTTTGAGTTGATAACACTAAATAACAATTTATACTAAAGCAACATACAATGTATTGCCAAACGGGGAGTATTGGAACAAAAAAAAATATTGTAACGTTTTCGGGTTCCAATAAACAACTCGTGCAATTATTTATTTAAAACAGTCTGTATATTTATATACTTAAATTTATATAACAATATAAAAACTAACGTAACACACTTAAACTACTACAATTTAATTATCACAGGTATTTATTTATTTCCATTACTAATATCTCTGTCCGTATTTATGTAACAGTTCTATTTATATAAGACGGCACTACTATATTTATTTATATTTATTTATTTCTCGTTTGTTGTCTGATCTGGCTGAAGTGGATTGGACATTTTTAACTCATATAAACGATGTCGACCTTGCTCTTCAACAATTTTATAATACCATTTACAACGTATTGGATGCTTCTGTGCATAAGTATTGTTCTGGTAATGTTCAGTCATCTTATCCAGAATGGTATACTTCCAACATAATTAAAAATCTAAAACTGAAAGATTATTATAGACGTCATTGGAAAAGATCCAACAATATATCGTACTATAATGAATTCAGTCGACTAAGAGCTCTTTGTAAAAATGATATTGCTGCTGCTTACTCAAAATACTTGGATGAAATTCAGTCCTCAATTCTAACTAATCCTAAAAACGTTTTTAAGTTTTTACAAACCAAGAAGTGCAGTTCCAGGATTCCCAATGGCCTGTCTTTTCTCAATGTTTTTCACGAATCTCCGCAGGACATCGTGGATGCTTTTGCTGAAAAATTTCGTACTTCCTACCATAACAGTACACCTTTTCATGACAACGCACCCAGTTCTTCAGTAAATCATTTACCTGTTGTTCTTCCATTAGTTTCTGAATCGGAGCTAATTGACATTATGTCCAAGTTTCCGCAGAATTTTAATTCTGGGGATGACTTAATTCCTAATTTTCTTATTCATGATGCCAGACATATTTTGGCGATACCTTTGGCTATTATTATTAATCTATCAGTTCGTTTATCTGTTTTTCCTTCCTCTTGGAAGCGTGCACGAATATGTCCAGTGCACAAAAAAGGTGATAAAACGCTTGTTGACAATTATAGACCGATATCTATTTTATCTAACCTTGCTAAGATTTATGAATCCTTTCTTTACTCATGTATATATCATGGCACTAAATCATACATCTCATCTGACCAACATGGCTTTGTCCGTGGTCGATCGACAGTTACAAACCTTATCACCATTTGTCAATATATAAGTTGTGAACTTGATGTGCAGGGTCAGGTGGATGTTCTTTATACCGATCTTAGCAAGGCATTTGACACCTTAGATCATGGTATTTTACTCACCAAATTGTCTGTGTATGGTTTGAGTTCCTCATTACTTAGACTTTTGGAGTCGTATTTACTCAACCGAAGTACATATGTTTATTACAATGGTTTCAAGTCCTTCGAGTTTGTTCCACAGTCTGGCGTCCCTCAGGGCTCCAATCTGGGACCCTTATTATTCATTCTTTTTATTAATGATTTGCTCACCTCATTATCATGTCCTACACTTGCTTATGCAGATGACATTAAAATTTATCAATCCGTCAGGACCTGGAACGACGTATTGCTTTTGCAAGAGAATTTGAATATGATCAGCGAATGGTGCATGCATAATGGTCTGGTTCTGAATGTTGACAAGTGTTGCCACATGACTTTTACTAGGAAGCATAGAATTATTTCATCCACTTATGTGATTGACGATCACAATCTTTCTAAGGTCAACGAATTTAAAGACCTTGGTGTAATTTTTGACAGCCGTCTAACATTTATCCCACATATTTCAAATTTATGTCTTGCTACCTCTAAAACCTTAGGTTTTGTTATACGTACCTGCAAGCATTTCAACAATATCGGTTTACTGAAAACTCTATTCTATAGCTTTGTTGCTAGCAAACTTGAGTATGCTTCCCCAGTCTGGGCACCACACTACACTTACCTCCAGTTAATGGTTGAGAAGATTCAGAGAAGATTCCTGAAGTTTTTGTCATACAAAATTGATGGCACTTATCCTATGCGCAATATGGATTACGCTACGCTTTTGGCACGACATGGAATGCAGTCCTTGACGTCGCGTCGTGAAAGACATGGTACGCGTTTTATTTGGAAGCTAGTGCATGGACTCATTGATAGTTCTTACATTCTTTCCTCCATAAATTTCCTTGTTTCGCGTATTTCTTCCCGATCTTACCCTACTTTCTCCCTTCCTATTCCTAGAACCAACTTACTATCTTTTTCTCCTGTAACAACTATGTGTCGCACAGCTGAGCTTATTTATGGTGATACTTTTTTTTAATATAATTTACTTGTATTAACGTCTTCTTTTGTATAATTTCTATTTCTAAATGTATGTATACAATTTTTGTTTTTTTTGTTTGTCCTGTTATTGGATTGATTATCCGTTGGGCAATAAATAAATTATTATTATTATTATTATTATTATTATTATTATTATTATTATTTGGCTACCACTATTTATTTCTTCGCACTCGATCCCGCAATGAATGAATCCATCGGTAACCCAGTCGCCTTATATACCTGCATGAAATGTTCTCGAAAAGTACCAGTAAATTCGGCAATATACCAGTGGAAATCTGGACTCTTCCTTGCTTACGCCACACATCTGCGAGATGACACATCCACGACTTGTTTACATATCGTTTTTATATGCCGCGCCGAGATGATTTATAATGATGTGTAAATAAGAGCGTTTTTATACGTCGCCCGGTCTGCCTCTTTTTTTTGCGTGTGACAATTTCGTTTTTATCGCGCCGAGAGATCTGATTCTTTTATTTAATGTAAACTCATTTCGTTACAATATACCGGGTGTCCCGTAAAAAACGCCAACAATAATAACTCTGTTATTTATTGTCCGATTTTATTCAAACAAAAAGAAAGTTAATTTGCATCAAAAATGCTACAAAAAAGTTGTTGTTTTCAGTTGTTTTTATTAATGTCAAACGATAGTCAACTTTTTTATTTTAAATGGAAACAAATATATTTTTAGCTATATTCGGATTGGATTTTTTTTTCTGAATTCAACAATGTATAAAATGTCTATTTTTGATAAACAATTATTGAAAAAAAATTATAAAACACTTAATAAATTTCATCTTTGTATTCCATTATTTATAAATTTTGGAATGTGCCACGAAAAAACAAAAATGCGATAAACGTCAATAAACGTCAGTGTGAGTGTCTATTAAGTCTTATTTATTGTTCTGCTTGAACGTTTTGCCACAAAAAAAGCATATTCGTAAAAATTAATAACAATGAGTTAACAGATATGTTGCAAGTGTTTTTTGAATGTAATAAAAATCGTCTTCAAGCAGTTCGGCGTTACAGCGTTCGTTTTCCGGACAGAGAAGTTCTAGATTCGAAAATATTTCAGAGAATTGAAACGAATTTGAGGAATTATGGATCATTTAAAAAATCTAAAACACAGCGACGTAGATTCGCCGAAGATACGGAATATGATTTTCTTCTTGCACTACAAGAAAATTCACGAACTTCGACTCGCGAAAATGCACATAATATTGGGGTATCAAAAACTACAGTCCATAGTATTTCAAGAAAACACAATTTTAAACCGTACATAGCTCGAAAAGTTAATGCATTAGAACAAAATGATCAACGCCGAAGAATACAGTTTTGTCGACTTTTTTTAAATGCATTAGAACAAGACCGGAGTTTTTACAGAATGATAATTTGGTCTGATGAATGCACTTTTAGCAACAATGGTATTTTTAATAGAAACATACATCGACAATGGAGCCAAGACAATCCGAGATTTGTCATTGAAAATAATTTTCAAAGACGTTTCAGCGTAAATGTTTGGTGTGGTATTTTAGGCGATCAATTAATTGGGCCGTTCTTCATAGATGGTTGCTTAAATCAAGAAAAGTATCACACTTTATTAAACGAAAATCTCCAAAACGTTTTAGATGAATTACCTTTGGCAAATTTAAATAGAATATTTTATCAACAAGATGGGGCCCCCGCTCACAACGCCATAGTAAATACTGATTGGTTGAACACCCAATTTGGAAATAGGTGGATAGAAACATCCGGTCCCATCGAGTGGCCTGCGCGTTCACCCGATCTTTCGCCCATAGATTTTTGGTTGTGGGCTTATCTACAAGATCGAGTTTATTTGACACCTCCAGAAAATAGACAAAGAATTATTAACACTTGTCAAGAAATACCTGCCGTTTGTCTTTTAAATGCGACTCGTGGAGTAATTAGGAGATGTGCGTTATGTATTGAACAAGGTGGCGGCGCAATTTGAACAATATTGTGAAGTGTTTTGTTTTGTTTTTTAGAATACCTAATACTTATAATACTTACGTTTTCAATGTTTCATAGCACATTCGAAATGTTATACATCATTTATTAAAAACATGGTCAATTTTAATAAATGGTTTTCTTTCAATAATCGTTTATAAAAAATAGACATTTTATACATTGTTGAATTCAGAAAAAAAAATTCAATCCGAATATTGCCAAAAATATATCTGTTTCCATTTAAAATAAAAAAGTTGACTATCGTTTGACATTAATAAAAACAACTGAAAACAACTAAAACACTACTTTCTTGTAGTATTTTTGATGCTAATTAACTGACTTTTTGTTTCAATAAAATCGAACAATAAATAACAGAGTTATTATTGTTGGCGTTTTTTACGGGACACCCGGTATATCCGCTTTTTATGCTATTGCCAATCTTTCGTTTAGAACATTATTTTATTGTGCTGTTACAAACATTGAATTAATGAACGCAAAATCGGTATAAAAACGTTCCTAAAAAATGCTTTTTTGTTTAATAAGTTACTACGAAAAAAAGGAAACGTATTCTGCATTAAACATAACTAAAAAGAACCATAAGATTGTTTATTTTCCATGTTTTTGCGAAATTTATAAAAGTTTTTAATATTGGCTTTTGTATCGTTGCTCTTGAAATATATCGAATAGCTAGAGATACAAAACAAAACAAACCAAAAGGATTTTTTTTTAAATCTTCAAAACGAATCAACCAAATTAAAAAAAATTAAAGCCAAAATGTACTGTTTCAAAAGACCTTTTAAATGACATATTACTCGATACCCCTTACCATTTAAGATTGTGGTGAATCAGTTTTTTCATCAAGAAATAGCCCCAACGATAATACTTCTTACGTGTCTCAGAGATTTTTCATAGTTTTCCAGATTTCCAGAAAAATTTAGTGTGGAAAAATTTTTGAAATGAACAGCTCTGTATAAGTCGGTTTATATTTATGTATTTTTGTTTACATCGACTTGATAATAAAATGTTTTCCCTGCAGTTTAAATGAATGAACAAAAAAAGAAGAAATAATTTTTTATAAGTTTAATTCAATTAATTAAAAAAGAAGCAGTAATTATGTACACATACAAATTGAATTAACCGTTTTTAAAAAATAAACAAATTAAATTAAAACAATTTTTTTCTGAGAATGTTAAACTCTACCTAGCATCAAAAATAATTTCCTCCGCACTTTTTGTTCTGCAAAATCTTTAATAATTCCTGATACATTTATATTGTCGCAAACTATGTATTCTACTGATATCATAGCCAATCCAGACAAACTCTTTTGTGTAATGGTGAACCGCTCAGATAATTTTTGATTATTTTTAATTTAGAAAAACCTCTTTCACAACTGAGCAATACTGATATTTAGAACAAACGTTATTTTGTGGTTAAAGCATTGTAATTAAATATCGTACTGTATACTGTTTTCCTTAGCAATGATCCCTCATTACTACGGAAGCTACCAAATGGTACGCAATTTGGTTACAATGTTGTGATCATGTATTAAACCCTAATTTGTAATAAAATTTATTTTGAATTTCCCGCTATCAAATACATTTTGAATCGCCCGCTATTTGCTTATTATTATTATTGAAAACTGTAATTTTTTGATGTCAGCGCCATCTATATTTGACTCCTTTCCGATCCAGAACACGGACAAAAATATTGCGTTGACTGCACTATTTATTCTGATCTGTGATTAGGGTGGAAAGCAAAGATCAATTTTCACATAAATTATTACACTGGCCTTCAAGGAAAATCATCATACACAATTTTGGGTGGATTGGACTTTGTTGCAAATAGAATGCACCACCGACGGTACCAACATAAACGCCAGCGAATGACCCATTGTCCAAGTCAAAGTTGGTCAAGTAAAAGACAACTAACACAAGATAGAAAAGATGGCAAAAAGCCTGATGGAAAAAGGCAAGAAGAAAATCCTTGCGCTTCATACGTAAAAGGATAGAATGACATAAGGAACAAATAAGTAAATATTTGCAACCAATAATACAACACCTCTATGCAATCAACCAAGCATAAATTATGCGCATCAATGAACCGTGATCGTTACGGTTCCCAATTTTTGGGAGTATAAATACACGTCCATTTTCAAAATAGAATCAGTTATTCTTCGTTCGTCATCAAGAAAACGACGACCAAGATGCTTTTCGAGATTTTGCCGTTAGTAGTGTACCAGATGGCCGGACCAGGATGGTTGGAGCTTCCAGTCGAGCTGATCGCCGTTATTTTGAGGTAAGTTTTTTTTTTTAATATTGGTTTTTGTACTTTAAATGTTGTTGTAAAGATTTTATGTTAAATATGTAAATGTTTCTTTCATTTTCAGATACTTAGATGCTGACTCTTTACTCAGCACTGTCAGAGCCTATAAGAAGTGTAGATACGTATGCCTTGGAGATCCAGTTCTACGTCGACAATTGAAGACGTTGCTGCAAGACGAGAAAAAACGGAAGATGGAGATGTTAATGAAGCCACCGTCAGGCGCAACGGTGTTTAGAAAGGACACAGCCAGGATCTTCAACAAGAATGCACAGAAAACTGTGAAGATGGAGCCCGTTGCGAAACCAAAAGATCTTTCAGACATTTCCCAGGATTTCTCCATTAGGAAGAATGTCCGATTAACTGACACTAGTATTAGTTGTAAGAAGTTACGATTGTAAAATGCTTGTTTTACTGTAATTTATGTATGTAATTATAATATTAGAAATAATGAAAATATACATATATATTTTAAAATTTATTGGCCTCTTATTCAACAACTTCAATGCATTTATGTAAAAAACTAAACAAATTCATGGAATCAGTTTTCTTAAAAACAGGAGTATATTTCAACGGCTATTTGGCATTGGAATAAAAAAAAAATATCAATTCCAAAATTAATACAGTAGTACCCCGTTATCCGCTGACTCCGTATCCGCGGTTTCAGTCATCCGCGATTTATCTATGATGAGCAGACAACGCGTTATATCAATAAATATAAAAGTTATAGGAGCATTTGTCGATATATCGTCGTATACATATATGAGTCATCCCCTGAATTCGGGGCTCTCTTATGATAAGTTAAACAAGTTGGAACGTGCTTAAGGTGCCACTCGCTTTGACTTGTACATATAAACGCTCCTGTTAACTATGAGTTTAGTACTATTCAAATTGTCGGACAAGACAGTGCTTGCAATAGTTTTTAAATAAAGCAAGTAAATTTGAAAGCCATTTTAAAATGGCTTCTAAACCAAAAAGAAAACGTGAAATGCTCACTATTAGTGAAAAAATAAAAATCATTAATATGATTGAAATAGAAAAAAAACCTATTGCAACTGTTGCTAAAATATACAATAAAAACGAATCTTCGATACGAGAAGTGTTAAGAAACAAAGATAAGATGCGAGCTAGTTTTTCTAGTGCACCCCAAACTGCAAAAGGTGCAACCACAATACGTAATAAAGTGTTACTTAAGGTAGAAAATGCCTTAAATTTATGGGTGGAAGATATGACAAGAAAACATATTCCTATCGATGGCAAAGTGCTACAACAAAAGGCGTTGGTTTTATATGAAGATATGCAGACCCAAAATTATACTGAAGAGGAAGGAAAATCATTCACAGCAAGTAGGGGGTGGCTGCATAGGTTTAAAACTCGGTTTAATCTTAAAAATATAAAAACGACAGGGGAATCTGTGTCGGCTGATCATGTAGCTGCTGCCCTGTTTCCAGAAAAATTTAAACAAATTATTGCAGAAAAGAATTATCATCCTAAGCAAGTTTTTAACTGCGATGAGACTGGTCTTATGTGAAAAAAAAATGCCTCAACGGCCTTATACTCATAAGACTGCAAAGAGTGCACCAGGCTTTAAAGCAATTAAGGATTGACTTACCTTAATATTTTGTACAAATGCAGCTGGTCATATGATTAAACCCGGACTTGTTTACCGATCACAGAATCCACGTGCTCTTAAATACAAAGATAAAGCTTGCCTGCCTGTGTTTTGGCAATCAAATCGAAAGGCGTGGGTTGCGGCTGTTCTATTTACACAATGGTTTCATCAATGCTTTATTGCGGAAGTCGAAAGATATTTGGAAAAGGAAGGATTACCATTTAAAGTGCTGCTGATACTAGACAATGCTCCTGGGCATCCTGTGTCACTAGGCACAGAAGATAAAAATGTTGACGTGCTTTTTTTACCACCTAACACGACCTCATTGCTTCAACCCTTTGATCAAGGTGTCATTAGATGCTTTAAAGCCATATATATTCGACAGGTTTTCGAAATGCTGTATACAATGGCTAACGAATGCTCTGATATCGGGCTCATGGAATGCTGGAAGTCATTTACAATTGCTGACGCAATTCTATTTATCAAAGGAGCGATGGAGGAATTAAAGTCAGAAATGATAATAGCATGTTGTTGATATTTAACATAGCGCAGAAAATAGATGGAGAAGGATTTAACGATATAAACGAAGAGTGTCAAGTATTCACCAACGAGGAATTGGAAGACCTTGTGAAATCTTCTCCAGAAGAGAGTGACGATGAGGATGAGGGTCAACAAGAACCGCCATCATGGAGGCTTGAAAAATTTTCAGCGATATTTGGAACTGCTCAAACAGTAAAAGAACAGATAGTAGAATATGATCCAATAATGGAACGCAGTATTAAAATTACTCGCACTATAACAGAAGCCTTGAAACCTTTGGAGGATTTGTTTATTGAAATGAAAAGACGAAAACGACAACTACCAATAACAATGTACATTGAAAAAGTCGACAAAACTATCGATAATGCACAGCCATTAACATGGTTTGCTTCGGATCTAAGTAAACAATCGACTGCTAACTTGGACTTGGAGGAAGATGAATGAATATGTAGCTCACGATGATAAAGTTTTTCTTGTTGTATATTTTCTTGTTGTGTATGTAAATATGTACTACATATATGTACATATGTATGAACTTATATATTTATTAAACTTAAATTCTATTTGTGCCACAGCACAAGAATATTTATTTATTTATTTTAAATAAATATTATATAACTTATTTTTTCTTGTTTCATTCTTTTAACTTTGCTTCATATTTCATATTGTACTCGAAAATAAAGCGTTCGCTACTATCCGCGGTTTTCAGTATCTGCGAAAGACCACGGAACCAAACCCCCGCGGATATGGGGGTACTACTGTAATTTTAAAACATTATTAACAGGGTGAGATTATTGCCAAAATGGTTCAGTACTGTAGCGTTTCATAAACGTACCTGTCTCGTTGAAAATTTTTTGCTTAAAATGGAATCCTATCAAATTCGTCTATTTGTGATCACATGTCTCAAAATAACCAATAAACTCATCATTTAACTGATAACAACCCTAGGGTAGTTTTCACTTCTGTCATCAAGAGGTTGCTACGCAATGGTTTTGACGCTTATTTAATTTAATTGTATAAAATTTTTCAAAATGTCACTTTCTCGTTTTGGTATTCAAAATAATGAGTCAATTGACAAAATCATTGAAGAAAATGTACCAAAAAATACTATTAATAGTAAAAAATACACATGGAAAACATTTATAGACTTTTGCAACACCAGGAAATATGAGTTGGATGGAAATCGTACAATTGAAGAACTTGCTTTAATACTGAAAGATTGGGCAGTTAATATGAAAAAGAGAGATGGCACGGACTTTAAGGAAGCTACAGTTAAAACTATGTGGAATGTGACAAGTAAATTACTACAAGAAAAATATTACAACGAGTATAATATCATGATAGACCCCTTTAACAGTGTTGCATTCAAACAAGCCCGAAATGCACGCGACGTAGCACGAAAAAATTTACAAATAGATCCCACTAAACGTAAAACGAGTTCAGTCCCATTAAGTTCAACCGAAATGAACAAAATTATAAACTTTTGGGATGAAAATACCCCTCTAGGTCTCCTACGCAAATTTTATCATATCGCCGCGGTGGAATTGGCATGGAGAGGTGGTGAGGCTGTTGCTTGCTTGGTTGAATATTTTCATATCGAGAAAAACAATGATGGCTCTCCAACTAACAGGGTCGAATACAATCCAGTTTTCAGTAAGACCTGCCAAGGAGGTTCAAAGAACTGCGCTTCTAGTAAATGGTTAGTTCAAAATAGTGACAGCAACGTTTGCCCTGTTAGATTATTTTTAAAATTATTATCGAAAAGAGGAAAAAATATCAAAACAAACAGACTATTTTTAAAACCGAATCGCCATTGGAAAACAGAAAATGATAAGTGGTACGACAATGTACCTCTGGGTAAGAATACCATCAACGGATGGACAAAATCTTCTGCTGAAGCAGTTGGTTTGGATACCAAAGAGAGGAAAATTACCAATCATTCCAATAGGGCAACTGCTGTTAGTACACTTGCTAAAAATGGAATTGACGAACAACAGTTGTTAAAAATTACAGGCCACAACAATGCAAATTCTATAAAACCTTATTTAAATATCGATCAAGAACATCACAATAGAATAATCAATAGTATGCGTGGAAACACATCTTCAGTAACCGAAGCGAATACATCATCATCGAAATATAATTTTTCGAATTGTTCTTTCAATAATTGTGTTTTTAATAAATAATTTTCATTGAATCGCAAAAAATTTTCTTACCGAATATCCCGCGAGCATTGATAAATACTCATAATTTTATCACAACTTCTCAAGCACGTTACTTTAGGTTAACAGCCCTCCGCCTACGGCGTCGGGCTGTTACCAAGTAACGTGCTTTCAAAAACTGTGATAAAATTATTTCGTACTGTTTTCAATGCTCTTGGGATATTATAGCTGATAATAGACTCCATAATTTCAGTCAACTGTATATTGCGTGCAAAATTGTGTCATGTAAAATTACGATGTCTGTCTTGGTAGGGCACCATTCATTGAGGAGAAAATATTTAAGTATACGCTTGCAGGATTTATTTAAACAAAACAAAAAAAAAAGAAGAAAAACGAAATAACAGGATATCCACCTAACAAATTGTGACGTTGACGAGACAATGCATATAAATACTTTTAAGCGTATACATACATGCAAACATGAGTTTTCACATAAATTAGTGTGATTCGTGGAAAAGTAGTCTGTGAATGCCGTCTTTGTTAAATTATTATTTATATACCGAGTGACAATGTAATAAACTAGAACGCCTGTATGCCATTACGGTACAGGTACAGCCAGAAAAAAGTGGGACAACTCTTATATGAAATTTTGCTTTATTTTAGTTGTTATTGCTGGCTTTTAAAATTTTAACGAATAGCACATAGTAGTCTCATAACTTCATAAATGTCATCAATTTGTCAACGATACATTTTTTCGTAAAAATGCCACACATTGATATTGTTGATAAAGCAAGAATAATTGCTAATGCAGGAATTGGATAATCTATTAGACAGATTGCGCTACAATTTAACATTAATAAAAATACAATGTTTAAAATTGTTAGAAAATGGAGAGATGAAGGAAACAAAATATAAACAGAAATCTAGGATCAGGTCGTAGAAGAATTACAACTCCCGAACATGATTTGGCTTTGGTGAATGTGTTAAGAGGGAATCCACACAAAAACCTAAATTAAATGTTGGGCACAAAGAAAACCGACTTGGATTTACATTACATCATATGGACCAAAATGAAAATTTTTGGAACACGGTGATCTTTAGTGACGAGAAAACTTTTCAATCCGCTTATAATGGTAAAATTCGTGTCTATCGGCTCAGAAACATCAGATTCGATGAACCGTATGTGTGTGAAAATAATAAAACTGGCCGGTTTTCGGTTAACGTGTGGGCCTGGTGTTTTGTGACACATTGAAGGACGATTAAATAGTATTGAATATATTAGAATTTTAGAAAATATTATGGTGCCTTCAGTGTCACAATTAAGTCCCGAAAGATATATTTTTCAGCAAGATAACTGCTCAATCCATCGAGCTCATCAAGTGATTGAATGGTTTGACGCAAATAATATTCATGTGCTTGACTGGCCAAGTTGTAGCCCAGATTTAAACCCAATGGAAAACGTGTGGGAAGTATTGTCTCGTAATATCCAAAGAAGAAATGTTCGACCACAAAACGTGCAAGATTTACTTGAAACAGTTAATCATGCGTGGGATGAAATTTTGGCCGAATACTGTTTAAATATTTTTTTTCTATGCCGCGAAGAGTAAGCAGATGTTGTAAATCGAAATAATTAATAATGAGATGGACTTTCCCAAAAATAGGATTTAACTCTACTGATAATCGGTTTACAGGGCAATTAGAACTTACGTAAGAAATCCTTTTCAGAAATGTAGGTATTAATGCAGGTATATTATACCGTACGACTAATATCAATATAAGAAAAAGAAATAATTTCCTTCATAGTTTGTTCATTCGTAAACGTGTTATGGTCTGTGCTATTTGGTGAAACAAAAGTGAATTAAAAAGTTTTGAAAATGCCGAAGATAGCTAAAGCGAAGTCATCTCTAATAAAAAATTGGATAAGTGATTCAAGTGCACTAAAAATTATTATTAAGTGTTTTGTGCACACTCTGCGACAAAAGGGAATTTTGAAATATTTTGTCAATAACAAGTTCTACAATTATTAGAATTTTTTTGTGTTCATAAATATGTATAATGAAACAATTTCATAATAAATTATTATTAGATATGTTTAATTTTATGTTCTTTAAAACTAATATATCTTTGTAATTTCATCAGAACAGGGTTTCTGAAAATTTGAATAAACCGCGGCAGCAACTTTTGGAGGAAATTTTCTCAGTAATTCGAAGAATCCACAAGAAGCACTTTCCAAAGATTTGTGTAATCTTTTTGTGGGTTGTAATATTCCTTTACATAAATTGGACAATCCGATATTTCAAGAATTCCTGAAAACTTATTGCAAAGTCGATGATAAACCCATTTATGTACCCAGTTCCTCAGCTCTACGCAAGAAATACATCAACGAAGTTTATGAAGATGTTACCGATGGTATTAGAAAGGAGCCGTCAGGTTGCTAATTTGATTATTGGAACCTTAAATGGTTCAACTCAATCTAAAAGACATTTAATTAATGTAGGTAATTTAGACAAAACAAATCATGTTACCATAGCCAGGTTTATTAATGAGTCCTTAGCGAATTTCTTTTTACCCGACAAAGTACCTTTTGAAAAATTTATGTTAATGGTAACTGACGCCGCTTCGTATATGTTAAAATCAGCTCAAAGTCTGAAAATTTTTTTTCCCAATTTAATCCATTGTACTTGTTTGGCTCATGGTTTAAATAGGGTGGCTGAAAAAGGTAGATTAGAGTTTCCAGATGTAAATAATTTAATTAGTAATATCAAAAAAGTATTTTTAAAAGCGCCCTTACGAGTGCAATTATATAACGAAATGCTTCCCGGCATTCCATTGCCACCAGAACCTATCTTAACAAGATGGGGAACATGGCTTAAATGTGCTGTGTTTCTTGTCGATAATTACGAAGGCATCAAAAATGTTGTAAATCAATTTGATTCAGCAACCAGTCTTGCCATAGAAAAGTGTAACGTAATTTTCAATAATTCGACAATACAAAATCAGCTATCATATATTAAATCTAATTTTGCGATAATTGAGCAGGCAGTTACTAGATTAGAAGATAGAAATTTATCTTTAAATGATGGTGTTGGCATTGTAAATGATATTGAAGAGAAAATTGGAAAAGTCAACGGATTGACTGGAAAAAGAATTAAAGAAAAATTCGCCGCAATTCTAAGCAAAAATGGAGGTTTTGTTACATTAAAATCTATAAATAATGTAATTAATGGCAATTTTAATGAAGACATTAATATAAGCCCCACATTAATACCTAGTTTTAAGAGTGCACTGATCACATCTTGCGATGTTGAATGAACATTTTCCCAATATAAACATATACTTACAGATCGTAGACATAATTTAACTATGGAAAATTTAAAGAAACATATGGTTATTTATTGTAATAAATAAATAAATATATAATTTGTAAATACGACAATTTATTTTAATAAATAAATATACAATTTGTAAATACGACAAATGAATTTTAATTACCTAAAACATAATAAATAAATGCACATCATAAGTGCATATTGCATGCATATTTGGCAAACTTTTTAGTGCATATTTTCCAGTCTCTAGTTATTGACGTTTGTTTTTCAAAGTCCTACCACATTAGGCAAAAAACTGTCCCACTTTTTATTGTCCGTAACTGTACAAAATACATATACGACATGTCCCAAAAATATATGGAAAAAATTCCATCGCTGTTAATTTCAAAGTAATTAATATTCAAAGTTAACACTTTAGGTGTCGTTTGTCTAAATTACTGCAAAACGTTTTAAAGATTGGTTTTGAGATGGTCAATGGTATAACAATTTTGAACAACTATAACCAGGTTTGTAATTAATCACTAATTATACCATTTACACAACATCATTTTCCGCTAATTCTTTATTTATTTATTTATTTATTTATTTATTTATTTATTTATTTATTTATTTATTTGATACACTAATCAACAGACAGATGTCTAATTACAGATTAGGGAAAAAAATATACATACATGATAATAAAATAAGAAAAAACACATGGTATAAAAAAAACAAAGTAATAGTAACAATAATAACAATAAATATAAATGCTGTACTAAACAGTAATGACAGCTCTAATATCCCGGATATTACAATTGAAAATGTCAAGAGACGGATATTCATTACAAATGTTACACATGTGATGTAAAGGTGATTATCTAAGGATATTAGTCCGCGGTGTACGGAGGTAAAAACTGAATGTCGACCGCGAAGATACCCGAGGAATATATAAAGGCAGCTGTGCAAGAATTACCTGAAGAAACATATGGCAACGTTGTCCTAAATTTACACATAAACCACTTGAACGTAAAAAAATATCGAAATCAAAATTGCTTTTTAATGTCATTTTGACGTTGTCAAATTGTCCTGCTTATTTCAACCCTATTACTAGCTTATTACTTTTGTTGTTTGTAATATTCGAGTTTTGCTGTCTTGTATTGGTGTTTTTTTTTTAAATTAATATTAAAATGTTTTCAAACGACGAATATGCAGCCATGATTTGGTGCTGGAGGAACGCGGAAATAATGCTGCCGCTGCTGCTAGAGTCTATCGCGAAAGGTATCCTTTGAGAAGACATCCTAGTAGCAATGTGTTTAGACATTTAGACCGAAGAATAAGAGAAACAGGAAGCATATCACCAACAGGTGTCTTTTATCGGGATAGAGGTCATCCAAAAACTGCATGGACTCCTGAAGTAGAGGATGCCGTTTTAAATTTATTAGCGGACAATCCAACTATATCTACACGTGAACTCGGTAATATACTAGACATATTACACAGTTCAGTTGGCCCGAATTATCGTATCACCAACAGGTGCCTTTTATTTTCTAAATTTCCTTTGAAATTGTCCCGAATTTCTTTTCCCGAAAACTCTTCCAACACCATAACGAATAAAAAACAAAAAAGGATTACGCATATCCATCGTTCGAATCGCAAGTTATGGTCTATAGAAAAAATCACTTTCTGTTTTTCCCGAATTTTCCAATTTTCCGAGCAACTATCCAATTTTTCTTTCCCTAAAATCCCTATTCGAACTATTACGAACACATTAAAAAAAATAGCCAAATCGGACCAGCCGTTCTCGAGTGACAACAAAAAACAATGGAGGGCACAATTCTACCCAAGCATAACATAAACAAAAATCTTCAGTATTTGCAAGCACGTTTTTGTTTAGTCCAGTTTTAGTCTAAATACAATGTTAGCATGTGTGCCTATTTTATTATTCCTTCTACAATTTTTGCTGCACGTAGTTGTTACACCCAAACCTTTGAGACGTTTTTTTTACAAAAACAGCCATAGTTCAAATTTGTGTTTTGTGGGAAATCAAAAAAAAAAACTAATAAGATTGTGATCTTTGTTTTGATTACCACAATTATTTCAGGGGAAGCCTAGTGTTTTATATTTTTTAGTTTCCTTAAATAATTAACTTTCTAACTTGATCCTATTGCGCAAAAAAATATCTGAAAAGTCCAATGTTATAATAGACTTTGGCCGTTTTTTGTCAGAAATTAGCTAAAGAAATAAAGAACAACAGATAAGAACTTGAAGAAAACTTTACTAAACGTCTTCCAAACAAAGTACTATTACTATCAGGACACTAAAATTAACTAGTCTGGTCTTCAGCATCACTGCTTGTATCGTCACTGTCCATTTCCACCTCACTGGAACCAGTGCTCGTACTTGCTTCTTGAGAATATTGCAGGTTTTGATAGTACCGAACATTTTCAAGATTTTGCAGATACTTTGCCAAATTGGAGAAATATCAAATACCAGACCAATTCATAATGAGGTACCACAAGGATCGATATTGGGACCAATTTTATTTTTGATGTACGTTAATGATCTCCCAAAAAATATAACACCTAAACAAAGCTGTCTCTATGCTGATGATACATCCTACGTAGTAACTGGAAAGTCAATTGACGAAATTGTAAAAGAGAGCAAACGGGTAATGGAAGAAATCACACAATGGTTCCAAGATAATGAACTAAAATTAAATGAAAAGAAAACACAGCATCTCTGTTTCTCAGCAAGAAATGAACAGTCATCCCACGCCATTCGATATCTGGGGCTCACGATTGACAATAAACTCACTTGGGACATGCACATATCAGAATTAGCTAACTCGCTAACGATAGCTATATATACTATAAGAAGACTGAAGACTATTGCTACCCATGCCGCTGCAAAATCTGCCTATTTTGCGAACTTCCGCAGTAGGATAAGCTACGGAATTTTGTTTTGGGGCACATCACCTGCAGCAACAAGAATCTTCTGCTTGCAAAAAAAGCGATTAGAGCTCTTTGTAATCTGAAATACACGGATGGATGTAAGGAACATTTCAAGCAAGAAAGAATACTGACCTTGCCTTGCCTATTTATACTTACATGTATAAAATACGTCAGAAAAAACCAAGAAAAGTATATATTGAATGGAGAGCATCATAACTACGAAACTCGCCACAGAAAAGAGTTCCAAATCCCATATCACCGCCTGCAAACGACACAACGCTACGTAGACTATTGGGGGCCCAAACTGTATAACAAAATCAAGAACCATATTGAAGAGAGGGACAAATTATTCATAAAAAAAGTGGAGGAAATTTTAAGCTATCACAGCTTTTATTCAATAGAAGAGTTCTTAAAGTGTGACTTAGAACATTAATGACTTTTAAATACATTAATGCATTATATACACATTATTGTTTTGTTGTTATTGTTTGTTTTATTGACATATACAGCTAACTGTGCATTTTAAATTAATTCACTGACTTTCTTGTAATGGTAATTACAACGAATAAAATATTATTATTATTATTATTATTATTAAAAATTCCAAAGAAAAGCTAGCTTCTGAGGTTTTACTTGAATCCTTCCTTCATATGTTCGCTAGGCAGTGTCTTTCTATTTCGAAGGTGTATATAGTATCCCAAGATCCTATGTAAACGAGCTCACATTGGATGTAGTCTCGATCAGCAGATATTTGAATGACTCTCACTGTTTTTATTTTCATGGGAGGCTTTGGATTTGTCAGAAAGTATGGTTCTAAGGCTTCAGATAGGTTTACGAAGCCACTCTGCGGTACTTTTACGAAAGTAAAAGCCGCAGGTCTTTCTCTTGCTTCTAAGATTAAGCGGTCTCAATCAGACTGCACTTCTGTCTTATATTTTTTGGCCTCAATCAAGCTGAAGTTTTGATCATTTGGCAATAATCGGGTATATGCGCATATAGGAGCCCTGTTTTTGCTAAAACGGAGTTGCCGAATCGTTCAGTCGCATTCTATTTTACGGAAACCATATTTAACCTCAAAATATGAAATTTTGGACATTGGCGGTTTCTGTGAGACACGCCTCATTTATATTTGACATTTAGTTCCCTATTTTATTTGTCACCAACTTCAACAACAACAAAATTAGTGTGGGATAAAGTAAGACTTTATACAACCAAAACGGGCGTCGTAAAGTAAACTTTATAGCACCTAAATAGAAAAACGACTCTTTTTGACGAGAGTTCGGTAAAAAAAAAACATCACAAAAACTTTGTACGTTGTTGCTTCTTTTTTATCTTCTATTATTATCAACACAGCAAACATTTGTACAAAATTTGATGAAAAAATACATACTTTGACTTGTTGAATCGTTTATTTTTTGTCACATAGTATAATCATTGTAAATAATCACCCGTGTATATACGTAAATAGCATGCCAATTACTTAAATGAAAGTTTTACTTTTAGGAAGTCTCCTTCGAAAAAGCAAGTACCCACCTACTAAATTAATGAAAAAGAATGTGCATTACATAATGTTTTACATAACCATTTCGTTAATTTATTATAATGGGAAAAATGAATTATCGTAAGAAACCTTCGCGGTAGAATATGGTAAATATCATGAATAAAAATATATCTAATAGCTTCCTGATAATAACTTCATTATGCCGAGTTATTAATTTTATTCGCTTGTGCGATTTGTTGTTGCGCATTGTTAATTAATGATAATGAACAAAGTCGAATATACTCGTTTCACAGAAAGAAATATCTACGAAATTTGAAAACATACCAAAATATGTATATTCTTGAATAAATGTTGGTTGGATATGGGAATGATTGTACTTGTAAATCATCAACCAACTTTTTAACCTAAGGACAACACTGATTCCTTCACTAATAAATAAGGCGCGGACATGACCGGATTAAACTACGACGAAGTTACAACGGAGCAAAGAAATAATGTAAACAACACACGCTTACTGAATAGCACTAATTCATATGTTTTAGTATTTTTAAGTTAAATATATGCCGTTTGATTTGCCTAGAACAATTATTTAAAAAGTTACGGGTTTCGAAAAAAAAATTTTTTGAGCAGTGAATTTTATATACAGTGCTTTTCATTTAACTGTGGCCATAGGGATTTACATGCTAATATTTCGACTCCCTGTGAACTTTCGTTCTCATAAAAATATTTCATCCATTTTTGCATTACAAGTTGAAGAATTTCTTTCTTTATTAAAATGATTTCAATTTATCATTAGAAATTACAATGAATCTACCAAAAATTTTTTTTTAAATCTCATTTTATACGACTTTTTAATTTCTAATAGCTTGGATTTTACGCTGACATTTGCAATTTTTGGCCGACACGAATAAAATTTAACACAATGTTATAAGATAGGTGTGTTTTCTTATAAAAATTTATAAATTTTATAAATAATTTTATTGAAATAAGGAAACATAATTTTCCCTGTGAACTTTCGTTCTCATAAAAATATTTCATCCATTTTTGCATTACAAGTTGAAGAATTTCTTTCTTTATTAAAATGATTTCAATTTATCATTAGAAATTACAATGAATCTACCAAAAATTTTTTTGAAATCTCATTTTATACGACTTTTTAATTTCTAATAGCTTGGATTTTACGCTGACATTTGCAATTTTTGGCCGACACGAATAAAATTTAACACAATGTTATAAGATAGGCGTGTTTTCTTATAAAAATTTATAAATTTTATAAATAACTTTATTGAAATAAGCAAACATAATTTTATTAAAGTAATCACTTATTAAAGAAATTGTTCAAAGTGTTGTCCTTGTGTGGCTAAACAATGTCCCAACCGTTCAGAAAAATGTCTACGCGTCTTTTGTAACTCTCGAACTGTGATGGAGTTGCAAGCCTCTGTTATTCTTCTCTTCAACTCTTCTAAGTTCTCTGGCTTATCTCGCACATTATCGTAGACTTGATTTGATAAATGACCCCACAAAAAAAAGTCGAGAGGAGAAAGGTCTGGGCTTCGGGCAGGCCATTTAAATGGTCCAAATCGCCCTATCCAACTATTGGGAAAACTTTCATTTAAAAATGCCGTTATAACTGCGGCACTATGAGCTGGGGCTCCATCATGTTGAAAGATAATTTGTCCATTCGCTCTCAGGTCGTCTAAACGAGGGCCTACTTCCATTTGAAGCAAATCCAAATATTTTTGATGATTAAGGCACCCATTAATAAAAAATGGCCCCAAGATGTTATTCCCTACAATTCCAGCCCAGACGTTAACTTTCTCAGGCCATTGTGTGTGAGATTCTCGAATTTTGTATGGATTTTCTCGTGCCCAAATGCGTCGATTTTGTTTATTGACTGGCCCATCTAACTTAAATGTACTCTCATCAGTAAATAGAATTTTCTTTAAAACGTTTTGATCATTATTAATTTTTTCCATCCAAAGTTCACAAAATTCCATCCTTGGCAAGTAATCTCGTGGTAATAATTTGTGCACATTTTTAATTTTGTATGATTTGTACTTTTCCTTTTTTAACACCCTGAAGCAACTACTCTGCGAAACATTAAATTGATCCGCAAGGGAATGCAAGGTAGTAGCCCTCATCTTCTATTGCCAAACATAAATTACTTTTCACCTCTTCTGTCAGAACCAAAGAATTTCTCACACGTTTATGATGCTCAGAATTAAGACAACCTGTTGTGCGAAAAGTGGCGTACATTTTAAGGACTGTCGTCTTACTAGGAATGGGACGATTGGGATGTGCAGCAGCAAAGTTATCTACAATTTCTCTGCTAGACATACCTTTTATGTATCCCATAACCAATTCCACTCTTTCTTTGATGGTATAAACCGACATTTTCTTTAAAAGTCACAATAAAAAGCTTTGGCGGAACTTTATAATAATTAAATGACAGCAAGCATAATGACATTTTAGCCACGTTGATTTTTCTGGTTTAATTATCTGTGTTATTATTCCATCTTGTAATGATAAAATAAAAAAATAAAACATGTTCATGTTATTGTGGCAATGTACATTTCGTAGAGAAATGTTTGATTTATTAATGAAAACCAAAAATTTCTTAAAATTTATACGACTACAAAAGTTAACAGGGAGTCGAAATATTAGCATGTAAATCCCTATGGCCACAGTTAAATGAAAAGCACTGTATACATAAGTATACACATATAAAATGCATCAGGAAATTCAGTAACATGATGATGTATAAAATAATATAACTTATATGTATGGTAGAATTAAGGTTTATAAAAATTATAAAGAAAATGGCAAATTCTTAAACACTCTTTAGTTAAACGCTGTATTTCTTCATATTGAAAAACACCGGGCGCGGACATGACCGGTTTAAACTACGACGAAGTTACAACGGAGCAAAGAAATAATGTAAACAACACAGGCTTACTGAATAGCACTAATTCATATGGTGAACTGCAACATCTGTTTACGCCCGAGAAGTACCCGAGAATGAGAGCAAAACATGCCCATAAAATAAGGAATTTATGAGTAAAATCCTTTTTTCATCGGCGTAGGTAGGAGCGTGAGGGGTTTTTAAAATTTATTATATTTACCTTATATTTCGCAAGAGAAATAAAATTTTCATTCATACTTACGTTAGTTTTGCTTTTTCATTGTTTTAACTGTTAATTACGTACTTCGTAATTTTTGTAATAGCTTGTTTACTACCGGTTTACTGAATCGATCAATTATTTAAACGTAAGTGTGCACTGGATTTCGTTTAGTTTCAATAACATTTAGTTATCATTTATTTAGATCTAGAACGTTGTTTATGTTACTTTTTCTGATATGAAAATGAATTGTCAGTGATTCCGAAATTTATTACAAAGTCTGGAAAATAGAGTTAGAGAATGTCAAAATATCACACGTTCGTCACTTAGCTTTGCTAAAACATACACATAAATAGTTTTTATCCAGAGAATTTCGATAGTTTACAAAATTTCATTACAGGTTTAAATGACAATGCTTGAAGTATTTCTGAGTGCGAGGAACTAACACAAATCCCATATTTAAAAAATCAGTTGTTATTCCTTCAGGAACACTTTGGAAATTTGTCTATACTAATCACATATTTAGAAAATCGAAATCTCAAATTAAAAGATGGATTAACCACATTAGACGTGGGCTATTAATAATTTCAAAAGTATTCCGACTTCGGATGTGGCCTTCGGCAAAAGTTAGACGCAGTTTTTAATAGAAATCCAGATTTAATAACATTGCGGCAATTGTGTATGCTAAATACGTAAGGACGTTTTCTATCTACAAGGATGTACTTAATTCAAAGAGAACAAGTCTTACAGAAGAGAAAATGAACAAATAATAATGTATTTTGTATTTTATAGATCAGCAGCCACTTGTTATCCATTATATAAATAAAATTAAAACCACTTTAAAAATACAACATTTCAATAGTGCGCCCTTGGGCGATGAGTTATCAGCCGTACGTGTCCGCACCCTAGTTATAACCAAATCATTTACTCATTAGTAACGAAAGTGTATAAAAATTGATATCTAATTCATCCCCACCTATAACTTGAAAGTAAGTAAAAGAAGATATTATTATACCTAAACATAAATAAGAAAATATATTTACCAAGTAATATAAAGGAAAAGAAAAATATATTTAAATCATAAAGCACAAAAAAAAAAAAACTTCAACTCAACAAATGTTCAAAGTGTTCACCATTATTTTCAATACACATGTTTACTTGTCGATTAGTAGAGAGCACAGTTATTGCAATTTCGTAGGCAGCAATTAATTGTTATAATCGGCTTTTTGTGATAAACTATGTCTTTTATTCTGACCCATAAATAAAAATCAAGAACATCTGGCAAGGCGAATAAAAACTCAATAATGTCTTCTTTCGGGATAATTTAGGGAATATTGCCGCAAAGCAAGAATGCATTTTCAAAGCACTGAAAATACATTCTGATCATGTCATAAGCTTCAACGTTAGAATATGACATTTTTCAAATTTAATAATTAGGTGCAGGTGTCCGAAAAGGCTTAATTTGCCAAATACGTACAAAAAGCTTAACTACAAGTGACACTAATATTTTTACATTTCGATTTTCATGGCCCACCTTGAAAATCTCAGTTTAGTATCAGTGTGCATGGCCATGTTATATGATGGAAATTTAAAAAAAAAGCCCGTTCAGTATAATATTATTTTATTTCAATGTTGGAAAGGACAGGAAATGATATTTAAAAAATAATAGCTAGAGAATTGGAAATCATTTAAACGGAGAATCTAACGTAACATATGCAATGAATTAAAAAATCAATAAAAAGATTAAAAATACGTTTATAGAAGAATATGATGAAAATTCAAGTGAAAACGAACTGTACACTGTCTAGAAACCCTTTTAAAATTAAACACGTAATTTCGTACTACATATCCTTCAATTCTTTGTAAAATTCTCTATCTAATGAGCCCAGAAATATTAAAATCTGTTGAGGCAAACCGAAATTATACCTACTTTTGTACGCAGACATACCCCCCTCCACCTTCCCCTTCATATAGGAGTTGAATCAGAAAAGTTTCAAATGAAAATTGTATAAAAACGTTGCTAGTAAAAATTTTAATCTATCTTAATCTAGAATTTAATGAAAAATTATCAAATTTTGAATTGATCTTGAGAATTGTGCCCCCTTGCGATCATTTTGGAAACTTAAAAATATTTTTATTGTAATACTCGTGGTCCGTTTTCTACCAAGATTTTTTCCGCTAGGTTGTACGATAAACGGTTGCCGAGATATGGCCGGTGGCCGAGCTTAAACAGACACCCGGTATATTATATAAAGATTTTATAAGTTTAATTAATTAAAATTTAAAATTGTTAAAACAATTTGTTTTGTATGTTTCTTTTGTGTATTTTGACATTTTCCCACGTATTATAGCAACCACACTACCGCGATACCGGTGGGTTCTTCAAGGTAAATGTAAATACGTTTTCTGACTGTACTCAATGGTTGTGTATCACTCAAATAAGGCGAGGCCAAAGAGGGACACGAAACAACAAAGGATTCCACCATACTGTCGCTTCTAGTTAAACGTTGTTCTTTGACGATATTATTATTTTCTTCACTAACATTGAGATAATCCAGTTTATTTTGTTTGTCTTGAAAATCCCTGTTTTCTATTTGGTAACGACCCGCTATGGAGCGCATTCGTGTAGCTTTCTGCTTTTTTATAACTCGCCAAGCTATCTGTATACATACAGGGTCGGGCAAAAAGAGCGGAACACCGAATTTATGGCTTAACTAGCACTTTTTCGAAAATTTAACCTAAATTAAAGTTTTTGTATACTTTATGTATTATTTATTGGTGTTTGCAGATTTTCCGTTTTTGTCACATTTTTGGAGATATGATGTCACCGGATAGTATTTTAAATGAATCACCAGTATTTATATTTTTTTTTAGTAGATATTTTTTCCCTGAATTCACTAATACCAGGTTTAGTGGGTCTCTGACTTATGGTTTCATAAGAAAAAAATAAAATGTAATGGCACCTAAATATTTATTTAATAAAAAACGAACGACAATAACTAAAGATTCTATTCATTAAAGCGTCCATTAACTTTAACAAATGATTATGAAATTCATTTCTCGCTTAAAGGTGACATGAACTTTTAATACAGCATTAACTTTTATTATGATATCGGCCCTAAGTAATTATCGCAGTAGGTATACCAAAAACTATAAAAAAAAAAACTATAGTTTATAAGGATTTACCTCAAACTCTTCAAGAACTAAAAGATCGAATCAGAGCGGCGGTACAAAATAGTACAACGCCTGAAATGATACAAAATTCATTAAGGTCATTTCTTGACAGATTAGGATACTGTCAGGCAGCCGAAGGTTTTCAGTTTGAACACCTATTGTAAATAAATGTACGTAGATTCAGTTATTGTCGTTCGTTTTTTATTAAATAAATATTTAGGTGCCATTACATTTTATTTTTTTCTTATGAAACCATAAGTCAGAGACCCACTAAATCTGGTATTAGTGAATTCAGGAAAAAAATATCTACTCAAAAAAAATATAAATACAGGGTGATTCATTTAAAATACTATCCGGTGACATCATATCTCCAAAAATGTGACAAAAACGGAAAATCTGCAAACACCAATAAATAATACTTAAGTATACAAAAACTTTAATTTAGGTTAAATTTTCGAAAAAGTGCTAGTTAAGCCATAAATTCGGTGTTCCGCTCTTTTTGCCCGACCCTGTATAATAATGTGTTCTTTCTAGGAATCATCAGTTCTACTAGTTTACCTACGTAGTAGCACAGTAGTAGGGACAACTAAAAGGTGTAAAAATAGACATGATTTCTATTCACTTTCGTTATATTTTTGCACTAATAACCTTTAAAAATAGGGACGGGAACATTTTAAAAATATTAAGCCTGCTTTTTCTTCTGTTTACGTGTCGACGCAAACCCACTTTATTCATTTCGAGACCCACCAAACACACTTCTGAAAACGTTACAGCGTAGAAACACAACCGCAGCTTTCATTTATTAATAATTGTGTTTGTTTGTGCATTACATGTAACTACTTATTGAAATATGTAATTATGAGTGTATATTATCGGTTACGGAATTGAAACTTCACGGGAGTCTCGTATGTGTACGTATGTAAGCGCATATACATGTATACTATTGTATACAGGATGTTTGAATTTAGCGTGCTATAATATTAGTAGAGCCATATGTACACTATGCAGTATATGATGGACATTTATATTCGACAAATTTGATATAGGTTATGTATAGGGTTTGACGGTTTTTCAAACCCGGTTTTAAAAAACCGGTTTTTGAAATAAATTTGTCCCTTTGAAAACCGGTTTTTAAATTTTAAAAAACCGGTTTCAAAGAATTCAAATTATTATGCAAAAATTAATTTTTTACTTATTAATTTGATTTGCTTTTCATTAAAATTAAATAATACTGAAATTACTTTATTTCTCGGTGTTTCTGATATAAAACTTAAATGATACTGCAATCAATAATATGCAGTCATAGTACAATAAACGCCAAATTACATGGCAAGCGGTGAGGAAGCGCTGTAGTCGTTCTTAAAAACGCGTACGCCCACTTACTGTAGTCGTAGTTAGACTATCGAATAATGTCAGACTATATTTGCCCCACTATTTCTAATGCTGTACGCCATCTAACTTGGCGTTTACAGTACTTTTGATAGGTTTTGTGTGTCTTTTTTATTGTAAAATTATCAAATTATTTATTGCGGACATCTAATGCCTATAACACCAAATATTTAGATTGTGAACAGAAACATATTACAATTAAAAAAAAAAATCTAATTCAACTTAGTTAATTCGTTACAAAATAAAATTGTACAGTACACAGACCGAGTCCTGGCCGCTGGGCGGAGTCTTATAGGTCAGTGTGAGACAGAGAAAGTATGCGGAAAAAGGAAATGATAACATTTGTTGCTTATCCTAATATTATAAGAATTCACTGCGCATCTTGTGGGAAGGGCATCTCACCAATCAGCTCTCAATCTGTGAGCTGTATTTATTAGACGACTACTGTCAGCAGGTATTTTGAGCTGTAGTCAGCATTACTAGGATCGAAGAAGGTGAGTATTTTGAGTCTGTTTTATAATCTTCCCATATCGGCCATAAATATAGCCAAACTATGACATCATTAAAAAAAACACTGTAGGATGTGGTACTGGACATAAATTTGTTTTCAATAAAGTAAGTATCCTAAACAAAGAATAGCCAGAAACGTTTTGAAAATGATTCAAATAAAAAAAAAACACAATAAAGTTAAATTGTTGACAGGACAAATTAGTGGTTTGTCGGAAATTTATTTTAATACTTTGTAATAAGATAATGAAATGAACTTTTATTCCCTTACTTTACTAATAGTCAATAAACAACTGTGTATATTGTATAGACTTGAAAAAACGATATATAAATAAATATCATTTGCTGTTTCTCTCTCGCGAAAAATATAAAGGTCTATTATATAGCCAAGCACGCTACGGCTGTTATATCTTTTATCTCCTTTTGCTTACTATACCATATAGAAATATGTAGTATTTCGAAACTTAATTCGTACGCTAGACAAATGTGTTTAATTTGTATGGATTTTTATCCTTCTCTCTTGTATTGAATGTATATGAGACGGGTTGCGCAACGTTTGTATATTATGACTACATAAAATAACAGAAAAGAGTCATAGAAATATTGGACAGACAATATAAGAAAGTAAAATGGAACGGAATATTATGCACAAGTGGTGATTCAGCCTGTTACAGGACTTTATATTGAACGTATATATACCGAGTGTCCCAATAGTGCGGTGTCGGTTGATATCTCGATACCGTTTGAAGGTACAAAAATACTTTTCAAGCAAATATTGTTTAATTCTTATAGGGGCATTGCCTAAAAATACTTTAATTTATACAGGTTGTCTCAGAATAGCTGTGCTGATCCTAATATTATTTTTTCAAACGAGACATCCTATATTTTATTCCGTTTATAGATTCTGCTATAAAATCGACATGCTTTTCATATACCATTGTCTGTTTGATCCCAGAATCGAAATTTTTGATATGTGATGAGTAGTTTATACTTGCGATAACTTTTAAGAATTGTTAAAATTATTTTTTTTGAGTGTTCAGAAAAGGGAAAGCAATTTCACAAATTTCAGATGGCAAAAACTAAATTATAAATAGAATGCATAGTGTTTTCTTAATGTTATTTTACTCCTAAAGTAAAGCACTTTATTTTTACTTAAGCATATCGTATACCAATCTGCAATAGATTGAGAGATTTTTTCATTTTCAAAATCACTTTGCAAAAAACTGTCCACTCCATGGCAATAAGTTGTTAAAACTAAGACGGCCATGGATAACAAATACCACACATCAAAATTCTAAACTGTCAAATTGCTTAATGCAATATTTGCTCTATAAGTCAATTACGTGTGTGTTTTCTTATGTTTTTAAAATGGTTTTTAAAAACAAGGACTTATCAACATGGTTTACAGTTTAGGATCGAGCAATCAGGATTGTTTCCTTGCAAGTCGCAGTTACGCACAAATGTTTCCGAACGCTGAGCGGCATACTAATATTTATGCATTTGCTAGACTAAAAGAACAGGAAGCGTGCACTATGGAATGAAATTGCAAAGGAAAAAACGGGTAGTCACTGAAGAACACAAAGTATTGGAGGCTGTAGTGGAAAATCCTCAGTCAATTGTTACTTATTACTAGAGCCATTTTTGGTGTGAGACACGACGTTTATTTGGAAATGTTCGAAATATGATATTCTTTGCACAGGATAATACGATTAATTGAAAATTGTCATTTTTGACAATCAGTCAGAATGTAATGAGACAATGACAGAGATTTGTATCTTATCAGTATTTTTATTATATATGATTTACTTTGATTAAATTAAGTGAAAGTTACTATTGTTTTGTTCATTTAAAAGACGGTGGGTGCATTCTTTCTAATTGGTAACAATTTGGCGCCCAACGTGGGGCCAGGTTTCCGTTAGTTGGAATATCGAAAATTTCGGCGAACAGAATTACTCGAAAACATAAATTTCACCCATACCATGTACAACCGGTACAAGAATTAACAAGATCTTATGAACAGACGCAATTTCTGTAACTGGACATAAACGAGAATTATCAGGAACCGAATTTCTTTAATAACGTCTTATTTACAGAAGAAGCCACATTTCATAAAAAAATTTTTTTTTTGTTAATCGCTCCAATTTTCATTATTATAATAATGAAAATCCTAGAATGATAATTCCTCTCGACAATCAGCATAGGTGGTCTCTTAATGTATGGGGGTGGAATTCTTGGACGTTTTGTCATAGGACCATGCTTTTTCGAGAACACGATAACCGGAGAATCATTTTTGAGTGTGCTACGAAATCATTTTGAAGATATGATTGATAGTTTATCATTACAAATTACCGGGCAAATGTGGTTGCAATTAGATGGAGCTTCTCCACATTTTAGCAGACAAGTGAGGGATTATCGCAACACAAATTTCGAAAATAAATAGATCGGTAGAGGAGGACCAGTGAACTGGCTTGGAAGATCTCCGGATCTGACTTCTTCTTATGGGGTTATGCCAAAGAACAGGTGTTCAAAACTACTTCAACCACAGTGGAAGATATGAAGTTTAGAATAAGGCGTGTATTTAAATCTATTGATGAAAATATGCTTCAAAGGGTGCATCAAAATTTTATTCGCAAGCTTACTGACTGTCAAGAACAAAATGGTGGACGTATTGAACACTTAATCTAGTATAATCATTGAACAGTAGTTTTGTGTAACCTTGGAAGTCATTTTACAGTTCACTCCGGTTTATATGCTCAGTACTATTTTTGTTTAATTTTCTTATTATTTCTTGATTTAAATAAAAAGTCTTTGTTTCGTTTCATTAATTTTTCAGCAGCATATTGCTGTGATCTTTGTAGTTTAAGAATTATGAAAATTATTAAATGATTAAGCTTTAGAATAAGAACATAAATTTTAAGTTGTAAATATAGTTTTTAATACAGTAAGTACAGAATCAAAAGATTCATAATGAGTTGCATAACCTTTAAGGGGCAATGTCTTTATGAGAAATGTATATATTAATTTAAGTTTAAAATCATTAAGAAAGGAATAGAAATAAACACAAAATAAATTCATGTATTCTATATTTTTTTTATAGAAAAGACAAACACAAGGTGTGGTTTGAGTATACAAAAACAGTATGTTAGAATAGCATTATATACTCTAAGAAATAGACCAATGTTTAAAAATAAAACTGTATTAAAAGTAAACAACAGAGAGAGAGAGTGATGTTGAAAGACGGAACAGTGAAGAGGGTGAATCATTTAAAAGCCATAAAGTTATATGAACGAGGCGATATTCGACATGATTGTTGTGAAAACGTCTATTCTAATGAATAAAAATAGATTGTAAATTTGCACAATAATTTTAAGGTATAAGGGAATTTATGATCATATTTAAGAATACAATAAATACCTGATACTTATATTTAAAATCATTCTAAAGGATATACAGAAAAAAGGTGTTCTTTATCCGAGACAATACATTACTATATTTATCTATATACTAGATGTATAGGTAGAGACACATATTTGAAATGTTATAATGAATGTAAGGGCATCAAAGATAGCAGGACAAATCTTGTGTGGTTCTAATTATCTACAAAGAAGAAATAACATTAACATTGTTGACAGTTGTATGAAAATCAACATACGAGAGAACGAGAGGAAATGGTTAGAGAACAGGGATGATACTGTCGATGTGTGTGTTCCTTGTAATGCAGTTCTAAAGAAGATGATTCCAGTTGTGTTTCAATATTCTACGTTGAATCATATTAGTTTAAATGTATTAAGGTTATTTTTGGATTTCAATAGAGTTTTAGTTTTCATATTGTTAATTATTTGTTACATTTATAAGTATATAAATATCAAAAATAGTAGACATCAATAAAAAGGAATTTGATGGTTTATATGAGGAATATAAATAAGTTTTTCCTGAAATAAATATACAGTTTGAATGATTGATGATGTTAGACGTACTCTAGGAAGTACTATGTGAACATATTTACTTCTGGCGAGGCGTTAAACATCATCAATACTTAAATAAAATATTGTTTTGCTGAATTATATTGATTTTTGTAAATTGTGGAAGATTGTTAATGGTATTGAGGGCACTGGAAGTACTATGTGTGAATATTTGCTTCCTGTGTATCACTAGGCATTATTAATGATTTATGGTAGAAAATTTAATAAACTTCAAGCAGTTAAATACGTATAGATACGTATATTTTTGATGGACAAAAGCCAATCTGTGGGGTGTACTATGTGCAAATATTTGCATTCGGCGATTGGTAAAGGTCTTTTTCAAGGTATTTTCTTCTTTGCAAAATTTTAGATCTTCGAAGGCACTACGTGCGAATGTATGTCTTTGTTGAAATAAAATTTAGCTTCGTAGGGGAAAAAATCATTTTTGAATCTATAAATACAATATTAAAAGATTAAGAATAGCAAAATAATATTTTTCTTGAATCCACATAGAAAAAAAAAGAATTATGTTTTTCTATGTTTTTCATGATTATGAAGAGACACTTTTTAACAGCCACATGTTATAAATAAAAAATTTTTGTGATGTTTACTGAACTAGAATATGAATATAAATGTTTTATGAAATTTTAAAAACTTATTTTATTTTCAACCTTATCCAAATTAAACTTAAATGAGAAAGACACACCAGATGAATGAAGGAAGGATCACTGCTAGAACTTACGAAAACAAATTGAATGCTAACATGGATTAGATTTATAATTTATAGGAGTAGTTTTTTTTTACAATATTAATGCAATCTCAGCATTTTACTAAATAATATAACATCTTTAATGTGTGTTATTTGTTATCGATGGCCGTCTTAGTTTTAACAACTTATTTCCATGGAGTGGACAGCTTTTTGTAAAGCGATTTTGAAAATGAAAAAATCTCTAAATCTATTGCAGATATGTATAAGATATGCTTAAGTAAAAATAAAGTGCTTTACTTTAGGAGTAAAATAACATTAAAAAACACTATGCATTCTATTTAAAAAAATCAGTTTTTTCCATCAGAAATTTGTGATATTGCTTTCCCTTTTCTGAACACTCTGTATCAAAAAAAATAATTTTAACAAGTCTTAAAAGTTATCGCAAGTATAAACTACTCACATACCAAAAATTTCGATTCTGGGATCAAACATAAGTAAGATATGACTTAGCAAAATAGTATCTGCACACGACAATTATTAGAGAAAATGTTAAATATTTCAAAAACTATTACGGTTAGGTATAGACAATTTTATATGAGAAGCATGTCGTTTTTAGAGCAGAATCTAAAAATGGAATAAAATATACGGTGTTTCGTTTGAAAAAATAATATTAGGATCAGTAGTGCAATTCCCAGACAGTCTAAAATACTTTAGTTTATGTATGTTTACGCAATGCCCCTTTAAGAATTAAACAACATTTGTTTGAAAAGTTCTTTTGTACCTTCAAACGGTATAGAGATATCGATCGACAGCGCACTATTGGGACAACCGGTATATATGTACATACGTATATATTACACGTAAGCTCGCATCAGCGTCAGAATTATGAATTACTGTAACATTATTACTGATTACACGTAAGTCGAATGTCTCCTTGGCGAGAGGCCCACTAATCCCCTGTACATAGCGATTTGTGACTTTGAATTATTAAAAGCGAACGGACGATATTCATTTCTCGTCCGCGCCTACTTTGTTTACCCAGCTACGAGCTCGGTGACTGCGCGGTGACGCGAACCAACACGAATAACTCCCGCGCAGTTCCGTCTTTGTCCGATAGATAGCGCCACTCTGCCGACGAATCGATTTGAAGTTTTGCGGGACGCCGTTTTCTCGCGTTCTTTTCTCTTTATTTTCTTCTTTTTTTTGTTATTTAGATATTATTACGCCCTCGTTTATTTTCGCGCTTCTCATCCGTAACGCGATGCGATGCTCTTCTTTGTACTTTTCGATGCGAGAGTGGAAGTGGAGCGGGAGTTTTGGTGGTGGCGGCGGCGTCAGGCGAAAAGTAATACTTCTCCGCCTTCCCGTTTCTTCACGTTTTTACCCACGAACCGCCGGTATTGTGCAGGTTATGTTACACGACGGACTCTCAATATTCCTAATGAACGTTATCGATTTTCGAATCAAAAAGGTTTCGCTGTGACATTTTGGTTTTTGTCAGCCCGTCGCCATGATTGGTCGCTGTGGTGCTATTTTTAGGGCGACGGACATTTTTTCAAGTATATAGAAGAAATCAACAAGCGATAATGTAGAATCAAGGGCTGATTTTTTAAAACGCCTGTTAGCGTAATCACTTTTAATTAATTAAATCATCGGTTAGTAGAAAATTGCGTTTTTTCAACACCAGTTAGCACTAATCATTGATTAAGAAGGTCGTTAATCGTACAAATTTTAACCGGTGTTTTGCGTACACTTGGATAAACATAGGATAAAATACAATTATCTAGTTTCAAAAAATTATAATATGCACACACGACATATGTTTCGCCACACTGTGGCTTCATCAGGTGGATGAAAATACAATTTCAAAGTACATATTAGCTCTTATATATAGGTCCTTCCTGTCTATCCTACATACACTTTTTTACAGTCTTCACATGTCAACTTGTACACCCCTGAGTTTAATCTATAGTCCGTTTTATCTTTATTGTTTTTATTGCTTATTGTAAGGAAGGTTTGTTTTGAATGAAATAGTTCTTCCCAACTTTTTTTTAATTAATTTCCCTACTGCCGTTATTTAGCGCTATAATGTATATTTTGTTTAATTTTAAATCAAAGTTTTCTTTACTCAAAGCAAGTCAATGAAGCATTGATTGATAAGCAGATAATTTTTGTGGTGTGGGATGAAATAAACGTGCGTGTATAGTTGTGTCTGTATGTGTAGGTTTGTGGTAAATTGAAAAGTCATGTTTTTAGTTATATGAGTTATAGTTAGATATAAGAAGTTAATAGTTTTATTTTTTTCTATTTCAATCATAAATTTGATGTTTTGGGTGAATAGTGTTAATATAATTATGTAAAGATTGTATTTGCTTATCTGTACCGTTAAAACAAACTAATATTTCATCCATATATCTTAACCAGTGAATGCAATGTTTGAACATAGAGTATTTTCCTTATTATGTTTTCTAAATGATTCATAAATATGTCGGCAAGTAAAGGACTTTCCGACTGCTAAACCCTGCCTGTTTATAAAATGCATATTGAAACTGACAATGGTTCTGATCTAAACACATTTCTGGTAAATTTAAAAGTTCTGTGTAATAAAGGGATTTGTCTTATTTTTGTTCAATTTTAAGAAGATTATATCTATTATGTCCTGGGCTGAAATACTTGTAAATAGATTAGTGACGATACAAGTTTACAATCGTTAGGAAAATCAATGTATGACATTTTATTTATTATTTCATGTGAGTTCTTAATAGAAAAATTGGATTTAAATTTACTTCAAGTACCTATAAAGTTTATTGTTATTTTATTATTTGAGCTTATTAAGCGCTGCTATTCACAGGATATCTAATCTACATACATAATGCATTTTTTAAATATCACAAAGAGTGGCACGAATTTTCAATGGTAACTTTTATTTCTTGTCACAAAATTTACATGTTATTTCGACTATATTGCCATCTATTCGTCTTTTGCGCAGCGGTCCCGTAATTTAATTAAACCGTATCATTTAGGTGGTTGTAGATTCATGCTAGTTAATTCTGCTCTTAAGATATTATCTATCAGTGCTTCTGATTTGTTTATACATAGTTTGTTTTAGCAATTTTTGTTATTTATTGGTAGGATCAGATTTTAGTTTATTAAAGGAGTTATTATTTAGAAATTCTCGAACTTTCTGTATATAATCTGTCTTTGGAATTGCTACCCAGCGGTGTTGCCTTTGTCCGCTTTGGTAAATATAATATTGTTGTCTAACGTTTTTTGTTTTATTGATTTTAGTATACTGTTATCTCTATTATACTTATGAGATGTTTGGTAATTTTCGATAATGTTCCTTGTTATCTATTTATTGACAATATTATTATATAATATTGTTACAATATATCATCATCGGGTGGATGACAATACATTTTCTTCCACCTGATGAAGCCACAGTGTGGCGAAACATATGTCGTGTGTGAACATTATAATTTTTTGAAACTAAACCATTGTGTTTTATTATGTATTAAATGGAATTTCAATTATATAGAATATAATCTTTAGAAAAATTAAATGAGGACAAAAAGCACAAAGAACAAATTCATACGTAGGAAATGGGACAAAATATACTAATTTAGATGAAATGCACTATCAAATATGTTGCCAACTTTCTGAAATACTGTTTATATAACCAGCATATTTCTATAATACGCACGGAAAACCGCCGGTTAGAGATAATCAATGATTAGGCTTAATCAGTAGTAAATCGAGTATTTTAATCGGTGTTGGAAAAACGGGCCCTATATTGAAAACAAATAAATACCTTCTCCACGCAATATGCATGATCTTTGTACAGTTTTGATTCAAGGATTTCCTAAACATAACCTTTTACCCTTTTACTATCAATATAGGTCTTTATTTATTTATTAGTAGGGGGCGGACATGACCGGTTTAAACTACGACGACGTTACAACGGAGCAAAGAAATAATATAAACAACACGCACTTACTGAATAGCACTAATTCATATGGTGAACTGCAACACCTGTTTACGCCCGAGAAGTGCCCAAGAATGAGAGCAAAAGATGCCCATAAAATAAGGAATTTATGAGTAAAATCCTTTCTACATCGGCGTAGATGGGAGCGTGAGGGGTTTTTAAAATTTATTATATTTACCTTATATTTTGCAAAGAAAAATAATGTAAATATGTATATACTTACTGTTATTTAGTTTCAATAACATACGCGTACATTTTTACTTATCATTTATTTAGATCTAGAACGTTGTTTATGTTACTTTTTCTGATATGAAAATGAATTGTCAGTGATTCCGAAATTTATTACAAAGTCTGAAAAATATCGTTACAGAATGCCAAAATATCGCAAGTTCGTCACTTAGCTTTGCTAAAGCACACACAGAAATAGGTTTTATGCAGAGAATTTCGATAGTTTACAAAATTTCGTTACATGTTTAAATGACGATGCTCGAAGTATTTCTGAGTGCAAGGAACTAACACAAATCGCAAATTTAAAAAATCAGTTGTTATTCCTTCAGAAACACTTTGCAAATTTGCCTAAACTAATCACATATTTTGAAAATCGAAATCTCAAATTAAAAGATCGATTAACCACATTAGATGTGGGATATTAATAATTTCAAAAGTATTCCAAGTGACTTCGGATGTGGCCTTCGGCAAAAGTTAGACGCAGTTTTTAATAGAAATCCAGATTTAATAACATGGCGGCAATTGTGTATGCTAAATACAATGAAATAAAAGAATATTTCCAGTACGCACCTATAACCAGTTGCGATGCAGAAAGGTCGTTTTCTATCTACAGGGATGTACTTAATTCAAAGAGAACAAGTCTTACAGAAGAAAAAATGAACAAATAATAAGGTATTTTGTATTTTATAGATCACCAGCCACTTGTTATCCAATTATATAAATAAAATTAAAACCTCTTTAATAATACAACATTTCAATAGTGCGCCCATGGGCGATGAGTCATCAACCGCTCGTGTCCGCCCCCTATTTATTAGTTTATTACGCTATTGAGTCACAATAAGGACAGGTGTTCTTTCGTATATATTATTGCGTCACGAGTTAATAGGCGTTGGTTTTAAATTTGATATACTTACTAACGAATGATATTTTAATTTTAGCATTTTGCATATTTACGCGACATCTTTCGGCGATATTTGCAATTATTTTGATCCTATATGGACTTGTGCAATCTTATATATAGTGAATGCTCTAGTTAGTCTAGTTGTATAAAAATCATATTGGGAAAACGAAAAATCATAACTATTATCATGATTCGAAGGACTTACCTTTGCTGGCCAGTTCCTTTTCGTTATCATATAATCGGCTTTATTTGATTCCATGTCTAGCATGTTTCTTGACTGATATTGAAACTTTCGTGAATCAATTCCTTCTCACCTTTAGCCATCCAATATCCTTCGGAGGCCACAACTTCGTTATCGGTTCGCAATTAAGGACAAAATCAAATGTAAACTTCTCTTCGAACTGGTTCGTTTGGTGCTGCCGTAAGATGACGAGATATGATTATGATAACCTGATGATAAAGAAAGTCATTGTCACGACATTTTAATCGTTAACATATATTTGTTATATCTGTATCGTATCAGTTGAAGAAGATATGAGAAGTATACGAGTGTGTATTTATGTCATCTGTCAAAGTGACATTTCAGCAAATGCATTTAAATCAGAATATACAGAAGCAACATTTAAATCTAACGATTAGAGGGAGGAGAAACATAATACCAATAATTAATTTATGCAATATATTGAACATATTGAGAAAACCGATATTCTTTAAAGTCGAGGTTTAGAACATTGTTTTGGGGCATATTATATCGCACATCAGCAGTAACATTGTCATAAGTCAGAAAAATGTATTATTTAGGGTTTTAGTGTATTAAATGGGCATTTGAACAGGTTTGAGTCCAACAATCTGTATTAAAGATAATTTGTTATTTATCCACTAGAGGACGATTTATGTCTATAAGGAATTTAAATTTTCATAATCGATCTGTACCTTGTGACAATGTTTCAGTAGAAATAATAGTTATTTATGTATGAAGGTAGTTATAAGGGTGATAATTGCCGCGGGCCCACCGTTACTGTCACCTGATAACTCTCGTGATAAATAAATAATCTTATTTCTTACTGATTTTAAAGCCAAAAAATATGATCAAATTCTGCTTTCCTAAAATTTGATCCTAAATGGATCAACACCATTGCTATAAGGGGTTACTAGTTAGTTGCCCCCCGTTACTGTCACCTGATAACTCTCGTGATAAATAAATAATTTTTTTCGTGTACTTGATAGAAATTGATAATATTCTTTAACCCAAAATAATTAAGAAAAGTGGGATTTTTCTTGTTAGCAACACATTAGTCGTTTACTTGTTGTGATGTTTTGTCATTAAGTAAACAAATCCTTGACACGGATTACTTTGATAATAGGAAAATGACAATTTTTATAAGTAAAAATTGAAATAAATTCAAATTGAGTTCAAAACAGTTTTATTCAATTTACTACAATTGTTTCACCCTACTAGGGCTTCATCAGGTGATGAATATTATAATACAAAATATTTGTAGACGTTCTTATTTATGTCTTTTCCTAAATGAAGAGGGGGGGAGTTTGTGACATTCATTTAGGAAAAGACATAAATAAGAACGTCTACAAATATTTTGTATTATAATATTCATCACCTGATGAAGCCCTAGTAGGGTGAAACAATTGTAGTAAATTGAATAAAACTGTTTTGAACTCAATTTGAATTTATTTCAATTTTTACTTGTAAATTATGGAGTTTCAACACGTATCTCCGTCTTCAATCAATTATTTGACAATTTTTATTTTTAAAATTATAATTCTCGTGAAGTACACGAAAAAATTACGTGTTCAACGCGTAAAAAAAGTGAGTTTTCTAGTTCGGTGAAAACTTGATTTACTCGCTACGCTCGTTAATGAATCTGTTTTCACTCGCTAGAAAACCATCACTTTTCTTTACTTGTTAAACAATCTACTATATTTCTTACTGATTTTAAAGCAAAATATGATCAAATTCTGCCTTCCTAAAATTTGATCCTAAATTAAGCTAACTCAGTTAACTGGGTACGGTCGCCATGGTTGTAATTGTTTGGTGTTCATTTTATCAAAATGAGTGACACCATTGCACAGGCAAAAATACTGGCATTTCTCAAGATTTAGTAGCAAAAGCCGAAAAAGCTTGTGCTACGTTATTGCCAACGAAGTCCCAAGATTCTTATAAAAATGAATATACCAAATTTCATGAGTGGCTAAAAGTGAACCAACCAGGAAGCAAAATTATAGATGAAAGCATATTACTGGCATATTTTCAAGATATGGTACGTTTTTATCATTTCAAACTATGTTATTATTAATTTTGGTTTATATTTCTTGCAGTCCGAATCGTATAGTCCTAATAGCTTATGGACTAAGTGGTCAATGATAAAGACTATGCTGACAATATACAATAACGTAGATGTTACAAAAGCTTATGAAGAGCTTTCTTAAGAGAAAGAGTAAAGGTTACGTGCCTAAGAAATCACAAGTTTTATCTGGGGATAACATTGTTAAATTTTTGAAGGAAGCTCCTAATGAAGTTCATTTACTAAATAAGGTAAATAATGCACGAAATCGCTTAGATTGTTTTATAACGGATATTTTTCTATAATACAGGTTGTTTTAATTATGGGGTATTTCGGAGGATGTCGATGCCAGGAGCTGCAGAATATGAAAGTTGGAGATATTGATGATAGGGGCTCCGTTATAGTTGTTAATATTCCATATATTCCAATAGTAAAACGGGTATTCGAAGACAGTTTACAATTGTGGAAGAAACTGAGTTTTCTGCATTGCCTCTGGTCAGTTGCGACCGCCAGGCATTAAAAGATTCTCTTTAACATATCGCGAGAAGCGTTGCATAATGCAGCCAATAGGAAAAAATATGTTTGGAAAAGTTCCGAGCAAAATTGCAAGCTTTTGGGTTTACCAAATCCAAATTCCTATACGGGGCACTGCCTACGTCGAAGTTCTGCGACTGCTTTAGCAAATGCGGGTGCAAATATGACAACGTTGAAAAGACACGTCGGATGGCGGAGCAGTACTGTTGCGGAATCATATTTGGCAGCTAGCATTGAGATAAAGAATAAAGCTGCACGATTATTTGTTGGTGTGGAAGATGAGTCCAGAGTGTTAGAGACAACAGCAACATGAGTTTCAAGTACAGTTTCTAGTTGCAATTCAATAGAAAAATCAGGTTACAATTTCAGTGGAAACTATACGAACTGCAAATTATTCTTTTAATATCAGTCAGAAATAAACATTTTTTTAATGTGTCCGAGAACAATAATATTGTTATGGTATGTCATGGATGGTAGGATTTGACAGCCCAGCCACGACTGTTATTGTTTGCTCAAAGTTTAGTGGTGTGCCGCGTTTTCGGTTGATTATAAACTTGTGTTTTGTTAATTCTAAGATGTAATCTGTGTTTTAAAATGAGTGGTAGTTCAAAATACATATTACAACTTGCAGCAACGAAAGCTGTTTGTTTAAAAACTGGTGATAGAGATATTATTTTCGCGAATTTTTAGAATTACTTTTAATATTTCAATTTTCCGTCCTATAAGAAAGACCTGCGCGGCATATGTGAAGAGTGCAAAAATGCAAGTAATAAGACCAATTTACAGGAAAAGTATGACAAGCCGTTTTCCAAACTTCTTGCACTGATATTAACACGTTTTACTATCTAAGCCAAGACCTTATAACTTTGCCATATTTTATTTGGGAAGATTGAATAGTTTCTGCTATGTTTGGCACGAAGAAAAAGGTAACCGTGGATCTAATGAAATAGGTTCATCACCGTTAGAACATCCATTTTCTTCTATGTCTTCTAATAACCGATATACCAATGGTGAACATCGACATCAGGACACACTGTATAGATTTAGAGAAGGCCTTTAATAAAATTAAAAGAGATCATGTGTGGAATGTTTTGACAAAGGAAAAACTACCAAAATACTAACAAACAAACGAACTCACACAAGATCAAAAAAAAATATATTTGGTGAAGGACTTCAGTTTAAGATGAAGTAAGTAAATAATTAAGATATTCAGAATTTAAAATATGATTATCGCCATATTGAAATGATGCCCCTAACTTCACTATTTAAAAATTACCAAAAAAACAAAACATCAATGTTCCGCTAGCAATGTCTTTATTATGTTATGTTACGTGTGTCCTATATTACTATGATGGTATCGATCAAAACAGCAATACAAAAGAATATATATCTGAAAGACATGCAGGCGAATTATTTGCACGAGAAAGATAAAGGATCCGACAATAGGACCCTGCGGTATACCCAAAAAATCTGAAGAATTATTTAATGGAATATTAATAATGGTAATATGCTTGTTAAAAAAATGAAATTATTTTCGAAATCTTTACTGGTAAAGCTACAAATATGTTCTAAACGATTAATTTAATACATAAATAATCGTATAACTACTTATTAAACACTAACTGCTTTTATTTTACCCAGCCAATAGCTGAATGAAAAAAGGTGTTTTATTAAAATAAAATCTGCTGATTGCCGTTGCCATATTACATATAAATAGAGAAAGGTCATGGGTAAATGTCTGGCTGACGTGAGGGGTTGTGATAGTCGAAACGTGTAACAAAAGAATTCGTCCGGTAATTTTCAATCAAGGGTGCATATTAATAATTCGTTTCGTTTTGGAACAAAATGCGATCGCGATGGAAAAAAGTGAAAGAAAACGCGCGCACAACATTGCGTTCAACAGACACCGAATAAAGAGACCATTCGACAAACGATTTTACGACCAATCACTTCTCGGGGTGGGTGTATATGAATAATTGAATGTGTCGTGAGGAGACTAGCTGCGTGATGACCAAAGAATTACGTTTATCATATAAATCGGAATTTTTAATTGATACAGGAAATACGTCGATTAGAAGAAAACAAACACAATACAGAAGTTGGAAATTAGTAAATTAATAATTACCAGTAAATGCATCTTTATGAACATCAAATATATCTACCTAACTAAAGCAATTTCATACCTCATAAGTATAGACCGGACGGACCAGGTTGAAATTACGACGGAACAAAGAATTAATGTAAACATCACGAAGTTACTGAATAGCACTATTCATATGGTGAACTGCAACATCTGTTGTTGTCCCAAAAACGGCTAGTAAAAAAGACGATTTTACTCTTAAATTTCTTTCTTCATCGGCGTAGGTAGAAGGGTGACGAGTTTTTAAAATTTAATCTATTTACCTTATATTTCGTAAGATGAATAAAGTACGAAGAGTTAGTTCCGCTTTTTCATTGTTTTGACTGTTAATTACATACTTCGTAATTTTTGTAATAGTTCCTGTTTAACACAGTTTCATTGAATCTACTTTTCCCAATTATCTTGACGTAAGTGTGCACTAGATTTCGTTAAGTTTCAATAACATTATCATTTATTTAGATCTAGAACATTGTTTATGTTACTATGATATGGAAGAACGTCGAGAATGGCATCGTGAAACAATGGCGAGTTGGATTAAGGGTCATACTCATTGTCAGTGATTCCGAAATTTATTACAAACTCTGTAAAATATCGCTAAAGAATGTCCAAAAATCGCACGTACAACGTCACTTAGCATCGCTAAAACATACACAGAAATTCGACCCGTTGGAAGCTGACGATTTTAACGAAGAACCCTGTGAAGCTTTAATGGCGGCTAATATCCCATTAAATAAACTTGGCAATCCCACTTTCAAAACATTTCTTCAAAAGTATACTGGTCGAAATGTTCCTGATGAATCCACCAAATATTATGTTTCTAAGCGCTTCACGAATGCATTAGAAGATATCTTTCAAATCAGTACCTATGGATAGGTGCCGACGAAACTGCCTATATTAACTGAGTATATTAGGACGCCGTGTGGTAAATGTTGTAGCTGGTGTACTACATCCAGCTATTCCATATAACGCATATGTAATAGCATCTAAAGTTATAAATACAGTTGATGCGGAAACAGTTGCTAAAACCATTGACGAGAATTTGCACAAAATGCTTTATTCGGACGACAGGTACACTGAGAAAATTGGTATCGTTCAGTCAATAGTTTTTAGACTTTTCACCTTTTGCACATTGACTGAACCAACAAAATATTGGGAGAACAAATAATCTGTTCAGACAACCAGAAGCAGTGGCGGCTCGGGGTGGTTCACATAGGGAGTGCATAATTTCAAAATTAAAAAGTGTAATACAAGAACGCTTACCCAATCTTTATAAGTTTCACCGACATACTGTTCCAAACAGGTACTGTTCATTGTACAGTTTGTCTTGAGGGAATAATAAATATAACACTACAGTTTGATTACATCTGACGATAAACGAAGTCCATTTTGCGTGTCTTTGACTTGCAGAACAGTTCTATCACTTTTTCATTAAAATTTGGGAAATCATTTATAAATTCAATTAAAAACCGGTGCTGCTTCGATGTGATCTCTGAGCGATTTATCTAATTCTGCCGTAAAATTTATCAATTCCCGAAAATGCCCTTGGTATTCGACGTTTGCCGTTCATCATGACCCCGAAGTGCCAGTTCAAACGCGCCACAAAATCTAATGCAGTTTAATATTAAATTTAACACATGCCTATTTTTTGTTACCTGTTCATTGTGTTGTTGAACAGCTTTTCTATATGATGATCTAAAACATTCTGAATGTTATTTTTTCCTAACATTCTTAGACTAAATATATTTTTCAAATGCCCTTCGGAATTTTCATGTTTCGTAATTTTAGCACTAAGATGAATTAAGTCTTTTATTCCGTTCTTTGACCAAGACGGTTCACCACCAAACAAAAGACATGGAAAACAAAACAAAGTATTTTTAATTTCACACCCACAAATCCAGTCATTTTTCTGATAAATATTCATTTTGAATTTTCTTATAACGTCTTTACCTTTAACAGATTGTTTATTTTCTAAACATAATTGAGGCATCGGCCGTTTAAAATTTTTTATTGCGATTTTTTCATCATACGTTAACCGCGAAAACGTGTTATTCTGTATCGCAGATACGAAATACATCTTACAACAGCGTTGAGCAGACGGGAATCTTGCTCACATGCTATGTATTATACGATATGGAACTAGAACAAAATACAGTTCTCCCCACCTTCAATGTAATGTTTAATGGCTTAACGCAGCAACAGTAGCGCTTTGCTCATGGGTATGTTTCTCTCGGTGGAAGGGGTCTTTACATCCGTGCGCTGTTAGTCGTCATTATATCTGTGACGACGATCGGTGCATGTAGGTTGTTTCGCGTGCCGTACACGCCACGTTCCTGTTCAATAACTATGAATACGTAATAAATAAATACTTTCACAGTTAGTCGCCGCTTGGTTTGTTTTGTTTTAAAATTCCAGGGGGTGCAATTGCTCACTTGCTCTCATTAAAGAGCCACCACTGACCAGAAGTAAACTAATGAACCAATTAATTTAAAAATTTAATTGGCAGTATTGTTGATTCAACATTTTTGCTCATTGACTGAGATTCAATCATTCGCAACTTTTGATCGAACACTGTAAATTGTTGTTCAAATAAATTGACAGTGCCGCATTAGCAACGCGAAACATTCTTTCATAGTTCAAGTTCAAATAATATTCTATACAATATTATATCAAACACGCAAAATCATTGATTCAATAACTTAAACTTGATAGTACGGTATATCAAGTTTAAGTTATTGAATCAAATTGTATTATCGTTCCCACTTCCGAGTATACTAGTATTCATACGATACGGTTGACGTAATCTAAAAAAATGCCTCTAAAAAAGTTGTTTGAAGTCTATTCTTGTTTTTGCCTTATATACTGAAACAAAAGCCTATTGACAATTTGTAGCGCCTCTGTGATCTAATTAAATTTTAAGTTAACATTGATTTTAAAATGTTCGTTTTAAAATCTTTCTTGTTTGTTTTCTTCAGGTTATCATACTTGCACCAATACGCGCACATCGTCTTTGACAGCTACATACTAATGGCGATGACTTGAACTGTTTGTTATTATTGTTTTTCACAGACTTATTACGTTTCATCTTCAGTAAGTATATCTTTCTTTCCTTCCTCTTTAGTATAGTCCTTCATTGTACTTGTATATGAATGCATTGCCTTTTTCATCGTTTGTTATATATTTTCTTTCTCCATTTACCAATGTTATTCTTACTTTTCGTTTAGAAATTCTTCGATTTGGGTAATACGGGAAAGACGCTGCAAACAACTGAGATTCTTCTCACGGAACCCGCACTACAAAGATCGGTCGCCCCCATCACATCGTCTCCGATTTCTATCCATGCCTTCTCTTCTGGTAACACGTTCATTTGCAGAATGCTGTAAACAACATTAACACTGTATTTTTCTTTTGCAGGTTTTTAAACCACACATGACCATTTTCATTTTCTTTGAAGCCTTTGTGTTATGCATACAAGAACTGACAAGGTATTTTTAATTTATACAGTTACTGTTTACATAAAACATTCTTATTTACGATCTGTCACTTCGAACTAGAAATGTTTTGATTTATATCCTTTTTCTGTGCATAGATATTAAGTTACAGGTATTTACTATATCTTAAGTATTATTATCAAAATCTTTCTAATGAATTGGTACCATTATGTATGTTTGAATTTATATTCTTTCATTTAAATCATATTCTCTTCTTGATCACACCTGATACTTCCTTGTTCATATAACATAATAGCATTTAAATGATTCACTCTCTTTATTGTTCCATCTTTTAACATAACTCTTTCTCTGTTATTCACTTTCAAAAATAACGTGTTATAAGGTATAATTATACATTTAATTATTATTTTACTTATGTTACAGAAGTTGTCCTATTTTTAATTTTTCAGTCCTATTATATGATCCTGTTTTTCAACTTTTAATTTACTAGAAATCCAGACCCAACTCATAAGTCTCTTTGTTGGCGCTAAATTCAAAATGTTATTTTTGGAACAGACCTCGTATGACGAGAATTAACAGCTAATAACAAAGGAGGCATGTTATTGATCAATCCAATTCTTTCGACAAATTGACAACAACAATGATAATTTGAAGTGAGTAGCTTTCTTTAACACCCCAAACCTATTTAAATAACGCCTAGTGTAAAATGCAGATCCACTTGTTAATAATAAGGTTAGCAATCGATATTGATTTCTAAGACACCTATACGGTTTTCTGCTTCACATGGCAAAGAAATAACGCTGTGGTGAACGTGGAGGCATCCCTTTATACGCCCACAGCCTTATGTTCAACAATCGTCTCTGCCAGTCTCATGTTCAAATATTCAGACAACCGTAAGTACAAGTTACTAACGTTCATAGTAATCGAATGAGTCTCCACTACGTGGGCGCCAATCGCGCTCCCACGGCAAGAATTTTTCAGTTCGAGGTTTTTACATTATATACCTACGTTGGTCTTGTTGCAAAAGAGGAGGTCGCTCATTAAAAATTCCTGTGTGAACCCTCTTTTATTGGCTTTTGCCATAATTTGGAGGATATAATTTTAATTTAAATGCAACATATTGCTATCATCCAAAACTTCCAGTTCACAATAGAAAAAAAAAGAAAAAAAAAAACAAAGAACCACTTTCCAATTTTATATTAATTTGAAGAAATAATAAAATTTTAACATCACATCAAAAAACAACTACTTCGAGTAGATATTTATATTATAATTCATGCCAATTTAAACAAATGCAGTGTGTATACAAAAGTTGTTTAACTTCGCACCAAAACACAACATTAAGTATGAAAAAGAAACAAAGACAGAGAGTGACGCTTTAGTTTTTGACACGACACACTAATACCGGTATGCTCACTTTAGCTGTCAATGACGTCATTGCGGAGCAAGTCAGATTGACAGTTCCCATATGGGATATATTTTGACGCGGTTTGAAGTTGTTTTATCGTTTTATTTAAGTAATACTCTATTTAATATGCCAGGTTGTGCTGTATAATGCCTGCCATACACGTTACGGTCCACCGGAGAGGTCTACCTGTGCAGGTACGCCTGCGCAGGTAGACCTGAGATGAACCTGAGCGTGTGTGGGACATTTTTTGAACCTGCACAGGCGACCGGTGAAAGAATTGATTTTCGATTCTTTCACCGGTCGCCTGCGCAGGTTCAAAAAATGTCCCACACACGCAGGTTCATCTCAGGTCTACCTGCGCGGGCGTACCTGCACAGGTAGACCTCTCCGGTGGACCGTAACGTGTATGGCAGGCATAAGGGTGCCGTAATTACAGTCGAAAAAGTAGAGATAGCCACATTAAATATTACAGGTTTCCCAAAGAAGACACAGTACGAAATTTGTGGTTAATTGCGTGTAAAAGACAGAACTCAATAAATTTGAAAAATGGTAATTCCAGAAATCCATATTACCCAATTTAATAGTAGTTTCTGATTATAGTGGTTTATTTAATAATATAAGCAATTATTGAAGTACTCAGGCAAAGTGGTATTTTAAAATGCTATCATAACTACGTAAGATGTTTCACTTTTTTTTGCATGTGTTTAAACTACATTTTCAATACACAATGCAAAATAGTTTATTCTGTGAATTCATTTGTGTGTGTACTGTACTATCTAGAGGCTACAGTTATGCATTAATGGTTTGTAAATCTGAAAATTGTAATTCATAAATCTTTCATTTAGCCAATAAAATCATTGCCAAAATGTAAATAAAGATATTTATTTAACATATATTTTGAGGCTTATAATATTTTCTTTTGCACAGATGTAAATCCTATTTAGTGAATTGCATAGATCTGAAGTATTCGATATTGGCAATGTACAGCTACATCTCTTTTAATAGAAGGGTCTCGGGCAATTGAAGAGAAGATAAACCAAGATTTGAATGAAGCAAATACAACTTGGCTGGAGGTTGCTATGTTTACATATTTTGTATGTTTACAATAATTATAAATTACCCGCCGAAATACAAGAGCATAAAGCTGACTTCACGATTTCAAGCCATAAATTAATCTTCATTCTAGATTAAACAATAATAGTAGTGACATATTTCAGAATTTTAAGAAGCTTTGTATTTCAATAATATTAAGTTAAAATAAAACTGCCAAATATAACTTTTATCTTTTTTCTGCCTTATACTTTTTTTTAATTTGAAGACTTGGGATTTTGTGTTTGATAAAAACACTATTTGAACAAATCACAAATATTTATAACAGGCAGATAATGTATTATATGTTCCTTAAGAAAGATACCGTGGAAGATATTGCCAAATGTTTGTAAAAGGTAGGAATTTTAATTATGGCTGATAATATAAATAATAACTGATAGTTCAAGTTTATTTCAATTCAGTAAGAGTCAATGTTTTTAACACTACTAAAGAAATTTTGTATCAAATTGAAATCCAAATACTATTCTTACTATATCCTTGCCATATATTAATGAAAAGCAACCTAAATTAGTTAACAATAATTTAGAAATTCTTAATAAGCAAAAAAAACTGTGTATTGCTACGATATATAGAATTCCTCAATATACTTTATAAATGTTTGCAGATGTACAAACATGTTGCTCCTAAGGTTACAATCTTGGAAAAAGTATTGAATCAAATAATTTGCTTTCATAGATGATTAGTAAGCATTGGACACTTTAAAACTTCAAAATTAGTTTATGTCGATGCTTCACACATTTTACTGCTTGATCCTAAAGTACTTTGAGTATTTGTATTATGTCTTGATCCTAAAGTACTTTGAGTATTTGTATTATGTTTTACCAAAGCATCTATTTTTCACTTTTTAAAGATTTTCAACTTATTGTTTATTGCTTCAAGTTGTGTTTTCTTTAAATCTGAGAATTGCATCTGAATTTAAATCTCTGCATGGTTTATTGGAAAATTCCAGTAATTCTTGTTGGAGTAATATATGAAAACATGATGGCTTAAAATGAACGGAACAGATACATGCTAAAATATTTTTTTATTATGAACAATGATAAAACCAGATTTCTGGAAATACCATTTTTCAAATTTATTAAATCCTGCCTTTTACATGCAATTAACCACACATTTTGTACCGTCTCTTCCTTGGGAAACCTGTAATACTTAATCTGACTATCTCTACCCTTTCAATTGCATTTACGACAACCGTATACAACACAACCAGGCATATTAAATAGAATATTACTTTAAAAAACGATAAAACAACTTCAAACTGCGTCAAAATGTAGCCCATATGAGAACTGTCAATCTGACTTGCTCCGCAATGACGTCATTGACAGCTAAATTGAGCATACCGGTATAAGTGTATCGTGATAACAACAGTATTTTGATACTTTGGTCACATTAGGGCCTGGTCACGGGTTTTACCAATTTTGAATTTTATTTTAGTTCCTATTACAAACACTAAGCGCTAATAGATCATATACGAAGTTTACCGAATACTAATCGTCATAACGAAACATAAATGCGCGTTATTTGTGAAAATCCTAACCTAAAATTATATGCGTCATTAATAATTCATAATCAAATTGTTGCGTTGTGTTGTTTACATTGAGTTTCATTAGCTATTTAGACTTGTTGTAAGTTGTGAGGAACTATGGGCGCAACAAGTATTCTGTGGTCATTGTAGCTATTGATAGCACTTTACCGAAAGGCGGGTTTCTTTCCTTATTTGGATGAATACGTAGGTAAGTGTAAATAGTGCGCAAATGTAAAGCATTGTAATGTAATTTATAAGCGAACACTTTGCTGAACATTGATTGTGTCCTTAATAAAAATAACTATGTAAAAACAATTTATATACATAATTAAGTACAATAATTATTATATATTAACAGTCTAACAGCAACAGATAAGCATTATTTAATTATAAAAATAAGGATATGACACTACCCTTACTGTTAACAAAAGGTACATCTATATAATATTTTGTACAAAATATCTCTATTTTTATTTTCATTAATGTATGTTATGTCTTGTGTAATATACAATAATTACTAATTTTTAGAATTTTCATATTTTCATTCCCTATGTGTATATTTTTCATTTTATATATGGATTTATTGATATTTACGAAGTTCATTCAATGATTAACATTTGAATATGAATTGTTCATGTTATAATCATTGTATAACTTTTGTAATGTTCAATGAATCTGTATAGTAGCAAAGATATATTATACTACTATATACTTAATTTTAGATTTGTATTTTCATGCGGTTTTGTGACGTATTACAACCACTGCGCGCTGTCAAGAGTTCAATGAAAAGTATTAAGAGTGGCCTATCTTGTTAATTTTTATATCTTTGGGTTATCTGTGCTTTGGGTCACATGCAGCAGATACAATGAAAAACCTTGCGGAATTTCTGTTACATACGTTTTCCTACAAAGAATTAACTAAATGCAATTTTTTACTAACAGAAACTGATGTCACTCTTCTAGGGTTACTGTTAATTAACCAACTGACATCTGTTTACATTTGAAATTGCGACAAACACCTACGTAATGCACAATAGGTATATATTATTGATTAGAGAGGGACATATCGACCCCCAGGGCATTCAGACTTATCGACTGTTGCACACATACCGTTGCAGCATCCCTTCCATAGGAGGTTAGGGACAGAGAGTGATGATAATTGAATACTATATAAGCTAACGTCCGGAAATACATTTAGCGTGGTGACATCTATCGGTTTGCGCAGCACTTAACTGTGGATCTTATTTTGCCCCAGGATATATTAGTTTTAATCATTTATGTCATCACATATACGCCAAGAATATATATTTAAAATCCGTTATACGTTTTAGTTCTTGATGAATAATATTTCGTACGCATTTCAAAATTTCAAAATAAATTTAATTTTAGTGAAAATTCGTTTGAAATGGCGAATAGTTGCCGACATCGTAGGTACATTCAGGGCAATATGGGAAGTTATTTAAGGAAAAATACCCGAATGTAAGTGTAAGCAGAACAGCATTAAATAAATTAATTGATAAGTTTGATGAAACGGAATCCGATTCCGACAAAAAGAAGCCTCGAAAAGCCTACAGTGATGGTGATGATGCTATCGAATCAGTTGCGGAACATCCTAGGAGTTCTTTACGCCAGCGAGCTAGATAACTCAATGTTAGTCAAACATTATTGAAAACAATTTATAAAGCGAATAAAATTTATCCATATAAACCTAGATTTAAGCACATGTTAGAAAATACAGATCACGCTTTCAGACTCGAATTTTGTTTATGGGTTGGTAAGAACACTATGGAACATCGCCCTTTTTTTGTCAGAATTTAATGTTTAGTGATGAAGCAACCTTTTCGACAAATGGTAGTGTTTCTTCACAGAAGGGTAGATATTGGTCAAAGGATGATCCAAATTTTAGAATTAATCTCTGAAATCAGCGATGTCAAAAAGTCTATGTTTGGTGCGGAATATTATTAAACAGAATCATTGGACCCTATTTGTTTAATGGAAATTTAAATCAACACAATTACTTGGAAATGCTTCAGAATTTTTGATTGCCACACTTGAGCAAGAGGAATTACGACGCATCTACTTCCATCAAGATGAGTGTTTAGCTCATGGTATCTTGGTTGTAAGAATATTCTTAAATTTACACTTTCCTAACAGATAGACCAATATATTGGCCAGCCCGGTCACCGGACTTAACACCAATGGATTTTTTTTTCTTTGGGGTTACTTAAAGAAAAAGCGTATAGAGAAATAATGGGAATGATGTAAATTATCTAAAACTTCGGATTACGGAGGCTGTACGAGAGATTAATGTTTAACAAAGTTTACAAACAATTTAGAAAAAGAATTGAAGATTGCGCAGGACGTAGAAAAGATTATGAAGAATAATATTAGAGTCATCCTTTTTTACAAACACAAAAACAATAAATCGAAATGACACTTGCCTTTTGTCTGACATTGATAATGTAGTATATTCGGACTTAGTCATATTTAAGACGTAATTTTAAGTTTTATATCTTAGCTTAAATGATTATTGGCTGTTTTATTCACCAAAAGGGATTTCGATACCATCAATTTTTTTTATAAAGAATAAGCTTTTCTCCTAAAACTCATATTATAATATTTTTCCCTATAGGAAACCACTTTACTCGCTGTATTTATTTACGTAAAGTGTGTTTCAATCCTGCATTGGGTTTTACGGATGTGTTGCAATATGAAAATGTTTTTCTTCAAATTGTTCAAAATAAATCTCAACATATGCAAAATGTTTCTTGATAGGAAGAAAGTGATTGGTAGACTCTCTCTTTTGTGAGATTTAGACTTTAAGGACTAAACCAAGGTTAAAAAGAATGAAGCCTGAATTATAAACATTGTGGTCAAGCAAGTTCAGCTCATAATTCCTGTAAATTCCTCGAAAAGCTTGTTCTTGGTTGTGTTGTTTGGAGCGTTGAACAGCTGGTGACAAACTGGATATTTTCTTGAAGAGTAGAATTTGTTAAATAATACGACCCAGTAGTTCTGGACCATTTATTACAATTACAACTTTGTCCACAATGATTGGAGGAGTATAGGTGTTAAGCCGGCGCCACACATGCGGTATTCGGCGAATCCCGAATAACGAACATTCGGTATTCGGCAAGGGCCTACTAGTGTGGATCGAGGGATTTCGGCGAATGTTTGGTGTTCGGCGAATATTCGAATAACACCGAATGTTTCCCATAGAATGTCGGTAAATTGAAACGAGTCAAAGGAAACGAATATTCGTCATATTGCAAACATAGTCAGATCCAGACATTCGCCTTTGTTTGTGAGAGGGTTTAGGTGTGAAAGCAAAGTGAGTGTGATCTGTCGCTTTTGATTTTTTGAAACCATGGAGTGGTCGAATGACCTTGTGTTGGAATTTTTGGACTTGTTTCAACAAGAAGATGTAATCTGGAATGCATGTCACAAGATGCATAAAAATCGAAATGCCGTTTACGATGCATGGAGACGTATCCGCGAGCAAATGAGTACTGATTGTTCAGTCGAAGAACTAAAAAAGAAAAAAGATTCACTAATGGCATCGTTCAGAACCTGCCTCCACAAAATGAGAACTACCACTCACAGTGGTACAGGAGTGGGCGACGTATATAGACCGCAATGGTTTGCTTTTGCAAAGATGGCAAGTTTTTTAAGAGAAAAAGACAAGCCTAGAAAAACAATAAATTCAGGGGTAAGTAATTTGTCTTTATTCACTTGTTTCTTGAACACAAAAATTGCAACTATACACTAAAGTGACCACATTTTCCTGTTTATTTAGCAATATTGGTTTTGCCAAACTAGTGTCCCATGAGTTACAAAATAATTTGCAAATTCAGTTCTAATGTTTTTTGCTTCGATACCTGGTTTTCTGGCAACCTTATGCTGAGGTAAAAACGAAGACATATTATCTTCGTTTTGACGCCACGTTCCAGGTACAATATTTCCTCTTTCTTCAGCATCAAAAGTTCCTGGTGGTGTATAACTTGTTGATGATGTTTTGCTTTTTCGTAAAAAATTATGGAGAACAGCACACGTCATTGCAATCAGTGAAGCCTTGTCTGGTTGGAGTAACAGTGATTTACGCAACACACGAAATACAGATGCCATTATGCCGAATGCATTTTCTACGACACGACGTGCACGCGAGAGTCTATAATTGAATATTCTTTCTACACTACCTTTCTCATAAGCTCCTGCATAAGGTTTCATTAGTCTATTACTCAAAGCAAATGCTTCATCACCTAGGAAGACATAAGGTAGACGCTTAGTGCGTCCTCTTAGCAATTCATTCGGAGGTAAATTTAGTTCATTTTTCTCAATTTTTTTTAAATAATTCTGTATTTCTGAATATTGCACCATCACTAAGTCTACCTTGACATCCACAGTCCACAAAAATAAAGCAGTAGTTGGCATCAACAACACCCATCAACACCACACTGAAAAAGTTCTTATAATTAAAGAACTCAGTTCCGCTATTAATTGGCGATTGTATGACGATATGTTTCCCATCTAAAGAGCCAAGACAAAGCGGAAAATTCCATAATTTGTCATAATCTTGTGCAATTGTTTTCCACTCTTCTTGATTCGTTGGAATCTGAAAAAAATAGTACTTATATCAAACTAACGACAAAATCAATATAGCAAAAAGAGTTATCAAGTAATTATTTTGTAGGTAATTGAACCAGAATCGGGTACACAAGACGAAATACATGTGGATAACGAAACTGACGACCACACCATAACTGAAGAATTGCCAATAACAGTTGTCAGCGTGGCTGCTACTAATAATACAACAACTACTACGGCTACGCGCACATCTTTGAAAAAAAGAACAACAAATAGTTGAGATGAAATATTATTACACAACAGAATGGATGAGGCCTATTCTATCCTTACATCAGGCGCGCAAAACAGAAACACCAAGAAAGATGAACTAGATTTATATGGAGAGTTGGTGACAGCGAAACTTCGCAAACTAGATGAGCCTAGTAGAGACATAATGATGCATCGCATAGATAATCTTTTTTTTTTTTGAAAATGCGATCCCGTGATAAAAACTACCAAACACAAACACTGACTGGTTACCAAAGTTCTTCAACACCTTGCTCTTCTAGATCATCGTCTGTGGCTACTCCCCTGCAAGGGTCATTACCGCATCAAGCTTCTCCCTACACGCAATCTTGTCATTACACTGTCCCAATCTACTAGTTATGAACAGACTGAGAACTACACTCAAGATGGTACTGAAGAGTGTACCAATGATAATGTGAGACACTTCTATGAATCCTTTGAGTAAACACATTTTCTAATAATTGGTATTATGTAACAAATCTATAAACACTTTCAAAAAACAGCAAAATCGTATTTCATTACCTTTATTGAATTTCCCACTTCCTCTATCAAGGCACGACATACTTCTGGAATGATGTTCGAGATAAGCTGAGGTGAAATTTTAAATAAATAATGCAGACTTTTAAAACTGTCACCCGTTGCTAAAAATCGCAACGTCAATGCTAAACGTTCTTTCGCAGGAATTGCTTTTCTCCATTTTGTGTCTTTTTTCGAAATATAAGGACCTGTTTTTTGTAGTAGATATTCAAAGTCTTGAGATGACATCCTACAAAAATTTTCAAATAAACCAGACGGTTCTTTTAACAAATCATTCATAAGGTGTGTTCCACCGCATCTGCAAAGTGATACACTCATTAAATAGATGTGTCTAGGCACCAAAATATTGATAACTTACTTTAATCGATTTAATGATACCATCCACCACCTCCTCTGTCTGGTTTTTTTTCCCTTTTTTAGCAACATATACGAGCTAGCCATAACACCAAACGCAGCTGCTGAAATTTGAAGATCGTCCATTGCCTATACTCTTTATTAGCTACTATTTCGCTACTACTATTGCAATTTCACAACACAGACAATATTAACCCAAAAAAAGCTTGCGCGAATATTCGTCGTGGTTCGATACAAGACACACACTTGCAAACTAAACAAATGTGTGTAGACCTGTATTTGATATTTGGCAAATAGTTCGCCAAATGTCGAATGTTCGGTATTTGACGAATGCCGCATGTGTGGCGCCGGCTTTAGCTTTTGCAAAATTCTCAATTTCAAAAAGATCTGAGTTAAAAGGCCAAATAGCAATGGAAGAAAAGTTTCTTCTGCCTTACTCACGAAAGCAAGTCCAATTAAATAATGATGCTACTTCTTTTTGCATGATAACTTTTGATGGCTTGAAAGAGAATTAGTTTAGGATGTAGGAATTCCTTAGTATTTCTACATGTACAAAGATATGAACTGGAAACCTTTACTTTTGATTGATAATCCTCCAAGGCATGCAATGTATTCGACTTGCAACCAACATGAGCTTCAGAAAAAGTTGTTTTCCTGCCGGCAAATTCACATTTGTTAATCTAACCAAACAAGCGGTAATATCAAATTTTGTATCTTATTATCCGTTGCGGACATTCCGACAACTGTGGAAAAGATAAACAATCCATTAAAGAGTTTTGGAGAAATTGCAATATCATGGGAGCTATAGACGACATCATCTTGAAATGAAGTGACCAAGAAATATTTAAAAGGAGTATAAAATGTATGGAAGGATTGGATACAAGAGAATTTATTGTGAATGTCAACAAAATTTGAACAACCTTGAAAAAATTCTAGAACTATTTGCTGTAACATATACTCAAGGCTTAAATAATGCCATACTCTTGCAGATAATGCCCATTCTCATGTTGTAGCTGTTACATTACAGTTGTTGCAAGAGGTGCTTCCTTATCATCTAATTAACTCATAACATCTACATGATATGCTGAATTCGCGCGAAATGAGCATCCAAAAGAGTCCATAAACCATCCCTTTTCTCTATGAAGAGTATAATATTTAAACAAAATTTGTTTGTCACGTAATATATTGATTTCGACAACGTGAATGGAGATCTTATTCTGATAATTAGCATTAAACATTAGTCATTTGCGCGAATAAAGAAAGAAATAAACATTCTGTAATTCCTCGTACGATTTTGGCCTCAATAAATTTAGTTGTGCTTTCCTTCTAGATCTTCACATTTCGAAGGTTATTTTTTTTAAATATTGTATGTAGACAAACTATATATACATATTACATGAGGATCAATAATTCTCGTGTCGGAAATAGGCGAACGGCAACGGAGATTTCCGAACGCAGAAGTCGATAAATTTCAACAATATACCGTCTACTAGATGGTGACAGTACTATTATTACCTTTTGTTAAAACATCAATGCGAATTAAAACTTATCATTTCATAATTAAAACCATCCGACGACAAACAAAGCGCAGTCTCTCGTTGCCGAATATACGTGATTTATTGAAGATCTGACGCCAGTTGATTCTCAAGGAATAGAGCTGTCCACTTTGTCTCCCTTGCAAGTGCGGCCCGCTATCTGCGCGCGCTATATTTAATAATTTTGAAATACACTGCTCAAAAAAATTAGGAAAACAGTTTTTTCAAAAACTGTAACTTTTTAAATAATTGTTTTAGGCAAATCAAATTTGGTGTGTTTCAACGGCATTATATTTAACTTTAAAGAAATACTAAAACGATTTTACAGCTCTAAGTTACTTCTAAGTTACACTTAAAAATGTAAATTAATAACGCAAAACAAAATGGAAAAATTTCCAAGTATGCTTTGAATTGACGTATGGAAGCCTACCTACAAAGATGACAGATGAATTCAGTTGTCAATCTTCGTTGATTAGAAGTAAAATGAGGCATCTTAGTGATGTGCAAGTTGCTCGTGCTGTCGCTCTTATTCAGCACTGCCACTCTATTCGACATGTTAGCTAGGGACCTTGGAGTTTCCCCTTCTGTTATTCAGCAATTATGGAATCGGTTTCGGGAGACTGGCCAATATGTCAGAAGAGCTGGACAAGGAGGAAATTGAAAAACTACTCAAAATCAAGACCGATTTCTTGTCCTTTTCTCTCTATGTAAGCGTATTACCATAGCAAGAAACCTCCTAAACGACCTAAGACGAGCACATAGAATCGAAATTTCTGATCAAACTGTTAGAAATAGATTAAAAGAAGCGAATTTGAAACCAGGAAGACCTGACCGCGCACCATGCCTTACGCAGCATCACAAAGCAGCGCGAATGAGGTTTGCTCGTGGAGGGCATACACGGTATTAAACCTCACCAATCCACAGAAAATCCTACACTCATCGATACTATGTCAGTTGTTTCCATTTTGTTTTGCGTTATTAATTTACATTTTTAAGTGTAACTTAGAAGTAACTAAGAGTTATAAAATTATTTTTTTAATTTTCTTTAGTTAAATATATGCCGTTGAAGTATACCAAATTTGATTTTCCTGGACCCCTTATTTAAAAAGTTACAGGTTTTGAAAAAAGTGTTCCCCTAATTTTTTTGACCAATGTCGATAGATAATATAATATTGAAATCACCGCATATTTGCGCTTAAATGGACACAATCTTGTTTTATGGATAATAAATGTATTATAATGGTATATATGAAGTTTTCTAATACACTAATGTATTTATTGTGCTCAATTTTGTTGATCGTATTTCAACGCCACACGTTGGGCGCCATAATATACTGATATCTATTCTGATAATAATAATTAATTAAAATATTAATTATGTATGTATATGAAGTTGCCTATATTCATTATATTAGTCCTAAACTGTCAAGTGTTTTTTTAATAATGTTTATTACTGCAACAACTTACTATATAAAAAGAGATATATAATAGTAGTTTATTCGAGTCAATAATGACATTCGATTTTTTTTTTAAATGAAACAGCCTGTATATCTTATGTTTTTCCTTATCTACTTTAATTTGTGTTTTTATCGATATCTGGGGTTTTGGTTTTGGATGACGCATTGTTGAGTTATTAACGAAAATTAGAAAAAAAAATGGTCGCGACAATGTTTACCATAATAATTCTATGCGGTAGTATTACGATTATCTCAGACAAAATTATTTAGTAAGTTTGCAGCCAAGGGATGTGTTGCACCTAGAAAATAATCGAACATTAATTTTATTATACACGGCGTTTGTTACGGTGCAATCAATTTGGCTATCGTCAAAGAGCATATACTGATTTTTTTAAAACAAACACCCGTATATTATTATATTTTTGGAATGATGCGTTAATTGCGCTTAATTTTTGTTAATAATGTCCTATACCCAAACCCAATAATTTCGTAGTTATTTTTAATTTTTCATTACAAACCGCTAAATTATTTGTTTTCGGTTCAATTTAGTGTACTGGGTAAACGATTTGACAAACAAAAACAAATAAACGTCAACAAATGTCAAAAATTAAAATCTTATTGTTCCTGTTAATTAGGTGTAATATTAGTGATTTCTTAAGTTTCTGCGTTTAATATTGTCATTGTGTTATTTACTGATTGGATTAGTGGGTAGGTAGGTACTTTTCTTGTATATTTGTTGTTGGCCACATATTATTATTACGGTTTTCAGTTAAGCCAGTATGCAGTTTGAAAGCAACGAACTCGTTGACATGATTTTCATTATGGGATCTGCCCAAAAGAATTGTTAATTAACCAAGCGAATTTATGCGCAAAGATAGCCTGAGAGAAGACAACTTTCAGTTACAAGGTTGGGAAGACTTAAGGAAAGATTCATTAGAACAGGAAATGTGAGTTATGAAAAGCTTGAAAGGACAAAGAGGACAAGTGACGAAGATAAATTGAAAGTTTTGTTATCAGTAATTGAGGAGCCCTCTACTAGTTCGACCAAAATATCAACAGAAAGTAATATACCACGATCTACTGTAAGCAAGATTTAAAAAAAAAATATCATCACTACAGTATTTCTTTTTATCAAGAACTTTTGGGGCCTGATTTAGAGACTATAGAAGGACGTTTTGCGAATGGGGATTAGAAATTGAAAGGATAACACCTAACTTCTTCCAAAAGGTATTATTTATTGACGAATCGACCTTTACTCAGAGTGGTAGCCCAAACCGTCATAATCTTCATCATTATGCAATAGCCAACCCCAGAATGAGCGAGTGATAAGCAGAGGCAATGGACTACAAATGTTTGGGCTTGTATTATGGGCTACTTTTTAATTGGACCACATTTCTTTCACGGACGTTTAAATGGTGCGCAATATTTGAATTTCTTGTAATATGACTTGCCTCAGCTTCTGCAAAACGTTCTTCCAGTTCTAAGAGAAAATATGTGGCTTCAGCACGACGGTGCTCCAGCACATTTTGCACTAAATGTCCGACACTATTTGAATCAAGAATTCGAAGGTAGATGGATCGGCCGCGGTGGTCCCATAAGTTGGCCACCTAGATCGCCAGATTTTTTCTATGGGGGTACATAAAAAGTATTGTATTCCAGGCATCTCCAACTACAGCAGACGATATGAGGCAACGTATAATACGTGCTTTTGAAACAGTTTCCATTGAGAAGTTGCAACATGTAAATAGGTCCTTTCTGTCAAGGCTGCAAATGTGTTCTATTCAAAATGGGGGTCACTCTGAAAATATATTATAAATATTGCTTCTAACAAAATTACAGTTTGATACTTTTAGTCGTTTATTTGTTTTTGTTTGCCAAATCGTTTACCCAGTACACTAACCGAAAACAAATAATTTAGCGGTTTGTAATGAGAAATTAAAAAGAACTCCGAAATTAGTTTAGTACATTATTAACAAAAATTAAGCGCAATTAACTTAATTAAATTTAATAATATACGGGGTGTTCCATTTGAAAAAAACAGTAAACGCTCTTTGACGATATCCAAATTGATTGCATCGTAATAAACACGCTGTATAATAAAATGAATGTTTGATTATTTTGTAGGTTCAACACATCCCTTGGCTGCATACTTACTAAATAATTTCGTCTTAGACAATCGTAATACTACCGCATATAATTATTATGGTAAACATTGTCGCGACCATTTTTTTTTATAATTTACATTAATAACTTAACAATGCGTCATCTAAAACCAAAACCCCAGATATGGATAAAAACACAAATTAAAGTAGATAAGAAAAAACAAAAGATATACAGGGTGTTTAAATAAAAAAAATCGAATGTGTGCCATTTTAACGCATCACCCTGTATAATTCAAATTATTTTCAAAATGTGTGTTTTTTGTTAATGTGCCACTTTTTATACAATAAATTTCTTCAGTACTATTTAATAACGCACTAATGAGCAACCCTGTATATAATGTAATTTTATTGAAATAAAAAAATCAAGAAATACACTTATATAAGTACAACCTGCTATTAAATAGTTCTCGGCTTGAAATCGAACGACCTTCTCTTTTGCTCTAACTTTCCTCACCAACAGAGAGAAATCTAAATTTAAATAATAACAATTCGACCTCGCGGAGAGTGTACTAGAAAACGATGGAAAAAATAGCGCATTTCTCTACCATTACAGGCAAATATTTTCAATCTTTCGGTTCTACCAGCAGCATATTAAACAATATTAAATATAATAATGTCAAGGATGATTCCTTGGGGTTTGTTATAAAACTCTGATGGTAAAAGCACTGACCATCAAAAGTAAACGTTCATAGATTTTGTTGAAACGAGGAAAAAAGCCGAAAAAGAACTTTAAACTATTATTCCGAATTTATTTGCTTCTTCTAACATACCATTAATTATTATTCAATTTAAAATTTTGTTCTGTGTACTTGTAAATTAGCATTCACTTCCAAAGAAATTCAGATTATGTCCGCGATCAATCATTATTATACAAGAAAATTATAAAAAGTAGTTTCATTTATAATCTGTATTAAAAACACAAAAGAGCAATCGAAGAAGCGGCTACTAATGACTCACCCTGTATATACAGGGTGTTTAAAAAAGATGCGGCAATATTAAAGGGGTTGATTGTCCAGGTCATTTTATACAAAAAAGTTTATAATAAACAAGGTCCGTAAACGCTTCGTTACCGATCTACAGCGTGTTGAAGTTTAATTAAAAGAAACAGTAAAAATTAGATATCTCCAAGACGGCATTAAAGATCATAATGAAATTTTAGGCGTGTTATTTTTCAAGAAAAAAATAGGACGCCGCTGATTTCTCTAAAAATAAAAATATGTTTCTATTCTTTGTTTAATTGTGAAGAAAAAAACTCTCTTAACTTTCTATCATACGACGTACCGTTTTTTAGTAAAGAAAACACATTTTAGTGCATGTAAATTTATTACAGAATTTTTTTTTTTAAATAACAAGGGTTTTATTTAAGGGCAAAAACAAATATTTTACCATACCAACAATTTTAGCAAGCAAAAATTACAATAACTGTGCAAAGTGACCACCTCAAGCTCGGATGCAAGAATCCAATCTTCTCCTCATCAGCGGCGTCCTATTTTTTTCTTGAAAAATAACACGCCTAAAATTTCATTATGATCTTTAATGCCGTCTTGGAGAAATCTAATTTGTACTGTTTCCTTTAATTAAACATCAAAACGCTGTAGATCGGTAACGAAGCGTTTGCGGACCTTGTTTATTATAAACTTTTTTGTATAAAATGACCTGAACAATCAACCCCTTTAATATTGCCGCATCTTTTTTAAACACCCTGTATATATGAGTATGATTTATTTTAAAATAAACTTCGGATACATTTTCCCGTGCAAGCGAAAATCTACCATAATTTTAAAATGCGCACTTTATTCCTCCAAGGTGCTTAAACTAAACAATTTTTCGTATTTCTAAGAGTTATATATTTATCGGGGAAATACTACAATTTCGTGTAAAAAAGTAAAGAAATGCAGTTAATCATTCAGGTCCTCTTGCAGAAATGCCGAATAAGTTAAATCCCGAAAAGCGATTGAACATTAACCGTCCAAACGCTACTTGTATACATCGCAAGTGCATTAAGAACTTGCTCCGCTCACTTGAAACTCTTGTAACATAACACAGATACGCCTGTTCCGTTATTTGTTGTAGGTCGGCCAAACATATTCTTTTGGTATAACGTTCGTATCGTCGAGTGCGGCACAGTTAGAGGACGAACATCATTAAATAGAATTGAAACGAATGTGAACTTTGTTAAGAAAGAGTTTCCGTACGGTCAATAATTAAAAATTCAGTTAAAGACGTTCCCTGGGCTAACAGTAAACATTGTATGCAAGAGTATGGAGTAGGTACTGACACAGCTACCTACACATATACTTTATAAATATTTATCTACCTGACCTTATGATCTTTTATTTAGCAAAATTTTAAAGTAGATGTAATTGTATGTGTATACACCAGTAAGAAATAGAGATAACAGGTTAGTCTAATAAATTATGTTAGTATTAGTCCACAGAGATCTATAGAAATTAAAGAAGAAACTGCGAAAGACCCAGAATTGAGCGAACTCCTAACAGTCATTAAGGAAGGATGACCTTTTTCGAAGACAAACTTAGCAAATATAGTTAAACCATACTGAAGTTCAAGAGCAGAGATCTATGAATTCAACGGTCTACTAATCAAAGGTAACCAAATCGTCATTCCAAAAAATTTAAGAAAATCAATAATTGATAAATTGGATTATGGTCACATGGGAATTAAGAAGACTATTCTAAAAGCGCCATACATGACACAACAAATAACAGATGTCGTACAGAAGTGTTTCACATGTGCGAAATTTCAAAACTCAAATCAGAATGAAACAATAATATATAGAGAATTACCATATAATTTCAACAACCATGAGTATTTATTGATAGTAGATATGTATTCGAAATGCTCTGAAGTAATCTGTTTAAAGAGTGATACGACTAGCAATAATATAATACAAAACTTCAAAGCTGTTTTCGCAAGACATGGTAAACCAGACAGGTTATACACTGACAATGGTCCACAATTTGTTAGTGCCAAGGTTGAAAACTTTCTTAAGGATTGGGAAATCCTACACAAAACTAGTTCACCAGACTATCCACAGTCCAATGGTTTCATTGAAAGACACGTACAGACTATTAAGAAACTTTGAAAGAAGTCCATAGAAGAAGAAAAAGACATGTACTTAATCCTGATGGAATATAGAGCTACACCGATCAGTTCAAAATTACCATCGCCAGCGGAAATCCTATTCAGTAGAAAAATAAAGACCCAAGTGCCAATTATAAACGAGCTATTAGAACCAAAGGATACGCAACAGTATAGAAATGTCTTAATAAAAAACCAAGAGACACAAAAGAAGTACTACAACCGACATACCAAGGATTTAAAGAAACTGAAGAAATGAGAAAGAATTATAATAAGAACAGATGAAAAGACATGGAAATCAGGAAGAGTAATAACTGAAGAAAAAGGCAAACCGAGACCTTACAGAATACGTTATGGTGATAATACTAAAGAATTGAGAAGAAATAGAAAATTCATTAAAACATTTAAAAACGAAGAATTTAATAAGAGAAATCATGACTTATTTGACGAAGTGTTAGAAGGATACATAAACAGAAATCGGAACCAATCGACCAACGAAGAAACGAATATGGTAACCCATGATTTGACAAAAAACAGTGAAAATGTCATTCAACCAGAATCAAATCAAAACGAATTACAGAATTATAAGCGTAATCGTAAACCACCAACCTATTTGAGAGATTATGCGTGTTAATTGTAAGTAACGTTAAAATTGGTAAGCAAGGGAGGTGTTGTATATGCGTTTAGAGCAACATAATGTATTTATTGTATTGCGCCTGCGCGACATCTACCATCCCCGCTTATAGCATTACACAAATCAGTAGTAGTTAAGACACCAGCTCTATAACATTGTGCATGAACATTAAAGTATAATAAAACACATATAGAATTTTGTATTACCCAACATAACAATAATGTAATATTCTCGATTAACCCTAGATTACTATCGTGTTTTTAATATACGTTATTACTATCGCATCGTAAAATTTACGACTGTTTGAAAAAAAAACATTGCCAAAAAAGGCAGTGATATTAAATGGTTTATATTTATTTATCAAAAAATGAACATGTATATTAATTAAAAATAAAATAAAAAATATCTTTAACATTCAAAGCATGAATTGGATTTATGTTCTGCACATATGGGTCGTTTGCATTTTTTGCAGTACATGGTGGTCATTCTTCTTTTTTTCGATGGACAAATCATGCATATGGTCCTTTTTCCTTTAGTAGGTGTATTGGCATTACTTGATGCAGTCTGTGTTTCTAAAATATTTCTTATAGATTTCTGGAGAGGGCGTGATAAATTTTTGTAATTTGCTCGATGCTCTGTCCATGCCTCATTAGCTGATTGCTGAGATTATACAAAAATTGTCTAGAAGTGGTTTTTTCTTTCATGGTTTGCTTGTTATGGTTATATATAACGTAACTATTGATTCCACACATATTTAGCATATTGTAAAAAATACATAAAGGCCAACGTCTTGTTTTCCGATTGCAACTCATATTGGCACACATCATATCAAAAGTGTCAACCCCTCCCTTAGTTGAATTGTAAAATTCAATAATTGAAGGTTTCTTAGATGAATCAGAAATTGAGGGTTTATCATGTGTAGATGACAGGAGAAGAACATTTTTGTTTTGTTTTGGAACATAGGACACAAATGTTAAATCTTGTTCAAAGCAAAACATTGATGTTCTAGGTTTGCGACCTTTGACGTCTAACAGTTCTGGGGGAATTTCCCTTTTGTTCTTCTTACTGTACCAACGATTGTTAAATTATAAGGATCACAGAGCATAGTTTTGGCCAAATCTATAGACGTGAACCAATTATCGATAGTGATGTTCCTATTGGATCCATGGACAGTTTTAGTCAGTTCTTTGACATAGTAGGTACCAAGAGAGTCTCCATTGGTTATTGTCCCCCTGCCTAAGTAAGGAGAAGCATCGATCATATATTTAGAACTGGAATCACAAACCATAACTATCTTGATGCCATACTTAGCTGGCTTATTTGGCATGTACATTCTGAACGGGCAGCGGCCACGAAATCCTAAAAGCTGCTCGTCTATTGTTAGGTACGAGCTAGGCTGGTAATTTTGATTGCAGTTCAATATAAATTGATCCCAAATGCTCCTTATGGCAGCAAACGGATCTGAAGATTTTCGCAAAGGCCTAGTTATTCGATCGTCAAACCGTAAGCAGTTTAGAAGAAATTGAAAACGTTCTTCGCTCATAGTAGATCTGTAAATACTTGCCGATATGTTTGGATCAAACATCTGACGAACTTTTAAGTGGTTGTTTTTCATTGAAGCTGAAATGATTAGTAAACCCATTAGCGCCATTATTTCTGCTGTGGTAGTTTGTTGTATCGCTGCCAACTGCAGTCATAGGCGCGCTAAAGCGTTTTACGAATAATGCCGAAGTTTTCCGATTAAATTGATTCGACTGTCGTAATTTTAACGAGCCATAGTATTCTAGGGTTAATTTAATTATTTATATTTCTCGATATGGACGAAATAGTAAATTTCAGTCATGATTGTCTGCTGTTTAATATAATATTCACCAGGGAGTGCGTTTCAATATTGGCAAATACATTTCGGTTCGAAGCTAAGATTTTCGTTTCTCTTAATAATTAGATGGTGGTGCCGCGATGTCAATTCTAAAGAAAATAACAATCACCTTAAAACATTTCACGGTCGCTATTATTTTACTTGCTTTCCGAATTTGCACCCTTTACATACGCAAATGTGTAAAACTGGTCTGCGGAGGCTTTCTTTGCAATTTTATTTTATAGATATGAATCTAACCCATACTTCTTAGTCAACTTTCATGCTGAATTATGGAGAAAGACGCGCGAACTTTAAGCATTAATTCTTGATTTATTTTTGAAAATGGCATCACATATAGTGTCCAGAACAGGTAATATTGTATTTTCTTAAGTTATGCGTTGTGTTTCTGAAGTTACCCATACATATTCTATTATTGCAGGTATTGGAAGAAGTACGGTTATAAAGGAATATAAGTCCGAAGAAGCGCTTACTCAGCCTAAGCAAAGCTCTGGTAGGCGCTCATTAATCAACGACTTTGACAAAAGTGTAAAAAATGCTGTGAGACAAGTAATACACAGCTTTTTTTTATAACAATGAAGTTCCTACACTTAATAAATTTTTTAAGGAAATTAAAAACCATTCCAGTATACCTCAAATGAGCCGTTCATCATTATACCTACTAATGCAAAAGATTAATTTCAAGTCAAATATACTTTATTTAAGATGAATAGGTATATAATAGTATATTACGCAATGACCATTTAATGATAGTTATTAAGACACTAGCAAGAAAATTACAATACGAGCCGAAGCCATTAAATGCGAGTTGCATACACTATTTTTTCTACGGCCCCATAATAAAACATTATTTTTTGAACATTCCATTCCATAAATTGAGTGTAAAATTTTCCGTACATCTTTGCGAATTTAGCTGGTAATAAATTATTCGTGGCATGTTCCATAATTTCTGGTGGAGTCAAATTTTACATTTCACTGTCATTATCCCACATTTTTAGCGTTTATATTTTCAAACAAGCACAAATTTTAACTACTTACTAGTAAATTGCAGAGACTTTCACATTTAATTACTTTTTATATCTGTCAGATATGCAGTCGCCATATTGAATATTGATTGAATATTGGAATGTCGCATTCCTATTGGATATAAACTTGTATCTTATTGAAATATCTGTATTCCTATTGGACATAAACTTGTATATTAATGAAAATCTGTATCTTAATGGATATCATTAAAGTACAGGTTCGGGATATCTATAAATACAATTAAAGTATGGGAGTAGAAAAAATATATTATTATTAGGGGTACATGAAGCGAAGCAGGAAGAGTTTACTGATGGAGCGTAGTGACAGAAGTACTTGGATATGTAGATATTTAACAACTATTAGATCATATAGAGCCCAACAAAAAAACATATTTTACTTAAATGAAACGTGATTAAATGAAGGGCACACACAATCAAAAGTTTGGGTTGATGTTAATGTACATAAGCGCAGGCAAGAATTGGATTTTTCAACCTATAGATACACCATCTAGTCTCGACAGGTTTGAAAAATCGAACAAGAAAAGGCAAAAGACTTATTATTCTGCACATAGGATCTGAAGATTGGTTTGTTGAAGGTGGATTGTTAGTTTTCCAAAGAAAAAGAACTGGCAACAACCATGAGGATATGAATTCTGTTGTATTCGAAAATTGGTTTAGTGCTGTTTCAGAAAAATTACCAGATGATGCCATTATTATTATTATGGATAACCATTCTCGAAAAGTTGATAAGTAGTTAAAATTTGTGCTTTTTTGAAAATATAATCGGTAAAAATGAGGGATAATGACAGGGAAATGTAAAATTTGACTCCACCAGAACTTATGGAACAAGCCTTAGTAGCCACGAACAATTTATTACCAGCTAAATTCGCAAAAACGTACGGAAAAGTTTACGCTCAATTTATGAAATGGAATGTTCAAAAAATAATGCTTTATTATGTGGTCGTAGAAAAAATAGTGTATGCAACTCGCATTTAATGGCTATTAGACACTCGTATTTATTACGATACTCGCCTTCGGCTCGTATCGTAATTTTCATTCTCGTGTCTTAATAGCTATCATTAAATGCTCATTGCATAATATACTACATATTAAAGTATTCTTACTTAAAATATTGATTAAGTAATGTATAAATATTTTAAGGTTGTTGTAAATTAGAAAATCTATAGTTTACTTTTTTGTTATTATTTACCAATATATTCTTCAGTTCTCTATAAACATGAAAAAGTATTAAATTATTAAGTAAATCTCTTGTATTATTTTTAGATATCATAGGTGTTTTCGGAAATTAAACCCGGTCATTGGGGTTACAACACGGTTAGCACGAATGCGTTCGTTAATTCAATCGGGTAAAAACAACCGTGTTCGTAAAATCGAAAAGGTAACCGGGTTTAACAACCCGGTTTGATTTTCATAACCCTGGTAAGTGAATATTTTAAAATGTAAAATAAGAGCAATTCACACTTATCCCGGGCGTTTTAACACATGTAGTTTTAAAAATGCAGAGAAATTACCATACTACTAATAAAACAAGGAATGGTAAAATAATTGATCTTTAGAGAGGTGGCTAAACTATTAAAAAAAAGTAGTTGATATATGGGCTACAAAAAATCTTGATTTAAATAATATTCCAAAATTTAAACATCCCTAGCAATTGCGCTGTAAATACCAAGGTAAATACATATTAGGCAAACAGGCCTCAGGTAAGAAAAAAGTCTTAGAATACAGATATAGTAATATAATCCAGAATTTTGAATTAAATTATAATGAAAAACCCATAATTTTTTTGTATCTATTTTAAAATAAATAGAATGTATATTAAGAAAAAAATTAAGGACAGATATATACTCGTAAATATCATCAATATAAATAATTCCAAATTCTATAAAACCCAGATCTTAATAAAGCATTCATTCTCGCCCTTGAAAAATAAAATAAATTCGGAAAGCCCCAAACATTTGTAGAACAGCAAAAAGATTTCTTTGTAATGTTGACACATCAATGTTATTGTGCGATAAATCGTAAATGAAGAATATTTGAAATATATTTATGTCCTTCTATATGCCACGTGTATTTTCTTTTACGAAGAATATTTACTCAAACTTGGGTATTATAAAAATTGAATATAATCCCTCTTCATTTCGTGTTAGAATTTACTAGAGTTGACCAGTGATACCTTCCATATAGCTGGTCTTACGACCCGACAAAACTTTTTGCCGCGAGTATACATAACCTATATCATAAATTTGTCAAAAATAAATGTCATCATATATTGCATAGTGTACATATGGCTCTATTTGGTGGTCTGCGGAATTAAAAAACCGAGTATAATTAAGTACTAAAGTCCCTGACGTACTTAAACAAGTTTAACGTACAAATTGTATTTAATAACACAGTAAAATACAATAAACCATATCAAACATGTAAGAGACCTTTCACAGATGAAGGCTTGGTTATGGTATAAAATAAAGTGGATATCGCGTAGTTATTTATCCATATTAAACTTGCCTACGTAGGAACCATTCAAATTTCTTAAAAATACGTACCATTTTGGCGCGATATTTAAATCACTCCTTCTTATTCTGAGACAGGGTATAAATACTTTTTTGTACCAGTAGTAAAAAATCATAGCATTTTTACACATAACAAAGCGCCACGAAATGACATTTCACGACCTGGAACTAATAAGAGGTAAATAATGAGGCTATTATTGACCTAGGGAAATAATGAAAACAAATAAAGGGAATGCCGCAACCATGCAATCGCAGTAGCATGTATGTATGTCAAGTTGTCAACCGTCAAATTCATTGCAGTTTATTTTTATTTAGATTTATACCACAAATCATACTCTAAAACTTATAAATGCTCGACCTCTAAGGTAAAATAACTAACAGTATTTTAACAATAGCAAAATATGTATGACAGAAGTATAATTGGAAAAAATATCCTAACAGGTAGGTAACTATTATAGATGTAAAGATATCTTACTTTCTTTACATAAAACTGTATTTTAAGGTTATGTAACAACATAATATGGAAACAATATAACGTAACTATTACAGATGTAAAGAATTTTAATTTATTTATAAAAATTGATAGTGCAATTATGGCATGTCACATTTATTGATGGTTCAATTCTGATTCAGAGCTGTGGGCACATTAATGACAGTATTGTTAATTGTGTTAATTCCATAAGTATTTACGATATCTTCAGTTGAAATAGAGCCTGATTGTACTGCTGATGTTGATGGAATTTGGTTCATATCGTGTGTAAGTAGATGTAGGTAGACCTTGTAACATATATGCTATATTTTTTTTTATTTCTAGGGAATCTTCGATATAACTTTCAGCTACACTAGATTTCCAACCACCATGTACCATGTTGTTTTAACTGAAGGATATTACCACCATTGACAGCTAAAAGTGTAGCCTAGGTTCTACGGAAGGGCAATTTCTTTTGGCATCTGTCCTATTGTGTTATGTCCAATGTTTTATCTAGTACATTTACCATTACATACACTAATAAAGAATTTTGCTATATCTGGAATTGGTCTAATTTTTAAATAGTTTTTAATTATTTTGATCCAAAGTGGCTCCATTATTACAAACTTTAGAGACGAACCATTTTTGCTATTGCAGATGTGAATAATAATTAAATCGGCTTTCATGATGACATCAGAAATTAATAAATTACACAGCTCATCACTTCGGCATGCACCAGCAACACCAATTACAAGAGCAGTCTACAGGGTTATAAATTGTCAATAATTTTAAGGTATTAATATATAAACATACTACCTTAGTTGCAATGTAACATGTATCGGGTGCCTCAGTAAGGAATTTTATAATTTCCTCTAGTAAATACTAATGACTTTTTGGGCTTATAATTTTCATTTTATCTTTTTAAAAAGGCAACTAATTTAAAATATTTTGATTTGTTAATATTCTCTGTTAAGCCAAGTGTAGCTTTCAATATTGAATAATGGGTCCATAAAGTCGAGGCTTTTTAATGTTGTGTGTTTAACGGAAGTACGTTTTGAGAAGTTATTACTGTATTTTTGGAATTACACGATTTTTTAAATTCTGTATATGTTTTTATGTATAAGTGTTTAGATATATGCGGAAGCAATCTCGCGCATTGCAGGTGGTGTAATCTAAACCCTTCAGATATTATAAATGAAATGAAAAATAATCTAATAAATACCTACTTGACTTTTACTTTCAGCATTTATGTCAAAACTTATTTGTCAACATCAAAATATAGCCTACTTATTTGTTTATATGAAGTTTTATTACAAAGGAATTCTTACATGTATGAGTAAATTTATTCATAATTATTAAGGTTTCAAGATCCAATTAGACTACTGGTACAAAAAATAGTATACATACTGCGGTTGAGAAGACTATTATTGCCCTTGTGGCTTAAATTCCTCGGCGCTGCGCGCCTCGGAATTTAATCTCGCCACTCGGGCAATAATAGTCATCTTCTCAACCTTGGTATGTAATATACTATTGTGTAATGACGGTGTAAAAACAATTCAATGAACAGAATTTTTTTGATCGCCACAATCTTCATTTGTTTTTTATTTGAAAGAGTATTAAAATTAATGTAAATTTTGTTGTTTGTGTTAGTTTCCAAAATTTAACGGTTTTATAGATATTCGTCTTTAAAGAAAGTAAGAGTAATTTTAAACTTTTGTCTTTATTTTGTTTAAATATTTAATTTGTAAGGAAAAATATCAGTAAACATATTCACAATTCTTGCTATTATAGTTACTTTATAATTTAAATTTTATAGTTAGTTCCTTTTTATAAATTCCACTTCATAGGCACCCATAGTAGTCCAGGCAATGAGTACTTTCGGAGCAGCAAAAGGTCGGGGAGTGTTCATTTTTGGTAGATTTCTACAGTTTGGTGTCCTAATCAAAATTCTGAGTTTTCGACCTTGAACGACCGCCGCTCGCGCCGCCATATTGGAAAAACGGTACCAAAATCCAGTTTTTCGAGAATATCTTCTCTCCAGCGCCACCTAGGTTTAAAATAGTTATTGCAAAAATGATAGATCATAAAATTTTCTGCAATTTATGTATTAAACATTTTCCATTCAGATGAATAGTTTACGAGTTACAGCGGAATCAATAACAGCAAATTTTTGCGATTCGCACTATCGCTACATTTTTTCGCGAAATTTCAGTAAATACTGATTACTTAATACGTACTACCGTTTACTTCACTCATTTCCGCACCACCGTGAGGTAGAGTGAGAGGCGCGCTTTTTTTTCACGTGGTATCCCTAGTAGGTCTAATCCACGATTATGGACGTTTTTTTTATTGATGTTCGAAATTTCGGGTTCGTTATTTACTGATGTCTTTTCTTCCGCTTCGATTCCGTAGGCCTAGATGGTCCAGGTTCACTGACATCAATATCTTCTCGCAAATTTCTTCCCTTTTCTTCCGAATGTTCATTTTCATCGATTTCTTCTTCTTCTTCGACCTCGAGTGCCAATAATTTTGTAAACGGCAAGGTCTCCTTCCTCGTCGTAGTTGTTTTGTTCTTCTTCTTCTTCAGAGCCCGCAAAAATCTCTGCTCTGTTCTCACACGCGTCTCCGTGACAGCATGTACAGATGACTGAACACTTCAAGCCTGTTTTCCTACAGCCACAGGCTCGACCGCACCCCTTCTTGCACTTGCACGAAATGAATTTCAGGAGTGCTTCGGGTGCCGGATCTTTTGTTGTTCTTACAGCAGTGAGTCCAATCTTGCTTCGTTCCCAACCCCATCGCTCTGGACTCTCGTGTATACCATACCAAGCTTGAACTTGGTGGTAGGTCCGAAGGGAATGTTGCCGCGCAGCTTCTCTAGTAGGGGGTAATGTAGCAAGATCGAATTTACTCTTCGTGACGGATCTTGCAAAATTTTGATAACGTAGGGAGCCCAAAGTGATTGTGTTGTCTTCGGGAACTCCATAAACGGCGACGAAAAAGCTTTCCCCCGCAACAGCAATTGCTTCGGGATCTGCGTTTCGCTCTTTGAAAACTTGAATATTTCGGCTTAAATATTTGTTCTTTTCGAGTGTTTTTATGAACCTAATTTTACCTACGTTGAAAACAGCAGAAGTAGTATCACAACCGCTGAACGCATGCAAGAACAATATGTTATCCGCCACTATTTCTCCATACTGTAGACTTCGAGGAGAGTAAATTTTTTCAAAAATTTTTCCTCTGTCTGGTTTGCGAAGGTAAACGTTCGGATGAAATCTCGCTAGTGCTGTTAAGAGGACGAGAATATCTATATCTTCTCCTACTATGAACACAGAATCAAACGATTCGGACATACTGATCGCCGTGTTAACGATCAGTGTGTCAGCATCTTCTGTAGCCTGTTCTACTGGGAAATTAGAATTCTCAAATTTCTCTTTCAGCACTGAAATCAAGCGAATTTTATTGGTTTCGTTTGATAAGAATCTTTCCTGCGAAACAGTTGGAACCATCGACTCGTCGAGATGTACATCGGCGGAAGTTTGTTTATTTGAACGACGAAGTCTTTCTGCACTCTTTGTACTTTTGGTAGCTGCGTCAAGTGGATACCCGTCGAAAACAACGACTGTGTTAGAACCATAATTCTCCCGCACGTACTGTACGTAGTTTGCGCAGATCGATGCAAACGATTCTTTGCGATGCCATATTACTCTATGTAGCAGATATCCATCATCTATGACATGAATGCTATTCCCGAATTCAGTATCGTCTGGCACAGGCGTAAAAGCTTTGTAGAGTGAAGATTTTGTCCCCTTGCGCATTCCCTCTTCGCTAAACAGAGCTAAAGGAAATGGGTCCAGTTCGAATTGAAGATATTCCTGCAGCTCCTCGTCTGATTGCTTAGCAACACACATTCTTTGATACAACAATAGCGGATCAATGGGAATGACAACGTCTTTAATTTTTATATTGCTGTTGATAACTACAAGAGGAATCACTTTATCCGAACGTTTGAACTTCACGGCGTCGAAGTTGTTACCAATTATTTTCGAAATCGCCAGAATACCGATTTCACGAGAATTGTGACAATTGATTCTTTCATCTCCGACGATGCCAGTGCTTATAGATATCAATTCGCCAATTCTTTGGAAAGGAGAGCGTGATGAGAACCAATCAATGAGTTTCTTTAAATCTTTCTCATCACGGATGATGCGCGAGCTCCTCATGTCTACGTGCTGCTCAGTTGTTGTTTGCGAGAAGATATTGATGTCAGTGAACCTGGACCATCTAGGCCTACGGAATCGAAGCGGAAGAAAAGACATCAGTAAATAACGAACCCGAAATTTCGAACATCAATAAATAAAGTTAAATGCCTCGATAAGTTATATTTATTCATCTTGTTACCTTAGCCGACTTTACCCGAAGAGCGTTACATATCCGAGCGTTGCATGCAAGTTTTGAAGTGTAAACTTCTTTAGGCGCGTTGCGCTGATTGTAGGCAGTGAACAAGACTGACCTTGTTCACTGCCTACAATCAGCGCAACGCGCCTAAAGAAGTTTACACTTCAAAAACAAGATTGTGGCGATCAAAAAAATTCTTTTCATCGCAGCGCCATCTATATCTTCATATAATAAAACACAATTGTGAGAGCAAACTAGAGTCGATTACTTTCTTTAGTAACTACTTTTTACAAAATGCAAATATCTTTATCCGTTTCCGAGATATTTGACCTGGGAGTTTTAAGTGGTACACCCTGAATAGGCAACCGATTACGCGTCATATTTTCAGAAACTTAGATTGGTATGCATCATCTCTATATCAAAGAAAATTAAGACAGTTCATACCATTCGCTTCGCGCATTCAAATCAAAATGTTTCCTCATTAAAATTAATCAGTCGCCGATTGGATTATCTGCCCCGATGTATTAATTCTATGCGGAAACTTTCCACTCAACAAGTCATCCCCCTTCGACCTTTTTATCCATATAATAAACGTTTTAGACCGGCGTGATAAACCCGCAGTAGGATTAACCGTTCGTCCCGCAAGTGTAAACAAAACACCCATCTTTTACCATTTCTAAATAATTAACTCGCATTCCTATTATCTATCGATCCAAGTTGGTGCTCGCTGCTTGTGTAATACATACTATTATAATGTATATACACGCATAGAAGACGAAGCACAAAGGACTACGAACGATTATTATTAATCTTGAAGAATAGCGTATTGGTAGGTCTTCACGTGGTCCGATAGTTCCACTATGTTAGAGGAAAGTTGACGTTTGAATTACGAGGCAAAAAAAGGACCTTCGTTCGCTCTGTTACGATACCAGCCGCTGGCAATTGCGAAATAACGAGGTCAGCGATGAAAACAATTGCGAAAAATTCGCACATCGACGAGTTCGATCGAACGATAAGCGGGATTAGCCGAACGTTCGCGTAAAATAGTCGGTTGTCGATGCAGGGCCGTGTTTGCTCAAGTGCCGGAATTTGATTATGAAGCAATGTTGCCAACCGTTACCTACTAAAGAAAAAGTCCGACGGCTGTAAGGTATTTAACACGTGACAATTTGCTAGTATACCTTATTCCAAAGAGAGAGAGAGACGAAATTCTGAACAGACCGAAGTGAGAGTGTTTTCTTATTGATTGACAGCAAGGCGAAATAACACCGTAGTACATTCTCTTATTGCTATCAGTTGTCAAATATTTTGACATCAATGACATTGTTTGTTTTCTAGACAAATTTATTCACTTTCAAGTGTTGTATTTACCATTCTGTTGCCTTAAGAGGGGCATTTACCAACTGCATCTGGACAAATAATATATAAACTTATGCAACTTGTATTACCACAGTATAGAGCTGTATAGACACAGTAGTTTCTCTCGCCGTCGGCACCTTTGATGTTTGTGTCCCAAAATGGTACTGCGCATTCACGCACGCGCAACCAGAGGCGTAATCAATTTTTCTATTCAGGAATAAACCAGTGGCGCAGAACCAAATCGTTTATGAGATAATTATGTTAATCTATTTTTAAAATTATGAAAAAGCTATATCAGTAATACAAAAAACGAGGATAAAACACTGCTTTTTATTAAGTACATATTACACACGCTTTTAAAATGTAATACATTATTCGTACAACACAAAAAAAAGCTACTTTAACCTAAAGATTACATAAATTTCTTGACACAATTCATCAATGGTGTTGTAAATTTGTTATTTTATTTGAATTGCCACTAACTATGAAATTTCTATTGCAAAATTTCAAAGTATAAAACATTCTTACACGAATAAATAGCTTTATCAAAAATTCAGTAGGAAAATTTTCGCAGGGATGTTTATATGATATTTCCTCCAACTTCTGTTTTAATTTAAAGCTAACATTTGGTTCGAAGGAAAATGAAGAAAAAAATTCACAGAAGGCTTTTTCCTAATGCGGTATATATATATATATATATATATATATATATATATATATATATATACTGAAATTATGATCGGGCGTTGCCAAATTAGTAAAGCTGTTTCACAAAGTTAGGACATGCCTTAAAATAAATGTAAAATTTGAATTCATTCATTTCTTGTATTTTAAACGCCTAATTGTTGGAAAACTACGCTTTTCAAAACATTTGTGTCCCAAATAACCTACAAAATAAGTGAAGGCATTTTCTTCAGTTATATTTTCCCATTGTCGGTAATCAATCTTCGAAAATTAAATTTTGCGTTGGTGGTAGTGGATTTGTCATGAAGTTTGAGTAATTATTCACAACTACAATAAACAATATGCACATTTTAACAGTTGAGGACATTTTAATGCACGTGGGGATCTTACCGCATTGGTTCTTTCGAAAACCTGAAAAAGCTTAATTTAGAATTGTTCGAACTATTCTTGCACCGAGGTGCACAACAGTAATGGGGCATTTTTGTTCCAAGTATTCGCGAAACGAAACACTACAATTATTGATAAAACGTTACGCTGCGTGCACACTAATTATAAAAACAATTTGTTTGTCAAAAATGTTAGAAGTACGTCAGCATCCATTAAATTCTATGGAAATGTTCAAGGAAAGGCACAATAATCAAACAAAAATTTTTGACAAATTTTAAACACAAATTCTAAATTAATAATGTGTTAATAAATTTATTTGACATTGATTATAAATGCCAAAAGAATGTATAATTTAGTTTTACATATGTCTTGTTTAATATGTGTACAACTACCCATTAATTTGGTAAAATTAGTGTTAATAATAAATTGTTTGTCAAACATTTTGTATAACTGGTGTACACCCAGCATAACTTACATTAACGCATACCGAGCAGTCTCATCAAATAATCCCGCCAACTCAACAGCTGATGGCTGACTACTGCGCAGTCACGCACGCGTCGGTTTGCCGGTGGAAAATTATTTCCCTCAAGAGAAACTACTGTTTCTATTACATAGCTATATACTGTGGTATTACTAGCGGGACGGTAGACGCAAGGGGGTGTGAGTAGGTGGACCTAGACGATATTCGGATTTCGATCAGAGCGCTTCGGTTTTATTCACAGATTCTGTCGCTCTGGAGGAAAAGACGCTCCGTTCTGAAGGAAAATAAAAAAATTAGGTGTGGCCACCACACGACTTTCTTATACGTATGAGCGTTTCAAACTATACAATTTTAAGAATTTTTTTATACAAAAATTATTCAAAATCCTATTCGAAGTACTTTCATTCTCTTAATAAATATTCGAAAAAAAAGTGCTACTCGCTAAGAGCAAAAGTGCTTCTTCCGGTCCGAATTTTGATATTTCATGTATACCAAAAATGTTGCAAATCCAACTCTAAATACTTTTGTACTCTTAATAAATATATATAGGATGCATAATTTACGACATATTAGCAAAAAATCGCTATTCGGTAAGAGTAAAAGTGGTACTTCCGGTCCGAATTTTCAAATTTTTGTATACAAAAGGTATTTAAAATTATCATTTAAATACTTTTATACTCGTAACGTACCTGCCTAGGAAGCATGACTTGCCAGATATTCGCAAAAAAACTGATTTTCGATAAGAGTAAAAGATCTACTTCTGGTAGGAATTTCAAAAAACTTTTTTAAGACAATTTGTCTCAAATTTAATTTAATGGAACGGGTGTTCCATCAACATCATCAGATATCGACGTCCTGTTATCACAGAAAACCGAAAGATCAAATCTGCTACTTTGCAAATAGCCCCAATGATAAGGATTTTTAATGTTTTGGTCTTCGAATTTTCAACAATAATAATTGTACCATTAATATTTATTTGAATAAAAAATAGCATTACCTGTTTGTTATTGTTGTAGGTAAATTTGTTGTTACATAGACAACTTTAAAACATCACATTGTCTTAAAGGCCCGATTTCGCAGATACCCGTATTGTGATTCTCAATAGTTCTCAATATTGTAGTACGTCTAATTCTTTACACATAACATGAAATTACCACTTGAAAAATACACAAATTAAAAATATTAATCAAAATAATATGTTGTTAATTTGATTGTAACAGTTACTTCCTCAAATATATTACATCAAATGAATATATTATTAACAATTCAACATTGTCATGATTAAAAAGCAAAAGGTTACGCGAAATCCGGACCTGCTTAGTAGTTACGGAGTCCACCGACGGCGTCTCTGGTGTTCGTGCAACAACGACGTCGTCGTCAAGGCAACCGGGTACCCGGTCGTCAAGGCAACCCAACTGAACACATTGATTTCACGTATAGACGGAATATATTGCGGCCATATTCTCAGTTAGAGCGAGAGGACGAGCGATTCGCGAACGGTAACGGAACCGAGCGGCAGGAGGGGTGGGGGGAGCTCTGTAATATTGTTAAGTGTCCCATATATTAGGGAACCATTGTTGCGCTCTACATTGAGATTTCGGATTTCGCCGAGAGAGAGAACCTCCGTGATCGTAGAGATTCGGACATTTCGACGTGGGCATTGTGTACAAAACCCATAAAAATCGGAGACAAGCTAGAGCTTTTTCGAATATGTATATTAGGTAGCGTCAGCTGAATGCATTTTCAGAGCGTTTACGATGATGTATTTGAACTTTGGCGCCAAATCAATCGAAAGACAGTGTTCTGTACAATTAGTATAATAAATATAACAAAATACAGACTCGGTTTTTTCATTATTGATTAAAATACTCGTTTAACTAATCACTGCTTAACTGGAACCATTGTTTTTTTTTTAATAATACAGGATGTATAGTACAAAATTCGGAACATTTATTTTATCTAAATTATGTATTGCAGCTGTAATTTGTTCTGTTAATATTGGCCGCATTTCTTTAATTTAAATTTATTCTTCGTGTTGTTTCCCTTTGTTTTATTTTTACTTTCTTATACGTAGTATATACAAGGTGTGTATAAATTGGCGGACCCACTACACGCGGCGATGTTCTTCGTTAAATTCGGAGTCCAAAATCCTAATACGAAAATGTTTTACCATGCTCCATATCTTTGCACGAGGTTCCTAAAGTTCGGACTCTCAGTCTTGAAATAAGCATTATTACTTGATATTTGTTGACAGAAAGAGCTACAATTTAGAAGAAAGAAGAATTGTTGTTATTATCCTTTCGTTAAAGTTTTCTTTTTGATTTTAAAGTTTGTTTTTAATATTTGTTTATTAACTTATTTTGACGAAAAACACATCTGACAACGTTGTAAAACAATAAGTAGGCAGCCTAATGTTGTTCTAGTCAAATACATTACTACTGTCAAATTTTGACACTTTGTAATCTACCTATTTCATTCGACTTACTTATTTTTCGTGTTTATTTGTATAGTTTTAATCAGTTTTCGGGTTTTCGTGTTTACTAGTTGTTCTGTTTGTTTATTATTAATTTTACGTTCAACGAATATGCCGATATGTACATGATATACGGTTTCTGTCGTGGAAATGCTAGCATGGCAGGGCAGGAATATCGAGTGCGTTTTCCAAATCGGAGGCATCCAAGTAAAAATGTATTTCGAAGGCTGGACCAACGACTTCGTGAAACAGGTTCGTTTATTCCAAGAAATGCGAACGCAGGTCGACCAAGGCAAAGGCGTACCGTGCAACTAGAAGAGCAAGTTCTAGCCACAATACAGGAAGATCCCTCTGCGAGTACCCGTCAATTAGCTTCTACACTAAATATTCCCAGTAATAAGACTGTTCATTTGGTTCTACGAGAAAACTTGTTTCATCCATACCATGTTTCTAAAGTTCAGCCTCTTTACGGAAATGATAACTTATTTCGAATCAATTATTGCAATACAATCTTAAATAGAATTCAGGAAGAAAGTGACTTTTTAAGACGTATTCTTTGGAGTGATGAGTGCATGTTTACCAGAGATGGTGTGTTTAATACTCATAATTTTCATCATTGGGCAGATGAAAATCCACATGAATTTCGCGAATACGGTCACCAAAGAAGGTTTTCTGTTAACGTTTGGCTGGGTATAATAAACCACAGGGTAGTTGGACCAATTTACTTACCAAATCGCCTAGATGCCGGTGAATATTTAAATGTTTTAGAACAAGTTATTGATCAGATACCGCTGAACGTACGCCGTAATATGATTTACATGCATGATGGAGCTCCTGCGCACTTTGCTCGTAATATAAGAGACTGGTTGACTGAACACTTCCCAGACAGATGGATTGGTCGTGGCGGTCCCCTTTTGTGGCCTGCGAGATCCCCCGATCTCAATCCATTAGATTTTTTTGTTTGGGGTTTCATTAAAGGTAAAGTTTACGCTACACCTCCACAGGACGCTGACGAAGTTAGAGCCCGAATTGAAGCCGCAGTATTAGAAATCACACCAGAAAGACTTGAGCGAATAGTACAAACGATACCACAAAGATTGCAGCTATGTCTACAAACTGATGGATTTCAATTCGAACAATTATGTAGGTAATAATTACATTGATTTCTATCAAGAAGATGTACAAAAATTAGTCAATATTATCAAAAATTTTTTAAACTTTGTAATATTTTCGTAATAAATATGTAATCTAAGAAACCAATTTTATTTCGTTTGTTTCTTTTTTAAATTTAAAATGTAAGGTTCACATGACGACGTGTAAAAATGTTCCGAAGATTATAACTAGCACATGCGTGTTCAAAGTTGCCAAATGTATGTTTCTTTCAAATTCATTCTGAAGACAAAGGAAGCCTGATAGATCGTTTTAGGATTAGGACTTTTAACTCAAAATTTGACCAAGAATGTCGCCACGTGTAGTGGGTCCGCCAATTTATACACACCTTGTATATGATGATAATTTTCGACCTCGAGATTTTTGCAGATGTCCACGTTTTGAGGTCCCCTGATACCGAAGAAGTGGTTTTTAAAAAATGTCTGTGTGTCTGTATGTCTGTCTGTGACCACGATAGCGGTCAAACCGCTGGAGATATCAATTCCAAATTGTATTTACGTGTATTTTTGCAGATTAGTTTTTCAGTAAAATCGGTAGACCGGAAGTAGCAGTTTACTTCAGCGAAAAAATCGAATTTTGCCAATATTTCGTCAACTACTAAATTTAAACAAATTTATAAAGAATTCATATATACTTAAAATTAAAATTGAGAATAATTTTATTTAAAAAGTTTTTCGAAATTCCTACCGGAAGTAGGTCTTTTACTCTTATCGAAAATCAGTTTTTTGCGAATATTTCGCAAATCATGCTTTTCAGACAAGTACGTTACGGGTATAAAAGTATTTAAAACATAATTTTCAATATCTTTTGTATAAAAAAAATTTCAAAATTCAGAACGGAAGTGCCACTTTTACTCTTATCGAATAGCGATTTTTTGCAAATATGTCGTAAGTTATGCATTCTATATATATTTATCAAGAGTACAAAAGTATTTAGAACTGGATTTGCAATATTTTTTGTATAAATGAAATTTCAAAATTTGGACCGGAAGTAGCACTTTTACTCTTAGCGAGTAGCACTTTTTTGATAATATCTTGCAAAGTATGCATTCCATAGGGATTTATTAAGAGAATAGAAGTACTTAGAATAAGATTTTGAATAATTTTTGTATAAAAAAATTCTCAAAATTCTATAATTTGAAACTCTCATACGTATAAGAAAGTCGTGTGGTGGCCACACCTCATTTTTTTAAAATCTTATATGGTATAATTAGGAATTTCCGTAAAATGTAAGAATTTGTATATTGTGTACATTTAAAATCTCTAATGAATTAAAATGCATAGAATCATAAATTTGTGTGATAATAAAACATTGATTGCTCACTCCTGTGACAAACCCAAAGTATTGTGTAAAATGAAAAAAATATTCATATAAAACTGATAATTACATAAAAATATATAAAATACGACGTCATATTTCTTCCTTCAAATCGAAAATGTCCACTTCGGTTTCATGTATGAATTTTACAATGCATTGTAAGTTCAGAACAACTCAATTTTTTTTTTTAAATTAGGGTGGCAGGGGTTAATTAAAAAACTTATAACTCATGATGATTTTTTTTTACATAGTTCTTAAGGATTTAACCAATTTTTACCATTATTAAAGACATTTTTGCTATGTTTCGGCAAATTTTCAAAACTTCGCAAATAAAAATTTCAAAAACTTGTTTTTTCAACTGGCATCTTACCATTTGTATTACCAAAAAATAACATAAAATTGAATCTTAGGACAACTTTGGCTTCGGCAAATTTTCAAAACTTCGCAAATAAAAATTTCAAAAACTCGTTTTTTCAACTGGCATCTTACTATTTGTATTACCAAAAAATAACATAAAATTGAATCTTAAGACAACTTTGTTATCATTGTGTTTGCCTATCTAAAGTTATTTTTGAATTATTGGTAGGGTATGACAGAAATATTGTTGTTTTCTCCTCAGAGGTAGAAGACTTTAGAAAAAATGTCAAATGTCAAACTTGGCTACTGTCTCCTCATTGGGCACATGAGTTGTTGACAACTGGGATTATTCTGAACTCACAATATAAAGTAGAATCTAAATATAAAATCGAAATGGGGGGGTCCTTCCACTATTTCCGGAACTGCCACCATTTAGGCTGTAGGTATTTCATCAGTCGATAATGATCAAATTTAATATTGATAGTGTTACGCAATATTGAAGATTTTATAATGTGGGTCACCCTGTATATAAAAAAAAAACTGTTAATAAATGAACGTACCTTGGAATGGACAAGAATGGAACATTTATTTAGTTGTTATTTAATTGTTATTGTTGTTGAAAGACCTTTTCGAATGTCAGTTTTAGTTTTGATATTGTCAAAAAATATAGAGTGACATATTGACAGCTTAATAGTTTTTATAATAGAAATAGTTAAAAATATAGTCAGATATAGCCAGATAGTAATAGAAAATAACATTGTGGTCCTTCGACGAACTTTATTCAGCCCTATAGATGTACAGATAGAAGAATTATGGATAATAGATCGAGAAAGTCAGATGATGTCATGTCCGACAGCAGAAAAAATTCGTCAAATTTAGGAGAAACTTTACAAAATAGGAATGAGAAAGAGAGTACCGAAGATTTTTTTGGGTTCAGTAATGCCTCTATACTCCATTCAAAACATTTAATGCAAAATATGATGAAAAGTAATGATGACAAAGGTACCAGTAGTAAAAATAAACCTAATAGCACAATTACCTCAAGCAGTAAAGGTACGAAAAAATCTTCATTGTTACCTAGTCAAATACTATGTTTACAGTTAGAACATCAGAAAAAGTTAGCTAATATAGAACTACAAGAAAAACAGCTTAAATATAAACGAGACTTAGAAGAAAGACAACGACAATTAGAAGAAAGGCGACTTAAATTTGAGCGAGAATTAGAAGAAGCAAGACTTCGGAAAGAAAAAGAATTTTTAGATTTAGAACTACAAATACAGTTAAGCAAAGGAAACTCGATAATAAATGAATTTGTTGAAAATAGAGGAAGACTGAAAGAAGTCTCTGAAGGTAGGAATAATATATTTGAAAAAGAGGAACAAGGTAGTTTGCAGAAAGTAAAAACTTGGCTTGAAACTAACAAAAATGATTTAAAAACAGAAAGTTGTAATAGCAGCCATAGAGATGTAGTAGATTCTAGTAAAAATGATTTAGAAATGGAGACATTTTGTCAAGATGACAGATTAGAAAAAATTCTTCTTAGACAGACAATAGATAAAGAACTGCCAATTTTTTCGGGAAATGGTAAGGAGTGGCCAAGCTTTTATAGTAATTACACCTACACAACAAAAGCTCTAGGACTATCAGACGAAGAAAATATTTGTAGGCTAAGAAAAAGCCTAAAGGGTGATGCCCTTAGATCTGTACAAGGTCTGTTAATTTCCATGTCGGTTCCTGCCACAGATATAATAGATATTCTACGAAATAAATATGGCAGACCTGATATTATTGTCAGAAACATGGTAAGTGAAGCTAAAAACTTACCTATCGTAAAAAACAATGATTTTGTTGCACTTACCCAATTTTCGGAAACTGTATCAAATCTTGTCCTGACTTTTGAATCACTCAGTATGGAAAACTACCTGTCATGCCCCCAGTTAATGGACGACTTAATGCAGAAACTACCATTTGGTATGCAGCTATCATGGGGTGAGAAAGTTGCGAACAATAAAGGTAAATACTCACTTCGTGATTTTAAGAAATGGGTAAACGAAAAAGCCAATGCTGCTAGCTACGTTCAAAGCATGTCATCACAAAGACAGCTAAATCCGAATTTTAAAAGGACTTTAGTTGTAGCAGGAAATAAACAAGAAAATAAATGCCTTTTATGCAAAGAAAATCATAACTTAGACATGTGCAAAAGATTTATAGAAAAATCAATAGAAGATAAATGGAAAATAGTCAAAGAAAATAAGGTATGCTTTTGTTGTCTAAAAAGCTACCATAGAATTAGTAATTGCCGAAATAAAAGAAAGTGTACTATTGATGACTGTCAAAAAATTCACCATAAACTTCTACACTTCAAAACAAATAAAACGGAACCTAGAGCAAGAGCTGATGCAAGAAATTTACAGAATGAAAATATTTTTGAAACAGGAAATCATATAGTGGGACATACATTACAAAATTATAGAAAAGAAGTGTTACTGAAAATTGTTCCAGTAATTTTAAGAACAGAAACAATTGAAATTGAAATTTATGCTCTATTAGATGATGGTGCCACTGTCAGTCTACTTGATGAAAGTTTGGCAAATGAACTTAATCTGGTCGGAGAAGAAACTATTCTGCGCTTAAAATGGACTGACCAGCATACAACAAAACAGTCAAGATCAAGAAAAGTGTCCTTCAGCATTTCGAATATTGACAGAGATAAATTTTACCCAATGGAAAATATATATACCTCAAAAGATTTAGATTTGCCCATACAAAATGTTGATTCAAGGCGCATTAAAAGCAACTGGAAACATTTAGAACATATTAATTTTCCAAACATTGAGAGTATTAAACCAAAACTGCTAATTGGCCAGGACTATTGGGAACTGATAACAACCAGAGAACTTATAGAAGGCCCCAAAAATTCCCCAGCCTTGTCACGTACTAAGCTCGGATGGATAGTCCACGGAAATGTAGCCCAATTTAAAGGAAGATTAGACCATTATGTAAATTTCCTTGTTCGAGACGACGAAGCTCACAGTGAAGATCTCCACGATATGGTAAAATATTTTTTTACAATTGAATCTTTAGGGGTAAAATATCAAGACACAAAATCAATAAAAGAAGATGAGGAAGCCGAAAACTTAATAAAAAATATTTCAAGAAGAAAAAATGGTAGATGGGAAACAGGATTGTTATGGAAAGATACAGAAGAAACACTTCCCGACAGTAAAAATGTAGCACTTCAACGCTTTAGGTTTATAGAAAGAAAAATGAGTTTAGATCAAGATTTCGGACAAGCTTATTCTCAGAAAATAAAAGAATATAAAGAGAAAGGATACATTAGAAAACTATCTATTGAAGAAGAAGAAGAATCTCACAAAAAAATATGGTACTTACCTCATTTTGGTGTAGTAAACCCAAATAAGCCTGGTAAAATTCGTTTAGTTATGGATGCTGCTTCAAAAGTCGAAGGAAAATGTCTAAATGATTTTTTATACAAAGGTCCAGATTTGCTTAATTCACTTATCAGCGTAATTGCAAAGTTTAGAGAAAAGCCCATAGCCTTCTCAGCTGACATACGAGAGATGTTTCATATGGTTGAAATAAATGATGAAGACCAGCATGCTCAACGAATTATATGGAGAGATTCCCCGGCAAACGATTTTGAGACATACGTTGTTCAGGTGATGATTTTTGGAGCGGTGTCATCACCATACAGCGCCCAATATATCAAGAATATTAATGCCCTAGAATATGAAAAGGTGTACCCTGAAGCTGTTGACGCCATTATTAATCAACACTACATGGATGACTACATTGATAGTTCAGAATCTCCAGAAAAAGCATCAAAATTAATAAATGAAGTAATAGCTATCCATAAGATGGGCGGTTTTGAGCTAAGAGGATGGATTTCTAACTCGGAGGAAGTTTTTCAAAATATACCCGAAGAATTACGTACGGCAGAAAAAATATTTGAAGATTCTGCACCCCAAAGAATATTAGGACTAAGATGGCTACCAAAAGAAGATGTGTTAAGCTTTTGCATTAGCTTACATAAAGTAGATCAAAATATTTTAGATGGAAAAAAAATACCTACAAAAAGAGAAATGTTAAGCGTTATCATGTCTTTGTTTGACCCATTAGGAATCCTTGGAAATTATATTGTGAAAGCGAAAATCTTAATGCAAGATATTTGGAAAAGTGGAATAAAATGGGATGATCAGATTTCAGATGCACAAAATAAAAAATGGAAACTTTGGCTTAATGGTTTGGAGAAAATAAAATCCTTCACAGTTCAAAGATGCTATGTTTCCAATTATTTTCAAGTAAAAAATATACAGCTACACTTGTTTTGTGATGCAAGTAAACAAGCCTTTGCAGCAGTCGCTTATTTCAGATTTGAAGTAGGAGAAAAAATTGAAATTTCATTAGTTATGTCTCGCAATCAAGTATGTCCACTAAAAACCCTGACGATACCCCGTTTAGAGCTACAAGCAGCAGTACTTGCAAGCCGTTTGGCAAAAACAATCCAACACCAACATACACTTAAAATAAATAGAATTGTATTTTGGTCAGACTCCACGACTGTTCTAAATTGGTTACGAACGGACTCAAAGAAATTACCGTCTTTTGTTAGTAACAGAGTAGGAGAAATTTTAGAAAACACTGACGTTTCACAATGGAAATGGGTACCTTCGAAATTAAATATAGTTGACGAAGCGACAAGAGACGATAAAGAAGCTGATCTTAGAAGTGGAAGCCCATGGTTAAAAGGTCCTGAGTTCTTGTATCAGTCACCATGTTTTTGGCCAGAAGAAAATATTGAGCATCATCTAAGCAAAAATTACATTGAAGAATCGCAAATACTCCTTTTAAGTCATGCAGAAGAAAATATTAAAAATTCGTACCTACCTGACATATCAAAATTTTCATCTTTAAGAAAACTATTGAATTCCACAGCCTATGTATTCCGATTCATAAGACAAGTCCAAAAGAAACCATATTTTTCAGATAAAGAAAAATATTTAACATGTTCAGAAATTCAGAATGCGAAAAAACTTTGGTGTCTTCAGTCACAAAAAGTCTCCTTTTGTCAAGAATATAGGACACTAGTAAAAGGAAAATCAGTTAATAAAGATAGCAAGCTTTTCCCACTTTCACCATGCTTAAATGATAATCTAATATGCTTAAAAGGAAGAATAGATAACTGCCCCGAATTAAAGATGGAGACAAAACGACCCATTATTTTAAGTCACAGTCACCCTTTTACACGGCTCCTTGTACGGGAATATCACGAAAGAAATGGACATGCAGGGACACAATTAGTTCTTAATGAAATAAGACAAGAATATTGGATAACCCAAGCAAGGAAACTTATAGCCTCAGTAATAAATAGCTGTAATTTTTGCAAAATTAAGAAAGCAAAGCCTATAATGCCGGAAATGGGTCAGCTTCCATTAGAAAGATTACAACAACCCCCAAGAGCTTTCTTTTTTGTGGGAATTGATTATTTTGGGCCAATAGATGTTGTAATAGGCCGAAGACATGAAAAAAGATATGGTGTACTGTTCACTTGTTTATCTGTCAGAGCTGTCCACTTAGAACTTGCGGAATCTCTTAATACAGGTTCGGCTATCTTAGCTATAAGAAGATTTATCGCAAGAAGAGGACAACCAGTTTGTATATGGAGTGACAATGGAACTAACCTTTGTTCAGCAGACAGAGAACTGCGTAAAGCTTTAAATGAAGTAGATGATGAAGAAATTAAGAAAAATTGTTTGGCACAAAATATCGATTGGAAATTTATAGCTCCAGCAAGTCCTCACATGGGAGGTGCTTGGGAGAGGATGGTACGAACAGTAAAACAAACACTAAAGATTATTTTAAGGGAAAGAATTCCAAAATTAGAAGTTTTACAGACAGTTTTAGTAGAAGCAGAGAACATAGTTAACAGCAGACCTCTGACTTATGTGTCGTCAAATGAAAATGATTTTGAAAGTATAACTCCAAATCATTTTTTGATCGGAACATCGAGCATTGTTAAACCACCAGGAATATTTGAACAAAAATTTGATTTGAGAAAGCAATGGAGATTTGCCCAACAGTTGGTAGACAGATTTTGGCACAGATGGGTAAGGGAATATTTGCCTACTCTAACTGCTAGGTCCAAATGGTTGCAAGAAACAAGAAATATAGAAGTAGGTGAAGTAGTCGTACTGATGGATAATCAGTTACCAAGAAACAATTGGCCATTAGGAAGAATAACTGCTGTTTATCCAGGAAAAGACCAGAAAGTGCGTGTGGTAGACATTAAAACAAATACAGGGACCTACAGAAGATCAGTATCAAAGATTTGTCCAATTGGCCTAATTGAAGGTGAAAATGTTTTGTGATTTCAAGGGGGAGAAATGTTAATAAATGAACGTACCTTGGAATGGACAAGAATGGAACATTTATTTAGTTGTTATTTAATTGTTATTGTTGTTGAAAGACCTTTTCGAATGTCAGTTTTAGTTTTGATATTGTCAAAAAATATAGAGTGACATATTGACAGCTTAATAGTTTTTATAATAGAAATAGTTAAAAATATAGTCAGATATAGCCAGATAGTAATAGAAAATAACAAAAACATTTCGTCTAGGAGAGAAATTAAAAATACTGACACTGATTTTAAATCAACCGCTTTTTTATGAATGTAATTTGTGCCACCCAGAGATGTCACTAAAACAATACAATATCTTTTATATTAACTTTTCGGTCTAATAAAAAACGCAAAAATCTAAGCAAAATTTTTTGGTTTATACTCAATTTTTTTTACTTTCTTATACGTAGTATAAGGAAGTATTGTGATGATGAAAATTTTACAAACCTCTATACGTAGCTATCAATTCCAAATTTGGTATTTACAAATATAATCTCCCTCTTTAGATCTGATTAGATTTTCAGTAAAATCGGCACACCGGAAGTGGTGGTTTTCTTGAGTGACCTACATTTGGAATAATTTTTGTATAAAAGAAATTTCAAAATTTGGACCGGAAGTAACACACTCTTATCGAATAGCTACTTTTTACAAATACCTCGCCAGGTATGCATTCTATAGAGATTTATTAAGAGACTAAAAGTACTGCAGTGGGATTTTGAATAATTTTTGTAAAAGAAATTCTCAAAATTCCGACCTGAAGTAACAGATTTACTCACAGATTTATTCTTTTCAAAAGATAAAAGTATTTGAAGCTTAATTTAGAACAACTGTTGTATGATGAGGAAAAAAGAACGAAAATAAAAATACAAATTTATTTCCCACTTTCAATACATTCACCTACAATCCTAATACATTCTTCAGATTTTTCAGTTAGTTTGTGTATGCCTGCACAAAAAACGTTTTATATTTGCCTGAAAATGCGCCAAAACTGCGTCCTTTACTTCTTCATCTCTCGTAAATTTCTTCTAACGCAGCTCTTTATTCATTTTAGGGAAGTGGTAAAAATCACTAGGAGATAGGTCTGGACTATAGAGCGGGTGATCCCAAATATCGAAGCCTACTTTATGCAGGGCGGCCAGCGCAATGTAACTCTTGAAAACGGGAGTACTGTCATGCAGGAATATGACAGGACACCTTTTGTCAAGTTTCCAGCATTCCTTCTGAGTCCCAAAAAGAATAGCCATAGATTTTCCGGACGATTCGATATGTCAAAACTTTTACCGGAATTTTCATCATAAATAAATATAATAATTATGGTTATAAATAAAATAGTATACAAACCTCGGTGAAGTGTTCTATCCTTCTTCGAGATAAAGTTTACTTAATTAATACTTTAATGAAACACTTTCTACCTCGGTATGTAATATATTATTACCTTCTTTGAAATAAACTTGTAAAAGTGTTGCTTCAGATCCAAATTTTGAATTTTTTTTTATACAAAATGTATTCAAAATACTTTTATACTCATAATGTATGTATCTAGAAGGCATGGCTTGTGAGATATTCGCAAAAAAACTAATTTTCGATAAGAGTAAAAAACCTTCTGCCGGTAGGAACTTTGAAAGACTATTTTAATGCAAGTTTTGTCAATTTTTGAGAACATTTGAAATCCTTGTACATTTGTTTAAACTTAGTAGTTAACGAAATATTGGCAAATTCGATTTTTTCACTGAATTAAACAACTACTTCCGGTCTACGGATGTTACTGAAAATCTAATCAGATCTCAAGAGGGAGATTACAATCGTAAACATAAATTTTAGTATCGATAGCTATAGCCGTTTAACCACTATCGAAATAGAGACACACACAGGGGGAGAGAGAACAGAAACCGGCCCTAAATGTATATTCCAACGAGTCAATATACATTCTCTCAATAAAGTAACTCACCATTTATAGATTAGAATTAACTCAAACGTTTGTTGTTGGATATTAACTCGTAAGCACAGATGACAATGATTTGGATCAGTTATATTGGCGGTTTTATCCGATAGAAAAAAGCCATTGATAGATGGCGCCACGGTCTTACAGACAGAGACCTCTTAGTGCAACTTCAATACGGTGAGATGTCGCTACTGAGCGCTATCGGCATTGACGAAACGACAGCAAACTTTAATCGAAAATCTAACCGCAAGCGTTTTAAAAGGACTAAACATTGGTGTTTATAATCGTACCGCAAGTTCTGTAAAGAGTAATATTATAATTGTATTAAGTTGACATATTTTGTACCTTTTCTACGTGTCAGTATTAAAGTGTAATTCTTTAAGTTCTTTTTTCCTTTAAAACGTTATTGTGTGGTTACAGCATTGTAATTAAATATCGTGCTGTATACTGTTTTCCTTAGCAATTACTACGGAAACTTGTAAATGGTACGCAAGTTGATTACAGTTTTGTGATTATGTATTAAACCCTAATTTGTAATAAAATTTATTTTGAATTTCCCGCTACCAAATGCATTTTGAATCGCCCGCTATTTGCTCACTATTATTGAAAACTGTATTTTTTTTATGTCAGCGCCATCTATATTTCGCTTTTTGCCGAATCACAACGCGAATAAAAAAATAAAAATATTGTGTTGATTGCGCCATGTAATCTGATCTGTGCTCGTAAGTATATCTTAATATTGCTGAAATGCATTTTAAATTCTAAGAATGGAGAGAAATAATTAAAATTAATATTTCAACAACTCAAATAAAGAAAACACATCGTATAATATGTGTAGGAACCAGCATCTCATGCATCTTATTCAATGAGGGCCAGGACAAACACCTATGCAATTCAACATTCACTGCACACTTTGCATTATCATCGCGAAATCTTATCAGCCACGAGGAGGGTCAATCAAGCCGGTACTCTCCATCTAAGGAAAGCTCCAGTTTTACACCGACAAGGCGGTATGCCGGTAGTGTGAGAATCGATAATGTGAGTTGATCTTGGGGTAAGATCGGACTGAACAAGCTGGAACGATCGACACATATGGGGCGCAACCGTTTTGCCGCACGTATTATAAGGGGATTCATCGAGTTTGGGGATTGGCGGAAGACCCGTCAGAGGTTCAAAAAGACCGGTGTTATCGGGTCAGTTCCACATAAATCTGTTTTCAATAATCGTCCAGATAGCCTGACGCGCGCTGCATTTTAATGTTATTGTTTTGGTGGCGTAAACGTTAAATAAATTGCTTCATTATCCGTATTACTACTAATGGCAAATGGGTCTATTTTATTTTTACTTTCTTATACGTAGTATAAGGAAGTATTGTGTTGACGAAAATTTTCGACCTCGAGATTTTTGCGGATGTCCATGTTTTGAAGTCCCCTGATACCGAAAAAGTGGCTGTTAAAAAAATTTCTGTGTCTGTGTGTGACCACGATAGCGGTTAAACGGCTATAGATATCAATTCCAAATTTCGTATTTACGAGTATAATCTACCTCTCGAGATCTGATTAGATCTTCAGTAAAATCCTACGAGGAAAGAATAGAACAGGAGAGAGTCTCCTTAAAAATAATATTTGTCCAAAGTGGTAACTCAATATGGCCGCCGCAATGCATAGGCGTGCATAAATATTTTGTATAGGGTATATGTACACTTCGTATGTTCTCTAAAATCATTTAAAATTTCTTCTTAGTCCAAAAATAATTAAAGAAATATCGTGAGTGCATTATTTTTTCAATCCATTTATTCTTTGTAATACAGTAACATTTATTCTAACTGTATTAAAGAAAACATTAAAAAAAACATGCCTAGAATATGTATGTCACGCCACTGAACACATAAGCATACCGGATATATAAGTTAACTAATTGAACGGAATGTTACTTGTTGAAACTCGATGTTAGAATAAATAATAAACGTAAAGATAGTTTCAAATAATTTTTATTGTTTCGCTCACAACAATATTGTTTCGCCAAACTTTGGTTTCATCAGGTGATGACGGAATAATGTTCACAAAATCATTACAGCGTTATATATACTTATTTTACATAAATGTCGGGGTTCAAAGAGGAGGTGTTTTAACAAATTTAGAAAGACCAATAAAGATCGATAACTTAGACACGACATATTTATCACCGTGTATATTTATTCACTTTGTTCAACCTCAAAACAAATAACGTGTTAGTCTATAAATTAGTAACACAAGAGTTACGTAAGGCATGCAGGTTGCAAAACTAGCTGCATGTCCAGGGATGCTTCTCAGATATAGAATATTTGGTACTTCGATTATTTAACGAAATTTCATCAATTTGGAAGCAACAATCGATCAAACACTTTAAACGTGCAGTCCCAGTAAATTTCACTTGAGTCAAAACCAAACTAAGTTATCATGTCGAAGATTAATATCAGTGGCAAATCTTTTTGATCTTCTCTAAATTTTAAAACTTCAGAATGGGTCAATTCATTTGTTGCAATATCATACCATCGAAATTATTACCGTTTAAGTGTGTGATTTATAAGAAGATACGATTCAATATATCCTGAAAGCCGTACGTTACATGTGCAAAATATATAATCAAGATTCATAGTTTTAAAAATTTAAATGTTCCTTTTCTTTCTTAATAAATCCACCAACATAAAAAAGGGTAGTAATACTATATAACTCTTTTTCTATATTTTCTAAATTTAGAACATCAAAATCCTAGAATGGGCAAATTCATTTGTGCAATATCATGCCATAGAAATTATTTGTAAGTATAATAATAACAATAACGAGTTTTTATATTATAAAAATGGTCCTTAATACAAAAAAAAATTACACACAATTGCTACATTAACTTACGTCAAGAATGATAATCAATTTGAGAATTAGGTCTCTAAATAGATTTTTGAAGTTTATAGAAACGAATAAACGTCAACTAACTTTTGACGCAATGACAGTTTGTGCAGGGTGCGTCACAAGATTAGAATATCGGACATTATAAAAAGCATCATGGCAATGCGCGCGTAGGATATTCTAATAAAACTGTAAGCGGAAGCAAAAGAGGGAATTCAAGCTCGAAGAGATTGAAAAATCCAACTGGTATTTGAAATATATTTATTTCTATATGTCACCCGTCTTTTCTTTTACAAAGCATTTAAATGTTATATTTACTCAAACTTACAAAGTAAAAACATTGAAGATAATCTCTATTTCCTATTACAATTTATTAGAGTTGAACAGGCATACCTTCCATATAGTTGGTCTTATGACCCGACAAAACTTTTTGCCGCGAGTGTACATTTGATGCACTGGACTTCTCAAGATGATATTTGTTCAGGATATAACCACAAAAAAATGTTAGTTGACTCTTCAACAATGTTAGCCGATTACAAAAAAAACAAACATTTCTAATAGATCATAAATAAGTAATATAAAAAACATAGGTTTCAAATTTAACCCTTGCGGAACACCATAAACAGCAGCGAATTTGAATTCAATAAAATAAGGAATTTGAAAAACTTATTTATTATATTGCAATGATTATTTATTTGCTAAACATTGAGAAAGGTTTTTTCAGACTTTATTAGTTTAACATTTTTTTCTATAAATGCATAGTAAACAAATTATTCTCATCATCACTGTGAAACATTCTGAATTCTCATCCAAGATTCGGTACATGCCGTACATTACCTAAATTTTTGATCTATCTTCATTTCAACTCATTAAACATTAATCCAGTTACCACCCGCAGACCTTCATAATACCTTCACCCGCATATAAAAATTTACTGCTGTATACGTATACTTACTTGTCCTGCTACAATAAATCTAGAAAAGGGTTAACACATGATACTAAACTGTTAATGTATTAAGACTCGTGAAATCTCGGGAGTGCTTTGGATACATTCCCCTCCTTCTCTTTGCCTTTGCTGCTTACACGTTAATTTGCCTTTGATGAGTACTAGGCCAGAGCTTAAAGACGGGAGATGGTGAGGTCGATCCTTAGTTTTCAGTATCTAACCGGCAGTTTTCCCTTTTCAAGCCAGAACTATTTTCCCAGATACCGAAGCACCAGATCGATGTGAATTTTGTTTAAAATTATAATTTGATGTACAGGATGGACCAGTTAAAACTCCCAGGTCAAATATCTCGGAAACGGATAACGTGTATTAAAATTAATGTAAATTTTATTATTTGTGTTAGTTTCCAAAATATAACGGTTTCGTAGATATTCGTGTTTAAAGAAAGTAAGAGTAATTTCAATTTTGTTTTGTTTAAATATTTAATTTGTAGGGAATATAGCAGTAAACCTATTCACAATTCTTGTTATTATAGTTACCTCACAATTTAAATTTTATAGTTAGTTCCTTTTTATAAATTCCACTTCATAGGCACCCACAGGTATGAAGGCAGAAAAACATTCATGTCTGTCTTATATGTATGTGTGCTTGTTTTGATAATTTAAGAAATATATTGACATTAGTGACATTTGCTTGATCACTAATTGTCTTTATAATTAGCTTCATTCAAACATTTACTCACTTTCCGCTGAGATTGTATTAAAAATATGGTTTTATACACAAATGAAGACAAACAGAATATGGTTTTAATTTACGAAGAATCCCGTAGAAATGCATTTGAAGCAGTGGCGGCTGCTGCAAGGTGGGCAACGGGGCACTGCTACCCCGTGACAAATTTCTTTTAACAGCTAAATTTATTATAAATACCTAATTTGTATGTAATTATTAGAGACTGGATTTTATGCAAAATGCATATTTTTTTGTTTTTTGGTATATCCCTTCTATACCGTGTACTTATCCATTTTCCACCCTCAGAATACGTTTTTTACCATTTTTTTAGTGCATATAATGCATATTTGGACACTTTACCATAACTGCATATGCACGTACATATTTCATAATTATCTTGCACATTTATGCATATATTCGCCATTTTCATAAGAACCATAATAAAATCTGATATTTAAAGATATTTAATTTGTTTGTGTAAACGTGAAGGGATTGCATTCCTTCAACTTTGCATTAATGACTCATTAAAAGTCCATCTCATTAATAATGAGATGGACTTTCCCAAAAATAGGATTTAACTCAACTGATAATCGGTTTACAGGGCAATTAGAACTTACGTAAGAAATCCTTTTCAAAAATGTAGGTATTAATGCAGGTATATTATACCGTACGACTAATATCAATATAAGAAAAAGAAATAATTTCCTTCATAGTTTGTTCATTCGTAAACGTGTTAAGGCCTGTGCTCTTTGGTGAAACAGAAGTGAATTAAAAAGTTTTGAAAATGCCGAAGATAGCTAAAGCGAAGTCATCTCTAATAAAAAATTGGATAAGTGATTGCAGTGCACTGAAAATTATTGACGAAGAAAGTGTTTTGTGCACACTCTGTGACAAAAGGGTAAGTTAAATTTTGAAATATTTTGTCAATAACAAGTTCTACAATTATGAGAATTTTTTTGTGTTCATAAATATAATGAAACAATTTCATAATAAATTATTATTAGATATGTTTAATTTTATGTTCTTTAAAGCTAATATATCTTTGTAATATTTCTTTGTCATAAACACCAAAATAACCAAAATCAATCAAATTTAAACAACTGGAGAATTTTACAAAACCAGACAATTTATTTTTCTAGTTTTTGTAGTAATATAGTAATTAATAATAATTATTATAACTGAATGTTAAAAATATATATTTGTTACACAGATTACCTGCCAGAAGAAATTTCAAGTAGTGCAACATTTGAACAGAACATTTCATCAGAACAGGGTTTCTGAAAATTTGAATAAACCGCGGCAGCAACTTTTGGAGGAAAGTTTTCTCAATAATTCGAAGAATCCACAAGAAGCATTTTCCAAAGATTTGTGTAATCTTTTTGTGGGTTGTAATATTCCTTTACATAAATTGGACAATCCGATATTTCAAGAATTCCTGAAAACTTATTTCAAAATCGATGATAAACCCATTTATGTACCCAGTTCCTCAGCTCTACGCAATTTATTGTAATAAATAAATATACAATTTGTAAATACAACAAATGAATTTTAATTTCCTAAAACATAATAAATAAATGCACATCATAAGTGCATATTGCATATTGTAAGTGCATATTTAGGAATTTTTTAAGTGCATATTTGGCAACCTTTTTAGTCCATATTTTCCAGTCTCTAGTAATTATTCTGATTTGTTTGATAACAAATAATATGTTTCCTCAGCGCTGAGTTCAAAACTCGCAGTCTGTACCGTCTGTATTAGGAATCGAGCGATGGAAGTGGCGTGGGTAGAGAGCGGGTATATGTCAGCGAGAGGGCAGTTCTCTGCGGTGCCGGTGACGCAACTCCAGTATGTAATATACTGCGGTGAGAGTATATTGTAATTTCTATCGGTGCAAATACAACTATGAATTGCGTTAGTAACATAATCGAAATGATAGAAAATAACACACTGAGCTATGACATTAAGATAGATTTAAAAAATCTAGGTCCCTTAGACCAGATTTATTGGGTAAACTAGAAGATCACAATTCGAAAACTAATAAAACCATGACGAGTTAATCAACAGAAGCTCTTACAGTTTATCAGGTTGGTTGTGTGGGTGTAATGTGCAAAATGCTTTTTTTTCTTATGTGTGTTTAATTAGGAATTTTCCACAAAGCGACCCTGCCTGGACTTCTGAAGGTATTAGGGATTTAAAACACTTTGGTGAAAAAGTAAAAAGACATAAAGTAAGTGAAAAACATCTTAGTAACATGACAGAATATTCAGTTTTGGGGAAGGTAAATATAATGTGCCAACTAAACACTGCATATAGATTAAATATAATTCAGCACAATGAAAACATCAGTAAAAACAGATATATTCCTCGAAACTTAATAGACTGCATTCAGTTTTGTGGCATGTTTGAAATCGCTTTAAGGGGCCATGACGAAACACGTGGATTGGTTAATTTATTGGCAGGAATTAACAGCACCCTCAAGGACCACATCAACAAGTCTAATAGTAGAGTTTTGATGGGTTTGTCAAAAACCATTCAAAATGAATTGCTGGACAGTATCTACGAAGTTTCTCGCACTTTGATTCTAGACGAAATTAACAAATCCCACTATATCACTATAAAAGCAGACGAGAAGACAGATTGGGCTACATTTTCCCAGTTAGCTTTTATAGTTCGATACTATATAAATAATATACTGCTGATGGTATTAGCAAATGTTTATTGGAAGAACTTAGGAAAATTAAATTAGACCAAACGCCTGCAACATTAATATCCCAAAGCTATGTTGACGCCGCAGGAATGAGTGGTAAAAATAACGGTGTTCAGGCAAAAATTGAAGATATTTACAAAAAATGCAAATTATATTCACTGTTACGGGTACCAGTTAAATCTGATAGTTGAACGAGCTGGAGCTGCCTCATATAACAAACAAGATAAAGTTTTCTTTTGCAATCCAGATGGTTTTTCTACTTTTTTTTACAAGATCCCCAAAGCGTACTGCTATACTGGATGATGTTGTGAAAAATCGACTTCTGCGGGCTACACTAACCAGACGGAAGTTTAAATCAAGATGTGTTGTGAGTGTCTTCAGATATAAAAAAGATAGTATCACATGTCTGACGCGGATCATAGATGATGAATCTAGTGATCAGTCGACAATTAGGAAAGCTGTAGGCTTGAAAAACATTTCTAATGATTATGATTTCAATTACTGGTTAAATTTTTTTAATAAAATCATGCCGCATTGCGAAATTCTCTACAACCAATTACAACACCGTCAAATTGACAGTATTAAAATACAGGCTTCTGTGTCATCATTTAAATCGTCAATTCAGCATGTGAGGAACTCAACTGATTACGATTATTACAATGAAAATAGTGATAATGATGAAGAAGAAGAGGAACATTCCCGACAACGGAAAAGAACACTCTGTTATGAAGACAAACACAAAATGGTTGCTAAAGAAGTGTGCGACATTATTATTAACAATATTGATGACCGTTTTTTGTTTAGTGATCACTTATATATAGCTCTTGTTTTTCAACTACACTTATTTTCAACATATCAAAATTCTTTCCCCGAAACTGAATTCCAGATGGCCATGAAGACTTTTAATTTGGGATCAATTGCTTTTAAGCATGAATTGGTAGTTTTGTATTATAGACCAGATTTTGGAACTGCTTCATCTGCTCTAACATTACTATAATGTTTCTATGAAAATAATTTAACAACTATATACTGTATGACATGGAAACTGCAACACCAAGAAGGGGTGCGGATTTTTAGACCAAACTTGGTAGAAACGTATAACTAGTCAAAGGCAATAATTGATTAAAATTTCAAAGAAAAAAAACAAAAGACTAACACAATTTAACATAATTTTTATTAATAATGTGTTGAACCGCCCCTATTAGTGTCACACTCCCTCACTCTTCGTGGCATTGATTCGACTAGGTGGTCGATATCCTCTTGGGGTATGGTGTCCCAAGCAACCTGTAATTCATGCCGGAGAGCTATTAGTGTCTGCGGGGGATTGGCTAAATTCATAAGTTTTCGTCCCATAATGTCCCACACATGTTCTATTGGCGAGAGGTCGGGGGATTTGAGTGGCCATGGCAAGATATTGACATGAGCCTCTTCCAAGCGATTTATAGAAATTCTCGCTACGTGGGGAGGGGCATTATCCTGCTGGAAAAGTGGGTCTTCGAGCGTTTGAAGATATGGTAGAATATGGGGTTCTACCACCTCATCAATGTAACGCTGGGCGTTCATGGTGGTTTGGATGAACACCAATTGAGACCTACTCCCATATGCTATAGCACCCCATACCATAACACCCACTGCTCGATGCACATGCCTTTCAACGGAAAACTGAATATCACGACGTTCCCCACGTCTTCGTCTGACCCTCATACGGCCATCATGCATCCCTAGACAAAATCGAGATTCATCACTGAATACCACCCTGTGCCACTCCACGTTCCAGTGCAGTCGCAATCTACACCACTCCAAACGTTGCTGTCGGTGTTGAGCCGTAAGTGGTAACACAAGATGTGGACGATAAGATTGTAAGCCGAAACCCCTAATTCGACGATAAACGGTTCGAAGGGTTACAGGACGACCAATATTACCTAACCACACGTCAGCAATTGATCTGGTACTGGAAAACCTGTCTCTTAGTGCCATTAAGCGAAGGCGGCGGTCCTGTATCTCATTAGTTCTTCTTCGGCCTCCGGTTCCTCTTTGACGTCTTTCCTGACCTTCCCTAGTCCATGATTGATAACAGCGCATAATGGTGGATTGGTTCCGGTTAAGGCGATTTGCAATTTCCCTGTATGAAAAACCACCTTCTCGCAAACCAACAATTCGACCTCTGTCGAATTCGCTTAATTGGCGATAATTTCCACGTTGCCGCACTCTATGCATAATAAAACTCTTTAAACACGTTAAACAAAGGTATAATTAGACAAAACCGTTGAAATTAATTTCAAACAAACAATTAATACACCACACATTAATGTCAGCGAAAACTGAATGAAGTGTCAGATGTGTCATGACCACTTGATCTATCGCAACAAAATTTTAATCAATTATTGCTTTTGACTAGTTATACGTTTCTACCAAGTTTGGTCAAAAAATTCGCACCCATTCTTGGTGTTGCACTTTCCATGTCATGCAGCATATTTGCCGAATCTGTGAAGCTATTGAAAATAATTTGCACCATACCGATGACACCAGCTGAAAGTGAAAGATGTTTTTCTACTTTGAAGAGAATAAAAACATTTTCTAGAAATACCATGCCGGAAAGCAAACTATGTGCCTTAGCAATGTGTTCCATTGAAAAACAATTACTGACATCATCACCAAACTTCAATAAACTAGTTATTAATCATTTTGCTGATCGTAAGGAACGGCGAATGGATTTTATTTTCAAACAAGTTAATTAAATAACATATTAAAAAAAACAAAAACAATTAAGGCAGAAAAGAGTAAGAGATGAAGAAATTACGGCAACGGTACTACAAACATCATCTTGATCACATTATTTTCCATACTTGCTACACATCGTAAATGGCATTGTGTAAGCTTCATTTTGATGTTAATAAAACCGTATAAACTTGCAAATTACTTGTGTAACATTTATTTGAAAATCGTTCCGCTTCCAGTTGTCACCCTGTATATATATGTCAAAGAAGGATAGAATTATTTATCTTCTAAACGACTCTTGCAATTTCAGATTATTCATGCACCTACGGCCCTTTTTTGCTTCAAGAATACCCTTTCGGCATCTCTGCAATGGCCCCAATGAATAATATCGTACTGAATCCTGGAAAATTTATTCGAGTAGTAATATGTTTTCAGAACTTCCACAAGGCACTATTTCAGCAGATTACATATCGCAGCAATCCCTACCCAGATCACTGCACAAAGCATCGATATGGGCGGACCCAGTCAAGGACTCATCTAACACAACCTCCAAAATCTTGAACGAACTAACTAAATCAACAAACCCTGACAGAGGCTAATTTTTGTTTCCCTGAACTTTAATTGATTTTTAAATAAAATACTACTTGAAGAAATAGTAAATGGATTATTACTAAAGCTGCAATAACAAAAGGTAGGAGAAAATGTAATGTAAAGAATCGAGTAAGAGTGGCATTGTCAACATCAAATCCTCCTCATAATCATTGAACACTAGTATTTACTAAAAAAGGAATAGCAGAGACTAGGTTGGTAATAACTGTTGCCCATCAGAAAGATATTTGGCCTCAGGGTAATACATATCCTAAGAAAGCAGTTACTATTACTATAAATAAGTAATAATAATAAAATACTTTTAAATCATTAACCAATAACTTTGACATTAATTTTTTTATCTGTGTATAGATCCTGCCTGCTTTAGATTTTAGATCTGGTAAGTCATTAGCATCAATATATCGTCCGCATAGAGAGAGACTACGGGCAATGCTTTTATAAGTTTTGAGAGATCATTAATGTATATTAAGAATAATGTTGATATTTCTCCATAATATGTAACCCTCTGCCTTCAGTCTCGGAGATAAAACTCAAATCATCTGCTAATCGTACCACGAATACCATAGTGAAGCAACTTATAAAGGACAATTGTGTGATTTATACAGTAAAAAGCCCTTGTTAAAGTCAATGGCCATTGCTAAACATAGCAAATTAGAGTCTACATTGGTAACGCCTTCATAAGGCATTGAAATAATGCAGTATTCTTGGAATACCTAATTAGAACGAAATCCATGCTGATCATCGGAAAAAAAAAATTACAGTGTTAGTATGAATTATTTAAATAATCTTTGAAAAGACTGATGCAACAGTTATTGGTCTATAATTTTCAGTATTTGTATCAATTGTGTAAAAAAATATTATTTAATTTCTTCATGCTAACTTTGTGTTCAAAATATAGCTTCAACAATTAGCAGGTTTTAAAAAATACTAAAAATATCAGGGGTCCTAAGACACTTCCCTGAGATGTGCCAAGATTAGTATCAAACTCATTTGACCTAACACCGTCAACACTAACAAAAATTTTTATGTTTTCAAGAAACGGCGACCATAACAATTTCAGAACAACAAAATTAAACTAATTAAATAATATTTCAGAATATATAGCTTTCGCAAGTCAAAAACTAAATATTACTTTTCTGTGTCTACATTTTATTTAAATATTTGGCTATTCTGTGTAGTAGTTTCTGACAATTTTTTATTGCTTGGATGACAATTATAACAAATGTCCAGAGGTAATTATGACAACTGTCAAAATATATATTATTAATATTATAATATTTGTGACACACCGACAGTGGCTTGTGAAGGTTATACTTGTCAGGTGAAATGTTCAGAAACATTTTTAATCATGCGAACACGTTATTTAAGAATAACTAAAAGGAAAATCATTATTTTATTTGAGTAACATTGACATTGACGTTAGAAAGACCAAGCAAACATTTACAAAGTATCTAAAAAGAAAAACTCTGACTTTGATTCTGATAATGTTTCAAATGAAGTGAATTTTAATTCAAATAAAGACCACGTATTGTATAATACGTCAACAGTATAATCAATGGATATCTTTTTTACGATTTAACCTTTATGAATGAATATTAAATTAACAGATGTATTTTAATAATAAAGATGTGTATGTATACAGTATCTTTATTAAAACCTGTATTGTCGAATGTAATCTTATCAAGTGATTTTTGCGTATTGATAATATCAACCAATTTTATCAGTAAATCACTGTTTGTTTAGAAAATGTTGAAGTGAACCGGAAGTGTATTATATTAGTTTAAGTAATCTAGATTTTTTTTGCGAAAATTCTGTAACTACAAAAAACAGATTTACAAAAAAAAACTACTATTGGGAGAAAAGTAGTACAAGAACTTTAGCAGACTTGAAAATAGGAAAAAGTCCTCAGTCAGATATTTATTCTCTGTGTAAATTCAACTTAATACTTCAATACATTCGTGTTGCGTAAATTGGTTGGATTAATCCTTCTTCATGCGAAAGAGGAACCACACCACCATCATAAAATTTACTATTATTATTAAAATCACCGATTTTAATAATAATAGTAATTAAAAATGTATAGTAAACTTAAAAAAAATTAAATAAGAAGACATTAATATACAGGCTGTCCCAGAAATAAAAAGACGGAGTAGCAGGTATGTAGAGTCCGAACAGAAACAGGCCCAAATATACCGCAATAACGAAGAAATTAAAAATTTAATTTTCTTTGTTGTTTTTTAGATAAAAAATTACATTACGGACCTGGCACAGAATGTATGTTTATAAATACACGTAAGAATGCTCATTTGTAAATAGAAACGAACACGCATTCATAGAAAAATACGCTTTTATTTGTATAAAACGGGAAAAAACGTTAAATCCTACTCATTCACATAAAACAAATTTTTTGCCAGATGGGCGACCCACTTTATTGCAAACAATGAAAGATTGTTTTTATTTTTAAAATAGGAAGGTTGTTTCTCTTTAATGTATTTGTAGTCGGAAACAGCTGATTATTATTATTTTAGAATATTCAATAAATCGTAGTTGTTCTAGATTACAGTAAATATCAAGAATGTAATTATTTTTTTCTAGCAGGTGTAAAATTAAAGTAATTAATGGTTTGATATTTATTATGAAGTATCTATTCCTCCTCCTTTTTCTTAAACACAAGTAATATGGTGGTCCTGAAAAGGACCGATTGTGAAAGTGAAGCAGGTGGATATTTAGTCCAGGGTCGGCGTAAGGCCAATTGAATTCTTTATTCTTTTTTTTTCTGTCGTCTGCGCACGAATAAAGACTTGATATTTTGAGGGTACGTTTTTACACAATCTAGCCTCCGATTTCTGCTACTCCGTCTTTTTATTTCTGGGACAGCCTGTATAACGTATATAAACAAAAAACATACAGATATTTCTAAATGTGTTTGTGATGTCGTGTTGTATGATTTTAATAAAAATTTAATTTTTGATAGAGACATGTAATATGTCGAAACGTTATGTGATAGTTTAATTTATTCCTTCTTAAAAAGAGGAACCCATTTAGAAAATAGGCCGGTAACTCAAGGATATAAGAATTTAATTTACAAAAATTACACGGCCAATAAATTAAAAAAATAGAAGAATATTGGGTAAATTCCGCTGTAGGGCAACCGTAGACACGTGTTTCTAACTCATTGGTCATCATCAGTACGGTGTAGTTTACATCAAGTTATTATTATTATTAAAAGTCCAAGGTGTGTCTACTGACTGGATATTTGGCGTATAGGAGATTTTTGAGTTGCTGATTACGAATTTCAAGTTCATATTGCAGAATTCAAAATGGCGAATCGAATATGGCAAAATAATAATCCTAAAAATTTCAGAATTTTAACGAAAATCTGTATGGACGGGTTTTCATGCCCAAACAAGTTGTGAGACTTTACAGCTCCGGGTTTTTGAAAACCCGGAGCTGCAAACTCTATACTTCATGATATCTATGTTGCTCACTTCTTTTTGGCCAGAAAATTAGCTCCGTGAAAATAACAAAATATTTACATAAAAAATGTCGCTTCTAATTGTCCCACAACTGTGGCTATTATGTATTACTTTATTTGTGCTACTTCATTATTAATTTACCCTTTTGGTCAGGATCGATAACACCGGTAGAAGTGGTGTCCCTTTAATTTAGATCATATTATATACACGTGCTGAAGGTTAGACAACTGTGTAAAAATGTTCAAGTACTCGGCTAGTACTTCTTGCGGTTGCCGTGGTTGATCAGTGGTAAGCTCGCTGATCCACCAAATCAGAGGACGGAAGCTCGATTCCTGTTCTCTAAGAGAAATTTGTATAAAATAATCATTCGTCAGATGTGTTTCTCTTTGTATTAGAAAACAGTATATTAATTAATACTTATAAATTAATTGTATTTAATAAGAAAATTAATAATTGTATAAATCCTGATTTTAAGTAACTTTTTTAAAAATACAAAAATTGAAAAAATAATTTTAACCTATAGTAAATGATTATAAAAATTATTAAACGATGCGATGGAGTAAATAAAAAATAAAAATTGAAAGGGCGAAATTATTTTTTAATATTAAAAATATTAATTTAGTGAATTGCATTTATGCAAATTATAATGGAAAAAATAAATATACAATCAATAATAATAAATTATTTAGAAATAATATTTACATTGCACGAAAACAAAATGAATTAATTAATTCAAAAATATATTAATTAATTAAATTTTAAAACACGTGAAAATTAAACAGCAAAATATTTTTCTTAATATAAAGAAGGGGATAAGTTTCAAAATTGTATTTATTGACATAAATAGTAATAAGCCAATAAAAAAAGGAGTCATTATCTGCCCCAAACTATAAAAGAAAAATATGTACTTAGAAAAATTTAATTTTTAATTTAATACTTATGATAATTGAATAAAAATATTTCTAATTTTACAAAGCAAATAATAAATTAATTCAAAAATATGACGATTTTAAAAATTATTAAACATTGGTGTAAAAAAAAAAATTAAAAATATATCAGCTTAATAATAATAATTTGTGGAATATCTGAATTGCATTTTTGTAAATATAATTAATATTCCAATTAGTATTGGTGCAAATTATAACAGAATATGTTAATTAATTTAATTTTTAATTACTAGTAATTATTAAAAAATAATTTTAATTTTTATATTTTTATATTGTAATTTTTACAAATATTACTAATGAACTAATTTTAATTAAATCATAATTACATCGCGAAAAAATAGTTAGATATTATAATAGAAAAATCTCTTAGATTCTTTTAAATTATTTGATTTAGGAATTAAATAAAATGAAATATAATTAGAACGATGTATTAAAAAATTAAAATTAAAGCGGAAAAGTTGTTTTTTCAGTATAAAGAAGCTAATTTTCTGAATTACATTTATTAAGATAATTAAATTTTCACACAAAGATATATATAAATTAATTAAATTTTTAATGAAATAAATTAGCATTAGTAAATTTTAATATTTACAGCTCTTGAATTTAATAAATTATAATTAATTAATTTAAAAATAGTAATTAAATCGCAAGGAAGCAGTACTATATATTTGCTTGTATGTAAGTCAAAAAGATTTAATTATAAAAAAATATTGAGGAAAGCGAAACCTAAAAAGAAAAATTTTACGACTTTTTCTATTTCACAATTAAGAACTTTACTGTATTAATTATTCATAATTCTAAAAATAAATGCCCTAGTAAAATAAACAAGGAAAAATGGAAAATGTAAATATGTAAACATTTTTAAAATTAACAAATACATACATCATTGCCGATTGATACAATGAATAAAAAAGTATTATTGCTGTATTTTTGATTTAATACAAACTTTTAATTATTTAATAATCATTTTTATGTTTAATTTTAATTTTTTTTAATTAATTAAATTATACGGAAATAAATTAATTTTTAAATTAAAAACAATAACAGTATCCTGCTTATTAAAGTTATATATTTATCGGTTCTATTTTTTTACTTTGACATACGACATATAAATTTTAATTATCAAAAAATAATTAATTAAAAAGAAGAATCGACAGGTCAACAATGAAATGAAAAAACGAAAGCTCACTTACGGTTTTTCCAGCGATTCTTCCACGGTATTCATCGACGTCCTTCTCTTCGTGGTGATCTTTGTCGACGTAAGCTTCTTCGTCTTGTTTGGTCCCCCCTGGTGAGGACCTGCCGACGGTGTCGTGACGACTGATCTAAATTCACCGGCTGCATCGTACATATCTGATACCGATTACTGATCCTGCAGAGAAGTTCGCGCACAAGCACAGGACACCTGCTAGAGCTTTCTCCCTACGTCCCCAGCCTGCTGTCGTTCCTTTGCCTAAGCACAAGCGTCCTCGTCAGTTCTCGTTTTTGTCGTCCGATTGCCGGCCTCTAGTTCACTCCAAACGACAGAGAGAGACCGAAAGAGATACACAGAGCGCTCTCTGTAATAAGAGATGGAATGAGAAAAGTGGGGAGAGGCAAATCCAGTCGCTTGCTTGGTCTATGTCTATACTCTCCACTGATGTAATACACACACTAATATGCAGGCACATAATACTGTTGTGTAGTTTTTCTGTAGGATATTTTCCCTTTTGATTTATTTGTTTTTAGTGGCCGGTAAAGGGAGCTCAATTGATAAGTTCCAAAAGGAGCAATATTCTTACCATAGCATCGTACAAGGTTATTCAATGTGTTTGCATCGTGTCTGATCTACTGTAAGTACTTTAACAGGTAATGAACGTACGAAACAGATCATGATCTAGGAAGCCGTTAAATTATATTTTCAAAAGTACAGCTGTCATAATAATAATAATATAATTGAATCGTTTCGGCAACCGACATGCGCCAATAATTTAAAATGGCGTCAAATTTAATATGTTGCAAAATTTTACCTGTAAAGTAATATAACCTACAAAACCCATTTCAGGACTGTCATAAGTAATGATATTCATACATTTTGACATTTGTCATAATTACTTTGACCTTGACGTTTGTCAACATTGTTTGCTTACTACACAGAATAGTCAAAAATTATATAATATACAGGGTGAGTCATTAGTAGCCGCTTCTTCGATTGCTCTTTTGTGTTTTAAATAAAAGAAAAAACAATTAGTGGAAGATCCATGGTTGCTTGTGGCGCATATTGTAAAAATACTTTAAGCTCTGACGCACTTCCGGTTTCACCGGAAATGCACGGAACTATCTTTTTTAAACGACTCACCCTATGTATTTTTGGATTTTCTTGTACTGCTTTAAATTGTCTGTTCAAGTGTTTTTTCTTTTTCAAAATTGAGCCAAATAGTTTTTGAGTTATTAAGTTTTTTTGAAAATATTTGACCAAAACACGTGTTCAGAAAAAAATCATTTTCACATTGTTTTTAAAAGTAAAAACATTAACTTTGGTGGTGCTTGTAGTCAAGAAAATTCTGCATCATTTGGTAAAGTTGCACTCGACAATACCTCAAAAAACTTTTTTTTTTCAAAGCCTACTTCCTGAAATTTTCACATACCAAAAACTTATTTTTTTTTAAATATTTTTTATTCTCTTTCATTTTTGTTGACAATGTCCTATACCAATCTTTTGTAATTTCTGAGATAATCACTATAGGAGCAATTAGCGGTCAATTAAAGAGCTACTAGCGCTGTTGTTCTATGCACCAAAATATTCGTTCAACCAATGGAAGACAGGAATGCCGCCCGACTTCTTTAGTCAACTGTCAAATAAAGTAAATGTTAAGTCCAACTATCCCAAAAGTAATAATTTTACAGAAGGAAGAGCATCGCATTTAAATTTTTTAATTCCGGCAATGTCCAGTTGCAATATTTCATTTTTGACACTGCTGGTTAACATCGAAATAAAATAAAGGTTATGTTTACTGCCATATTTGGAAATGTCTTCAAAAAGTTTTGAAAATCCGTCCGTAGATAGGGAAGATACTCTCCTCCATTAATATTTATATCAAAGATATAAGGTCCTATTATGTAACTACCCACTATTCCTCCCCACAGTTTTAATGACCAACGCCTTTGGAAGTTTACATTTGTGATAAAGTGGGGGGTTTTATGTCTTATAGTAACGGAACTTGTGACGATGAACGTATTCACTTTAATAGAAGATGGCTTCGTTGGTAAACAACAAAAAATTGAAAAAACCAGGATAATTTATCTGCTGCCAATTGACAAAAATGTAAGCGATTCTGAAAATTTCTTTCATCTAACCCTGTGTATGAATATGCTACGGGTGAATTTCATATTTCCTAATTATTCTGGATTCTCAAACTTATTATACATCCAACTGACGACTAATATTCATAGTACTACTATAGGGGTGTTCGACTACACTCGCAAGTACCATAAATGTCTTATCCTCACCAGTTATTGCCTTTTCCGATCTTTCTTTCATATTCAATACTTTCTGTTCACTCAAGCCGTCCCTTTATACTTTCGAAGGTTTCTGGCTTCGGTTGACTCCTACCAGGAATCACTGTGCATAAAGTCTGGATGCTAGCAAAGAGTTTCTTCCAGATTCACCCAAAATTTCAATAATATCTATTAACTCTTTATAAGACTAATTCATTTGGATGGTAACTAATAGCGATGCTTTTATAAGTTTGACCTAAATGTATACCGACTTTCTTTAACAGTTGACTCAGGCAGTCAGCAGCATTCCAGCTTGGATTGGACGAATATTTGGGTGCATAGAACAGCACCCGTAGTTCTTTAATTGACCGCTATTTGCTCCTATAGTGATTATCTCAGAAATTACAAAAAATAGGTATAGGACATTGTTAACAAAAATGTAAGAGAATAAAAAAAGGAACAAAATGCCTCAATAAAATACTGGGCGTTCCATTTAAAAAAAAATAAGTTTTTGGTGTGTGAAAGTTTCAGAAAGTAGGCTGTCAAAAACCAAAATTTTTTGAGGTGTTGTCGAGTGCAATATACCAAATGATGCAAAATTTTCTTGGCTACAAGCACCACCAAAATTTATGTTTTTTACTTTTAAACACAATGTGAAAATGATTTTTTTCTGAACACGTGTTTTGGTCAAATATTTTCAAAAAAACTTAATAACTCAAAAACTATTGGCTCAATTTTGAAAAGGCAAAAACAGTAGAACAGGCAATTTAAAGCAGTACAAGAAAATCCAAAAATATATAGGGTGAGTCATTAATTCCGTGTATTTTTCAATATGCGCCATCTAGTGCAGGTTAACTTTTGACATTTCTGTCAAAGATCGCGGTATTTGTTAAATTTATCCATTAAAGTGGAATTAGACTACTTTTAAAACATTTTATATTTTGGACTACCTGTCTACCACTAAACCACAGCATATTTTATATCACTTGAAAGCAGTGGCGGCTCGTGATTTTTTGGGACGGGAGGGCACAATGTAGAATTAACAAATTAAATAAAAAACATATGTTTCCATTTGAAAAAAAAATTGATGGTCGTAACTTATTTTTGTGCAGTTATTGATATGTTCAATTGTAAATTTCTCGATAACTGTTGAGTTTGGGTATAGGACATGGTACATGAAACATACTTAGAATTCAATCTAGAATTAACAAATTAAATAAAAAACATATGTTTCCATTTGAAAAAAAAATGATGGTCGTAACTTATTTTTGGACCACCTTTGTACATCAATTTACCATCAAAAAAACCGCAGTTAAAAATAAAAATCGACCTATCCGAGCGTTTTTCCATAAAACAAAACCGAAAATTTTAAATGAATTTATTCCAACCTGCGCGTCCTCACTGTATATTACATACTGGACAGCCACGCGGCACCATAGAGCAGTGCCCCACCGCTGACGTATATCTGCGCGCTACCCGCGCCAGTTTCATCGCTCGATTTCCAATACAGACGGGGTCTCACGGGACAGTCGCGCGAAATGCCCCGGAGCGTACGTCAGACTGCAATTTTTAAACGCGCTGAAAAAACGGACTGTTACTTCCGAAAACATATTATTTGTTATCAAACAAATCAGAAAAATTACATACAAATTATGTATTTATAATTAATTTATCTGTTAAAAGAAATTTGTTATGGGGAAATTTGTCACAGGGGGGCAGTGCCCCGTTGCCCTCCCTGCAGCAGCCGCCACTGCTTGAAAGCTAAAAATTATGCCAATATGGCACTGCAATAAAAAACAGGTGTTACTATTTTTAAAAAAACGAGTACCTGTTATTTGAAAATGAAAAAAAAAATATTTTTTTTTTAGTAATTTTAACATGAAATACATGTTTCCTTCGCCAATGCGTGTAAATGTGAAAAATACGTTTCTTAATTGTTTTCAAAGCTAACTTTGATGGTTTTTGCATTTCGACAATTGTTGCGAAGCGGTTTCACTTTAATGGATAAATTGAACAGATCTTTGACAGAAATGTCAAAAGTTAACCTGCACTAGATGGCAAATTTTCAGAAGAAACAGAATATGAACAGAAATAATAAATGTTGTATTTAAAAATTCAAAATTAACGTCACTTCCGGTTTGACCGGAATTGCTTTAGAAAAACTGAGTGTACCTGAAGAAGCCCACCAATCACTCATATATACGGTCCGAATTTCAAAGTTTTATTTTAACTAATAAATAAATGGCGGGCTGATACATGATCTCGTTGACACCCGGTATATGTTATGTGTATATGCACTAATATGCATGCACCTGTTTAATATTTTTACATCAAGATTTATGTATTCAAATATTTTTAGTAAATTTCTGCAGTTACTTTGGAATATTTTTGTTAAAATATGGCAACAATATTTGCATTTTGGTCAAGGAAGTTAGTTAGTTATGTAGATGCATCATATCTAAAAATAATACAAGAGATTTACTTACTATTTTAATAGTTTTTCATATTTAGAGAACTGAAGAATATGTATATTGCTAAATAATAACACAAAAAGTAAAGTATATATTTTCTAATGTATAACAACTTTAAAAATATTTATACATTCCTTAGTCAGTATTTTCACTATGAAAACTTCAAATTATGCACATGTTTAATCTATTATTCGCTGTTACTGTATCACTATCACTTGCAGCTGAAATGCTAAATGACTCCACGATATTGTCAATTAAGCCATCTAGTATGCAATATTCTAAAGCTCTTGACATACATTTTTGAACATAAGGATTCTTTTCTCAAAAATTCTGACTATCATAATTATAATACTCGTGCTAAAGCAGATATACGTTTGGACAAAGTAAATCACATGTATACCTATATTGTATGTTTTGTATTTGTTTTGACTTGTTCCATGTACATTTGTATCTTTAGGAACGAATAAACTATCTATCTATCTATCTAATAGACTCATTTTTTCTTCCTCTTTAATTACATGTTCTATACACTATCTCCACTTAGCACTATTAAGATTAGCTAATGCACTCAATAGTAATTGTTTGACTACTGCCATTTTAAAATTTTCATTATTCGCGGCAACATAATTTTTTATTTCGGCCCATACCAATTCAATGAGATTTAGTTCACAGTGGTATGGTGGTAATCTCAACATGTGTTTTTTCTTTGCTGTTGCCATTGCATCGACACCATAATGGTTGAAATTGTGGCGATTCTGTTTAATCAAATCCAGTAAAACTGGTCTACTCATTTCTGATTGAAATGGTATTTCTTTTAATTATAGCCAATTCTGCAAGTCCATCTTTTTAAATGATGTACTTGGAATCTTTTCAACTTTGCGAGAATGGTTATCCATAATAATAATAATGGCAACGTATGGTAATTTTTCTATAACAGCACTAAACTAATTTTCAAATACAACAGAATTCATATCCTCATGGTAGTCGCTAGTTCTTTTGCTTTGGAGAACTAATAATCCACCTTCAACAAATTCATCTTCACACTCACATAATTTCAAACGATGTTTTTCAAATAATCTTTAGTGATTACAATAATTCCTAATTTATAAATTATTTTATTTATATATTGTCTGAATCCTTAATTGTAAGTATGCCCATCAATTACAAAATTGATTTTTATACTCTAATAAGGTTTCGGTTATTATCCTACGGGATGTAATTATTCAATTAAGAAATGGTTGAAGTCTTCAGTCGATGTTTTAAACTCAACGTTTAGGATTTAAAATGTGCGATATTCTCAAAGGATTGCGCATGAACTTAAAACTTACAGATCCTTCCGGCAATCCTGTCGTGAAAGAATATAATACGCTTATAACACAGATAGAATAGAATGGCTTCGAGCTCCAAGAACACAAATCAAAGTATTATAGTGTTTTGAAAATAGAAATGATGCGACTACACAAAATGTGAAATATGGTGTGCAATTCGAAGGCGAGGTAGAGAGAAAAAGAAAGCGGTGATTGCTTTCGCTTAAAAGAAGGTTTTTCACTAAAATGATATTTTAAAAATTGATATTTATGTGTGCTGACCGTACTTTTGAAGGGGTAATAAAGTCCCGGATTCTCGACTCGTAGGATTCCACGTAAACACGAATTTCACTTTGTACACTCTTCCTTGCTGGACGTGGTTTTTATGAATATTTTTTTTAGAATCACTCACTGCTTAAAATAATATCCAAAGAATATCACGGACGTGTTATATTATATTATATACTTCAATATGTGTAGAGATCACAAGAAGATCGTCAATGTATAGATTACCAAGAAATATTGCCGTGAATTATAAATTAAAAAATTTTATTAATATTTAAAGATATGAATTTATACTGTGTGTCCAAAAAGTCTGGAAACACCCAAATAAAATCGAAACGGATGATTTCTGAGAAAAATGCAAAAACAGGTCAATTAGTATTTTCAAAAAAACTACTGGCTGATGGTATCTGTTTGGAATTTTTGATGACCTTGAAAAAGTTATGATGTCATCAAAAAAAAATTTAAATGGCAACGTCGCATTTTTAATTTTATTTTTGTTAGATCTTTTAATTGTGTAAATGACTGTAAAAAATGTTTCATTTTACTTGAGAAAATGACCGAGAAAAATTTAATTACTTCTTCGAAAATGGAAAAGTTTGTCTTTAAAAAAAAAACATAGTTGGCTTAAAAGTCGATTATTTTTCAAACACATTTTGTTTTATTTGTGACATTCTGTCAAATACGAATTGTGCGTAAGTTAAAAAAATCTGTTTAAAAATGGTTTTAAGTGAGAGGGAACGTATTCAAATATTGATGATGATTGGTTTTGGGGATAGGGCTCGTTCAGTTAGAGAAGTTTGCGACTTATTTAATACAGAACATCCGGAGCGTGCCCCAATTAGTATTTCTGCAGTGAGTAAGATTCGCAAAAAATTTCAAGAAGAAGGCCATGTTCGAGATCGCCCTAGAAGTGGTCGTCCAAAGATCGCAGAAGATACGCAACTCGACGTATTATTGTCAGTAGAGGAAACTCCAAATTCTAGTACACGGCTGCTTGCTCGGGAGTTTAACGTGTCGAAGAGTACAATTGGTAATATTTTCCGGAAAACTAAGTATCATCCCTACAAAGTCTGTTTGGTTTATGAGCTGTCGACTTCGACAGGCGTGTACAGTTTTGCGAACAACTGATGCCTATGTGTGATAATGTTTATCAGAAATATCTTATTATAATAATAATAATAAATTTAATTCATATCAGACACATTACAGTGTATATGAGCGTCACAAAAATACATATATAAAAACAAACAGTTACAAATCAAACATAAATGTGACAAATCACTTTATCCCTGCAAATATTCATTGACACTATAATAACATTGTCGCAGTAGAAATGTTTTCAATGCCGTTTTAAACTGATGAGCATTATGCGTGCCCTTCACCTCCGATGGCAACTTGTTATATATGACCTTAGCGGCATATGTTGGTGACTTCTCAAAGCAAGCAGTCCTATGCCGGTCAGCACGCAACAAATGGGCTTGCCGCGTCGGGTATTCATGACCACCACAGCAATACCTACCCAAGTTATCTCTTGCATACCGTGCACATTGGTAAATATACACACCCGGCACAGTCAAGAAACCCTCCCCCACAAAAACCGGTCTGCAAGAGTCATCAGACTTTAGGTTAAAAATTAAGCGTAATATTCGTTTCTGTTGAATAAAAACACGCCTAGCCCCAGAGGAATTACCCCACAGAACAGTATTATAAGAGAGAGCCGAATACACCAGAGCATAGTACACACTCACTATGGAGTCATGATGGAGGCTAGATTTTAATTTTAAAATGGCATAGTAAGCGCTGTTAATCTTTGCACAGACACAATCGATATGATTACTCCAAGTTAACTGTCCATCAATATGAACCCCCAAGAGTTTTATATTGTCAACCATACGCAACACATCACCATTCGGAAAAACAAACCCGTCTGTCCCCACAACTCTGCGTTTATAAAACTTAACACAGGCCGATTTACTCGTATTCAGTAACAAGTTATTCGCGTAACACCACTCACTGAATTCTCAGATGAAGCTACGTTCACATTACATGGGACTGTTAATAGACAAAACTGCAGGTACTGGGCACGCCAAAATCCACGCTGGATGAGAGAGGTACGAACTCAGTATCCTCAGAAATTAAATGTATGGGCTGGTTTAATTGGTAACAGAATTATAGGGCCTTTTTTCTTTATTTAATTCCGTCATTAGCAGAAATATTTCCGAACCATGAAGGTCCTAATTTGCCCAGCCAAAGAATTTGGTTTCAACAAGATGGGGCTCCACCCCACTATGCGGGAAATGTTCGGCATTATCTCGAGAATACCTTCCCAAACAGATGGATTGGCAGGAGGGGGGCTATCGAGTGGCCGGCTAGGTCGCCAGATCTAACGCCTATTGATTATTTTTTGTGGGGTTACCTAAAAAATAAGGTATACGCAACTAAACCTGAAAATTTGGAAGACTTGCATCAACGGATTGAGATTGAAGTACGAAGGATCACTCCTGAAATGATAGAAAACGTTCAAAATGAATTTTATTATCGTTTAGGGTATTGCCAAGATGCTCAAGGACAACATTTTGAACATTTATTGTAAGAGTTTTTGCTGATTTCTACGATTATTTCCTTCACCTGTCAAATTTAAATTTTGTCCAATCACAATCAAAACTGAAGTTGAAATTAACCAATGAAAGGTACCGGTTCTTGATATCAGCGACTATTACAAATCGACTATTTTAAATGTAGGTAACAAATCAAGTATGTATTTTTTCATTAAGTGGCATACGTGTCAAATAGATGAAAATGTCCGACAAAAAGAGATTTAGCGATGTTTCGGATGAAATTATTGATAATCACATCGATTTGACAACTCATTTTTTATTATGAAACTTGGTTTAGGAAATAATCTTAACAAATATAGCTCGAGCTTGATAAGTAGTCGACTATTACATTGTTTCAATTTTTCTCGTGTGCCTCCCAATTTGACTTAACCAAAATTGGCATTAATAATTAAAGACTAAAGCCCTCGAGCTAAAGCTCTCGTGCTCTAGTCAAATTATTAATGCCAATTTTGGTCTCGTCAAATTGACAGTAGCGCACACTCGAAAAATTGATGACAATGAAATAGTCGACTATTTGTCAAGCTCTCGTTATATTACCTTTGATTAAAATTTTCTTTGTTTTCTATAATGATTTTTTCTTCAAAATTTTTCTTAAGTAGAATGAAAAATTTTTTGGCTGTTGTTTAGACAATTAAAAGATCTATCAAAAATAAAATTAAAAATGCGACGTTGCCATTTAAATTTTTTTTGATGACATCATAACTTTTTCAAGGTCATCAAAAATTCCAAACAGATACCATCAGCCAGTAGTTTTTTGAAAATACCAATTGACCTGTTTTTGCATTTTTCTCAAAAATCATCCGTTTCGATTTTATTTGTGTGTTTCCAGACTTTTTGGACACACAGTATATAGGAATAAGAAAAATTAAGTAGATATACACAGTATGAAGTATACATACGAGGAGATGTTTTTATATTTCAGGCCTAGACATTTTTCAATTTAAATATATTTCTTTATTATAGTGTTTTATGATCGTACATGCATTGGTAACGACTTTGACAATTTACAAGACAATTGAGGGGTTTTTATCAAAAACAGCCAATGACATTTTTTGTTAAATTTTAGCTATTGGCACTACTTGCTGCAGAAATGACATGTGCATATGTCTATAAACTTGTGTGTCAAAAACTGCCGAAGTCAGTGAAATACAACGGTAGAAAAATATGGCGTTTTAGCTAAAACAAACAACCAATGTCACAATATGACATTGGCAGTTTTTGTCTAGATTTTAAAATCAATTTAAAAAGTTCACCGTGGTTTAACAGCATTTTTCCAATTTACAGCAGTTGTATGTTCCATAGCATTTTTTATGTGTGTTACACTGCTTTCACTAAATTTCGGTGTTTGATTTGTTCGCTTATGGTATTTTTCAGTTGGGCCCATATCAATTCAATGGGATTGAAAATGCAACGGTATGGTGGTAAACGCAAAATTGTATTGTATATCCTGCTTCTTTGGCTCTGTTATCCACATAATAATCCTTTAAATATCCTTTTGTCTTCATCACTTCTATTAAATGGTTTTTTGTATAATGATCCTCAAAATGTAAATCAATTGCTTCTAAAAATTCTTTAATATCTTTCTTATTATTACATTTTGTTTTGTTGTTTTGCTGTCGAGAATGATACGGAGCGTTGTCCATCACTAGCACACTATCTTTTGGTAAATTTGGCAGCAAAGTGTCACAAAACCATTCTTCAAATAAAGATGAGGTCATATCTTCATGGTAATCTAAACTTCAGGATTTAACATTTTTAGCAGATAATAACGGCTGTCCGATCCATCCTTTTTCTGACCCAGCATGAAGAATAATTATTCTCTTCCCTCTCGAAACCGGCGCGCCCAAATGACACATACTTGAACTATCCACCCAACCTTTGCAAATTGTGTCATGGGTGTCATACCACGTCTCGTCTAAATAACATATGAATCGTCCTTCCTGTCTATACCTTCTAATTGCCGTTAAGTATTCATATCGAAGTTTCTGTAACCTCGGGTTTTCCATAATTGTGCGACGTTTATCAATAGTGTCAAACTTAAAACCAGCTTTCTTTAGCGTCCGCCACAAGGTTGCTTTAGAACACTGAATACTTATAGGCTCATCACTGATTCTTTTATGTAAGCGGCCAAGTGTAGATACAACATTTCCTCTGTAGAAGGAGTATACTTGCTGCCTAATAGTATCAATTTCATATTCTTCAATTTTTCTCGGTGCTCCTTTGTCACTTCTTTGCTTTCGAGGCCTTGCGTTATTCATAATTATCTTATATATTGTTCCAAAAGGCACCTTGGTTAATTGTTACGTTCGTTGAATATTTTGGGTTTGTAGTTCGTTATTTTCTTCCATCAGGGTATGATAGACATTGAGAATTATCTGTTTTGCATCGTCTGATATATGCTTTCTCTGTCGTGCTCCAACAATATTATCACTATCCACATCATCATCACTAACACTTTCAGCAAAAGGTCGCCAGATGTTCGTGAAGTAAAGAGAGAAAAATCAAATATGTATACAGCAGTAAAGATTAACAATAAATGATAGACTCAATATTAGATGTAATATATACCAACTCTCCTAACTATATTTACTTAAATTTTCTTTAATAAATATAAGCACTTATTTCATCTAAATTGTAATTTAATGACTATTTAACTATATACCGGGTGTCCACACGAAAACTTTATATTGAATTATTTCTGGTGTTTTTGAAGACAAAAACTTGAAATTTTGGGTGGGTGTTCAGGATATAGGGGGACAATGAATAGTGTATTTCATACCGCCCCATCGGGTCACCCGCCGCCGCCGGCCACACCCACTCCAATATTTTAAATGACACCCTGTATTTTTTTTTGGTGGTTTTGAAAGAACACAATTTTCTTGATATTCCTATGTGAAAAAACTAGTAACACACATTATGACATTTATGAGATATTTAAATTTAAAAGTTTCAGATATCAGAAATTATTAACTCCGAAAAATCATAAGTTAGTCATGGAAATACTTAAAACAAGATTTATTCACAACATTTTAGTTAAATTAAATGCTCAAATTGTTCACCGTTTACATTTAAACATAAATAAAGTCTATTTTCAAAAGCATTTCTAACATTTTCGAACACTTGTGGCGTTAAATTTCGACATTCCTCTGTTATTCTATTACGTAAATCAGCTATTAATTGTGGCGGTGTCTTATAAACAACAGACTTCAAATGTCCCCACAAAAAGAAATCTAGGGGAGTTAAATCGGGGGAGCGAGCTAGCCATTCAATAGAGCCCCTACGTCCAATCCAATGTCCTGGGAAAATATTATCCAAATAATTCCTAACGTCTAAACAGTAATGTGGCCCAGCTCCATCTTGTTGAAAATATAATTGCTCCTCCTCTATTTCATTCAAGTTTTCTTCTAGACACTGTATGATAAGAGGATGTATTAGCTCTTCCAAAAATTGTAAGTACTTAGGTCCATTTAAATTTTCCTGGAAGAATATCGGGCCAATTACTTGGTTATTAAGAATTCCAGCCCATACATTAATTTTTTGGGGATATTGTGTGTTGCCTTCTCGGAAAAAATGGGGTTTTACGTCGCTCCAATATCGACAGTTGTGTCTATTCACAAGACCATTTAAGTAAAAGCAACCTTCATCACTAAAGCAAATACTTCGCAAAACATTTCCATTTTGCCGAATCATATCTGTCATTATTTCACAAAATTCGACTCTTCTGTCGAAATCACCGTCACCCAACTCTTGGTGAAGCTGAATTTTATAAGGGTGCATTTTGTTTAATTTTAATATCTTATGGCAGGTTGATTTTGGCACTCCCGAAACTTCGGATAATTTTCTCAACGAAAGCTCTGGGTCTAAATTAATATGCCCAAGAACTGCTAGTTGCATAGCTTCATTTAGTACACCACAATTATTCGTATTCCGTTTTTTATTATTTACAGATCCAGTTTGCAAAAATTTTTCTATTAGCGTTCTGACATAAGCAACAGATACGTTTCTGTTTGGATGGTTTTCATTGAATAACGTCGCCGCTTGGGAATAATTTTTGTTTGCAATCCCATACAAAATCACTATTTCAGTTTTCTCTTCAAGAGTATAAACCATTTCAGCGAAAAAGCCGAAACTTTAAGAACAATTTTACAAGTATTAATATTAATGAAACACAAAAGTCACAATTTTGACAATTCTAATTTAAAGCAAACTATTTCCATGACTAACTTATGATTTTTCGGAGTTAATAATTTCTGATATCTGAAACTTTTAAATTTAAATATCTCATAAATGTCATAATGTGTGTTACTAGTTTTTTCACATAGGAATATCAAGAAAATTGTGTTCTTTCAAAACCACCAAAAAAAAATACAGGGTGTCATTTAAAATATTGGAGTGGGGGTGGCCGGCGGCGGCGGGTGACCCGATGGGGCGGTATGAATTACACTATTCATTGTCCCCCTATATCCTGAACAACCACCCAAAATTTCAAGTTTTTGTCTTCAAAAACACCAGAAATAATTCAATATAAAGTTTTCGTGTGGACACCCGGTATAATAAGTATATATTCCTACGAGTAAAGAATAGAACAGGAGAGAGTCTCCTTAATAATAATATTTGTCCAAATGTGGTAACTCAATATGACCGCCTCAATGCATAGAATATGTATGTTACATGTCAGATGTAATGTCAGATATATGACAAGTTATTCAAAATACTCATTTTATAAACTATGATTGGTCAATATTGCCATAACGACCTGCCTTAAAGTGGTAACTCCGTCTAAATAATACCTATTCCCCCAGTTTATTATCTCTCCTGTTCTATTCTTTCCTCGTAGATATATTCAAATAAACAACTGTTGGTACTAATATTGTTATTAAGTTTTATTTCATCTAAATTGCAGTAATTACAATTTACTTAAATTACAGACCTCGGCAGTTTGTTTGCGTAAAACGGCCAGGAAGTTATTACCGCAGGTGGTGCAATAAAAGCATTAGATCCGTTCAAAGTTAAATTCTTATAATTTGAAATAAACTATATGTAATCATAATATTCGACCAGAAAATACAAATTTATTAAACAAATCAAATCATATATCGATAACATCCTAGCGTTTGCTGGTGCTAATGTAAAATTTATAACGCATCAATTCGAATTATATAAGATGATTTTTCACATTTCAAAATGATTAAATTATTACCAATCATCTTATTATTATGTCACTTCCAAAAGAAATCTCGTTTGTTTGTATCCATGCGCTTGGTTGGATGGAGCAGCGCGCGTCAATATTTCATACACCTCTCTCTGTGTACGCCAAACAAAGAAAACTGACGCATTCTCGTCTACAAGATATCAAGCAAATGCACAAATTTTACTCATGATGTCAGAAATATTCAAATAAAAGACGATTGCTCAGGGTAGGTAGTAAGAAGATGTTAATAAATTTAAACACGAAATATCACCATATAACACCATGCCAAACAAAAGAGCTCAACAAGAGCGTATTGATTACTCCCAGGTTACATTACTGCCAATGCAGGCTCTAATAAATATTTTATGTATATGTTCGTTCACGTAATTTAATAAAAACAGTATTACAGTATTGATATGTTGATTTCTAGATAAGATTGCGCATGAATGATACATTTATTTTATTTATTTTTAAAACTACATAGTTACTTTCTATTTTTTATGTAGGAATGAATAGAAATAAAGTTTCAATTTTAGGCGTAGATGCAGTGGTGTATTGCTCTTATGGAGATCGCACTCGACATTGCATAATTTCAATCTTGGATAGATATTAGGTAAATTTCATATGGCAGGGTTGGTATTACGTAAATTTTATAACGATAGTAATGGCGGTAATGGCTGATTGTCACATTGACATTTGTGGTTATGTTCAAATATTCATCATACTTTTATATTATTCATCACATATCCTGGATATTTAAATGCATAAAAATACGCAGAAAGAAGAAAAGTAGATTTACCATTTATTGATAATAATAAACAAACAAAATTTAATGTATCTATTTCATTCTATAAGTGGAAGATGCTTCATTTTTGTATGCATCACAACTGACGCTAAGAACAACATATTTGGTTGATTATTTCTTTTGGGTTGTTTGTTATGCTCACAGGATAGAAATATCTCAATTGAATTGAAAAAACTCTGGAAGATCTGGAGAAAATGCTGGAAAAACGCAGTCCAACCTATATTGGTGCGTCCGTTAGTAATCGTGTAACTTTTGAACGAGTTGACCGATTGATCTCATATGCACTTTGCACATTTACTATATATGTGCCACTTTAATCACTATTTTATTACTTTTACAAATAACCACAATTCTTATGACCGTGGCCGACTTTCACAGAAGTCTATTATTTTTTTTAAAATTATATTAACAATGATTCTTGTGAATCCCCGCTTTCTACATAGTCCGGGTGTTTCCATTCACATTTCACACGCACACATTCTTTTAATTGTAAGAATGTTTATCACTATCGGAGCGCTTATCGCCTTAATGTAAACTTTTGGCGCCACAATTCTTATTCATAAATACATACTAAACTTATGACTAATTGCGACTTAATATTACAATAATACATTCATTGATTTTAAATACTTCTTTTTAAAATATTAATGAAAAATATACTTAATTAAATTCTTTAAAATCTTAAAATTATAAATTAATATAGGGAAATGGGATGTACCATTACATGGTGGTTTATTATTTTAGAAATTACTTTAGTTACTACCACGTTCTTGAGTTTAGCAAGTGATTATTTCTCTAAGAATAAAGTGCATGTAATGGTAGAATTATAGAAACTTGCGAACATGTGAAAAGTTAATTTATAATTATCATATATTCGTAGACAAACTGATATATTTGTTAAACTTGGACAGTCTAGTATTTAATACTATGTAAACTAAAATTATAATTTTTGATTCGATGTCCCCCTTGAGATTTAAGAAAAATAAAGGGATATTTACGTTCGAAAACTTCACGCTACAGAAATCTATAAGTGATATGGATGTAAGATTTTGTAACTTTGTGTAGAACAACTAGATTTCGATTTTTTGACAATATCTCTTGATTATAAGGTAAACATGAGTATATTACATATTGCTATGAATTTTGCCTATGTCAAAATTATCGAGCATGTTCAACATGTATTGCGGGACGGATAATGCTTACTCACTTTAACGTTTGAAATGTTTAATCATTATGTGGAGACTCTTATGTGTGAGTTGTAGAACCTTTCTTTGTTCAAAAAATTTCATACTCTTACGCTGTAGGATGGGATAAATAGAAAACATTAACATGGAAATTGATATTTAATGTTAAAATTCGTAGGTAAATGGAGAAACAAACATATTCGTATATGTATTGCACATAAAATAATAATACCTATAGATATAAATAATTATCCTGTATTAAGAGTATTTGAATAAAGTGAAACATAATAAATACGTTTATCATTTAATCAGAATTCCATCCCACATATCAACTTTTGACTTGTTGTTGTCGAACACATACATCTCTGACTAAAAAAAACTTACAAACTGCATTACTGTAGCGCCATTGGTAGGGCCTAGACTCGGCTATACTTTAGACTGAATGCTGACTGAATTACATTTACTAACACCTACGATACGCAGAGTATGTGTAGTTTGAACAAGAACAATTGGCACTTAACGCATCATATGTATGTCATTTCGAATGTATCGCTCTATAAGGGACGGTACTTATAAACTTGGAACTGTACAATTTAGATTTTTACTAATATTAAGGAAAACAGTACATGGTAGTGGGGTATTGGCAAGCTCCACCCATGAGCACTACACCCCTCACCCCCGATACCCGTAGCGAAGACATCAACATTTTTAGCTTAAGCGGACTGTATCAAGGCCAACGGTATCTAATGTCACATAACGAGATGTTTCTGATTCTTTTAACCTCAAAATATTAATCCTTATGTGGCGCCATCTATCCAAAGCACAATAAAATGCTTGGTAATCGCAGGGCATTTTTAAAATCACGTGATAAAAATATGCAATATGATTGGATTATTATATCAAATCTACAGTTATTGACATTTGACTGATGACATTTATTTTGTCTATTCCATATTCCATTTTAAAATTATTAATATTAATTACCCATTGTAAAATTAATGTTTAAAGTGTTATTTTAAAGTTTATTTCAATAAAAATTCAGAAATCATTTCTTTTGAGGACTTCTAGATGGCACCTCATAAGGATCAATATTTTGACATTACAAGAATCAAAATCATCAATGTAAATCGAAGTTTTGTGACGGCCTTATATCGCGCAGCGGTATCAGATACAGTTGGCCTTGACTATATGTAAAGCGAGCGCTATCTGATATACATACCTAATTAGTAGCCTACAATCAGTAGGAAGAAACATTATAGATGAATGGAAAATTACGCGTAGCTGCAATGAAAACAAAAAGGGAAAAAACACTCATTTTCTATGATAAAATCTGTGTATATTTCAATTTATACATAATCATCTAATTAATTCTATATTTGGCATTGACTGGAATAAATTAATCTTGCTTAAAATACATCGATGACAATCTACATAATTTTCTAAAGTAGCTTCACATATTCCCAATATTGCTTTTTTTTTTTTATTAAATTCCACAAATAGACAAGAACAACAGATATTTAAACACTTAACATGTAGAGTTTTTTCTATACATATTGACAAATTAAGTAGTAGTAAAAGACGGCATACTTAATTATAAATATACATCCGTTGACAATACATATAGATATTATTTTAAACATGCCGCGAGAACTTGAAAAGTAATTTTTGTAGGTTGTTTTAAGAATAATTATATCACGGGCATACAACTAGAGAGAAAGAAAGAGATTGCGTGACATCACAATAGGCCTATCATCTCATCAGATATTCGGCAAATAAAAATAAAGCAAGATTACTTTTTAGATATAATGATTAGGGCGCGGACATGAACGGTTGATGACTCATCGCCCATGGGCGCACTATTGAAATGTTGTATTTTTAAAGAGGTTTTAATTTTATTTATATAATTGGATAACAAGTGGCTGGTGATCTATAAAATACAAAATACCTTATTATTTGTTCAATTTCTCTTCTGTAAGACTTTTTCTCTTTGAATTAATTACATCCTTGTAGATAGAAAACGTCCTTTCTACATCGCAACTGGTTATAGGTGCGTACTGGAAAAATTCTTTTATTTCAGCGTATTTAGCATACACAATTGCCGCAATGTTATTAAATCTGGATTTCTATTAAAAACTGCGTCTAACTTTTGCCGAAGGCCACATCCGAAGTCACTTGGTATACTTTTGAAATTATTAATAGCTCACACCTAATGTGGTTAATCCATCTTTTAATTTGAGATTTCGATTTTCAAAATATGTGATTAGTTTAGGCAAATTTCCAAAGTGTTCCTGAAGGAATAACAACTGATTTTTTAAATTTGGGATTTGTGTTAGTTCCTTGCACTCAGAAATACTTCGAGCATCGTCATTTAAACATGTAACGAAATTTTGTAAATTATCGAAATTCTCTACATAAAAACTATTTCTGTGTATGTTTTAGCAAAGCTAAGTGACGAACGTGCGATATCTTGGCATTCTGTGACGATATTTTACAGACTTCGGAATCACTGACAATTCATTTTCATATCAGAAAAAGTAACATAAACAACGTTCTAGATCTAAATGAATGATAGCTAAAAATGTACGCGTATTTTATTGAAATTAAACGAAATCCAGTGCACACTTACGTCTAGATAATTGGGAGAAGTCGAGTCAATAAACCGGTATTAAGCAGACTATTACAAAAATTACGAGGTACGTAATTAACAATCAAAACAATGAAAAAACGAAACTAACGTAAGTATGAATGAAAATTTTAGTTCACTTGCGAAATATAAGGTAAATATAATAAATTTTACAAACCCCTCACCCTCCTATCTACGCCGATGAAAAAAGGATTTTACTTATAAATTCCTTATTTCATGGGCATTTTTTGCTCTCATTCTCGGGCGTAAACAGATGTTGCAGTTCACCATATGAGTTAGTGCTTTTCAGTAAGCGTGTGTTGTTTACATTATTTCTTTGCTCCGTTGTAACTTCGTCGTAGTTTAAACCGGTCATGTCCGCGCCCTAATAATGACCCCCAGCCCCCCTCCATTAGTTACGCCCCTAGTTTGGGAGTTTAAAACACTTTCATAGTATCAGTGGAACGAAAAAGTCAACTTTTGATTTTTAATTTGTAATAGGGCGAAAAAGTTGCCTTTTGGTGTAGATAAGATAAATTAAAAATATGAAAAATATCTGAGTAAGTCTTGAGGTGCAGCAAGGACGTTAAAATTTCATAAAAACACAATTTTTTGGAACCTTTTCAAAGATGTTACGACAAAATCAGCTTTTGAAGATTAATTCGTAACAATGCGGAAAAGTTGCTTTTTGGTAAAGATAAGATAAATTAAAAATATTAAAAATATTGACGTACGTCTTAAGGTGCCGCAAAGACGTTAAAGTCTCATAAAAACACATATTTTCGAACTTTTCCAGAGATTTTTGCATCTCGATTATGAAATAAAAGGAGCCTCGGTTTGTTCCATGGTAATGAGCTACCATTGAGACATCTTTTTTGTCATTTACATGGTGAAACGAAGGGACCTAATGAGTTTAAACGCGAAATAGGTCGGCAGCTAGAAAACTGTGCAAATCTTTCTGTGATTACTTTCTTGCCAATTGAAAATAACCTTCCTCCTTTGGAGGACAAAAATGATTTAGGTACAGATCAAAAATATTTATTGGATATGTGTATCGCTATATCAAGCGGAAATTGCTCGCTAGATTTATCTTTAAAATACGCTGGAAAACTTGCTCACTACATGTGGTTGACTTTAGCCAACCGCGTGTTTAGATTGTACGTGGCAACTGAAAATCGTGACTTTCGCCGAGTACATTGTGAAAGTGTGTGGTTTAAAATCAAGTTAAAACCTTCATGAACTTATTGTTCCATACATCTCTAACGTTATCTCATAATCACCCTATCTCTCTGACGATCTCAAGAACGTTATACACCCGGTTATTCAAAGAAATGATTACTTTGCTGCTCCGGAAACTCTCATTTTGTCCATGCTATGTGATAAACGCAAAATTCAAAGAGAACTTGGTTTACGGCGTGTTTTAAAAGCAAGCACTGAAACTAGAGGCGGAATTAGGAAATTTTTAAAGTTCCAAAGATAAACTTCGATGCATAGGATTACATCGACGTGATCTCATGGCCTGAAAATGACGTAACTGAACCCTCCTTGTTAAAACATGTTTCCAGTGATTTTCCCAAAGACTTTATAGGGAAGGCATCTGAAGTTCAACCAGATAGTAAAGTGGACCTAATTATCGACTTTCTCCGGCTTTCTTGTCACTAGCAAGCAGTGGAATAGGCTGTGAAACTGGTGGCCGAATCGGCTTAAAATGTCTGTGGTTCAATCGCAAAAGAATAAGATACATAAGAACAAAAATTGACTCGTGTGTGAATATGCCACAATTTAATACAAAAAAAAAACAATTTAATGTGGCAATGAAGTGCAAAGAAACATTTTGCAGCTGTAACATTTGTAATCGTTAAGGATACAGAAGTAAAAAATACAAAATTTGATATTACAAAATATTTTTTCCAGTTATTATATTATGTAATTAATATCTTTTTCTACTCCCATACTTTAATTGTATTATTAGATATGCCGAACATATACTTTAATGATGTCCATTACGATACAGATTTTCATTATGATACAAGTTTATATCCAATAGGAATACAGATTTTTCATTACGATACAAGTTTATATCCAATAGGAATGCGACATTCCAATATTCAAACAATATTCAATATGGCGACTGCATATCTGACAGATATACAAATTAAATAAATGTGACAGTTCTCTGCAATTTACAAGTAAGTACTTAAAATTTGTGCTTTTTTGAAAACATAAACGGTAAAAATGAGCGATAATAACAGTGAAATGTGAAATTTGAGTCCACCAGAAATTATGGAACAAGCCTTAGTAACCACGAACGATTTATTACCAGCTAAATTCGCAAGGTGCATGGAAAATTTTAACCTCAATTTATGCAGTAGAAAAAATAGTGTATGCAACTCGCTTTTAATGGCTATTCAGACACTCGTATTCATTACAATACTCGACTTCGCCTCGTATTGTAATTTTCTTACTCGTGTCTTAATAGCTATCATTAAATGCTCATTGCATAATATACTATTTTCCATTCTACTGCTTATACAGTCTGTCCCCGGATAGACTGAACAATAGGAAAAAAAATATTTATTTGAACCTTTACGCAAAATTCTTTATAAAATTCTTGCCTATCTCAAAACCACCAATTCTGAAACAATAATCCAAATATTATTTTTATCAGCTGAGAAATATACAATAACACACAAAAATTTAAGCAAAAAAGTTTCATGTTTTTGGTTTAATCATATTATCTTGTTATCTTCGATGACAACCTAATATGTAAGTCAAGTTATTTGACATCAGCCATCTTCAATATGTACTTGTGAATCTAATGACTTACTTAATAGTAATGCTAACCTTAAAACGAAGAGTTTACCTCGTTCAATGTTATGGAACTGGTGAGGTTTCTTATAACTTTGCAATTCAAAAATTTCAACAAAAGTTTATTAATGTTCACGTGTGCGTTAAAGCTTTACGAAATTTGGTAAAAAAATTTGAAAGAACATGTAGTGTACATGACATCAAGAAAAGAAAAAGGATACGCGATGAAGAAGATGCTGCTACAATACTGGCTCTAGATTCTCTAGAAACATATCCGAAATTATCCTTACGAAAAAGATCTGCACAGTTAAATTTCCTTTAATTCAAGTGTTTTTGTAATTTTATCAGCTGTTAATCAGATTATTGATTCAAATTTGGTGGTTTTGACAGGCAAAAATTTAATAAAGAATGACATTTTTGCGTAAAGGCCCAAATAAAAAAAAATTCCCTATTGTTCAGTCCGTCCTGTATACCTCACACTTTATATGTATTTCAAACCATCTTTTGTAACATTATATGTACGAAAAATTCATAAAAATGCTTTATCGAAGTTTATAATTTTTTCAAATTTTTTACAAACTTTAGGCTCTTTGCGACACCTCAAAATGTTGTAGTATTGCAACCATTTTTTTTTTAAATTCTTTTTGAACCTAAAAGGCAACTTTCCCCACTATTACCAAACTAAGTTCTAAAAAAAAAATTTAAAGGCCATTTCATTCCACCCTAGCATACAACTTCTAAGACATGATCCTGTAACAATTAGAAATAACAGTACAACTTACATATACGTCAAATAAATGGACATGAAAATATGTGAAGTTACACTCGAATACTATTAATATTATATAATAATAATCATCGTTATTAACTACAAACACCATCAATTTATTGCTAATTTGTTCATATTTGGCACAATGACTAGTTTTTACCATATAGGTACGTACAATTTGTTTAGTATGTTTTATTCTTTGTTAACATAAAAACTTACATAGGTATTCAATCAAATCTTTGTTTGAATAAAACATATAATGATTTCACATTACTGTTAAGAAAGGCGATTTAATTCAATCTATTTTCAATCTATTATTAATGGTAACAATAATTTAATGCAACAATAAATGCAGGTATTAAAAATATATATTATTCTTATATCTGCGAGCGGTCGATGACTCATCGCCCACGGAAATTTTGTATTTTAAAAGTTTTTAATTTTATTTATATCATTGTATGACAAGTGGGTGGTGATCTATAAAATGCAAAATACTTTATTATTTCTTTATTTTGTAGTTCAAGTCGAGTAAAGGAGTATTAAAATTTACTAGCAATACTTTCTCAAGGTTCTCTTCTGTAAGATTTGTTCTCTTTGAATGAAGTACATCCTTGTAGACAGAAAACGTCCTTTCTACATCGCTACTGGTTATAGGTGCATACTGGAAATATTCTTTTATTTCAGTGTATTTAGTTGTTTGATTGACGCAATGTTATTAAATCTGGATTTCTAATAAGAACTGCGTCTAACTTTTGCCGAAGGCCACATCCGAAGTCACTTGGAATACTTTTGAAATTATTAATAGCCACATCTAATGTGGTTAATCCTTCTTTTAATTTGAAATTTCGATTTTCAAAATATGTTATTAGTTTAGGCAAATTTCGAAAGTGTTCCTGAAGGAATAACAACTGATTTAGTAAATTTGGGATTTGTGTTAGTTCCTTGGACTCAGAAATACTTCGAGCATCGTCATTTAAACATGTAACGAAATTTTGTAAACCATCGAAATTCTCTGCATAAAAACTAGTAGCTTCCAACCATGTTCCCCATCTAGTTATTACTGGCGAGGGAGGCAGTGACAAAGATGGACGTTTTTCCTTGTAAAGAGCTACTCCAATGGTGCTTTTCTGAAAACTTTTTTATACGCGGATTCAAGTATATCAACTTCCGGATAAGTCTCTCTGCTATATTCACAGATTCTGTGGAGAGCATGTGCTACGCAAGTAATATGCAGCATATAAAGAAGGATACGTTTCCTTTAATAGTCTGCCTGTTTTTAACATATATTTACCAACAAATAAAAGTATTTTTCCTTGTACCTGTTGTCCGAACGAAGCATTTTTTGCAAATTCTCGTCAATGGGTTTAGCAACTGTTTCCGCATCAACTGTGTTTATAATTTTACCAGCTACAACATTTACCACACAGCGTCCTAATATATTGACAGGTTCGTCGGCACTTATCCATAGCAGAAGCCGAGCATATCACCCATAATAAACGAATAAGTCTTGTCTATGTAATTGCCCCATCAAAACGTACGCCAATGGTCTTTATTTAATTTCAAAACAACCCTCTCAATATTGATCTAATGCCATTCTCCTTACCTTTGTTCAAATCATTTATAATTTTATTAACAATTACCGAGCACCAAAATATGTATGCGCAAATTTAATTTAAATGACATTGACATGCGCAATCACCGCTAACTTGGCCATTAAAACTCATAATATTCTAGATTGAAAATAGATCGAGGTCTGAGATCAAAGAATCACAAAAAGATTTTGAGCAAAATTTCTCTTCTTAAAAAAAAGAAAAACAGACAAATTCACAATCCCCCGCAACCGCTGGCCTCGCTAACATCGTTCTTCATTTCCGCTTGCAATTGCTGTTGCTGTTGCAGGAATTTCGCGGCGGCGGGGAAACCTTGTAAATCGAAACCAGGTGGCGCCACTATAGCCGAACTGGCGGTGGTACCTTGTAAGTAGGCTATCAGCCGTTTCATCTCTTCCAGCGCGTTAGCCTGCATTAAAATATAGTTCTTGGCTAGTAATAGTGTTGCTATTTTCGACAGTTTTCGCACCGATGGTGAATGTGCGTACGGTATAACTGCCCTTAAGTCATCCAAGGCGTCGTTCAGGTCGTGCATCCGTCGTCGTTCCCTAGCGTTGATGTTCAGTCTTACTGTTTTACCTTGCCTGCCTTTCGTCTTGCCAGGTAGGTGCTGTTGATTTGGCAGCGAACGTGATTGTGGTGATCTGAAGCAAACATAAATGGAACAGTCTGAAATATGTAGGTATTTGTTGACTTTTATGTGTGGTTATTTTTCAAAAAAATTAGTTTGTTTTTAAAATGTTAACCATACGTAGACATTTCAAAAGTCAAGCAAGCTGGTCAGTGTTTGACAGGTTGCTGAAATAATTCAATCGTAATGATCATGGCGTGTTCTCTATAATGGAACGACCTTAGTATTCACTGTGTCTTTTGCAGACAGACAATATACCGTGCCTTCAAATACTTTCCGCATTAGAGTAGGCTGTTTTTAAGTATCAATGTTGGTGTACATGCTAAACTTTTAAAAACTTCAAATTCTGACAGTTGTCATAATTAAATTCCAATTATAAACGCCTATTATTACCTACATTACATAACCAAACTATCAAAATTATGCACTGTCACCAACCATTAAAAAAAAAGCATGGCCGTCTCTAATGCGGAAAGTATTTGAAGGCACGGTAGTTGTCAGGTCGACAATGACAGGTTAGGTTGGTAACTTATTATAATGATACGATATTTTAAATACTTGTTGGTTAGGATATTATTCTAATCTACGAGGAAAGAATAGAACAGGAGAGAGTCTCGTTAAAAATAATATTTGTCCAAAGTGGTAACTCAATATGGCTGTTGCAATGCATAGGCGTGCATAAATATTTTGTATAGGGTATATGTACACTTTGTATGTTCTCGCTAATCATTTAAAATAGTTTCGTAGTCCAATAATAATTAAAGAAATATTGTGAGTGCATTATTTTTTCAATCCTTTTATTCTTTTTAATATAGTAACATTTACTCTAACTGTATTAAAGAAAACATAAAAAACATGCCTAGGATATATATGTTACGCCACTGAACACATAATCAAACATGTCAGATATATGACAAGCTATTTAAAATACCCATTTTCTAAATTATTATTGCCTATGTTGAATGCCAATTTGAAATTAACTTTACCGATGAAGAGAAAAAGTAAAAATCTTCGTTCTTGTCGTTTTAGAACGGCCACAAGTGACACAAGAGAAAAAGTAAAAATCTTCGTTCTTGTCGTTTTAGAACGGCCACAAGTGACACAATTCACTATTATGAAAGCACTGAAACTGTCAATATTGACATAACTGACCTGCTTCAAAGTGGTAACTTCCGTCTAAATAATACCTATTCCCCCACCACTTTATTATCTCTCCTGTTCTATTCTTTCCTCGTAGATTCTAATATATTTTTATATTATATTATTATTTTGACACTTGACAAGAAGGTTATGTTGTGATACTTACACCACATCGACAATACCAACCATAAACATAATAAATCGAACTGACAACATTGCCTTGAAATAAAAAAAGACAGTTCACTACAATTTGCTTACGGTAGTAAGAAAGGTATATATCTCATAAGAGACTGAACAGAATACTAAGGGTGAGACGGTATATATACTGGAGACGCGTTAAGTTCAGTTGCACGTCATCGATGACGTTTACATATTGTCATAACTGTCTTTACAACTACTATATAAAGCTTCTTAGAAGTGTATTTATTATTTATTTGCGTCCATTGAATATAATGCCGAAAGGTTTCTGTAAACAGTCGAGGCTTTTTACCAACTTTTCTATAATCCTGTGTTAAATTTAATGTGAATAGCGTAAGTATTGCTTATTTTAAATTATATTATGGATACGTAATGAAACATTTAAGGTTTTTCGACAATCTAAATCAATATAATAAATAAGTTGAGAAAGACTGAAATCTTAGAGCATTTCAATTACTAAATATATTACGTTATAGTTATTGTATTGTGAATAATTTTTTTCTTTGGTTATATCAAATATCACTGACAGAAATAAAAATAGATCCGGCAACATAGACAAGGCCAGTCGTCATGGATCTAGTATGACGTGCAACTGAATGTAACGCGTTTCCACGATAGTACCGTATCCATTATTAGGATAAATCAAACGTGTTGTCAAATCTAATTCTATTTTTGTTGTTGACAGTTGAATGTAGAATGTACGTGAAATAAACATTATTATATTTTATAAACCTGTACATGAGAAAATGTTGAACAATCAATTTATTTAACTTGTAATTAAAGATTTACGTACTTGATAGATTTTTATTATTGTATGCAATATTGAAGTAAATTACAATTAACAGCTAGTTCATATATAAAACTTTTCCATTTGATATTACTTTGTAATTAATATTACTTACTATGTAAAGAGGTTATGATGAAGTGCTTTTTTATTAATCCCGGAATTGGTAGAATTGCGAAGTAAGTAGTAAGCAACATTATCACTTAATATTATCAAGGCTCTGAATTTAAAAGATTACCTATAAATTTCGCGGTATAACCGACTTAGTTGGAGAAAATCCCGTTTGGTGTCTCTGATTTGATTCAATACTGACCGTTTGTCGTTTAAAAAGAATTTGTTTTAATAAATATTTATCGTAATTTAAGTAGAACAATAAACAACTAAAAAGATACGCAAATCCACAAAAGAGACAGTAAACAAATGATTGACAAAACAAGATAAATGCGATTATTTCAACCAATCACAGGCGGTTGCTTTAAGTTTAAGTCATATTTCACAACGCTCCTTTAGTAGTATAGTATAGTTGCGTCGTTTAGGGAACCGACACGGCCAAAGTACGAACTAAAGACGACGTTTCAATGCTACTACAAATTCCAATTGACCGGAAAATTTTCGGAACAATAAAAATGAACTAATTAATTAATATTTCAGGATATATACGGTAGTAAAATAGTATTACATGAAAGATAGTTACAAATTAAATATTATAAATAATAATAGTTATTTATTATACAAGGGAAAAGTATTAGATTTTAGCTCGAGGTAAGGTTTATAAATACACTATTTTTAAAATACGCTATTTTTTTCTGTGATGGGAGAAACGATGATTTAATATTGAAAAAAACACGTAAATACTTTATATTAAAGTCAGAAAATCAATCGATGTGACATTTCAAGTGACATTACACCTGCGTTGCTATGGAAACCTGCCAATTTAAGCGGGCAAAAAGTAACACTTTACGGCCGGGTTGATAAAGTGACATTTTATTACCTGTCAAGAAGGATAAAATGTCAACTTTTTTTCCCGTCACAAAAAAAGGTATTAAATATTACTTTTATTTAATACTCGGCTATACTGTTTAGTAGACAATCATTGTTGACAGATTTACATTGTTTGAATGACAGTTTTGTTAAATCAAATGGAAATTATGACATATATGAATATTAATATTTATGACAGTCCTGAAATGACTTTTATTGGTTATATTACTTGACAGGTATTATTTTGCAACATCGCAAATTCAATGTAATTTTAATTTGGTGGCGGACGTCGATTGCGAGAGCGACTCAACCATAATAACAATAATCCATGCTTGCTATATTTATCCATCTATCTAATATAAAACAGATTTGTTATGATGTATATACCGGCTTTGTGATCGTCCACCAGAATCAGGATTGTTTTCGTCCGATGGTGGTCCATGGCTTATGTGCTGAGGGCCAATAGGAAATTGAAAGCCGCCTAATCCGACGGCTCCTAGCGGTGTTCTTCTACCAGGTATTTGGCCTTCCTCGTTTGAGTGATGGGAAAAGTGTCCAAAGGTACTCTGTTCCATCCCTACACTGATTGACGAACTAGGTCCTCCACTACCAGATGGAATATTCTAAAATAAAAATGCCATTTTAAGAATGCGATGTGTATAGGAAAATCTCTTTCACAATGAAAAGAACATCACTGCGGTGAGAAAGTGGCTTTAATGGGGGTGATTTTACAGGCTAGTTAGCCACCAATTCAACCTTTCCGCGGCTATGTACTGCGTGCCTTCCCAATATTGGATAGTAGACTCACATTTTTGGTACAAGAAAATTAAGTATAATTTTTAACAAAAAATATATGGGTGCATGTACGCACCTTTGGCGAAAAGCAGGTTATTATAAAATAAAATACTAGTCTCTTGTATGAAAAATATCAAAGCAATCAGGATGCAAATGCACATTACATTTCTTACACAAGTAAATTCTATTACTTTTGCAAAGTCGACACTTTTTTCTTGCACTCTTAGCATTTCGAATTATAATGTGCCCGATATTGTCAAATCTTATGTCACCTGGTAAAGCTGATTTAGAAGGTCTTCCATAAGACGAGTTGGATTTTGCTGAAGTGGAAGCCTCATTGTGGGTGTCTTCTTTTTGTCCTTCGTATTTCAGCAGAGACAGCACTAAACTTGAACGAAATTCCAGTTGGGAAATTTTGGTTTCATTTGCGATATTGAATATTTTCCAACTGTTTACAACCATAGTATCAACAACATTGGTGAATAATGGCCACCACCACTTTTTACCTCTAATACCAATGCGGTAATTGGCAATACCATTGTCGTGAAGGTCTACCCCACCCATGTGTTGGTTGTACTCATGAATCACTTTTGGTTGATTGATAAGCATTTCTTTACGCTCTTTGCGGTTGTAACGTTTGGCTTGAGTGACTGGTAAGACACTACAGAAATTCGTCATAACAGTAACTACAGAGTTGTCATTCCACCGAGTAACCAGAACTTTCAAGTTCGAATCAAAAGCGGAAGTGAAAGAGCCTCTTTCCTTTTTTGACATGATTTTGTTATCTTCAAGTGGACATTTTGCAGTATGGTTGTCTCTTACCGTTCCAGTCGCAAAGAACCCTTTTTCACCTAAGTTTTCAATAAGAGAATATGATGTGAAAAAATTATCAAAAAATATGTTATGCTGTTGCGGCTTTTCTACAACAGAAAGAAGCTCTAATACGACTTTTGTTCCTAATGGACCCATGTTTTCAGTTTTCGCCGCCTTTCCACCATATGGAATTAATTTGAATAGGTAACCATTATCGGAGCAAAGACACCACAACTTGAATCCAAATCTCACAGGTTTTCCACGAATAAACATCTTGCATGAGTACCGGCCAAAATATGGTACCAGTGCGGTCGAGCAGCTTGGCACCGGGCGCGCGCTTTTACCTATGTATTAGCCAAAGGTGCGTATACGCATTTGTTGCAAAATACCTGTCATTCTAGCTGTCGTTTTCAAACTATAGATATAAAGATGTGTATATATCAAAAAAGACATATTTTAAATATACACTGCGAGAAGAAATATATAATAAAAAAATAATTAGTACCCCAAAAAAGATAATTATTTGAAGGTGTGCACAAAAACCAAAAATACAGATTTTTTTTAATTAAAAAAATTTAACTTTTTATTGGATCATAATTTAACATAAGATTTTAGCCTGTTGAAAAAGCAACCCTTGCGACATAATGTATAAAAAAATTTTTTTTGATGCCAAAAAAAAAGTTTTTAAAAGGTTGCGTTTACGCACCTTTGGCAAGTAATGGGTTAATAGGCATCCTCTGAGTGATAGTATAGGTCCATTTTAGGCATTATATTATCTCTGTTCTAATTTTACCACAATCTTATTTATTAAAAAATCAAACTTTAAACTTTTAAATTTAAAATATTGTACATTATTTATTTTCAAAATGTCAGATACAAAACAACTTGTACACACGTAGAACGTTCCTTGAAACATTAACAATTAAAACACTGCCACAAAATTTGAATCGCAAAACGGACTCGCAAAGCTTTAGTGGTTCCTATGAGGCATGTATACCGCATCTCACGAAAAGAATAAAACAAAGATTTATTTAGGAGACATCGTTTCATAAACAACAAACACAGGTATACAAATTTCAAATTAAATACGGCAAACACCAACGTACATACATACACATACACACACGAAACGAAACATTTTATTATCCCAACAAAAAACATACGATGCGAAAAAGTGTTTCTTTCTTTTTGTGTTTGGTGAAGGTATCAATAGATAAACGTGCAAACACACACAGTAAAACAGATACAAAAGAATTGAGATTTTAAAACCTTTGTACAATATATTTTAACTACCATAGATTTTAAATGTGTAGGTAATAATGATTTTAATGTGTTTTTTACAATCTTTTCTTTATGTTAATAAATAACAACTACGAAACAGCGTTTGGCAAATGTAAGTATCCCATGTTTTAATTTCTAGAAAAATTGTTTATAGCCGTACACTGCTGCTTTGTTTATATTAAGGCTATACGCCCGGCCTCGAAATAGTTTTTCCCATTTCCTAATCGTATTTTTCATGAAAACCTTACCGAATTTACACGCTACTTTAAGAAAAAAATGCCTTTCAATGGATAAATCGTAATTTTTTGGAAATTGTCCAAAGGGCCCTAAATAAAAATAAAAATGTAAGAAATTTCAAAAAACAAGCCTTTATTAAAAATTATGTAACACTCAAGAGCAATACATAAATTTTATTTTTTCTTAATTTTTAAAAATAAGGTCACGAAACGGAAAACAAAATTTTGAAATTTGGGCGAAATTCACTGAAATCAAATAGAGTATGTGGTACGCTCGCACATGGTGTCGAGAGGTAGCTCCGCCTACCATTTCGGGCAGTTTCTACGCAGTTTGTAAAATACTTCTGAGATCGGTGTATGTTAAGAAAGTAATCGTTACTCGGACATTATTTTATCGAAACCGTTGATATTTTCTTTACAATATAGTGTACATATACAGTGTCAGCGTCACAATACTTCCTTATACTACGTATCAGAAAGTAAATCTCTTCCCGTCCCTAACGGTATACCTGCTAGAAGCGCATGCTAGGACTCACACGGCTTGCGGGCAGGGAGTATAATTATTATATTTGACTTGCAATAATTTGCTTCTGAAACGATCTAGAAATTTATTTCTTGCACAAAAAATAATTTTGGAATGTAGGCTTTTTGTTTCACATATATATGGGTAAATTCTGAAAAATAAGATTAGTTACTCGATAGCTGAAAAATATCTTACACAAATTGGTGGTCTACTAAAACTTTTTTTTTTATAAAATTTACACACCATAAAGAAAAATCGAAAACACTACTATCATCCAAATATATTAGGGTATAACCTTAAAAAAAAACAGATCCCTAGCTCTCTGCATTGCTGAGATATCACGAGATAAGTATTAAAAATTGAAGAAAATGAAAATTTTAAAATTTACACAAAAAAACGATTTTTCGGCCTTTTTGCGATTTCGATTTTATTTTCCAACTCAAAATTTGAATCCGGCAGGTGATTTTACATATTCAGCTTCACTTTTTTTGTGTGTTTGAGAAAATATAGATTGTCCAATTTAGGGGGGGTTGCTTCCCGACTGCCAAACATGTGGGCCAACCGGCGATTATCTGAGACCATAACGCAGCCATATATTACAGGCAGATTAGATTAGGTGACAAGTTCTTTTCTCTATCTTTTTCCTCAGCATAAGACAGAGCACGCGGACCCTTAAACATTTGTCTTTTATTACATTTGCACGAAAAGCAGTGGTACGCCTATTTCAAATCGAACTCAGCTTGAAGCGGGCGTTCAGCCTTAAGTAATGTATTCTCTCTTTTAAATAAAACAAAAGGTCTGAAGAAGGTCACGAAGATTTGACCGAAACGTCACGAGCTAATAAAAAGTTGTTTTCGTAAATATCCTAACCCGAATTCTACCATCCGGTAGTAAAAAATCTGCATAGTGAAATACACTCTCAGCCAAAACTGAACTCCAGCAAATATTATATAATATTGTACTGAATCATAGTCCTCTTAAGACCATAAGCACATTTCATAATTATCTCATTAAGGGAATCTGTGGGTTCAGTTTAACAAATATGTATGTCTTGTGGAATTGATATTCGTTTGTTTGATCTAAAACATATACATATCTATCACTACTTTCAACCATTTAAGTCCTAATTAGACACAATATTAGGAATTAAACCATCCAAGTTGGTTTTACAAAAATATTAGGTTATACCTACTTATAATTACTAACTGTTCAATGTATTAGGTAATTTTAATTTTTAACGCTTGAATCATATTAAAAAAAATATCTACTGAACCCTCACTTACGTTAAAAATAATTGAACATAACTTTAATGTTACAAAATTTTATTCATTTTAAATTATATAGCTGTTGCCATATTTAAATTTTATCCTTGTAAATACAATATTCTTAACGTACATAGGTGGAAGTATCTTAATTCTTAATACTATAAAATTTTACATAGTTAAAAAATGTGAATGTAGGAAAACTCCTTATATAAAACAACCATGATATTGCTTTTATTTTATATATACAGGGTGTTCCTAAATATCATGTACATAAGGAAGGGGGTAACTATTTGGTTTATTTTGTGCCTAAAATTTCATATAAACATAGGTCTGCAAACGCTTCGTTACCAATATGCAGGGTGTTGAAATTTCAAGAATTTCTCACTTTTTACTGTATAGCTCCTGCAGTTTTTGAGATATTTTGTTCAAATTTGGAAGGTAGGTTACGCTATAAGGCCTGCATCATTAGCCATGCCAAATGATTATGTAAATCTACAGGGTAATAATTTTTTCGGGGTCATGCCCTCTTTTCTCACCCTGAACTTTTTTGCGATGCGCCACTGCTAGATTCTAAAATACGCAGTAAATTTTCTGTCTTGTTTAGAAACTTTTTGATCTCTTATATTTTTTTCTTATCTCTGACCGTTATCGAGAAAAAAAATAGAAAACAATTTTCTGTAATTCGCCAGAGAAAATTAAATTTCTTAAAATGGTCTAGCAGGCTCTGGCTTTATTCAGATAATCACTTGAGTTTATTAATTTGACAATTGACATTAGAAATCGTAAAAAAACTGCAGGAGCTATACAGTAAAAAGTGAAAAATTCTTGAAATTTCAACACCCTGCATATTGGTAACGAAGCGTTTGCAGACCTATGTTTATATGAAATTTTAGGCACAAAATAAACCAAATAGTTACCCCTTTCCTTATGTACATGATATTTAGGAACAGCCTGTATATATATATATGTTTTCTTTCAGATTTTCGCGGGTAGTAGTATGTGTTGCCACTGGAATAAGGGTGTTCTTCCGCGCTTCCACAGCTTGGTCTTTGAAAAGACTGGTGCTGGTGTCTAGACGACGTTTCAGCAAAATTACACTTGCCATCCTCAGGTCTGCGATAATTGTTTGCTTCTTCTTTTTGTTATCCTTAAAGTTTAAGATTTTTTGCAAATATCTCCCAAATGTTACATTCTATACAGATTTATTAAGAACCCAATTGTGTTGAGTTCGAGTTCGAACAATTTTCGTATATAAAAAATTTCAAAATTCGGACCGGAAGTAACACTTTTACTCTTATCAAGTAGCAGTTTTTGGCAAATATGTTTCTACAGAGATTTATTAAGAGAATAAAAGTACCTACTTTGAGTTGGATTTGGTATAATTTCTGTACAAAAAAATATTCAAAATTCGGACCGGAAGATTTATTTTATTAGGATCCTATATAGTGGATCTGTCAACACTGGAAAAATAGCAGATTTTAGATGCAAGATATTTTTGTTGATTTTAAATTTGGAGAAAACCTTTCAACGTCAACTTATGAAGAATTTAGTAATCTACCCGGCTGAAGAATCAAATTTAGAAAAAAATTATCGGATTAAAGAAAATTAATTAATATGTCAAAATATTAAAAACATGTTTTCTCAAAAATCCTTCGGAGGAGATTTGTTTGTTTGGGCAACCCGCATTACAATGAATTGTTATTCTAGCAAAAATCTTTCCCGCGGTTACAAATGTGTAAATATTTGGTCATAAATGAATTTTTCTTCGCTTGAGTTATTATTTCAAATATTTATTATATATTCCCTATGTGTAATAAGTACTCGGACATCTTTGGCTTATTAAATTATGTGCTATGCAACCAATATTACATTTCCTATCCACTATATAGGACCCTTAAGGAATACAAATTTAAAGCTTAATTTGGAACAACTTCAGTATACACATTTCGGATCTCACATACGTATAAGAAAGCCGTGTGGTGTCCACACCTCATTTTCTTAAAATTAAATTGACAAAATTTAGAGAGAAAAAATAGTAAGTATGAATAAATGATCCATCTTTGATGCAAAAGGAACACTTACACTATGTTGCCAGCCCCATGAGCTCGCTGTCCCGCCTCTCAACCATTGTGGAGCTTCGGCAATTGTCCGCGAGATGGGATAAACGGTACCTTCATCCCCTGACGAAGACTCACACTCGAAGGATTTCATATTTTTGTTTACCAATTAATTATTTATTAGCACAACATTACCGACAATATCAATTACCACACTAAAATGCCCAAAAATAAGAAAAAAATGCACATACAATGTAACTATACGATCTTTATGTACTTTGCAGACGTACTTACGTTTGCAAGGAAGATTTATTGCCTATATTTTCGTAGGTAACCTTTTCCACCTTAACCACGTATAATTTATTAACCGGTCCATTTCGATTTCACGTCTGTTTTTCCCGTGTAAAATGATCTTTAAGATAAGAATTTGTTACACTCTTAGCATTACTGAAGCACTACTGTTCCAAATTACAGGCGCAAAAACGACTTGGAAAATTGACAGATGCCACCCCATAGACCTATTCGGTAGAGGGTTGTTTGGAGCAGTGGCGTCGACCCTATTATTTATAATCCCTCTCCATACACAAACGCACAATACCTAAGGGTGAATTGGCCGCGTTGGTGGCTTGCGGGAATGTAAAAATAACTTTTAATTTTCCTTAATTTCTAAATAACAACCACTGTTGGATTTTCAATTATTTAATATTTAATATTTAATATGACAATTGTTTCGCCAACACAATGGCATCTTAAAAAATAAATAAAACATTACAAATACACTTATATATCTAAAACATGGCACAAGTTATGTATAATGATATGCACTCTGCAAAAAAATTATGGAATCAGCTATACTTATTTTTGAAATTTTTATTATTTTTTCAAAATTTTATGTACTTTACCTAAGTAAGTAGTACATAAACATATTAAAAATAAAACAAAATGCAAAGGAAAAACCAAACACCGCAACTTGATAAACATAACAATTGAAAAAGTAACACCAACGTAAAGAATTTAATTAACGGAAAGTTGAACTAATACTGAGTATTTCCGCCTCGGGCCCGTATTACGGCAGCCATCCACCTTGGCAAAGACTCAATAAGAACTCTGATGTAGTCTTGACCAACCTTGTTCCATTCTTCAGTGACCGCTGCTTCTAGCTCTTCTAGCGTTGTTGGTGGAACTTGTCTGTTTCGTAGTGCCCACCCAATGTGGTCCCAGAGCACTGTTGCCAACCCACTACAGACGATTCCCCCTGAATGCTCTGAATAATGCATGAAAACCCCCTAAATTACATCACTAATCCTCTAAAAACCAGTCAATGTATTGTTATAAAAAAATAACTCCTTTATATTATTGTGACAGTTATTTGTATAGACAAACGCATGTTTCCAGGAAATAAAGAAAATGTTATAAGTTTTTATCATATATTTAATCAATTTTTATTTAAACTGTCCAAAATAGTTCTCTTATATATATTAAAGTATAAGTGGATAATGAAGTCATTAAAACACGCGCAATTGTTCAAGCACGACGGAGTGCTGGAAATAGAGCAAGTGTTTTAATGCCTACCTAGTTATCCACGAATACTTAACATATTTTTTTTTTTATTGTTTGAGCATCATGTATGCTTATATATAAAATTACTGAATTAACATTTTATAATAACTTGATTGTATTTAAATGTTATTAAAGGTTGCTTGCACTACTAACATTTCTTAATTGAATATTTTTTTTCCTCAATATTGTTTTAACTCACATGGTCTATCTAAATATTTTCATTGCACCAAATTTATTATAGATGTAATGCAATCGCTTAGTAGAGAAATACTAGATCGAAATTTAATGATTCATTTCTTATAAAGAGTGTATGTATAGGAAACATAATACGAATATTCGTATACATGTATCTTAATTTGTAAATAAGAAAATTTACAGTTGTTGCGTATTACTTATGACTATTACAATTATAACATAATAAAAATAAACTTAAATATTTCTTATTACTTAACTATTTGTTGAAATTCGGCAATTTTTCGCCTATAGTATGATAATTACAATTATATGTAAAATTAGAAAAAGAATATACATAGATGGCTTATGATACGGTGATACGATTGCGGAAAAAGGCATGGATGAGTTCACAATTCTTCTCTTGAACTTAAACTGACGAAATATATTTTTATTTCCTAAATTCCAATAAATTACAATTTATACACCTATCGTTAATTTTGTTTGCAATAATGCAATACTCAAGTATAACAGTTTTCACTGTCCTCTACAAATATCCCTAAAAATACCCCCAAAAAATAAAACCCCCCAGATTTCCCCCTTGGTTCAAAAAATCCCCTAAATCTAGGGGGGATTTTTTTTGGATTCGCATTTCCCAGTCAATTCATTTCCAAGTTTATTTCTGTTGGTAGATTTAACATAATTCATATATGAAAACAATTTTTCATACGAATACCCAAATATCGTTAATAGAGCATTCGTAAGTTTCTTCATTCAGTTGCTTTTATCAATCAACTAAATCAACTAATTCCATTTCTAAATCATGTACACCCTGCTACATAAATTCGACTGACTTCATTGTTTGGAATTCCGTTTTGTATGGATATAAAATAAATATATAAGCTTCTATTATTTTCTGTGCAACCATTAAAAAAAAGTTTAATAGCATTTTCTTGAACGTCAAACGTATTTTCAAAAATTATCGTGTTTTGAAAATTCAGGAAAATATTTCATGATTTTCATTTCCAAATTCCTAGTAAAGATGTCAAGTTTTGTTTTAATGTTTTCATGTAACATCACTCAGCATTTTAATGAATTGAATAAACAACTCCAAAAAATAGACAAAATGTTAGGAACTTGACCGCAACTGAGCCATCGAACATTATTGTATATCAAAATCCCTAAATATTGGCACTCAATTTTCTCTAATAAATAATTGTGCATATTGTCGTTTATTAAGACTTGTTTCGTTTATAAAATTGATGACTTTTATGACGACTGGCATTACATTGACAAATATTTTTAATCCTATCAAAACGAAAATGAAAAGTGTAAACACATGGCTGTTAAAACTAACATCAAGCAGTAAACAAATACTGTGATTTACATATATACATTTATACGTAAAACGTATATGCATACATTAAGTGCCATTGCCGACAATCGAACGCACAGACACCGGTGTTTCGGCCTTTGAGGCCTCATCAGTGCACGTGGAGACTGTCGACAATGGCTTTAAAACTTAAAACAGTGCGTTCGATTGTCGGCAATGGCACTTAATGTATGTGTGTATCCCAACCACATGCATATATGCATATACGTTTTACGTATAAATGTAGGTATATATGTAAGTCACAGTATTTGTTTACTGCTTGATGTTAGTTTTAACATCCATGTGTTTACACTTTTCATTTTCGTTTTGATTGGTGACGCCACATAAGGCTCTATTACACGAGATACACTATTAACATACAGGCCTCTGTATAGCAGAACATGCCATCAGAAGACATCGCTTTTTCTGTGTCATCTTTTGGGTGTTAGATGTCGCTGTGATACTCTCACTGTATCTACCACGCAAAACTGACATAAGTAGCGTTTTAAGTTTTAAAGCCATTGTCGACAGTCTCCACGTGCACTCATGAGGCCTCAAAGGCCGAAACACCGGTGTCTGTGCGTTCGATTGTCGGAAATGGCACTTAATGTATGTGTGTATCCAAAATACATGCATATATGCATATACGTTTTACGTATAAATGTATATATGTAAGTCACAGTATTTTTAATCCTTGTTTCGCACATAGAACTTGCTGGTGTATTATACAATGAAATTCAATCAGGAAATGTGTAATATATTGCTCAAGATACTGGATAAAATAAATGTTTTCCCCACCATATTGGGTGCACCATTTGTAGTTACAGAAACCATTGTCTGTAGGTCAATGTTATGTTGGGTAATTCATAATGCCACATGTGTTTTATTATACTTTAATGTTGATGCACAATGTTACAGAGCTGGTGTCTTAACTACTACTCGTTTATGTAATGCTATACATGCGGATGGTAGGTGTCCCGCAGGCGCAATACAACTATTATTATTATGTTGCTCTAAACACATATACAACACCTCCCTTCCTTACCAATTTTAATGTTACTTATAATTAACACACATAATCTTTCAAATAGGTTGGTGGTTAACGATTACGCTTATAATTCTGTAATTCGTTTTGATTTGATTCTGGTTGAATGACATTTTCACTGTTTTTAGTCAAATCGTGGGTTACCATATTCGTTTCTTCGTTGGTCGATTGGTTCTGATTTCTGTTTATGTATTCTTCTAACACTTCGTCAAATAAATCATGATTTCTCTTATTAACTTCTTCGTTTTTAAATGTTTTAATGAATTTTCTATTTCTTCTCAATTCTTTAGTATTATCATCATAACGTATTCTGTACGATCGCGGTTTGTCTTTTTCTTCAGTTATTACTCTTCCTGGTTTCCATGTCTTTTCATCTGTTCTTATTATAATTCTTTCTCCTTTCTTCAGTTTCTTTTTAACACTAATTATTCTTTTCACTGATTACTGTCTCTTTGACTAATCGTTTTTTTACTGTCTGTTATTTGTTGTGTCATGTATGGCCAATATACTACTTCTTTCGCTTTTAGAATAGTCTTGTTAATTCCCATGTGACCATAATGCAATTTATCAATTACTGATTTTCTTAAATTTTTTGGAATGACGATTTGGTTACCTCTGATTAGTAGACCGTTGGATTCATAGATCTCTGCTCTTGAGCTCCAGTATGGTTTAACTATATTTGCTAAGTTTATCTTCGAAATAGGCCATCCTTCCTTAATGACTGTTAGGAGTTCGCTCAATTCCGGGTCTTTCGCAGTTTCTTCTTTAATTTCTATAGATCTCTGTGACATAATACTAACATAATTTATTAGGCTAACCTGAAGGTCAATATCATTTTCAAGAAATTCAAATTCTTTATCATCATTTTTACTTCTGGATAATGCATCCGCAAAATAAAGTAATTTACCAGGCTTGTACTTTATTTCAAAGTCATATTGTTGTAGATAAATCCTTATTCTTTGAATTCTTAACGGACATTTTTCTAGATTTTTCTTAAATATGGCTTCAAGTGGTTTGTGATCCGGCTCTAGTATGAATGGCTTCCCTTTGGGAGCGTAGGTTCGAATCCTACTGACTGCGCCATGTTATGTTGGGTAATTCATAATGCCACATGTGTTTTATTATACTTTAATGTTGATGCACAATGTTACAGAGCTGGTGTCTTAACTACTACTCGTTTATGTAATGCTATAGATGCGGATGGTAGGTGTCGCGCAGGCGCAATACAACTATTATTATTATGTTGCTCTAAACGCATACACAACAGTCAATATCCATTTCCTTGGATGCAATATCAATTAAATTCTTTAAAAGTATATAAGACCGGACAGTTTCTTTTCAAGGTTATTAGTTTCAGTAGCTCTTCTTTGAGTTTATTGACTGACTTATGTCGAGCCAAAACTGCTAATTATGCATAACCATTGACATGATTACTCTCATCCAAAGCAATTGAATACATTTCTGTGTACTAAGTCGTTATGTATTTGCAAACAAATATTTCTTTGTAATTCTATTACTCCATCTTTAATTGTATTGCGACGTATTGGTCACTCATTTATTCGCTTTACAATCAAGTCTTTTTCTTTAAAATCGGCACACGAAGTAACACTAGATTCTAAAAACGCGAACGAATCAAACTTATATATTTTAATTTTGCTTGCTGTTGGATTGCGTTTAGGAGCATATCAAAATCATGATAAGCTAGCTCTCAAGAAATAAGCAATAAAATTTTCTGACCAACACTCTGTATATATTTAAGCTAGTATTGTAATTCAGTACAAATTAAAATATGGTATATTGGTAAGAGTTATAGCCAATGTTTAATTATGAATCAACTATGTGCATGTAAAGATATGAAGTAAAATATTTCCAGGGTATTTAGTTTACCTTATGTTCTATAGACAATTCAACAATATTCATTTCCGTGTATGAAAACCTTTAAGAGAACTCTTTATATTTGAGATTTTATAGCGTTAATTTTTTTTGGAAACAAAAAAATAGCCAAAAATAAATGGTTATTTATTTTGTATATATTTATAAATGTATATAAACATATGCAGTCGGGAATTCCCCGAAGTATGTCCGTAATGTGTATGGATTTTTTTTCTAGGAATACATGTTTCTTTATTCAGTCACATATGCTGTATATTTAATTAAGTATTATTTAAATATTTATACTGGGTAATACTCAAAAGTGTCTAAAATGGAATATTTGAATTTATATTTTATAAAAATCAAAAATTTAAATATTTTTTTTTTAATATTAAACAAGCGACATCTAACGGTTAAAAATAATAAGTGAGAATATCCACTTTGGTGGTGCCATCTAAAGTTTGCTCTTCCAATTCAAAAAATGCAATAGCGATATCTAACATTTGCATTGTTCATATTGTTGCCTAATAATGCGTAAGGACGGTTTGGCTTTATTGTATTGTCTTTGTCTAAACCACTATTTAAATACAAATTACAAATACTTCACTATTTTTAAACAATTACAATTCCAAATTACTTGAAAAGATAAAGGAATTAATTACAAAATACTGATTTCTAAAGTAATTTGTAATTGCGAATTCCTTTTTGTAAAGTAATTGCCCAGCACTGATTCTTAGATAATATAGTATTTAAAAAATAATGTGTAATACTTCAATTGGTCCAATAGATAAAGTGTTCAAGAGAGATTATAATTATTCATGTACTGAAGATTCTATAATTTATGCTACAAGAAATAACTACTTAATAACATATATTAGATTTTACTATATTATTTATAAAAAAATTATAAGCTATACAAAATATTTTAGATTTTGAAGATTCATTGACAAGTTTCGACAAGTTCTAGTGGTTGCTCTTTGAAATTTGACGTTCCACCACATTCAAATCTCTTGAAATCCACAATTTCGATACCGCTCTCCTCCAAAACATCTTTCATTTTCAATGTTTCATCAAGTAAATATTCCTGATGCACTAAACAAATTTCTTCATCAGAATTCTTCACAGGTTCGTCAGAAGCATTTCCAATTTTCTTTGGATCCATACCAACTATATGCTGACAGATATTTCTACCCATCTGTGCCAAGTCTACATCTTTCTTGTCGTATTGTCTATATGCTACTAAACCACCGATTTTTCCAAATAAAACGTTATTCCTTTCTAGCCCAGATGGATGAACGTACGCCGATAAATATAAATTGTCTGCGATATTTAAGCACAATGCTCTTCTTAAGGTAGCATTTTCTCCTAATGTGCCTATCATTAAAGCAACATGATCACCTAAGAGTTTTCCATCCGGTGCGCTTAGTTGTTTTAATTGTTCCATATCTAGACCAACCTACAAAGAAGAAAAGACATTCAATCGAAATACATTTTAAAAAGTAATATAAAACTATTATTATTATTATTACCTACCTTCGTAATTAATTCACGTGATTTACTCTTCTCTGCATATTTCAAAACGGTCACAGCTGCCAACTCGGCCATATTTTGAAATATTTCATTTCTTGCAACAAAATCAGTTTCGCAATTCAATTCGACAAGTGCTCCACTATTATTGTTTACAGCTACAGCAACCAGTCCTTGTGTAACTTGTCTCCCTTCCAATTTTGTTGCTTTGGCCCATCCTAACTGTTGAGCCTGTTTTCTTAACCAAGCTTCTGCCTAAGAAAACTGTCAGAATTAAATCAAGGCATTTACTGTATTTAAACACTATACTTTCTGTAAATCATTTTCGTTCATTTCAAGGGCCTTCTTGCAATTCGTAAAAGTGTAACCTGTTTTCTTTCGTAGCTTTGCCAGAAGAGCCTTTTCGACAGAAAAATGGGGTTTGCTTAAATAAAGCTGTCGGACTATTTGTTTGATAAGCATCTAAAGAAAAAACAATTATAATTAAAATTGATATTTGTAAGACTGAAAAAGAATATCGATCAGTAAATTTAAATCAAAAGCTTTCAACTATGAATTTATATTGATGTAAATTATATTCATATAATTGTTGCCAAGGAGAGTAAATAGATTTATTGATGTATCAAAAAAAGAAGATTTATAAAAGCTTTCGTTTTATCTGAGTGGTGAATAGAGTGTATTTTCAACATATATTACAATCTAGTTAGGTAAGAAGATTCATTACCATTTATATTGCGATTAATTGTTAAACACTGCAAACAATATATTTTCTTTCGAAACTTGACAGCTAACCTACAAATCGGCATGTTTATGATGTAGGAAAGCAGAGGAATTCAAACTTTTGGTATTGGCAAAGGATATAGTGAAAACCTCAAAATGTCGACAAAAACCAAATTGGAAAGGGACAAATTGTTGAAAAAAATCGCGGAAAAACGAGCACTTTTAGAGGCTCGAAGCGATATAAAAGTAAAAATGCCAAAAATATCTTTACCAGCGGATTACCATATCCAATCACAACCTTTATTTTCTTTACCACCTGAATTGATGAAGCCAACATTGGCTTCTGGTTATCCAGGGTATAAAAGAAAAATGGCTTTAGCTAAAAAGAAGGGTAAGTTTAAGGACGCATAGTAACCAAAAAGGCGTATCTTGTAGTTTTCTTGATTTATAATTTACTTACAAGAGACAGGTCATTTGCAGTTGCCAAATTGATTAAATTTAATCATAAATTCTAGCTGCTGAACAAAAGTCTCAATTAGAATCGTATACCGCCTTACGTAAACGAAGAGAAGAATTCCGAAAAAGATTGGTAAACTTGATAGTTAGTAAAGAAGACGAAGCCATGTCCATACGAACTGATGAAATACCTAACGCTGAGGAAAGGGAAATATTACGATATTACTATTATATAAGGCACGGAGTGGATACCATACACGTGGCACCTCTTGATCAAAAAGTTTTGGACAGGGTGCGTTTGTATTGCTATAACGTATGAAAGGGTATTTGAGTATTTGGTATACATGGGCGAGATAGGGGAATACGGTTCAGTTTTAGTCAGACTAGACCGACTCGTGTTTTGTCGGTTTTCGGGCACCGTATTACCTACCGCTTTCCCCCGAGAGCCGACAAAACACGAGTCGGTCTATTCTGAGTGAAACCGAACCGTATTCTCCGATCTCGCCCATGTATTATAGTATTTGGTATTAAAAAACAGAAATGTGTACCTAAAGAATAAACTTATCTGGTTAATTCATTTGAACAGACGGTATAATAGAGTTTGTAGGTGTATTTGCTTTAAAAGTATATTGTATTTATAAATTTTGAGAGTGATTTAAATTGTAGAATTTCAAAATGAGAACCAAATCAATATTTTATAAAAGTAGGAATTGTCGTTCACTTGATATCACTTCTAAAAAGTCCCTTAGCTTGAACTAATGTTTCATAGATGGCAATGTCTTTGCGACACGAAAATGCATCTCGAAAACGATCGTTTGGCTTTTTATAATAACTTTTTGTAATATTTTCTTGCAAAGAGAGCCACAGATTTAAAATTGTAAATTTTCATATTTTTTAGGGAAAATTAGATATATTTTATGTTCAACGAAGTAGTGATTTTAGATTTAATCTTACACAATTAGGTAAAATAAGAAAAACCAGAGGAAAAAATAATGCTGGGTAAATGTGGGTTGAATAATTTTAAAAAAGTGATTAAAAATTTCTGGCATAAATAATGTAAACAATTATTTAAAAAATAATAAAACAAAAAATTAAATATTCATAACGCTCAAGTTCCATAACAAAATAATTAATAGATTAAAAAAATACTTAACAGAAATTTCTTTTAACAATTTCTTGCAACAATTTCCAGTAACAATTGGAGCAAAAGTAAACACTTAAACATAAAAAAATATGAAATTTAAAATTATAAAATGTTTGTGTTACTGAAGGCAAATAGTTTTTTTATGTTTTATTTAATACGTATGTATTTGTATTTTTCCCGCTACAACAAATTATTTTTTTATTATTTAGTTATGCAAACTAGAAAGAATATTTTAAGGTAATTTGTTTGCTCTGTGGGTTCCAGTACCTAAAATTAATTTTAGTTATACAAAGAGATATATTTGTGCGCAATCACGAACAACTATTAAATAGAACATCCGTATGTTATTACATTTTTGCATTTCCTTGGTCATTTTAAGTTTGTGTAGGATAATATTTATCTATGTTTATTTGTTTTTAAAATATATGTATTTATTCGGCAGTTTTGACAGCTGATGCCAGACGTTAATAGTTCAGTAACGGAAGACTGCAATATCATGAAATTATATCTAAAGCTTGAGGGATCTTTAGTGATAATATTGAAACCATTACAAATTCAATATGTGGCACAACATGCTTAATGCTTTTTGAAACAATTCAAATGTGGAAAACTTATTCTTTTAAGTAGAAGTTTGTTTAATAGTTTGAAAAAGCCATATATGTAGCTAAAATTAATAATTTGCTAGATATATTTTAAGTATCGTATAATATTGTAAATAAATATATTTCGATAACTAGAATATGTTATTATTAAGAAGACGCTATAGGTTTTTTTTTAGAATTCTCACACATCAAATCCAGAGATCACAGAATTTTATGTTTTTAATGTAATATTACTGTTTTCTTGAATTCATTGGTAAAAAAAAAAATCTGGAAGTTTGGTTGCGTTTTTATTTTATTCCAATTTCTGTCATTTCTTTCATATATGTATAATAATAATAATCTTTATTTCAAAAGCTATATACAATATTATAAAAAACAAAACTATATGCTAGAAACACGTCAGGAGTAAATACATGATGAAACCATGCCAGAATTGAATAATAATAATAACTAAAACAGTCCTTATGCACTAATTATATTATAGGTTTGTTGAGAAAGCAAAATATGAATGCTTTTTTAACATAAACATCAATAGCAAAGTGTAAATTAGTACAAAGTATTAAGCAGTAGAAAATTGAAAGAAAAACGTAAAGAAATAAATAAAAACAAAAAAACTCAACATAGGAGAATGTGTTGTTCATTATATATACAGTTGTCCCAGAAATAAAAAGACGGAGTAGCAGGTATGTAAAGTCCGAACAGAAGCAGGCCCAAATATACCCCAATAACGAAGAAATTAAAAAATTAATTTTCTATGTTGTTTTTTAGATACAAAAATTACATTACGGACCTGGGACAGAATGTATGTTTATAAATACACATAAGAATGCTCATTTGTAAATAGAAACGAACACGCATTCATACAAAAATACGCTTTTATTTGTATAAAACGGGAAAAAACGTTTAATCGTACTCATTCATAATAAACATATTTTTTGCCCGATGCGGGGCGACCTACTTTATTGCAGATAATAAAAGATTGTTTTTATTTTTAAAATAAGAAGGTTGTTGCTCTTTAATGTGTTTGTAGTGGGAAACAGCTGTTTATTATTATTTTAGAATATTCAATAAATCCTAGTTTTTCTAGCCTTTATTACAGTAAATATCAAGAATGTAATTATTTTTTTCTAGCAGGTGTAAAATTAAAGTAATTAATGGTTTGATATTTATTATGAGGTATCTATTTCTCCTCTTTTTTTTTAACACAAGTAATATGGTGGTCCTGAAAAGGACCGATTGTGAAAGTGAAGTAGGTGGATATTTATCCAGGGTCGGCGTAAGGCCAATTGAATCCTTTATTATTTTCTTTCTGCCGTCTGCGCACGAATAAAGACTTGATATTTTGAGGGTACGTTTTTACACAATCCAGCTTCCGATTTCTGCTACTCCGTCTTTTTATTTCTGGGACAGCCTGTATAGAGTGAAGTATGAAAATCCACAAGATCAGTAATTTGAATAGTCATCTACAGAGTAGCAGCAGTTGATTGCCAGCAAGTGGCGTCTTACAGCACCTCTGAAAGACTTCAAACTTATTGACTGTTTGATTTGTGAAGTGAGCTTATTAAAAAGTTTGCGTCCCATAAATAGTACATTTCTCTGAAAAAATGCTGTTCTGTGAGCTTGTGGCAAAAGATAGTCTAGATTTCTCGTTCTATATTGATGAGAGACACCAGCAGTAACCTCCGATCTAAATCTATAGACCAGGCATAGGGTAGTTCCAAGAACTGAGTCCTGTGGAACCCCAATATCAGATTGCAGTGTTGTTGATTCCTGTTCCCCTATAGTCACGTTTTGTGTTCTACTATTAAGGTAGGATTTGAACCACTCAAGATCAATATCGTTTATACCATTTCTCTCCAGTTTGTGTAATAGGATAGGATGGTTGACACAATTAAAAGCCTTGGTAAGGTCAATAAATAGAGCAAGACTTAAGACCTTTTGGTCAATACCACAGCAGATTTATCTTATAAATAATGCCGTATCGGTAGAGTGACCAGTCAAGAAACCATGTTGATATTTGGTGAAAAGTTCAAATTTAAGCAAGTAATTAATTAATTGGTTGTTGACAATTTGTTCAAAGATTTTGGAAAATGTTGACAAAATTGATATTGGTCGATAATTTTCAAGATTGTTGCGAGAGCCTTTTTTATAAACCTGTTTAATACAGACTGATTTTAGTTTTGATGGAGATACCCTTTTGAAATGAAAAATTTATAAGATAAGTCAACGGACTGAGTATAAATCCATAACAGCTCTTTACAAGTGCAGACGAGACGTCATCATTGCTTGCACTAGCAGAAGCGGTCAACCTACAAATTAATGCCGAAACATCAGACTCAACTACAGCTGACATAAAACAAGAAGGAGAACAGGCCTTTATAAATTTATCCACCCCATTGAAATCAATGTTAATGTACTAACTAGGTTGTTAGCTTATAATCTTTTTGTTTTATGTTAGCATATTATTTTTATTTTCTCATTTCCCAAAAAAATGTCTATTAACAAGTGCGAATACACGATATACAAACCCCAATTTACAGATTCTTCAATTAATTCCCAAAAAATTGAGAAGATGGCGGGAGACTCTTGTAGGAAACGTGAACGAGATGAAAGAAGACTTCATGATGGCCGTGAAGAAAGCAATCGTCGACTTCGTTCTCAAAGATCCTTCGACCGTGGAGTCTCTAACGAAGGAATTCGATTCGCCTCACAGAAGAGAGCTGGCCGAGATGTCCATCTTGTGGAAGACTGACTTCATCAACTCCAGACTGAAAATACAGAGAATCCTACACGTCACTAACCCCTGCATACATTCACTTATCGATCTGTGGTATTCCAATTTCAAGTAATTTAACAGTTGTCTTCGTTAAATTCGATAATTTTAAAATCGTTTCAAATAATTTTCAGGTCGCTGAGACTGGTCAGCATCGTGGAGCTGAAAAAGAAGAAGTCAGCCTATGATCTGATAGATTTCGGTTGGATAGCGACCAAGCACATAGAAGACGCCAAGGCCGTATTGATGGGTCAATATTATAAGTCCGTTATTGATATATTTCTGGCCGGTAACAAGAAGAACAAGCTGCCGAGTCCCTCGAAACCGAAGAAAATGAAGAGGTTTTACGATTGTGTTGCATCCTTGATGACGTACCATCTTCAAAGTTTGGCACTCAAGTCCCTTTATGATTATGCCAACTACATAACTGACATTCATGTACGTGGACTTTATTATATTATTAATGTGAAAGATAATGATTTGTCAAAAGTCTTCATATCGACGACGTAGCGACAAAAAGGCTTAAGCGGCTTTTACAATTTTTTTTACAGGAGATGGAAATTATAATAAGAAAAGTAGGGTTTATACAAAAACTGACTTTTTGAAAAACCGGTTTTCGAATTCGAGATTTCCAAAAAAACCGGTTTTTTGTCAAAAAAAATAGAATAGGGAAAAATATTTTATTTAATTTATATGAAATAACAAAAAACGAAATGAATATCAAAGTCAAAATATAAAAAAAATATTAAGGATTACACATTACTTACACAAAATAACGAAAACTCAAACAAAAATTTCAAATAATATTTATATTTATTTCACGAATAAATTATTTTCAAATTGTATCACTAATATAATAATTTCTCCTAAGAAAATAGGATTTTAAAAAACACAAAATGCCACTGAACGGTGGCTAAGTTTTGTTCTTATTTTGGACACAATATTGCCTGAAATTGAAATTACTCGTTCACTAGCTACTGAGCTTGGTTTTATAGTTATCAGAGCATCACATAACAAATCTAAGTTTTTGGTTCTTTTATTCGTTGCCTGAAATAATGAAAATTCAGCTATCAGTGTCTTTGGATTTGTAAGTTTCTCTTCAGGGTCTTCAAGAAACGTATGAATTGATTTTTCCATGGCTTCCTACTCTGATGAGTAGTTTATTCGATTTGCTCTTCATCAGAATCGGTTTCAACATAAAAATTTGGAATTATTCTAGACAATATTTTTCCAGATAACTTAATAATTTCGGTTTTTGAAGCTAAAGAAAGTACACTAGATTTATTTGCTCAACTGGTAATGTTTTGTGGATTTTGCAAATACAGCAAAAGAGTTGTTAATTCTACTTGTCTTCTTTCTTGAATTCGTTCTTCTAAAGCAAGGCTGCTCAACCATAGGCCCGCGGGCCACATAGTTGCCCGCGGATGCATTTTGAATGGCCCGCGCAGGCAAGCTTCCCGCCAAGTTGCAACTATTGAAATCCCCGCCCGCCCGGTGACTCAGATCATTCTTCTACGTCTCTACGATAAACAATACAATAGCGATAGCCAGTGCACGTGCGTCTGTAAGGTGGAGTACCTACATATTTCACTGAAAAATTGAATTGTGTGAAGTGTATACATTGGGGTACGAGGTATGTTATTCATTTATTAATCAAATATGTTTTCATTAGTTAGTGTACGACGCGACGTACGTACTTATTCGGGACGGAAGGTTAAAAATGTTGTTTTGTTTCAGTATGTCTCATGGTAAAGTAAGTACGTCGAAATCGACAATATCCACCCGTACTTTTCATGATGAATGGGAAAGTAAATATTGTTTTGTTGGAAGCAAGGCACAGAAACCCGTATGTTTACTTTGCTTCACTACGGTAGCTGTTGCAAAAAAATATAATTTAGAAAGGCATTATAGGCAAAACCATCCCAATTTTGATAAAGACCCTGTTGGTAGTAGTATCAGAGATGATTATTTATTGAAAATGAAACGGGAATTATTTAATCAACAGAAAATGTTTGTTAAAATGCACAACGAGTTCGAATCCATGGTCAAAGCCTCTTACGAAATTTCTTTGCTTTTAGCAAAAAAGAAGAAACCTTTTTCTGATGGAGAAATTGTGAAAGAGGCTTTGACAATCTTTGCGCAAAATTGTGATGATAAAAATGTTAAAGCTCAAGCCGATGGTGTTTCACTCTCACGACACACTATTACGAGACGGGTGGAGGAGATGGCGGTTGATATCAGCGGTCAGATTCAAGAAAACTTAACAAAGTGCAAATATTTTTCATTGGCGTTAGATGAAACTTGCGATTTTAGTGGCAGTTCTCAGTTGGCGATTTTTGTGCAATGTGTTGATGAAAATTGGAATGTATTGCAAGATTTATTAGAATTCTGTCAGTTAGAAACTACAACCCAAGGAAAAGACATATTTTTGAAAATTAAAACATGCATTGAAAAAAGGGGTTTATCGTGGGATAAAATGATATCTATTTGCACTGATGGTGCACCTGCAATGACAGGGAAAAACAACGGTTGCGTAGCTTTGTTGCAGAATTTCTTGGGTCGCACAATATTTACGTATCATTGCATTATCCACCAGGAAGCCTTATGTGCAAAGGATATGAAGTTGGATGATGTTATGGATCCAGTAGTACGTTGCATAAATTACATACGTGCGAAAGCTCTTCACAGGCGTCAATTTAGGGTTTTATTTGAAGAAGAAATCAACGAATATGGAGAGTTACAACTGTATTGCGCTGTGCGATGGCTATCAAGAGGCAACATGTTGAAACACTTCTTCAACTTGAGAGAACAAGTGTTGGAGTTTTTAGTAAATAAAAAGGCGTTACCTTTGGAAACTGATTTACTGAAGAATACGTCGTGGTTAAGTGATCTTGCATTTCTTGTTGACATTACGAATTACCTCAATATTTTGAACCTCAAATTGCAAGGCAAACACTGTTCACTTCCAATTATGTTCAATTTAATAAGCGGCTTTAAAACTAAATTAAATCTTTTTTTAATTAATTTAGCCAGAGAAAATATCGATCTATTTCCAACACTCACAGGTTTGAAAAAGAAGCTTAATATCGCCAATATTGATTATTCTAAGTACGAATTGAAAATCAGATGCTTATTACAGTCATTTGAAAACAGATTTCAGGAGTTTGAGAGTAAAAAACAAAATATGCAAATTTTTATAAATCCCTTTATAATCAGTTTAACTGAAATGATTAGTTATCCTGGCAATATTCAGTTGGAACTTACCGAACTGCAAAATCATTGTACATTAAAAAACCTTTTTCTGGAAAAAATATCTTCGAAAGCACAAAACTCGTCAGAAGAATTTGCAGATTTCTGGAAATTGGTACCAAAAGAAGACTTTCCTGCAATAACGGACCTGGCCTTACAGTTCTTATGTGGTTTCGGATCAACATATGTGTGTGAAAAGGTTTTTTCGGATCTTAATTACATTAAAAATAAATACCGCACGTCACTAACGGAGCAACATATTTCTGACTTGGTATTACTGTCCACAACTAATTTAAATCCAGATATAAGAAAATTAGTTCAACAAAAACATTGTCAAAAATCTCATTAACAAGTTTTATTAAATATTTAGTTAGCAAAAGACGCTATTTGTTTTATATTTCAATAAACACCAAATTTTGTAATGCTGGATATTTTTATTGCATAAGTCTTATTAAAATTATGAATTTTTGGCGGATCATTGACGACTTAATTTTATTAGTTAATAAGCCGTTATTGGCCCGCCAAAAATTTCTGAATCATCCGTTTGGCCCAACTGTTAAAAAACTTGAGCAGCCTTGTTCTAAAGCATATAGTAATTTCAAACTTATTTCAGTGTTTCATTTTTTTAGTTCATTTAACAGAAATTCAAATATACCTTCACTTGTTAATAAATTGGCATCTCGTCGCCCTAAGCCTTCAGCTGCTAGACGAATCGGTCCCAAGACTTTATGAAGTTCCAAAAGTTTAGGATATTGAGATTCATTCCACATATAAGAAGAACCAATATCATTCAATGCTAAAACAACAAATTCTTTTACTGCCAGAAATCTTCCAATCATGTCCTCTATATTATTCCACCTTGTTTTGCAGTCAAGAATTAAATTTAATTCCTTCCCTTTTTATTGTTTGATATAATTTTGAAGAATGGTTTTTCTTGCTGGAGATTTTCTAAAGAACTTACAAATTTTTCTAATTTGTGAAACTGATTGTTTGTAATTGACAGACAAAATAGGAATAGGATGTTCTCGGTTACAAACTTAATAAAGATAATCTTCATAATCGTTATATTCGTCTTCATCTTCATCTTCCGATTCCTCACTTGAAACATTTACTTCGGCTTCAGCTTCAACCATTTCTCTATGTTTATATAATACATCAGTAACTGCTAAGTGGATGGCGTGTGAATAGCATAGTTGATAATTATAGATGATAATTTGCTAAATTTTTTCATAACAGCAGCACCATCATTTGTTGCTGCAACTATGTCAGTTTCTAGATTCAAGTTGAAATTTTGTAGCCTTTCAGATACCAATTCTAATGTTCTCTGAGCATCACAGGAACCAGCTATTGGCACTAATCCCAAATTGAAATCTTCTGGCAAGTGGTGTACATTAATGTTTAAATATATATGATTTCGTTTGCTAGTCCACTCGTCTAAAGTTATAGAGAATTTTTTCCTATTCTTTTTTATTGAATCTAATTCAATAATAGCTTCACGTTTGGCATTGTCATAAAACGCATGAATGAGATCCAATACTCTGGAGTTGTTTCTTGGTAATGAATATCCTTGTTGTTGAAGAGACTCTCGTATGAATGAGCTATTTGTAATGCTATTAATAGAAAATCCACCCATTGCTGCAAGTTTTGATATCATTTTTTCTAAACTACTCCGTTTCACTTTCATAAAATTCAAAATATTCGATTGTTTTTTTGAAGAAGAGGAAGATCAAGGCGTTTCTTCTTCGCCGATCGTTTCTGATTTCATTCCGATAAGTATTTTATGAACTGCTTTCAAATGATTATGTAGATTGGTCGTAGATGATTCTTTTAAATGTTTGTTAGCAATTTCAGCAGATTTACTAATTAAAATTGCTTTATCCAAGTTTAAATTCGTTTCTTGTAAAATCTATTTTTCACTTATCATAAATACCACAAACTATTCTGTCAGTTAATAGGTCGTCTTTCATTGTACCAAATTCGAAGTTTTTAGACAAATTTCTCAAATCTCCTAAAAATGAGTCGAAATCTTCATTACTTGATTGTTGTCGGTTATTAAATTGATGTCTTGCGATGCTTTTATATGCTTTCGGTCTAAAATAAGTGTCTAATTTCTCAATAATTTGTTGTGGATTTTTTTTCTCAATATCAGATATTTCTAGGTTTGATAACATTTCACGCGTTTCTTTACCTGCACAATGGAGTAATGTAGCAGCTTGAATTTCCTTCGTTTTCTCAGCGCATTCTGTTGCGACGGAGTAGAGTTCCCAGTCTTCTTTAAATTGCATCCAATTCTTGGAGATATCACCTTTCATTTTCATTTGTTCAGGTTGTTGTAGATAATCCATTTTTTTGTTTTCTTTTTAACACTAATTATTCTTTTCACTGATTACTGTCTCTTTGACTAATCGTTTTTTTCACTGCTTTTCACCGTTTTTCACTAATCGTTTTTAATAATTCTTACTGAAAAATATCCCTATGACATATTTGGTTAATGGAAGAGCAACGTAAATCTTCAATGACTTCGCCGTCCATGAATAGCTTCGTTCAATCCCATATCGTCATTATTCTCAACATTTCCTTCAATTTAGTTTGTAATACTTCTTTCTTCATCTTGCGCAATCGCTAATAATAATAATAATTTTGATATAGTCCAGTCGTTTTGGTAACCGACACGGTTAAAGTACGAACTAAAGACGACGATTCAATAGCACTACAAATTTCGATGGACCGGAACAATTTCAAAACAATAAAATTAAACTAATTAATTAATATTTCATTATACCACGCGATCATTTAAATTCTAAATTATAGCAGGCGGGATTTTTTTATTAGGTTATCCAGAATGTCAATTATTGTTTAATTGAAATTTGCGGTTATGTTATACTTTGTGACATTTGTGAATCTTATGTGTAATCGATTTAAATTTAATGGAAATGAAAGCATTACAAGATAAATTAGTTTTATTGGGAATTACAAAAGGTGTTCAAAGTGTTCTCCCCCTGTTGCAATGCAACTGTTAACCCTCCGTTTCATATTTTCAAAAGCATTTGCCAACATCTGAACGGTTATAGCATTACATGCATTAGAAATTGCCTCTTGTAGTTCTTCAAGATTTTGTGGGTTATTTTTGTAAACTGTGTTTTTCAGATACGGATAAATGAAATAATCAAGAATCGTTAAGTCCGGACTGCGAGGCGGAAATTCAATGACTCGATTATCATAAAACTCGCGAATTCGAGCCATACTTTCCCATGTTTTGTGAGCTGTTGCATTGTCCTGTTGGAAATACCCATGTAAAAGTTCGTCATCATGAAGATTTTGTAAAAACGGTTCAAGTAAATTATTTCGATATCTCTAAGCATTTATTGTTCCTTCAAAAAAACACAGGTCCAAATATACGCCTTCTAGAAACCGCTAGCCAAACACCAATTTTCTGCGGATGGAGAGGTGATTGAATAAACTCATGAGGATTCTCCGAAGACCAAATACGCATATTTTGTTTGTTTATATAGCCGGATAGGTGAAACCATGCTTCGTCAGAAAAAAATGTTAAATCCAAAGTGTTGTTGTTATTTAAATTATTCAAAAACCACTGACAGTATTCTATTCGTACAGGAAAATCTCGAGGGAATAGCTCTTGAACGACGTTAATCTTATAGGGATAAAGATTTAAATTTTCTTTTAAAATTTTTTGACAAGTTCCATATGAAAGGTTTATTTCTTGGGCTAATCTGGGAAGAGATTTTTTGGGAGACTGTTCCATTCTTTCTGCAACATCTGCCACAATCTCAGGAGTCCTTTTTTTGGGCGCGCCACTACCAGCTTTCCTACCTACAGTTCCAACATTACGAAATTTCGCCACACATGTGTAAATTTCTTGGACTAATTTTTGATAATCCGCAGGAAAATTAGGGAAGGCATTTTGAAAATCATTGATGCAGTGCGGTACTGAATATGTCCATTCACCATTCTCTTGTCGTTCGGCGTTTTTAAAATAACTTTCAGTAAGAAAAATCTTGTTATAAATCAAACATTTTGAAACGTCACTTTGACAATTCAAATTGTAAATTAGTACCTATATACCAACTTAATTTAAATTTCACAACCTACTCTAATTTAGAATTTAAATGATCGCGCGGTATATACCTTTTTATAGAAAATACTATTACATGAAAGTCAGTTACAAATTAAATATTATAAATAAAGCTATTATATTATATTTTTTCTACACTTATAATTTACATAACATTTGGCTATACTGTTTAGAAGTCAAGCATTGTTGACAAATTTAAAATGTTTAGATGGCAATTGTAACAAACGTCAAAAGGTGTATGAATATTATTATTTATGGCAGTCCCGAAATGGCTTTTGTTGGTTATATTGCTTGACAGGTAAAATTTGCAACATTTAAAATTTGACGCCATTTTAATTTACTGGCGCATGTCGGTTGCGAGGGCGGCTCAACTATATTCCAACTTTTTCTCTCCGATAGTATGAAAACAGAGGTTTCGAAATCACGCTCATGCAAAAGGGCAACCTCTTAGTGTTCGATCCGCCTTTCAAAAACGTCAAAGACAAAGTCACACACGTATTGGACGACATAGTGGCGGCCGTCATGACCATCCCGAGGGTTGAAACTCAACTTTACCTCGATTTTCAAGGCCCTGTCCAAAAGTTGAAGGTAATTCATCAAATAAAAATACCACGGGTTATGTTTTTAATTTCCAAATGTTTTCTCAGCCCGTTATACCAGATATCATTGTCGAAGAGCATCGCAGCAAGCTCCTGTCGCTATTGGAAGATCAACGTATCGGACCAGAACTGCGAGTTCAAGATTTCGACGAGTACATGCCCCTGATAAACGGCGAAGCTCAAGAACAAGTGGAGAAATTCCTCTCCGAGGATCATAGTTTTGATGAGTACGTCGATAAGATCCTTTACTATAAGGAAATTCAAGATAACATACCGATAAGGATGGAACATGTGATAACGATGGGAATGTACGATATGCATCGGGAAGAACTGATAAAAACGTTGGTATCTGCAGCCGAAGCTTTGAAAGATTTGTTGATAGCTAGGTGCACTAAGGATTACCAGAATATGTGTAAAGTGTACGTTTATTTTTCTTGTTTTAGTTTTATTTTTAGGATAGCAATGAGACAATTCATCAGTAAATGATGAAACCTCTTAATTCCAACCTATCAAGTCTGGAGTACCAGAGGGTAGCGTGTTTGAACCAAGCAGATATTTTTTTATAAATCAGATTATTGAAGGTAGATGACTCTTAGGCGCCAGCTGTCATTCTATTTCAGGCCCACTCCAATAAGTTACTTATTCCGACAGCGACAATAACTCAAGTACACTAGGTATAGTAAGACATTCATACACGATATAAACAACAATAACAAGTTTATTATATAAGATTGGAATTATAGAATGCCAAGATGCACCAAGAAAATTATAATAATTTCACAAATGGGTGGATCACCCTATATATATAATACAAATTAAATATAAAAAAACTATCTAAATTTAAAACATCTATGCCACGTCAATAGAGCATAAATGCACTTAACAATTAAATTAAATTAAATTTGAAAATATTCAAGTATATAAAAGAAAAGTTATAACACGTCAAAAGATGCATAAATGCACTTAAAAATTGAAAATTAGTTTAAATTTGAAACTAATCAACTGACTAAAATTTAATTAAGCTATGAAATTATGATGATTAATGAGCAATTAATTAACTTACAAAAGAAATTAAGGCGGAACGAGATCTCGCTTTACATTTAAGCCCCTACAGTCATTACATCCTGTAGATGTGTATTTTTAAAAATAAAACGAATAATTAATTAGCTATAACACTTCTGAGTACTAAAAAATTAATTAAAAAACTACAAAATAGGCTACTCTCCTGACGGAAATTAACTAGCAATTAAATTATATATTATTAATGAAATTAATTAAAGCAAAACAGATAAATAGGTTTACAAATAATATATAATATTATTTATATATTATATAAATAATTATATATACATATCTTGACAGTGCATTTGATCCACACGGGGCATCGGTTTTCAATAAGGCATCCACCATGGAAATATATTAATTCCTGGTCCAAATGTGGTAGATTTGCCCACAAAGGCGGCAGATGGTTCAAATATTCCAAGATATAGTTAAACGCCCACGTGTTTGCGGAAGATAGGCTAGCGTGATGGCGGCTTTACTTCCGGAATTCCAACACGTGTTCGCACATAAATGCAATCGACAGTACGGTATAAAATAAAAAGCTAAAAGGGGAAATATACGAAACAAGGCATTAGTCAGGAGAAAGAGAAATTAAGAAACCTAGTAGCTTATCGATTCAGGGATCTACTTCAAACAATAAGAAAAATCTTGCACCATGCAGCAGAAAACTAATAGACCACTAAAAATTTTATTTATCATTGTTTAATCATCCACGATTTATCGTGTGAATTATACGGTAAATAGACAAGACAGTCCATTAATTACAGTGAACACTTATTGAAGTAAATGGATCGCTTTTTAAAATCAACTAAACGGTTCGATCGATATTGAACGAATGAAATGACAAGAACACGAGGTTGCGGTAGAAGGTGATAAGGCGACATCTAGCGAGTTGAAAGTGAATTGTTACACAAAATATTTAAAAGATAAGGGACCCATTAATAAGAACCAAACAAAGAAATAATTAAATAGAAATAATCGCAGATAATTATGCAGCGACAAAAGGAATATAACAACATTAAACAGAAGGTCATTTAAAATGCTACCTATAGCTAATCAGTCACATACACACGAGATGCTGCTACCGGTGCCACTTGAAGGAATAATAATTTAAATCTAATTAAAAATGAAGGAACCCACTTAATTACTCGCGGAAATTAAGTATAAATAAATTAGATGAAAATTCCACATCCCGCTTGAAATAATTATACGTAATTCCAACAGTAAAACAAAAGATTAATTCAGGCGTGACCTAATATGCGAAAGAATTCAAGACAAATGTACAGCGTCACTCGCAAGAAATGCAACAACAATTATAGAACGCTAATAAGATATAAGATACAGGAAAAAGAAAAATGTAACAATTGTGCTGTTGCCAAAATTGAATTAATGGACGCAAAATCAGTATAAAAAATTTCCTGAAACATGCATTTTTGTTTAATAAGTAACTACAAACGGAAGGAAAAGTATTTTGTATTAAACATAACCATAGGTTTATTTATTTTCCATGTTTTTGAGAAATTTATAAAAGTTTTTAATATTGGCAAAACAAAAAAACCAAAAGATTTTTTTAAAAATCTTCAAACCGAATCGATCGATTTAAAAAAGTTAACGCCAAATAGTGGTGTTTCAAAAGACCTTTCAAATGACATATTACTCGATACCCCTTTCCATTTAAGATTTTTAATGGGCTAGCTCCCGGGGGAAGAGGGTTAAAGTAGATGAGTAATTTTTGCATCAAGACATGCGCCCCCACGATAATACTTCTTACGTGTTTCAGACAATTTTTCATAGATTTCCAGAAATTTAGGGAGGGAAGTTTTGAGTTTGGAAAAAAACAATTTTGTTTCTTAAAAACACCTCTATATAAATTAACATTTGTTTTGATATATCGATATGACATCAAATAACCAGCAAATTTTTCTAAAATAATACTTACTTGCTCCTTACTACTACTTTTCAATAGTTTAGGGGAAGAGTACCAGACTATAACAGATAAAGCTCTTGGGATTCCGAAAACAACAGCCGAATTAATGGACCTCATTGCTTACGTGAACGAAGTGGAAACTGTTACATTATACCAGATGGAAGAGAGGCTGCGTGAAGTTCTTAAATACATGTTATTCTTATCAGATCATGCGATGTTTACGCCAGTCGAAATGAAGCAGAATAATATGACTTTTTGGTGGTAATTAGATTTTTTATGTCACCTTAACTTAGTCGTTGCAAGCTTCGAGTTATAGGTATCTGAGGATGGCCAGGACAATAGACGAGCATAGAGAAATGGTCGATCAGAAGATGCAGGAATTCCAAGATTCGTTGGCCAGTCGCATTCAGAAATTCACGGACGATTTGGATGTGTATGCTAGGATGGTTGACGATCTACAAAATAACGGAAACATAGAGGACTTGCCGAAATATCACAAAAAAGCGACCCAACTGGATAATCGGTACGTTTCGAAATTACTCTTTGTTATCTTACTGAGTGTGTCTTGCTGTCAAGGTTGATAACTGCAATGGAGAAAATTGATCGCTTCAACGAAGAGGAACAGGCCTTCAAATTCGAATTGTCTCAGTATCCATTGAGGAAGCAGATACATGATAAACTAGTTCCGTATAAGAAATTATACGATAATGCCACGGAGTTCTTGAACAAGCACGAGCAATGGATGAATGCCAAAGTGGGATCCTACATACCAGATGATATTGAAACGGATGTGCAACAATATTACAGGGTGATCTACAAATTGGAGAAAGTTTTCTCTGACAAACCTGCCACGCTAGGATTAACGACAACAGTGAGTAATTTGAATCGATTGGGGTATTGATAAATACGACCATTCACTCTTATACAGGGTGATTCATTTTCGGTCCTCACCATGGGGATCTCGTTTATTAATGTATATAGAGTATAGGTTTAAATTTGGTGAAGTTGTTAAACTTTGTGTTTGTTATGGATCCGTAAAGAAAATGGACCTGTGACAAATGACGTTCGTGTTTTAAAAAAAAACACGAGAACCCCATTTTGTTCTTTTACCTGTAGCACCTGCAGTTGGCCTTGTAGAGAAAAATTAAAAACACATTCTTATGGCCACCTCTATTCGAAATTATTATATGACGTTTCGTTTCTTTCTGGCCGTCATCAACTCTCTAATTTTTTTATATCATATCGGTAAAAAGGAATGTTTTTTTTTTACATTATCATGAAATAAACAGATACTTATTAGTTTTTGACTGTGTTGTAGCGAATTTCTGTTATCAAATAATTTTCTTTCTTTAATGTTAATTTTTGCAATAATCTGAAAACACTTAATATTTCCGAAACAGTTGAAGATAGGTATAGGAAAATGTACATGAAATATGTCTAGAATTTTCTAAAGAATCCAAAAATTGAATAATATACAGGGTGTTGCATTTAAAATAAGAAAATCGGTATTGGTCGCTGCTACATGACACACAACGTATAACCAGTAAATGCACAACTAAAAATACCAATCGGCGTGTCCGAGCGTTTCTTCGAACACGCCCCCATTTATTTATTATCGAATTTATTCCATGTGGTTGATACACAGTGTATAATAGGGTCCTTCCCTAGTATTTGAAATTCTAAATAATATTTATTTATTTCCTCAAGGTTCGCGAGCAAATTGAAGAATTCAAAGAGCACATGCCCGTAATCCAGACTCTGGGAAATCCTGGAATGAAAGATCGTCATTGGGAGAAAGTCTCGGAAATTGTCGGATTTCCCATCAAAGTCGATGCTGATCTCACCTTGTCGAAGATCATCGATTACGGCCTAGACGATTACATAGACAAATTCGAATCGATTTCTGAAGCGGCCACCAAAGAAAATAATTTGGAGAAGAACCTGACGAAGATGATTGCAGAATGGGGTGATATGGAATTCAGCGTCTTAGTTTACAAGTTAGTGGGATAAAATATTTATTTAAATGGTTTGTTCTTATCATGAACTCATCGACTTATCTTGCATAGAACCGTGATATCATAAAGTTACTAGGACGAAGTTGGCATTGAAATAGAAAATATATGTCTGAACTTAAAACAAAATTAAGCGTACAGTATACATGTGCAGGAGTTCCTCAAGGTTTTGTTCTGGGTTCTGCACTCTTCACTATTTTCATTAATGATCTTGTTAATTAAGCGTACAGTATACATGTGCAGGAGTTCCTCAAGGTTTTATTCTGGGTCCTGCATTCTTTACTATTTTCATTAATGATTTTTTTAATTATACATAAACTTCGGGTTGTATCAGAGTGTCTTACGCTGACGATACAAATATTATTGTTAAGGGTTCCTATTTGACACAACTTGTGCAGGGAACCGAGAGCATTACGAATAAGATCAGTTACTGGGCTGACGTTAATAATCTGTGCATAAATTTGGACAAGCTTAATTGCGTTGTTTTTGGCATTAACATGGCTGGTTTTTCTCCGACTTTCAACGACGCAAACATCCCGCTTGTGGATTCTGCAAGATTATTGGGCCTATGGGTTGAAGTGGAACATTCATATTAACACGATATCCTCTAAACTAGCAAAAATGTGTTATGCTTTGAAGAATTTACAATACCACTGTAGCAGGGGGTATATTAATTGATTTCCTCCGAAGGATTTTTGAGAAAACTTGTTTTTAATTTTTTGACATATTAATTAATTTTCTTTAATCCGAGAATTTTTTTCTAAATTTGATTCTTCAGCGGGGTAGATTACTAAATTCTTCATAAGTTGACGTTGAATGGTTTTCTCCAAATTTAAAACCAACAAATCTGCTATTTTTCCATTGTTGACAGATCCACTATATAGGACCCTTAAGGTTGTATTACGAGTATGATAATATGGCTTAAGTTTAGATATATGTTTTCTATGTCAGTGCCATCTTCGTCCTAAAGCTTTATAATATCACGGTCCTTACTGTTATTGCTCCTCTAGATAAGAGATAGTAAAGAACTTGATAGCACGTTTGTGAGTTCTGAAGAGAACGAACCAAAAATTTCAGCCACTTACAATTGCAGTTTCGCATTAATGTGATGAAAATTTTATTTTAGGGACACTGGGACGTACATATTGTCGGCAATTGATGAAATTCAAGTTTTATTGGATGACCATATCATAAAGACGCAAACCATGAAGAACTCACCCTATATTAAACCATTCGAAAAGGAAATTTAGTATGTAGAAACCCCTCCACGTTTATACTAATGACACAGAAATCTATTAATTTCATTGAAAACCTATGAAGTTATTCTTTCAAAAACTCATATTGTTTTGACTACAAATAATATCGATCTTTTCTGATCAGGCGTTTTATGTATTCGGGTGAATTAATAATTTTTGGTCTTCATGGCTAGAAGAGATTTTGACCATATGGCATTATGAATATCGATTTATTGATTTGTCTTCCAGCGAGTGGGAAGCAAAGTTACAACTCCTACAAGAAATACTGGACGAATGGTTGAAAGTTCAAGCGACTTGGATGTATTTGGAACCGATTTTTTCATCTCCGGATATCCAGCAGCAGATGCCAGAAGAAGGTCGTAGATTTACGGCAGTAGACAAGGTAACATCAAGTTGTAAAAACTACACATTGTCGCAAGGGAATTAACTGTTTCCATATTAGATTTGGAGGGATGTAATGAAGAGCGTTTACGGAGACACCAAAGTGCTCAACGTAGTCGAAATAGATAAGATGCTGGAACGGTTGAAGAAGTGCAATAATCTCTTGGAGATCATCCAGCGTGGTCTCAACGATTACTTGGAGAAGAAGAGATTATTCTTCCCTCGATTCTTCTTCTTATCCAACGACGAACTATTAGAAATCTTATCGGAGACGAAAGATCCGACCAGAGTCCAGCCGCATCTCAAGAAGTGCTTCGAGGGCATTGCGAAATTACATTTTACCGAGGATCTCGATGTGACGCAGATGAAATCCAGCGAGGGCGAAATCGTACCTTTGGTGGACGTGATCCAAACGTCTTTGGCCAGAGGGCAAGTGGAAAAATGGCTTTCAGAACTTGAGAAAGACATGAAGGGTTCCGTTTATAAAATGGTGGCGGAATCGGTGGTAGATTATCCGACGAAAACAAGAGACGAATGGGTTTTGCTATGGCCAGGACAAGTTGTAAGTAAAATATCAATGCTTACAAGATTTTCATCTCACATAAATTGAATAATCCATCTCATTGGGAAATCAGGTCCAGTCAATTGCAATGGCGTTTTGGACAAGCGAAGTTCACGAAGCCATAACTATATCCTTGGATGCCATGAGGGAATATTTGGCAAAATCCAATCACCAAATTTCTAAAATCGTCGATATAGTTAGAGGGAAACTGAATTCTCAAAATCGCATAACCTTAGGTACCATAATGCTAGCATATCGCTTCAAAAATAATGAGTTTATACGAATTTATAGGAGCCTTGGTCGTACTCGATGTCCACGCCAGGGATGTGTTGTCGCAAATAATTGATCTGGAAGTTGGCAGCGTCAATGACTTCCAGTGGCTCTGTCAGCTCCGTTATTATTGGGAGGTACTAGCTTTGCAAAACTAAATGAAAGTCGAAGAGATTATTTCCGCTTTTTCATTGCAGGATAAACAATTAGCAACCAGAATGATTAACTCAACTCTAATGTATGGTTATGAATACTTGGGTAATACTACGAGATTGGTAGTTACTCCTTTGACAGATAGGTGCTACAGGACGTTATTTGGAGCATTACATTTGCATTTAGGTAATGCTCAATTCGGATGTTTTTCTAAATTAAAACTTTGTTTACCTGTCGGCATCTGGTCTTTTTTACGGTTAGTCTTGACTTTGGACCATCAGATACAGAGTTAGTAGCACTAGAAAGATAAAACAGCCCATGACACTAATATTTATTAGAAAAGGTGATTTTCTTAAGCCGGGCGTTAGAAAATATTCTAATTTATTAAAAATTTGTTAGCACCAATCGACAAATCTAATTTTTTACATGGTGTAGCATACATTATTCATTTTGATCAAATTGGCCTTCAGTTGGTTATTGCGTAAACCCTTTCAGATGAAGAAATAAATTTTACAACAATTTTAGGTGGAGCTCCAGAAGGTCCTGCAGGAACTGGTAAAACAGAAACGACTAAAGATTTAGCCAAAGCAGTCGCTAAACAATGCGTGGTCTTCAATTGTTCAGACGGATTGGACTATATTGCGTTGGGCAAATTCTTCAAGGTACGTTCTTCAAAATTCCCAAGCATGAATACACATGTGAATTCTTATATTAACAAGTTGCATTTTCCCAAGGGCTTAGCATCTTGCGGCGCTTGGTCTTGCTTTGACGAATTTAATCGAATTGACCTGGAGGTCCTGTCTGTGGTTGCTCAACAAATCTTGACGATACAACGAGCAATCAATTCCGGAAACAAGACCTTGTTATTCGAGGGTACGGAATTGAAATTGGATCCTACTTGCGCTGTATTCATCACTATGAATCCCGGTTATGCCGGGCGATCTGAATTACCTGATAATCTGAAGGTATTTGAAGAATATCATAGAGTCTTTTTTTGAAAAATTATTAATTATTAATTTGCATTTCCATTAGGCTCTGTTCAGATCTGTTGCCATGATGGTGCCGGACTATGCCCTGATATCTGAAATTGAATTGTACGCCTCTGGATTTCTGACAGCGAAACCATTAGCAGTTAAGATCGTGGCTACCTACAGGCTGTGTTCCGAACAATTATCTTCGCAATGCCACTATGATTATGGTACAGCAGCTGTCGTGCACTTTAGTTTTGAAATCAATTTTAATGTGGGTAATATGTATATTTGCAGGAATGAGAGCCGTCAAGTCAGTATTAAGAGCTGCAGGTGCTTTAAAATTACGTTATCCCGATGAACAAGAAGACATACTCGTTCTACGTTCTATTAAAGATGTTAACTTGGCGAAATTCTTAAACCATGATGTTCCATTGTTTCAGGTAAGCGTATGAGTTCTATGATTTGATTATCTGTGCTATAATAGCGTTACTAATCTAATATCTCTAATACAATTGACCACTCGATTTTTCAATTGATTTCTTAACGATTTGATTGGTTGGCCGACGTGTTTTTTTACTTCCGTACACTGATGACCTCAAAATCTATAGTCCCAACTCAAGCAGAAAGTGAGAATAACTAGTAAATCGGTCCAGAGATGACTCTCGATACCTCACCAAAAGTAGGAAATAATAAATAATTCAAGATTAGCAATTCCTAGTGTTAAGTAGATACGGCTACCGAATATACATGCCGTATACACCGTAGGTCCAGAAGAAACGAACATACTTTATAATACAATTAAGTTTGAACCTGTTTAAAGCATTGCAGAGGAAAGTAAAGAATTATGAAAAATTTACATATATACAGGCCGAATTTTTAGACCGTAACATGATGGATTGATTACTAATTTCTTCTTTCCTCTCTTAATGTTCTTTCTTCAAAGTTATCTTCTCGTTCCCCTTCCACATTCATAATTCCATTTTCAAGAACATGGATATCCACTCGTTAGGATGTGAAGATTTTTCTATAAAATGGTTACCAATTAAATCATCTTTATTCTTATAATTATATTAACATACCTAGAATACCTTTGCTTTTTAACTGTAACGCGTTGAAAAAAGTAAATTATGTTATTATTGCTAGAACTTATAAAAAGTTGTGGCAACGTCCATGAAGATTTCTTCTCAAATTTTGGGCAAATTCAGGAGGAAGCTCAAAACAACTCTTTTTAATAAAATATATTTAAATCATCAAATTTAAGTTACAGAATGGTTGATTCATCAGTTTGATCAAGTCAAATGAGTCTGAACAAGTTACATCTATGTCGTTTTCATCGGTTCCTTCTTTGTCGCAACATAAGCAATACCAATAATTTTGCTTTAAATAACAAAAAATATTACTATTATTTATTTGTGTTTAGTATTCAGTTTTGTAAATTTAGCTTAAAAATATGAATATAAGTTCTTTTTAACATCCCTAGTTTTTTTAAAATACTTTTGTCTTTTCATGTGCTCCAATCGTTCACAATTTTATGGCTAGAAATCTCTACGACATTTTTTGGTCTCTGTGGATAATAAATTCTCGATATTATTTCTTCGAAAATTCTTCTTAATAAAACGCTTTTTTTATATTTCCAGGGAATTACTTCTGATTTATTTCCTGGCGTGGAACTACCAGTACCAGATTACGTAATCTTAAATCAAGCTGTGGAAGACACCTGCAAGGCCAATAACATTCAAAATACCGAAGTCTTCTTGGAGAAAGTGCAACAACTTTACGAAATGATAATAGTCAGGCACGGTTTGATGATTGTAGGTCTTCCGTTTGGTGGTAAGACCACATGTTACAGAATGCTTTCGGAGGCTTTAGGCTTGGTTGAAGAAAGGGTGAATAATGCAAAGTTTGACGTTTCAGTTTTAACGTATGTCTTCATCTTTCCAGGGTGGCATGGACGAACACAAAGCAATTTATACTATAATCAATCCAAAATCTATAACTATGGGACAGTTGTATGGACAATTTGATCCTGTATCACATGAATGGTCTGATGGTGTTTTAGCTGTTAGTTACAGACAATTTGCAATGTCTACAACTGAAGATCGGTAGGGAAAAACGTTAGGTTATTAATACCCTTTAATAATCGTCTTCGTATGTTCATTTCAGGAAATGGTTGATATTCGATGGTCCTGTGGATGCTGTATGGATAGAAAATATGAACACAGTATTGGACGACAATAAGAAATTGTGCTTGATGTCGGGAGAAATTATACAACTGGCAAACACTACGAATTTAATATTTGAACCTATGGACTTGGAAGTCGCTTCGCCAGCTACTGTAAAATGACCATCTTGGACGTGAAAAGTGTAATATTATATCTTTTTTTCATAGGTATCAAGATGTGGAATGATCTACATGGAACCGCTTTCCTTAGGTTGGGATCCTCTTCTGTTATCTTGGATCAACACTTTACCCCCAGCCATAAATGAATTTCACAAGACGATGCTCAAAGGATTATTCAGGAGATTCTGTGAGCCTCTGCTGTGGCTTCTTCGAAGAGGGGGCGCCAGAGTAAGACAGTTAACTTGAAATTAATAAATATTATTCTTATAAATGCATTAGGAAATGGCCCCCACATCTAATTCAAACCTCGTACGAGCCACTATGAATCTCTTCGACTGCTTCATGGACGATTTCTACGACGACAAATTCATAGAGCAGAGTTCGGACTTGGATATAAGGGCGCAGCTTGAAGGCGTCTTCTTCTTTTCTTGCATCTGGTCCATGGGCGGTACTCTGGAAGCGTCCAGCCGACCTAAATTCAACCTGATGTTCCGTGGTCTTCTCGAACGTGATTTTCCTCCGCAGATTATGGAAGAATTGGGGATAACATTTGAAATACCCAAGCCGGAAAAGCCATACATATTCACTCTGCCGCAAATAGACACCGTCTTTGATTATCGGTACATAAAGGAGGTACGTGTGAAGATTTTATCAAAATTTCAGGATGCAGTGCTTTCACGTTTTATTTCCCTTAGGGTAAAGGCAAATGGAAACCTTGGACTGACGAGTTGGCCAATGCCCCTCCAATTCCCAGGGACATCCCCGTCAATCAGATAATTATACCGACTGTTGAAACTATAAGAAATTGTGCGATAATGCAGTATTTGGTGCAGCACGGTAAAGCCGTCATGATTGTGGGACCAACAGGAACTGGGAAATCTGTATATGTCATTGTAAGTGAACAATTTGAGAATAATTTCCTTAAGTATTTTTTCTAATAAAATCGTCATTAGAGTTGGACTCAAATTAGAGTAGAGGTGGTATCCAACCATTCCCAATGGTAGATGGGGATAAAAGTCATTTTTCTCTTGTCACAAGCTGTAGACAGTTTAGACATTATAGTTTCGTTTAGAAGCTATATCTTGAACCTACTAGTGCTTTTTATCAGTGTCTTTGTGTAACGAAGTCCCTTCGTTAATTGTAATAAAACACCATTTTTAATTCATATCTAATTTATCTGTAAATATTAAATTATATATGAGTGATATTTTATTCAAACGTTAATATTTCATTGTGAACAATGAACTTTTCTGTGTATATTGCCGTATTATTCTTAGTAATTCATTTAATAATTTCTTAGCAATTTATTATTTGTATGTGGAAAAGTACCAGCTGTCTACGTCATGTATTTTTCGTGCGACCTTTTAGTTTCATGCAAATTCAATGTATTAAACTAGTTTTTGTCTGCGTACGTATGCACTACGAATGATATAAAAGGCCGACTTCCAGCACTGTCAATTCATTCCCGTTTCAGGTCTTTGAATCGTGAAACCTGCTTTCCTTTCTATTTTCAGGCCTAGAGCAGTGAAAATCGTCCGCTTAACTTCATTCAGGCGTATTGCCGTGAAGAGGTTAAAACCCATCCGCTTAATCTCACTCAGGCATAAGCGCCGTGAGGAGGTTAAAACCACCCTCTAAAATCTCATTCAGGCATAAAGCCTTGTGAAGAGGTTTTTCTTCCGCTAAACACGTCTTAAAAGAATAAAATATTTCCTGGTCAGACTTTTAAAAACGTCATGCCCGATTCCCGCCAGAAAAACCATTATTAATATCATAACTAGCATAACTTCTAAGGTTACACCTTAGCCAAAAACATTATGTTTAACACTCTTTTCTGCTTTTCCACAGATTTCTACTGAAGATGGCAACTTAGTTGCCGAAATACGTATATAGATTTTTATATCCTTTTAATTTTTGTGATAAGAGATTTTTCCTGTTGCATTTTGCTTCTGTTGTTGGACGAGTGGTCCAAACTAGTCACAGAGCGTCGTAGGATTTACTTCTAAAGATTCTTACTGACTCCTTAGCATTATGCGACAATATTTTCATAATATTTGTGGATTGTAGGTAATTCCATTTGAGTATCTGTGATTCACCGGATATCTTGTAGGAGAAGATTGAAAGAACGGCATAGAATTTTTCGACATGCCCAGAAGTATTTAGCGTTACCATCATTCCTCAGGTGGAACAAGGTCTTTCCCAAATGTTGCTCTCTGGCGATGTTATTAACAAGATTTCTGACTTCACACCAACACGTATTTGTTCTTTTAGCGTCTGCAAACATTGCTTTATTAATTTTTGGTTTTCCTACTGATAGGTTTCCTTGGCGATTCTAGTCTAAATCCATTTTAGGGTTTACATTAACACCTTTTCATTAGTTATTTAGTCTGACTAAAAAAGACCTAATATGCTACAAAGCCATTTCTTATAGCTCTGATAATTTTTCGTATTTCGCACGCATAAGATAATACGATTTCGACAGGCCTTTTGAGTATGCTATTATCTGTTGTTTATAGTTTTTATTACGTACCAGTTACTGCCAAACGTATTATTTCATTTGTAGGACTTCCTATTGAAGAAGAACAACACAAATATCTACAAGCCACTTTTCATCAATTTCTCAGCACAAACTACAGCCAATCAAACGCAAGACATAGTCATGAGCAAACTGGATAAAAGAAGAAAAGGTAAAGTTTCAAGAATTCCTTACCATTAGATTATTTTGAAGTTTAAAACGAATCTATTCGATAGGTGTTTTTGGACCACCTGTCGGCAAGAAGTGTGTTATCTTCGTGGACGATGTAAGCATGCCCCTGAAGGAAATATACGGCGCCCAACCACCGATAGAGCTGCTTCGGCAGTGGTTTGATCATTTCATGTGGTACGACTTGAAGGAGATAGTCCCCATGAAGTTGATTGATATACAAGTATTTATGGCAGTATACAACGTGTCCCAAAATTTGCGAAACAGCTCCACACTACGGTTTAAACTAAACGATTAAGGAACAAAATATTAAAAAAAAATCACATTATTCATTCTAGAAGATATTGTCCTTTTTGTAAAGGCAAATTTGGTAACAAGTTTGATTTAACCTAATAATGGATAAGGTACCATGGGAATAATGAATTAAAAATTTCAATGTCAATGACAAATACGATAAATGTCAAATGAGTCAACGAGATGAAATTATAATAATAAATTTATAATAAATGTTCAAAATTATGTCCGTACTGATCTCTGCAAATTTCCGCTCTTCTAATTATATTCCCCTGCACTCTTTCTAGCATTTCTGCATCTATTGAACGAGCTGCTTCACATATCCGGTTAGTTCAATACGCATCATTTAAAACTGGTGTTCTGTACAGCAATTGTTTAATGTGATTCCAAAAGAAATAGTCCAAAGTGGTGAGATCGGGAGATCTAGCTGGCCAAAGTAACGGTCCACCTCTCCCTATCCACCTTTCGGCAAATTACTCATTTAACCAGTTTTTCATAGGTGCCACATGATGAGCAGGTGCACCATCCATTTCTAGCCACATATTATTGATTACCGCTAATGGAAGTTCATGTACCAAATTTTGAAAACCATTCACAAAAAATTCTAAAAGGTTGTCCCTGACCAACCTGTTAGGAATAATGACTGGCCCGATTAACCGTTTCCCGATAATACCTGCCCAGATATTTACGCTAAACCTATACTGGTGGTTAGCTGGTCTAAATACCTGAGGATTTTTCAAATCATAAAAATGTGAATTTCGCTGACTGTAAAATCTATCTCGTGAAAAACTAGCTTCGTCTGTCCACAAGATATTTCTGCAAAATTGTTGTTCTAAAAACCAGTTACAAAAATTTTCACGACGTGGAAAATCTTAGTAACTGGTTTTTAGGTAATAAAGCTTGAACTTTTCTGTAATGATAAGGCTGAATAATAAATCGACGGCGTCATGATTTATGATTCATGATTGCCCCTTGCTCCTTCCTCTCTGCCGCCGCGGCTGTCGAGGGTGTAAAACCTTTCGGTTTTGAGAATTTTACAAACACGCCTTTCTAATAGTTACGTAAATGTTTATCTATCCGTTTCACCGGTATTTAGGTCCGGGTAATGAGTTAAATGCAGGTGAACCAGTAGACTTTGACGACTATCTCGCGTTATTGCATGATATTGAATATAATCGAGGTAATATTCATGAAAGTGATAAACATTATGCAATTGATATTTTAAATGAATATATTCAACATGGTAATATTCATGCGTTAATTGGATCACTCGGTTTACCTGGCAGATATTTATTTGAGCAAAAATCAATTCTATACAATTAAAATGTTATTCGGTGGTGATACAATTAATGTAAAAGTTAAATATCAACAAGACGCTATAGTCAATCGTACACAAGTTATTGTTTTATCAAATAATAATATTTTTCCAAATGATATTACTTTCACTTGTAGAATGATTCGCTACAAATGGCAAAGTGCTCCATTTTTAAAACATTGTATAAAAAAACAATTCCGATTGTTTTTTTATCATTTATTGTTAGACTACGATATTTTACCAACTATGCTTCATGTATAATTACATGTTAACTGTGTAAAAGAAAATTATAACACTGTTTCGTAATATGGGTGTGAAAATAAAGAACATTATGGCATATAATGATTTTTAAACCAAATTACACCGTTAACTGGTGTATAATTGTAATCAATTACTTGTTCGCCAATTCTAGGTATAAAATTCCATCGATCAAACATATTCAATAATGGGTGGAGACTGTGGCTAAAAATGTGAAATAAAATGCAAAAGGAAAATCCCTTACCACAAAAAATATATATCAAAAAATCTAAATACGTATTTCGGCAACTAAGTTGCCATCTTCAGTAGATATCTGTATAAATTTTTGGCTAAGGTTACACCTTAGCCAAAAATACCACGTTTAACACTATTTTGTGTTTTATACAGATATCTACTGAAGATGGCAACTTAGTTGCCGAAATACGTATTTAGATTTTTTGATATATATTTTTTGTGGTAAGGGATTTTCCTTTTGCATTTTATTTCAGATCAAACATATGATGAAGAGTGATTAATTACAAACCTGGTTATAGTTGTTCAAAGTTAAAATGTTTTACAGTAATTTAGACAAGCGACATCTAAATTGTTAACTCTAAATATTAATTTCTTTGAAATTAACAGCGATGGAATTTCTTCCATATTTTTTTCATGATCCTTGGTCCTCACGTAATAACGTATGTACCATCCAGTTTTTCCGCGAATTTTGGAACACGTCGCATATTATATTGACGATTGGAATTGGCAACTTTAATTTTTTTCAGTTTGTGTGTGCTATGGGTCCTCCGGGTGCCGGCAGGAACAACGTTACACCGAGATTCTCCCGCCATTTCAACCATCTCTGCATTGATGAATTCCAAGATGAAGTAATGGTCAACATATTCAGCAAAATTATGCTATGGCATTTAGATACTAGGTAACTTAATAAGCTCTTCATCATATTAGATTTGGCAAATGATGATGATTTCCTTGTGTCTAGGGGATTTTCGAAAGAATTCGATCCTTGCATCGAAGAAGTTGTCATGGCCACCTTGGACATATACAAGTTAAGCAGAGAGAATCTCTTACCGACACCGGCCAAATCCCACTATCTCTTCAATTTGCGTGATTTTTCACGCGTCATACAGGTTTTTTCTACCCAAAAACAGCATTCTTTTGTTATAAGCTACATTTCTTCTAGGGAGTTCTGCTATCTGTACCGGAAGCCATGGAAAATCTGGTTGCTATGAAACGGTTATGGGTGCACGAAGTCCTCAGAGTCTACAATGACAGACTCATAGATGATGCTGATAGGAACTGGTTGATTGAGACGATACACGCAGTTTCGCTGGATAGATTGGAGGAAGATATCGATGTCATGTTCGAAAGGCTTGCCACATCAGGCACGAAGAAGGTAAAATAATCATATAAGAAACATTGAGAAACTTTATTCCATAGTGTTCAACAAACAGTAGTTAGTAATGTATTCCCGGATAAATTAAACATGGTTCGTCTCCATAAAGCGACAAAAATTGTTCACATGTCTCCATCCGCACACGCCTTTGGAATGACACTAACTTTTGTCATTCCAAGGTATTGGCGTAGACTTCTGAAAATCGTGCTTTCTGAAACTCTTAATGAAGATGCCAATTGTCGCTTCTTTAATCTTGTATATATTGTAGTTACCAAAATTTTACAGATTGGAGACTCAGAACTAAGGAACTTGCTGTACTGTGACTTCGCCAATCCAAAAGCAGATCAAAAACATTACATCGAAGTGCTGGATTTGGACCAGCTGACTGAAATTGTTGACGGCTACCTTAGAGAGTTTAACAATATGTCAAAGAAGCCGATGAATTTGGTGTTGTTCAGGTAAAAACATAAGTAACTTGACATATTTAATGAAGTAAAGTTAAATAACCATTTAGAGGTAGGAGATAAAGATAATGAGGACAGCTTTTGTTATGTTTTGTCACCATTTCTTTTTCAATATCTTTATCTTCTTCTTTTTCTTTTGATTTGAGATTATTCATGATTTAGGAATTTGCTGCTAGTACAAACTTTTTATTCATCTTGTGCGATCGCCTGACGGGGGCGTTTTTGTCTCCATGGTACATGAAGGTCATATAGTTCATTGTTCTTTCTAAATCTGCATTTGGGTGATCGATAATTCTTTCGAAGAATTTTCTTGTTAGTTATTTTATCTATTTTTCTATAGTTGGAGTATTGGTATCGGAAAGTGTTTGTTTATTCCTCATGTACCATGGAGCTTTCAATACAATTCACAGGATGATATTTTCAATAATTTGAAGGGAGTTTATGTGGGTGGGAGGTGCGTTTACCCAAATCGGTGCTGCATATGTCATCGGTTGTATGACTTGTTTGTATATTCTCAGTTTTATTGTTGGGGATAATGTGCAGTATCTTCCTATTAGAGGCCAGAGTCTTCCACGAGCTGATTTTGCTTTTTTAGCGCTGTTCTTTAAATGAAGGCAGAAGGTTAGTCTGTTATCTAAAGTTACGCCTAGGTATTTTGCTATCGATGACCATGGGATTTGTTGGTGATTTATAAAGTTGCCCTATTACTCGTTTTATTGTTCTTCGGAATATTACCGCTTTTGTTTTGCTGCTATTAATTGAGATTCTCCATGTATTACATCAGTTGACTATTGTGTCTTCGAGGGATGTTTGAAGAACTTTGATGGCTGTATTTGGGTTTATGGATTATGTAAGGATGGCTGTATCGTCTGCATATGTGGCTATGATGGTTTAGTCTGGTATCGGGATGTCTGTTGTATAAATGGCATATAGGTGGAGTGATAGTGTTGAACCTTGAGGAACTCCTGCTGATATTATTCTGGTTGAAGGCAGTGTATCATTAAATTTGATTTGGACTGTTCTTCTATGTAGATATTCTTTAATGATGTAGATTAAATGTTTCGGATAGTCTAGCGCATTTAATTTATATAACAATTCCTGGTGCCACTCAGTATCAAAAGCTTTAGCAACGTCTAGCAATGCTGCCGCTGTGAAAGAGTTTTTGTTAAAACTTTCGGTAAACCTTTTAGTTACTCTCGCCAGTTGGGATGTGGTGGAGTGCATTTTTCGAAAACCATGCTGTTCATCTGGTATTATGTTGTATTCTCTGGTGTGATTATCTATGAGCTGTAGTATGATCTTATCTGCAACTTTACTAAGGGAGGATAGAAAGCTTATGGGTCTGTACATGGATGGGAATGAGTGATTTTTTCCGGGTTTGGGGAACACTACTATTGTGGCATTTTTCTAAGTTTTAGGATAAGTTTGTCATCTGAGGCTAGACTTGATTATGGCAACGAGGAACATTATGGCTTTGAAGGGAAGATTTTTTATCATGATTCTGATAAAATCTGGGCCGGGGGCGTTTCTGGGTTTTAATTGTATTATGGTGGATTTTAGTATTTGAGGGAAGATGAAGTCTGGATTTGGGGTAGGAGGAAGTTGCAGATTTCTGTTAACTTGTTTGTGAACGTGTGCAATGTATTTAATGTCGACACTATCCCAATTGGAAGAACACTGATCGGCTTTTTCTGAGTACATGGCTGTTATATTGTTGTGGATGAGTGGAGGTATATTATGATGTTCTCTTTTGATGACCCTCGTGAGCTGCCATAGACCTCGATTACTTTAGTCGACACTGTCCAATTTCTTTTGCCAATTCTGGTCCCTCAGATCAATATCTCTATGATTTTACACGAGTTAGTTGAGTCGCAAAACACTAAAATATAGGAGGGAGGATTGTTCTTCCGCCACCTAGTGTCAAACAATCTACGTATTTAGAATTTTAATGGTACCTATTGGTAATATATTGTATCCAAATGAATATTAAAAAAACTGATCTTAAAATCTATGTGATTTTTTGAAGTGAAATTTAATATTGATTACAAAATGTGTCTATATTGAAAAGCTAAAATGACCTTCATTTTATGATGATTATTCTTAAGCAAATACTTCTTCGAATTATTTCAGATTTGCCGTTGAACACCTGTCGAGAATATGCCGTATCATCAAACAACCTAGAAGCCACGGACTCCTAGTTGGTGTCGGAGGTTCCGGCAGGCAATCTCTAACGCGCTTAGCGGCCCACATCTGCGAATATGAGCTGTTCCAAGTGGAGATCACCCGCTTGTACGGGATGTACGAATGGCATGAAGACGTCAAAGTGATATTGCGCAAAGCCAGCGCCACAGATCAACATGGTGTGTTCCTGTTCACGGACTCTCAAATTAAAGAAGAATCTTTCCTCGAGGACATCAGCAACTTGCTGAATTCCGGTGAGGTGCCCAATATCTTCACTGTCGAAGAAAGAGTGGAATTGTGCGAGAAAATGCGTCAGTTGGACAGGCAAAGAGATAAATCAATGCAGACCGATGGTAGTCCGGTAGCGCTCTTCAATTTCTTCGTCCAGATTGTTCGTGAACAGCTGCATATCGTGTTGGCTATGAGCCCGATTGGCGATGGGTTTAGGAATAGGATCAGGAAGTTTCCGGCAATTGTTAATTGTTGCACCATTGATTGGTTCCAGGTGTGTTTTGCGATCTGAATATTGTTGTGAAATATTTTGTTACGATTTAACAGTTTGCCCTGTATATAATTGCATTTTTCATAATTTTTTATTGCCTCCGCAACTCTTTTGAGTGGTTTCCAATTTATTTTATTTTTAAATTCTGAGTTATCTTCTGTGTCGGACCAGACTATATATCGTGGTTCTGCAATTAGTTCTCTTATATGTGCTAGCTTGTAAGATTTTCTCTTTTCGTTAAAATTTAATATTTAGTGAAAATTGTTACTTATACTCATTCTTTGCGAATTAGTATTAATTAAATTTTGTACACTTCTGGCCCTACTTCCCTAGCTGTATACCATCCAGTGGCCTCATACATGTATGACCTTGACAGATCTTATGTATGAATGGCGCCAATTATTACTCCTGCTTCTGAACCCTGGCCAATTTAGGATAAAGCGAAAAAATCAACTTTTGATTTTTGATATGTAATGGCGCGGAAAAGATGCCTTTTGGTGTAGATAAGATAAATTAAAAATATGAAAAACATTTACGTTTTGACGTGCCGCAAGGACGCTAAAATTTTATAAAAACACAAAATTTGGAACTTTTCCAAAAATGGTTGCGACAAAATCAACTTTTGATTTTTAATTCGTAATAGCGCGGAAAATTTGCTTTTTGGTGTAGATAAGATGAACTAAAAATATGAAAAATATCGGAGTACGTCTTGAGAGGCCGCAAGAACGTTAACATTTCATAAACACAAAATTTGGAACTTTTCCAAAAATGGTTGCGACAAAATCAACTTTTGATTTTTAATTCGTAATAGCGCGGAAAATTTGCTTTTTGGTGTAGATAAGATGAACTAAAAATATGAAAAATATCGGAGTACGTCTTGAGAGGCCGCAAGAACGTTAAAATTTCATAAACACAAAATTTGGAACTTTTCCAAAAATGTTTGCGACAAAATCAACTTTTGATTTTTAATTCGTAATAGCGCGGAAAATTTGCCTTTTGGTATAGATAAGATAAACTAAAAATTTGAAAAATATAGGAGTACGCCTTGAGGTGCCGGAAGGACGTTAAAATTTTATAAAAACACAAAATTAGGTACTTTTCCAAAAACGTTTGCGACAAAATCAACTTTTGATTTTGAATTCGTAATAGCCTGATAAAGTTGCCTTTTGGTGTAGATAAGATAAATTAAAAATATGAAAAATATCGGTCTATGTCTTGAGGTGCCGCAAAGACGTTAAAGATTGATAAAAACACATATTTTGGAACTTTTTCAAAGATTTATGCGTATCTCGATTATGAAATAAAAGCTTCAAATAGGCGTTATAATGTGAATAGAAAGATAAAAATATATACAACAACCAACTTTTGAACTTTACTGCTATTGGGTGTGATGGAACCGTTGTAAACACTGGACATAATAATGGTGTGATTTCTTTGATTGAAAAGGAAATAGGAAGAGCTTTACAAAGGTTAATTTGTTTGTTCCATGTAATGTGCACAGATATATTTTTTGTCATTTAGATGGTGAAACGAAAGAACCCAATGAGTTTAAAGGCGAAATAGGTCATCAGACAGAAAATTGTGCTAATCTTCCTGTGTGGTGACTATTGGCAATTGAAAATAACATTCCTCTTCTGGAGGACAAAAATGATTTAAGTACAGATCAAAAATATTTATTGGATATGTGTACTGCTGTATCAAGTGGAATTTGCTCATTAGATCTAATTTTAAGACACTTGCTCACTCCAGGTGGTTAACATTAACCACCCGCGTGCTTCGATTGTATGTGGCAACTGAAAATCCTGCTGAAAATCTTAAGAGTCTGACTGAGTACATTGTGAAAGTGTATGCGCCTGCGTGATTTAATATTAAGTTAAAATCTTCATCTACTTATTGTTCCAAATATCTGTTTAACCTTATCTCATATTCCCGCTATCTCTCTGACGATCACAAGAACGTTATAGACCCGGTTATTCAAAGAAATGGATGCTCTGGAAAATCTCCTTTTGTTCATCCTATGTGATGAACGCAAAATTCAAAGAGAACTTGGTTTAAGACGTGTTTTAAAAGCAAGCACAGAAAGGAGTAGAGGCGGAGTTAGGAAATTTAAAGTTCCACAGATAAACTTCGATGCAAAGGATTACATCGACATGATCTCATATCCTGAAAATGACTGAACACCCTTAGTTAGAATATGATTCCAGTGACTCTGCTTGCGTGTGACCCCCTTGTCACACGCAAGCAGTGGAAAGAGATATGAAACTGGTCACCGAATCGGCTCAAAATGTCTGTGGTGGCAAGAGAAGGATACATAAGAGCAAAAATTGACTTACGTGTGAATATGCCAAAAGGTAATACAACAGTTTAATGTGGCAATAAAGTAGAAACAAACATTTTGCAGTTGTAACATTTGTAATCATTAAGGATATAGAAGAAATACAAAATTTGAAATTACAAAATATTTTTTTATTATTATTAATTTACTTATATTTAATATTTATTATTTAACAATTTTTCCAATTCTAATTTTTATATATGTATTTCAAACCATCTTTTGTAACATTATATGTATGTAAAATTCATAAAAAATGGTTATAAAAGTTTATAATTTTTCAATTTTTTCAGTTCTTAACTTTAGGCCCCTTGCGGCACCTCAAGATGTTGTAGTATTGCAACCATTTTTTTAATATTTCTTTTGAACCTAAAAGGTATCTTTTCCCCACTATTACCAAGCTAAAATCTACAAAAGAATTCTTTCCACCCTACTGACCATCTTCAACTGAGCTAGTGGCAGTGTGAGTGACAGACGTAGATGTAGATACAGATAGGTGGGTACTGCTACTAGTGGGAATTTCCAGTATTGGATTCTACTGTGCAGTGACGGAAAATCTCTTTGATTAGAGCGTGTTTCATTTCTAATAATATGAATCAATTATTATTGAAAATCAAATGATTATATGATGCTATAATTTAAAACAATTTTTTCTGCGGGCACCACTTTGTAAAAGAATATAATTTTTGGTACCAAATCTTTTACCAGTGTTTACTGTGTTGAGAAGAAGTAATTTATTAAGTGCCCTTTTTTGAAAAATTTGTATCCTTAGATCAAATTTTTGCTTATGCTCTTATTACTTTTGTTTGTGTAAATTATTAGACCTGGCCGGAAGATGCTCTGTTAGCTGTGGCAACGAGATTTCTGGGTGAAATTGAACTGATTCCCAAAGAAAGAACCATCTGTATAGAAATGTGCCAGATATTCCATACATCAACGCAAGAATTGTCTGCCGAGTATTATCTCAGATTGAAGAGGAAGAACTATGTCACGCCAACTTCCTATCTAGAGTTGATCAACACATTCAAGACGTTTTTATCAAAGAAACGAGAGTAAGAATAATATTTTATTACTAGCTTTTGACTTAGCTAGTAATACTTTTGCGATTTATTTATCGTGGTCTTTTGTGTTTGTTCAAGTGAGGTTTTGAAAGGCAAGAAGCGATACGAAGTTGGAGTTGAGAAATTGCTAAGTGCTGGGGCCGAAGTTTCCGTGATGCAGGCCAGTTTGGAAGCCCTTCAACCCCAATTGATAGTAGCCGCGGATAAAGTGGGCGAGACAATGAAGAAAGTCGAAGCGGAATCTGCCGAAGCGGCTATCGTGGAAAAAATTGTTATGGAGGATGAAATCGCGGCAAATATGCAAGTTAGTGTCTTAACCATCCAATTGCTTTTTCTTGTTCATAATGGAACTTTTTTGTGGTCCAGGCCGAAGCTGCCCAATCCATCAAAGACGAATGCGACGCCAATCTGGCAGAAGCAATGCCTATTTTGAATGCCGCATTGGCGGCGTTAAACACTCTAACACCAGCAGATATCACTATAGTGAAGACCATGAAGAATCCACCAAAAGGTATCAAATTGGTGATGGAAGCTGTTTGCATTTTAAAGGCAAGTAGGCCCTTACTGGCTAAATTATAGACTTTATTTTCAATATTTGGACGCAACACTAGTGATGTTTTATGTTTGTTTAGGTGTTGTTTTCAGTTTAGAATTAAAATATAAAAAATAACAATATCTATACTTTTAGAAGTATTTGGATCAAGTTATAAAAATTCTTTGCACCTTATCTATTAAAAACCGATTTTTGACACTTGAAATATTCATTTTGTCAAGAAAAACATTAACAGGTAACTCTTTGATTTAGGACGTGAAACCTGAAAAAGTTCCAGCTCCTAGCGGCATAGGTACAATAGAAGATTACTGGGGCCCTTCGAAACGTGTTCTGGGCGACATGAAATTCTTAGAGGGTCTCATAAATTTCGACAAAGACAACATCGCTCCGAAGGTCATGCAGAAACTGACGGAAAAGATACTGCACGATGAAAATTTCGACCCTGAGAAGATCAAGACCGCTTCCACTGCTTGCGAGGGCCTTTGCAAATGGGTCATCGCCATTTCCAAGTATGACAAGGTAGCTAAGGTGGTGGCACCTAAAAAATTAGCTCTGGCCGAAGCCGAGGCCGATTACAACAAGGCCATGAACGCGCTGGAAATAAAGCGGGCTCAGCTGAGAGAGGCCCGAGAGAAGGTGGCGAAGCTCGAAACCATCTTGGATGGTGAAAACCGGAAGTTTCAGGAATTGAATGCCGAGGTGGAATTGTGCTCGAAGAAATTAGTACGGGCTGAAGAATTAATTGGAGGTCTGGGTGGTGAAAAGGATAGGTGGTCTTCAACGGCTAAAACTCTCGGCGAAAAATACTGGGTTCTTACAGGTTTGTCTACCAAAAACAAAACAAAAAATCACAGGATGAAGTAATATTTGCAAAAGAAGCATATCTGTTATTTTAAACTCATTGATGCCTCCATGATCGTATTTTATTAAATCCCATACACTTTCATAAAGCAAATAAATCTTTGTATTTCTAAAATCGGTTCATCCAAACCATCACTTAAATGTTTCTTGTGGGTTCTAACAATGAAGACTCGAATAAATTTCAAACCATATTTTCGATTCTTTCAGGCGATATTCTGATCAGCGCAGGCGTCGTGGCCTATTTAGGACCATTCACAATGCAATTCAGAGCCAGGCAGATTGAGGAATGGGTGAGGATTCTCTCTGATTTTGGAATAGTCTGCTCCAAAGACTTCCAGTTGACAGCAGTTCTGGGAGAACCAGTCATTATAAGGCAATGGAACATTTACGGACTACCCAGTGATAGTTTCAGTATAGATAATGGCATCATCATCACGTAAGGCAGAAGAACACTTTCAAATTGTCAATTGTTTTCTGAGCAAACTTTTGCTTTTCTAGAAACGCTCGGAGATACGCATTGATGATAGATCCACAAGGACAAGCGAATAAATGGGTAAAGAACATGGAGAAGCCCAATAACATGGCTCTGATTCGACTCAGCCAACCGGACTATGTGAGAATCTTGGAGAATGCTATACAATTCGGGCAACCTGTACGTGCCGCCTATTCCTTGTGAATCCAACAGTGATTTAGGTTATATTTTAAAACATATTTCAGGTGCTTTTAGAGAATATTGGTGAAGAACTGGACGCTATACTGGAACCAGTGTTGGCCCAACAGGTGTTCAAACAAAGTGGTACTCTTTGCTTGAAGTTGGGAGATTCTGTGGTGGAATATAATTCTTCATTTAGGTTTTACGATCTCGAATGTTACAATGCGGTAATTTTCAAGTTGGAATTTTCTATATCGCAGGTTGTACATCACCACAAAATTGAGAAATCCTCATTATCTACCGGAAGTGGCCGTGAAAGTTACCTTGGTTAATTTTATGATCACCAGCGTCGGTTTGGAAGATCAACTATTGGGAATCACCGTGGCTAAGGAAAGACCAGACTTGGAAGCTGAAAAGAATCAATTGATTTTGCAAGGTGCTGAGAATAAAAGGTATTTAAGCATATTGGTTATATTCATCAATCAATGTTGGAGGCAGCCCAAATTTCATCTGATGACAAAATGTTTATCTTAGACCACACTTCGAGAAGGACATCTTCTAGAGCATTATTTAAAATTTCTTCTTCTTCTTCTTCTTCTTCTTCTTCTTCTTCTTCGTAATGTGTTTTCTAGTTAGGCCTTAGGCCTTCTACTAATAGTCTGTTTTGGCTTCATCTTTACTTTGAAGAATTGGTTATGTACTCTTTAGAGGATTTATTGTATGAGAGCGAGCCGGGGCCGTTTGTGCGGGAGGTAATCCTGTGGATCGTATTTCATCTCCGGGGTGAGGGAGATGTTTGTGTTTTCATCCATCCTATGGTAGAAATCTGACGTGAGTTTTCTGATATGAGTTTCAATTGTTGGTGTGTTTGTTTCTCTATGGATCTGGTTGTTTCGAAGAAACCATGGTGCCTTCAGTACCATTCTCAGTGAGGTATTCTGAATACGCTGAATTGCTTGGATGTTTGTCGGGGCGGCGTTCAGCCAGATTTGGGCGGCGTACAACATCATCGGTCTTAATATTTGTGTGTTCCATTTGAAAAAAATCAGTAAACGCTCTTTGACGATGGCCAAATTGATTGCATCGTAACCCTGTATAATTCAAATTATGTACTTTCAAAATGTGTGTTTTTTGTTACTGTGCCACTTTTTATAAAATAAATTTCTTCAGTACTATTTAATAACGCCTATATTGGACTTTGACGCACTAATGAGCAACCCTGTATATTATATATTATATTTAAAGTCACATTGTTGAATCATCCTGTATATTAAAAATATTACAGGATGCTTAAGGAAATAGAAGACAAGATATTGGAAGTGCTGAGTACGTCGGAGGGCAATATATTAGAAGACGAAACTGCTATACAAGTATTGAGCTCGTCTAAAGTTCTATCCAACGAAATAGCGGCAAAACAAGCAATCGCAGAGGTGACCGAAAAGCAAATAGACAAGGCTAGACTTGAGTACACCCCGATTGCAGTACATTCGACCATTCTGTTCTTTACTATCGGTGAATAATTCTAGTTCGATAACTACTTTGGAAACTGATTAATGTTATTTCTTCATTTTCCAGTGGACTTGACCAATATCGATCCAATGTATCAGTATTCCCTGACGTGGTTCATGAACCTTTTCAAATCAGCTATAGACAATACCGAAAGGGTGGATGACGTTACTCAAAGGCTCAAGGATTTGGAGAAATATTTTACATATTCCTTGTATGTTAATATATGCCGAAGCTTATTCGAGAAGGTAGACCAATTATATTGCGCAGAGTTACTAGTATTTTAGGTTAACGCAAATATAATGGGAACGAGTTAATACAATTTTCTGCTAGCGCAAACTTGTGACATTCTTGGAGGAATTGAATATTTTTAATGTATTTTGAGCTCTTTACTTGAATTTTCTAGTGATGTGCCTGCGAAATTGGTGACTATTTTATTAAAATTTGATATCTTTACTTATGGAACTTATTGTTGAACATGCTATCATTTATTCCTCATTTTTGATTATTTTTTTTATTAATTATTGTTGTTCTGATTATTTCTGAACTCATCTGTCATGTTGTCTTCTAATTTCTATATCCTTTCTGAATGATGATCCCAAGCATTTTTGTTTGTTTATCCCTCTTCGCTGGAACGTCAAAACCACGGAACAACCGCGATTTTACTTAAGTTTCCGATTTTTTCAAGACATTCATAGAACTCTTGCTATCTTGCTTTTAAAATGTTTTGCTGATTATTTGAAAATACCAGATCGATTGAGAAGCTTCTGACAAAAACAACATTCCATTTTCACCATTTTGAGAATACTAAAAAAAACTTAACAACTTCCTTGTTTTTTAAGATATTCGCCGTCTGTTTTGGTTCAAGTTTGCGTTTAAAGTTTAGAAAATCAGTTATTGCTAAACTGCTAATTTCTAAATGTTATTCGACATCGGTTGTTTTTGGAAGAAATTGCTTCTTCACAGGTATAGAAAAAAATCAGTGGACAAGTTCTTTATTTAAAATAATTGAAGTTTATAACACTATAATTTTATAATTATATTTCCTCTGGAGCACTGTTGTTATCCTTATCTTCGTCTTTCTATATTCTCCTATTGAATCGACTTTTTCTTTTACTTGTTCTCTTCGGTGTTTGAATGAAATTTACAAGTTTTCTCAAGTAAACTAATTTATTCGGACCGAATCTTTTGCACAAACCCTTACAATTTTTAGCCTCATAACTTGTGACTAAGGCTCTTTTTGCCAGTACCAGTATTACCAAACTGTTGGGCGACCCTAAACTTAGATGTCACCATATGTATCAAATTTTAATGTCGCCTGGATCTCGCTTATAATGCCGTCACATAACCTCAAAACATGAATACTTAGGTAACGCCATCTAGTAATAGAATAATAAACCCAAACAGAATGATTTCTCAATTTTTATATTAATAAACTTTAAAATAACACTTTAAACATTCATTTTACAATAATTAATATTAATAATTTTAAAACAATGAAATTGAACGAAATAAAATTAAAAAGTGTTGCTAAAAATGATGTTGGGTAGTTGCAAGAATAACAATTTTACTTACTACATTTCTTTTTCTAACAATTCAAAAGGTAAAACTAATTGGAGTTCTATTATGTTGAAAAGTGATTCTATGGATTTTTTTGATTCGACTTTTTGGATTTTTGAAATATTGCAGTACTAACGTAATCGGCGATTTTAACTGTATTGGAAGATTTTGAAGCTTTTGCTATTCCACATCACAATATTTGCCTCATAAAATATTCAGCCACTCTGGTAACATCATTTGCACCTCCTTTCAGCCTAAAAAACATTTTTTCTACAGCATCGTAACTAAATGATGATGATATACATGCTTGCACACTAAAAAAAAGAGGTGTGGGCACCACACGACTTTCTTATACATATGTGCCTTTTAAATTTTGAAAAGTTGTTCTAAATTAAGCTTTAAATACTTTTATCTTCTTAAAAAAATACGCCTATGAGTAAATGTGTTAGTTTCGGTCCAAATTTTGAAATTTCATTTATACAAAAAATATTCCAAATCCAGCTCTAAATACTTTTATACTCGTTACGTACCTGTATAAAAAGAATGGCTTGCGAAATATTCGCAAAAAACTGATTTTCGATAAGAGTAAAAGACCTACTTCCGGTAGGAATTTCGAAAAACTTTTTCTAAAATTCTTCTCAAATTTAATTTTGAGTACATATGAATTCTTTATAAATTTGTTTAAAGTTAGTAGTTGACGAATAATTGGCAAAATTCGATTTTTTCACTGAAGTAAACTACTACTTCTGGTCTGCCGATTTTACTGAAAATCTAATCAGATCTCAAGAGGGAGATTATATTCGTAAATACTAAATTTGGAATTGATATCTATAATGGTTTGATCGCTATCGTGATCACACACACAGAGACATAGACACGCAGACATTTTTTAAAAACACTCTTTAGGAATCAGGGGACTTCAAAACGTGGACATCTGCAAAAATCTCGAGGTCGAAAATCACAATACTTCCTTATACTACGTATAAGAAAGTAATATAGAATATTTCCAAAAGACAAAATGTAGTATTCTCTGAAGTCATTTTTTCTTTGTATTTCGGTACTTATTTCATGAACTTTCTTCCACTTTGGCACTATTACAATTTGCTAATTTTGTTACTTATAAAGAGTGTGCCCATTCTCTTTCGTGCTGCGTATACCAAATCTATTATATTTCTATGCACACATTTCAAGACAGAACAAGATTTGTTTCAGCACTAATCGCTTTTTTGTTGGCATTTTTCAACTTTACTATGATAACTAAGTGTATTATTGGTAATAACTACAGCACTTTAATAATTACTACAGCATCTTTATTTATCCAACAGATACAAGTTTAATTACAGAACACAAAGTAACAATTTTGAAATATTCATAATGAACCCATTAATTTTCTGATATCTTTTCTAAAATTATACCTAATTAGCCCTCAGATATTTTAGAATTCACATATTCAGACTTATTGTTAATATTGATCACCACATAACGTCTACCAATGCTGCTTCGCTTCAGCCCGACAATTTTTCCATTAGAATTTAAAAAATGCACCTTTGCACATCGACAAATATTAAAATATCAATTTAACCTAAAGATGCAAAAAAAAAATATGGCTATTTACAAAGAGTTTTCCTTATACTACATTTCGGATTATAATCAATTCTCCGAAGTACTACCTTGAGAAGTACTACTTGCTTCTTAGCGCAGACAATTTTGGTAAGAATATAAGTAAATATGTAGCACACATTTAACGAAACGGTTGGATGTTTCTACTGTTAGAATTTAAGTATAAAAAATATACTAAACAACTGTCAAATCAGTCAAATGTCAACAATAGTAATAAATTCTTGGGCTTGGTATATTCCAATCATATTGCATATTTTTAGCACGTGATTTTAGAGAAGCTCCGCGATTACCAAGTATGTAGTTGATAATGCTTTGCATAGATGGCGGTACTTAATGATCGATATTTTGAGGTTAACAAAATCAGGAAAATCTCGTTTTGTGAAGACCTTATACCGTGCAGCGATGGGCTTGTACATTTTTGCCTTATTATGAATATGGTTGCTTTTGCCGGAAGCTCATTGACGAAAAAATTTATTGAGGTTTCATCACCTACGACTATCAGCGCAGAGAATCTCAAGAAGCAATTAGGGAATAGATCATAAGTAGTAGTGACATTTTGTATATTATTGATTCTTCTCGATATTCTTGCATCAATTTAATAAATATTTGCTTCATCATGTTAAATTAAAAACAAAATTCTTCAAGGATAAACTGCTCTTCTCCTTGCTCTTAACAATTAACTTGATGAAGTCTCGTGACGAAATCGACATGTCGGAATGGATGTTCCTGCTGACAGGAGGTGTAGGCTTGGATAATCCATATACTAATCCTTCCGATTGGTTAGTACAATTATCATGGGATGAATTATGCCGACTAAGTGAATACAACTCGTTTAAGTAAGTTACCAATGTACGTAATTCAAAATCTAATATAATTAATTTATTTTGGTTAGGGGTCTCAGAGAACATTTCAGTAGTAATTTGGCCGCCTGGAGGACAGTTTTCGATTCATCGGAACCTCACAACGTTCCATTGCCTCAACCATGGCATGATAAACTGAACAGATTGCAAAAGATGCTGGTATTGAGAGTAATACGTCCTGATAAAGCCATTCCGGCTGTTCAAGGATTCGTAGAATGTACTAAATTTTATCCAAATCATTTATGATGATATTAATATGTTTATTCTTACAGATAACTTGGGAAAGGAATATATAGAACCTCCACCTTTTGATTTGACTTCTTCATATGCAGATTCTCACTGTTGCATTCCATTGATATTCGTGTTAACTCCAGGGGCTGATCCTACGGCTCTCCTGTTAAAATTTGCGGACGATCAAGGTTTCGGAGCTTCGAGATTGTACTCCTTATCGCTGGGACAAGGCCAAGGACCTATAGCCGTTAAATTAATCGACGAAGGGGTTAAAAATGGCACTTGGGTGGTGTTGCAAAATTGCCATTTGGCTAAGAGCTTTATGCCAACGCTAGAGAGAGTAATTTCTAGATATAATGCGCCAAGTGGTTTTCTCAATGGTTTCCTTACAGATTTGCGAGAACTTTACTGTAGACACCACGCATCCCGACTTCCGCTTGTGGTTAACATCATATCCGGCTGATCATTTTCCAGTGTTAGTACTGCAGAATGGTGTTAAAATGACCAACGAGCCGCCGAAAGGGCTTAGGGCAAACATCACCCGATCTTATCTCAGCGATCCCATATCAGATCCGGAATGGTTCGAGAGCTGCAAACAGGATGCCGTATTCAAGAAGCTGTTGTATGGTCTCTGCTTCTTCCACGCCCTGGTCCAGGAGAGAAGAAAATTCGGCCCGCTAGGCTGGAACATTCCGTATGAATTTAACGAAACGGATCTCAGAATCAGCGTGATGCAACTTCAGATGTTCCTCAATGAATACGCGGTAAATTCATGAAGTGCTTTTAGTTTTGGGGGTGGATGTTTATGCTTTTCGGTCACGTTTTAGGATATACAGTACGAAGCCCTGCGATATCTCACTGGTGAATGCAACTATGGCGGTAGGGTCACTGATGATTGGGATAGGAGATGTCTGAGGACGGTGTTGAATGTGTTCTATTGCAAAGAACTGGTGGAAACTGACAATTACCCATTTGACGAGTCAGGTAGCTATATACTCGTATTTAAAAATGATTGTCCCGTACCTATACCATTCATCCGATTGGGATGCATCTTTAGTGAATTTTTTTGTGCACTCCTGAGTTAGTAAATTTATGCTGCTAATTTTTAAAACCACCATGACAGTTGGAATGAGAGTTTGGTTAAGCATAGGGAAATAAATTTGGCATTTCGTTCTCACAATAGATTTAATGTTTACCAGAACGAATAAACGTCAGCGAAATGCTTTAATGATGATAATTATAACAAACATTTGGTTAAGTACCCTGGCATCAGTCTGATATAATGACATCTGGAATAATTGTTAGATTTTAGCATTGCCTGTCACGTAATGGACTTTCTTGGACAAGTAAGACTTAAAAATAGACCTATCAAACTGTTTGAAAACACATAAAAATGCATTGGAGATTTTTAAGTATTAAAATTCATTCAGCAGGATCTGGTTGATAACCTATCCAAGTCTTTAAATTCCAATTCTTATCAGTTCATATTTAGTGAAGGGATATTCTTCGTTGATATGTTTTACCAATCCAACAAAAAATTACACCACCAATCGCATGGTCAAATCTGAGACTATTCAAGTTGCATCAAATTTCTGTATGATAGGTACAGTTACGGACAAATAAAAGTGGGACAGTTTTTTTGCCTAACGTGCTGGATTTTGAAAAACAAACGTCAATAAATGATGTCAGAAAAATTGGTTAAGTTATTGTCAAAAAACACAAAGCAAGACGAAAATGGACTAACTATGGTTTATTCAAAAACACATTATCTCTTAATTATTTTATTTTGTTAATATTTAGTCATTGCACCATTTCGATTTATAACATCTGCTACTATTCGCGGCATAGAATTAAATAAACTTAAACAGTATTGGTCCGAATTATCATCCTACGCATTATTAATTGTTTCCAATAAGTCTCGCACATTTTGTGGTCGAATATTTCTTCTTTGAATACTGCGAGCCAATAGTTTTAGTCATTTTGCATTAGCAATTATTCTTGGCTTATCAACAATATTAATGACATTGGGACTACTATGTTCTATTCGGTAAAATTTTAAAAGCCAGCAATAACAACTAAAATAAAGCAAAATTTTATGTAAGAGTTGTCCTACTTTTTTCTGGCCGTAACTGTTTATAAGGGAATGTGTGAAGTTAGCCCCACTTTTTTCGAATATCGGAAATATGACGGTAGTTCAAGGTTGTTCTAGGTTTGTTCTAATTTGTTCCAAAGTATTTCAAAATAAAAGTCAAAATTGGCCGAGATAAATGACAAAAAGCGATTTTTTCACCCAGCCCCCTTTTTTAAAAATTCAAATTCTGATGGTTGTTCCAGGTTGTTCTGGTTGTTCTAAACATTGTTCCAAAGAATCTCGAAAAAAAATCAAAATTGGCCGAGATAATGGGAAAAAACGAATTTTTGCCAGCTCCCTTTTTCCTGAAAACTGTAATTCTGTCGACTGTTCTAGGTTGCTCTAAGTTTGTTTTAAATTGTTCCAAAATATTTCAAAGAAAAAATCAAAATCAGACAAGAAAATGGGAAAAAACGAAAGCAAAATTATGCAGTCAGACCAAGTTTTTGCAAAAATTTTAATACATCAGAAACGTATCTCATATATCAAAAGATATTGCAAAAAAACTATATCCAAAAGTGAGAAGTTACCGCTCTTTTTTTGAAAATCGAAATTCTGACGGTTGTTCTAGGTTTGTTTTAAATTGTTCCAAAGTATTTCACAGAAAAAATCATAATTGGCCGAGATAATAGGGAAAAACGATTTTTTCACAGCCCCCCTTTTTGCGAAAATTAAAATTCTGACGGTTGTTCCATGTAATTCTAGTTTGTTCTAAACATTATTTTAATACATCAGAAACCTATCTCTTATATATCAAAAGATATTACAAGAAAACTATTTCCAAAAGTGATAAATTAGCCCCCCTTTTTTCAAAAATCGAAATTCTGACGGTTGTTCTAGGTTTGTTCTCAATTGTTCCAAAGTATTTCAAAAAATAAATCACAATTGGTCAAAAATATAAAAAAACAATTTTTTTTCAGCGCCCGCCCCTTTTCTCGAAATCTATATTCTGACGATTGTTCCAGGTTGTTCTAGGTTTGTTCTCAATTGTTCCAAAGTATTTAAAAAAATAAATCATAATTGGTCAAAAATTTAAAAAGAAACAATTTTTTGCCAGCGCCCGCCTCTTTTCTCGAAATCTATATTCTGACGGTTGTTCCAGGCTGTTCTAGGTTTGTTCTCAATTGTTCCAAAGTATTTCAAAAAATAAATCATAATTGGTCAAAAATTAAAAAAAAAACATTTTTTTGCCAGCGCCCGCCCCTTTTCTCGAAATCTATATTCTCACGGTTGTTCCAGGTTATTCTAGGTTTGTTCTCAATTGTTCCAAAGTATTTAAAAAAATAAATCATAATTGGTCAAAAATTTAAAAAGAAACAATTTTTTGCCAGCGCTCGCCCCTTTTCTCGAAATCTATATTCTCACGGTTGTTCCAGGTTATTCTAGGTTTGTTCTCAATTGTTCCAAAGTATTTAAAAAAATAAATCATAATTGGTCAAAAATTTAAAAAGAAACAATTTTTTGCCAGCGCTCGCCCCTTTTCTCGAAATCTATATTCTGACGGTTGTTTCAGGTTGTTCTAGGTTTGTTCTCAATTGTTCCAAAGTATTTCAAAGAAAAAATCGGAAATCGGAAATAACCTGGAACAACCTTCAGATATCCGATATTCGAAAAAAGGTGGGCTAACTTCACACACTCTACATAAGGTACGTACTTTAACTGAAGGATCGATCATTATCTCTTCACGCAATATATTCACAATTTAATTTCAAATGGTGCATTAAGAAAATCATCTTTTCGAATTGGTTTGCGGATATGAAACTGTACAAAGGTAAATTCCGAAGATTTTGAACGATTGAAAATATATCCGTAGAGTTTTAATTTTTATTCCTGCCATGCTTTAAAGCTAACTTATGTTCTTAATACATGAGTATATATGTGCGACGTGAAATTTAATTTAATAATGCTTAGTTCGCTTTAGTAGCATGTGCAATATGCATCCAAAGCATTGAAAAGAGCATTAGTGACTTTTTCAGCAATTTAGGTTTTGAAACTAATTTTGTCCCTAACTCATAAGGAAGTATCAGCACACAAAGGGAATTGCTTAAAAACCATTTCGGTAGATAATGTTGTCTTTATCAGCTATAGCACACAATATTCAAGTACCAGTTTAACTGGCTTACTTCAGCGATGGAATAATACCAAGAAGTCAAGGGTAACTTTTAATTTTCTTGTTATTAGGTGTATACTATTGTCCTGCTGAAAGGGAATATGACGCTTTCATGAACTACACGAAATCGTTACCGCTGATCACGCCACCTGGCGTCTTCGGCATGAACGAGAATGCAGATATGATGAAGGATCAACAGGAAACGAATCTGATGTTCTCGACCATTTTACTGACACAGGTGTGACGAATATTTTAAAAGAGCTTCTGGAAGTATGAAGTATGTGTATACTACATAGGAGGATGTATTGAAAAATTCTTAGCCTATTATAGAAGCAAACAAAATTTTAAAGAAAAATATGTTATTATTCAACATACTCTCCTCTTAATTGGATGCATTTATTACAACGACCCTGCAACGCCTCTAGACCTTTCAAAAAGGAATTTTTATTTTATTTAGCTTCTATCACCTCTTCGTTGGAAGAAAATTTACGACCTTTTAAACTTTTTTTAGTTGAGGAAAGACATGACAGTCGGACGGAGCCAGATCTGGTCAATAAGGGGGTTTTTGAGTAATTCGAATCCTAAATCACAAATTGTTTGCATAGCAACATGCGATTTGTGCACAGGTCCATTGTCGTGCATAAACAACATACCTTTGGACAACTTTTCCTGTCTTCTCTTCATATTCTTTTCTCGTAGAGTGGTCAGTAACGTCGAATAGTAATTCCCAGTTATTGTACTACCCTTATCCAGAAAATAAATCATGATTGCTCCATGGCAATCCCAAAAAGCTGAAGCAAGAACTTTTCCGGCAGTTTTTTTAAACACGAAACTTTTTAGGCCTTAGAGAACCAGAGTGTCTCCATTCCATCAATTGCTGCTTTGTTTCTGGGTCGTAGAAATGTACCCAAGTTTCATCCATAGTAGCAATACGACTTAAGAAGTCTTCATCTTTTTCAAACCGAGCATAGATCGAATGCGATACTACCACTCTTGCACGCTTCTGGTCATCCATTCTGCAGAAATTTTGCTGCTGGGGATCCATTCTGCAGAAATTTTTCTCATGTCGAAATCGACGTGAACTATATGATGGACGCGACCAAATAAAATATTCAGTGCCCCAGATATTAGTTTTAGCCCAATTCGACGGTCTGACAAAATCATGTTCAATCTCCTTACTTCCTAACCTATTCAAATACAGGTACTTGATGATGGCTAGATACTCCAATTTTTCTATTTTCACAATTTCGGTCGACATTCTTTTTTTTTAGTGCGCAACTTTGGTTTGACTTTTTGACGTGAAACTTTTCATTGACACTTCTAATAGGTTATGTTTTGTTGCTATGGTATCGCAATATTTTCTTTATCCACGGAACCGGTCAAGGCTAATTAGATATCAATACATCCTCGTATCTATTTTGTATTTAACTTTGAATAATATTAAGTCACCATATGCTTTGTTTATGGCTTAACGTGCGTAGGACAGAACGGTAGGTGAATAAAATAGAATAAAATGTAGAATATTTGCAAATGAATTTTTATTGTTATGCTGTCGGGTATATACCAACAAGTAGGACCTGGTGAAACTTAGAGTAAGTATTTTCATTTGTATACTCTATATTATTATCAACAATTGTTAGAGTAATTATTTCTTGCGAGAAAAATAATGTGAACTTTGAATTGGCGGGTTGTGGTAAACGTTTAAAGAAGCTGTTTAGGTGGACATTAAATGTTTTTGACTAAATTGACTCACCAAAAGATGAGAAAGTAAGCAATTGCATTTGTTTGTTAAAGCGGTGCTGATAAAATCAAAAGGTCGAAGTATATATCCATTATTGGACGACATAGTTTCTTTGCTTTTCTTTTTATCGTTATGGAATTGTGTGGTGTTTTAACATAATATGAACTGCCATGTTATATGCTTTTATAGTTGCTGTTGATTACTTCTTGACTTCCGGATTGAAGCCGCGTCGTCGTCTCTAATTATGTTCCCACGTTTCATCTACCATCCCAAGGAACATTTTCAGGGCTATTAATTCTTCTGCAAGTATCTGAAATTTATAGTACTTCTAGTTTAGACAGCAAAAATAAAGACGATGACGTGCTTTCTATCCACGAGTAATCTGTTTTCAACTTATTTAGTGCTTAGAGACATTGGCTTTACGTATTTGTATTTATAGTTATTCAAAATTCAAAAACCAACATTTATGATTAAAATACTAAATTTTCATGCTTGCATTAGGATCTAAAGCGAGAACGGGTGAGTTATAATGTTTCCCTACCTCCAATACTACCGCGATATCATAAAGTTTCTAGGACGTTGATGGCATTGAAATAGAAAATATATGTCTGAACTTAATCTAGGTATTATATTTTAAGGATATGTGAACAATGGAAAAATAGAAGATTTTAGATGCAAGATATTTTTGTTGATTTTAAATTTGGAGAAAACCTTTCAACGTCAACTTATGAAGAATTTAATAATATACCCCGCTGAAGAATCAAATTTAGAAAAAAATTATCGGATTAAAGAAAATATTAAAAACAAGTTTTCTTAAAAATCTTTCGGAAGAGATTTGTTTGCTTGGGTTCACGTTATAAATTGAATAAAAAGCTTCCCCGCTCTGCACTTATTTTTCGTACGACTATTCTTTACTTTGTTTTAAATGAATATAAAGTAAATTAAAATTAGGCAACCCACATTACAATGAATTGTTATTCTAGTAAAAATCGTTCCCGCGGTTACGAATGTGTAAATATTTGGTCATAAAGGAATTTTTATTCGCTTAAATATTGAGTTATTATTTCAAATATTTATTATTTATTCCCTATGTGTAATAAGTACTCGGACATCCTTGGCTTATTAAAGTATGTGCTATGCTACCAATATTACATTTCCGATCCACTATATAGGATCCTAGCTTATTGTTTTGTTTTATCTTTAAATCAAATGACATATTTATTGATGACACTGTGAAAATAGTTTTCAAAAGTTAAGGTTGTGTTTCGAGTATGATAATATGGCTTAAGTTCAGACATATATTGAAATGCCATCTTCGTCCTAGAAACTTTATGATATCACGCTACAATAGAAACCGGTTGCTTCTAGTTTTTAATTCATAATTTTTTTTTAAATATTTATTTAATCTCAATCTTTTATTTAGGATGCCATGTCTGTCGAGGGTGGAGGAAAATCACCAGACGATCTAGTCAACGAGGTCGCATCTGATATCTTGGCAAAATTACCCGATAACTTTGACCGGGAATCGGCCATGGAAAAATATCCAACCTCATACTCACAAAGCATGAATACCGTATTAGTACAGGAAATGGGCAGGTTTAACAAACTATTATCGACAGTCAGACAAAGTTTGAAGAACGTGCAGAAAGCAATAAAAGGTTGGACACACGTCTTTGTTTTATTAGGATACGCAGGATTGCTCTGACATTTTTATGATTCAGGTTTGATTGTGATGAATCAGGATTTGGAAGAAGTGGTCACTAGCATATTGACGGGAAAGATTCCACAAATGTGGGCGAAAAATTCGTACCCATCACTGAAACCTTTGGGAAGTTACGTCAATGATTTTCTCCAAAGATTGTCCTTTTTGCAGGTATGAATTTTGAAATATGAAAAAACATATATTTTACACATTTATCTATTGGTTATTTCTGTAACCAATGAATAATATTAAATTTATCTTCAATGCAGAAATGGTATGACGAAGGTCCACCGATAACATTCTGGGTTTCCGGTTTCTATTTCACTCAAGCTTTTCTCACTGGAGCACAACAAAACTACGCAAGAAAGTATACCATTCCCATTGATTTGCTGTCATTCGATTATGAAGTGAGTAATTTTACTTGTGTTCTTTTTCAAAAGCTACTACAGACTAAGGTCATTGGTAGAGACGTGATAAGGCAACTTATATAGTTAATGGACCTTGACAACAAACGATATGCTTGTTATTTTTAGGTTATAAAAGGGGAACACTTCACTAGCGCACCAGAAGATGGCGTTTACGTTTACGGATTATATTTGGACGGTGCACGTTGGAACGACGCCCGAATGATTTTGGACGAATCATTGCCCAAGGTGTTGTACAGCTCTGTACCTTACGTGAGTGTTTCTTAAATTCGTATGTTATATTTAAATTATTTAATACGGGGATGTTCAGATATGGTTAAAACCGTTGAAGAGAGATGACCTCGTGGAGAGGAAAACATATACTTGTCCGGTTTATAAGACATCTGAACGCAAGGGAGTTTTGTCAACGACGGGGCATTCTACCAACTTCGTCATTGCGATGACACTGCCCACGGATAAACCTTCGGAGCATTGGATTATGCGCGGTGTTGCCATGTTATGTCAATTATCTCAGTGATGGTATTCGTTTTCGAATCTTTGATGTATTATTTTAATTTTTATTATATAGTTATATGATTTTCTATATGTACGAACATATAATATATAATAATAAAACATAAAAGTGAATTTTTCAGTAATTTATCCTTTAAGGCCGTTTGACACGACATACATTTTGTGATAAAATTTACAATAAAAAATATTTAAAAGAATATGCAATTTGACCTTGAAAGTTGTAAAATTAAATTGTAGAAATAAAAATAATACCTTTTGACACGATATGAAGAATTTATGGAAAAGTTTATGAGTGAGTATGCGCCATGCATGCGCATTTGAAGTTGCGTAACGAGTCTTGTTATTATTTTTTTGACGTTGAATAACCTCAAAAAGCTGTTTCTAGTGTTCTTACATTTTGTGCCAAGCTTAGAGTATGTTCTTGTATTGTGACTTGTGGAGGACAGGTGGTTAGGCATGGATATTGATAACTTAAACAAAGCAGCAATAATAACTGTTTGTATAATTATTAGGGAGCGGAATCGAGCGAGTCATGACTCATCGCCCATGGGCGCGCTATTGAAATGTTGTATTTTTAAAGAGGTTTTAATTTTATTTATATAATTGAATAACAAGTGGCTGGTGATTATAAAATACAAAATACCCTACTATTTGTTCATTTTCTCTTCTGTAAGACTTGTTCTCTTTGAATTAAGTACATCCTTGTAGATAGAAAACGTCCCTTCTACATCGCAACTGGTTATAGGTGCGTACTGGAAATATTCCTTTATTTCGGCGTATTTAGCATACACAATTGTCGCAATGTTATTAAACCTGGATTTCTATTAAAAACTGCGTCTAAGTCACTTGGAATTATTAATAGCCACATCTAATGTGGTTAATCCATTTTTACTTTCTTATACGTAGTATAAGGAAGTAATGTGAAATTTTCGACTTCGAGATTTTTGCAGATGTCCACGTTTTGAAGTCCCCTGATACCGAAAAAGATGTTTTTAAAAAATGTCTGTGTGTCTCTATGTGACCACGATAACCGCTGTAGATATCAATTCCAAATTTTGTATTTACGTGTCTAATCTCCCTCTTGAGACCTGAGTAGTTTTTCAGTAAAATCGGTAGACCGGAAGTAGCAGTTTACTTCAGTGAAAAAATTAAATTTTGCCAATATTTCGTCAACTACTAAATTTAAACAAATTTATAAAGAATTCATATGTACTTGAAATTAAAATTGAGAACAATTTTATTTAAAAAGTTTTTGGAAGCTGCTATCGGAAGTAGGTCTTTTACTCCTATCGAAAATCAGTTTTTTGCGAATATTTCGCATGTCATGCTATTTAGACAGGTACGTTACGGGTATAAAAGTATTTAAAACGTAATTTTCAATATCTTTTGTATAAAAACAATTTCAAAATTCAGACCGGAATTACCACTTTTACTCTTATCGAATAGCGATTTTTTGCGAATATGTCGTAAATTATGCATTCTGTATGTATTTATCAAGAATACAAAAGTATTTAGTGCTAGATTTGCAATATTTTTTGTATATATGAAATTTCAAAATTCGGACCGGAAGTAACACTTTTACTCTTAGGGAGTAGTCCTTTTCTCGAATATCTTGCTAAGTATGCATTCTATAGCGATTTATTAAGAGAACAGAAGTACTTAGAATAGGATTTTGAATAATTTTTGTGTAAAAAAAATATAGTATCTATAGTTTGAAACGCTCATACGTATAAGAAAGTCGTGTGGTGGCCACACCTCATTTTTTAATTTGAGATTCTATTTTCAAAATATGTCATTAGTTTAGGTAAATTTCCAAAGTGTTCCTGAAGGAATAACTGATTTTTAAATTTGGGATTTGTGTTAGTTCCTTGCACTCAGAAATACTTCGAGCATCGTCATTTAGACATGGAACGAAATTTTGTAAACTATCGAAATTCTCTGCATGAAAACTATTTCTGTGTATGTTTTAGCAAAGCTAAGTGACGATATTTTACATACTTTGCAATAAATTTCGGAATCACTGACAATTAATATTTATCTCAGAAAAAGTAACATAAACAACGTTCTAGATCTAAATAAATGATAACTAAAAATGTACGCGTATGTTATTGAAACATACATATTATATTGCGAAATATAAGGTAAATATAATAAATTTTAAAAACTCGTCACCCTTGTACCTACGCCGATGAAGAAAGGATTTTATTCATAAAATTCCTTATTTTATGGAAGTTTTTTCTCTGATTCTCTGGAGTAAACAGATGTTACAGTTCGCCCTATGAATTAGTGCTATTCAGATATAATGTAAACAACACGCAGTTGTTTACATTATTTCTTTTCACTGTTGTGGCTCCGTGGTAGTTTAGCTCGCTCGATTCCGCTCCCTAATAATTATGATAGCTGCTGTTGTAAAAATGAGAAATAAATGCAATGAGCGAAGAATTTGGGCTCGAAAATGGTTAAAAAGAAGAAATAACGGGCAGGGAATATTAAATATGTTAAATACTGAATTAAAAATTGAAGACCCTACTGCATATAAATTTTTTTAAGAATGACTGCTATCCAGTTTGAATCTTCATTAAGGCTGTATTACACTTATCAATTTTCTGACCAAGTTTTTTGAGAAATAAAAGAAATAATAACTTTACCGAAGATTTTTGTTCGATATTGAATATAAAAATAACTGCACAAGAGGTGCAAAATTAATAATAAATATAAAAAATAATTTAGGCACACAATTCTTTCAAGAAGTATCAAAAAGTATTAAGAGGAGCGTTTACCTATCGAAAATTAAGGCATCGCCGATGTAATTTTGACCATTTTTCGAAGTCTCTCAAGAACTTCTCGGTAAAAATGTTGATTAACCATTTGGCCATCAGACACAAACTCTTTGTGAATGATTCTTTGGCTATTAAAAAAACAAATCAGCATGCATTTGATTTTTGGCTTCCTCATTCTTCATTTTTTGGCCTTGGAGACGTTGCGCTTGGTTTCTGGGTCATACTGAAACACCCAAGTCTCGTCACCTGTATTGACACGTTCCAGATAATGATCGTTTTCAATCGCTCCCAAAAAGTCAATGCATGTGCATTCCTTTCTGATGTCTTTTTGCTCTTGTGAAAGATTTTTCGGAACCATTTTTGCACAGATTTTTCTCATCTCCAATTCATTGGCCAAAATTTGATGAACGGTTGTATGAGTCAAATTCGACTTTTCACCGATCATTCGGACTGTCAAACGACAATCTGAACGCACGAGATCGCGGATTCTGCCAACATTTTCATTATTTCTTGAAGAAGAAGGCCTTCCGCTGCGAGACTCGTCTACAGTTGAATCTCTTCCTTCTGAAATTGCCTTAAACCACCTAAAAACCTGGGCTCTCGACAAAACCACTGTTTCCCTAGGCTTGACGCAATCTTCCAAACGCTTCCGTTGCACTGTGTCCAAGTCTGAAGCAGAACCTGATAGCACAACGTTGTTCGAAATTGATGTCGCTCATTTTTAGAACGCACTAAAAAAACCTTTCTCACAAAAAATGTACTACGAACAGCGCAACAACTCTAGCGTGTTCAAATTTGTACCAGACGCGTATCAGATGTTTATCTGCCTGCTCCTGTACTTGCCGCGTCCCCAGTGTTGCCAAATCGAGCACTAGAAAATCAGTCTCATTACTTATATGTTTATGAAATAAACGTATATCAATTAAAGGAATTAAACTGTGGATCTGAATAAAATCACGACGATTAACATTAAACTTAAAGCAGAAGACATAAAACAGTCTGCATTTTTTCGTAGTTCTTCTCTAAAAAAATATATGTTTTTATCAGTTAAACTTTGTACCCCAACAGAAAAAGATTCTGTTATGTGTCACCCTAAATTGCTATGCCATGAATATAACAAAAAGAAAATATAATTCTAAAGAAAAATTATATATATTCTAACAATACCTTTCTGGAGTATTAAATTTAATCATTAATGTATTCCATTTATTCTGCGCTTACCTTTGTGCGATATGGCAGAAAATTATTCTCGAAGCTAACACAATAAAACGCTTAATAACAGGTAGCAAGAAAGCAACAAGAGATGGAAAGAAAAGAAAGTAAATTTATGAATTGTATAATTTCCGTGCTCGTGGTGTTTGTAAAGAGATCAAAAAATTTTCATTCGCACTCCCGTATGCTGCATAATTACATCCCAGAGTGTACGTGATAAATATGGGCGTATACCCGAGTAGTTGCGCATTTTATTGTTATATTGATTCCATGTTTCCAAGGCAGTGACTGAGTGCAGCGGCACACAGGAGCAAGCAGCCAACTGTTCAGTCAGTTATTCATCCACTTTATCTCTCTCTTGTTTTAAGTATGAAAATCTACCTGCCGGTTTTACCTGACCGACCCCTTGCGCCAAAGCATCAACGCCACCATCACAGAAGCAGGAACAGCAGACAGAAATCACATTACTCGCCATCTATCTATCCATTTGTTGGGAAGTGAAAACCGGGAGTTAGTACTGGAAAATTCGATCTTTAATTTTATGCATTTATGCGCTCCGTTGATTGAAAATGTTTCTACGTAGTTATTCCGGGAAAATGAAGAAATTTCCTTCGTTTTCCGTTTTCCATTAGTGCACAATTAGGATTTGTATATTTGAAAATGCCGACCGCAATATTGTCATTTAACCCTAATTTCTAACTACGTTTGTTTCTAAATATAGAAAATTTCAATAAAACGTTGATTTATGTTTTTTATAATTTACTTTTTCTAATAATATTAAAGAATGAGTTCATTTCTAATCATATATATACAGGATGAGTCATCTAAGCGGATAAGGCCGATTATGCCTTTATGAGTAAAGATATTTCGAAGCGATTTTTTCCTTGTGATAGCTGTTCATTAGGAGCACATTTTAAAAATATTTTGAATTATACATAGTGTTCCATAACTTGGTGGCTAACCATAATTATAGTTTTTTAAATGGAACACCCTATATGTTATTTCATTTTACAGATAGTATAGGCCTAAAATTTTTCTGAAAAATTCAATGTTTGAATAAAATTATATTTCTCGAAAACGACGTATTAGATGAACAAAATTTTTTGCAGTATTGTTTACAATAAGAGGTCCTAATAGAAGCATGTTTTATTTTTTTTTACAGTTACAAACTGCATGTGCAGGAAACTGGATTAAAATTATATGACACGTTTTTGTATAAAAGTCAATTTTTTTAAATGGAACACCTGTATATCAGTTCATTTTTGAACTGTTTATTAAATTTCATGTCAGAAACATATAAGACGTTAATACTTTAAATGTGATTATTACTGAGCTACTGTCGTTTTTGATATGCTTTTGTTAGTTTTTGCAAAAAAGTCAATTTTTTCAAATGGAACACCTTATATATTATTTCATTTTTGAATTTCTTATTAAATTTCACATCAAAAACATGTAAGACGTTAATACTTTAAAAGTGACTATTACTGAGCTATTGTCTCTTTTTGATATAATTTTGTCAGTACTATATCAATTAAAACCACAAAACTGACAAAATTTTATTTTATAGCGACTGTCAATTGGTGCACTTTATATAGTTAGACAGAATAGTGATAATACTGACAATCTTGTGTTTTACATTTCTGTTATAAACCAGCATATCAAAATTAACATCCCAAGTTTACATCAATCTGTTATTATGTGTTTATTGCAAGCAAAATCCACCTGACAGATATGCTATCTGAGACACAATATACAAGGTCGATAAAAAGTTCCGCACATTGGCAATAATGTTTCAAATATAGGTAATTTCATTAAAAAACGTTGTTTTATAAATTATGTTGACAAACGAACAAAAAATACACCTTTGCGTAATTAACAAATCGTATTCATGTAAAATTGGATTACATTACAAAAAAAAAAAAAAAACTAGAAGCTATTATTGCTTCTAGTTAACAAATAAAATACATGAATAAGTGAAATAAAACGTTAAATATTAAGAATATTAACTCGTTCAGGCTATACACTAAATTGACTAAAAATGTCGTATAAATTATTGTTTATTATTTTTATCGATTCTCTGTATTGTAACGATTCTGCATCGTTAAATTAATAAATAAGTCAATATTGTACATATTTTTCATGCTATAGATATTCATTCATGATATGTATAATTTCTTTATTAATTTTCTCTTGATGTTTTATATGAAATCAAATGTTTCTTTTATATGTCTAATAACGATTTGGTAATTGATTTGAATTGTCTTGGCATTGGAGTATGTTAAATATTTTATCCGTTATTTAAAATTACAAGCACGAGTTAAATAGTCAATACTATGATTTTTCCGTAATAAATCAAACGTGAGTCTGATATCCGTATATATGTGTAATAGAAATTTTTCAGAATTGTTATATTAAATTTGCTTGATTATTTGAAGATGTTCTCTCAAGCATAATGTTCATTAAATGTTCCGTAAAGCTAAACTTTGTAAAAAGTAAAATTAACTTGTGATGAAAGTAAAACCAGACTTTGTTAAAATAAGACAAATTTTCGATAAAGTAAAACCAGACGTCGGCGTCGTCGTTAAAATAAAATTAATTTTCGGTAAAAGAAACCTAAGTTTTGTCGAAGTAAAACTAATTCTTATTAAAGTAAAGCTAAACTTAGCTATATATTGAAACTATCGAACATAACCTACATAGAGGTTATGTTCGAATGTTACATGTCATTTCCCGAATTGTATTTTTCTTTCTTTATAGGACAATTTTATTCTTTGTAAATATATTCCATTGGAAACTAGATGTATGTTCAATATATGTAACTGTATAAATTGTGTGTGTATACTGTACCTCTCATGAAACATTGTTAAATAAAGCTAATTAAAATACACGCGTGTTTCTATTTTCAAAGTCAATAAGCAATAATGAGAAGCAATGAACTACTAAGAATGAATACTCACCTGTAAAGTGCGTTTTTTCAATATACCACTGTAAAGCTACCCGTAAAAGTGGTTTTCTTTTGGCACAATTAATAAGCACATCACCTTCACCGCTAATTAAAACTTCATTTCATTGCCAGAAAAGAGCTGAGGTGTAAGCTGCCGGGGTTCACGTCAAAGGGATATCGTAACGGCGAGACGCCTTACGATATAGGTAACTAGATGTGCGTCCGATTTTAAATGCCAAGAGATATAATTTTTGTATGCGCTTGCTACCTAAGTTAGTTATATAATTAATTAAAAGTAATTATTGTGGATTAGCCCACATATAGAAGCAAGCAGATTATAGTATTTATTCAAATCATTTCGTTTGCTGAAAGTATGGTTAAAGCTAAACGATTTGCAAATCCCGAAAGGCAATTTTTTAATATTTCACTGGAACAATTTGCAGTATGAGTTGATTGTTGTATTATTTCCGCAGTATGACGTACTTCAGTTAAATATAAAAAGAAACAATTGTTTGAATATCTGCTGTCTCTTTTAATTGCTATAGGATATGTCTTTTAATCAGTCCTTACTAAAAACAAATAAAAAGTTATCTACGCAAGCATAAAATATACACACATATACTCTTCGGCCAGGACCGAATTTCAATCATTCATCCTGTTTACAAAACTAACAAAGGAAAGCGCTACAGAACCCCTTTTATAAATCAATTATCAATACTTGGACGGCAATTATTAATGTGTATCTTCCAAGACGTAGGCTGTTTCGTTGAAGCTACTACAGTTGCATCCCACCCCTCCCACCCGATTGACGACAGAGATTCATTAAATTCCATCCGTCTTGTCTTGTTTTATTTGATTTTTCCGGGGAGGGACCTCTCCAGCCCCACGGGGGAGAGGAAATCGAGGATGAACTCATCACGAGAAAGAAGTAATATATTCGGTCGAACGGGTAATGTTTGATGTTCGGTTGGCTGCATTTAGAGATAAGATTGCGAAGAACGGCACATAGCTGGTTGGTCGGTGGTTCCAACGTGCTGTTGTCGTCTTAGGTTTTTTTTATTCCTGTCAGGATTTTTCACCACACATTATATATATAAGAAAAGGAAAGCTAATAACGACCTGGTATTTTTGATAATTTAACATTATAACGAGTGATCCAGTGAAGCGGTTAAACATCTATTATTGGTATCTAATAATGTACAGAGATATCAACAATTCCTGTAGACCACGTGACTACCAAATTAGGCAACCCAATTAACAGCAGTTGGTAGTATTGAATGTTTTATGTAAAATATGGTTAAAAGTGTCAACAATGACAGCAGTATTTGTGAATAAAATGTACGCTACTGTCAAATACTAGCGATACGCGAACCTCATAAACGTATGAACACGAAAATCACCAGATTTTAGAAAATTACTGATCACGTGGTCTACAATCTTTCTCGATAGCACTGTAGATAGCAAGAAATTTTTGATACAATAATTGTAGATAAGTATGAATTCACAATTTAAAACTTTTTTGTTTTATACAAAGTGTTTCACAGCGACGAACTAATACAAACTTATATTTTTTTAAATGAATTTTTGCACACTTTATGATAGCTCTTTCAGAGATGATTAAACTAACTAACATCAACTTATATTAGTGTATGTTCAACTCTTTCCGATATGGGCTGGATTAGCAAAGATATAATTTCAGTACATGAATTTATCTTTATTAGGACATTATTTACAATTACATACCATTCGCTAAAGTTAAAAATTCTAAAAAAATTAAGTAGAACATCTTATATATACATGCTACTGAAAAGTACTAAAAATTTACTATTTAAAAACCTACCTCCTTGCTTTCCGAAAAAAGTGAAATATAGATTGATTATCGTATTACTTCCGCAGTATGACGTGGGTACGTAGTTTATTTATACGTCAATAACTCCTCTCGTATTAATATTTGTTATAATCTAAGTTAGTAGGTATTAAAAGTAATTAAAAGTTATAGAACCTACCGTAAAAATTCGACTGACCAAACCCGATGTGTTTTGAGATAGCTACACTCCTTTTTTGCACAAAATACTATCTAATTAAATTAATTATAAATTTCACATAACGACACGACAACTGTTATTGTTAGATGGGAGTACGAGTAAGAGTAGGCGGGGGATATCGACGGTACGCTTAACTAATATGGCCTGTCGCGAGTACAGAGTGGCATACTCATACGGCGCTAAATTTGTAGTATGTTATTTACAAAATATACAAATATAATAGAAAATTATTAATTTATACCTGCCAAAGACATGCATAGGTGAATCACTATTCTAGTAAATATCATATGTTGGCTTCTAAACCGTATATCATAACATTCCTTGAAAAAGTTATTATTATTATTACGAGTGATTACAGTTAACATAATTAAATGTTGTGCATATAGATACATGAAATATACAAGTTTGCTAATGGCAACACACACACACACTATAAGCGGACCGTGGCGTGTCAGAAGTCGGAATTTATAATAGCAAAACTTTTGAATAATTAAACGTTATAGCAACATATGATTCGGAGTGTTATCTGTAGTATTACTGTTATGCTTAGTCCTTCATTAAGTAACGATTCGGCAGAAGATTATTCTGATTGATAATTTAAAGGATCTAATTGGCAGGTGGAACACACGTCCAATTAACGGTGGATAATCACTGGTAAATTGGAAACCAAATAGCAGATATAAGGCACGGCTGATTAGCGGCGGATTATAGCAAAAAAGACAGACCGAAAGGGCGTACTTCAAGATCCGATTCGAACGGCAGAGCAAAAAAAAGACTCTCAAATTAACTTTACATCAAAACTTCTTCCGCTTTGATAGGAACCAAACGATATAAATTATAATAACAAATCTTTATTTTGAATAGAACGCTTCTTTTGATTACGTGAACATCTCATACAGCCCATAATCGGTTTTCAATGATTAATCGTCATTTCATTGCAATATTTCGAAAAGTAAAATATTTGACAAAAAATCTCAGAAACAGTTAAAAATCGACTTATACAAATTAATATCAGTTTAATCACCTACTAAAGGGCAATTTGATTCATCGTTGTCGTCCATTCTGTATAAATGAAAATAATTTTGAATTTTTTAGAAATTGTTCGTTTTTTGTTGGAGCATCTGGTATAATAAAAAAAAGATGTTGAGATAAAATTTATTACGTAATCTGGATAGCCATGAATATGACATATTAAAATAACAATATGTTAATTTAATACAGAACTTGTCGATAATCACAAGCTGTAAAATTCAAAAATATTTTCATTACTACATAAGCCTCATTCCTTCCTATCTATCTCATATTCAATCTTTAATGATATCATACGTGTAATGATATTTTTAATTTTTATGTCGCTCTAACTGACAAGGATGTAAAACCGCTTTTGAGCAGGGCAGCTATATCAAAAAACCATTAATTAAGAGTGTACGAGTAATAATTTTATACGTAGTCTTTGTTGTCGGTGTGTATCTCGCTGAAACTCCTACACCCTTAGGGTGCACGCCAAAATCAATAGGGATCGTGGCGGTGGTACTGATGCTGTTCTGACTTATGATACATCACCCCGTTTTCATCCTGACGATCCTTCATGTGTGTGCTGCGTATATATGTATATTTATATACATACGTTAAAGCAAGTACATATGTAAACGCAGTACATAGACATGAACGTGGATATATTTGGAGTTTTTATTAGATGTCTCATTAAAATTTATAAGTAGAGAACATACTTTAACGATATGAAAACAGAATAATGTTTGTTTTACATACATTATATATTTTTTCGTCCATTATTAATTTATACGGTTCTTTTCCGCTTGTAATGTTGGTATTATTTCATTATTTCAATTGTCGAATGTATATTAATATTTATTTTACTTTAACTTTACATTACAGAAAAGAAGAATGCCTAGACTATGGTAGATTCTGTCTCAAAAGTATACCGAGTGTCTGCTTAAGCTGGGTTATCGGCCATATCTCGGCAACCGTTTACCGCACAACCTGGCGGAAAAAAATTTTGATAGTAAAACGGACTACGGAAATTTCAACAAAAATATTTTTAAGTTTTCAAAATGATCGCAAGCGGGCGCAATTCTCAAGGTTAATTTAAAATTCGATAATTTTTCATTTAATTCTAGATTAAAATTTTTACTATCAACATTTTCAGACGTTTTTATACAATTTTCATTTGAAACTTTTTGATCTAACTAAATATAATTTTATACAAACATTGATTTTTTCAGAAAAATCGGAATAAGTCGAAAACTTTAGACTTTAAGCCTATATTATCTTATTAATTTTTGACTAAAAATTATATTGGGAAAACAAAAATGTAATAATATATAGGATGGTCCATTTAAAAAACTATAACTATGGTCAGCCACCAAGTTATGGAACACTCTGTATAACACAAAATAATTTTAAAATGTGCAGCTATCAAAAGAAAAAAGGCATAATCGGCCTTACCCGCGGAGATGACTCACCATGTATATAATATAGATGATATAATAAAAGTATTCTATTAACATATTGCTGTGAACCTTGCGTTTAAATAAAATTTATATAATTTATTTATTTATTTGTTAAATAAATAAATAAAATTGAAGTTTGTGCTAGCTCTATAGGCAAAACAGCATAATTCATTATCTCTCGTGGGTTCTACTGTGATTTACTTCTTTCCTTACTTGTTTCACTTTCGTTATTATTGTGATGTTGTGTGGGATAGGGTTATAAATAATTATGACACCAGATTACTCATGTGAAAAATGTATTATATACTTATTGATTACAATAGGTAAAATTTATTATTGACTGTATATTATTTATTTTATTTATTTATTTACAATTCTTACAAGTAACAGTTTTCACAATAATATCGTGTTCGTTCATTTTAATATGTATTCAATCAATACAGGGTTTCTCCGCTTTCACTCTTTTCTTACGAAGGCCTGTATATTTGGGCCAAATTATATTGACTTGATAATGAAGGTACTGACTAATCGGCTTTATGCAAACATTCACACGTACTACATAAAGCTTGGATCAATCACCACCCCAGATACATTCCTAATGCATCACAAACTAATTGTCTAAACCTCTATTCTCACGGAGACTTTAGATTCTTAGTGCGAAGCGTTTAGGCGTTCCTGTTTATAAAAGTTTGAATATTGTTCAAAGCAGTACTTACTAAGGTCTTTCTTAATGAACACTGGTCCGTTGTGCAAGTATTCGCACACAGTACACTATTAAGACTAGTGTTCTTAATTTTTAATTAAAATTGTGTCCCTATATTTACGTTCTATTATTTAAATAACTAAGTATTAAAAGAAATGGAGTGTTTAGAGAGAACCTGTATATTTTTGATTGAATTTAATAGTTATAACAATATTATTTACTACTCACTGCGTAGATTCATATAATTCCTCGAATTCTTGTTGAAATTGGTTTTCCATTTTTGTGGATTCTTCTCTCATTGGAATCTTCTATAAATTAAATGATGACGCTCACTTTTTGCAAATATGGCGACCAGAAAACAATTGGAAATTATTCCTGTAGAAGCGTATATGCTTCTTGTTTGTTTGTGAATTGTTAGGTAATTTATTTATTTATTTATTCTGCGGTAATAATGGTAAGCGTGTAACAACTCCACTTAACCATTACTCGCTCAACACGTAGATGTATTATTTACTTCAAGAGACGCTATTACTTTGTTGTGAATTAGAAGTTTTTAATGTCACAGGAACCAGCTAACAACTAACTAATTTTCTGTTCCGACGCGCTTTTTATAGTTGAAAATAAATGCCACTCGCTATTTGATTGTTTTGCGGACTTTTATTTTTGAATTGTTCGTTGTAGCGCCTCTAGCGGATATCTCGACATTTATGCCTTGTCTCTTCTTCCTCTTGTCGTATTTTAGGTTGGTATTTATTTTAGTATGTTCGTTCCTGACATTTGATGTCTTCTACATTCACCAACGACAGTATTTGTTGTTGTTCCATTTATTTATATCTAATGTGCAGTAAGTATATTGATATTTATTTTGATGTTTTTCTTACGTTATTTTATTCGTTTATTGCTATCGTAAACATTCATTGTACTTATAAATATATTCATTGCTACTTTCGTTGTTTCGTAGGTACATTCTTCGACCAAGCGCTAACCTTACTCGTATTTTTGTTCTGGTGCTTTTAATCGGAAAGAATGGAAAGAAATTGGATATTGTTTCGATCGTCAGTCCCTCCGTTTGCTCCGTTCTTTGTTTGAACTATCTCACCGTCCGTGGAGAGTTTTGTATGTTTAATATGCTGTAATAAATCATTGCTTTTTTATATTAATGCTGCTTATTCCTTTGGTTACAGATGTTCGTTTGTATGTGCACTAGGTTTGAAACCATGAAGAGGATTGCAATTATTCGCATTACAATGAGAATTGATACTTTTGTTGTATATATTAGAAATGTTATACGATTCTGTGATGTTCTTTATGATATACTTTATCTTAATATCCTTTTCAACGCAAATGTATGTATTTTATTTTTAAGTTACTTGAGTGCATTAAGCCTCTTCATATACATTACGAGCATATCTTATTTTATTCTCTGAGTATAGTTTAATTGCTTTTCAATGATTGACTCTTATAATTGTTCCGTTAGTTAACATCACTCTTTCACGGTTGTTGGTCTTAAGAGTCTTTCCATTTTTAAATGTAGGTTCTTTGCATAATATACTCAGAGCTCTTTTTGTTCCTAACTTGTAGCCAGGTTCTTTATTTTCAAATTTAAATGTTATCTCGGGTTTTTCACTTCTGAAAATAAATATTCATTTGTGTCATTGACTGTTATTGTTGAGGTTTTTCCTCACTTATTTCTAAATGATATGTATATATATATAATCTTAATTAAAATACTTATATTCTATGTGCATACCTGTGTTATCGTATGATCGAATAAATTTTTATTTTAAAATAAATATTTCTTAAACTATAAGTGAGTTTTCTTATTGCTAATATTGATTTAAATACACGAGTATATCTTAGTGTCAACGTTAATTATATCTACTTCTAACATTTTATGATTATATACAATATTGTTTTAATTTCTAAAGTAAAGTTCACGGCAATATGTGTTTTAGTTTAAATAATTAAAAATAGTTATTTACGAGCCAAGTGCGGGAAGACTATTCTCCCGCATGGCCGCACTTTGAAAGCACGAGCGACCGCAGGAAGCAAGTGCTTATAATTGCGCGAATGCGTGGAAGATGTCTTCTCGCAAGTGGTTTGTACAATATTTTTTGTACGAAAATTAAATTAAAAAAAAGTTACTGATTAATGTCATTAGTACCATACCTAACCTAAAATAGATAACCTAATTAATTTAAACATTTCATGTACGTAACTATTACTCATCTTTCCCTAAAATTAAGTTATTATATTCTTACACATGGCAAACATGAGGTATTTATTCTTATATAGTACATTTATTGCGTTTTTTGGTTTAATTACAATTTATTATGAACTGCCAAATGAATGTCGATGTGGTCCAATAGATGGCGCTTGAATGTCGCTTAAGATGTCGTCAAATAGATGGCGCCACAAATTTATTGGAAGAATTTTTAATTATTACTCTATTTCCCCAACTTTTAGTGAAGAATAGTCGAGGGAAGTAGTATTTTGTAGACTAAATTTTATTACTATCAAGTAAGATTTATTTTTTTAATGTCCCAAAGGGCCAGAGTTTTTTTCAATTTTTACAGTCGCCTCGACCGGGAAATACTCCTTGCTGGTCGAGCGATGCATGCGCCAAATGTCACTTTACAGGCGGTGAGTACAAAAAGAGTATTTTGTATTTTTTGCTTTCGATTTTTTATATAAAAAGGAAGTTGAAGTTAAATTAAAAAAAAAAATCTTATTCTTGTAAAATTTCATTTTATAGACTTGAACCCCCTCTATACACCAAATCCTTCAATTCTTCTTTGTAATATTATCTTGATCTTAGTTTCAATTATAATTTCTGTATTTAAACTACATATCTTGTTCTATGATAGCTCATCCCGATAAGCGAATTAGATCAATTACCTTGGACGTTCCGCTATTAAATTTATTTCAAACATTCTGACGTGCTGCCTCGCTCTCTAATCTAAAATCGACATCATACAAACTTACGGAAGAGTTCATCCGCATGGTGACATCGTGAGGATGAGTTCTGTGATGTGCGAGGGATGTGGACGCGCTAAGGTATTCTAATTTATGCATGAATTTAGTGGAGTAGGGTTATCCGGGATGGATTCCAGCCGACCTCTGCGATTTGACGATGGTTAGAGAGGGAACGGGTGGGATGCGTGGGCAGGAGTTAGGGCGCGGTAAGGGGACGACGGCGTGATTGCGTTTTTGAAAAATTATTGGTGAATTTATAAGTCTGTTTAGGGAGCTAATCTGCATGCATTACTACGGGAAAGTAATAAATTTCGAATGAGCTGGACTGTGGTACGGAAATTCATCGATGATTTCTAAAAGTGAAACCGCGAAATTTTTGATATACAGGGTATCGCAGCACATCCCGTCGGTTTATATACGAAAAGCAGTAAAATATGTTACGGCTAATTCTGCATTCTTAATTAAATTTAGATAGATGATTTGTTCCGTTTTATTATTGAATTGCAATAATTATGTTTTAAAGTTACGTTTGTCTCTGAAATTTTAATTGAAATTAGTTAGAAGATTTAATATATTTATTTCTATAATTTTATGTAGATAATGGGCTTTTCTTCGCCGTCCGGTTATGCTGCCCTTCTTTCTTTGTTGGTGTGTTGGTGGTTGGCATAAGTTCGCTAATTTTCCTTTGTATTAAAATTAGTTTTCGTTTAATCGTTTTTGGCGGTATTTGTTTCAAAAATTCTATTCTTAAGGGTGGGCTTTCCTTAAGAAAAATTCCCGAACGGCGTATGACGGGTTGCCTGAAATAAATTGAATATATTTACCGAGTTTAAAATGCCTGCATCTTTTACACGATGCAGATACCGGCTAGCAATATGAAGGGATATGCCTGGTCAACTGGAAAGCAAATAAATTTGGGATATTTGCCTCCTGCATTTATTGCATGAAAATATTGGTGCGGATATTTTCTTCGAAATTTGTTTTTGCTGTTTCTGAGTATTCTCCTGGCTTGTATTTATTTAGTTTTATTAAGATTCCCGATTTATGTAATTTTTAATTATTTTAATGATATTTGCCGAAATTAATTTGATATTAAGTTTTATTCTGCAATAAATATATAACTTAATTATTATTATTTATGATTAACAATTATTTAAGTTGTACTTCTTATTATTTCTCACCATGATTTGTATTTACTTTACATGTTGAGGCTCTGTAATAATATGAGTAATGTTTTAGAGAAAACTAAAATCTGCTAAAAAAACAGTGCCGGTGTTTCTTACAAAATGTAAAAATTTATATTCTCTAAATAGCACATGTTTTAAATTATTGAAAATTATATTCTTCACAGTCGACACTGGTATTGTTATGATTATTTATATCTTCAATAAAATATGCATTTGCCTCCGGCCCATAGTCGCGATCGTCCGTAGTTCCTGAATCTATTTTTTGTTTCCTATAAACAATTTTTCTTCTCATACCGTTTTTTTCCCACACTGTCGTATACATCCATATTTGGTCTGAAGCTTTGAGTGATATTTGCCCTTACAATTAAATGAAACTGCTGCCGCTTTGCAACGTGCACTGTAAGAATTACGTTGAATATAATACAATCTTTTTACCTCCTACAAATTTTGCAATGACTGAATTAAAAGATTCTACAATGTTGGCATCTACGTTTCCTATTAAAGATCTACTATTAGGCTGAGCCGACTTAAAGCGTTAATAAAGTTATCATACATATTAAAATTCTGAAATGTTTCAAACATATTGATCTCACCTTCATTAGATCCTTGACAAAAGTAAGAAGCACAATCCGAGTATTCACCAAAAATATGTCTTGATCCATTTATAATGTGACGTTGCAGTTTCACAATCTGGTTTGTTATTGTTAAGTTCGAACTTTTGTAATGTTCAATTGCTTTTGTCAAGGCCGCTCTGAATCTAAGTAATTTTTTTGTTATTAATTGTCCTATGTCCGAATTGAATTTAGGTTTTTTCAAACAGTCGCTAATTTTATTTATTACATAATATATGATTTCGGCACTCAATTTTTTCAATAATTTTTTGGGGACCGTAAGGAGCCATCTCACGTAGTTTTCTAAGAACGCTGCTATCACAGTCCCCTATTAATCTACCATAAATTACACCGTGCATTTCACCAGAATGTCGAAAACCTTCCGGAATAATTGGCGACTCCATGGCTGTTGACGACGAAGACCAATTTTTGTAGCATACGTGATTTTTAGATTCACCATATTTTGCACAAATTAAACAAAATTTGTTTTTTACGCCTACATACCACATTTTTTTCGCTCGCCATTAAACAATTGCTGTCACTCCTGATAAACTGCTGTAATTAGGCTTATGCGCTCGTTTGGCCCATGCTCCTTCACTTATTCACATATACAAAAAAAATCTAAAAACTGTCCTGTGGTCAAAATACAAAGTACAAATAAAACAAAAACAGGAAGGCACAACAAACTCAGATATTTAAATAAATGCTTTTGCCATCTAGAAAACTGAAATTTGTGTAACTTGCTGTCTAAAACCAATGCATCTTAGTTTGAAGAGTCCGGAAAATCTCTAAATTTCGTATCTTACAATGACATAAAGTTGTTTTTGTCAGATTTTAATTTTCTACAAACATTGTTCATATTATTAAAAAGCTTCAACATGTAAGGTTAAAAATAACAATAAGTCGTGCAACTTCATAATTAATAATAATAATGTATATTTATTGCTGAAGAAAACTGCATTTCTGAAATTCCATAAAGCCGAAACCTTGTCCTTGAAAAATAAAATACATTTTGAAAGCGAGAAGGATATCAAGGAACAGAAAAAGAGTCTAATAAAGTAGACACATCAATGTTATCACGTAATCAATCATAAATGAACACCGACAAATATCTGAAATATATTAAAATTTGCTTATATATATCAACCGCACGTATTTTCTTTTACAAATATGTTTAATGTATACTCAAACTTATGTATGAAATAATGAATACAACTTTATTTGGTGATCAAATTTAGTTCGAATCTTCCCTGTGACAAAATGTTTTATAATTTAATTTTGCTAATCAACTCCATCAATGCCGATTGGGAAGAATATAATATTCAACAATCCAAAACATCTGATTATTATAAAATATATATATTTACATTTTATTAAAAAACAAAACAGGCACTATTACTGTTACTGTTACAGCACAGAATTGTTTTTGTAATATTTTAGTTGACTACAACATTGCTCATATTATTAAGATTAAAAACCTTCAACATCTAAAGCAAAATATCACCGCCAGAAATTAAGTAACAAGTTAAATTTCATAATAATAACAACATATATTTATTCCAGACGAAGAATTAAATATCTAATACATTCTCCCAAATATCATTAAAATAATTAGAAAATAAAGCCGATATCTGAATGAAGCATTCGTTTACCTAAGGTAATAAAAAAAGGTGAAGATCTCTCTGTTTATATGATGTTCGGCTTAATACAGTCGACCAGGTATACCTTCCATATAGCTGGTGTTAGACATTACGAAAGTGTGAGTAAGAGGTTGAATTATGTGTTGCCTATTTGCCATTTATTAGTGCGGACTTTGTGATCATTCTCATTGGTTTCAAAGTAATTTTTTGGAGACCAGGGTTATTTTGACGAGTTCAGAATAAAAATATCTAGGTACTCACGATTCAAAAAAGTACTTTTTAAACAGAGTAAGCTTTATATCGCTATAAAACGAAAAAAATTCAAAGTGCTGTATTTTAACTATTTTTTAATATAATTGCAAATTTGAATCGTCAGTCGCTAGAACAAATATTTATTATTTCGTTCACGTAGCGGCAACTTTTTCAAGTGCCTTGATTTTTGCGATTTTTTGCGTTGAATTTGACCATTTTGTGGCATACGCCGATCAAGTAAAACCCCCCCTTAACTATCGTAATTATTCCGCAATTTTTCCGCTTTTACTTTCTTATACGTAGTATAAGGAAGTATTGTGATGATGAAAATTTTCGACCTCGAGATTTTTGCAGATGTCCACGTTTTGAAGTCCCCTGATACCAAAAAAGTGGTTTTTAAAAAATGTCTGTGTGTCTGTGTGTGTGTGTGTGTGTGTGTGTCTGTGTGTCTGTGTGTCTGTGTGTGTGTGTGTGACCACGATAGCGGTCAAACCGCTGTAGGTATCAATTTCAAATTTTGTATTTACGTGTGTAATCTCCCTCTTGAGATCTGATTAGTTTTTCAGTAAAATCGGTAGACCGGAAGTAGCAGTTTACTTCAGCGAAAAAATCGAATTTTACCAATATTTCGTCAACTACTAAATTTAAACAAATTTATAAAGAATTCATATATACTTAAAATTAAAATTGAGAATAATTTTATTTAAAAAGTTTTTCGAAATTCCTACCGGAAGTAGGTCTTTTACTCTTATCGAAAATCAGTTTTTTGCGAATATTTCGTAAATCATGCTTTTTAGACAAGTACGTTACGAGTATAAAAGTATTTAGAACATAATTTTCAATATCTTTTGTATAAAAAAAATTTCAAAATTCAGACCGGAAGTGCCACTTTTACTCTTATCGAATAGCGATTTTTTGCAAATATGTCGTAAGTTATGCATTCTATATATATTTATCAAGAGTACAAAAGTATTTAAAACTGGATTTGCAATATTTTTTGTATATATGAAATTTTAAAATTCGGACCGGAAGTAGCACTTTTACTCTTAGCGAGGAGCACTTTTTTGATAATATCTTGCAAAGTATGCATTCTATAGAGATTTATTAAGAGAATAGAAGTACTTAGAATAGGATTTTGAATAATTTTTGTAAAGAAAAATTCTTAAAATTCTATAATTTGAAACGCTTATACGTATAAGAAAGTCGTGTGGTGGCCACACCTCATTTTTTACTTTCTTATACGTAGTATAAGGAAGTATTGTGATGATGAAAATTTTCGACCTCGAGATTTTTGCAGATGTCTACGTTTTGAGGTACCCTGATACCGAAAAAGTGGGTTTTAAAAAATGTATGTGTTTGTCTGTCTGTCTGTGACCACGATAACGGTTAAACCACTGTAGATATCAATTCCAAATTTTGTATTTACGTGTATAATCTCCCTCTTGAGATCTGATTAGTTTTTCAGTAAAATCGGTAAACCGGAAGTAGCAGTTTACTTCAGTGAAAAAATCGAATTTTGCCAATATTTCGTCAACTACTTAGTTTAAACAAATTTATAAAGAATTTATATGTACTTAAAAAATAATTTTATTTAAAAAGTTTTTCGAAATTCCTACCGGAAGTAGATTTTTTACTCTTATCGAAAATCAGTTTTTTGCGAATATTTCGCAAGTCATGCTTTTTAGACAAGTACGTTACGAGTATAAAAGTATTTAAAACATAATTTTAAATATCTTTTGTATAAAAACAAGAAAATGGGTGTGCTTAAAACCACACAGCAGAAGTGTAAACTTCATCAAGGCGAGGTTAATAATACGAAATACAACTTTTTTTTTGTTCTATATTACATTTAAATAATCGTCCGCGAAGTTACCAATTCGCGAAATACAATTTCGCGGCCGTTGCTATGGCAGCGGCCGTTAAAGTAAATACACATTTTGGCACATGTTTAATCACACATTCTACGACTTATTTTGACAACTATCAAGTACTTGTAGTTTATTATATTCGTCTCATTTCCATGGTCACGCATGTAAAGCAAGTAAACCACTTTAATTTAGCACCTTTAGAACTAAATTAAATTAAATTGTGTCTCAATTTAAATTAAATCGATTGAAAATTTAACGGTTGACCAAAAAATTGTGTGTATATCTTGTCCGCGAAAAACTTTAACGTACTCAAGATTGTCTTGCCTCGGCCGCTTATTAAGGAGATTTTCGGACGCATGTATATATATATATATATAAATAGACGATATAAATACTGGCTTTCGACTCCTGCCCTTGGTCTAATGGTTAAGTGGGCCTCTCACCCAGGCGGCTCCGGTTCACATCTGCTCTGGGACATGAATTTATTTATTCATTTAAATTTCAATTTAATTGAAATTAAATACCTCTATATGATATATTTATTTATCTTGTTCCCTTAGCCGACTTTACTCGAAGAGCGTTACATCTCCGAGCGTTGCAGGTCAGTCTTGTTCACTGCCTACAATCAGCGCAACGCGCCTAAAGAAGTTTACACTTCAAAAATTTCAAAATTCAGACCGAAAGTACCACTTTTACTCTTATCGAATAGCGATTTTTTACAAATATGTCGTAAGTTATGCATTCTATATATATTTATCAAGAGTACAAAAGTATTTAGAACTGAATTTGCAATATTTTTTGTATATATGAAATTTCAAAATTAATTCACTTTTACTCTTAGCGAGTAGCACTTTTTTGGTAATATCTTGCAAAGTATGCATACTATAGAGATTTATTAAGAGAACATAAGTACTTAGAATAAGATTTTGAATAAATTTTTTATAAAAAATTCTTAAAATTCTATAATTTGAAACGCTCATACGTATAAGAAAGTCGTATGGTGGCCACACCTTATTTTTTCAAGTCAAATTTGTTAATTTGGATTCGATTTTTCGTGTTAGCGTACTGTCACCGGCAGGTCTTAGGACATTAGCTTTTTCGACCTATTGTCAGTCGTATTATTCTTCGAGCATTTTATGCGAAATTATCGTTCCATAGTATTTTTTTGGTGCTGCATAAATTACTTTGTAAGGCTGTCGAAATTGTTTTGTGAAGAGTAAAATCGCGCCTTACATAAGTTCTATGGTGTGGAAACACGCTATGGTGCTTTGACACGTGTTCGCATCCGAAGAGTTTTTTATGGCTGCCTTTTCTAGCAGGTATTTATTCTATTTATTTCTTCGGTTAATTATAGATCTTTTGTGGTTGTATTTGATAAGTTTCGTCTCTAATTCTTGTGTTTTTTTCTTTTTATAGGATTTTCATTTACGAATTTTAATTGCCCGATTACGGGTGCAGTTTTAAGTGCAATTTCACTGTCGACTTTATTCGCAACTCCAATTCTGTGGTATTTCTATCCGTGAATTTCAAAAACTCCTCACTCTTCTATTTACGCCCATGAAGAAAGGAATTTAACAGTAAAATCGACTTTTTTGCTGTCCATTTTCTCGACGAAAAGAGATGTTGCAGTTTACCATATGAATAGTGCTATTCAGTAACTGCGTGATGTGATACATTATTTCTTTTGTCCGTCGTAATTTCGGCCTGATACGCCCGGTCTGTATTTATTATATATTATTGTATTGTCTTCTTTTCTACTCTTGATAGCTTAGAAAAAATTCATGTTAAACACAAGTAAACATTACTGTAACGCAACTCAACCGTGTTTGTTCTTTTTACTTAATTAATTTAGAAGAACATAACCACAATGCATATAACAACGAAAGACTTATTTATTCAATATGCTCGTTTGTTTGTCTATGGTTTGATTATGATTTTTATTCATTCGTTCGTGTAAAGTTTAATTATTTCATTTATGAACTTACATACTTTAATAAAATATCTATAGTAATACATTTGTATGATAAACAAACAGACGTAGAATAAACTAATTCGTTCGAAATGTTCGTTGTCTGCACGAAATATTTTAGTATTATTATTTTGTTGTACATTGCCGTCTAAAATAGTATAATAAAAGTTAAAAACTCCATCAATTTTACAGTAATAACTCGGGTATTTCTAAACGAATCGAGTGTGGGTATAATAGGCGGAAAATACTACCCGTTCCGCATAAAACGAACGAAATTTTAATTATCCTAATACCGACAAAACCCGTCCAATCGATGAATTCGCTCCTGAAAAGTCATAGAAACTATCGTCATTTCAACGCGAGGGGGATTTCAAGTTCTCTCATTTAAAATCATTGTTTTCCAATCTACGGGATCGCGACAAAAGAGTCGAGGCTCGGGCCTCGGCTTTCTTTATACGAAAAGTTCCTTCCTTTTAGTTGAACGAGAGGATTACCCAGAATGGAATCCTTCAGTATCCGCCGTTGTCCTAATGGATGCCATCCCGTTGGATATCTTCACACTTTTCCGATGCGAAATTGTAAACAGACTCCGACATCGTTAAACAAACGTTCGCGACTGCTGATTAAGCGCATTGATTCGTTTCGATATGCTTTTTTTGTGATGGTTTTTTCCTCGCTGCGCGAAAAAAAATTAATATATCGAATTTAATAATGCAGGGGGATGCAAATCAGACCTCGGCCGAAAAAGGGGTTAGCGACCGAATGTAACCAGGGTTGGTAGATGCGCAGGGTTGTACAATGCCAGCGGAAACTATGCCCTGGTAATCCCTAATTGCCAAGGGACCTGAATTTTTAATGTACGTATTTGTTATTATAGGTATTACACTGAAAAAAAAAATCTCCTGAGGAATTTTAGCTACAGCCCTGTAATTATCTTTTTGTAGTTGTAAGTGTTACAATTGTAGCAAACCTATGAACATGGTTGTAGGAGAATAATATTAATCTTTGTAATAATTTTTTGTGTTAAAAACGTTTTTTCGAGTGCAGCAAAATTAATTAATGTTAACAAATAATTTCAAGAAGCAGTTTTCACTACATCTTGTAGTAAAATATATACCAATTTTTGGTAAAAGTTTAAAAGTATAATAATACATTTTTTTAAATCTTGATGTGTCTAGTTTTCTTCTTTAAGGCTATACGCCCGGGCTCGAAATCGTTTTTCCCATTTCCTAATCGTATTTTTCATGAAAACCTTACCGAATTTACACGCTAATTTAAGAAAAAAATGCCTTTCAATGGATAAATCGTAATTTTTTCGAAATTGTCCAAAGGCCCCTAAATAAAAATAAAAATGTAAGAAATTTCAAAAAACAAGCCTTTATTAAAAATTGTGTAACACTCAACAGCAATACATAAATTTTATTTTTTCTTAATTTTTGGAAATAAGATCACGAAACGGAAAACAAAATTTTGAAATTTGGGCGAAATTCACTGAAATCAAATAGAGTATGTGGTACGCTCGCACATGGTGTCGACAGGTAGCTCCGCCTACCATGTCGGGCAGTTTCTACGCAGTTTGTAAAATAGTTCTGAGATCGGTGTATGTTAAGAAAGTAATCGTTACCTACTCGGACATTATTTTATCGAAACCGTTGATATTTTCTTTACAATATAGTGTACATATACAGTGTCAGTGTCACAATACTTCCTTATACTACGTATCAGAAAGTAAAAGCAATATCTCTTCTCGTCCCTAACGGTATACCTGCTAGAAGCGCATGCTAGGACTCACACGGCTTGCGCGCAGGGAGTATAATTATTATATTTGACTCGCAATAATTTGCTTCTGAAACGATCTAGAAATTTATTTCTTGCACAAAAAATTTTTTTGGAATGTTGGCTTTATTTTGTTTTACATATACCGGGTGTCCCGTAAAAAACGCCAACAATAATAACTCCGTTATTTATTGTCCGATTTTATTGAAACAAAAAGTCAGTTAATTAGCATCAAAAATACTACAAGAAAGTAGTGTTTTAGTTGTTTTCAGTTGTTTTCATTAATGTCAAACGATAGTCAACTTTTTTATTTTAAATAGAAACAGATATATTTTTGGCAATATTCAGATTGGATTTTCTTTTCTGAATTCATCGATGTATAATATTTTTTTATAAACGATTATTGAAAGAAAACCATTTATTAAAATTGACCATATTTTTAATAAATTATGTATAACATTTCGAATGTGCTATGAAACATTGAAAACGTAAGTATTATAAGAATTATTCTAAAAAACAAAACAAAACACTTCACAATAATTGTTCAAATTGCCCGCCACCTTGTTTAATAGATAACGCACATCTCCTAATTACTCCACGAGTCGCATTTAAAAGACAAACGGCAGGTATTTCTTGACAAGTGCTAATAATTCTTTGTCTTAAAATGTCAACATTTTCTGGAGGTGTCAAGTAAACTCGATCTTGTAGATAAGCCCACAATCAAAAATCTAGGGGCGAAAGATCGGGTGAACGCGCAGGCCACTCGATAGGACCGGATGTTCCTATCCACCTATTTCCAAATTGGGTGTTCAACCAATCAGTATTTACTCTGGCGTTGTGAGCGGGGGCCCCATCTTGTTGATAAAATATTCTATTTAAATTTGCCAAAGGTAATTCATCTAAAAAGTTTTGGAGATTTCGTTTAATAAAGTGTGATACTTTTCTTGATTTAAGCAACCATCTATGAAAAACGGCCCAATTATTTTGAACGCCTAAAATACCACACCAAACATTTACGCTGAAACGTCTTTGAAAATTATTTTCAATGACAAATCTCTGATTGTCTTGGCTCCATTGTCGATGTATGTTTCTATTAAAAATACCATTGTTGCTAAAAGTGCATTCATCAGACCAAATTATCATTCTGTAAAAACTCCGGTCTTGTTCTAATGCATTAAAAAAAAGTCGACAAAACTGTATTCTTCGGCGTTGATCATTTTGTTCTAATGCATTAACTTTTCGAGCTATGTACGGTTTAAATTTGTGTTTTCTTAAAATACTATGGACTGTAGTTTTTGATACCCCAATATTATGTGCAATTTCGCGAGTCGAAGTTCGTGAATTTTCTTGTAGTGCAAGAAGAACATCGTATTTCGTATCTTCGGCGAATCTACGTCGCTGTGTTTTAGGTTTTTTAAATGATCCATAATTCCTCAAATTCGTTTCAATTCTCTGAAATATTTTCGAATCTGGAACTTCTCTGTCCGGAAAACGAACGCTGTAACGCCGAATTGCTTGAAGACGATTTTTATTACATTCAAAAAACACTTGCAACATGGCTGTTAACTCATTGTTATTCATTTTTACGAATATACTTTTTTTTTGTGGCAAAACATTCAAGCAGAACAATAAATAAGACTTAATAGACACTCACACTGACGTTTATTGACGTTTATCGCATTTTTGTTTTTTCATGGCACATTCCAAAATTTATAAATAATGGAATACAAAGATGAAATTTATTAAGTGTTTTATATTTTTTTTCAATAATTGTTTATCAAAAATAGACATTTTATACATTGTTGAAATCAGAAAAAAAAATCCAATCCGAATATAGCCAAAAATATATCTGTTTCCATTTAAAATAAAAAAGTTGACTATCGTTTGACATTAATGAAAACAACTGAAAACAAACAAAACACTGCTTTTTTGTAGCATTTTTGATGCAAATTAAATTTCTTTTTGTTTGTATAAAATCGGACAATAAATAGCAGAGTTATTATTGTTGACGTTTTTTACAGGACACCCGGTATATGGGTAAATTCTGAAAAATAAGATTAGTTACTCGATAGCTGAAAAATACCTTACACAAATTGGTGGTCTACTAAAACTTTTTTTTTTTATAAAATTTACACACCATAAAGAAAAATCGAAAACACTAGTATCATCCAAATACTTTAGGGTATAACCTTAAAAAAAACAGATCCCTGGCTCTCTGCATTGCTGAGATATCACGAGATAAGTATTAAAAATTGAAGAAAATGAAAATTTTCAAATTTACACAAAAAGACGATTTTTCGACCTTTATGCGATATCGATTTTATATTCCAACTCAAAATTTGAATCCGGCAGGTGATTTTACATATTCAACTTAACTTTTTTTGTGTGTTTGAGAAAATATAGATTGTCTAATTTAGGAGGGGTTGCTTCCCGACTGCCAAACATGTGGGCCAACCGGCGATTATCTGAGACCATAACGCAGCCATAAATTACAGGCAGATTAGATTAGGTGACAAGTTCTTTTCTCTATCTTTTTCCTCAGCATAAGACAGAGCACGCGGACCCTTAAACATTTGTCTTTTATTACATTTGCACGAAAAGCAGTGGTACGCCTATTTCAAATCGAACTAAGCTTGAAGCGGGCGTTCAGCCTTAATATGCAATTTTTGACAAGCGATAGTCAATTTATTTTTTTAAATAGCAACATTTTTTTTTACAATTCGGTAGAGATATTTTTTTTGAATACAGTCGTATGCACTATGTTTAATTTTACATTAGTCTATTGCACAGTAAGTGAAATCATTGTGTCATCAAAGAGGAGATTCCAGACCGTTTCAGTGCCCTGATGTTCATCTATCTTTGCAAGAGCTCTTAGTCCTGGTAGATGCGACACGATGTTATGAAGTGGTGTTCGGGTATTTACTGTTGGTTCCTGACTGGACCATTTATATTTATTTTTTCCATAGTAGTATCGCGTTCTCGAAATATCTTCTACATCGGTTGATCGTGTTTTATCTACTTCTATGCATGCTTCCGGTTCGATATCGTCAAATATTGTAGGTATATCTTCTGTATTCGATACCGATTGTTCTGATTCTGTGTCATGATCGAAAACCTCAAAAATGTCATCTTATATCATTTGTTCGTTATCAGAATCACTTATCGTCAAACCACTTCTGCAGTGTAGTTTCAAAATCTCTGTCTCCATTTTTAACTCGTTTTGAAGTTGAAGGCAATTGATCCATTGTGAAAATCCTAAAAAGTCACGCAAACTTCGATTGTTAAAAACTATTAAAATTGTGAAAAAAGTTACACTTACAGTGACATGGAGTCTGGGAGACTCCGTCTGAACTTTACAAGCGTACACTTATACAACAGCAAGCGAAACAGGACTGACATGTGCACAGAACATTATTTGAGTCAAGAAATGAGGGTACATAGAATTTGGTGGGGGTTAAATCGGGATTTGTTAAAATACAAAACAGACAAACTTTGTAGACTCCACATCACCAGTTACGGATTAAAATATACAGGGCAATCCAAATTAAGTGTTCACCATTGGTAACTTTGTTATTATTAAAGATACAAGATTGTTTAAATTAGCAACCTTGTAGTACTTTTAACGCTCTTTAAGATGGAAGAATAAAAAAACAAATGAGCAACGCGTTTTCGAGTTTTTCCGAAAAATATTTTTTTTTCAAATGGAAACCCCTGTATATTATATCATTTTCTGCTAGAACTTTAATTTTTAAACAAAAAATCTTATAAGAAATTTTTTACTGGGATTAAAAATACTTGAGTTATAATGAATAAACGAAAACAGCTAAATTAGTTTTATAAACTTTATTTTATACATAAACTTATCATTAAAAGAAAATAAAAATCACTGATTTTTTCATAGAAGATGTTCAAAAATACCACCTTGTAGTTCAATACATTTTTGTACACGCTTCCGAACTTCTCGAACTGCCTTCAGTATGGTCCTACCATCTATTTGGTTTATCTTTTCACTAACTGCAATCTTTAGGGCGTTTACGTTTTCGTACCTTTGCTTATAAATCTGGTTCTTTAAATAACCCCATAAAAAACAATCAAGCGGCGTTAAATCTGGCGATCGGGGAGGCCACTGAATAGGACCATTTGTTGCTATCCATGAAGTGTTAAAAATAGTATTTAGAAGTTGATGAGTACCTCTGTAGTTGTGCGCAGGTGTGCCATCCTGCTGAAAATGCAGATTCTGTCTACTTACGAGATCCAGATCGTCTAAGAAATTATTCAAAATTTCAGTCAAAAATTCTATGTAGCTTTCACCAGTTAGAGTGCCCTCATAAAAGAAAGGAACAACAATCCATGAACCGATTAAACCGCACCAAACATTAAAACTGAAACGGACTTGTGGACGTCTTGGATTTACTAAAAGAAGATTTTTCTTTGACCAGTAATGATTTTTTTATTGTACATTCCAGAATTTGAGAAATTCGATTCATCGGTCCATAAAATATAACAAAAGTTGTTTACATTTTGGCGACAAAAGTTAAGATACCAGTGGCAAAAAAACATTCTTCTCTCTGGATCCCCTGGCAAAAAAATGAGGTGTGGCCACCACACGACTTTCTTATACGTATGAGCGTTTCAAACTATACAATTTTATGAATTTTTTTATACAAAACTTATTCAAAATCCTATTCTAGGTACTTTCATTCGCTTAATAAATCACTATAGAATGCATACTTTGCAAGATATTATCAAAAAAGTGCTCCTCGCTAAGAGTAAAAGTGCTACTTCCGGTCCGAATTTTGAAATTTCATATATACAAAAAATATTGCAAATCCAGTTCTAAATACTTTTGTACTCTTGATAAATATATATAGAATGCATAACTTACGACATATTTGCAAAAAATCGCTTTTCGATAAGAGTAAAAGTGGTACTTCCGGTCTGAATTTTGAAATTTTTTTTATACAAAAGATATTGAAAATTATGTTTTAAATACTTTTATACCCGTAACGTACTTGTCTAAAAAGCATGAATTGCGAAATATTCGCAAAAACTGATTTTCGATAAGAGTAAAAGACCTACTTCCGGTAGGAATTTCGAAAAACTTTTTAAATAAAATTATTCTCAATTTTAATTGTAAGTATATATGAATTCTTTATAAATTTGCTTAAACATAGTAGTTGACGAAATATTCGCAAAATTCGATTTTTTCGCTGAAGTAAACTGCTACTTCCGGTCTACCGATTTTACTGAAAAACTAATCAGATTTCAAGAGGGAGATTATACACGTAAATACAAAATTTAGAATTGATATCTACAGCGGTTTGGCCGCTATCGTGGTAACACACACACAGACAGACACACAGACACACAGACATTTTTTAAAAACCACTTTTTCGGTATCAGGGGACTTCAAAACGTGGACATCTGCAAAAATCTCGAGGTCGAAAATTTTCATCATCACAATACTTCCTTATACTACGTATAAGAAAGTAAAAACCTGAACTGGTTTGTACTTATAAGGAATGAATTTGTGTTTCTTCAGAATCCTATGCACAGTACCGTGACTCAAATCAGATTCATTGACAATATCTAGTATGGAATTCTCACGGTTGGCCTCAAAATATGCGATAACTGCAATTTCCGTGACCTCGCTTTTTATAAAAGTCCTTTTTGTCCTTGTTTTGGCAAAAACACTCTCATTGGCTCTAAATTTTCGGTAAAGTCTCAGAAAATATTGCTCATGTGGTTGTGTTCGGAGTGGATATAATTCAGCGCAGTGTTCTTTTGCCCTCCTAGAGGATTTTCTGCACACTAAATAAGATTCTAACATATCACACTTTTCTGAATGGGTAAAAAAAATAACTAGCACAATGAAACTTATGAGTGAAAAGCTAATAAAACTGTACTAATATTTGACGTTTGGTAGAAAGACTTATCGTCGCTTTCATAGATACATAGAAATGCACTTGACTTAGCTGTTTTTGTGTATTCATTATAACTCAAGTATTTTTAGTCCCAGTAAAAAATTTCTTATAAGATTTTTTGTTTAAAAATTAAAGTTCTAGCAGAAAATGATATAATATACAGGGGTTTCCATTTGAAAAAGAATATTTTTCGGCAAAACTCGAAAACGCGTTGCTCATTTGTTTTTTTATTCTTCCATCTTAAAGAGCGTTAAAAGTACTACAAGTTTGCTAATTTAAACAATCTTGTATCTTTAATAATAACAAAGTTACCAATGGTGAACACTTAATTTGGATTGCCCTGTATACTGGGTGTAGCACCTAAGATGCCTCGGACCGTAGCTCGTCTATCATACAATATATCGAAAAAAGTCTAAGAGAAAAATTGTCCATAATTACAATCACCATTTACCTAAAATATTTTCCGTAATCAATGCCGTGCCTTATTCCAGTGGCGTATCAAACCTATGATTCTTTAAATGGAACAATATATACATATTTTGTGGCTGATTCGGAAAGCCCCCAAAGAGTACTTTTTTTTCGTATATAACATCATACTCCTAACTTTATCGGTTTCGCTGTTATAACGGTTTTTCTTCGCAGTTAGATCGTACTTCAATTTTTTTTTTTGTCAGTAACTTAATTGTACCGGCGCGCGTTTCGGTTTCGAATTTAGGGATAGACTAAGACCACTTCTATCTACTCTTAATTTTTTTTCAAGTGATTTATGGAAAAAGATAATTTTTGATTGGGCTTTGCAAATATGTAATCATTTTTTTTTCTAAAATATGAAATGGGAACCATATAAAATAATTACATCGTTCGATAATCGAAATTCCAACTTTTCCATTTATATAAAAAAAACACATTTCATTACAACATTAAAAAGAAAAAAAAAGTTGTTAGGTTAATTTGTCGAAAAACGTCCTTTTTTAAAGTCAGCTGTCAAGATAAAACAATAGAAGTGCAATTGTCAATGCAAACGGAAAAAATAACAATAAACTGACAGAAGCATTATTGTTATCTGATAAACGTAGCGAAAATGCCTGGAACTCAACAAGAAATGGTTGACATGGTATTTATTCTTGGAGAATATTTCAAAAATTGTTTGTTGGCATCACGATTGTACGCTGAGAGATATCCTCTTAGAACGTGTCCAAATCAAAGGTGTTGGATAAATTTACGTCTACTGGTACTGTTCAACGAGCAAAGAGAGTTAGAACAAAACCAGTTTTGACGGTAGAAAACGAGTTGAAAGTTCTGGAGGCTGCTGTTGAAAATCCTCATATCAGTGTCCGTGAAATTAGTAGGAACACTGATATTTCAATGCGTTCTGTGCATCGTACTCTTCAGAAATAGAAGTTCCACCCATTTAAAATTCAATTGCATCAGGAATTGCAACCTCAAGATTTTGAAACCAGGCAGAATTTCTGCAATTGGGCAATCGACAAAATCGACCAAGATGAATCCTACCTTATGCGCGTGTTATTCTCGGATGAACCGACATTCCATAAAAATGGGGTAGTCAAACTTTGTTGTGCTACGACTTTGTATACTTTTTCTGAATTCTTTTGATTACTTACGCTGTCTACGTTTTTATTTTGTAATTCTTTAATTTGTTTCTTCGTACTTTCATTCAATTTACATATTTCTATTGCTTTTATTAAATTCAAGTCACTTACATTTAATAATTTCTCTTGAACACCAAGTCTCGTAACATTTCATCCATTTTGTCACTATATTCACATGATTTTCCAAGTTTCTGTAATGCTTGTATAAATTGGTCTATGGTCTCGCCTTCTTCTTGTAGTCTTTTATTAAACACAAATCTTTCATATATAATATTCTTCTTAGGCGTCATGTATGATTCCAATTCACTCATTACTTTATCATAATCATCTTTTTCTTCTTCTGTTAGTTTTAAATTATTAAAGATTTCAATACCATCTTCTCCTATAATATTAAGAAGAATTGCTACTTTGATGTCAGACGATTTTGTTGCTTTTCCTGTCGCTCTCATATAAATTTCAAATGATTGCTTGAATTTTTTTCAATTATTGTTTATATTTCCCGACATTGACAGTGCTGTAGGTAGTCTTGCATCCATTTTTATATTTGTGCTTTCTCACCTTACCATGTGCTTACAAAAGGAAGGTCGTTATTTTGAACATTTAGGTTGGGCTGAGTAAACACCATGTTTACCAATTTTCGACAAATTGATCTAACAACTTCTTTTTCTTTTTAATTTTGTAACGAAATGTTTTTTTTTAATAAATGGAAAACTTGGAATTTCGATTATCCAACGTTGTAATTATTTTATATGGTTCCTTTGTGATATTTTAGAAAAAATGACTATTTGCAAAGCCCAGTCAAAAATTATCTTCTCTCCTTACATCAATTGAAATGAACTTAAGAGTAGGTACAAGTGACATAAGACAAAAAAAGTACTCTTCCAAGGCTTTCCGAATCAGTCACAAAGTATACAGGGCAAGCCAAATTAAGTGCTCATCATTGGTAACTTTGTTATTATTAAAGATACAAGATTGTTTAAATTAGCAAACTTGTAGTACTTTTAACGCTCTTTAAGATGGAGGAATAAGAAAAAACAAATGAGCAACGCGTTTTCGAGTTTTGCCGAAAAATATTTTTTTTTCAAATGGAAACCCCTGTATATTATATCATTTTCTGCTAGAACTTTAATTTCTAAACAAAAAATCTTATAAGAATTTTTTTACTGGGATTAAAAATACTTGAGTTATAATGAATAAACGAAAACAGCTAAATTAGTTTTATAAACTTTATTTTATACATAAACTTATCATTAAAAGAAAATAAAAATCACTGATTTTTCATAGAAGATGTTCAAAAATACCACCTTGTAGTTCAATACATTTTTGTACACGCCTCCGAACTTCTCGAATTGTCTTCAGTATGGTCCTACCATCTATTTGGTTTATCTTTTCACTAACTGCAATCTTTAGCGCGTTTACGTTTTCGTACCTTTGCTTATAAATCTGGTTCTTTAAATAACCCCATAAAAAAAATCAAGCGGCGTTAAATCTGGCGATCGGGGAGGCCACTGAATAGGAGCATTTGTTCCTATCCATGAAGTGTTAAAAATAGTATTTAGAAGTTCATGAGTACCTCTGTAGTTGTGCGCAGGTGCGCCATCCTGCTGAAAATGCAGATTCTGTCTACTTATGAGATCCAGATCGTCTAAGAAATTATTCAAAATTTCAGTCAAAAATTCTATGTACCTTTCACCAGTTAGAGTGCCCTCATAAAAGAAAGGACCAACAATCGATGAACCGATTAAACCGCACCAAACATTAAAACTGAAACGGACTTGTGGACGTCTTGGATTTACTAAAAGAAGATTTTCCTTTGACCAGTAATGATGATTTTTTTTATTGTACATTCCAGAATTTGAGAAATTCGATGCATCAGTCCATAAAATATAACGAAAGTTGTTTACATTTTGGCGACAAAAGTTAAGATACCAGTGGCAAAAAAACATTCTTCTCTCTGGATCCCCTGGCAAAAAAAGCTGAACTGGTTTGTACTTATAAGGAATGAATTTGTGTTTCTTCAGAATCCTATGCACAGTACCGTGACTCAAATCAGATTCATTGACAATATCTAGTATGGAATTCTCACGCTTGGCCTCAAAATATGCGATAACTGCAATTTCCGTGGCCTCGCTTTATATAAAAGTCCTTTTTGTGCTTGTTTTGGCAAAAACACTCTCATTGCCTCTAAATTTTCGGTAAAGTCTCAGAAAATATTGCTCATGTGATTGTGTTCGGAGTGGATATAATTCAGCGTAGTGTTCTTTTGCCCTCCTAGAGGATTTTCTGCACACTAAATAAGATTCTAACATATCACACTTTTCTGAATGGGTAAAAATCATTTTTTTTGTCAAATTAATAACTAGCACAATGAAACTTATGAGTGAAAAACTGATAAAACTGTACTAATATTTGACGTTTGGTAGAAAGACTTATCGTCGTTTTCATAGATACATAGAAATGCACTTGACTTAGCTGTTTATGTGTATTCATTATAACTCAAGTATTTTTAATCCCAGTAAAAAAATTTCTTATAAGATATTTTGTTTAAAAATTAAAGTTCTAGCAGAAAATGATATAATATACAGGGGTTTCCATTTGAAAAAAAAATATTTTTCGGCAAAACTCGAACACGCGTTGCTCATTTGTTTTTTTTTATTCTTCCATCTTAAAGAGCGTTAAAAGTACTACAAGTTTGCTAATTTAAACAATCTTGTATCTTTAATAATAACAAAGTTACCAATGGTGAACACTTAATTTGGATTGCCCTGTATATTGTTCCATTTAAAAAAACATAGGTTTGAAACGCCACTGGATTACGGCACGGTACTGATGACCAAAAATATTTTAGGGAAATGGTGATTGTAATTATCGATAACTTTTCTCTTAGACTTTTTTCGATATATTGTATGATATAGGAGCTCCGGTCCGAGGTATCTTAGGTGCTACACCCTGTATAAATTTATTTATACACCTGTCTTATGTGGTTTTTGAATTTTATGAAAATGTTCAAAAATTATCAAAAAGTAACTTCATTGTACACTGCGCGTCTTGACTACGGCAAGAAAATAACAATTCCGGTTATATTGACCGGAATACTACGTGCGTAAAATTTAACTACACAACAGTGTTGAACGTGAAATTAGCTACTCGAAGTACCAAGTCTCTCAAATGATAGAAAGGAAAATATTTAATGGTATAGGAACGCAAGGAGACATACATATTATAAAAAATATACATTTTCTTCTGAATTACTAAAAAAATTTTACAGTTATTCTTCAGTTGAACAAGTATATAATACAACTCTTTTCAGTATCAGCGCAACCTAATAAACGCATCGACGGTTGACGTCACAGTCCTGGACAGTAGCCATGGTTACCATCTAGGGATGCTGTATTTCGTTCTCAACCTAACGTTCTCTCTTTCTAACCTATTCTGGACACCTTTCCGTCTCTGTTTCGTAATTTATTTCTGGCATCCATCTTCTCCACACTCCCATAGGCAGTACGGTCTTTCATCTCTGTCCTACCATCCAGTCATATCAATCTATAATTCATTTTCCGAGAGGTTTTCTCTTCCGCTGTTTCGTTCCATTCCACTTACGCCCTCACCCTGTCTCTGTCCGTTTTTAGTACGTGCACCCAAGCTACGTGTGTACGTACCTATGTGCTATATGTATATATTATTACGAATAGAAGAGCGATATATTAAATTTTTAATTGACTATATTAGTTGCGGTGTGTTATTTTTTCGGTGGACTGATGAATCATCGCCGCGGCAGTTCTTCTTGATCCGGTCGAAAATGCCCTGTCAGAGAAGGGGAGAACATGTCAGGTTGGAACCACGGAGGGGAGGCAATTGCCTCTCTTTTCTTTGTTTTCGGGGTGGTGGGTCATTTATTTTTGATAAGCTTGTTTCAGACAAAGTCCACGGTTATTGCTGCTACTGCTGCATTTTCAATTAATTCCGTCAAAAGAATTCGAGTAATTCTCCTTAGAGTAAAGCGAATGAATAAAAGTTTTATACCTACACACACCTACATAAGAAAAGAAATTTTGTGAATTTGATGAATCGATTATAGCGCGTGTTTGTATTTGATTTAAGGATTTCAATTATATTATTCAAGATATTAGATAAAATTCGGCGTTTCAATACTTACAACAAGTCCTGTGAAGTTGACAGCCGACTTTACGACAATATTATATTTCATCGGAGTTTCCGGTAGATATGGAATAATTCTAAAGTACTTTGCGCAAAATTTCGAGTGTTTTGCAGAATTTAGCGAAAAAATGGCAAAACACCGATAATCAGCTTGGCAACCACTTTTGAGAAAAACTGTGGGTTTTAGACATATTTCTGTACCTCGACCATAGTTCTAGAGTTCTTTAACATTTTTGAATAAGGTTCAGCGAAAATAAAAAATTTGCAAAAAGTTCTGCAAAAATAAAAATGTTGCAAAAAATGTTAAATTTTCATAATCGCACTACAGTTCTAATCGCAGTTCTAGTTGGAACTCTAAGAGTTCAATCGAAAATCCTAATTAACATTTTTCTGTTAATAATTGAGTTAATAATTTATACGAAATTTAGGGGTGCGTGTAGTTAGGTCCCCTTTTTTCGAATTCGAAAATCTCACGGTTGTTTCAAATTGTTCTAGGTTTGTTCTAATTTTTTTCAAATTATTTCAAAAAAAGTCAACATTGGCCAAGATAATTGAAAAAAACGATTTTTTCACCCAGCCCCCTTTTTTCGAAAATTGGAATTCTGAAGTTTGTTCTGTATCGTTCTAAATATTGTTCCAAAAAATCTCGAAAAACAAATTCAAAATTGACCGAAATAATCGGAAAAAACGAGTTTTTGTCAACCCCCCTGACGATTGTTCTAGGTTTGTTCTAAATTTTCAAAGAAAAAAATCGAAATCAGACGAGAAAATGGTAAAAAACGAAAGCCAAAAGTATGAAGTTCGAAGATCCCGTTTTTGCAATAATTAAACTTTTGACGGTTGTTCTAGGTTTATTCTAAACACTGTTCTAATACGTCAAAACCATATCTCTTATACATAAATTTTCTCTTTAAGTGATGACGATTGCTTAGATAACTAAGTCGATAATAACGCGAAGATTGTAATACTTATAACGTAATTATGATTATCCTTAGGAAATTAAATAATAATGTAGTTGTGTAAAAAGTTATAGCAGTACAACTGGGTTTTAGAATGAAATAAAAACAACCCGCCTGAAACATCTGCAGAATAAACTAAGATGTCTAGAGAAAAATAAATAAATAGAAATTTCATGGTAAAAAAAAAAACTATAAATAATATAACAGAAATACCATAAAATAACATAAAAATCTACGTGCATTCCTCTTTGCAGCCAGCACGCAACTGATGTAAATATCTATATCTGGCGAACACAGCTGGCGGAGATCAATTTTCCGAATATACGTCCGAAGAATATCGACTGGCATCGGGTGATCATACCCCGCGCGCTCAAGCTGTATATCAAAAGATATTGGCCAAAAAACGAAATCCAAAAGCGTCTTTTTTCGAAAATCTAAATTCTGACGGTTGTTCTAGATAGTTTTTGGTTTGTTTTTAATTGTTCCAACGTCTTTAAAAAAAATCATAATTGGCCGAGATAATAGAAAAAATGTTACAATGGCTTGCATTTTCCGAACATTACAGTGTTGAAGGAATTTTTTGTATGATGCAGTTCTATAACCATACTCTATTGTGATTTAAAAAAACATCTAATATAAGCAGTAAATATATATTTTCCCAAAAATATAATTTTCATTTTATACAAAACGACGTTGTTACCAAATGCTGATACACTATCTCAAAGAAAAAATCAAAACTGGCTGAGATAATAGGAAAAAAAGATACTTTTCCAGTCCCATTTTCTTAAAAATCAAAATTCTGACTGTTCCAAAGTATTTTAAGTCATAATCGCTCAATATAACTAAAATCAATCAAATTCCGAAAGGCTGATATTAGGCTCCCTTACTTATTTTATTTTGTGTATAAGGCTAGTCACTTTTTTCATGGTTTTTTTTCCGTGAATACAAACACGTGTCGAGATTTTTACCGAGTATGCTTATTTTTTGTAGCACCCGTTACGTAAACGTGTTGGATTCGGGATCCCGGGATTGTATTCTCTAGTCTCGTTTTTCAGATTTGCAAATGAAATCAAGATTTTTCAAAATCTTTTTACGCCGACATAGAAACTCTTGCCCCAGAACTTGAAAATGGTTGATTTGTAACCCAGCGATCGATATTCATAAAGAAAAATATTTTAGCTCATCATAGCTGGAATTTTGTAAGAGTTTTCCACTCACACAGTTTGATCAATCCCATAATTTTTGCGGGTGGCTTTTTGCCGCCTTCGGAAATATTTATATTGTGCAAAAGCCTATACCTGTAATTTTTGTTTGTATTTACCAGCTGGTAATAAATACTTTTCGTAACACTCAGTGCTAATTTAGATGACTAAATGACTATCAAATCATAATAATAAGCCATTCATTCATTCACACTTGGCAATTTGTTTCCCCGATCATTATTTAACGTATTCCGGATTTTCCGTGTATACCTACGCTCACGTCGGTGTTTGTATTTGTGCTCCTGTTTTTATGGACTCAGGACGGTACGGTAAATGGGACCATCGAGAGCGAATTTACGATCGACCAACGACGTTCAATCATCTACCCCAGGTCAGCAGCAGCCACTTCGCTGCCGCTATACACTAGATACACATATTGAACGCCACAAACGACATTCAAACATCGCTTCCAGCCGCCGCATTGTGTTGGTGTAAGAGATAACGTCTTGGATACCATCGTCCGAGCGTTTTATTTTCCCGAGGACATTCGCTCCGCGAATGCCAAATAAAATAACAAAGTTAAGAGATGCAAAAGCTTCCGTAGTTGGTATACAGGGTTGTTCATTAATGCGTCAAAGTCCAATATAGGCGTTATTAAGTAGTACTGAAGAAATTTATTTTATAAAAAGTGGCACAGTAACAAAAAACACACATTTTGAAAATAATTTGAATTATACAGGGTGTTGCGTTAAACTGACACACATTCGAATTTTTTTTTAATGAAACACCCTGTATATCTTTTGTTTTTCCTTATCTACTTTAATTTGTGTTTTCATCCATATCTGGGGTTTTGGTTTTGGATGACGCATTGTTGAGTTATTAATGAAAATTATAAAAAAAATGGTCGCGACAATGTTTACCATAATAATTCTATGCTGTAGTATTACGATTTTCTAAGATAAAATTATTTAGTAAGTATGCAGCCAAGGGATGTGTTGAACCTAAAAAATAATAAAACATTCATTTTATTATACACGGTGTTTGTTACTATGCAATCAATTTATTAGAAATTAAAAAATCAATTCAAAAAAAAGAGAAAGTAACGAACACACACAGAGATTTTACAAACACACACACACACCCATGATAGACACTTATGTACAAAGAGGCAATAAATACAACGGCATATATAACACCCTACACACAAATTGACCTGTTAGTTCAGCTCGAGAATGGTATGAAAAATACCGAAACATATGTCGCAAAGACTAAATAAAAATTGTGGAAAGTTTTCAAGAGTTTTATTTTTATTTTTATTTAAAATAGTTACTATTAAATATTATTTTTTCTACACTCTATTTTATACAACATTTGGTTATACTGTTTAGGAGGCAAGCATTGTTGACAAATTTAAAATGTTTATTTGAGAATTATACCAAACGTCAAAAGGTAATTATGACAAATGTCAAAATGTGTATGAATATTACTATTTATGACATTCCTAAAATGGCTTTTGTAGGTTATATTACTTGACAGGCAAAATTTTACATCTCAAATTTGACGCCATTTTAATTTAGTGGCGCACAGTATTAATATTAATGAAACACAAAAGTCACAATTTTGACAATTCTAATTTAAAATAAACTATTTTCATGACTAACTTATGATTTTTCGGAGTTAATAATTCCTAATATCTGAAACCTTTAACTTTAAATGTCTCATAAATTTCATGTAAGCAGTTTTTAACACAGAAATATCAAGAAAATTGTGTTCTTCCAAATCAACAAAAGAATACAGTATAATTCACAATAATCAAAAAACGGTTATTGTTTAAACATTAGCAACAAAAAGGAATTGCTTAGTAAAAGCAATATTTATATATTATACTTTTATTAGCTTCTGATTTTATTTAACTTATAATAATTTTGGAACAATAAATAAAAAACAATGCATCGGCCGGGAATCGAACCCGGGCCGCCCGCGTGGCAGGCGAGCATTCTACCACTGAACCACCGATGCTACAAGTATTACATTCTTATATAGTAATGATATAATTAATTACTTCCGACAAAATTATACTAATAGATTAGTTTAATACCACAAACAAGAAACAAATAATTGTTATGATTTGTGAAGAGTAATATCATATTAACAATCAAAAATTGCGCAATAATTGCGTATACGCGGCACTGGGAAGTTATTTTCAATAATGTATTTTAAATATTTATTAGGTACCTACCTTCTATGTACTTATTTATATTATTAGTCTAAATAAAAATTTAACGTGTCTTTTTTATTCTTTGTACAATTTCCATTGCACATATTTGTTACATTAAAACATTTTTATTTGACATTTAATTGTGGCTTATACGTTCGTGATACTCTGTATTACGAACAAATAAACTAAAAAAAGTATGTGATCAACACATGATTGTTCCCTCATTAGTTGAACAGATGTAAAAAAATTGCAAAGTCGAAGCCTCGCACACGCTGGCGAAGATATATAATAAAAATTATTTATTGTAAATATACATGTATTGATTTTGAACTAAAATATATTACAGTGGTTTTTTGCTTTAGAATTATTAATCGAATAAAGAAAAATTAATATACACGCCATATGCTACGATGATAGAGTAAAAATGTTTTAAATTAATTTGCAAAAATTTCTTTAATTCCTCTTCTTTTGTAGTACTACATGGTATTGAAACATAATTTAAATTTATGGAAGTTTTGTTAAAAGGTTAATATCATATATAATGTTTAATATAGATTTAACATAACCTGTATTTGATTACAACATTTATTATAAAATTAAAACAAACCAGCTTCATTATTATCGTTATTCTAACAACCCGTTTTTTGAGGATGTCCCTTGATTATAGGTAAATAAACAAATAATTATTATGGATGTGTAATTCGGACTTTTTCAGCTTTTACCGTGTAACTTCAAAAATGTTCACGTGATTTCCTTGTGATTAGTCTATTTCTTCGTGATATAGAGTTTAGTTCAATATTTTTTGTTACCAAATTAAAAAAATAAAATTAGATTGCGATAAAGTAAGCCTTTATACAAGCAAAACGGGAGTTAAGTAAACTTTATCTGTCATTTTCGATATTACCAAACAGACATTTTGATTTTAACACACGCATAGAACAGACTAGATTGTTCACTTCTCTTAATTGGGATAAAATGTGAGCACTGTGATCAACCCATAAAATTAACGATTTGTGGCTTTTACTTTGAGGTTACTTTTCATCAAAACTGAATACGTAAAAAAAATTATTTTTGTTTTTGTGCAAATTAAGGCAGACATGTGTTAGACTCCGATCGAAACCTGAAGATATTTTGCATGCGCGAGGCGTGGTTTAATCTCCGTGCTAAAAATATCGACACCAAAGCGATCGTAATTATTTATTTCCGCCTCTTTTGAATACAAGATACAATAATCGTTAGTTTTATTATTAATAACGGCATGGCAAATGCAAATGAAAAAGTAAACCTCAACACTAGATAAATACATTGAAAATAAAAAAAAAAGATTTTGAAAATCTCAAATGGTGGAGTTTTCGAAATATTTAGCTGTATCCATACTTCTTCTTCACACTGTATACATATAGTAGGTATTCAGTGTCGCTTAAAACGATGTAAAACACTACCTATGAATTTCGTGCGCATCTCGAGGGTGGTACTTCTAACCGGCCACATGAAAATCGGTCTGCTGTAGCATGCTGTCAAAATTCCTTCACTCTATAATTTCTTGTTTTTAAAAGATTCAATTAATATTTCATTAACGAATGTTGCAAATGTTACATTCATCGCAACTATAAACTACCCGTGTAACTTTTTTCACGTGATCAGTCGACAAATTCGATCGCACTAGGTGGGAAATCCTCCTATTCACGAGTATCGGACTACACAAAATCATCCTAATGTTACAAAAATATGTCACGTACGAGTCTTTTAATATGCTAGATGGGTGTTCCGGGGTTGCTAGGCAACCGCACTCCATTCCGGTGTCCAAAGCAGCGATCAAGGTTACCGATATCGGATGGAAATTGCACACCAACACTGAATTCTCTCTGTGCGGATTGTATAGGCGCCGGGCCATTGACAGCGAGCAATTGCTAGATTTCGATACATACAGGAGTTTGCCACTAAATCGTATTTTACTGGAGAAATCGATGAGTGGGTGTGGATGGACATGCACTCTCGTAATTTTAAAACCAGACTATGATTGCTGTATCTACTCCAAAAAATGAATAGCTACGATGGGATTTTAAAAGTGCTGTTTCATGTTGTACATAAAGATATGTACATACATACATACATACATGTGTAAAGTAGTTTTTATTTTGGAGAAGAATATAAAATCTAATTTCTATAGAAGATGTAGGTAGATTCTAAAACATGCATGTTATATAGGTTGATTCATGAAGCGTGAGTATTGCGCAATGGTTTAAAGTGATAAAATCACAATTCCTATAGTGAATTTATAATAAGTATTAGGGTCGATATGCTTTTTAACACTCTAACTTAAGTATCAAACACATTACAATTGTTTATATCGAGATTTTGAGCTATTTGAGGTTCTAATTTATTCGTCGTGTGTTTAACTTTTATAGGAACTGGAAGAAATACATATAGCCATGAATCCAATAATTTTACAAAATAATGAAAATAAATAAGGCCAAAAGCAAAATGTTTTTAAATAAAAATTTGTAAATATTAAATTAAACACGTTTTAATTTTCAAGATAAGAAAGTTTAATTTATTTAATTGATTGATTGAAGACGGAGATACGTGTTGAAACTCCATAATTTACAAGTAAAAATTGAAATAAATTCAAATTGAGTTCAAAACAGTTTTATTTAATTCACAACAATTGTTTCACCCTACTAGGGCTTCATCAGGTGATGAATATTATAATATTCATTCATTATAATATTCATCACCTGATGAAGCCCTAGTAGGGTGAAACAATTGTTGTGAATTAAATAAAACTGTTTTGAACTCAATTTGAATTTATTTCAATTTTTACTTGTTTAATTTATTTTGTAAATATACATACTACAACAGGCATAAATTTATTTAATTTACACCTATTTATAGTTTTATGATTAGTGAGTATGAAAGAATTAATTTGTAATGAGATATAAAACTCATTAAAATTATTCAATGCTTGAATAAATAATGAAGTCAAATAATAGACACAGATGCAATGCTGGTTGCAGATGTCAGTATTTTTAAAAAGTAGAAATAATGATGCACTAAAAGGTAGAAAGAATAGAATAAAAACCTTTTTAAATATAATTAATTAATATATAAGAAAATAAACAAATATACGTACTATAACACAATAGAACATAATGAGGTGTGGTCACCACACGACTTTCTTGTACGTATGAGTGTTTTAAATTATACAATTTTAAAATTTCTTTTAAATTCTATTCTAAGTACTCTATTTTCTTAATAAATCTCTATAGAATGCACATTTTTTGCAAGATATTCGAAAAAAGTGCTACTCGCTAAGAGTAAAAGTGTTACTTCCGGTCCGAATTTATGAGATTTCATGTATAAAAAAATATTGCAAATCTAGCTCTAAATATTTTTGTACAGTTGATAAATATATATAGAATGCATAATTTACATTTTTGCAAAAAATCGCTATTCGATAAGAGTAAAAGTGTTATTTCCAGTCCGAATTTTGAAATATTTTTTATACAAAAGTTATTGAAACTTATGTTTTATATACTTTTGTACTCGTAATGTACCTGTCTAGAAAACATGACTTGTGAGATATCCGAAAAAAACTGATTTTTGATTAGAAGAGACCTACATCCGACAGGAATTTCGAAGAACTTTCTTAATACATTTTTTCTTCAATTTAATTTTGAGTATATTTTAGTTCTTTATAAATTTGTTTAAACTTGTTAGTTGACGAAATATTGGCAAAATTCGAGTTTTTCACTGAAGTAAACTACTACTTCCGGTCTACCGATTTTACTGAAAATCTAATCAGAAGAGGGAGATTATAGTCGTAAATTCAAAGTTTCGAATTGATAGCTATAGCTGTTTGACCACTATCGTGGTCACGCACACTGATACAGAGAGAGAAATTGTTTAAAAACCAGTTTTTCGGTATCAGGGGACGTCAAAACGTGGACATCTGCAAAAATCTCGAAGTCGAAAATTTTCATCATCACAATACTTCCTTATACTACGTATAAGAAAGTGAAAGGATATCAATTTACAATACTAAAATTCAGTATATTTGTGTGTTGAAATTAGATGTTCGTTTCAGATTGATCTAGGCCTTCTAATTGAACCAAATGAATGGTACACGACAGCTCTACTCCTAATTTTTGCAGTTAGTTTTTTAATTCCACAATTTGTGTCAATATTATTTGTGTAGTGGAATGAAATGCATGTCTATGATTTATCTGGACCTTTTAATAAAACTGCATAGATAGTAGCGACTGTACTATGCTTAATTTTTAACATTTTTACTTCTACACATTCGCATTTACATTCTGTCTTTGTTAGTCAATGACACTTTTTTTAGATGGCAGGTTCCGTTTCAATTGTCATTTTGTTATTAATTACTTTTGAATCAAGATTATTGATCACTTTGCAGTAGATACTTTTTAGAACACTCATATTATACGCTTTTCCATTGTAATTTGTGACTTGACCGATTCTGACATATTTCCTAGGTTAACCTCCGAAAGCCCTCAAACTTTCAATAAAATTTTAATAAAATATTATTCTGAACACAGGAAACGTTTGTACAAAATTTGGTTCAAAAATATCGTTTTTTGTGTCACATAGTATATATGTAAATATGTATACTGAAGTAAAAAAAATGTACTATACTAAACTGAACTATTAATATTTATTTTCTTTGTTTTTTTTTTACGAGATCATATTATGACACTCTAGCTCTAACTAAAGAGAATTGGTCTACAATGTTGGCGGTTTTTAATCCATAAAATTACGTCCACTGTAACCCCCCCCCCTCCCACCATGTTCTTGTATAGTTTACATTTTTAATTTTAAAAATATCATTATTTTCCCTTAGTAAATTCCCTTCATTCCTTCACTACAAAATATCAACACAAACGGAATAAATTAGCGTGCATAGTTTTTCTACAGGACTGGGTTTAATCTGGATTTCTTGACTAGCACTAAAACAAAACACAAACAATATAAACAAAGGAAACGAGGAAGGCGTCGGCAAATACCATCCATCCGTGCCCCGGTAATTTCGTACATAACTTGTTTCATCGTCGCGCTCTATGTATACCATGTTTGGTGTTGAGCTGGTTACTTGGCAACCCCTTTGCATCTATCTGCATGTATCCCAGGAATCGTTCTCACCCTTCGCCGACCCCGACGAGCCGTTCCAGAGTCCCGACGTGCCCCGCAGTGGCGTACGTTTGCATACAATTCCCAGGAATCATACAGCTCGATGTCGCATGCCTTTGCCGACAAGCCGTCCATTCAGTATGAAGTTTTTGTTATATATACACGTAATTGATCAGACGGAATTGTGTTTTTTTGAGCTGGTGCATTGATAACCAAAGTTTTCTGATAATTTGCCTGCATTATGTTAGAAACTGATAAACAAAGGTTGTTATAATTGAAGATTTTTAACATTTACCCGAAAACTATTAAACTAATTAAAATAAAAATTAATCTTTTTTTAGTAGATTCCTATAACTCAGGGAAGCTTATAAAACTAACCTGAAAAGTCAATTAGGTTTCCATAGCCTGAGATTTTATGAATATGCCCAACAACAACAAAAAAAAGCAAAAACTCGATCTTAAAAAACGTTACATGCCAAATTTAGTTTCAACTAGGGTTTATACAAAAACTCGACTTTTTGAAAAACCGGTTTTCGAATTCCAGATTTCCAAAAAACCGGTATTAGCCTGTTTTCGAATTTGTGTCAAAAAAAAAATAGAATAGGGAAAAATATTTTATTTAATTTATATAAAATAACAAAAAACGAAATGAGTATCAAAGTCAAAATATTGTAACGAAAACAAGTCCACAAAAAAAATAGAAGAGTAATCATTGGCGCGACGTACCGTAAATAAGTCATAAATCATCCACATATATATAATGTGTAAGCGACAGGAAGTCTGTCGTATGTTCTACAAACATCGAGAGGAAGATAGAATTTTCCCGTATATTTCCAGAGTCTTATATGCCGATATAAAAAGCGGCCGGTGCCCAAAAAGCATTCATTCAATGAATAGTTTTCGTACGGTTAAATAAACATAAATAAGTAAACGGTGCAGTTTTTATTACAGTGCAAGAAATACATAAATATTACAGATATAAATAGTAGTGATAGAAATAAATACGTGTGTTAATTTAAATTGTAGTAGTTTTAAGTGCGTAAATATACAGACAGTTTTAAAACATTTGCACGAGTTGTTTAATGGTAAAACAACACATTCTTTTACTGCCAGAAATCTTCCTATCATGTCCTTTATACTATTCCACCTTGTTTTGCAGTCAAGAATTAAATTTAATTCCTTCCCTTTTTCTTGTTTGATATAATTTTGAAGAATGATGTTTCTTACTGGAGACTTTCTAAAGAACTTACAAATTTTTCTAATTTGTGAAACTGATTGTTTGTTATTGTCAGACAAAATAGGAATAGGATGTTCTCGGTTACAAACATAATAAAGAGAATCTTCATAATCGTTATATTCGTCTTCATCTTCATCTTCCGATTCTTCACTTGAAACATTTACTTCGGCTTCAGCTTCAGCCATTTCTCTATGTTTATATAATACATCAGTAACTGCTAAGTGGATGGCGTGTGAATAGCATCGTTGATTAATTATAGATGATAATTTGCCAAATTTTTTCATAACAGCAGCACCATCATTAGTTGCTGCAACTATGTCAGTTTCTAGATTCAAGTTGAAATTTTGTAGCCTTTCAGATACCAATTCTAATGTTCTCTGAGCATCACAGGAACCAGCTATTGGCACTAATCCCAAATTGAAATCTTCTGCCAAGTGGTGTACATTAATGTTTAACTATCTATGATTTCTTTTGCTAGTCCACTCGTCTAAAGTTATAGAGAATTTTTTGCTATTCTTTTTTATTGAATCTAATTCAATAATAGTTTCACGTTTGGCATTGTCATAAAACGCATGAATGAGATCCATTAGTCTAGAGTTGTTTCTTGGTAATGAATATCCTTGTTGTTGGAAGAGACTCTCGTATGAATGAGCGATTTGTAATGCTATTAATAGAAAATCCATCCATTGCTGCCAGTTTTGATATGATTTCTTCTAAACTACTCCTTTTCACTTTCATAAAATTCAAAATATTCGTTTGTTTTTTTGAAGAAGAGGAAGATCCAGGCGTTTCTTCTTCGCCGATCGTTTCTGATTTCTTTCCGATAATTATTTTATGAACTGCTTTCAAATGATTATGTAGATTGCTCGTAGATGGTACTTTGCAGCTCAACATTTTATAACAATGATTGCAGATTGCCTTGTCTATCCCTAGCTTTTTGAAACTATCCCAAACTTCCGACTTATTCATTTTTATCTAAAAATGAAATTAAAGTTATCATTATTTTATTTTTTAATATTTTTGAAGTATAATTTTACAATTTTATTATTTTAACTATTAATATTAAAGTAATTTAAAGAAATATACACATTTTTTAGCAATTTTGAAAAAACACACAAAGCTTGATAAAGACATAATTTATGTTGAAACGTAGCGAAATAAAATATGTATTTAACTTAACACCCTGTGTTTTATTTAAAATCCCAATAGACAGAAGCCAGAACTTTTTATTTTACATTAATTTTTGAGAGAAGGAATTTATATAATAAAATTAAAATTTGCAAAATAGAAAATACAAATTTAGAAATTAGAAACATACTTAATCCTTACGTTATTTTTACCAACTATAAAAACTTTATATTTTTGTTTCCAGTGTTCACTTTACAAGATTAAGCGAACCTGTTGTGACTCGTGACTGATTGCACATGTGTACTAACATAAAATAAGTGCGCAGTGTTTGTGCACGTGCGTAGTGCACAAGCACTGGCCAACGCAACTCCCAACATTGAAAAAAATGAGGTGTGGCCACCACACGACTTTCTTATACGTATGAGCGTTTCAAACTATACAATTTTAAGAATTTTTTATACAAAACTTATTCAAAATCATATTCTAAGTACTTTCATTCTCTTAATAAATCTCTATAGAATGCATTCTTTGCAAAATATTCGAAAAAAAGTGCTACTCGCTAAGAGTTAAAAGTGCTACTTCCAGTCCGAATTTTGAAATTTCATGTATACAAAAAATATTGCAAATCTAACTCTAAATACTTTTGTACTCTTAATAAATATATATAGAATGAATAATTTACGACATATTTGCAAAAAATCGCTATTCGGTAAGAGTAAAACTGTTACTTCCGGTCCGAATTTTGAAATTCTTTTTATACAAAAGATATTGAAAAGTATGTTTTAAATACTTTTATACCCGTAACGTACCTGTCTAAAAAGCTTGACTTGCGAAATATTCGCAAAAAACCGATTTTTGATAAGAGTAAAAGACCTACTTCTGGTAGGAATTTCGAAAAACTTTTTAAATAAAATTGTTCTCAATTTTAATTTTAAGTACATATGGATTCTTTTTAAATTTGTTTCAACTTAGTATTTGACGAAATATTGGCAAAATTCGATTTTTTCACTGAAGTAAACTGCTACTTCCGGTCTACCGATTTTACTGAAAAACTAATCAGATCTCAAGAGGGAGATTATACACGTAAATACAAAATTTGGAATTGACATCTACAGCGGTTTGACCGCTATCGTGGTCACACACACAGACACACACACACACAGAGAGAGAGACACACAGACATTTTTTAAAAACCACTTTTTCGGTATCAGGGGACTTCAAAATGTGGACATCTGCAAAAATCTCGAGGTCGAAAATTTTCGTCATCACAATACTTCCTTATACTACGTATAAGAAAGTAAAATGTGTCTGCTGCCCGTTGCTTAGAATGAATAGCAAATCAAATTAATAAGTAAAAAAATAATTTTTACATAATAATTTAAATTCTTTCAAACCGGTTTTTTTTTTAATTTAAAAACCGGTTTTCAAATGTGACAAATTTATTTCAAAAACCGGGTTTGAAAAACCGTCAAACCCTAATTTTACGCCGGTTAATTATGTGTATAAAATTTTGCGCCACAAAAACTATTCAGAACGAATTGCTAGTTGCAAATTTTCAAGCAGGAAATATTAAGAGAAATTAAATCTGCAAATTTCATTGCTTTGAGGGCCGATGAAACTACATACACCTCTAATAATCAGCAAATGGTTGTTATTATTCGATACGTGTTTAACGGACAAATTCTTGAAAGCTTTTGGTCTTTTTTTAAGCCGGGTGGACATAATGCTAAAGTATTAACGAAAACATTACTGAATGAATTGCAAATAATTTTAAATTTTCCTTCTGGGTATGATAACAATAAAATAATCGCTCAAAGTTACGATGGGGCGTCCGTGATGAGTGGTAGACAAATGGTGTTCAAGCTATTATCAAAAGAACATTACCACATGCACATTATATTCACAGTTACGAGCATCAATTTAATTTAATTATTAAATGAGCGATAAAAATGTAAAAACTTTCTTTGCAAATTTGCTGTGATTTTAAAGCTTTTTTTCTCGATCGCCAAAACGAACGGAAATTCTTAATGAAATAGTCAAACGTAGATTAAATCGCGCTGCCCCTACACGCTGGATTGGCAAAAGTCGAATTGCGAACACATTATTTGAACACCAGGATTCTTTCAAAGAAAGTCTAGACAAAATTATTGAAGAAGATGGGATGGGGTTCAGTTACTATTAGTGAAGCAATTGTCCCGAATTTCTCTACTGGTTGAAAATATTTCATTTCATCATGCCACATGTTGAAATATTATTTAATCAGACTCAAATGCGTGGGATTGAAAGTGCTCAACTGCAAAAGGCAATTGGACAATTCCAACAGCAAATAATTCACATTAGAAATATAAGAATTTCTACTGACAATGACAATCAAGAACGCAGTAATGAAGAACCTGCAAGCGAAAGACAAAAAACGACAGCTGGAGATAACAGAGAGAGCTAAGGAAGTGCGTGACACTATTTTAAGCCAAATTAGCGACCGATTTGATTTTAGGAATCACTTAAGTGCAGCAATATTATTTGAATTTCAAAATTTCAAAACTTGTAGTCATTCATTTCCACAAAAAAATTTTGATGAGGCTGTGAAATCTTATCCTACGTTGGACAGTGTAAAATTGAAAAGTGAACTTTCAGCAATTTATGGGCGCGATGACATGTGTGACGTAGGTGGTGTCTTGCCACTTTTAGTGTTCATAACAAACATCAACCTAAAAAGGTTTTTGACGGAAACATACAAACTGTTGGATATTATTTATACAACGTCCATGTCGACAGCAGATTTTTTTTATTGTTACTAGTCACATATGACTAACCTACAATTTTATTTTGAGTTCTTAAAACTAAACATTTATCTGCTAAGAAATCCCCAGTGGTTACCCTCAGGTTCCCAAATAAAACACTGATGTTCTCGTGTTATGCACTGCACTAACACAATGCTCTGTTTTGTCACTGTCACTGCGTCATACGCTGTACACTACACCAACTCGAATGGTTTGGTTCGTTTCAGTCTACGTATTAGTTGAGTATTATCCAGCATTTGCAGAACCTCAGCATTCTCGTGGTCATGGAGTCTCTCCTCACGCTTCGCTGCAATTCTACTGATCTCTTCCACTACTGTTGGGACTTTTAAGTATCTGTGTAGATAGTGGATCCGGTAGTACCATGGGGCATCCACGATATTTCGCAAAACCTTGTTTTGAAATGTTTGAATTTTGTCGATATGACTCCTTGCTGCACAACCCCATAGTTGAATTCCATAGGTCCAAATGGGTTTCAATATTTGTTTATAAAGAAGTAGCTTATTGTGTACCGACAGCTGGGATTTCCTTCCAAGAAGCCAGTACATTTTCTTATATTTGATGTCCAATTCCTTCCTCCCCACCGGAGCTCCACATCCAAGTTCATTCCAAGATACTTTGCTTTGGAGTGTATTGGAATGCTTGTGTCATTAATTGTTATCGGTACATATGTATTCTGCGTATAAGCAAAGTTAATGTGTACCGATTTGCTCTCATTGATCTTTACTCGCCATTTCTTGGTCCAGGTATTTATATCATTGCTCGCCTGTTGGAGGTTTTTCGCTGCCTCTTCACTATTTGTGTCGATAGCCAGAATATCGGTGTCGTCAGCAAAGGTCGCAATGGTGACATTTTTTGTTTGAGGGATATCGCATGTATACAGTAGGTATAAGATTGGTCCCAAGACACTGCCTTGGGGTACGCCTGCCTTTATTTCTCTTATGCTAGAGTATTTATCTTGTTGTTTAACTCGAAACATTCTTCCGGATATGTAGGATTCTATTAAACCTGAATACTGTCCTGGTAACATGCTTTTGATTTTATTCATTAGTCCTGCTTTTAATTTTATTCATTAGTCCTGCATGCCATACTTTATCGAAAGCTTGGGCTATGTCTTGAAAAATGGCTGAGCAAATTTTTTTCTCTTCATATGCTTTTTCAATTTTTCTGTTATTCTGTGCACGTGGTCGATAGTTCAATGTTTATTTCGAAATCCAAACTGATGTGAAGGTATTAGGGACTTATTTTTAATGATAGGTTTCAGTCTTTTCAGCAACAATTTTTCAAATAGCTTTGATATTATCGGGAGCAGCGAAATTGGTCTATATGATGTTGCTTCATTTGGAGGTTTGCCTGGTTTGGGTATCATAATTACTTCAGCCATTTTCCAGACATCCGGTACATGTTTCACACGGAATGCAGCATTTATTATATGAGTAAGTTTAATGATTGCTTTTCTCGGTAGTTTCTTCAAGATCTCCCCTGTTATGAGGTCATATCCTGCTGCTTTCTTGGTATTAATGTTATTTTTGATTTCCCTACTTACTTCACTCTGGGTTACTGGTTTTATAGCAGCTTCTTCAATTTCTGTTCAGGCGATATATGTTCGATTTGGTTTGCATTTACACTTACATTTGATTGAAAGGTTTGTTCTAGATGGCTGGCAAATATTTCTGCTTTTTGTTGACCATCTCTTGCCCAATATCCATTTTTTGATCTAATTGGTGGATTATGCATGCAGGGCTGTTTCAATTTCTTTGTTGCTCACCAGAGTAAGTATGTAATCTGTTTCTGAATCATCCGTTAGGTTACTCAGATATTTGGCTACGCTTTTATTTTTGTATTTGGTGATTTCTCTACTTAAGTTTTGGGTAGCATTATTTAGTTTGTTTTTATCTTCTGGTGCTCTTGTTTGTTGCCATCTTTTCCTTAATTTTCTCTTTTGAGCTACTAGTTCTTTAATTTCTTTGGAGTAATTATTTCCAGCTGTTAGGCTCCTGATTTCGGGGTATTCTTCCAGACAGCCTGTTGGACACACTTTACACATTTCTCTGTTTCTTGGTCTAGTTGCTCCATTGTCTTAAGTGGTACATTTAACTGGATACGATTGGTCAGATCCTCCTCGAAACCCTTTCAATTGGTATTTTTGTTAACTAACATCGGTTTCTGATCTTTCTTGATTATACTTTCACTCAGTGTTAGTATAACAGGTGAGTGGTCTGAGTCTAAATCCATACTTTCCTCAGTCTCCATATAGTTCGATGAATGTTCCTATTAATGAAAAAGTCCAGTAGGCCAGGGATCTTTTTTGGGTCCGTGGGCCAGTATGTGGGTTTACCAGTTGAATGGTAGTTACATCCAATTTCAGTGGCCGCTGCATGCAGATGACTTCCTTTGGTTGTCGTCAACCTAGATCCCCACCGTGTGTTTTTCGCATTATAGTCACCTCCAATTATAAATTTGTTGCCTAGTTTATTTAAGACGTTAAGATAACTTTCTTTTTTTTTTGATTATGTCTTGGGGGGCAATAAATGGCAGCTATTGTTATTTTTCCTTTTTCTTGTATTGATTTTTACTGCTGTTACTTGATTTTCTTCAAGTTCTATATTTCGTTCTTCATAATGAGAAATTTGTTTTTTTTAATTATTATTGCGCTCCCTCCTCTTGCTGCATCTGAGGGGTGAATGGTATGATAAATTTCATATCCTTTAATTTTAATATAATCTTGTTTCGTCAGGTGCGTCTCAGAGATAAGACACACATCAATTTTTTGTATATCAAAGAATATTTGCAATTCTTCTTTTCTATTGCTGATTCCGTTAGCATTCCATGTGTGATACTTTTGTGCATCATTTTCTTTTGTTCACGTTGTTTGATTTGCTTCTCTTTTCTAGTTTCTGTATTCTTTCAGAAAATGGATGGAGCAACTTTTCTTGTTTGTCTAGCCTTTCTTTGAGCATTTGTAGGAGTTCGTTGGTAGAAGTTTCTGTTTTTTCCAAGGTGGTTGGATTTTCAGTCTTGCTAACGCTTTGTGCGTAAGATTTTTCCATGCTAACTTGTGGGTAGGTTTTAGGCGGACCCCTTTTCACACTATTTTAAGCCAAATTAGCGACCGATTTGATTTTAGGGATCACTTAAGTGCAGCAAAATTATTTGATTTTCAAAATTTTAAAACTTGTAGTCATTCATTTTCACAAAAACGTTTTGATGAAACTGTGAAGTCTTATCTTATATTGGACAGTGTAAAATTGAAAAGTGAACTTTCAGCAATTTATGGGCGCGATGTCATGTGTGACGTAGGTGGTGTTTTGCCACTTTTAATGTTCATAACAAACAACAACCTAAAAAGGGTATTAACGAAAACGTACAAACTGTTGGATATTATTTATACAACGCCCATGTCGACAGCAGAATGTGAACGATGTTTTTCCACCTTCAAACGCATTAAAACTTTTATGAGAAGCACAATGTCAGAAGATCGACTGAACGCATTGGCGGTCCTATCAATAGAAAAGAAGTTCATCCAGTCTAAGCCGGATTTTGACAACAAAGTCATAGACGTCTTTTCCAGCATCAAAAATAGGAGAATGGATTTTATGTACAAAAAATAGATAAGTTTTATTTTGTGCCCACCTTCCTTCATAACTCACGAGACGCCACTGATAAAGACTACTGGGCAAACCTTCTAAATGCTAGAAGGATTTTTGGGTATCATAAGCAAACGAAAACTAGATTGGAACACACATACCTAAAGCCTAAATTAAGAGACATGGCACATAAAAAGAAAAACATGTCACTTAGCATAACTTGACTATTTGCTTTTTCCGCTGGAGAAAATGTTGAATTTTCCGCCAATTACAATCGAAACAAAGTATAGTTAATATATTGCACAGCAATATTAAACAGCATATATAACAGCAAAATGTCGAATCCTTAAATTTTTTGTTTGTTTTGCCGCAATGAAACGCCCCTGCATTTTCATGCCTGAAAGTCGAAACAAGTCAACACCGACACAGAAAATATGTATATGTATCTGTACATATGCGCCTGTGTATGTAAAATCATCGTTCGTGTACAATATATAAAGCCCTTTGATCTTCAAACTCGCTCATTTACCACCGCCAGAAAGTAACTATTAAATTTTGAATTTCCAAAGAAAGAGAGGGTGCCGCCGCTATGCGGTCTCTAGTTTCTGTTGATCGCTCGTAACAGGTCCCGACAGATTCATTTAGTTCGAAACGAGCGAACAGCCGCCGCCGCCTCACCGTTGCTGCCATTCGAAAGTCGTCGATCGAAACTTGGGAAAGCTCTATCTCTGGGTAAAACTGTAGTCCATCATGTACTAGATACTAGACTATACGAGAGTAGTTCGGTAAATACGTCACCTAACAAGAAAAACGCAATTTTTTTTTTGACAAATAGATTTTATTTTTCAATATAGTCTTCTGTACCTTGAACACACTTATTGCCATTGTTGTAGGTCGATGAATCTAAATCCTCGAAATAACGATTTTAAATCTTAATATACAGGGTGAGTCATTAGTAGCCGCTCCTTTGACTGCTCTTTCGTGTTTCAAATAAAAGAAAAAACAATTAGTGGAAGATTCATGGTTTCTTGGGGCGCATATTCTAAAAATACTTTAAGCTCTGACGCACTTCCAGGTTCACCGGAAATGCATGGAATTTAATTTTTTTAAATGACTCACTTTATATATTTTTGGATTTTCTAATACCATTTTAAATTGTCTACTTAACTGTTTTATCTTTTTCAAAATTGAGCCAATAGTTTTTGAGTTATTGATTTTTTTTTTTTGAAATTTTCGACGAAAACACGTATTCAGAAAAAAAAAGTTTCTTCATTGTTTTTAAAAGTAAAAACATGAACTTTGGTGGTGTTTGTAGCCAAGAAAATTCTGCATCCTTTGGTATAAGTTGCACCCGACAACACCTCAAAAAACTTCGTTTTTTCAAAGCCTACAAAACAGCCGCGGTACTTTATTGTGGCATTTTATTCCCTTTTTTATTCCCTTTCGTTTTTATTAACAATGTCCGATACATATTGCTATAGCTTTGTTTTCAAATTAAAATATAATAATCTTATACTAACAGTAATTAACCAAAACAATGTCAATACAAAGCAGCATAATATATATATAACAAATGCAGATATTGCATTGACAAAAAAAAACTACTTTAATAAATTTATAAATTCAATCCCTACTAACATTGGTATTATTTTCGTAAGTTCTAGCAGTGTTTTCTCCTCCATTTGCCGACAACATTTCTTACTTAAATTAAATGGATAAGGTTACAAAAAAAAAAAAACTAAATCTCATAAAATATTCGTATTTTATTCAATAGTAAATAGCATCGATAAATAAATTCTTTTGCCACATGTGGCTGTAAAAGAAATTATCCTTTTACTTTCCAATCACAAAACAACAACAAAAAATTCATATTTTTACATGTACGAAAAACACATCGCTTTATAAATGCGCATAACACATTGCTTTTTAAATATATCATATAGATTCTTAAAATAAAATATTACTCTTTGCTACATTCAAATTTTCTAATATTGTATAGTTTCAAAGAAATAAATTTTTCCCTTTACGACGCAGAAATTTCATTTCAACAAAGACATTCATTTGCACGAAATGCCTTTGAAGATCTAAAATCTCGCAAAGTAAAAAAAAAACACCTTGATAAGACTTTCACCAATCGTCATATGCAAATATTCTCACGTTGTACATACCACATATTGGCTATTTGTCCATCAAAAATGCTTACACCTTTACGTAATTAAATATACTTGAAATCCTTACTAAGATTTTATTCAATAACTTGTTAATAATGCACAGTTAGGGGTTTATAGTTTTGTCGTTTTCTTCAATTCGATATTTTATTTTTCTTACTGAGTTTAATAGACTTTCAAAGTATTCTTTCCACTTATTCATCACTCGTGTTTCTTCAGTAATCAGTGTACCGTTTGTATTTTCAATTGCCATTGTTTCGTGTTCTTTGCTGCTTCGCAAATTTTTTAAGACCTCGTAGAATAGTTTCTGATTCCCTTTACTATCTCTTTCAAGTTTTTCTCCGAATTTGGCTCACGACTTTTGTTTAGCTTCTATTACAAAGTATTTATTTCTCTTACTCTGTTCTTTGTATGAATTTAGGTTTTCTTCTGTTAAATGACTCCGGTATTTCTTCCATTTTTTCTTTTTGTTTTTAACTTGTTGTATTAGTTCATCTGTTCGTTTCGCATCTTTATTAACTTTTACTGTTCCACATACCTCAATACGTAAATTATGTATTATATATATATTTGTCAAGAGTACAAAAGTATTTAGAGTTGGATTTGGAATATTTTTTGCATAAATGAAATTTCGAAATTCGGACCGAAGTAGCACTTCTACTCTTAGCGAGTAGCACTTTTTCAAATATCTCGCAAAGTATGCATTCGATGGAGATTTATTAAAAGAATAGTAGTATTTAGAATAGCATTTTGAATATTTTTTGTATAAAAAAATTCTTAAAATTTGGACTGGAAGTAACACACTACTACGATAAAAGTATTTAAAACAATTCAGAACAACGTATTGCCGTGATCTTTATATTTTAAGAATTATAACATGTATTAAATAGTTAGGTTATTGAATAAGAACATTAATTTTTCGTTTAAAACGAAAAAACTAATATAATAAGCATAGGTTAAAAGTATTACAACAAGTAAAAATGGGTTGCCTAACCTTTAAGGGGCAATATCATTAAGAAAATAAATATATAAATTAAGTTTAAATATTAAGAATTTAGGAATAAAAAACAAACAAAAAAATAAATATATGCATTCCATATTTTTATGGAAAAGAGAAGCACAAGGTATGGTTTGAATATAGAAAAACAGAGCCAAATTTCTCACAAAGCGTTAGGGTAGCACTAAACATTTTAAAAAAATGGGCCACTGTTCAAAAATAAGAATGTACTAAAAGTAAATAATAGAGAGAGAGTTATGCTAAAAGACGGAACAATAAAAAGAGTGAATCATTTGAATGCCATTAAATTGTATGAACAAGGCCACATTCGGCATGCCCGAGACAAAAATACAAATTCAAATGTATAAAATGTAATCTCAGACAGGTACAATAATCTCAATTCATGAGAGAGTTTTATGATCATATTTAAACGTGTAGTAAATACCTGACTCTTATATCTAAAAACATTAAAAGGATATATACGGAAAAGTACTCTTTATTCGAGACGACACATTGATAAATTTTATGTGTTAATGAATGCAGAAATGAAAATACATTTAAGAAATTTTGTATGCATAGACACAAGGGCTTCAAATATAGCAGATCATGTGTAGTTTTTAAAAACCTGTTAAGAAGAAATAACATTAATATTGTTTGTAGTTGTCTGCACATCGACATACTAGAAGCAGAGAGGAATTAGATGGAGCTTGAAAGTAGCGAGGTGGATGCGAGTACTCTTTGTAATACAGTTTTCATGAAGAAAATTCCAGTTGTACATAACGTGTTCCCGATTGTATCCAAAAAAGGTATCTACAAAAAGAAGATAAGAATAACTTTAATCAATGGGAAAAGGAAATATATATATATAACAATGAGAGAAGCAATACATTCGCATACAAGTATAATGAAAAAAGAAGAATATACCCACAAAAGGCGAAGCATAGCAGGTGTGCGTGAACTTTCAATAGACAATTTTAAGTAACGGCATTTGTAGATACATTAATTGTCAAATGTGGAATATGTGTTTATGTGATTGAGAAAAACTTAAGGGAAGCAAAAATAAACCAGACGATACCAACATAAATGTTAGTTGAAGAAACGTGGCGCTGTGAATAAGTAGCTATCTTTTGTTTTAAATTATATAAGGCCGCAAAAATGAGTGGAGAGGGAGATGAATCCTGTCTTTTCAACTTGTTAGACGTACAAATTTTTGAGATCTTTTGCAATATTAAAAAGAATAAGAGTAGGGGTTTTATACACTACTACAAATTCAGTATTAGTTTTCAATGTATTAAGTTTTTTCATTTAATAATTTCATTTTTATATTCTATTATAAGATTTTTCAATATGGAGGACATGAATAAAATGGAATTTGACAAATTGTATGTTGAACTGAAGTAAGTTTTTTGAAATGAATATTCAATTTTAAATAATTGATGGTGTAAGACGTACTCTAAAAGTACTATGTGAGAATATTTTCTTTTAGAAAGGCGTTGAGCATCATTAATTTAAATAAATATTGTCTTGTTAAATTGGATTAATTTTTTTGTAATAGTGGGAAGACAGTTAGTGGCGTTGAGGTCCCTGGAAGTACTATGTGCGAATATTTGCTTTCAGTGAATCATTAGACATCATTAACGATTATTTTAGCCAATCTTAATCAAAATTTTCAAATAAATAAATACGAATAGACAGGGATGTTTCTTGATGGGCAAGCGCCAAGCCGTTAAATGTACTATGTGCCAATATTTGCATTTGGCGAATGGTATGGGTCATTTTCAAGACATTCGCGTTGCGAAGTTTTAGATCATCAAAGGCGCTATGTGCGAATGTATGTCTTTGTTGAAATAAAAATTAGCTTCATATGGGAAAGATTATTTTTTTTAAATCAATAAATATTGTTATATTAAAGAAATAAAATTGCAAGATAATATTTTTCTCATATCAGTATAAAAAGTATATTTTTTTATGTTCTTTTATTGTAAAAGAAAAATAATTGAGATAGCCACATGATAACAATTTTTTTTGTGTTGCTGTTTTTCTAAAAGAGAATTATAAATATTTTATGAAATTTAAAACTTTATTTTTATTATTGACCTTATCCAAATATAAACTAAATAAGAGACACACGACCAGAGTAAAAGAAGTAAGATCACTTCACTGCAAGAACTCACAGGAATAAATGAAATGTTGTTAGGGAATAGACTTATAGATAAAGATACAATAATTTTTAATGCATTCTCAGCATTCATTAAAAATATTTATGCAATTCTGGTAACGTAAAGGTTACAGGATATATTTTTATGGCTATGCCCAATGTGATTGCATTGTTGTAACCACAGCAGTATGTATACAGTGCACTCGCGATAATATTAACACCCTAATAAATGAACACCCCAAAATATGACCACTTTTTCTCTGCCATTGACTACTCCAAAATATGAACTTTGTCCAAAGGCTTTAAAATATGAACATTTATTTTTTTTATTTTGAAACGGATTTCAGCTACATAATATGTATAAAAATTAGGGGAAACCCCGAGTTATTAACATTTGAATGCCAAATGTCAATGGTCAAACAAACAAGTGCACTTTTTAGTTAGTTTTTACATGTATGCAGACGCAAACGCATGTTTGGTTTTTAAGTGTTAATTAAAAGTGAATAATTTGTAAAATATGCATACAAAAAACATAAATTTCTAACTTTAAAGGAAAAATATGAAATTTTGGAGAGTTTACAAAAAGGTGCAAGGGTTATTAATTTAGCGAAGAAATATGGAGTGACAAAGTCCACAGTATCTGGAATAAAAAAGAATAAAAACGCAATTTCAAAATGTGTCAACAATACATTCATCGAACCTGGAAAAAGAAAAACTATGCGACCGTTGGAGTACCCAAAAATGGAAAAATCATTGTATAAATGGTTTATGCGTATGAGGGATAAGAAATTCCCCATCAGTGGACTAATGTTGAAAGAAAAGGCCAAGGAGCTTCATTATAATATTAAGGAAAATAACTCTGACTTCAACGCGAGTGACGGATGGCTGCAGAATTTCAAAAAGAGATTCGGCGTAAGATTGCTCCAAATTTCTGGAGAGAAACTTTCTTCTCAACCCCAGTTGGTTGAACCATTTAAAGTGGCACTTAGATCGAAGAGCTTGGATTAAGTAATGATCAACTTTATAACGCCGATGAATCGGGTTTATTTTGGAAAATGTTACCAACCAAAACATACGTGTCGTCTCAAGAAAAATCAGCCCCAGGTACAAAGACTGAAAAACAAAGAGTTACTTTCCTGTGCTGTGCAAATGCTACGGGATCTCATCAGCTCAAACTGCTTGTTGTCGGAAAGTCAAAAAAACCCCGTTGTTTCCAGAATTTTGATTGGCCTGTTCACTATCGTCATTCTAAATCAGCGTGGATGACTGGTAACATTTTTAAAGACTGGTTTCATCGCTCATTTGTTCCAGAGGTAAAAGTTTTTATATTGACATTAATCGACACATACCCTATTCATTTTAAAATATTTTTTACATAATTCAGGTGGAACAATTTTTAACCAAAAAAGGGCTTCCAGTGAAAGCTATTCTCTTAATAGATAATGCCCCATCTCACCCACCTGAGGACGAATTAAAATCTGAAAACGGCTCTATTTTTGTGATGTTTATGCCACCGAACGTGACCCCACTCATCCAGCCCATGGACCAAAATACTATAAGGATCACAAAGCTGTATTACAGAAATAGCCTTTTGGCTTCCATTGCTGCTAAAGGGGGTGGTTTGATAGAAGCTATGAAGCAGACTACATTGAAGGAAGCTATCATTATTTTGGAATCAGCTTGGAGAAGAGTGGATTCAGCTGTGTTATCCAAATGCTGGAACAACATTTTAAATATGGTAGTGAATCAAGATGATCCCGAAGATGAAATTCCTCTAAGTGTTGTTAGAGAAAATTTGCAAATGAATTTACGTGAATTGGAAGAAAGCGCCGCCAATGTTTTATGCGCCTTACTACCCGAGGTTTGTATTCTCTGAAATGTACTTAAAATTGTGTGTTATTCTATATTTTCTCATAGGTTGAATATACGGCCTCGATCGTTAAAGAATGGAATGAGGATGCTATTGAATGTGAAGATAATGAAGTAGAAGCCATATCCGATGAAGATGATTGTGTGGAGGAACCAAAGAGGACGATTAAAGTGGGGAGGCTGTCGATATTTTCAATAAGGCGTTGGATTGGGCTGAAGGTGAAATGGTTGAACAGCGAGTTTTAAATGTTTTAAGAGACTTACGTGAGAAGGCAGTTTTAAAAGTTCTCGACCAAAAGAAACGGCAAAAGAAGATAACCGACTTTTTTGAACATTAGCTTTATATTTCTACGGGCTTATTCAAAAAAACTATACAACGTTTATTAAGCTCTTATTTAACATATTTCTGTGAAACATTTGTCATATAAGAGCTTATTAAACATTGCATAATTTTTATGAATAAACCCGCTAGCATTTATGTATATGAATATGTATAGAAATAAGTATATTTTTGTTTGCTGCAAACAAACTTAATGAAAAAGTTCCTTTTATGTTTTAAAATAAAACAAAAATTTAAACTATTTAAATTAAACTTTCATTTATACAGGAAAGAACTTTAGGTGGTAAGTAAATGACTTGGTTTTATTAAAATTTTGTGCCATTTGTAAATATGAACAATCCCAAAAATTTGAACTGCCCTTGTTTTCATTAGTTCATATTATCGCGAGTGCACTGTAATTTGAAACCCTTATAAGTATAAGAAAGTCGCGTGGTGGTCACACCTCATTTTTTAGTCTAGGATTTAGATATTAAAAAGATTACTTAAAATATGACCAACAGAAAAAAAAAACTTTTATTTGAAAGATGAATAAATATCACTTCTTATTATAAAATTATTACAAGTTAATTACAACCATATAACAATATGTATTATACAGGAGTCATGATACGATACATTCTTTTCTTAAAGCCATCTGAGTAAGCATTTCATCTCGTAATATTATCAACCAAGAATCGCCGCTGGCCTCTCTCCTTTCTCAAGACTCTTCAGGTAACCACACACAATACATCCTATAAATGCAGGCGGGCCTAAATTTATACAACAATGACAACCCATTCATACGCAATTTCTGTAGGAAAACGATATTATTCCAGGTCGATGCGACGAGATGAAATTGCGAATCGAAGGACAATCCCAACGGGATACCTTAGCACGCAGCAACCTACGACCCTCCCCGTAGAATGAGCGACTAGGAACGGGATGGGGATGCTGCTGATCGTGCTCCAGCTAACCTGGATTCATTGATGACTCTATGTAGTATATATGTGCTAATGCTAGACCGTGTTCGCGATCAATTTTTGAATAAACCGCCGGCGTAGCTAGCCGAGAGGGAGACGCAAGCTCACTGTGACCGATCGATCGGGAGGCATATGGTCGGGCAAACCACCCTTTCCCTATTCGACGTTGAAAACGGTCTGGTATCAGACTTTGATAAAAGGTATAAACATTCGGATCAAAGAGTGTTAGATTGTAGTATAGTAATAGTATTATAGTGAGTGTCATTATTAAAAAGAAAAAGAAAAAGGAAAACAAGATCGGATCGTATTTAATCGAAGCGGCGTAGAAAGAAATAAAACTAAATGTAAGTTTCTTAATGTATGTATTTATATACCTGTATATATAAGGTGTTTTCAAATAGTAGGTTCAAACTGTCAAGGAATATTCGCCATAATAATAGAAGTAATTTGATTATAATAATGTATGGTCGGAAAGGCTTAATATTAAATTGATATGATTATACAGTATGTCCTCGGATTGAGTTTACAAAAAAAAATTATTTTTGATTTTACAATAAAATGCTAAACGAATTAAATTTGATGCTTTGTTTCAAATGACCAAATCTGTAATTAGAATTACGAAACTGTCAAGTCCCTATTTAGAATTACAAATTTTTATTTTCGTTTTTTTCAATCACAACATTAAAAAAAGAAGTAGGCTAGAAACAATAATATTTAAAACTATTCTATTATTCACCCTTTTCAACACACAATTCGACTCTATACCGCAGTTCCTTATAACTGTTACGAATTTCTTCAAGTGTCAATGACGTAACAGCATCTCTTATACGATTTTTTATACTTCCACATTGTTAGGCAAGTTTTCTATGTAGACCAGTTGCTTTAATCGTCCCCACAAATAAAAATCTAAAATAGTTAAATCAGGGATTCTTGGAGGCCACAAAACAGGACTATTCAAGCCAATTCAACAATTTTCGAATTTTTGATAGAACCAGGCAGCAACAATGCACGAACAGTGGGTCGTACGACCATCGTGTTGAAAATAAATCCTCTTCCGATAAGCAAGTGGGAATTCACTTAAACTATCTGATTTACATTAGCATCAAAAAAATATGGTCCCATTATTCCATGGTAACAAACAGCACACCGCACGTTTACGTTAACAAAATATGACGTTTTGATGCAAATCTAAAGTGAGGATTAGTATCACTCCAATAACGAACGTGTTATGACGAAACGGTACCATTGCTAGTAAAAGTTGCTTCATCGGAAAATACAATGCTTTTGTGAAATTTTTGGTTCTCTATTATTTTGTCTCCCATCCACATGCAAAAATAAAGACGCCTTTCATCATCTCCCGGTTCTAACGTATGATTAAAAATAGGTTTATAGGGGTATAATTTACGTTTCTTCAAAACTCTTTGAATATTGGATTTGCTCACATTTAGTCGAAGCGCCCGTCTCCTTAATAAAAGTTTAGGATTATCTTCCACCGAATCCAAAATTAAAACTGTTAAAGCATTATCTTCATCACGTACTATTTTCTTTTTCTTTAAATTCAGAACAGAACCAGTTTCCAAAAATTTTTTCACCATCTTCCTTATACCCATACGGGAAACAGTTACTCCTGGAAATTTTTCATTAAATTTTTCCGCAACGCAACGGTAGCTCTTTCCCCCACTACCAACACATTGTATTAAATATTTTTTTGTGATAACGTTAACATTTTCACCAAAAATTACAGAATTACTGTTTGAAGTTATTTTTGACACATAAATTAGTGTTTGACGTTTTGAAGTCAAAGCCTTCCACCACAAAAAATAATAGATGAAATGCGATGAAAAAAATGAGAACAAAATTTTTGGAACATACGTAAGTGGAATTAAAATTCTAATTACAGATTTGGTCATTTGAAACGAAGCATTTTATTGTAAAATGAAAAATAAGAATTTTCTTCCTCTTGTAAACTCAATCCGGGGACATACTGTATAAAGTAATTAAACTCTATTGATTCAAATCATGAGTAAATTTAAATAAAGACATGAGGTGTGCCCAACACATAACTTTTTTTACAATAATTTTTCCAAATTATATTTTTATCATTTTAAGAAATCTGTGCAGATTGTATCAATTGCTGCTATTTAATAAGAGTAAAAGTGTTATTTCCCGTATTATATTTTTTTAACTTTGAAGTAAATTTTTACTTCGAGCCTAACGATTAGACTGAAAATCTATTGACTGTTCTAAAGTAAATATGTATGGATATTTTATCGAATTTTATAAATCATGAACTATTACTAGAAAAATATTTCAGGTATGATATTAGGAAACTCTTTCTAAATCTTTTAACATCCTCTGACAGGACAGTAATAAAACATATTAGATATCGAGTGTTTTAGAAATGAAGTTGGGTGTACCACTAGGTTCTATACATAATCCCACGTTATTAGTAATATTTCACCTTGAACCATTTCTATATAGGTTTAAGCTTTCGGATGAAATCATGGACAAATATAATTGCAAGAACCATTTTTTCGCTATTAATGGACTTTAAAAAATGTGCAAAAAGTTAAAAAAAAGTCCATGATAATTTAGAAAAAACTAACAAAAAAAGAAGTTTTCTAACATTTTGGAAGTAATAAAGATTATTATAGATAATAATGATATACATATTTTGTTGATTTAAATATTGGCATTTTATCGAATTTTACATTTTGCAATTTCTTGTGTCGTCTATAAATTTGCGTAGGAATGAATGAATTATTCATTAATTCAGATATGATATTAGAGGAATTTTTCTAGATCATTTAACATCCTCTCATAAAACAGTAATAAATACTTACTCGGTGTAGCCGAGGAAGAAGATGGGATATCCTTGGAAATAGAAGCAATAACGGAAGGACATCGGGATAACAGACTGCCATTTGCAGGTGCTACCAAAAGATCCCCAGATGTTGGTTGTTGTCTTCAAACCTGGGGATCAAGCAAGCAACAAATGTCTGCCATCCCGATGGTCTTACGTTATTGCTTCTATTTCCAAGGATATCCTATCTTCTTCCTTGGCTACACCGTACTGACGATGACTAATATAACGCAAATCAATTCATGGGCTTAGAAAAAGAAAACGTGGAAGCAACAATGGTGTCTTGTAAAATTGTTCAGTCAAAAAATTATATTAAATATTTCAAATTCGTTAAATTACTTTTTAACATAGCGCCTAAGCTAAGTTGTAATTTGAAATGCACCTCCCACATTAATGTTTTATACTCTCACTTATCAAAATTATCTTTTGCACAAAATAGGATGTCCAAATATTGTAATCGATTGATTATTTCTACACTTACGATAACATGTTTTTCTTTGCATTCCAATGTGGAAATTTAATTTGGGGGAAGGCAGTAGATAATGATAGAGTTTTCAAATCAATAAAAGGAGCAAATCCAGATTATTAGTATTTAAGCAAATGGTCATTCAAGTACTTAAGATTTCTTACTTTGGCATTCTCATATATATGCTAGCAGTTCCTTTACGTCTTCATAAATAATCATTATAATAGCAGGCTAAAAAATTGTTACCCTGGAAGAACGCAACCAGTTAATATTAATTACTATTACTATACAAGAGATGGCAGATCTTTAACCATATACTAGGTAATACTAAAATAATGGGGATCTTCCAATATTTAAAGCATAAATAAATATGTTCTTTTTTTTTAATACGAACCAGTTTTTATTTTCTTAACGAATATCTCCCCCACTACAACTGATTATAATTCTCTTTTAATCTACTAACTGCCTTGTATGCTGCGTCGTTACTTCTACAATAACTATATGTTATAAAGAAAACCTGTAATAGTTATTAAGTTGGTAGTCATTTGACTGTTGTCTTTCAACTTTTCTCTTATAACTTTGTATATTCTTTTACTTTTCTTACATATCTCTTCACTTTCTCATGTCCTGCAGTTTGTCTCTCCATCTCTCAACTTATAGTGTTTTGAAGTCTTCTATTACAAGGTCCTCCCATCTTATTTTGGTCTACTTCTTAATCTATCTCCCTGTGATTTTCACTTCGTAATTTTTTTTACTAATTCTGTATTTTCTATACTATTGATGTGTCCAAACCATCGTAATACTTAAACTTTTATCACTCTCACTATGCCTTCATCTTCTAACGTGTCAATAATCTCATAATTTAATAAACTTCTATATTCTTGTTCCAGCTTTTTTATCCACATATTCGCCTTATAATCATCCTCTGAAAATTCCTAAATTCTTCGTGGTCTCTTTTTGTTAGGCACATAATTTTTGGGGCATAAGTTACCCCAGGTCATCTTGTGTCTTTAATTAGTTTATTGTTTTCCATGAATGTTTTAAAATTTGTGATAAGCTCTATATCCGCTTGAATTCTTTGCGATATTTTAAAATTTCCATTGTTTTTGTTATTAACTATTGTGCCCAGACATCTATTTGAAACATGAATGCTTTGTTCTAGTATAACTTCTATTTAATCTCATATATTTTATCTTTTCTTCGCTAATCACAAATCCCCTCTTTTCATTTTCCTCTTTTATCTTTACTACAGCTTCCTTCAGGCTTTATTCATATCTTTCTATAATTGCGAGATAATCAGTTTTCAGCAATTACCTGTACTGCCTTTATATTATGCTTTCCTTAACACTACGATCTATCATAATACCTTCCAGTACGATATTAAATTAAACTCATCAGAAATTCCCGTTCGAAACAGAACGACAGCCTTTGATCCTTCAATCGGCATTTGAATTAATCTTATCAATTTATTTGGTATTCCAATATTTTGAGCCTCTTATCATATAATAAAACTAAATTTTACAAGATAGTGGGGTTAATGTTTATTTTACGATAGTTGTAGTTATAATTAAATTATTTCTATTCTCACACTGGTTTTGATCTAAAAGCATAATCGCTTCATTCATAAACACCCTGTATGTTATAAATTATAAGCTTTTATTTTAATGTTAGCTGCATGTAAGTTTGGCTATAAATATGTGCAAATATTATGTGATAATTAATTTCGAGAAATTGATATTAAGACAAAAAAATCTAATATACAAAGGAGCCTATATAGGTATATGTGTGTGTATATAATATATATACATATATATATGCACCACATCGTCATCGTATTATAAAAACAAATGAAAATAAAAATCGGTCTTCGCTACCACCGCTAGTTTGCCAAAATACTCCCGAACCAACTTGGACCCTGTTTTCACCAATCCCGTGCAGCCAACGGGGGTTTCCCAAAGTGACGGGGATACGGCGAGGGTACAGAGGGAAGGAGAGAGGGCTTGCGCAGAGGGTGAGTACCAGAACGACGCTCGTCGCGACGGGCCATAACGTGAGTAGACAGTCTGGCGTCGGCAGGTCTACGAATACTTCAGTGCTATTTGGTAAGTGGCTTTTACATACCTATTTTTAGTATTACCACCACTACATTACACACTACATTGCTACATACCATACTACCGCTGCTGATGATGATGCATCTGCCTTTCATCACACCTGTCAGTAGCGACAATGAAGGGGATATACCTCACGAACAATTGCAAATAGTAATATTTACAACAACAAAAAAGACACACACACAAACACGATAATAATTTGGGAATCGAAGAGAGATGATGCTGATGATGATAATGATGCTGATGCTGATGCTCTGATGATCTTCATTTCACCCTTTTGTCCGTTTTAGTTTTGTTATTCTTTTATCATTTCTTCCTGCCGTTAAATTTGTGATTGAAATGTTGTGGTGTTACCGTGAAATACGCGTCTAATGGAAAACCTATGACAGTGTCAAGAAAAAGTGTTTTTAAATTCTTTCTATTTGCCAATGACAGAGAGAAAAGTGTTATTTAATAACTTTCCGCGTTTGGATATCTTTTGGAAATTTAAAATATTGTGTATTCACTATTCGAGCAGAATTTATTTTTAATCAAGCAAATTAAAAGTTTTCTGGTATTTGTAAGAGTAACATCTCAAAACATTCAACCCTATTCGATGTTAAAAAATTTATTGTTACGCCTTTTACAATTAATAAATCTTACCTAATAAACTTCTTTATAAGGGAAATTTGCTTCCAAATTTTAATTTTGTATTGCTTTATTTGAATTTACGCATTGCATATATTTATTAATACATTCCTGGTTAATTTTGTCATACATATTATATATATATATATATATATATATATATTATATAGGGCGTGTCATATTGGTAGTGCATAAATTTAAAAGCAAAAAAACTAAACCTGATATCACTTTGGCAAATTTCCTTTTGGATTAATATTAGAGTTCAATAATTTTCTTTCCAATCTTTAAACGTTACAATCAAACATTTTTATAGTTGTAAGTTTATATATCAATTCTTTTTTGTTTTATTAGTATGTCATAAATGTCATGAAAATGCAGTTACAATTTTTCGTACGATTTTGTTTAAAAATATATAAATTTATTTTTCATTTATTTATTGAGATACGAATATATATTATAAAATTCCTATAAATACTTTTAAAATATATACATATGTAGTTCTTTTTCAAATTATTAAAGGTCGTCAATTTTCCCCCCCTTCTGATTGTCCGAAAATTATAAACAAGTAATAAAAGGACGTCTATAGATATAAGCAATTTGAATTTTCATTTCGAAAATTCATTCTTACTAGACGCTGATCTGCGAACAATACATAATCGTAGAAATTGAAAGAGTAAATCATAAACATAAGGATGACAAGAAAAAATTAGTTCGATTAAACTCCTTAACCAAAACGGAGAAAAGTTTTTGAATCTTTTGTTATCCCTGAAATGTATATATTGCTATTCTTGTTGCATGTTATTTTTAATTATGTCAAAAAATAGATTAGTTTCGATTGTTAAATATTATGTTTTATTGTTTGAAGTAGCAAACTAATTATATAAATTCTATTTATTATGAAAATTTTACAGAGTGTTTTCGAATTAACTGCACATACTTTTGTAGGTTAAAATATAGGATATTTTAAGATTAAATTTTCAAATAAATATATATTCAATTCTCAATAAATTATGAGATAGAGCCTGTTGAATGAATGCATGATCATTTTTATTGTATCATCATTTCTGAGTTAATATTCCAAAAAGTAAATATAAATTTTTATTGTGAAACAATTTGTACATATTAACATTTTCAACAAACATTTTTTTATTGTTTTTTTTAAATTGCATCAAAGAAAAAGCAAAAAACATATCGCATCATTATCCAACTCGTTTCCATTGTTCTTTGACGTCAACACACAGGGGGGGTGGTGAATTTTTTTTACCATATCTGAGTAAGAAAAATGAAAGGGAAAAGAAGAAAACGCGATTAATAATCTGGTGATAGTCGATGGAGCGATGTTTTTCCGGGAGGGCAAAAAAAGTGAAAATGGACCGCGATTTCCTGGTCGTGCGAATTTTCCGCATCGCGAATTGTGCCTCGCGCTTTGGCGATTGACAAAATTCTAATGCAATGGGCGGTACCACCAGTTATGCGCAGATCGTTTGATGTGGTGTTAGAGTGAGAGGAATCTGCACGATCTCACCCATTCGCTCTTTCATATAGAGAAAAACACACACTAACACACACAGACACATATACACACATTTAAAATAAAACAGTTGCATATCGGCAACATCAATGTAACATCTCGTCAACCAGTGCATTTAAGTGAAGGTTTAACTAAACACGGTAGCTAATCCCAGATGGCACTGTTAAATCTTGTGAGTACATGAAACATAATTTTAATTTTTTTTATCGAATGCACCTTGTATATATTAGAACAAACAGGTATATATTTTTTGAATTTATTCCAATAGTGATGTTAAATAAATTAAAGCCTACATTTCATTCTAATTAAGCTGTTAGAGATTAGTAAGTTTAAAAAGTATTATCTTCTTAAATAACCCTGGGATATTATGGAATGCCATTGTTACACATTTTGAGTACATCCCTTTTATGTTTCCGGTTTTTCTGCATTTGTTTTATCGAGTATTTCTTGCATAAATCTTATGTTTCTTAATAACATGCTAATATTTAAGGGAGTTATTCTTGGGTCTATTTTGTGAAAAAATCTTCTTATGAACATATATCCTAAATGTCTTGGCTTTTGAACTGTAGAGTCTTAAAGTTTTTGTGAAATTTTGTACACGTCTTTTATGCATCAAATGTACGATCAATTTTATAATTTTTACCTGTGGTGCCTGTACGGTTTTTTTAATTTTGTTTTCAAGAAACATATGTCACGCCATTGCTTTTTTTAAAGTACTTTTTTTTTTAAATCCCCATTCGTTTCTGAGCAAATGTGGTCTCTTTTTTGTTTGACGTACGGTTTTCGCTTAAAAAAATAAAATTCATTCATGTGCACATTTCCAACATCTGATTTAATTTATTTCTTTGTGCATTCAGGATAATTTGCTGTTACCATTTCAAAATGTATGTAGATTACGTTAAATAAATTGTTGTTCAAAGTTACATATATAGTTTTTTTTATCATAAGTGGTCTAGCGAGATGCACATGATTGAATTTTTTTTAAAGTTTAGCCCCCTACAGTTCAAAAGTTAAGACATTTGGGCCATATGTTCATATGAAGTTTTTTCATAAAATAGACCCTAGAATAACCCCCTTAAATATTAGCATCTTATTAAGAAACAGCCTGTATAAAAATAGAGTCGTAAACATTTTCGTAACTTATGCCACTAGAATATTAACTAAATTAATAATCATCTTCAGCTGATGGGTTCTAAATATAGGTTTGGAGAATTCTGGTCCTACACTAAAGTTTAAATAATAATTTGTATACTATTGATTGATTAAATAATTACTTTATATAACCACAATAACATCATCAAAAACATTAATAAGTTTATTATTCAATATATTTATATATTTTTCGGTATATAATACAAATTGATATATTAAATATGCGATTTACTAATTATGATGTAAAATGAATTTAATTCTTTTGGTAAAGATACTTGAAAATTTTATCTTAATTTGTTATTCTGATACTAATTTATTCACACTAATATAACTGACTTACTCAACAATTAAATAATTTTGCCATATTTTACAAGGTTTTTTACAAATATTATTCGACACATGTATATCTAACTGTCACTTATGATGTATGTATATAGAATATTCTGTAGTTATCTATAATGCTTGATGCTTCATTTGTCTATAGTTATTCATTGTAATTAGTTGTAAAATTCTAACTTGAATTTTATACTCCAAAATGATATTCAACTTGTCAAATTTTCCTTGTACTCCAAAAGCAACCCTCTTGATTTTTCGATGCTTGGTTTGTGCCACTTAAGAAATGTTTTATATCCTTTTCTACACTACTCTACTCTTTCTAAGACGACTTAAACACTATTTTTATTTTGCTTTCATATACTTAAAAAATGTGCTTTTAATGCATTTATTTAAATAAATATTATAGTTGTCAGCTTTGGGTTTTCTTGTCTACTTTTCATGACTCTCAGTATTTATTTCTGATTCTAAATTAATTTTTTTAAGTAATTTGACATTGAATTTTGTAGCTGTTTTCTCTAATTTTTCAAATATATATATATTGTACTGTTTAAAATGCATAACATTTAAAGACTGTTAACTAAAATTAACACTTCTTAAATTTAACCTAAACAGTATTGAATTAAAAATATTATTTATTTATATGAATAGAATTATTTATTTTAATAATATAGATATGTAAAAGATAGGTAAATACTATTTGAACGTAATTGTTATCTCAAGAAAGAGTCGTAAATTCAACAAAAAATGTTATATATATTAAAGTCAATGTTATCAAGAATTAGATGTCATAAAGATATGCAACTTAAGGGTCCTCGCTAGTGGACCTGTCAACAATGGCAAAATAGCAGATTTTAGATGCCAGATATTTTTGTTGATTTTAAAGATGGAGAAATCCTTTCAACGTCAACTTATGAAGAATTTAGTAATCTACCCGGCTGAAGAATCAAATTTAGAAAAAAATTAACGGATTAAAGAAAATTAATTAATATGTCAAAATATTAAAAACCAGTTTTCTCAAAAATCCTTCGGAGGAGATTTGTTTGCTTGGGTTCACGTTATAAATTGAATAGAAAGCTTCCAGGCTGTGCACTTATTTTTCATTTAACTATTCTTTACTTTGTTTAAAATGAATATAAAATAAATTAAAATTAGGCAACCCACATTACAATGAATTGTTATTCTGCTATAAATCTTTCCCGCGGTTACAAATGTGTAAATATTTGGTCATAAATGAATTTTTATTCGCTTCAAATATTTATTAAATATTCCCTATGTGTAATAAGTACTCGGACATCCTTGGCTTATTAAATTATGTGTTATGCAACCAATATTACATTTCCCATTCACTAGCGAAGACTCTTAATTTACTGCATGAAATTTTAGAAAATAAATCACATATGTCGATAAAATAAAGAGAGATCCTTAGATATCGAAAAAAAAAAGATTACTCATTTTTTGAATGGAGAGTAACAAATTAGTGATATAAAAGAAGAGATTTTTTAAAAAGGAATCTAATGTTGAAAGCTGTCTATTCAAAGTTTAAAATAACTTACATATCATTTAATTAAGCGTTTTCTAAGTATTTCTGTATGTAGTAAAGGTAAAATTCATAATTTTGGACTGTTACGAGGTGTTACTGTAATCCTCAGTAATTTTACCTGAGGATACCTGCAAATAAAAGAATTTGATTTTTATAAGTTGATACATCAAATTGATTTACACATTTCTATTTTGCATCTTTGACACATATTTTGTATAATTTGTGTGGTGGAGTTAAATGCATGTCTATGATAGATCTAGGCCTTTTGATAACACTGCTTGGGAAGTAGCGACTGTTCTATGCTTAATTGACCACATTTTCAAATATTTTATACATTCCCATTTACTTTCTGTCTATGTTAAACATTGAAATTTTTTAGATGACATGTTGCTTTCCAAAATTGTCAATTTGTTATTAATTACTTTTGAATCGTGCCGCTAAGCCAAGATTATTGATTACTTTTAATACATTTTTTATACTATTACTATTATATAAATTGCATATTTGTACTTAAAATCTACTTAATTTTATTATTTTAATACTTAATTACTATACGTATAATGACAACCATTCGTTTCCTGAATATGTTTTAGTTAAATACCTAATTTATCCCATTCTGCCACCAAAATCGATTGTGCAAATTTCAATCTTTACCTATATGTTTCACCAGTCTCACATATCTTAAGTAGATCGTGTTTCGAGCATCAACACATACACATTTTAAATTTAACTAAATTTTCTTTGTGAATAATCATCAGAAGGTCATAAAATATCTTCGTTTTTCCAGGTATGTTTTTGATAAAAATCTAATTTCTCACGTCTTCTGGCAACAACATTAATTCTGCAGATTTCTATCAATACCTGTATATTTTATCAATAACACACATCTTGACGAGATAATGCTTCGTCATATAGCAAACGTTTGAATTTTCAACACCCACACTTTAGTTTGATTTCTTCGCACATTACTCGTAAGGCTGATCAGCCTTATACATCATCGATATACAAATTTAGCGAATTAGTGAATGGTTTTATGGGGTATATTATATGCCGTTGGAAGGGGAATACACCAAAATAGATGTTAACAGAATTAGAAGATCACGATCGCGTTTTTATGGCGATGTAATTTGAGTTTAAAGTTTATTTTTGCCTCTTCCAAAAACGTTGTGAGTTAATACAATGAAAACTTCATGTTATTTGCAAGTAATTTTGAATTTGGCTAAACCACACAAAAGGACACATTAAAACTAAACTTAAATTTAAAGGCTGTACCTATAATTTTTTTTAAAAATTCGAATTTAAATGATGAATTTTGGGATATTACAAAATAATTATTTAAAAGTGGAATAAACCCGCGAGAGTAATATTGAGTTATTGGGACTTAAGAGACAGCAAATGACCCCTTCTATCGACGAATTTAATATGGTAAACGTTGCATCAAACACCCTGTATATTATATAAATGCATTATATCATTGGTACTTCACTTTGGGCATTTGATTTAACGATACATTTGTTCTAGAAAAGTATGGATGAAAATTTTTAATGTATTAGTATTTTCTGATAACTATACTTCATAATATTTTGTTTTTATTCGATTTGAATTAATAGTAAAAACAAGATAATTTTGAGAATCGTCAACCATTGTTAGTATGCACTTGTACTTCAGATATTGTACAAAAATACGACACTTATAATTCATATGAAGAATGATAACTGCAATTTTCCTGAAATAAATTAAATTGAAAAAAGTGAATTGTAATAATTGTTTTGGCAACATTTTAAGCAAGTGTGTTTAGCTTTAGCGTTAATTATTAATTCATACATGATTAGCAGATGACACAATGTACTTAAGTAAACAATAAATATTTAATATGTACTGTAACCTATAAACTATATTTAAATAGCACAACAATGAAAAGTTTGTACTAAATACGTGAATATTAAATCAAATTACAAACTCTCAAATAGAAAACCGGAGTATATTTCTAAAAATTGGTATCGTCCGAACATTAAGTTGTTAGGGCGCGCAGTTACACGAAGTAATTGCATAATGGTAACGACCGTTTGGACGTCCTTTACAGTCACTTTATTATTGGAATTATTTAAATCTTCGAAATGGATGTTCGATTTAAACAAATCGAACGAGACTGTAAATAAAGAATTCTCATTATTTACTATTCTCCATTTATTTTAATAAATAATCAACGACTACATTCGAGAATGGAAAATCCTTTTATTTCATTTATCTTTACGGCAAACGTTCATGCACTTCCAAACAATCGCCACTTGAATAATGAATTAAACGATTTGAATATCTTTCGTCAAATGAACTGAACGGCAAATCAGTCGACAATTAAAACTGATTTTATTATATATTTCATGTGCGTCTCTCTTTTTTGACACTGTCTGAACATTCGATAAAGGTCACAGAGGTATATATATATATGGACGTAATTTATGCGATCGAGTAGACAGGGTTATGTTAGAGCCGGTCACGTGGTACTCTTAGATTATCGGTGTGTAACGGCGTCGGCAAAATCTACACACACACACACACACTATCACAAATGCACACACATAGAGGACACCCTCTTTAGCACCCCTCATATCGATTATACCGCATGCAGTCTTATGTTAAAATGTGCTTAATAAGAATGCGGTGTTTAGTTTGTTCGCAGCACAATTCGATCTGATTTTTACCAATTTATAGCAAACAAATACAACCATTTAGATAACGCATCTTATACGTGATCGTAAAATATCAGAAAAATGCAGAGAGAAAATCTTTGAGAATGACTTTACTCCAAAGAGAAGATATCAGTAAATCAAAGGTTCAAATGAAATAAACATTCAAAAACAACAGTAAGTTAGATTTGAATGAATAAAAGTAAAAAATTATATAAGAGCAATTATATACAGGGTTGCGATTATGTATGGAATCGGGTTCGTCATACTAAGACGTTTTAAGCTAGAATCCTGAAATTTTAAATAGACATAGGACTCGATTAAAACTACTTATAATTTTTTTTATTTTTGTTTTGATTCATAAGTTTTGAAATGCAAAGCCTACTTGTTTTTTTTTTAATCGGAACATGTGTTAAATGGAACATCGTTAAAAAGGTTATTTATTATTAAATACTTTTAAAGTTTTTGTCACTAATGACTTGCTTATTGGATCCCTATCCGAATGGGTGTCGATAAATACTGCACATGCTTCTTAGTGACTTCGTTTCCTATCTTCATAATCAATTATCATGAGAATTTCAATTGTCTCTCTTTCAGTTAAATGATTCATAATTATTAGTTTTTTGCTAATACAACGTCAACTGACAATTAACTGTCAAGAATTTTATGTTTGACGAATTTGCAAACGCTGCATGATTTCAGTGTTTTATTTTATTTTAATACGAATATGTATTGTGAAGGAAGATGACACCTTCGTGCATTATTTATTAATTATGCAGTTACTATCTTTTTAATTTAACTCCAGTCACATTATTTTAAGCTAAAATTATAATTATTATTTTTCTTTTATTCTTTTTTATAAAGTAATATTCTTTGTTCTATGTAGAACATATATATGTTTAGGTTTAATCTCAATTTGCTTCATTTTACAAAGGTACAATTAATTAGAACATGTATATATCTCTGTATAAGTACTTACAGTCATTTTATTACTTCATAATCGTAAAATAATGTATATTTATAATTAAATCTGAAAAAACCGATAGGGACATCAGTCTCCTAATTTAATCTCTTTCTTAGAAACCTCTCTATTGTCCGTTCTAAAAAAATCGGTAAAATGACTAAATTAGCATTTATTTTCTTTCTTTTATTAGCATCATGCCATTGTAGTACTAAAAAATACATAAACATTTGCCGAATTTCAGAATTATAGATATTCTGTAATTGAAGAAACCCGTAAACGCACAGCAGTGTTCATATATTTATATTAGATAATTGTAATGCTATTTGCTCCTTCCCGGAACCTTTTATGAAACTTACAACCCATTAATGTTCGGTTTTTCCAGACAACAATAGAGGAGGTATGGTTTTATAAACTTAACACCCCACTCTAAATACTGAATTTGTTTGTAACAGAAAATTGAAAACAGTTTATGAACGAAACTCAACTTGTTAGCAGTTAGCTATCATGTTACGGTTCAACTTGCCCAATGCAAGAAGCCTACATTTATTCGCATTGTTATTTTATTTATTTGTAAATAAAGTTGTATATAACAGTGTAGTGTTATTTCATTTGTGAAAAACCACGTATAACGTAAATTCAGTGAGAAGTTATTCTTTACTACTTCTAAAACAAGAAGATCCAATTGAAAGAAAAACGATTCAAGTCTTTCAAAACAGGAAGACTCATCAAAACATGAATAAATATTTACATAAGTATAACTTCTTTATTATCCGTTTTAAGAGACAATAGTGCATAGGAACTTTTATATCACAAATTAAATTATTAATCAATTTTCAAAAATATATAGGTGTTCTATTTAAAAATAAAAATTCAATTTTTCCTGGAAATCCATTAATCAATTGTTTATTTATGAACTGAATATTAATCAACATTAAAAACACTACTACTTTGCTAATTTAACCTACTTTCTAGAATTAATAATAACCGAGTTGGAAATGGTGCGCACTTAATTTGAATCAGCCTGTATACCGGATGTCGTAGTAAATGTGCTAAGGCCGAAGCTGGGTTTCGGTGGGTAGATAACAACACTGTATCATCAGCAAAAGTATTCGTCATGTTGGTCTTAGGCATTGTTACATTTCACGTTGTGTTTTAAATTACTGCACTTTGTATTATGTTGGTGGTTAAAGTTGTTTACAAAACTTTGTATAGTATAGAACAATAATTAAATACGTAATGTCGTCATAGTTACTCATCAAAGTCCAGGATACGGTGCTGTAAAAGAAAGTATTACAAAAAAAAAAGAAAGTTGTCTTTAAAGATTTTATTTAATAAAATAAATAACGAATTAAAAGAAAATTACGATTAACAAAGAATAAATTTAATTTAATTTCAATTTAAGGAGGGTAAAAGTAGGGGAACTGTAAATAATGAGGGATTATTTACAAGTCGGTTTTAAAAGTAACGATTTAAGTTAAATATCAATGGCACCGAACGATACGTATACTTGCTTGTATATGGATCTGGACGGATTCACTTATACATCGAGGGCGCTGATAAGAAGTCAGTTAAGAGTTTTGTGGTATAGGGAAACTGGCGGTTAATTTTTTAACCAATAGGAAAAAATGCAGCAAAAATATAGAAATTTTAAACGTTGGAAAAGAAACAAGATATCTAAAAATTATATTTGTACATGAAATACGTTCTTAGATAGCTGGGGACAGAGATGTTTTATTGCTGTCCCCGCTTTGACAAGGGAAATGAAATTCTTCTTCAGTAAGCACACGCGGTCAAAGATAGTTTTGTGCATGGAGTGTTTTTAAAATAAATCTAAAATATTTTTAAATAATTTTAATACTTAACAACGAGTAGTCAAATGGTAATAGCATGTCAGCTGTATATATTAAATATAAAGTGGGACCGATAACACTACCTTGAAGTACCCCTGACAATGCTGGATGTAAATTCGAAATTTCGTTGCGATGTTGAAGTTTAAGTTGGTTAAGTAAGGCTTTAAAACATCGTAAATACTTTTTAATTTTTGTGTTTCTAACACAAACCTCCATGACAAATTTTATGTAATGCCTGTGTAAAATGTAAAAACATAGCTGTGCAACATCTATTTCTATTCAAATCCTTGTTTACTTGATTGACCACCACTTTACACTTAATAAAATTTAAATTTGTGGACAAATTACTACATTCTTAACTGTCTTCATCAAATTAAGATAAGATAAGAGAACATAATTTATTTGTCACAATGTACAAAATATCAAAATATAATCACATATTAAAATTACAACAAGTGTAAAAGAATAATATTAAAACACAAAACAAAACATATAATGTATAAATAAAATCAAAAAATAGAAGCAACGCCCAGAAATTATAATTTAAAGTATAAAAATTCTTCTATGGTATAAAAGGTATATTTCATCAACATCTGTCTGACATGGCATTTGAAAAGTTTATAATTTTTACTTCTTATATCTTTGGGAAGCTTATTATAGTACTTCACAGCGTGGTGGTAGCCAGGTGACTCCTTTCCAAGCGAGAGAACGAAGTAACGCAATCGCCACGGTGTCGAGTCTGGTATTTGTGTATGTCGACGTTTTTCTGTACACAATCACTTTGGTGAACATGCAGCAAGTAAACCAGAATACAAACACTTGGCAATGCTAAAATAGTATGTTTTGCAAATAAAATTCTGCACGAGAATCTTGCAGATACTTTGCTCAGTGTCCATACCCCTTGCTTCTGAAGATGAAATATGGTCTCAGCCGATAGTTCAGGAAATAACATTTTTAAGAAATGTTTATAACCTTGGCGGGATATTTTAAGCGTCCCTTGTTATTCTGAGACAAAGTATAAATAATACATGTTAATATGATGTAGAATAACATAACCTCATAAAATATTTACAAACAACATAACACTGTTATGACATCAGTGTAACGGTTTTTATAACGAAACTCTTCTATTTTGTTAAAAGACCTATAGACCCCAATATTTCATTTTGCCGCTTTGCTGAACACCTAATATATAACGAGAATAAATTCTTAAAACATTCGTTACACGCAAATGCTTGATCAAAACCAATTTATATATTACCGTTACTAAATAGAATAAAAAACAATAAAGGCGATTGAAAGAAATCCCCATCTCAACAGCCGCCTCCACCAAAAATATGTGACATCATAGTAATGGTTTTTGTAACGTAACTCTTCTATTTTGTTAAACGGCCTATAGACCCCAATAGCTGATTTTGCCATCTTGCTGAATATCTAGTATATAACAAGAATAAAATGCTTAAAATTGTAAAGGAACAGCCTTATATTTAATTTAATAAAATTGTAGAGTTTAAATCTAAAATAAAATTTAAATAACTTGCTTTGCCGGCTAAACTCAAATCAGATTCTCTCAGGGCGATTTGGATTAATAAGAAATGATTAATCCAAAGTAAACGGTGTTCCTAAACATTAATTATATTTAATAAAAAAAATACCATTATAAAACTTTAAACAATTCATATATTCAAAACCAATGAATTATATATAACTAACTTTTTACATATAACAAAAGAAATAAAATATATTTAAAGACAATTTTAATACATTTTTACAAATAATTAATGGCCATAGATTTTTATGTATATTATTCGACGTAGTCTAACATAAATAACGGATGCCAGAATTTACTACGTAGGCTGGTTTTGTGTACTATTATATAAACACACAACAATGTTAATACAGATCAAATTACATTCTCCTTCATAGCACGGAGATGATATGTATTTATCAACTTTATTATGTTAATTTCAATTTAAAATTTATTTCATAATCCTTAACTCTTCAATACCAACAATATTTTTATTTACAATAATCTTTTAAAAATACCTTATAATAAAGTTTCTTTCTTCGCCCTTCAGCGATGTCTATCTTCAGTAAAATCTTCTTTTTCTTGCCATGTTTTCATCGGCATCATTTGTTTAGTGGTCACGATCCTGTAGTGACGAATCTACTTGCTCTGCTTACTGGAGCACAATATATATTTTTTAAACTTTTAACACTGTGCACATTTACTCTTTAAGTGCTACTTTAATCACTATTTTTCAAATAACAATTCTTATGATTGTTATCGAATTTATTATAGGAGTTTTAGGTTCTCCTTTTTATAGAACATTTAATGTATATCACTTGATTTTCTGCTAGTCGGGGTTCGACGACTTCTTTATGAAGCCAGCCAGTCGAATCCCTACCGACTTTTGGAGTTAACTTTCCGACTCGAATGAAGTCTAGCGGTTGACTCTCTCGTTTTTAGCGCGTGTTTCTATTTTATATAAAAGTGTCTGTGGTTCCCCTTTCTCTATATAGTTCGGTTATTTCCACTTATGTTTCCCATACACATTCTTTTACGTAGGCGAATGTTTATCACAACTGTAGCGTTTATTTCACTGTTGTAAACATTCGGCGACTTCTTAGAACTAAATACACACTAAGCGTATGACTAATATTTACTTAATAATACCATAACATATTCATTGATTTTAAATATTATTTCTCTTCAAAATATTAATAACAGAATATACTTAATTAAATCCTTAAAAAGTAAAATTATAAAATTAATAACTGAAATGGTCTGTACCGTTACAAAATGTTCATTACACGCAAATACTTCATCAAACCCAATTTATATAGTACCGCTATTAAACACAATAAAAAACAAAAAGGCGATTGAAAGAAATCTCCATTTCAACAGGCGCCTCCACCAAAAATATGTGACATCATAGTAACGGTTTTTGTAACGTAACTCTTCTATTTTGTTAAACCACCTATAGACGCCTATAGTTGATTTTGCCGCCTTGTTGAACAACCAGTATATAACAAGAATAAATTCTTAAAATGTACATAACACGCAAATACTTAAACAAAACCAATCTATATATTACCGTTATTAAATACAATAAAAAACAATAAAAGCGATTAAAGAAATCCCCATTTCAACAGCCGCCTCCACCAAAAATAACTCTCACTTAACTGATTACTAAAGATACGCATTACATATTAAACACTATATTACTGTAACAATATAGCCACACACAAATGCGTTAGTCGTTTGAGTGGCTGCAAAACACCGGCAAACGAGTCCAAAGTGATTAAAAAATCGTATCTCTACCGATTACATAAAACAATCTAATTCGTTACCGAATCATATCAGATTTTTATAAATAGATCGTCGTACGTACATACATGGCATTTATCATGTTAATATACTTACACGGGCATTCCACATTGTTATAATATTTATTACCATAGCAACTACGTTAAACAAAAGAATAACAAACTTCAAATTGAGTGCGCACTGTTGATGCGGAACTGTAAAAATACACTTTCCTATTGACAAAACTAAATCTAGTTCAAGGAGGTGGTTTACCTTCTAATTGGGTACTGATTACGGCACTGGTTGACGTCACGGGCGTCTACTGATTGGCGAATGAAGTCGATAAAGGAATAGAAACGGCTAGCGAGGAGTTGAGTGTTATGTATAAAAATGCATTCATGCTAAAATCGCGTATTGTTGTTCACTATTATTTATAATTACTGTTGCTTAAAGTGGTACGATATTATCATATTAATCAAGACTGCTTTAATCCAGGGTTCTAAAAATTTTTCTTTGTTTTTCAATAAAATTTCTTCTTATAAACTCAGACCTGGGTGCCAACAAAATGATATCATCTCTCGAAACCAATTGAGCCTTTTTTTACAAAAAAAAAAAAACACAGTCAAAATTTGTGCTGTATAATGTTATACCGAAATATTACAAAACATTATATACGTCTAAACATAATAGTTTCTGTGTAAAGTATATTTTTTTTGAAAATTTCAAAAGTTGCACAATTTTTAAAGGAAGAAATAAAGAAAGACATAATACAAATACAGGCAGATCTATTTGAAAAAGTACATCTTGGCTCCCTCACTAGCTCCTGAGTTCTGAGCCACTCTGTATAATATAAATAAAATAATATTCTTGTAAGATATGCCGTAGATATTGCGGAGCAACATTCAGTTTTGAAATATTTGATTAATTTCTTCTTTCTTTCTTCTTGAGATAATGAAAAAACTACTTCTTAAACTAAAAACTGTTTAATATTAAACAATGTGGTTTGACAATACAATAAAAGTTAAAGCGATTAGGTAATGTGCTTCAATAAAACAAAATAAAAATCTATTTGGTGTTATCTAGTCCTCTGAAATCTATACTAGTCATATAAATTGAATCATAAGTATATTTGTCCAACAGAGCTGTTTTCTTGTTGAATTTACTACTTATAAACGGAAAACCAAAAACGACTCAATCACCTTATTTATTTACTTCTACTTCTTATAATCATTTCACACAGCCGAAAACTCACATCTTTAGAACGAAACAACAAAACTCCGAAAACAAAACTGCGAACAGGTTCTTACGACGAGAATTCTTGTAGTTGATAGGCGTGGTGTTTATTTAGAAGACTTCGTGTACCACTCTTTTAATTTAAGGAGAGAAGATTTTAGCAATATTCACCGGAATGGGTCAAAAAATACGAAAATAATTGAATAAATGGAAGTAAAAATAAAAAAATGTACCAAATAATTTACGTAAGATAATTTATTACAGATGTATTAAATTGTACTATACCAAACCTATACACCAGCGATGCATTAGTAATCGATCACTTTACGAACAATTTTTCTATTAAGTCCGTCGTTGGAAGTATTTAAGAATGCTCCTAAAATATTTATAGGTAAACACTTTGATTATACACATTGTACATTGATTTTTCTATATACGGCGCACTTTCTACGATAAACAGTACTGAAATACAGGCGACTGGGAATTGTCCCTGTAATATACGACAAAATTAGATACAAACAAGATTCATTATTAGCACATGTTGGAATTTTTTGTTGCATGTAGAATATTCCTTTTATTTTGCTTTAATGTTTGGATAAATAAAATGGATTTATAATATCGCGATATTATAAAGTTTTTTGGACGAAGATGGCATTGAAATAGAAAATATATGTCTGGACTTCATCCAGGTATTATAACTTAACAGTTTCGAAAATATGGTTGAAGTTCAGATATATGTTTTCCATTTCAATGCCATCTTCGCCCCAGGAACTTTATGACATCATGGTACAATCGTGAAAACTGTAAAGGTAGGCATAGATTCATTATGAAATCGGAAAACGGTTTATATACATGGTGTCCTAGAGGAAAGGTGAAGTCCATTGTTGGTATCTAATAATGTAAAAAATGAAACAACATTAATAAAAAAAAATTGAAAGTTCTATAATTTAAAAATATATTTCTTCATACAGAGTGATCGACAACGACGAACCAACACAAACTTGTGATTTTTTTAATGTAATCCTATGCATTTTTTTTGACATTTTATGATAGCCCTTTAAAAGCAATTAGTCGATTTTCAACTGCTTCTGAGATATGGCGATCTTTCGTCAAAAATTATACAAGGACGAAATTTTTAGGTTAGGCGGTGATATCGCGTAGCGATAGGGAGATCCAATTGACTATCCATTCTGCAACTACTAGAGAAATCCAGCGATTTATATAAATTTATGTTTCGAACCCCCTAGCTTTAAAATGTGCACTAGGATGGTTGCTATAGAAAACAATTTGTCTGGCAAAAAAACTTTTTGAAGTACGCTAGCGTCCATTAAATTATATAGGAATGTTCGATGGAGATGCACACCAGTCTAAGAAAACATTTTTAACACACTTTTGCCAAATTATTAATTAATATTGTGTTAATAAATCCATTTTGACGTCAATTGTAAATGCCAAATGCATGTATAATTTAGTTTTAAATACGTGTTGTTTAATTTGTGTACAACAAACTAATAATTTGTGAAATTCGTGTGCATAATGGCTTCAAATAAATTGTTTGTCAAACATTATGTATAACTGGTATGCACCCAGCCTAGAACTTTCGTGTGAACGGCTATAGTAGATCACGAAAAATGTTTGATTAAGAAATTTACTTCCATGGACCCTACATGACGGTTGGATAATCACCCAACCAAGATTATAACTTCGATTTACATTGATATATTTGATTCTGGTCACCTCAAAATATTAATCCTTAAGGGTCCTCGCTAGTGGATCTGTCAACAATGGCAAAATAGCAGATTTTAGAATCCAGATATTTTTGTTGATTTTAAAGATGGAGAAAACCTTTCAACCTCAACTTATGAAGAATTATATAATCTGCCCGGCTGAAGAATCAAATTTAGAAAAAGATTATCGGATTACAGAAAATTAATTAATATGTCGAAATATTAAAAACCAGTTTTCTCAAAAATCCTTCGGAGGAGATTTGTTTGCTTGGGTTCACGTTATAAATTGAATAGAAAGCTACCCGGCTGTGCACTTATTTTTCGTTCAACTATTCTTTACTTTGTTTTAAATGAATATAAAATAAATTAAAATTAGGCAACCCACATTACAATGAATTGTTATTCTGCTATAAATATTTCCCGCAGTTAAAAATGTGTAAATAGTTGGTCATAAATGAATTTTTATTCGCTTAGATATTGAGTTATTATTTCAAATATTTATTATATGTTCCCTATGTGTAAAAGTACTCGGACATCCTTGGCTTATTAAATTATGTGCTATGCAACCAATATTACATTTCCTATTCACTAGCGAGGACCCTTAAAGGTCCTATATAGTGGATCGAAAATGTAATATTGGTTGCATAGCACATAATTTAATAAGCCAAGGATATCCGAGTACTTATTACAGAAAGGGAATATATAATAAATATTTGAAATAATAATTCAATATTTAAGCGAATAAAAATTCATTTATGACCAAATATTTACACATTTTTAACCGCGGGAAAGATCATTGTAATGTGGGTTGCCTAATTTTAATTTATTTTATATTCAAACAAAGTAAAGAATAGTTGAACGAAAAATAAGTGCAGAGCGGGGTAGCTTTTTATTCAATTTATAACGTGAACCCAAGCAAACAAATCTCCTCCGAAGGATTTTTGAGAAAACTTGTTTTTAAAATTTTGACATATTAATTAATTTTCTTTAATCCGATAATGTTTTTCTAAATTTGATTCTTCAGCGGGGTAGATTACTAAATTCTTCATAAATTAACGTTGAAAAGTTTTCTCCAAATTTAAAATCAACAAAAATATCTTGCATCTAAAATCTGCTATTTTTCCATTGTTGACAAATCCACTATATAGGACCCTTAAGTAACGCTATCTAGTAATAGAATAATAAACACAAAAAGAATGGTTTCTCAATTTTTATTAAAATAAACTTTAAAATAACACTTTAAATGTTAACTTTAATTATTATTAATTATTTAAAAAAAATTAAATAACACGAAATAAAATTGAAAAAGTGCTTCTAAAAATTATGTTGTTGAGTCGATTCAAGAACACCGATTGTACTTACAATTCTTCGTTTTTCTAATATTTCAAAAACTAATACTAATTGGGGATCAAGTATATTGTAAAGTGTTTGTTTTGATTTTGTAAAATTGTAAATGACCTCTTGGATTTTAAAAAATGTTGCAGTACTAACGCAATCGACGCTTACAACTGTATTAAAAGATCAGGAAACCGTAAATTTGTTGTACAGTATACTGAAATGTTACAATAAACTGATGTACAGTTCTGTGCAATAAACCGCTGTACACTTAATATACGATTATGTAAATATGACTTTTGTTTGAATATCTGTCAGTTAAATGTGACAAATTGAATTGACGCTATGATTCAATATGTCATACTTAACTGACAGACGCAGATATTCAATATGCCCGTATATTTAGATTTGATAAGTAAGGCTTGTATTATAGCGAAAATTGAAGATAACTGGTCAACTGGAGCAGTGGTACAGCCAATTTGGCATAAATAAATCTACGTACTTACCTAATGATGCCTTCTATTCGTTAATTATATCCCGATTTTTTTTATCAACATGACTATTGTCCTGTGCACACGGCTAATATTGTTAGAACACAGCTTGGTAATAATAACGTCGAAACTTTGCCGTTGCCTGCTAACAGCCCAGATCTGAACCCCATTGAGATTATAAATGGGGTTTATTAACTGAGAAAATGTATACGCAAAAAATTCGTTTTTTAAATGTGAATCAACTTTGGAATACTATAGAAAATGCGTGCGGCAATTAATTAATTCAATGCCACATCGTTTAAATAAAGTCATTGAACGAAATGGCAGTATGACTATAGTTATTTATGTAACAAGTCAGTAAAGTGATACTTTACCGAACGAGTCTGGTTTACGAGCCAAGCGAGTGAAGCGAGCGCGGCGAGTAACAGACGAGTTCGGTAAAGGTACTTTACTGACGTGGTGCATACAAAATTTTATCGCCAACCGTTAAAATTGTTAATTTAAGAAATAAAGATATAATAACTTTTGACAGTTTATGACAGTGACAAACGATTTATTTTTAAAAGTCATCAGTCATGCTACGCTGACAGATATTAGCGGCAGGTAAAGTACTTTATTGTACAGTACGATAAAGTGTTTCTTTACCTCCGCAAAACGCTATGGTAACGCATCACTTTACTGACGGTTGGCGATAAAATATTATTATTTTCTTGTTTTGTTTTTATATTTATTTTCATTTGTATTTTATTTTTCGGGTTGAATATTAATGAATTATATAATAAAATAAATTCTATGTATTGTTAAAATAATATCTTTACAAGCGATAATTTTAAATAAAATAATCATTAAGATGAAAGATACTCAGAACCAATCCTTTTAACAACCAATGTCAATAATGAAGGCATTATTTAAACTTTTAAATACAGGAAAAAATAAGTCATTTTTACAATCAAAATAATGTCAAGATTAGCAATAAGACGTGTACGCCAGTTTATTGCACAGAACTGGTACATCTTTATACATTTTTTAAAAGATACAGAACATTTTCAAATAACACTGGTTAAAAAAATGTTATATTCTCTAAACTTAATTTTTCTGTGTATTTCGGTACATGTTTAATGTACTATTTTCCACTTTGGCACTATTACAATATGCTAGATTTAGTTAGTTGCAGTGATGCACTCATTGATGCTGCCTATACCAAATCTATTGTATTTTTATCCGTACATTTCAAGAACAAAAGTTGCTTTAACACAAATCATTTTCTTCTTGTCACTATTTAACTTTACGATGATAACTGTTATAATTACAGAATTTGCATAAATTTAGTAGTATCTTTATTTATCCAGCAGATACGAGTTCAATTACAGAACAAAAATTGGCAATGTTGAAATATTCATAATAAATTTTAAAATTGCACTAAATCAGCCCTCAAATCGTACAGTTCACATATTCGTTACCAAATAACGCCTACTAAAGCTGCTTCAATTCAGCCCGGCAATTTTTTCATTAGGATTTTAAAGAAAATTCTGTTACACATCTACAAATTTCATCATATAAATTTAACCTAAAAATGCAAAAAATATAGTTATTTACCAAGAATTTTCCGTATATGTACTGCATTTCGAGGACTCAATTCTCATTTTCCGCAGTACCTTGCGAATTACTTGTCTTTTAGCATATATTATTTTGGTAAGAACTAAATGACCTGCAAGAGACACTTTTTTTTCGTTGAAAAAGTAGATATAATTTCTATTGGTACTCATCATAACATCCAAAATATACTATAGTAAATATGTTGCACACATTTAATAAAACGGCTGAATGTTTGTAATATTAGAAGAATTTAAGCAGAAAAGAATGAACAAAATAACGTCAAATCAGTCAAATGTCAATAACAGTAGGTTCAATGTAATCCAATCATATTGCATAGTTTTAACACGTGATTTTAAAAATACTCCAAGTAGTTTTATAATGCTTTGGATAGATGGCGGTACTTAAGGATAGATATTTTGAGGTTACAATTATCAGAAGAATCTCATTATGTGACGGCTTTAAATTTAGCACGTGATTTTAAAAATACTCCAAGTAGTTTTATAATGCTTTGGGTAGATGGCGGCACTTAAGAATAGATATTTTGAGGTTACAATAATCAGAAGAATCACATTATGTGACGGCTTTATATCGCGCAGAAACCCAACCGCATCTTAGTATTTTCAATTGAACTGGAAATTTAAATAAAAAGCTACAGCCGTTATTACATCACATAAATAAACATATTCCAGACATTACTTTTCCAACGAATCTAATTGTATTTCTCTTTCTTTTCAGTCATATCGCAGCAACAAAGCCAAGTGGTCAGATGAATTGAAAACGTGGGTGAGTTCTTGATAACATCTCAAGCTCTGAAAAAACTGGGACAAACTCTTCTGAAGGAAAGACGTATGCCTATCTTTTTTGTTTCTTCATTTCATATCATATTTTATCTTTTTTCTTCATACTCTTATATAGTAAATTTTGACGTGATTGTTTGGATATTACAACTAGAATTTTGATTTAAAAATATGTAATTCGCTAAATAATGAAAACGATAACATGATCGCTTTAGCACAATAATAAGAAGCTGGATTATGGGAGATCTGCTTCCACGATTGCAGCATCTTATAATATAATGTCACTTGTCAAACATGAAACGGAAAAATAGTAAAAAGGCAGCCGACAGCTGATTTATTCACATAATTTTCATCGCATTTGTCCAATATACTGGCACCTGTAACTCTACATCACCATCATCTTGTATCATTTTCATTCGGCTCTACGAAGGGACTTGTATTATATGATGCTCATTTACACTTCGGATCTGTTACAAGCTGAACAGCTTACGAATCAGATTCGGACGGTTCGAAGTGTAAAACGTGTTTTTTTTTAAACTAAAGCGATCTGACCTGACGGGAAATGTACAAAAAATCGCGTCTTGATAGATGAAAAAATTATCTTTATTGTAGAGTTCGGAGTAGTTGGACAAGCAGATGGGGCAAATACGTCCTGGATTTTACATATTTTTTATTGAATAAATCAGCTGTCCACGGTTTCTTGTCGTAAGCGTAAGCAAATACAAATCTAGATAATTGACTTTAAGCAGTGCCCGGTATATTACAGTCATTTTCTTTTGCTTTTCCGCATTTGTCAATTGCGTTTCACTATTTGTCAAATATAATTTCCTTTTTGTAAAATTACTTTCCTTTTATATCAATTGCTTTTCTTGTTTATATTATAACGATTTAAATTGTCAACATTTATAGTATAAATAAAAAATGAACGTCTCAAGAAAATTAATTTATGTTATACAAATAAAAGATCATTCGTATATAAAATAAAAGAATTTTATTAGTATAGAATGAAATGTATAAAATGTTAGATAGTAACTAAATCTATTGTAATCTCATTTCTTGATGAAAGATTTTAAAAAAGTCACAATGTTAGAAATACTGTCAAGATAAGATAGGCAACTTAAATTACTAAACAAAAAAATGTCATTATTATATGGAAAATCAAATACGTATATGAAACTAAGGAAAATATCCTGGTGACTTATAAACAAAAGGAGATGATTTGAAAATTTTGACGTGAAAGTAAGAAAAATATATTGAATGAGATTAAAATTTTTGGAATAAATAAGAATTGATAAAGAAAATTTGGTAATTGAGTGAAAAATACTTAAGTTATGAGTTATTATAATCGTCTACATGTTTGAGAAATAGAAAAACTGGTGAAACTCATATATTGAATCAAATTGATTAAGGGGCCGTAAATACATTTATGTTGATTATAAATTAAATGGAATTGGAGTGTAAACAGAAAATTACATATAGAAGACGTTTACTAGAACAGAAGAATACCATAGCGAGTGTACGAATATGAAGATATTAGATGCAGCTAGCTTGGATCTATGTGACTTAATTATCAAGATATTAAGAACTGTGTCTGCAATCCAAAATAGACGCAATTAATGAAGTGGATCAGTGCTGTGAAGAAAGTAGAAAAATCGTAACGTAAAATTATAAATATATTAAAGGATTTTATAATCGTTTTAAGAAACCATTAAAGTAAAATTTTGAAGATAAAAAAAAAGAATAATAGAATTGAACTACTATTAATTGTAAAAATGATTCTATTTTGTATAATATGAATTTTCATATTCATATTCTTAAAATACTAATTTTTCATTAAGAAGGAGAAGTTAATTTTTTTTAAAAAATCCAATTGTTGTTTAGTATTAAAAGAAAAGTTTACATTGTTGTGAAAATTGTTTATCCAACATACATTGTATTGTGTTTTAAGCAAAACTTATTTAAAATAAATAGTAAAATAACTTTTAACAAAGAATTCAAACTTGAGAATATTATTTGTTTTTCATACTCGATTATAATTTATACCGACTGAGCTGAGCTAAGAAAGACAATAGCATAATCAAATTTTGCAAATATATTTGAGCGAGTACTGTATATTGGCATCTATAATCATACAGTTTCTTTTATTGCACCCAACCAGCATGGATTTATGTCGGGTCGTTCTACGGTTACGAACCTGGCTACGATATCTCAGTTTATCTGCGAAACTCTAGACAAACGTGGACAGGTTGATGTTATTTATAGGGACCTGTCGAAAGCATTTGACATGATTGATCATAAAATTTTAATGTCTAAAATCAGTTCTCTGGGTTTCTCTCCCTCCTGTGTTTCTCTACTTACATCTTATCTGCATCAGAGGAGATGCTATGTAACTTACAACGGCTACTCATCAAATGACTTGACTTCGTTCTCACCTCAGGAGTGCCACAGGGATCAAATCTGGGTCCATTATTGTTCATTTTATTTATCAATGATTTGCTTCTCAAGATGGATTGCCCTGTTCTTGGATACGCGGATGACATTAAACTATACTCTGAGGTCTCAACATTGGATGATATAAATAAACTCCAACACAACTTAGATGTGCTAGTTGAATGGTGTGACTCTAATAAACTCAAGCTGAATGTAAACAAATATTGCGTAGTTTCGTATACTCCTTTCCTTAATAGTTCATCTGCGTACTTCATTAACGGCACTAACATAAAAATGGTACCAGAAGTTAAAGATTTGGGAGTCTTATTTGACTCAAGCCTTACTTTCAAATCACACATTTCAAGCATATGCTCAGAAGCCTTCAAACTCCTTGGTTTCATCATGCGGATTGCTAAGTACTTCAGAGATATGTCACTGCTTAAGTCATTATACTCTGCATATGTTGTGAGTAAAATAGAATATGCCGCCTTAATTTGGTATCCCATATATGCCTGTGATATCTTACCTTTGGATCGCATACACAGAAAATTCTTAAAGTTTCTGTCTTTTAAACATGATGGAATTTATCCAGAGAGGGGCACATCACAGGAAGAGCTACTAACACGTCATGAGATGACTTCTTTGTCCGGCCGGAGAGATACTCTGTGTGGAAAGTTTTTATATAAGCTCCTGTCCAATAAAATTGATTGTCCATTACTACTTGAGCAGTTGTCCTTTCTTGTCCCGCGATTTAACACAAGCTATGGATGCACTTTCTTGGTACCATTTGCACGGACAAACATAATGAGACGTGCACCAATTTATACGTTATCCCGTATGGGCAATGGACTTTTTGAGGATGTTTTTGCTTAAATGTGGATGAACATTACTGCGTTGTTGAATATTATATATTATATATACATATACTTTTTTTTTTAAATTCATATTGAGCCTTTTAGTTAATTTTATATTACGTTGTATTTAATTGTATACACGCCTGTTGGGAATAAAGATTATTATTATTATTATTTTTATTATTATAATTATTATATAGGTCCTCTACCATTTTATAAAAAGTATATCAATTTACACATTAAAGTGAGACATTTATTTTGTATTTAGATACAAACACAGTTTAACATCTATGTAATATAAACATAACTGAATTCAAAATTTCATTTCTTTGTAAACAGTTTTGTAAATATATATCTCCATGTGTTGAACATAAATGAAACAATTTTGTGGACCTATACGCTCAGATACATTGTGTACTGTCTCATATAATTCATTTTCCCTCGTCGGCTGTGTTCTTTTTATTATTTGCTTGCACTCGTTAAACAACCCTTTTTATTGGATTTAGAAAAGGGCTGTAAGCAGGAAGGAACACTGAAAAATGACCATGAGGGCCAAAGCTTCCTCACTTCTATGGAATCTTATACTGTCCACAACAATATGTCATTATGTAAATGTTGAATTAACGTTGTGAGAAATTCAGAAAAGTGCAGTACATCTTGAATTTGAAACAAATACAAGGAATTTTATTACAGCGGCAATATAATAATTGCGCCCTCTTAACTGTGCTTTTAGTCTTGATGCTCTGGTATTTTTTACAGATATTCCGTATGGAACGGGAATAGTTATTTACGAACCAAGTGCGGGAAGACTGTTTTCCCGCATGAGCGCACATTGTAAGTACGAGCGACCGCAGGAAGCGAGTGCTTTTAATTGCGCGAATGCGTGGAAGATGTCTTCACGCAAGTGGTTTGTACAATATTTTTTGTACGAACATTAAATTAAAGAAATATTATTGATTAATGTCATTAGTATCATACCTAACCTAAGATAGAATACCTAATTAATTTAAGCATTTCATGTACGTAACTATTACTCACCTTTCCCTAGAATTAAGTTATTATATTCTTACACATGGCAAACATGAGGTATTTATTCTTATATTTATAAATTTATAGTACATTTATTGCGTTTTTTGGTTGAAATACAAACAATTCCGAACTGCCAATATGAGTATCGATATGGTTCAAATAGATGGCGCTTGAATCTTGCTTAAGATGTCGCTTAAAATATCGTCAAATAGATGGCGCCACAATTTTTTTGTAAGAATTTTTAATTATTACTCCTATTTCCCCAACTTTTAGTGAAGAATAGTGGAGGGAAGTAGTATTTTATAGACTAAATTTTATTACTACCAAGTTAGATTTTTTTCTAAATGTCCCGAAATGCCAGTGTTTTTTTTCAATTTTTACAGTCGCCTCGACCAGGAAAACGTATTTCCCAGTCGAGCTACACATGCGCCAAATGTCATTTTACAGGCGGTGAGTACAAAAAATATATTTGTATGCCGTATTCGTCAATGAACAACATTTTTTCTCTTTCCAAAGCGAACTTGAATAATGCCCGGTGTATTTCTTCTTTCGGGAACAAGGGACACTTTTTTAACACAATAATGAAAGTTCTTACGTGCTTTATTAATCGTAGATACTGATATTTGTTGAAGAAGTGGACATTGGTTTAAACAATTTTCTTGCAACTGGTGGAGGGCTAAAGAACAACCCAGATCAACACAGTCCCAAATCTGTTCTTTTTGAGCATTTAATAAGTTTTGCTGCCGATGCAGTATTATTAGTTCTTCTATATGTTGCATAAATTTTTCAAACTGTATCTGACAAAACAACATGAAAATTTGAATTAATGTTTATATTACATAGATGTTACACTGTATTTGTATCTAAATACAAAATAAATTTTTCACTTTAATGTGTAAATTGCTATATTTTTTTATAAAATGTAAGGAGTATACATATACTAGAGACGCGTTAAGTTCAGTTACACGTCATCGATGACGTTTACATGTTCTCATAACTGTATTAGAGAAACTAAAAAAGTTACTTTGTTAAATTATAGTTGAGGGCATTTATTTCATTAGCTTAAATAGAAGATTTATAAATTGAGAGTAATATACGCATTCATGGCAAGTAAACACATAATTCCGATTCAATATTAAATTTCATTATTACATATTTTTAATAGACTAATAGTTCAATTCGGTGTTGACAGATAAATCATATCTGTCAAAAAGACGTGCGTTGTGTATATTCTTCCTGTCAAATTTTTCATGTTTATTTTTGCTTTGATATAAATTGTTTAAAAACAGTGCTTCTTAGAAGTGTATTTATTATTTATTTGCGTCCATTGAATATAATGCCGAAAGGTTTCTGTAAACAGTCGAGGCTTTTTACAAACTTTTCTATAATCATGTGTTAAATTTTATGTGAATAGAGTAAGTATTGCTTATTTTAAATTATGTTATGGATACGTAATGAAACATTTAAGGATTTTCGACAATCTAAATCAATATAATAAATAAGTTGAGAAAGACTGAAGTCTTAGAACATTTCAATTACTAAATATATTACGTTATAGTTATTGTATTGTGAATCATTTTTTTCTTTGGTTATATCAAATGTCACTGACAGAAATAAAAATAGAACCGGCAACATATACAAGGCGAGTCGTCATGGATCTAGTATGAATGTAACGCGTTTCCACCATACCTACATATAAACAAGAAAAGCAATTGATATAAAGGGAAATTAATTTGACAAATAGGGAATTCTATTGGAAAATCATTTGACAAATAGTGAAACACAATTGACAAATGCGGAAAAGCAAAAGAAAATGACTGCATTAAGTGTTGAAATTAAATAGCGGATGAATTTCTGAATGTCTTACTATAAATGTTGTTGGGATGACTCTCCAAGTATAGCGATTTTAATTTTACTACTTTCTGTATACATACAGCATGTCCCCGGATCGATTTTAAAAGAGCAAAAAAAAATTTAATTTTGATTTCTCAGAAAATTTCACTCTTGATGATTTACTCTGGTTGTTTTCAAACCCCCAAAACACAAATTACTTTTTATTTAACTAAAACAGTTCTCGAGATAATATTATTTTCTTGCTAGAAAATATGCAAATTGTACTCAAGTTTATTTAATAAATTTAACAAATAATGGTAAAATATAATACAATTCTCAAAAAACTAAACTATTAATTTTCTATTTAAACAATGTCCTCCTTTTTCTGCACAGAATTCAATGCGAGCTCTAAATTCATTGAAACTTTGTCTTATTTCTAAGATTGATAAGGACTGGACTGCATTTTGTATCCAATTTTTTTGAAGTGTAAACTTCTTTAGGCGCGTTGCGCTGATTGTAGGCAGTGACCAAGACTGACCTGCAACGCTCGGATATGTAACGCTCTTCGGGTAAAGTCGGCTAAGGGAACAAGATAAATAAATATATCATATAGAGGTATTTAATTTCAATTAAATTGAAATTTAAATGAATAAATAAACTCATGTCTCAGAGCAGATGTGAACCGGAGCCGCCTGGGTGAGAGGCCAGCACTTAACCATTAGACCAAGGCTGTGAGTCGAAAGCCAGTATTTATATCGTCTATTTATATATATATATATATACATGTGTCCGAAAATCTCCTTAATAATACTTGCGGCCGAAGCAAGACAATCTCGAGTACCTTAAAGTTTTTCGCGGACAAGATATACAAACAATTTTTTGGGCAACCGTTATTTTTCAATCGATTTAATTTAAATTGAGACACAATTTAATTTAATTTAGTTCTAAAGGTGCTAAATTAAAGTGGTTTACTTGCTTTACATGCGTTACCATGGAAATGAGACGAATATAATAAACTGCAAATACTTGATAGTTGTCAAAATAAGTCGTAGAATGTGTGATTAAACTTGTGTCAAAATGTGTATTTACTTTAACGGCCGCTGCCATAGCAACGGCCGCGAAATTGTATTACGATTGTGATGTACGATTATTTAAATGTAGTATAGAACGAAAAAAAAAAGAGTTGTATTTCGTATTGTTAACCTCGCCTTGATGAAGTTTACACTTCTACTGTGTGGTTTTAAGCACACCCATTTTCTTGTTTAATAGCTCTTCATCATTGTCTAGTGGCTCACTGAACACAATTTGTTTTAAACGCCCCCCAGATAAAAGTCCATTATTGTAAGATCAGGAGTTCTCGGTGGCCATAAAATGGGACCATCTCTTCCTATCCAGTTATCATGGAATTCCATCGTGCTGGTAAAACATTTCCATTCGGTAGTTTAACGGAAATTTATCCAGTTCAATAGTTAAAAAATTTTGCAACATTTCCAAATATGAATTACGGTTTAAATTTTGATCAAAAAAATATGGGCCAATATTGCCATGGTACGAAACCGCACACCACACATTAATTTTTTTTAAATATTGTCTGCGACATGTAATTCTAAAGTTTGGATTCGTCTCACTCCAGTACCGGCAATGGTGAGACGAAACGACTCCGTTAGTTGAAAAGGTTCATTCATCGGAGAACATAATTCGTTTATGAAAATTTGAATCTTCCAAAACTCTGTAGCCCATTTCAAAACAAAAATCCATACGTTTGGCTTCATCACCATTTTCTAAAGTTTGCCTAAATTGCGGTTTAAATAGTAAAATTTTGTTCTCCTTAGATATTCTTTGTAAATGAGATTTACTTATCCCTGTTATTATTGCCCTCCTTCTTAAAGACAACCTTGCAGCTTCTCTTGCGGAATGAACGGCGAGAACTGAAGCAGCATCGTCTTCATCGAACAATTTCTATGACTTCTTAATGTTTAAAACCGAGCTTATTTTAAGGAATTTGGTCACCATGTTTTTTGCTCCGGAATTAGAAATGGTAACTTCCAGGTATTTTTGGTTGAATTTTCTAAAAACAACTCGGCAGCACTCTTCCCCAGTTCCGTAACATTGAATTAGATAAATTCTTTGTTGTAAAGTCAACATTATAGCATAAATACTGTTCAAATTAGCGAAGATTTAATTTGCAGTCACACTAACTTATTAGATTTGTCAAGTGCTGTCAGTTGTATTTTTCAATGAAATCCGCCTACTAGAGTTACTTCTAAAAATTACGAATAAAAACTTTTCAAGTCCAAATTTTGAAGAAAAATGATATTATCTCGAGAACCGTTCGAGTTAAATAAAAAGTTATTTGTGTTTTGGGGGTTTGGAAACAAGCAGAGTAAATCATCAAGAGTGAAATTTTCTGAGAAATCAAAAATAATTTTTTTTTCCTCTTCTAAAGTCGATCCGGGGACATACTGTATAGGTATAATACTACTATATTACGTGTGCTGTATCTTGTTAATGTGTAATATTTCGTGGCGTCTAAGAAAGATGAAAAATGTTCTGCGCATGCCTTACATCAAAATATACATAGTCGCGAGCAATAAATTCTCTTCGTCAATGCCATACAGAATTCTGTCATATTTTGACAAACTAGAAATTTCAACTGATTGTTTGTATCTTTTTTTTTGTCAATAATTACCTTAGAGTAAGTAAGATATATAGAGAGAGCATAATGTCAGTTTGTAGACAAATAAACTGAAGCCTAGTGGGGTATGGACAGAGTAAAAATATTGCATCCTTGGCGGGTTGCATACCGTTAGGTATCATATATAATAAAATTTATTAAAATATATAAATTCGATTATTATCATTTTTTAATTGTTTATAGATAAAATCTACTTCTCTAATAATTATACTTTAAAAAAAAAAATATAGATTTTTCTAAAAATTATTTATTTGCTAGTGCCCATGAGATAAAAATGTTATTTCTAAAGTTCAGAGCAATTAAGAGTTAGTCCTTCAAGCATAGAAATATGTGTTATTTAACTGTAATATTCACTCAATATTTACTCTACGTAACACTGAAATTTAATAATTAAGAATGTATGTACGTACTTAGGTTAGCAATAGTATAAACAACTTACACAACAGTAAATTTATATACATATACATATTTATTACTATTATATCTACATACTTCAATATTTAACTAGTTGCATGAATTTACACATGCGAGATTTTATTTTATGATTTTATTAACAATATAATAATATCTAAAAGCTTTTCGTCAAGTTCTTATGGATCTCTTGATGGAAGGTTTCATTCACTCTCACTCGTTGATACAAATATTTAATAAACAATTCCACTGCAACCAAAAAAATGATGGACTTGTTTCACAATTTATGTTTGTATAGCACTTTACAGAGTCCTTCTAATGGGCTCTTTTGGTATCCTATATTTAACAATTTTCAATATTAAAAGATTTATATTCAGCAAATTATACATTATTAGCTTTATATACCTACCTACGTATAATTGCTGAAAAGTTATAATTTTCCTTTTTCCTGCCTCTAATTGCCTTGCACTCTTCTTGCTACTCCAATTTGTGCCATGAATAGCAGCACATCAAACCATATTAAATACTAAGTAGGTACTAAATCCTTAGTAAAAAATGAAATGGAAAATAATGGAAATTCTTAAGATAAACTAATTCACAACAAATGCTAGTACTGAAGGTATTAAATAAAAAATAAATTATATATGAACATAAGAAGTTTGTAATTCACGATAATAAAGAATAAAATACAACATATATATTAGACAAACAAGCAGGTAATGACCCACCAATGGCGGATGTAAACAAACCTCTCTCGGCTTCACTTTTTGTCGACAATGCTGTCTCCTTTTATTCTGTCTTCCTTAATAATTACCAACAAGCTATCAAATATGAATTTTATTTTGAGTTGACAAGAAATTTTCTAGTCATCGTGGCAACAATTTCTTACTTGAATGCATTTAGAGCGATTGCCCTCGTAGAAATAGGATTATCTGAAGCTGCTGTAGAAAGTTCTGGACGACCTCGAGCATCAACTGTGGTGGACGATCTTATTGTTGGTCCAAAATATTCCCCCGCACCCTTTTTACCGCACGACGTCGTATTCAAACGGCAAAAGACATAAATACCAAACTTTATATTTATGAGTATAATCTTCCTCTGTGAATTTTAGAACAATTTTATAACAAAAAGTGTTTTAAAATTATTACCGGAAGTAGGTTTTGTACTCTTATCAAAATATAATTGTTTGCTAATATCTCGCAATGTGTAGAATAATAATTTGTAGCGCATGCGCAGTTCCGATCTGGTCACAGGTAAACGGTATAGCACTATCTTTTCTATTTCACAATCTTCGAAGAAATTCTCCTTGTCTGCAAGCATTGTAGTAGTATTACTATAAATATGGCTTGATATCGACTAACTGTACACTTAAGAAAACACCCCAAATTATTATTTTTATTATTAGTTACTTCACTGTGTACTTCCTGTAAATAAATGAGTAGATGTTTTTTATCTACAGGGAATAAAAAACGCTACTGCCATCTATTGTTAGAAGGAGCAAAGTACCCAAATAGGTCTCCAGTTAGCCTATATGCATTTAAGTCAAACATCTTTAATGGTGGGTTTATGCAGCGTTCCTTAACTTAGTATTAGTATTAGTCCTAAGAATTAGTCTTAACCTAAAAGTACACGTTATACAGAAATTAAATTTTCAAATTACACTTGCGTAAGTAGTATGTGGCTGTGTACTTATTACCACACAAGGTTTAGATCTTGGCTAACGAGGTTTTAAGTTAATCCTAAGAATTAAAAATTACGAACTTTCAAGGTCGTATCCTAACGCGGTCCCAAGAAATTTACGACCATAAGACCAGCTGACTGAACACTAACATGTGTACTCAATGATCGAACTTTTTTAAGATTAATACTATGTTAGGACTAATTCACGCTGCATAAACTCACCATAAGTGTAAGTGATCGGCGCGAACATTACAAAAAACGCCAGATGACTGCTTGCAATTGTTTCAAAGGCTAACCCGAGAATATAAGCTTTAACTAAACATATCTAACATTTTGGTTATTTGCTGTATTTTTTGACTACATATATATTTATATTTATCTGCAATTTGAATGTCAATAATCTAGTTTTTATGTAGAATAGAGATGGACAAGATATACCGTGCTGATGAGCCCTAATGAGGACGAAACAGCTGATTGCGTTGTATTTGTCTCATCTGCCAAACATTTATGTATATGCATATAATGTCCAACAAAGAACTCTACCATTGTTATTCACTGAAAAATAGAAAGGAATAAATTAATGCAAAAATACGTATCGATAAAATTCAGATAAGCGCTAAAGATGTAATTTAATTAATGTTTGGAAAGAGTTGAACGAAAAATCATCGAAGAGATCACTGGCTGGTGTTCCTATTTAGTACATAATGTAAACACTGAAATAAACTGAAGATTTATTATTTCGGGTTAAACATTAAAAAATATTCAAACAGCAACCTTGTAAGAGCATATTTTTTTAACCAAAATTGCACACATGTTCACTATGTTGAAAATAATAAATAATAAAGAGATACTAAGAAAATAATAACTCTACTTCTGCTGCCTTTGTAGTAGCCAGGTAATATTGTTATAATATTTATTCTATTTGATGTAAAAGCCTTCATTAAAGATTAATAAATCAGCACTTAAAAATATCAAATTATTATTATTATTAAACTAACAAAAAATCTTGATGAAAAATTTGGACTAGACAAAAGTTTGACTTTGAAATAAGAACGGAAACAAAACGAAGCTACCTACTTCTGTCCCAAGATATTTTTTACTGGTAGTCACGCGTGCATTATGCGCGACTACTGATTTTGCATGGCCTATCCTCGTATGCCTATATTTAAAATTTAATAAATGAGGGTTTCGTGTTTAGACGGAAAAAAAGTTGCATTTTAATGTTATAATACTTATTATTAATTTCTGTTTGAGCACTATAGACTACAATAAAGAGCTGTCGTTTATCAAACAACAATGACTATAAACTGTCTATAGTAGACAATATGATCAAAAATATAACAATATAAAATGAATGAATTCTAGAGCGTCCCGAATAAAACCCCCAAAAAACATTAAATTTATCATGTTCCTTTACTTAGCAGTAATATATCAACTAAATTTAAAAAGTACGTAGAAAATAAAACACATAGTTAATTTGTTTTACTAGTTTTATTAGCAAATAAGACTTGGACAATTGTTGTAAACTTCGCAATTCATTATCAACTAAATAGAAGATAATCTACTTACATTTAAATATGTACAATAATTGAAGTGTGTGAAAATTTTAATTACAAATATGTACAGAATATAAAGGGGTAATGAAGGGGGTAGGTTTACCCAACAACTATTAACATGTAACTTCTCTAATGACACGCGATCAGAAGAACTTTGTTTGGTCATTGAAAATGCTTAACGATTTATTTTTGGCTTTTGCAATTTTCGTAGGTTCTAAATAATCTAATCTTTTACCTTTTGTGACTGAATGAAATATTTCTAAATTGTCTAATGAAATCTTGTGATGAAATCCTGGAACACTTCCTGGAAATTAAAATCGATTTCTAATGCTCATGTATTTGTTTAGGGAATTTTTTCTTGTTTTAACTATGAGAAAAGTATCACAAAGATTGCTGTTTAATGTATAAATGTCATTTTTTTCTGTTTTTCCAGTTTATTATTAGTCAAAATTTTACCTAGATTAAATTTATTGACTACTATTATTTTAAAGTGAAATTTAGCTAATCTATTATTAATTTTATTTGTGGTCTTAAGTAAGTACCTAATTCAGTAAGCGATATTGAGTTTATTCTATTCGTTGGCAAGCAAATAAAAACTTTTTTGAATTTTTGATTGTTTTGTCTATATCTAAATTAGTTGTTTCCATCGAAGTATTTTAAAATTGCAACTTCTTTATGGTAATTTAGATTATTATCTGCGAATACTTGCCATCAAATGAAATCAAAGTGTCCGTTTATTTATTTGTTTCTGTATATACTAAAATCTAATTTACCATTAAGTTTTGTTAGGAAAATATCTAAGAAATTTAAACTATTATCAACTTCTTTTTCTATTGTAAATTGAATTTTATGATTGATTTTATTTAGATGATTGAAAACTAAATCTAGCTGTTTGTTTCTACCGGTCCAAACGCAAAAAAAAAATCGCCCATCTATCCTATGTGTATATAATGTATGTAGGGAATTTTTTAATTAAACATATTTTCTTGAAATTTTGACAGGAAAAATTCTGCGAATAGGTAAGACATTGGCGAACCCATTGCTAACCCGTCTTTTTCACTATAGAATGAATTACTGAATCTAAAATAATTTGTTTTAATGCAGATATTTAAGATGTTAGGCGTTTCTTTTTTACTTTTTACTTTCTTATACGTAGTATAAGTATTGTGATGATGAAAATTTTCGACATTTTTGCAGATGTTCACATTTTGAAGTCTCCTGATACCGAAAAAGTAGTGTTTACTCCAGAGCAAACTTTTAATTCGCTTTTTTGTTGTTGTACACTCTGTATATAATATTTACATTAATCTTGGAACCGAAGCCTTGCTTGAATTGCCTGTACCACATCTGCTATTTGTTAGATTGTAAATTGTTCCCAATATGCACACGGCTTTTTCTTTATGGTACCTTATTTTAATACTTTATGTTACTCGCTGAAACGAAGGGTCACTTGAACTAGCCTTGTAATAAATCCTTTTAAGCATTTAGAAATATTTAAAGGTTTACTAAATCGTTTGCGTCTTTCAGATTTTTAACTCCTACTTTGACTCGGTTTATTCCAACTTTCTCTATCGATAATACATTATTTTTTAATTTTAATCTATTGTGTAAAATGTGTCCGACGAACATTGGGTGCAAGTCTACCTATATTTTTGTTATTAATTTTCTCTATATACACGTAAATGTTTTTTAAATTGTAATACTTATCTTTCTGTAAGTTAAACAACTTGTTTTCATTATTTGGCTCGCTGCGTGTTTCTTGTGTGGTATTACCAGATGTGGACTCATCCTTCTTTGATACACTATTTACACTTTCGATTATTTTTTCTTCCGTTGTCACTTCCATCGTTTCTAAATCACTTTCGTCTATTGTGCTTAATTTTTGCCGCTCCCCTGTGAGGGGGTAGCATTTTTACTATTAATGAACACTACCTTATTATATTATTAGTATTTCTTATTCCCGAAAGACTGTACAAGGCTATTCGCACTTCTTAAAAATAAGAGAACACCTGTAACGCGTGTATTACCTTTGAATATACGAACAGGACTGTGTAAATAAATTACAATATCCTATATAACGTGTGTATAAATTGTCGCAAAATCTATACACAGCGACATTCTTGATTCGGTTCTGAATAATAAATTTGAATGTTAAAATGAAAAAACCTTCTTAAAGTTGAAAATTTTCTAAACAGTATGTAATCTTCAAACATTTAGAATCTTAGTGAGAGTCACCTACTTCTTCGATTAGATAGAATTTTTCTTCAACAGATCAATGTAAGTACAAATTATTTTAACTATCGTAATCTTCTGTTGAAGCATTATAAACAAATATGTTAACAAATTCCAAAATCTGTCTTTGATCTTTGATATAGATACTGAATTTAATCCATCTCCAATTCTTTATATGCAACATTCCTTTTATCTAGATAACCAAGTAATTACAAATAAAACCAAACATTTCTGTTGAATAAAACTTACCTTCTCTTATATAATTTGGTTTAGATCAATATATTCGATTTATTTCTGATCAGGAAAGTGTGTTGATTAGTTTTTAATGAGGTTGTTTAAGAAAGATTTGCTTCAGAATAAAAATAATCAGCGTTTCTTATGCCTTTTATAAGTAAATTGGAAAACACGTTCAGGCAATATTTAGCTTGTATTCTTGTCGGATATTAGGTTATAAAATCCAAACTGCAAAACATGTACTAATATGCAATTTACCAGTAAAATCTCAAACAGGTCATGTAATTATGTGTAATAAAAGTTCTTTGTTCAGTTTCATGTACATAATCTTGCTCTTTGCAGATCTTTTGCAAACACAGGTTGCAAATAATCTTGCGATAGTTGGGATCACTTGACTGCTTCAACTTAACGACACATTCGCATCGCCATCTGGTTACCATCACAAATTACTAGTTCTTCCGCGCTGCCAGTGTTAAGCTGTTTTTTGTACGGTGTAGGATTTAATACTTGAAATTTTCTAGGGGGACTTAAAATTGTGATAATAAAGATGACCACAATGTCATTCACATTAATATTCGCTACGCTTGTCAAGTGTCATCCGCTCCGTGAAAATAAAAATCTGACAACAATGCTCAGAATAGCGATGTATTAAATAAAATATTGATATAGAAAAGTAATATTTAATAATTTTATCTATAACATTTAAAATCTAACTGACTTTCATGTAATAGTATTTTACTAGCCGTAGCTATTTATCCTAAAATATTAATTAATTATTTGAATTTTATTGTTCTAAAATTGTTCCGGTTGACTGGAATTTGTAGTGGTATTGAATCAGCGTCTTTAGTTCGTAGTTTTGCCATGTCGGTTGCGAAAACGATCCGGCTATATCACAGGTTTTTTAAAGTTCACAATTTTAGCACGTAACTAAGCCTCTTCGATATCTCGACTGTCGAGAATAACATTGTTCTAACTCCAGTTTTTCAGTAAAACGGTGTGTTGATGGATACTTGTTCTAACTCCTTTATTTTACGTTTTTATATATAAACATTCAGAATAATACTGTTCTAAATGCATTAAATTCGTTATTCTATTATGTCCTAACTGTAATCTTCATAACAATTTCAGAATAATTTTGTTCTAACTCCACTTTTTCAAGTAAGAATGTCCTAACTCCTATTGGAACTGGAGTTAGGACATTCTTACTTGCTTTGTTGTTCGTAATTTTTACTTGTTTATTAAAACGTGGTTATTCTAAAATTTATTTAAACAATACTCGATCATGAAGGAATAGATTTCAACAATACAAGTGATGTTTTGGTGATACAGGATGACTTGTAAGTTGAAATAATGTTACTAATTCAATTCCTAACCTCAAAATTGACGGCATAGGTTTCTTCACCAACTTTTGGACGATAGCGCAATTATTGTAGAATCTGAAAACCTAATAAGAGAGAATCAGCTAGCAGATAACAGCACAACAGAAATTACAACAGAAAATATAGTTTTAGAGATTCAAGATACTGTAGAAAATAATACAGAAAATGATATTGTCATTTCTCCTCTAGTGCAAGTTGAAAACAGGAAAGAGGAAAATGGGTAAGATTGCGTTTAAATAAATTATTAAAAATGGTATAAGTAATTAAGTTATATTTAATACAGAGGTGAGAAAATTTTAAGTCGAAAAAGAAAGAGAAACGTAGCGGATTGGAAAACCAGTGTAAGAAAAACATTACGACAAAGTGGAAGGGAGTATATAGATAAAAGAAAGAAGAAGCACGCCGCTCGAAATTTCAATTATAAAATATGTACAAAGTGTCCCTTCAAATGTTCAGAAAAGATTTCGGAAGATATTGCTCATTTGATTTTTACCGAATTTTGGAAATTAACTGACGATGAAAAATTTAACTTTTATGACAAAACAACTACAAAAATTCCGAAGAAACGGGTGCGGAAGGAAAATCTGAACTCATCTAGACCAAGAGGTTACAGTTATGTGTTTCGATTTTTTATTACTGATCAAGAAGTTCGTATTTGTCGCGACTTTTACTTAAATGTGTTGTCAATTAGCAGCAGAAGAGTCTCATACTTTCACTCACAAAAAAAATCAGGAATAACTAACACACCAAAGAAAGACCAAAGAGGAAAAAAAACAAAGATTAAAATTTCTGAGGACAGCCGATTATTAGTAAAGGAACATATTAATAGTTTTCCTCGCGTTCCCGGTCACTATTGTAGACAAAATACTAAAAAAGAGTATTTAGAATTTGGATTAAATTTAACTAAAATGTATGAACTTTATCAAGAAGACTGTCAAATTAAAGATATTGTTCCAGTAAAAAAATGGTTGTATACTAAAATATTTAACGAAGAATTTAACATTGAATTTTACATACCAAAAAAAGACCAATGTGATTTGTGTTGCGAGCATGAAAATCAAAAAAAGCTTAACAAGGTGACTAAAGAGTTAGAGGAAAAGTTTGCCAAACATGTGAAAGAGAAGGAATATGCAAGAGCTCAAAAAAATATGGACAAGGTATCTATGACTGAAAATACAGCTTTAATATGCTTTGATTTACAACGGGTCTTAAATGTACCTCAATCAAATGTGTCTAAAGCCTACTACTTGCAAAAATTAAACATGTTTAATTTGACAGCGTGTGATGTAGCAAGAAAACAAGGCTACTGTATTATATGGCACGAAGGGATTTCTGGTAGGGCTGGCAACGATATTGCCTCTGCACTAGTGCAAATGCTTTGCAAATTTGTACAGAAAAACCCTACTATTACTAATATAGTTCTATGGTCTGACGCCTGTGTACCGCAGAATCGGAATTCGCACATGAGCACCGCTCTGATAAGTTTCCTTAACAAGGAAAACCACAATGTTTTAACTATTGAACAGAAATTCCAAGAGCCTGGCCATAGCTGCGTGCAAGAAGTAGATTCTATCCACAGCACAATCGATAAGGCATTTTCAAGAGCGGATATCAATAGCCCTCTAGATTTAATAAGAAAACTTCTGCGAGTTAGATCAAAAAATCCCTATGAAGTGTATCAGATGAAGAAAGAAAACTTTAAAAACTACCAAGATGTGGCTGTCAACACAAATTTGAAGAAAATACCCTATAGTAAAGTGAAACATATAATTTATGAAAAAGGGAACAATATGGTTAAATACAAAACAACTTTTACAGAAGAAGAATTGCAGGTAGTAAACATTCAAATCAAGAAAAAACTGAGAAACAATACTGACGAAGACATTTTACCAGTTCCTAAAGTAATAGGTGCAACGAAGATTATTTCTGAAGATAAAATAAATAGTATCAGAAGTCTCTATCCCCAGTTTTCTGCCACTGATATAGAATTTTGGGAAACTATATTTAAACAACCAGAAAGTTCTAAAGAAACTAAAGACAAGAAGACGAAAAATGATATGAAAAAAAATCTCAACAAGACTAAGAACACAAAGAAGACAACAAACAAAAAGAATGCTTAAAAAATAATTATATTACAGTATACCTATATATTATTAATAAGTTGATATTTTTGTATTTTTCTATATAAGCATAATTATCTAAAATAAAGTTCAAGTTTATTATTTAATTGCTTTATTAAAAAATTAAAATCAAATCTCAAAAGTAGGTAATAATAGTCTTTTTCCGAGTAGCGTCCTTACATATACTTTGTTCTAACTCCTTGGAGTTAGAACATTGTTTTTCCACAACGCTGAATACCGCATTGTTCTAACTCCATGAAATAATTACAGAAATCCTTTTTTCCTGTAGGCAGGAGTATAGAAAGCTGTAATATAGTACTCCATAACTTCATCTTTTTATGAACATACCTATAGATGGTGCTAATTTGCTTTACATTTATGAGAGTGTGAGTTCAAACATTCAACACATCATACTGAAAAAAATGAGAAAGTGGAGTTAGAACGAAGTTATTCTCGACAGTCGATCTGTCAATAGACATAGCTGCAATTTAGTTTAAAAAATTAAGTTTATTAGTATTATTTCGTAAACGTTTTCGTTTTGATTAAAAAGTTTGTTTTTAACATTTATTCATTAACGTACTTTCACGAAAACAATGAGTTTGTATTTCAATGTGATTTCAATCAATATCATTACTATCAAATGTTGACATTTACCTGTGCATTTAATTCGACTGTCGTGTTTCATTTTGTGTAAACTCTGCTTCTTCGTGGTTATTTGCATTGTTTTGATTAGTTATTGTGCTACTGCTCTGTTGAGGGTGTGTATTGACACGATCGCATCGCATTTATGCTATATAATAAATAACTCTTTTTGTGAAGGCGTTTTTCCAAACATATTAAAAACATCATTAGTAACACCGATTTACAAAAAGGGTGATAGTAATCTCTTTGAAAACTATAGACCTATTAGTATTTTATTTTCGTTTTCCAAAATATTCGAATCTCTAGTTGCTAAGCGTATTACTGACTACTTTTTCAAAAACAACCTTTTTTGTGTGGAACAACATGGTTACATACCTGGAAGGGGTATTGAGAAGGGCTCTGTATCAATATACTCAGAGGGTTTTGTCAATTCTGGAGGAGCGCGGTCTGGCATGTGGTCTGTTTTTGGACTTGTCAAAGGCGTTTGACTGCGTTGATCATTCAATATTACAGGAGAAGCTGAATTCTTACGGCATACGTGGAGCAGCAAATAACTGGCTAGAGACTTACTTAACTAATCGTAAGCAAATAGTGAAGTGTTGTATTGACGGAGTTATTACGCAATCGGATAAGACTACTGTGACTATGGGTGTCCCACAAGGTATTGTCCTTGGGCCACTACTCTTTATAATTTTTATGAATGATATAGGATCTATTGTATCTGATTCTAATAACAGCATCATTAAAAATGATAGTGAATACTTGGAATATCTCCAAAAGATAAAGCAAACCATATACATACATGTACGAATTAAAAATTCTCATCTGGAGCAGATGTGCATCCATTTCATGCATGCATGTATGAATTTTTAATTCGTACATGTATGTATATGGTTTGCTAACAGCATCATTACTTATGCGGATGACACCAACCTAATTATTAGTGGAAAGGACCTGCATGAGGTCTATCGGGAGAGCTTAAAATATTACAATAGGTTGCAAGATTGGTTTGCAGCAAATAAGCGCATTTTGAATAAAGAGAAAACGGCATGCATAATGTTTAGATGATCAAATGGTATACCAGTCTCGCTAGACATTGTTTTGAATAGTTTGAATGTTCAGCTGTCTCCTTGCACAAAGTTCTTGGGAATCTGGATGGATGAACATTTAAAATGGAGGATCCACATTGACAAAATTTGTGAGGTACTTGTGAGGGTATGAGGGTACGCTATGCGCATACTAGCTCAAATACTGGATGAAAATACCCTGTTATCGGTGTATTTCAGCTCTTTTTATTCAAGAATTCGGTTTGGAATTATTTCGTGGGGGTTTTCATCGGATATGACTAAGATTTTTACAATTCAAAAAAGAATTCTAAGGATTGTGTTTGGAAAGCGCTACTTAGACACTTGCCGAAATCTGTTCAGGACTAAAAGATTGCTGACTGTATATGGTATATACATCTATGAATGTTTGTTGTTTGTACAGGGTGTTTCATCGGTTGGGGTATCGCGAATTAAAGTGCCTAAATATAAAAATATCGACTTCAAATTTTAACCACTTATAGAGCTTTTAAACCGCTACCAGCAGGTTAGGTTGTTTTTGATAATATTATTTTAATTAATGCGTAAATTAAAAAAAACGTATTATCAAAAATTAAAAGTGCTCAAAAAATGTTCAAATTTGAATGGTGATACGTGGAAATATCACCCATATTAACTTCACAATCAGAATTTTTATAAACGAAACCGTTTGTCAAATAAAGTCAATATTAAATAATGTCGTTTTTCTTACGACAGATTTATGGTACTTAACTTTCTAATTGTGCTGTCCGCAAACAGGTAGTCCTTTTAAATTTATGACGGATAATAAATAAAAATTTATTATAAACTCAACACACAACACTGTAATAAAAAACCCATAAATTCTTCAACGTCCGCAAACAGGTAGTCCTTTTAAATTTATGACGGATAATAAATAAAAATTTATTATAAACTCAACACACAACACTGTAATAAAAAACCCATAAATTCTTCAACGTCTTGCCTTTAATTTTGAAATTATTGTAAAATATTCAATAATTGATTAAGTTTTAATTTTTTTTTCAATTGCATAGTTGATTTTATAGACATATCTTTTTAACACCTGAATTTCAATAAAATCTGAGTACTTTTGATTTTTTGAACGAAGGTTTTTTTTTATTTACGCATTAAATAAAATAATATTATCAAAAACAACATAACCTACTGGTAGCGGTTTAAAAGTTCTATAAGTGGTTAAAATTTGAAGTCGACATTTTTATATTTAGGCACTTTAATTCGCGATACCCCAACCGATGAAACACCCTGTATATAAAAACAGAACGTTTTTCAGCATTTCCCAATTCGACCACGCTTATGGCACAAGGAACAAAAATAATTATAGACTACCGCAACACCGTTTAGTGGTAACAGAAAGAACTCTCGGCTACGCCGCTATCTTATTTTTTAACAAATTGCCAAATGATATGAAAACTCTTGGTAATATCAACGTATTTAAAAGTAAAGTGTTTTCTTATCTATGCAACATTGAACCGTATTCGATAAATGAATTTTTAGAGCATAGGAATTAAATTATTTTGTATTTTCTTTTTTTCTGCTATTTGTATGTACTTACTTTGTATAGGGTAAATTGAGGAGAGATGACGCATGTTTTGAAAATTAGGTACTGTGCTATTTGTATGGCACCAAAAATAATAGAAATAAGTCCCAGAGACTAAAAACCACTGCATTAAGTTGTCATGTATTGTAAATAAGCGTAAACATATTAATATCAATAAAATTAATTGTTTTTGTTTTTGCACATCTTGCGCTGTCTCACCTAAGTGTATAGAAGAGATGACGCAGTGTGTTAGGTGAGACGGCGCATTCTTTCTTATGAGTTTTATGATATAATAAACTACAAATATGGTGCTTAAAAAAATAATTTATTTCTGTTCAAAAAAAAAAGAAAAAACCAAATACATTTTGAACTAAAAACTACTTATTTTTATGATCTGTTTTCTTCTTGCCACAAAAATCACAAAAATCTTTAAACTTGGTGCAGCCTTCGTGTAACCACCGGTGACAAATGATGCACTGAATCCAGTCCTCTGTCTTTTTGGTTTTGCTATACTCTTCTCTACATCCTACACAAAGGTCTGATTCATCTTCGTAGGTTGAAGAATCATCATAAATAATTTCAGATTCATCCTCTGCATCGTCTGAAGATTCATAAATGCGTTCTTGTTTTTTCTTTTCAATATGCTTTCCAGCTCTTGACTTCCTTTCAACATCTTTTGATGGCTTCGCCTGCTTCCCTTTTTTTTCTTGTTTCTTTTTCTTTTCTGATATATGCTCATAGCTCGATAAAATAGCAGCAAGCTGTTTACTACGTTTCCTTGTAGTTTGTACAGCACGTGCAACTGGCACTGGAGATATCTGGTCCAACAGCTTTCCAGGAGTACGTTTTTTTTCAGTCGAACAACTAGGCTGCGGTGAGATTGACCGACTCCTGACCGTGGGATCATCTGAGGTTTTGTTCATAATGATATTGGACAAAGAATTTTGACGACATTGTAACTCTGCCTGTGATGCCTCCTCTGTTAGGTAAGCATAATCAGGAATAATAGATGGATCAAACGGGATTATGCCTGTTGCCTTGAATGAGGACACTGCGTTTTTTATTGTGGCAGATTTTTCCCATGCAGTACTAAGTAATTTCCCAAACTGAAGCCTGGTAATGCGTCTTCCTGGATTTGCCCTTAAAAACAAATCGCAAGCTTCATAATAAAACCCCTTCAAGGACCTAAAGAATCCTCTATCCAAAGGCTGTAAAAACTGAGTACTATGACTCGGCAAGCAAAATAAAATAACGCCATTTTGAGATGCATATTCAAGCATTTCAATGTTGCTACAATGGGAAGAGTGTCCATCTAACAACAACAGTACTTTTCCTGCTGGTTTCCGAGGTACAAATTGCTCCTTCAGCCAAGTAAAGAAAATCTCACTGTTTACATAGGCAGATTTTTTTGACATATAAACTGTTGATCCAGGAGGCATTCCATCTTGATACTCAGGTTTTTTGTTTTTTCCTTTAAAAATACATGTTGGCGGAATATAAACTCCTTCACCATTGCAGCAAACAATAACGGAAATAGTCTCTCCTTTTTCAGAAGAAGTAACTGACGCGACGTTTTTAGACCCCTTGATAGCTACAACATGTTCTGGACGATTGTTTAATTGGAGCCCCGTCTCGTCCATATTGAAAATGCAGCCAGGCTCACTCATCAGCTCGTTTTCAATCAACGTACGCTCTAGGAGTGAAAAATAAGATGCAACATTTTCCTTGGTCATCGCTAAAGAACGTGCGGCAGAAACTCCTTCAGATTTTCGTATGGAGAGTTCCTTATTTCGTCTTAAAAAAGAATCTAGCCTTACGAGATTCTTTATTAAACTTGTGTGATATTGTCAAAGTTTCCGCTAGCTCAAAAGCCATTGACCTTACAGAAGTCCGTGTGGGTGCAAACCCGTGCTTTTGTAATTTTTTTATGTGCCACAATTTTAGCCTCGTTTTCTGTTCCTAATGTAGATGACGGCCCAAGCTTTTTAGTCTGGAGGTCTCTGCTTTTTCTTCGACGTCGTAAAGTGCCTTCGGATATACCAAATTCTCGACCTGCTTCGCGGATTCCCATATCGCCCCTATCTATAGCAGCAACTGCTGCAGACAACTGTTCTATTGTCCATTCACCTCTTTTAGTACTTCCTTTTCTTTTATACTCTGTTGGCATGCCTAAAGAAGATACATTATTTAATATCTAACACAACCTATACCAAATGCAATTTTATATGTAGGTACCTATCTGTGCGTCAACTCTCCTTATATATCAATGCGTCAACTCACCTTATTTCATGAGGAGAAATGACGCACCAGCTTTCTAACAACCTACCTGCATCAACGCTGTGAAATGAGGTTAGAAAGTACTACACATTAATTAGCTATACGAAGAAACTGAATAACATAATACAATTATTCTCTAACATACCTGTATTCTCTTCACTTCCCGTTGATGCAAAAAATGTTCAATATCTTTAAAATAAATTTTTAAAAATACGCCCACTAGAACAACTTAAAGTAAATTGCCAAAACATGCAACTTGCCGGTAATACCTAATCATACGGGACAGTGATGCCAGGTTTGTTGCATAAACATCAGTTATAGAGGAACAGTCACTGCGTCATCTCACCTAACGCGTCATCTCTCCTCGATTTACCCTATCTTTCTGTTATGACGTTTTCATACTATATATGTAATGTTGTTAGTGTGAAATAAACATTATTATTATTATTATTATTATTATTATTATTATTACTGTGTTTTATCGTCTCTTTGTTGTTAAATTTTACATTTAATGAATATTCCGATATGTACATGGTGTATGGTTTCTGTAATGGAAATGCTAATATGGCAGAACGCGGAGTCATCCTAGTGGAAATGTATTTCGAAGGTTGGATCAACATCTACGTGACACTGGTTCGGTTACTAAAAGAAATGCTAATGTTGGTCGACCAAGAGAGACGTACCATAATAATAGAAGAGCAAATTGTAGCAGTACAAGAAGATCCCTCCGTTAGTACCTTATGCTTAGAAATAGATGGTTTTCAATTCCAACAATTACGTACATAATAGTGTCACTGATTTACTGTCAGATAAATATCCAAACAAAGAACTAATGCTGTTGTAGAAACTAAACTTGGAGTCTGTGGCTTGAAACTACACAAAAACACTAAAACACCTTACCACACTAAAGCACAAAAATGGCTAAATACGTATTTCAACAACTAAGTTGTCATCATCAGTAGCACTGATTAAAAATCGCACTGTCTACACACCGTAGCGTACAGAGCAACACTGATTTCCAATTTACGGGGATGGTTTATTCTTTTACCTAGGCTATTAACTACTTCATTAAAAATACCTGATCGTTGTACCGTTAAATACGTCATACTTACTATTCTAATCCTATCCTTTAATTCTAATATTCTAAGAAAACCAACAATATAATTTCCTATTTACGGGGATGGTTTATATATTTTTACCTAAACTATTAACTACGTCATTAACAGTACCTGATCGCTGTATCGTTAAATTAGTCATGCTTAATACTATAATTCTATCATTTAATTCAAATGTACCTACTATGAAAAACTAACGGTATCTGAAAGGTATTGTTTACACCACAAACTTATATAAACAAGATTGGGGAATTGGCCCGTTATCTGAATTCATTAATTTATTTTTATTTTTCTGAATGTATATACTCTCGTAACTCTCCACTTGTTTTATAAGTTTGAGGCCGCTTGCTGGAATATCATGACCTGTGTCCGAAATATGTCGAGCTACACTAGACTTCTCTGTCCTATTAAACCGAAAATGAGCAATGTGCTCTTTATAGCGAGTTGCAATCAAACGTCTAGTTTGGCCGATATATTTTTTCTCGCATTTATTACAATTAATTTCATAAATTCCAGATTTTTGTTCTACCTCAATTTTATCTTTAGTACTACTCAAAAGACTTTTCAACGAATTACATGATTTAAACGCGACTTGCAAACCAACATTTTTAAAAATATTATTTAAGTTTCTCGAAATATTATGAAAAGGTAGGACAACAAATTTCTTATCTATATCACTTTGAGGTAGCAAAGTTGTGGAATTTAGAATTACATTCTTACGTTTCATTTTTCTTAAGATATTGTCAACTACGTCTGACTGGAAACCATTGTATTCAGCAATACCTCTTATAAGGCGTAATTCTTTCTCGTATCTATCTCTTGTAAGTGGGAAGTTTAACAAGCGATAGATTAGAAAATTGAATGAAGACAATTTTTGTTGCAAACAATGATTAGAATCTGCTGTAATGAATCTGTTTATATTGGTTTCCTTTCTATAAATATCTATTTCTATATTGCAACCTGCTTTAATTACTAATGTATCTAGAAAAGCTAATTGTCCATTGTTTTCATTCTCAAGAGTGAATTTAATCGTGGGGGATTTTGAGTTTAATTCATTAAGAAACATTTCGGTATCATACATTTTAGTGTCAAAAATAGCGAAAATATCGTCAACGTACCTTAACCAAACTTTAGGGAAATATTTGGCGTTCTTTTTGAAATCCATTTCAAAATTACTCATGAATAAATCGGCAATAAATGGAGACAAGCAATTTCCCATGGCAGTCCCATGTCGTTGTTCATAGAATTTACCTTCTATTTGAAAACAGTTATGAGACATACAAAGAGATGTTAACTGCATGTATTCATCTATTATCGCCTTTTCGATATAATTGTTCTGAAGTAAACGTTCCAAATATTTCAGGGTTTCTGGAATCGGTACTGAAGGAAACAATGAACTGACATCAAACGAAATCAAAATCTCACCTTCTTGCAACTTATAATGTTTGATTTTTTGAATGAACTCCAGCGAGTTTTTTACTGCAAAGCTATCTTGTTGCAATGGCAAATTTGTGAATTCATTTACTAGCCATTTAGACAGTAAATAAGTCGGTGAGTTTATACCTGACACAATAGGTCTCATCGACTTACCGGGCTTATGTATTTTAGGTAAACAATACATTCTAGGCACGACCGGATTGGATACATTTAACCGAAACTTGAGTGACGAAGTTATCAATTTTGGACAATTATTCAACGCGTTCTTAGTTTCTCTGACTAATTTTGGTAGTGGATTTTTGTTTAAACACACGTACGGACCCGTACTAATAAGTTCTTGAACTCTGCAAAAATAGTCCGATTTATCCACTCTGCTGTTGTAATTAGATATTTTGCTATATCATACGTTTCTTAATAACATGTTAATATTTAAGGGGGTGATTCTTGGGTCCATATTGTAAAAAAAAGTCTTATGAACATATTGCAGTGGTTTGCATAACCATATGGTTTATAAAATAAAATTTATAAATGTATTATTACCACACGTTGGGCATAGCCATATAATCTATGCTGTAGTCTGTACCAGCAGAATTTGATTAAAATAATGGCAATCATTATCCTATAACCCTGCCTTAATGATACAAAACTGCATAAATTTTCATGAATGCAGAGATTGCAATTATATATAAAAAAAAAACTACTCCAATAAATTTATAATGTCAATCCCTGTTAACATTCACACTATTTTTGTAAGTTCTGGCAGTGATCTTTCCTTTATTCATCAGCAACATTTCTTATTTAAATTCAACTAGGATAAGGTTAATAATAAATAAGTATTTAAATTTCATAAACATTTATATTCATATAATTATTCAGTGAACAACAACACAGTAAAAAAATTCTATTCAGAACATGTGGCTATTAGGAATGTCTTTTTATTATTACAACCAAAAAAAAATATATATACAAGAAATACACATTGCTTTTATCCTTTATGTGGATTCAAGAAAAATATTATTTATGCTATCCTTAAACTTTTAATATTGTATTCACAGATTTAAAGAAATAATTTTTTTCCCTACGACGCTAAATTTTATTTCCACAGAGACATAAATTCGCACGTAATACCTCCGAAGATCTAATATTTCGCAAAGAACAAAATACCTTGAATATAACCTTTACCAATCCCCATATGCAAATATTCACACATTGTACATACTACAGATTGGCTTTTGTCCATCAAGAATATTTGTATCTTTACGTATTCAAAATGCTTGAAATTTTATTCAATTTTCCAATATAAATTGTTAATAGTGCACAGCAAACACCGCAAGCAAATATTTTCACATAGTACTCCCAATGCCCTCCTACACCATTAACAATTCTCCCATGATTTACAAATGTTAATTTAATTTAGCAAAAATTATATTTTATTTAAGTATTAATGTTGTCTAACGCTTTATCAGAAATTAATATTCACACATAGCATCCCTAGCGCACGTCGTACACCATCAATTATTTGAATCGTAAATTCTTTTCGAAGAAAACTTACTTACGTTCTTGATATAAATCATCAAATTCTTGTTTGTTCATGTCTACCATTTTATAAATTTTAAATATGAAATAATCAATATAACAATGAATTAATAATAATATGAAAACTAAAATAAATACTGAAATTCAAAATAAACTTAATACATTTAGCTAATTTGATCAAAAGTAGTGTATTTAAACACCTACGATCATTTGCATACGCGAATGAAATTTTTGCGTCCGGTAAATTCAAAAGATCGGCAGCTTCTTCCTTTCTCTCGCTTTTCGCGCCTTTTTATAACCTCGGTTTTCAAACAAAACACCACTACCCGCGTACAGCGCCACAACTTCAACACTATAAATTTTATGTTGGTGTTGCCCTGTTCATTTTTGTTTTCTTCAAGTTTTTCTCAGGTCAAAAATCTACCTATATTGCTTTTTGACAGTTCAAGAATGCACTAAATGTTTACACACACAAATTGTTTATTTGTAAAGTCCATGCACATCTGCGATTCTTTGTCTTCAGTAGGTATATCTTCCTTTTATTAACGCCATCCCTCATTATCTTTGTAAATGAATTCATTGCCCCTTTCACTATTGTTTATGTACTTTCGTTTCCCATTGTTTAAAACTATCCGTATTTTCTTGTTATAGGTATCTTTGTTGGAAATAATCAGAAATATATTGAACACAGATGGGATTCTTCTTTCTATGACCGCACCATCAGGAACATAGACCTCGACATCATCACCTTTGCTTTCCAACCATTTCCTTTCGTCTTCATGTAGATTGATCTGCACATAACTGTCAACAATGTTAACATTATTTCTTCTTTGTAGATTATTCAAATTAAACAAGATTTATCCTGTTATCTTGAAGCCTTTACTTTATTAAAACATTTCAAGGATGTGTTATTATCTATACTTTTAGTATATCGTTTCGAATAAAGAACACTTTTTTTGTATATCCTTTTAAAAATGCTATTAAATATAAGTATCAGGTATTTATTGTATTTTATCATGTAACCATAAAATATCCAACCAAACGTCTATTCATTTTGAAAGACGTTTTCATATCGAGCATGTCGAATTTCACCTTTTTCGTACAATTTTTCGGCATTTAAATGGCTCACTCTCTTCACTGTTCCATCTTTCAACATCACTCTCTCTCTCTGTTATTTATTTTTAGTACATTTTTAATTTTGAAAACTGGTTCACTTTTCAATATATTTAATGCCACTCTTACACAATGCGAAAAGTTTGGTTCGGCCTTTGTATACTCAAACCACATCTTGTGCTCATCCTTTCTATAAATATAGAATACATGAATTTATTTTTGTGTTTATTTCTATTCCTCTTTATGTATATACATTTTAACATAAATTACAATATACTTTCATCATGATGTTGCGCCTTAAAGGTTATGCAACTCATTATTATCTTAACAACTATATTTACAACTAAAAATTTTATTTTCTTATTCTAATGCTTAATTATTTAACTATTTTAAAAATACTTAAACTATAAAGGTCACGGCAATATGTCCTAAATGTCTTAACTTTTGAACTGTAGGGTGCTGAAGTTTAAAAAAAAAAAATTTTAAACTTTAGTATTGCCCTAGATATTTTTGTGAAATTTTGTACACGCCTTTTATGCATCAAATGCATTTTCTGATGTACAATCTATTTTATAATTTTTACCTGTGTCTGTACGAGTTATTTTTTTTAAGAAACATATGTTACGCCATTGCTTTTTCTTAAAGTACTCTTTTTTTTAAATGCCCGTTCGTTTCTAAGCAAATGTGGTTTCTGTTTTTTTTTGATGTACAGTTTTTGCTTCCAAAAAGTTTGTTAGTATTATTTTATTCATGTGCTCGATGATATTAAATTTGGTATTAACAAGGATTAAAAACGATCTAGTATGTAAGAAACAGATTTTATTGAATAAGTGCGTACAAGAGATTTGTAGTGTACAAGGAAACGGCCGATCCGGGACAGGTAGCCGAAGTAATTACTTGGAGTGCTATTTGCGTACAACAACAAGATTTTGAATGTGTATTTAAATTATTGTACTAGTTGTATTATTATTATTTGTTATCTTGTAGATCATTTTCTATTTTTATTAAATTTGCCATTTGAATTTCAAACAAATTTACTCTGAGCGTTAAGAAGAAAGAATATTCCGTTGACACTTTATCCAGGCTTAGGACTGGCAGCAATCAGCATTTCCGCGTCATTTTAATATACAATATGTACATATTCTTAGTGACTAGCCTAGTTTTGCCACGTAAGCTCAGGGATTTTAAACATTCTTTAATGTATTTCGTTTCATAATAAGATTTCCTTCTTTTTCCTTCTAAGTTTAACTCATTCCGTTTGTATAAAAAGTCACTTTGTTGAACTTCTGTTTTTAAACAATTTATTAAATCAAATATTCGCGGGTCAAATCTATTGACAGCATGATTCAAACGGTTGTTCCATCCTTCGACTGCGTTTTTGTACGATGTAATCTGTTGTTACAATTCCACATTTTTTTTAAACTTTAGCACCCTGCAGTTCAAAAGTTAAGACATTTAGGACATATGTTCATATGAGGTTTTTTTCATAAAATGGACCCAAGAATAGCCCCCTTAAATATTAGCATGTTATTAAGAAACACCCTGTATGTATTATTTCGACAATAAATAATTTGAAGAGCAAATTACACCTCGCATAATGTGTAGAATTTAAAACATTAAAATCTTTTCGAAAATCAAAATACGGAAATTTTAGCGGTAGGTATCTACAATTATAATAGTATGCGGCTACAGTGTTGCCAAATGTATGTTTCTTTCAAATGGTTCCTAAACGCATACGAAGGATGATACGACATTTTAACAATAACATTTTTTAATCAGAACCGAACGAAGAATGTCTCTGCGTGTAGCTTTTGCGACATTTTTTACTCACGCTGTATAAGTAAAAAAATAAGATTATTGAAATTTTAACTTAAGAATCTCTTGTTGTTATAAGTCGTTTACATCTCTGTAGATGTAAATCGACAACAATACGTGTAACATCCACACGAAAACATAATTTATCGACAAAATATTTTATTACTAACAACATATTCATGGCATGTACACACGTGCCAGCCCTAATAGGTATTCAGCTACGTACGTATTGTAAAATCGCGCGTGATAATGTTATACATACACACACACACATACAAACGAGATCTACATATGCAATGGATGTATGAGTGGATATGTTTGAGTTTATTTTTGTTACTGCCATAATTATCAACCCTCCTGGCATACGTCATTGACTGTTGGTCGTTTCGCTTATGCGGAAAGTGTGCCGTGCCGCTGCCACCCTAGCAATTCGTATTCTCACATAATACAACCACTATTTACATACATACATTGGACAAAATCAATGCCAGACAGACCTTCTCGTAGCTCTTTACGTCGATTTATAGGCACGGTGTAAAATTGGCCGATGGTGCTGATTATACAGTAAAAGTTGAATAAGATTTTCTTAGCAAAATCGGTCGATTTTATTTGATAGAAATATCTACACATTTTGCCGTGAAAGTCGATTTTCAACCAATTGAGTCAGAATCACGCCATCAAATTCTAAAATTTTTTATTTTAATCGTTTATCACTGTAATGTAAAATCTTGATATTATTATGTTCTGAGAATGTGTTCTATTAAATGATTTCCAAAAGTTGAATCTGTTTTTTGTAATCTATAAGACCTTGTGTTCTTTGATCCTTATGTTAAAACTTCTGCCAGTCTGACCTATGTATACTCCTTTACAATCATTACAAAATAGTTTATAGACCCCTGATTTGGATAACTTATTTTGTGTATCTTTACTATTAAACAACATCCCAATAAAAAGAGGTTGTAAATCACCTTGACGCGACTGGTAAACATCATAAAGCAATAAATCATTCATTTGCGTTGTACTGCAAACAGACAGAATGTCTGTCGAATGTTCTACAAACATCGAGAGGAAGATGGAGTTTACGCGAATGCTTCCAGATGTTTCATATGTGTATATAGGGCGGCTGGGTCACCGATGGATGAATAATTCCGGAATAAGAAAGTCCTTAAGTACTCGTCGCGCGGAACAGACTAAAGTAAAAATAAATATAAGAAATAAATAAATAGTTCCTTAAGTGGTAGTCGAAGAGTAGACATAAATATTACCGTGTTATATAAATAGAAGTGATTTAAATATACGGACATAAATATTAGTAATAGAAATAAATACAAGTGTTAATTTAAATCGTAGTAGTTTAAGTGTGATACATTAGTTTTATATTTTTATATTGTAATTAATTTTACGTGTGTGAAATACAGACTGTTTTAAATAAATAAATTGCACGAGTTGTTTATTGCGAACCCGAAAACGTTACAATTAGAAGTCTTCATATTAGTCTCGAATTGTTTTGCAACTTCTTTTTATTGTCGCTCGGAAGTCTGCCTTTCTTTGTGCACTTGTTTCGTTACAATATTGAATGTTAATCTATTATTTTCTTTGGATATCGTTAAATCTAGGAAATCCAACTTATTATTTTCTTCTATTTCTGCTGTAAAAACAATATTATTAGGGTGAATAGAAGTTATAAAATTTAAAAAGTTATTATATTGTCTGGTTATTCCATTAAAACCAACTACTATATCATCTACATAACGATGCCAGAAAAGTAAGTGTTTTTTGGATAACTCGTGTGCTAAAATTTTTTGTGTAATATGATTCATAAAGATATCTGAATGGGCTAAGTGAAGAGCCCATAGCGAGACCTTCATTTTGAATATTAAATTTATCCTTGAATTTAAAATAATTTTGTTTTAAGACTAGTTTTAGTAATTCTAATATTTCTGATGATATCAAATGGATGGATAAGAATGTCTTCTAATAACTTAATACATTCAATTAGGGATATTTTCGAAAACATATTGGATACATTGAAGGAAACTAGTTTTGAATTTGTAGGAATATTAATATCTTTTATTTTTTCCACTAATTCCAACGATTTTTTTAAAAAGAGGTCGGATCTGCGAAATTCAAAACGAATAATAAATCAAATGTAATATTACTTAATTACCAAATAGATATTTTGTATACTCCTCTATTTAAAGTTGTCTAAATCCTATTATAACAGTATATTAATATAAAAGAGTGGAAATTATGTAACCGAACATCAAAAATTTAAAATAGATTAGAGTAATAGGTATTTAATTTGTAGTGTGTCTCAGATGTTTCCAAATAAGATATATATATTGCCATCAATTCTCTAGTTTGATAATGACATGTAAAATTTTGAAAATGCAGTCACAAAGTGATTAAAAATAAAGTGAAGGTATTCAAAGTTTAATTGAGTGTTTTATTTTACTAATATCCACTTTTTATTTTGTTTTTCGTGATTTCGAGAGATCCTTTCATTGTCGAACTGCTACTATAAAAACGAAAATTAGACAGTTTTCGAGAAAATGACAATTGAATGTTAAAAATATAAGTAATGTAAAAAACAGAAAAAAGTGAGGTGTGGCCACCACACGACTATCTTATACGTATGAGTGTTTCAAATTATGCACAAGTTGTTCTGAATTGTTTTAACTACTTTTATCTTAGACAAATAAACGTGTAAGTGTGTTACTTCAAGTTCAAATCTTAAGAATTTTTTTATACAAAAAATATTCAAAATCCTATTATAAATACTTATATTCTCTTAATAAATCTCTATAGAATGCATACTTTTCGAGATATTTGAAAAAAGGCTACTCGCTAAGAGTAGGAGTGTTACTTCCGTTCCGAATTTTGAAATTTCACTTATACAAAAAATATTCCAAATCCAGTTCTAAATACTTTTGTTCTCTTGACAAATATATATAGAAAGCATAATTCACAACATTTTTACAAACAGTCGCTATTCGATACGAGTAAAAGTGTAACTTCCGGTCTGAATTTTAAATTTTTTTTTACACAAAAGCTATTCAAAATTATTCTTCACAATTTCAATTTTAAATACATATGAATTCTTTAAAAATTTGTCTAAACTTAGTAGTTGACGAAATATTGGCAAAATTCGATTTTTTCACTGAAGTAAACTACTACTTCCGGTATGCCGATTTTACTGAAAATCTATTCAATTCTCAAGAAGGAGATTATACTACTAAATGCAAAATTTGGAATAGATAGCTATAGCGGTTTGACCGCTATCGTGGTCATAGACAGACACACAGACTTTTTTAAAAACCACTTTTTTGGTATCAGAGAAGTTCAAAACGTGGACATCTGCAAAAATCTCGAGGTCGAAAATGTTCATCATCACAATACTTCCTTATACTACGTATAAGAAAGTAAAAAGGCATAATACGTGTTTTAAATCTGGGTTATTTTGCTTTTTTCTTTATAGTTTATTTACACAAGCGTTTGATAAACTACGGCAATCGACCAATTTGGCTCGATGCTTTACAAAAGGAAACCCATTGGGGTACCTAGTACCTACTCCCATGGTACACATATACTGTCTCTTTTACGAAAAACGCCCTTATTAATAATTCGACTTCAGTAATTCAAAAATTTTAGTTTTTTAAAATGCAATTTTTGACAAGCGATAGTAATTCTTTATTTAAATAGCAATTTTTTTTTTTAAGTTTGGTAGAGGGGTTATTTTCAATAACCTATAACTTTACATGTACCCTATAACTACAATCTTATTTAAAATTATATTATTATTTGTTTTAGGTATATTACGTTAGGGCTTGTCAATTTAAAGACAAAAAATAACCTAAAATTGCTATCTCCTTTTATTTTTAAACTTTAAATATTCCATTTTACATTAGCGTCACGTTATACTTTTTCAATTTTTCAAATTTAGCTTTCTATATTTCATCACATTTTGTATATATCTTATAAAAGTAATTTTTTTACATTCTTTCAACATTTGTTTTTCGCTATAGTTATGTAAAATTGCAAAGATATAGCATACTTTTTTAATTTTAAGTATTTACTGAATATACCTAAGATCGCTAGCATTACCGTCACGCCAACTTTTGGTACAAATTTTAAATAATGTATGGCGTCGGTTGATCGTTTGTATACTTTTATGATCTTCTATAGCCAAATGGATGTTGCGAGTCCGTGTTTTACAAAAATAACTGCCGTTATACAGTTTTTTTTTCTACAAAAAAATTAGTTTTAAACAGCGTACTTTTTCTCTTAACATTACCGTCCCATGGGACAATTTACTTCGAATTGTAGCCATCGTTATCATCACATTCGTCCAACATTTTAAACCACTGCTAATTTCATATTTCCTAACCTCAAGTCTTTCTTTCTAAGATGTAACATTTCTAACACTGTTTTACTACTGTTCAAACATTACCTTCACGAACATTACTGTCACGTTCGCAAAACAGCCAAAACGTGATGGTAATGATAATAAAATGATGGCAAAAATTTCGATTTACAAGTTAATAATTAGTTTCTAAACATATGAAATATCACTACAAAAAGTATATCAGTATATTCGGAAAAAGTATATTTCTTGAAAGTAATATAGGTTAAAAGTTAAAGGTTATTGAAGATGACACAGAGATATTTTCTTTTGAATACAATGGTGTGATTCAACTTGATTGGATAACAATCAATTCACTGACATGGTGCAAGTATTTTTCGAGTGCCATAAACATTCTGGTCAAGCAGTACGTATTTACGCAGCTCGCTTTCCCGATAGAGAAGTTCCTGACCGTCAGAAATTTAGAAGAATTGAACGCAATCTAAGAAATTACGGAGCTTTTAAGAAACCAAAGCAAGATGGACGCAAATTTTGTGAAAATGTTGAATTAGCAATAATGGCATTTTCAACAGAAATATTCACCGTTATTGGAGTCAACAAAATCCAAAAATTATTGTTGAAACCAATCGACAACGCAGATTAACCATAAATGTGTGGTGTGATATTCTGGGTGACAGATTGATTGAACCCTTTTTCATTGATGGCACCCTAAATCAGGACAACTATCACCAACTACTAACTGAAAATTTGGACAATTTCTTGAATGAATTACCTTTTGCAGAGTTAAACAGTATTTTTAATTTTGAATGCTATTTTTGGTGTAACTATAAGGTGTCAGTTTGTATTCAGCAAGGTGAGAGGCATTTTGAGCAATATTTATAATAATTATGATTTGTTAAGATGTTTTATTTTTTACGTTAATAAAATTTTCCATTGTTTTGTATTCCACGGCACATTTAAACTTTTTTTAAAAAAATTAAATTATTTCCCAAGAATATTCTACAAAATCAAATTGAATCACACCATTGTATTCAGAAAAAAATATCTCTACCAAACTGCAAAAAAAGTGTTGCTATTAAAAAAAAAATTGACTATCGTTTGTCAAAAATTACTTCTAAAAAATAAAAATTATACTATTTTGTAGTATTTATACACCTTCTTATGTGGCTTTTGAATTACTGAAGTGGGATTATTAATAACAGAGTTATAATAGCTTGGTGCATTCTTCGTAAGACACTCTATAAGGTATGTTCTGGCGCAGCTTGTTGATGACGTAATCGCACACACCTACGTCACACCATTGATATTAAGAAAAAAAGATTACTTTGAATAACCACAGATGTAATCGTATATAGATTGCTATATAAAGAATAATAATAAATAAACATAATTTAATAGCAGAGTTGTTTACGAATCTGTAACTAAAATAAAATTTCTTTACAAATTATCTGTTTAAAAACGCAATTAATAAAAAAAAATCCCACTGGATATTACGTGACACTTTAGTTAAGAAACCTGAAACACAATATATAATTAGTTTACTGACAAAGTAATTTATTAAAAAAATAAATTTAAGACTTAAATATGTCCATTTCTTCTTGTATTTAACTTTACTGATACCACTGAATATTACAAAAGTTTGGAGTATTTATAATAAGGAAACTATTGGTTTGGTACAGGATTTACGTTTATTAATTTTTGTTAATTTATAGATAGTAAATAACATAACAAAAATGGTTACTTTTTTTTATTGGTATATTTTAATGTTTTTCTTGTTAATTTTCTTCTTTGTTAATATTTTTTTTTATTTATGTCTTTCATACTCTCATATATGCTTGTATAACTTCTTCCAGCAAATCCATTTTAATATTTTTCACCAAACGTTTTATTATGTTGGTTTTATTATTTATAGAAAACCTCTTCGAGAATACCTGGTTTCAATTCTAATCTTGTCGCATATTTCCTTAACGTTGACAAGCCTGCCTGTGGATTTGTATAGTAGGCTTTAGGGCTTATGCTTCGAAGCGAAATTGCTGAGAAAATATCCTGAGCAGTCCATTTTGTCCTAATAGTTGTCTTTGATTTAATTTAGTTTGATTTGTCCTAGTGTAAAATATTTCTTTAAAATTTCATTGTGGTGAAATATTTCTTCACTGAGGTGCTGTACATTTTCCTGTAAGGTCTATACCTTCTGTTGGGGCAGAAAATACTTTTTCTTTCAATGTTTTCATTTGAAGTAGATGCACTGCATTATAAAATTCAAATTAGAAATGTGCAATACATAAATAATATCTTATATTTCGCAAACTATAAATGTTTCATTAAAAAAAATGCTTTAAAAGTTTGTATAGGTATATACATTTACTGCTTATAGCGTGTTAAAAATAATTATTATGCGCCATAATCTTAATCAATCGAGTCTACAACATTATTATTTCAATTACAACTTATATAATATATATATTAGCTTCATTTCTACTTTCTTGAAAAAAGTAAAAGTGGTGATAGTATGTAAACTATATATTACAGATTAACATTCTTCCTCAGCAACATCGGACTTTATATAGTAAATAATTCAGAATGAAGTACTCTTAAGCATAATATTGTATTTGTTACGTTGACGTTGATAGTTGTAAAGTCAAGTTATCAACAGCAGCTTCACTATGTATATTCAATGTGGAAACAACAGTCTTATAAAGTATGCGGGTAGATTTTACTGGATCTTTATATTTGTCTCTGATCTGTCGATTATATTATTTAAGAACCAGTTCTCCTATGGGTCTTTTTCAAAATGAACTGAACACACAGCGTGTGTCAATTTTCATTAGGCATAGGCGATTAATTCATGCAATACGTGACAACATGGCACCCCTACTTCCCTCTCCAATGCGAGCGCGACCGATACAAGCTCAAGTTATGGCAGTAACTGTTGGACCACTAACTTCGGTGTTTGTAATGCTTTCAGAAATAATATTTACGCGTTGCAAGGATTTGTTTTTCTTTTTCCTTTCAGTAAATGCAGAGAATTATTAAGCTGCGTTCACGCTGCATGACATAAACAAAAGCGTAAATCTAATAAAATTAAAAATAAGGTAAATAAAAAAGGATTCTGAAAATAATAATAAACTACTAGATCCGGAGATCGCGGCGGCAATTTGACGTTTCCCGTTCCAGTAATAAGACGGCTTTTATTGCAGACTAGATCGCAACGTGTTCGCAGCTAAAGATTGAATGTAAAATTTGGTGGGGAGATCCGAGAAAATCGTTGTAATGTCGATTGTTGCCGGGATTGGTGACGGACGGTAGGGGTGACACACGTTGCCATGTATTATTTGTATACGTATAAATCGCACGTAAACATTGAATCCCTATACCTAATGAAAATTGACACATACGGTATAACATCTGTAAATAATAACATCATTAAAAGGTTTACAAATATATGCAAATAAAAAACTTACAATTTCTTGTGTTTTTATTATTCTACCACAGGCTTGTATTCACTCCTGAGATAGGTTTTGATCACTAGGAAAACAAAAATATCTAATATTCCTTCCTTGAGAGTTTTCTGATCCGCTTTTGTTTGTTCAAGACACAGCAGCCTGCCATATTACATAAGTTAAAGGTAGAGACAAATGCATTGCATTATAATACAATATTTAATAAAGTCATTGCCTTCTACGTTTACTATCTTCTTAAATTCATTTATACATAAAATTAATTAAAAGTCTTTGGCTTAACAAAAATATTTACAAAACTTAATAACTACACTAAATACATGAAATAATAACTATAACTACAAAAAATACTATATAACGTCTTCGAAATGTAGATATAAACAAACCACAAGCCACAAACATATGATGGATGACGCAGGACATTCCGAGAATTGATGACGTAGGTGTGTGCAGCGCGAAATATACGAATTTAAGTCAAAGTTGTAGCATACCTTATATATTTGTACCATATAATCATTGACAGCATAAATGAAACATTGTGTTAGACTAATTACAAACAATTACTGAATACTGAATTGTTTTATAACTTCAGTAACAATTTGACAATCAGATAAAAAATAATCTACGTCTACTGGAAACGATGAAAACAAACTGAGAAAAGGAAATACCGGAAATAAAAGTTGGAAAACTTTATGACCACCACAGTGTTATAATTATCTTCATAAATCTCAGCAAGACAAAAACGAATCCTTGAACTTATCAACTCACACAGAATACCATGAATATAAACCATTAACATTAAAGGTCATTGCATGAAATGCAAATATAAGACGCCTTCCTTTTGAAACAAAAAAGAATTGTTGTTAATTATGAAATTTGAATCTGGAAATGTACCGTAATTTTTGACATATTGAATATTTATTTATTTTCTTTTTTTTTAATTGTACTATTTTATTATTCGGCATAGTACTTTAAGATGTAAGAAGGAATTTAATACGTTTATACTTGATATTACCTATTACTGATATCATCTATTTAAATTAGTTTTCTAATTATTAAATCAAAAATGTAGTCTCAATATATCTAGAATAAGAAATTTCAAACAAGTTATCAGTTTTTGGTCATAAAAATATAAAACTTTTGAAAGTGTGTTAGCTATAGAGTAGCACAATTTCCTAGCTGTTATGTAAAATTGATTGTTCAGCTTTTCTCTATACAGGTTGATTCAAATAAAGTGCGTAACATTGGTGACTTTATTATTATTAAGGATTATAAATTGTTTAAATTAGTGGAAACTAGTAGTAATTTTAAAGCTTGTTAAAATAGGAGACCGCTGAAAAGCTATTTGATGTAAGATTTTCGAGATTCGAAGTAAAATATAATATTTTACAATTTTTATAGAACTTAAAACAGTAAAGCTTATAATAAATTTATTTCTAGAATGACATGATTTAAGGATATTAAGCCCAAATAAAAACAATTAATTTAGATAAACAATACGCCAACTAAAAATTTGTAATTTGAATCGATGACTTGTTACCACTGATATTCTAGGCAAGCATAGTTTAAAACATATCATGGATAAGATATTTAGCATCTAAGGGAAACGGTTTTTCCTCTGGCTTTCCTCAGATACTTTTGTTCAATATACAGCTTACCAAGTTTGAAAAGACCACATCACCCCCCCCCCCCCATGTTACCAAATATCTGTAGTTATTATGTACTGTAAAATTATGTACTTTTAGTTGCAAAATTACCATAGAGCAGGGGTGACTGACTTTTTTGGAAGCAAGGGCGCAATTAATAATTTTCATGATCATGATCTATAATATATGTTTATTGTTAAAGATATTTTTAATTTTTTTTAATCCGTATTAATGCAAATTGGATAACAAATAAATAACTCGCTTATATCACTACATTTAAATATTGTGATATAATAAAGTAATTTGTTTTATTTTTATCCACTTTATATACCTGGTGTCCCAGTGGAGCGGTAATGTCCATTATTGATATCTAATAATGTAAATAATGTAGATAGCGAATATTTTTTTATTGCAACAATTATAGATAAAAACAATAAAAACACATTTACTTTGTTGTATCACTATATTAAGAATTATAGATAATCATAAGTTCTACAATTTAAAAATATTTCCGTTTATACAGAGTGTTCGACAAAGACAAACCAATACAAATTTATGTTTTTTTTAAATGGAATACTACGCATTTTTTTACATTGTTTGATAGCCCTTCAAGGGCTGATGAAACTGGCATGAATTTGTATTTGTCGATTTTCAACCGATTTTTCGTTAAAAATTGTAGAACATTTGACAAATTGTATGAAATAACGATTGATGAAGAAATTCCTATTATGGGCTCAATTAGTAGAGATATCTTTTCAGTACGTGAAATTAATGTTTGTTTTGAAATATCTACACATCCAATAATGGGTGGAGACTGTGGCTAAAAATCTGAAATAAATTGCTAAAGGAAAATCCCTTACCACAAAAAATATATATCAAAAAATCTAAATACGTATTTCGGCAACTAAGTTGCCATCTTCAGTAGATATCTGTATAAAACAAAAAAGATTGTTAAACGTGGTATTTTTGACTAAGGTGTAACCTTAGAAGATATGCTCTTCACCAAATCACCAGTGGGATAACACTGATTTCTTAAGAAACGACATCCCTATATATACTACTCTAATCTAAAATCTAACGGAACTATAACAGTACTCTAAACCGTGACAGACTTATCCCCTAAATTACAATAATCCGTACAAGCTGGACTCGGGTATCGGTCCATTGTCAGAATTCATTAACTTACCTCTATTTCTATGTATGTAAATACTTTCGTAACTGTCTAATTCTCTAAAATTATTTACACTTTTAATTATGCTAAGACTATCTGTAGGCATGCCATGGCCTGTATCGAAAATATGTCGAGCAACACTAGATTTTTCCGGTCTGTTGTATCTGAAATGTGCAATGTGTTCTTTGTAACGAGTTGTAGTTTGACCAACATATTTTTGATTACAGTGTTTACAGGTTATTTCATAAATACCAGATTTTTGATCTACCTCAATTTTATCTTTAGCGTTCCCTAAAAGTGATTTTAATGAATTGCCCGATTTAAACGCGATTTGAAGTTCCTGTTCATCAAAAATGCTGTTCAAATTTCATGTGACTGAATGATACGGCAAAGAAACAAACTTATTACAAAGAGTTTTTTGAGGTAGCAAACATGTAGTATCCCGAATTCGTTTCTTAAATTGATGTTTCCTAATAAGCTTAGTTACTATTTCTGAATCGAAACCATTGTACTTCGCGATCTTTTTAATTAAACTAAGTTCTTTTTCATATCTATCTTTTGTAGGTGGAAAACTTAACAACCGATGGATAAGAAAATTAAAAGAAGCCATCTTTTGCTGAAAACTATGATTTGAATCCGCTGTTATAAACTTGTTGACGTTGGTTTCTTTTCGGAAGATATCTATTTCTATGTTATTATTATTTTTTATAACCAAAACATCTAAAAATGGTAGTTGATCATTGTTTTCCCTTTCTAGTGTGAAATTAATTGTAGTGAATTTCGAGTTTAATTCAAATAAGAAATCATCCAAATCACAAAAGTTAGTATTAAAAATCGCGAACATATCGTCAACGTACCTAATCCATACTTTAGGGAAATACTTAGAGTTTCTTTCAAATTCAGTTTCAAAGTGACTCATGAATAAATTCGCTATAAATGGAGACAAGCTGTTGCCCATTACTGTACCCTGTCGCTGTTCGTAGAAGTTACCTTCAAACTGAAAGCATTTCTGGGACATGCAAAGATTAATTAAAAGTGTAAATAATTTTAGAGAATTAGAGAGTTACGAAAGTATTTACATACATAGAAATAGAGGTAAGTTAATGAATTCTGACAATGGACCGATACCCGAATCCAGCTTGTACGGATTATTGTAATTTAGGGGATTAGTCTGTCACGGTTTAGAGTACTGTTATAGTTCCGTTAGATTTTAGATTAGCGTAGTATATATAGGGATGTCGTTTCATAAGAAATCAGTGTTATCCCACTGGTGATTTGGTGAAGAGCATATCTTCTAAGGTTACACCTTAGCCAAAAATACCACGTTTAACACTCTTTTTTGTTTTATACAGATATCTACTGAAGATGGCAACTTAGTTGCCGAAATACGTAATTAGATTTTTTGATACATATTTTTTTTGGTAAGGGATTTTCCTTTTACATTTTATTTCATATCTACACATGTTCTTTAGGATTACATACCATTCGCTAAATTTAAAAATTCTAAAAAAAATTAAATAGAACACCTGTATATTTATACGTCATTGAAAAGTACATAAAATTAACTGAATAAATAAAATAAAATACGTAAACTTGGTTTCAAAAATTATTGAATAATACAAAATTATTACAACATAATATATAGTACTATATATTATGTTGTAATAATTTTGTATATTCAGTTACTCATCACCTGATGAAGCCAAAGTTTGGCGAAACGATATTGTAGTGATATTAATAAATAATTTTTGAAACCAAGTTTACGTATTTTATTTATTGTATTGTATATTGTATTGTATATTGTATATTTTTTGTAATAACACCATTACAGAAAATGTCATTTTCTTTTTTTTGTACATAGCGTACAACTGTCAATAATATATATAGATATATAAAGATATAGAATCACAAATAATAAAATCATAATACAAAGATAAACACCAACAATAAGAACTAACAAGACATAAAACGAAGCACATACAGTCAATATCGATGTCTTAAGTGGCCAGGAATTCTTCCATCGTGTAGCACTCCCTATTAAGAAGCATTTCCTTAACCTTTTTTTTGAAACGGGTCAAGGGCAAGTCTTTTAATTCTGCCGGCAATTTATTATATAATTTGCACCCCCAGTAATCAATCGACCTCTGAGTGCAAGTCAGCCGATGATGAGGCACTCTTATCTTCTGTCGCTGACGAGTAGAATAGCCGTGATGATGACCGTTCAAGGGAAATGCTTCTTTATTCTGCTGGACGTGAGTAACTACAGAGAGGATAAATACTGATGGTAGAGTGAGTATCTTCTCCTTTCTGAAGTGTGATCTACAGCTCTCCCTACATGTCAGGTCGCACAAAAACCTAATCGCCCTCTTCTGTAGAACAAATATCCTGTCCGCTTCTGCAGCCATTCCCCAGAAGAGGACACCATAGGACATCACGGAGTGAAAGCCTGCAAAATATGCTGCTTTCGCCGCCTCACGAGTTGCAATAAATGTGAGTCTTTTTATTGCAAATAGAGCAGATGACAATTTCTTCGCTAGGTCTTCTATGTGGAGAGTCCATTTCAGACTTGTGTCCAGGGTGATGCCCAGAATTTTTACTCCCGACGATCGTTCTGAGCTAGTTGTACAGAATAGAAGATTTTGCGTTTTATTACTATTGATTTTCAGTTTATTAGCAGCAAACCAATTTTCAACGTCCGCAATTGCCCCTATCGACTTCTGATGCAGTGCTGCCGGATCTATGTCCTGCATCAAAAGAGAGGTATCATCAGCGTACATACATACCTCCACCCCGCCTATGTTAGAAGGAAGATCATTCATGTATATTATGAACAGCATAGGACCAAGGATCGATCCCTGTGGAACTCCATACTTTATTATCCTAGGCTCAGACTTTGTGTTATTCCATTCCGTCAGTTGATATCTGCCCGTTAGGTAAGATCGCATTAGGTTTAGGGATTCACCCCTTATTCCATAATATTCTAACTTATGCAGCAAGATCTCATGACTAACAGAGTCGAAGGCCTTGCTTAAATCTAATAAATTTATTCCTATATTTCAGTTAAATATGGAGTTTCAACATGTATCAGCCTCATCAATTAACTATTTAGTACATAAAATTTACTAATTATAAACGTCTAAACTTAAGTTATAGGCTTTGGTGCTTTTCAAACATTGTTAACAAGATTTAAAGAAATTGGCAGTATTTCGTATGAACAAAGGAGCCGTGTTACTGCTGCCGTAGAAAACGCAGATGCACATAAGGTTCTTTTGTTATGCGTTCAAGAAAATCCTCATACAAGCGTGCGTAAACTTTCTAGAGTCCTTGATCTGTGCAAAAACTTTATTAAGATAATCTTAAAAATGTTTAAATTCTATCTGTATTACATCACGATCTTCAGAGGAAAGTTTTTATAAGTAGGTTTGCCGTCTGTAATACGATGTTGCACAAAATAAATCCCAAACACAGTGTTATATCTCAGATTTTATTTTCCGATGAAGCTACTTTTAAAAGTAATGATCTTATAAATAGCATTTCTACGCCACTGAGAATCAGCAATTTTTATTTTACTCTAAACGTATCTCTTTCCATATTTTGTTCTTCAAGATATTGCGAAAGTTATGGAAGTTTTCAATAACGTACATTTAAATATTTGTATTGACCATTTGCTTTTCAACTGAGGTTATAAATCTCAGTATGACTTCTCTAATTTTAAAGTAATTTAAAATTCAGTCTAAGTATAACGATAAACAATTTTTTGACACAGAGCGACTGCGATATTTTAACTACTGTTAAAACTTTCAAACTTTTCATTTTACGGGCTTTAAAATTTTAATAAAAATTACTTATTTGTAAATAGAAAATGTTACAAGTAACTCTTATCGGTTAATTTTAGTTATGCTATGTGTAATGTAAGTCAAAGCAATTCATATTTTTAAACTGTAATCGGGTATATTCAGGTATAATATCCTATAACTTTTGCAATATCGCCCACTAGACACTAGAGAGTTTATATTTTTAATTAGTAAATTTTAAGTCGTTTTCAATGACATATAAATATACAGGTGTTCTATTAAAATTTTTTGAGAATTTTTAACTTTAGCGAATGGTATGTAATACTAAAGAACATGCGTAGATATGTCGAAATAAACATTAATTTCACGTACTGAAAAGATATTTCTATTAATGAGCCCATAATAGGTATGTTATCATCAGTCGTTATTTCATAGGAACTTTTCAAATGTTGTACAATTTTGAACGAAAAATTGTCATATCTCAGAAACTGTAGATAATCGACGAATATAATTTGGTGTCATTTTAATCAGCTCTTCAAAGGTTATCATAAAATGTAAAAGAATGCATAGCATTCTACACTGAGAGAAATATATGTTAGAATCAAATATATTTATACTGTACGCTTAATATAAAAAAAACGGCTGTATATAGGACAGCAACGCAATTTTGTAAATTTAAGAAAATTATATACTTAAACGTTAAACAAAAACTATATTTAATACTAATACACCTTTTTTTAAATAAAGTAAAAGCTAGTGATCAAAAATAGCAAAATTTATTGTTATATTAATAAAGTTATATGTTTGATTTTAAATAAAATATTATCAATGTTAAGCAAAGTTATTGTATATACTAATAAAATTTAGTTTTATTGTAAATGTGAAGTAACCTCAATCCTAATAATCAATATATTAGAAAGAAGAATATTATATTAATTAATTCTATTAATTGAGTTAGCAGACGATTCTTGGTGGAACATTTTATTAATAACTATTTTAAATAAAAATAAAGCTCTTGAAAACTATCCACAATTTTTATTTAGTCTTTGCGACATTTGTTTCGGTATTTTTCATACCATTCTCGAGCCGAACTAACAGGTCAGTTTGTGTGTAGGGTGTTATATATGTCGTTGTATTTATTGCCTCTTTGTACATAAGTTTCTATTATGGGTGTGTGTGTGTTTGTAAAATCTCTGTGTGTGTTCGTTACTTTCTCTTTTCTTTGAATTGATTTTTTAATTTATAATATTTCTAACAAATTTAATTTCGGTCCTTTGTTTGCATTATGCATAGTTTACAACTATCTATATCGGGAAAGTGGAGATTATCTATAAAATGTTGGCAAGGCTTGTATTTCTAATATTATGCAAAATGATCTTTTATGTTCTTTTAATCTAGTTTCGATCTTTCTGCCACTTTGTCCGTACATACAAACTGACCTGTTAGTTCGGCTCGAGAATGGTATGAAAAATACCGAAACATATGTCGCAAAGCGTAATAAAAAATTGTGGAAAGTTTTCAAGAGTTTTATTTTTATTTTTATTTAAAATAGTTATATTAATTAATATTATATTATATAATTTAGTTAGCTTAAATAAATGAACTGTTAAACTTGAAAAAAATACACAGAACTAGTAACTGAAAATAGATAGGTTTCATACTTACTCTTAATAAACAATTTGTTTAGCTGAAGTATAAATATTCTTTACGTCTACTATATACACATACATACTTTTAAATTAGTACAATGGAAAACAAAACTCACAAAAATTGTATCTTCCACAGTTTTCTTTGTTTTAAAAATTGCAAGTGGTATGGAAGTTAAAAGAGCATCTTCGAAGAGATAGAATAATTAAAAATTTGATATCAATGCTTAAAAAAGAATATATATAATATTTACAAATTTCATTGATAATGTAAAAGAAAGAAATTAAAATGTAGTTGCAAGACAAACACCATGAAAATTTGTTCATTGTTCATATTTTTTTAAGTAAATTGACATTGTATGCTTATGTATAACTAATGTTGTATTACTAAAGCATTAATACCGCGGAATAAGTCACTTTTGGAACGGGTCTATGTCCATATAGACCCTTTCTTCAAACTCCTCACCACATTATCATTTGATGAAACTGTAATAGTCGATGGCGATGAGTGAGCATCATCTTCTTTAAAGGACTAAAAAAGTTTATGGTTGTTGCACTTAGTACTTGATGAAATATCATATACTTCAAAATAATAAAACAGACGCTAGGTTTATAGTTTCACAAAGTTTATTAAAATGTTAGGACAATATTATGTTATTACTTTCAATATTTACCTTACATTTACTTGTTAAACATTAAACATTCTCTTATTAAGGTATTCCATACTACACTTAACATAATAAAATAAACTAGGACTTATTTTTAGGATTTTCGGTAAAATTATTTATAGAAAATATGCACGTACAAAATATTTTGCAGAAGGTGTTTTCGTATGTGAACAAACCCGACTATTAATTACAATGTGAGCATGTTCGTATATGCGGACAGATTTTGAACGCAGACAGGCCATTTCAAAAGACGGCGATTGTGGCAAAGGAATTCCTATCCGAGTAAATTATCAAATATTTTATTTCTCCAAAGAAACCCTTACCTACATTTGATTTTGCACAAGACCATTGGCGTACGTGCCAAACTTCTATATTTGATTTCAATGATAGTATTCTAACAAAGATTATACAAATTATTTTTCGAAACATCCTAAAACTGAGCCTTATTTTCTTTTATATTATTGTGTTCTTTGACTTTGAACAACAGCCTTAATTACTAACTGCTGAAGAACTAATATACATTAATATAAGTACATACGTCTCAACAATACGTGAATACAGGTAGTAACCTCTAAATATGCGTCGTACTTTTCTGGAAATTTTAGTCTATGACCGGCCTTGGAGAAAATTCCCTTAATAATTTCTTTTCTTTGTACCTATAGCAGTCAGAACAGTCAGCATCAATACCATTTGCTATATAAAAAAAAACAAAAATTAAACAGCAATACCTTGATATAGTATATAAAAGGCAGTAGATACAAGCACATAATACGTACATACAGAAGTTTATTACATACATAAATAGCTACCTATGCAATTGTCCACATATTCCCAAAACCCCAATCAGTAAGAGTACTAGACACATCCATTACATATTTCGTTGTGGGAGTCCTTTTTTTGTATTTTGCACAAATACACACACTTATAAAGCACCAATCTATCTAACAGTATTATAACTGCGATTATAACGGAAATTAATCTCTTGTTGTTCTTTATTCTTCTTTAGTCGAAAATTACCGACTTTTTACGATGGTTGAGAGACAAATACTTTATTGAAAGGTGGATAAAAGTTTTTCTAAACTTCGTGGCACTTTACTGGAAATAAAGACCTATTTATTCAGCTTACAACATGTGTGGTTGGATAAAAAAAAATCGTACAAGTATATTTTATGATCCTTTCTAATATATTTATTTACTTGCCTCTTAAAAATAAATTTATTTTTAAGTTAAATAAGAGACTACTTTTATATCAACTATAAATTTTGTTTACTATAAGTAAAATCAGTTGAATAAATAATTTTGCTGGAAATTTTTCTTAGTGTATTTAAGAAAACATAAGTTTGAGTTGGTTCGTCGTTGTCAAACACTCTGTATAATTGAATATATTTTCAAACTGTAGAGCTTATGATTATCTACAATTATTGTATGAAAAATTATTCGCTATCTACATTTTTAGATAATAATAATGGACTTTATCGCTGCGGTGGAACACCCGGTATATGTAATATCTCAAAGTAACACCAGGCAGAATTAATTTGCCTAGTTCCTTTCGACGTAAAGATGTTTCGAAAATAGAAAAATGCCGAGGAAACGACAACAGCAATTAACAGAACTAAACAATGTGTTATTGGGACGCTTATATAACCTAATTAATCCCCTCCCCATATTTTTCCGTGCCGTGCGTTTCTTCGCCAAAATTTCACGGGTTCATTTCCCCGCAAGGTGTTCTTAACATTTCTGACGTCATATGCGTAAGCGTACCGGTGGTTTTTTTCATAACTCTGATCTCTCTTCGCATTTTTTTTGAAAAGGCAGAGTTCGATCCTAGTTCCACGGTCTGCTACGTGAGTTCGTCCCCCTGTAACCACCCGTTCCTCGACACAAAACGCACGCATTAGTCACATACATGGGGTTGTTATAAACTAGTTTTACGCTACACTATATCGATTTTAGCTCGGCAGACATTAACATAATGTCAACGAACGGGGGCTTTAATTAAGTACAACACAGAAAAAAGCTTACAATTTCGTTTTTAATACAACATATATGTGGCATATATTTGTGCGGTTAATAATAGCGGATACATTAAAAACATATATAAGAAATGAGGTCTAAAGGTTAAACTTGTAAGCGGAAATGATTGTAGAAGCGTATATAGGCAGCTTTTTTCTTTGATCATTTGCCGGGGAAAATTGCTGATAAATGTTCTATATGTGTTGGTTGTATTTTTTTTTATTTTGGCTGTAAGGCAGTATACAATAGTACAACTGGTCTAACCTAAACCTCTGTCTAAATACAGGGTGTTTGGTGCATCGTTTGCCAAATTAAATTGGTCGATAGAATCATTTGCTGTCTCTTAAGACCCAATAACTCAATATTAGTCCCATGGGTTTTTAATTCGACTTTTTAAATTTTGCAAAATCCCAAAATTCAGCTTTTAAACTTAAATTTAAAAAATGTTATAGATACAACCTCCAAATGTAAGTTTAATTTTAATGCGTACTGTTCTGTGGTACAACCAAATTCAAAATTACTTGCAAATAACATTTAGTTTTCATTTTAATAACTCACAAACTTTTCGGAAGTGGTTAAAATAAACATTCTATTATACCTGAATCATAATTCGGGTATCTCGAACGCATTTTCGTGCAAAATCGGAGCCTAGGTCACAACAAATTTACCTACAACAGTAAAAAAACAGGTACCTAGTGCTATTTTTTATTCAAATAAACATTAATGGTAGAATTATTATTGTTGAAATTTCGAAGACCTGAACATTCAAAATGCTTATCAGTGACTATTTGCAAAGCAGCAGATTCGATCTTCCGATTATCTGTGATAACAGGGACGTCGATATCTAATGATGTTGATGCAACACCCGTTCCATTAACAGGACCAGCAATACGATTGGAAACACGTAATTTGTTTACGGTGGACTCTTCGATATTAACCACTAGCTACAGTCGATGATTTTCAACCAACCTGACAGTTGAGCTCTCATCCACATTCCTCCCACTATTCGCCATGATCGTAGCAGACAACCGTCTAAAAGCGTGACCCGTATATTTGACAGCATCTGGAAGATCAAAGAAACGCCGCAAGAGCAGGACATCTACCAAAAATATTAATGCCGACCGCATGCTTAATGCATTTTCCATTATTATATTTCATATATATTATATTTCTGTGGGTATATTATCCAGACATAGTGAAATATATTGATCAAACAAATTCGCATAAAATATATCAGATTCAACAACAGCAAATTTTCGACCTTTTTCTGTTCCAGATGGTCGAATATTAACCCTTTAGCTACTGGAATATATTCACACATGTGTCCGTCTAAACGCAAAAAGAAAAAAGAAAAAAAAAGGTGTTCACATGCTGATACATTAATTTCTTATCTGTCTGTGATGTGATGATGTACTTAAGAATGTTAAAATTAGAGGGGTTCAACGGGGAAATTACCTCTCCCATTTAAAATAATTACACTTATATAAAAAAATACGTTTGCTAAGAAAATTAGTCCCTCTAAGATTGTCACCAGGAAGGGACTCTGTACATATATATTTATCTATTACAATACAAACACACTTTTTTTTTATAAACAGGGAGTTGTTGGATGGGGGTGGATATAAGAAATTATAATTTTGAGTATAGTAGTAGTATAGATAATTCATTAAAAAATAACATATAGGAAACGTATATTCTGGGTTACAGCTTTACTGAAGAAGACTCACATGTCAGTCGAAACGTTTAGAGATGTGATAACATAGTTGAGTACCTCAAAAACAGGTTTTAAGCATTAGCACGATTAGAATCATTATTATTTCGAAAATCATATTTCAACTGATGCAAAACTAAAACTTAGTATTTCAAATACCACATGAAGTCCAAAAGCAATTAGGAATATGTTGAACTTTTATCATACTTCACAATTTATATGTACAAATAATACAATATATAGAACAAAAGACATGGTTGGTCAAAAACAAATATATATAAAATAAAAAAATTCTTCTACATAACATCCATATCAGTAAACAGACAGAAGTCATACCTAAATAGACTTTTATAACATAATACCAAATTGAAAGGAAATTATGTAAAGTTTTTTCGTCAAAACTTTTTTTGGTGTGATAAATTTTGTAACATTTGCAAAGGACACCAACATACTTCCCGTTTTCTTTCACCTCGGTCAGTATTTGAACATATATGGTAAATTCTTTGCCCCTTTTGTCACTCCCAGTAGGTGAAACATTTGCATGCGAATATCTTTCCATAAAATTCGCTGCAACTAAGCGACTTATTACTTCCATACTCTGTCTCCCCGGTCTAGCAGCAGTCAGTGTCCTACTTTTCTTATAAATATGTTCAAGTATCTTGAAGTTATTCCTGTTTTTACAAGAAACACATTACATTATAAGCATTTAGTATGGCAACATCAACACATTCCACTGTAGCTAATTGCATGTCACATTTATCAATTGTGCGCTTGTTTTGGTATAATCTAATACACAGTCTGGTTTCCGAGTATGCTCGCCAATTCTATGGTCCAATTTTCTGCTGTTGTTCATTACTACTCATGAATGTTGAAAGCATTAACACATCATGTTTGTCTTTCCACCTAAGAGCCATTACATTTCCGCACTTTTTGCGTTTGCGCGTTCCGCTCGCCATCCGATGTAAAAATTTCGGAAAATGTTTTCTATTTTTTTTTCACTTTGACGATGGAAATTCTTGCATCTAGGGAGCGTTTAAAATAGAAAATGAAGATAATGGTAACGAGTAATTTTTAAAATATTTTGATGATTCATATGATTATGATAATTGTGGACGAAACTAATAGATACCAGGAGTACAGTGCCGACAACAATCCTGCTCCAAAAAGAAAACCACGGTTGATTACTAATGTGAATGAAATGGATAGCTTTTTAGCAATAATTTTGTTGGTGCCACATATAAAAAACATGCAATTTCAGATTATTGGTCAACAGTACATGATAATAACAACCCTCCGCTTCCAGAAAATTGTGATAAATTGTGGAAAATACGAACCATATTTCAAGAATGGAATAGAAAGTGTTCAACATTTTTTCATCCTTTTCAAAAGCTGGTCATCGATAAATCCCTGATATTCTTCAAAGGCAGCCTGCACTTCAAGCAATTTATCCTATCCGAGAAAAATCGATTTGGTATTAAAAATTTTGTGTTGCGTGATAGTGAGACGAGAATTGTTCTGAAGTTGTTAGTGTACACCGGTTCTGAACTTGGCATTCTCCAAAATAATCCGTTAGGTATTTCAGGTGCGGTGCAAAAAAAAAACGAATGGTGAACTGGCAATTTACTTGGACCAGCGAAATACCGGTTTCTGTGGTACAGTAAAAAAAAACAGAAAGCATTTTCCGACATTTTTACATCGGGTATCACGCCTAACGTGCCAACGCAAAAAGTGCGGAAATGTAATGGCTTTTAGGTGGAAAGACAAGCGTGATGTGTTAATGCTTTTAACATTCATGAAGGAGTAAGAACAATAGCAGAAAATTGGACCTTAGCATATTAAGGATCCAGACTGTGTAATATATCATACTCAAAACATGCGCATGAGTGATGAATGTGACATGCAATTATAGCTACAGTAGAATGTGTCCGAAAATCAATGAAATGGTATAAAGAACTATTTTCTCACCTGATTGCTGATGCTAAATGCTTATAATATTGTAACGAAACCAGTCTACAAAAAAAAGAAAGGCAAATATTCTGCGCGACTGGTAAACAAGTCGTAAAGCAATAAATCACATGTACTGCGAGACGACGAAGAGTCTCAACTGTCTCTCGAATGTTTCCCGGCCTATCGAGAAGAACACTAGCGTTTTTCTGGTGTGTTCCAGATATTTCGTATGCGTATATAAAAGCAGTTGAACCGATGGATGCGTCATTCCGGAATAAGAGATTCAATAGTCTCGAGCGGAACAGTGAAGATAAATAAATAAACATAAATAAATAGTTCCTTGAGTGGTAGTCGAAGAGTAAACATAAATATAAGTAGTACAAAATAAATGGTGGTGTAAATACGATACAGTGTTACATAAATATACGGACATAAATATTAGTAATAGAAATAAATACATGTGTTAATTCATTTATAGTAGTTTTAAGTGCGTTACATTTTTATATTTTGATTAGTTTTATATTTTTATATTGTAATTATTTTTACGTGTGTGAATATACAGACTGTTTTAAAACAATTGCACGAGTTGTTTATTGCGAACCCGAAAACGCAACAATATATATCTTGTAAAACCGTAAAAACTTCAATACATTTGAACATATTTATAAGAAAAGTCTTGCAACAAATTTTGGAGAAAACTGGAACTCTGACTGCTGCTAGACCGGGAATTTTATGGAAAGACATTCGCAAGTAAATGTTCTACCTACAGGGAATGACAAAAGGGTCAAATAATTTACCATGTATGTATGTTGAAATACTGACCCAGGTGAAAGAAAACGAGAAGTATGTTATAGCTTGCCGTCCTGAGTGTAAAGTAGGCCTTTGTTTAGGCGAATGTTACAAAATTTATCATACTAGAAAAATGTTGATGAAAAAAAGTTACATCACTTCCTTTCAATTTGGTATTTTGTCATACAAGTCTATTTAGAGTTTTAGTCTATTTACTGATATGGATGTTATGTAAAAGAATTTTTTGTTACATATTTGTTTTTAACCAAACATGTCTTTTGTTCTGTATATAAAGATCAACATATTCCTATTGCTTTTGAACTTCATGTGTTATCTGAAATAGTAGGACTTTGTTTAGGCGAATGTTACAAAATTTATCATACCAGAAAAAAATATTGATAAAAAAAGTTACATATTTGCCTTTCAATTTGGTATTTTGTTATAAGTCTATTTAGGTAGGAATTTTAGTTTGTCTTCTGCTAGGGATGTTATGTTTACCCCTCTAATTTTGACATTCGTATATAGGTACAGCCGTAGTTAAAATATGAAATGCAAATAAACACACCAAAATTACTTCTAAACTGGCATTTCTTATGATAAACTAAATAAAAATCAATAAGCCACGCCCGTTCCCGGCATAATACATCAAATCGCTTATTGACGACAGCCGTAGTTAAAGGGCTAATAATGAAAACGGAGCCCTCTCTTTTAATGGCCTACATACGTAAATCATACATTTCATGTCTTCTGCATGAGCCAAATGTGCTACAAATAACGACAACCTGAAAAACGAAATATTGCTTTCAATATTTGTCACAACTGTCAAAATAAGACATGTCTTTCCTTCAAAAACAGAAAAGTACGATCAGGGGCTTGAACAAAAAAGTTTCGTATATCCTCTCTAGGGTCGCAACCTTTATTTGTTCCTTTCATAAGCGAATGTAGCTTATAAAATGAAACTATATGTTCACACCTTTTTTAATTGTTCGCATTGTTTGTAATTTTCAATACATGCAATTAATAGATTAATTAATTCGTATACGCAAGCATCCACCGTGTGGTAATTCTTCTTTGTCATCCAATAATTTCTCATATTCTTTATAATATGCAGTTTTTGATTTTTGTGGAATTAATTTCAATTCAGCTTGCCCAGCTAATCGTTCAACTTCCGATGAAATCTCTTCACTCATTTTGTACAATGCAAATTCCGAAAATTTGTGAATAATGTACCGGGTGGCCAACTAAGAATGGCCGCCGGCTATATCTCAGAAACCAGTCGTCATATTGTTTCTGGGTAAAAAAAGTTCAAGTAAAAGTGCCCAAGAGATAATGCTGGAAATTATTTTGGAGTTGGCACGTTAATTAAATTATTTAAATTCGAATATTATTATTTTTTAATTGTTTATAGATGAAAGCTACTTCTCTAATAATTATACTTAAAAGAAAACAAATTATATATTTTTCTAAAAATAAATATTTGCTAGTGCCCATGAATTACTGGTAAAAGTTCAATACATAACTGAATGAAAAATGTTATTTCCAAAGATGCCTTTCAGAACAATTAATGGTTCTGCAAGCATAGAAATGTATGTCATTCAACTGTGATATTCACTCAATATTTACTCTATGTAAAACTGAAATATAATAATTAAGAATGTGTGTACATATTTAGGTTAGCAATAGTATAAACAACTTACACAACAGCAAATTTATATATATATATATTTATTACTATTATATCTACATTATTCAACATTTAACTAGTAGTGGCTTGAATTTACATATATGAGGTTTTATTTTATGATTTTATTTACAATATAATAATATATAAAAGCTTTTCGTTAAGTTTTTATCGAACTCTTGATGGAAGGTTTGATTCACTCTCACTCGTTGATACTTAATAAACAATTCCACTGTAACCAAAGAAAATAATGCACTTGCTTCATAGTTTATGTTTGTATAGCACTTCACTAAGGTATATAGTAGTTAGAGTAAATTTATAATGGCAATTCTTCGTAAAATGCTTAGACCAACGTATACATCACTTTCGTTTGGAACCCAATTTAGCCTATCTATTTTCTACTCTATTTTGGTATCCTATAATCAACAATTTTCAATGTTAAAAGATTTATATTCACCAAGTTATGGATGAAATTAATAACTTTATGTAGCTACCTACAATTGTGGAAAGTTATAATTTTCCTCTTTTCTGCCTCTAATTGCCTTATACTCTCTTGCTACTCCAATTTGTGCAATGAGGAGCGGCACATCAAACCATATTAAATACTAAGTACTAAATTAAAGACAAAAAAGATAAATCCTTAGTAAAATTGAAATGGGAAATAATGGAAATTCTTAATCTTAAACTAATTAGCAACAAATGATAGTATTGAAGGTATTAAATAATAAATAAATTATATATGAACGTAATAAGTTTGTAATTTAGGATGATAAGGAATAAAATACAAAATATATATTAGACAAATAAGCAGGTAATGACCCACCAATCCCGGATGTAAACATACCCCTCATCGCATCACTTTTTGTCGACAATGCTTTCTTCTTCTTCTTCTTTTCTATCCTTCTTGCTTTAACGTAATTTTTTTTTGTAGTCACCGCCTGCAAAGTGACATTTGGCGCATGCATCGCTCGATTAGCAAGGAATATTCCCGGTCGAGACGACTGTAAAAATTGAAAAAAACACTGGCTCTTTGGACATTTAAAAAAAATCTAACTTGATAGTAATAAAATGTAGTCTATAAAATACTACTTCCTTCTACTATTCTTCACTAAAAGTTGGGGAAATAGGAGTAATAATTATAAATTCTTCCAATAAATTTGTGGCGCCATCTATTTGACTATTTCTCAAGTAATATTGAAATTGACAGTTAATTTGTATTCAACCCAAAAAATTTACTTTAAATATAAGAGTAAAAACGTCATAAGCAAGAATAGAATAACTTAAACTAAATTTAAAGGTGAGTAATTGGTGCAACGGCTCACACAACACCAGAAAATGTTGCTTTTCTTCGTGAGTTTTTGACGATTTGATTATAAGCTTACATACGGAAGTTGAACTTCAACCACGATCACCTTGCTTGACAATTATAAACTTTTTCAGCTCCTGTTGCTAATTTGCGAGCTCTGCAGAAAATGCCTTTTGTAGCATGAGAAGATGTATAAACTTGGGAATTGAAAATAATGGACAACTATTTCAACAATTGTTTTAATTTCGTCTTTTTTTATTAATAAAGTCGTGAATAGCAGCTGAGCTTGTTCTGTTATATCTTTAAATCAAATGACATGTTTAGTGATGTTACGATAACACTGTCAAAATAATTTCCAAAAATTAAGGTTGCGTTACGAGTATGATACTATGGCTTAAGTTCAGACATACGTTTTCTATTTCAATTCCATCTTCGTCCTAAATAATTTATGATATCATGGTATATTACAAATTTTGATAGATATGGAAGATGTATATTTTGTATAGGTTTATTTCATATTGACCAATGTGTTGTACCTATGTTTATGAGAGGTTTTTATAAAATCATTTGAGTATGTCGTGCTATTTATAGTCACGAATCTTTGAACACATTGATAATAGAAATGGTGTACATTTCTGGTGATATTCCTGTGGTGCTACTAGTATATAATTCAAGTATATACTGCTAACAAGAGCGTTTCAGTTTCCATATTCTTTAAACTTTAGACATGGTCTTGTGATAATATTAATAGAAAGAGTTCAGAAACAGTTCTAACACCTATAATAATTGAAATTTGAGTTTTAAAGCAAAGATATATTGTAATATTGGTGAATATGAATAGATCATTAGCTCTGAAGATGCCCCTTAGGATAATAAAGGAAATGTTAGAAGCATTTTAATTTAAAGATTTTAATGTATAGCAGATGTATAGCAGGGCCAAAAGTTTTGTTGGGTCCTAAGTCTGGCGGTATGGAATGTATGCCTGATCCACTATTGTAAATTTTAACACCAAATACAGAAAGACTTATGCTACTTTTTAGGGAAAAAATCTTTTTTCTATTCAAATGTTTTATTAATGTCGCAGTTTAATGAAATTTTATGACTTGTTTTTTATTATTGCTCGCAGTGTTTTGTATTTACTTTAGACGTTCGAGTTTTTTTAATTATAATAGCTTAGAGAAACCTAAAATATGACTCAAAAAAATTGGTGTTGAAACAATCCCTTTTTTTTTAAATAAAATCTAAAAATATTTATATTTTCTAATAAGTGGATTTATAGAATTATTGAAAATTATGTTCTTCCCAATCGAGTAGATGTTGAAGCTTTTCTATAGTAAGCAAATGTTTGAATTATTAAAAAATATAGTTCGTGAAATAAAATTTTAAAAATTTCACACCGCCGGCAAGATTCATCTTACGCTTCAGGGATTTGCTAAACCCTCAGAATTAATCAATTACTGCTGGGTTGTGGAGCACAGATACATAATACGTACAAGAAATGCTTAAATTAAATAGGTAATCTATTTTAGTTTACGTATGATACTAATCACTTTAATCAATAATATTTCTTAATTTCTGCTCGTACAAAAAATATTGTACAAACCACTTGCATGAAGACATCTTCCACGGATTCGAGCAATTAAAAGCACTCGCTGCCCTTCGGTCGCTCTTGCTTTCAAAGAAAATAGTCTTCCCGCACTTGGTTCGTAAAAAACTATTTGAACGCTTGCAATAAAATATATAACTTCATTGATTTGATGGCTTGCTATGATCTCCAAATAACTGTAAAAGAACCTACGCTTAAAAGTGATTGTTTAAGTACAGGTACGTATCTAATAGCAACTCGAGTTTAATTTGATATCCCAAGACAGTGTCTCATCCATAATCATACCTGAAAATTATATTTCACTAACAAATTCTATTTCTTCATCTTGCCCAAATAATTGTAAATCCAACCAGTCCTGTTTTGTAAAAGAATATTTGACTGTCGTTCAGTTTCAGAAATATTCGAAGCCGACACGACAGCGCTAGTATCGCTGTCGTGTCGTTTTGTATCAGCATACAAAGTTTGTTTTGAAATTTTCCACAAAATCTGCAACATCATTAATAAAAATCAAAAACAGAACTGGGCCTAAAACACTATCCCCTCTCAACCGGCAAATTAGAAGTTTTTATATGTCTAACATATCTATCAGCCTTGTGCCTTATCCTTACCAATTGAAATCTATCATGCAGTTATTTTTATCTAAATGTGAGAGTAATCTATCTCCAACATTGCATATTCAAAAACTTTAGAAAAACTGAGAGAAATCGCTAGAGGATGATAATTGACCATATCTGATCTAGAGTCTCTTTTGTATAACGACAGAACACAAGTAATTTTTATTTTTTTGGGAATACCTCCCGTCTCAAATGATAAATTTACCAAAAACATCAGAAGGTTAATTAGTAATTCCGACATATACAGGGTGTTCCGTAACTCGACCGACAAACTTATCCCATATAATCCGGGGGTCATTACAATCAAAAAATGTTATATGACCTATAAGTGAATTCCTCTATCTTTCGTAGATATTGAAGGAATTTAATTAAACAAAAATTATAAAAAAGATTTATTCAGAAATTAATAGATAATTAACACAAAATTACATAACTGTTCAAATTGAGAACCGCTATTTTCTAAACAAGCAACTATTCTTTGTATCATAGAATGTTGCCAATTCATTCTTTAGAGAATTAGTAGCTTCAACTATACGGTTAGTCAACTCTTCGAGTATATCTGGTTTACCATTAATGTACAAACGAGATTTAAGGCAACCCCATAGAAAAAAATCTAACGGAGACAAATCAGGTGACCAATGTACAGGACCATATCGTCCTATCCACCGTTCCGGAAAATTTTCATTAAAAAAACACCGTCGCTTGTCTCCAAAAATGTGGTGGCGCCCCATCTTGCTGGAACCACATGCCACGACGAGCTTCCAAAGGAATATCTTCCATGTAATTCGGCAATTCTTCTTCCAAAAAGTGAAGGTAACTTTCTGCATTAAGACGTTCTTCAAAAAAATGAGGCACAATAAGATGATTATTTAATAAGCCGCACCACACGTTGATGGAAAAACAATATTGATGGTTGTCTCGTGTGTTGTTAATACCATTCCTTGTAAATTGGGGTTCATCTGTAAAAAGTAGGTGTGGAATAATCTCTAAATTATTTTGTTACCACTGGCAATATCGTACACGATTTTCTAAATCTCCAGGAAGTAATTGCTGGACTTTTCGTAAATGATAGGGATAAAGTCCTTTATGGTGCAGAATTCTCCATATATTGGTTTGAGGAATTCCCGTTGTATGAGATATTCTACGGATACTGGTAGAAGGACTTCGTTCAACTGCATTTAAAACTACTTGAACGTTCCCTAATCCATCTTTTTCTACATGACGATTTGGGAAGGATCATGTCACTCTTAAACAGCGAAAAACGTTTGAAAATGTTGTGTGGTGAGGAAAAATGCGATCTGGGTATCGCCTGATGTATACCGCAGTTGCAGCACGTCCACTTCCATCGCAAAAATCACAAAAAGATATTCTGCATTACTAAAACGCGGCGAAATGGCTTAAATTAATATTACAGCACAAAACTCATTAATTTGTCAAACATACGTCAATTCGTCAAGGCTAACTAAATTAGAGGAGTTCACTTATAGGTCATATAACATTTTTTGATTGTAATGACCGCCGGAATATAAGTTTGTGGGTCGAGTCGTGGAACACCCTATATTTAATTAACCTGCTCTGTGCTTTATCCATACCTGTGCAGACGGTGTATTTTTTAATTTGTTAAACAATTTTTTCATCTCAAACTCATTGAGATGTAAAGCACACATACTACGGATAGCATGAACATCACGAGCATTAAATTGATCATTACTAACACGAATACATTTATCGTGGAAGCCTGGTTTAATTCAATAATAGAGTTTTAATGTTAATTTCTATACAAGGATTATTTACAACAAAAATGACAATTATTTCAAATAATGCTTATTTGTTTCAAAAAGTAATTTCAATATTTACCCAAGAGTTATTAAAATAATGCATTCAAATATAACTTTTAAATTTAAATTTTAATAAGGTCTTGCTTTCTATTATTACAGATATACTTAATGTTTTAGAATTTCAGTATGAAGCTTTGATCACTGAAATATTCGACAAAAATTTGACCTTGAAAAACATATGGAGATGGTGTTATCCTAGAATGATTCTATACGCCATTCACAGTCAAAGTAATCCTTGAAAATTTCAAGTCATCTCTGAGATAGAGTAGATTCTGACGATGATTGTCAATTGTTGTCTGACATTTAAAATCAAATACAAATCATAGACTTAAGTTAAGAGATACGATTTTTTGTTCAACATCTACTTCGATTTTTTCTGAACACCTCATATTTATACCAAGTCTTATAAACATAATTTTTGCCACGAGTTTGATTAATCACGAGCGAAGTTTAGTGGAGCGAGTGTTAAGTCAAACGGGTGACTGTATGATTATTTGCATAACAGCATGAAAATTTTGGAAATACAGAAATTTTCATGAGGAATTAAAAGTGCCTTTATACAAAAAGAATATTACTACTCAATTGAGAAAAATTTAGGTTATCATTTGATCTACCCTAGGATTATTTTGAAAGATTGATGACAAGAGTCAAGGGTCAACCAGTTTGATTGAGTTTCAATTGAATTTTACAAATGGAAAAACCAAGAGCTAACTTCAGCCCGTGACTAAAGATACCGTTGCTAAGTTCATAGATAAAGTAATTTTATTTGTATATAGAAAGGCAATTCACAAACATTTTACATTCGCTTGGCGGCTCCCTCTTAAACTCATAGTAGAACTATTATTTGAATAACAGATCTTTTAAATGTGGAAGATTCGACAAAAATTTGACCTTGAAAAACATATGGGGATGGTGTCATCCTAGAATGATTCTATACTCCATTCACAGTCAAAGTAAACCATTGAAAATTTGAAGGCATGTCTGAGATAGAATAGATTCTGACGATGACTCACAGACAAAAATTGACATTTAATCTTTAATACAAATCATAGACTTAAGTTAGGAGATACGATTCAACATCTACTTCAATTTTTTCTGAACACCTCATATTTATACCAAGTCTTATAAACATAATTTTTGCCACGAGTTTGATTAATCACGAGCGAAGCGAGTGTTTAGTAAGGCAAGTTACTGTATAATCATTTGCATAACAGCATGAAAAATTTGGAGGAATTAACAGTGCCCTTATACAAAAAGAATATTACTCAATTGAGAAAAAAATTAGATGGTCATTTCATTTATTCCAGGATTATTTAGAAAGATTGACAAGACAGATTGACAAGAGTCAAGAGTTAACCAATTTGATTCACTTTCAATTGAATTTTGCAAATGTAAATACCTAGAGAACATTTTACATTCGTTTGCCAGCTGCATCTTAAACTCATACTACAATTATTATTTGAATAACAGATCTTTTAAATGTGTTTTTACGTTTTACAAATCCACCCCTGCTTGAATTCAATTTAATTTTTTTTTGTTTGGAATCCGCCTTAGTTAATATTAGTTTATAGGTAGTGAATAATCATTACTCAATAAACGTTTCCACAACTTTATTGTTTTCATCAGAGTGATTTTTATAATAACACACAGCGTAAAAAGAAAATTCTTCTGTTTTTCATGTTTGATAGTTTCTTAAGGATGTTTCTAATATACTTAAAATCTGTTGCATTTACCTCCATTGGTCATTAATGGGTATAGAAACCATACTTTCATCTATGGTAGTTCTATTTATTTTTATAATAGTAAGGACACATGTCCTTGCTGTGTTTTCTAAAACTTCTGTTAAATTGAATTATTGTATTTTTTTATTGGTATGCGGTTTGGTTAATATTATTTTACAGCAAATGCAAATAATATTTTCTCATGGTGGATCCCACGAGCACACGCAAGTCACTATATTTACCGTTACCACATTTTCTGAAAAATGAGTCAACTCATGATGATTTACTGTATTCCATGGAATGTATAAGTAGAAACAGTATACTGTTTCAAAAAAAAATTCTTTGGCAATACTCCTCGTTCCTTCTTTTAAGTTTGTAATTTTAAATAAAAAATTTTAGTAATTTAGAAAATGGGAGAACTTGTTAATTGGCGCAGTCAGTAGGATTTTGTGACGTGAAGAATCAAAATTTTCGGAAACGGGTTGTTTTCACAGTTTGCACGAAAACTTAAAAAGAAAATCTAAAATCGACAAATCCAAAATCAAAAAATGCAGTGTTAAGAATTAGTTACAGTGACTTTAGTGAAAAGTGAACCGAATTGGATTACTAGAAGAAACCAGCGCATAAATTGGAATGAATTTCATACTATACGTTCTGTCAAGCATTCTGAAGAAAAGTCAACGGCTCCAACAGCCGACAACACTTATGAAATCCACAACTTTGTCGAACGAGGCATCAGGTGAGGCTTTCAACTAGCGACGGGGGAAGTTATATGACGCGACACGATGCTTCCAGGAGAATTCAGTAAGAGCGCATCTCGATAAATAATTAATATATAAATAGGATCACAACAAATTTTGAAAGAGTACACTGTTTCAAATAAAACTCTTTGATAATGCTCCTTATGCTTTCTTTTAACTTTGTGACTGTTCAAACGTTTAAGAGCTTAAATAAGAATAAAATTCGTTAAATCGTGCTTTATGTGTGAAGAATTTTACTAAAAAAAAGTTTTTCGAAATTCCTACCGGAAGTAGGTCTTTTACTCTTATCGAAAATCAGTTTTTTACGAATATCTCGCCAGTCATGCTTTCCTGGCAGGTAGATTACGAATGTAAAGGTGTATTAAAACATAATTTTCAATACCTTTTGTATAAAAAAAATTCAAAATTCGGACCGGAAGTAACACTTTTACTCTTACCGAATCACGACTTTTTGCAAATATGTCGTAAATTATGCATTTTGTATATATGTATCAGGAGCACAAAAATATTTAGAGCTAAATTTGCAATGCTTTTTGTATAAATGAAATTTCAAAATTCAAACCGGAAGTAACACTTTTACTCTTAGCGAGTAGTCTTTCTTTCGAATATCTCACAAAATATGCATTCTATAGAGATTTATTAACAGAATAGAAGTACTTAAAATAGGATTTTGAATAATTTTTTATATAAAAAAATTCTTAAAATTCTATAATTTGTAACTCTCATACGTATAATAAAGTCATGTGGTGGCCACACCTTATTTCTTCTGAAGTAGTCACATTATTTTAACGTTTTTACCTTCGTTAGTTGGGATATTTAAATAGAACCAGGCGATATAGAATGTAACAGTAACAAAACGATGAAGACACTAACACTGATTGATTAAAATAATCTTAAATGTACTAAAAATATTTATTAGGACTTATGCATATTTATGACTGAATTTATATTTAATAATAATAATTTTGTAATTTTTTCCTTGTATATAAACCCAATTTATAGATATTTTTTATTATATACTTGAAATTAACAGCTTTTTATTATTACCTTATAGGGCCCTCATTTATAGTCAATACGGCCCCTAAATTCATACGTTGCAAATAGGTAAACCGTACCCGTTCAATAAGGAGACCAGGTATAATAATTATCGTCACAGAAGGTGGTGCAATAAAAGCATTAGAGCCGTTCAAAGTTATATTCTTATAATTTGAAATAAACTATACCTTCTACTGCAGCTAATTCTCCTTCCTTATCACGCATTTTGTCCTGATGCAGCAGCAAAGTTTGACATTTTATGTTTATTACTATCTATGTGAAATTTAATATCTGTATGTCCACCATGGCTTATTGACAATTTTGAAGAACATGTATTGTATGTAGTCTCCGTTCAATGTACACCTTCGTCTTTTTAACCCATTACTAAAAACATCAATAGTAAAGATAAATAATAAATTAAACTGCAGTAAAACATACCCTGCACCGTTGATAATTAAAAACGTATTTGTATATATTATAAATTCAAATCATAATCGAATTAATATACAGCTTGAGCGCGCGGGGTATGATCACCCGATGCTAGTCGATATTCTTCGGACGTATATTCGGCAAATGATCTCCGCTAGCTGTGTTCGCCAGATATAGATATACCGCGGGTTGTTTTTATTTCATTCATAACCCAGTTGTACTGCTATAACTTTGTACACAACTACATTATTATTTAATTTCATTAGGATAATCATAATTACGTTATAAGTATTACAATCTTCGCGTTATTATCGACTTAGTTATCTAAGCAATCGTCATTACTTAAAGAGAAAATTTAATTTGTTTTTTTTGTCAATCTGCAAAAAAATAATCAGATCACTATGAGTTCGAATATGAGCAGGCAATGCTAGGATGTTGTGCCGTTACTCTAATATGTATTATCGGACCACGTTTAGATGCGAGTTTACGTATACCATCGGGTGATCATACCTCGCGCGCTCTTGCTGTATATGTGCAAGATAAACGCTAGATGGGGAATCCCCTGTTTATGCGTCCGGTATTGCACGCGTCTTTGAACTTACGCTTGTCTTCTCGGTTTGCAATCTACACTACTTAAATAAATACATATATGCATTTAAACGTTTACGTTCTCACACTACTGTTTTTCAGGATAAATAAATTCGAGACCAATAAAAGAGATGCAAAGAATTGGGACAGGGACTGTCCCGGGAAATTCGGGACGTATGGTCACCTTACTTATATAGTCAGTACTTCTTGACCTTGACAATAAACCCGAGTATTTAGAGATTGGAGCGGTGATATTCGAAATTTTAGAAAAAACTTTCTTTCAACTAAGTGTACAGACGCGGCCACCCAAATGTGCATGATCTTTTTCACTATGTACTTAAGGGTCCTATACAGTGGATGGGAAATGTAATATTGGTTGCATAGCACATAATTTAATAAGGCAAGGATGTCCGAGTACTTATTACACATAGGGAAAATACAGGGTTATGATAAAGTAACGCACAAAATTCATAAAACGTACAATGTTCATTTTTGAAAAAAATGCAAAAACACGTCAAACAGTTTATTTTATTCCGCGTCTTTTAACATAAGTCAAAAAAATAAAACGTCAAATTTGTCAAAGTTATGACGTCATCAATATTTTTTTAAATTTGAAGCTTGGTTTTTTTTTACTTTATTTGATAAAGCTCGTTTTTCTGCATTATAAGGAAATAATTGAAGTAGAGGTCACAAGAAAAAACTGAGAGAATTAATAAAAAACAAAATAAACTTTATTATAGTAATAACATTTAAATTAACTAAACAGTCCATTAAACCAAAACGATTTCTTACAGGAATTGTTCAAACTGTGTCCCGTTCACTAACTGACATAGGCCAAGACGATGATAGACCTGATTTACAGAGTCTTCGATCATCTGCGGAGTCACATAAGAAAAAACCAGACAATTTAGAAGACTTAATGGAACGAATTAGACATGAAATGACTCGTAATTTCATGTCTAATTCGTTCCATTAAGTCTTCTAAATTGTCTGGTTTTTTCTTATGTGACCCCTACTTCAATTATTTCTTTATAATGCAGAAAAACAAGCTTTATCAAATAAAGTAAAAAAAAAACCAAGCTTCATATTTAAAAAAAAAATTGATGACGTCATTACTTTGACAAATTTGACGTTTTATTTTTTTGACTTATGTTAAAAGATGCGGAATAAAATAAACTGTTTGACGTGTTTTTGCATTTTTTTCAAAAATGAACATTGTACGTTTTATGAATTTTGTGCGTTACTTTATCATAACCCTGTATAATAAATATTTGAAATAATAACTTAATATCTAAGCGAATAAAAATTCATTTATGACCAAATATTTACACATTTGTAACCGCGGGAAAGATTTTTACTAGAATAACAATTCATTGTAATGTGGGTTGCTTAATTTTAATTTATTTTATATTCATTTAAAAGAAAGTAAAAAATAGTTGAACGAAAAATAAGTGCAGAGCGGGGTAGAATTCAATTTATAACGTGAACTCAAGCAAACAAATCTCCTCCGAAGGATTGATTACTAAATTCTTCATAAGTTGACGTTGAAAGATTTTTTTCAAATTTAAAATCAACAAAAATATCTTGCATCTAAAATCTGCTATTTTTCCATTGTTGACAGATCCATTATATAACCCTTAATGCTTTAAATCATAGGCGCATCTAAATGTCATTATTTGATTGACAGTTTCCTTAAATATTAAAAACTAACATGCCGGGACATCTCACACTCATTCAAATTGCTAGGGCCATTGCAAAGTTAGAAGAGAACTGGTCTTTATAATTGCATGACAATAAAAGCTGTATCTTTAAATTAAAATGACGACAACAAAACGGACAGGGATTGGACGAGTTTCTAATGTGCAACAAAACAACAACTTGGTGAATTTTGCCACAGCCATAACAATTCGTCAAGACACAAACTTTCTAGCATACGTCAGGACAGCTCGACGGCTGGTTTAAAAAATTACGCTGCTGTTACAAAGCCGTATCTTACAGATGTAGATAAACGTAATAGAATGCAGTTTGCCAACCAGTTCCTAAATAAGGTTGAGGAATTTTGAAGTTCTGTAGTATTCTCTGATGAAAAACGATTCCAATCTTTCAATGATGGAAAATTACGCGTGTATAGACCAGTAAACTCTCGATACTTAGAGAACTTTGTCAACTATAAAACAAATTCTGGACGGTTTTCTCTGTGTGGGTGGAAGTGTCCATGGGATCTGCTGCAAAATAAATGAACGTGTTAATTCAAGACATTATATGGAAATTTTAGAGCTCATTATTCTACCATCTGTTAGCCAAACATATCCCGAGGATTTTATTTGTTAGCACGGTACGAACTATTCGACAGTGGTTTGATGAAAATTGGGTTAATGTATTAGTTTCTTAGCCCTCACGAAGTCCAGATTTAAGCCTCATAGAAAATATTTGGGGATATCTGGTCAAAAAGAAATGTATTCGTCAGATTTCCGGCCGGTAAATGCAGAACAACTGCACAAGAGGCGATTGAAAATTCTTGGGAGAGCCTAACGGAAAATTATGACATGCGGAATTTAATTTTGTCAATGAGAAGGCGTCCGCAGCTTGTTGTGGAAGCCACTGGAGACGCTATACTCTATTAATTATTAATTCATTAGCACTTATAGTTTTTATAAGTTTCCTGTTTCACGTATTTCTTGATTTCTTGTATTATAAACTTAAATAAAATTATTCATTTCAGGAATTTTGACCTCTTTTCGATAAGCATATATTTGTCATAAAAAATAGCATTCATCACGAACGTCACTGAACAGGTTCCGCTTCATTCAAACAAAAATTTGAGAAGTCTATGTAATCTATCGTGCACTTTTGCGTGGCATACATCATGTACTATGGTGGACACCTAATGTACCCTGTGTAACAAGTACTTAGTACATTACATTGGTATAAGTCAAAGTGACACAACTGACTGAAACGCCACTAATTGAAACCATATTTACAATACATAAAAATAAAAAAAATACTATAGCAACTAAAAGGTGTCCACTTTAAAAAGTCCACCGTTGTACAACTTGATAGGTACAGATTATTGTATTACTGTTATTACTATGCCCAATTTTAAATTATATTATTGATTTAAGTCCAATCCTGTAATGTACCTCTGACTGCCGATCGCTATTAATAAATGTTATTAAATTCCTGTTTAATGTTTAATGTATTTTCAACTGTTATGCGTTTGGTATTGCAGACTTAATATTTAAGTTTTCCATTACCTTTACACAAAAAAATCGAAAAAACACAAAATTAAATTTTTTCAGTAAAATGTTGTATGTGAAAGGTATTTATTAACCCACTCATAATAACATGATACTCATGTGCGTAACTGTACATTAAATACGCGCGTAAAAATAGAGACAAACATACACACAACACTTACACATACATGCATAAACATATAATAAAATCGATAAGCACTTAATATAGTGCAACACAACTGATTAAACAGACAGCACGTATAGATACTAGACACAGGTGATACACAGAGAAAAACGGCGTGTAATTGATTTAACAGCGAACGGCAAAATATATATTATATTTCTCCTCCTTCTCGACAAAAATATCGACCGCGCTCCACGAACTTTCCAAACACGTCCGTCGCCTATCACGATGACGTCACCGTGATATTCACGCACGCACCAACTCGCAATAGCGCACGCTCGAAGGCGTCCGCGTAGACGAGTAGCGCGTAATACAACTCATATGCACGCGCGCGCGCTGCTCGGTACGCGCATACATTGGGGGTCCGCGTACTACTAGGATCGAGTTTATGCGAGCACGCGACAGTCACGTGGCATAACAGCTGATAACTTATCCTTTTATGCGGTGGTGGATGAGAATGGGCAATGTGTTGTTTTGTATGTGTGTGTGTGTGTGTCTACATGTTTGAGCGTACGTGTGATTGTGCAACGGATAAAACAGAAACCTCTCCCTTGCGGCCGTGAATGACTCGGATCGTAGAGTGCCAGCGCGTATGCGAGGGGATAATTAATAACATGTAGTAATGAAACGTAAAGGTTATGTTTCTGACAGTTTCCTAAAGGAGCAGATTCAATTTTGAAGGACGACTTGAAAGTAAAATAATTTGGTGTCGTCAACATACATACATTATCAAATTGATGCTGCAGGAATTTTGACAAATTATTCGGACAAAAATTGTTTCAAATCGATTTTAAAACACTTTTAATAATAATAATAATAACGATTAAACTCATGCACAAAATTAACGAACCACCGCATATATTTTGTGTTATTCCAAAACCATGATGATTTTTAGTTTTCTAGTTATCTTACAAGTAGTCTTTAGACCTACTGCGACAGTTCAAAGAAATGCTATCAAAAAGGGTTTTCTTTTAAAAGTACAATTGCAAATAAAAGCATTTTTGGCAAAACTTGATACAAAATCTGTTCGGAAATTTTTGCTTATTAAGACAAGTTACCACCAAGCTTTTTCTTTATTGATAGTGTCAGTGCGAGTGTAATGCATTTTAGTAATGAATCGCAGAACAAATTTGTCAGTGGAGGAAGCAGTAAGAGCAACAACTTTGCTGGATGAGGGATATTCGATGCGTCATGTTGCTAACGTGATAGGAAGAAACCATTCCAGCTTAAGTCGCTTGGTTAGACGATTTAGCGAGACAGGTTCTCACTTATGAAGGCCGAGACAAGGGCGAAAACGCTGCACTAATGCAATAGATGAGCGTTTTCTTAGACAATCCGCTCCCAGAAACAAGTACCATCCTAAAAAATGAGCTCGAAGCTGCTCGCAATCTTCTTGTATCTTCCCGAACGATTAGAATGCGCTTAAATGAGGCTGGATTGGACAGCAGAAAGCCGTCCAAGAAACCCCTGCACACAAGAGAACACAACATTTAAAGATTGTTTTTTGCGAGAAATCATCAAGATTGGACTCTTAATGATTGGAAGATGGACTCCCGATTTACCACAACAATAAATCGGGAGTCTATAGGTTAAATTGTGGTACATGTACTAAAGGATATATAGGTCCAACAGGAAGAGCTTCTAAAACACGGATTGCTAATCATTACTCTGCTTACATAAACCGAAAAAATGATTCGACTTACGCGAATCATTTGATAGATAATAGTCACTGTTTTAATAAAGATTTTGATATTCTTCACGTCGAAAATAAAAGTATTAAACTAGATTTACTAGAGACATTAGAAATTAATAAATATAAACATTCAGACAACCTATTAAACGATCAAGTAGACCTAAACTCATCACCATTGTTAAATCTGTTCAGTCAGTAATACAGTTTCCCTTATTTCACACACATCTGTTAGCAATATATTTAGTTACATGTACTTTTTGTATAGACCCAATACTTTTAGACAAGAAATTGTTCTTGATATATTAGTTCTAAGAATTCCTAACAACAGAAAACTATATATAAGAGTTTAAGTGTGTGTAGGTAGTTATTATATGTCAATCTGACGAAGCTACAGTGTAGCGAAACAGCTGTCGTTGTTATTAAATATTAAATACAGTGTAAATGATAAACATTTGTTTGTGTTATTTCACATAAAAATGAGACACTTAAAATCAAGAATCTTTTTTGCACTTTGTAAAGACATGGGTGCGCTACATTCAGCGTTACTATTTTATTGCGAGGCAAGATGGTTATCACGTGGGAAATTTTTACAACGTGTTTATGAATTGAGAGATAAAATCGCCATTTTTTAGAGAAAAACAAACCGGAAGCCGAGAAGTTTCGAGATGATTTATTTGTCATGAAATTGAGCTACTTAGTCGACTTATTCGAGAAATTAAATACCTTGAATCTTCAACTCCAAGGAGAAACCACACACATGTCGGATAAGAGTTAATTCTTTTTGTAGAAAACTGGAATTGTGGAGAAGAAGTGTAAAGCTAAAAACCTAGAAATGTCTGCAAAAGTACATGAATGTATTAAAACTTACAAGGCTGAAGAACAACATGTAGAAATTGTTTTTGTAACCATTGAAAATTATTTGAGCATGCTGGGAAATAATTTTAAAAAGTATTTTCTTGCTGACTTGGTTGAAACCTAGCATTGGCGTGCATAGAAGACATTTTTTAGGTTATCAATATATAAAATATTTCCGTTCTGCGGTTTTACACAAGTTCGATGTATATGACTTGCTGACCTCTGATGTGATGTGTATATTTGAATTGATAAACACCTAAACACTCCTACTTAAAAGGTTGTGAAAGTTATTTTTAGAAATTATTCACTATTTTGAATTAAATTCTTTTCAACAAAATTGCAGATAGATATGCTTTTTTAAATCCATTTTTTTTAAAAAAAATTAAGCATCGTGCTCAATGCAGAATGAGACTATACTGTAACCATTTTTGTATATTTTGAAAATGACGTGTTAAATTATTAATTAAAATCGAATCAAGTATATATAAATGTATAGACGAAGTACAAAACATGGATTAAATTGGATACTTGAATGTAACATATATAATAATAATAATTGGTCATTAGTAGCCGCTTCTTCGATTGCTCTTTTGTGTTTTAAATAAAAGAAAAAACAATTAGTGGAAGATCCATGGTTGCTTGTGGCGCATATTGTAAAAATACTCTAAGCTCTGACGCACTTCCGGTTTCCCGGAAATGCACGGAACTTAATTTTTTTAAATGACTCACCCTAGGTATATATTTTTGGATTTTCTTGTACTGCTTTAAATTTTCCGTTCAATTTTTTTTTCTTTTCCAAAATTGAGCCAATAGTTTTTGAGTTATCAATTTTTTTTGAAAATATTTGATCAAAACACGTGTTCAGAAAAAAATCATTTTCACACTGTTTTTAAAAGCAAAAACATTAACTTTGGTAGTGCTTGTAGGCCAAGAAAATTCTGCATGATTTGGTAAAGTTGCACTCGACAATACATCAAAAACTTTGTTTTTTTCAAATCCTACTTCATGAAATTTTCACATACCAAAAACTTATTTTTTTTAAATGGAACATCCAGTATTTTATTGAGGCATTTTGTTCCTTTTTTTATTCTCTTTCATTTTTGTTAACAATGTCCTATACCTATCTTTTGTAATTTCTGAGATAATGACTATGGGAGCAATTAGCGGTTAATTAAAGAACTACGAGCGTTGTTGTTCTATGCACCAAAATATTCGTTCAACCAATGGAAGACAGGAATGGCGCACGACTTCCTTACTCAACTGTCAAACAAAGTAAATGTTAAATCCAACTATCCCAAAAGTAATAATTTTACAGAATGAAGAGCGTCGTATTTCAATTTTTTAATTCCGGCAATGTTCAGTTAACACTATTGGTTAACATCGAAATAAAATAAAGATTATGTTTACTGACATATTTGAAGATGTCTTCAAAAAGTTTTGAAAATCCGTCCGTAGATCGCGATGATACTCTCCTCCATTAACATTTTTATCAAAGAAATAAGGTCCAATTATGTAACTACCCACTATTCCTCCCCAAAGTTTTAATGACCAACGATTTTGAAAGTTTACAGGTGTGCTAAAGTGGGGCGTTTTATGTGTTATAATAACGGAAATTGTGACGATGAACGTATTCATTTTAATAGAAGGTGGCTTCGTTGGCAAACAACAAAAAGTTGAGAAAGCCAGGATAATTTATCTGCTGCCAATTGACAAAAATGTAAGCGATTCTGAACATTTATTTCATCTAACCCTGTATATGAATATGCTACGGATGAATTACATATTTCTTAATTATTCTGAATTCTCAAATTTGACTTACAACTAACTGACGACTAATTTTCGTAGTAGTAGCATATGGGTGTTCGACTAGACTCGCAAGTACCATAAACATCTTATCCTCACCTTCCCCTTCTTTCATATTCAATACTTTCTGTCACTCAAACCGTCCCTTTATACTTTAGAAGGTTTCTGGCTTCGGTTGACTTCTATCAGGGATCGCTGTGCATAAAGTCTGGATGCTAGCAAAGAGTTTTTTCAGATTCACCCAAAACGTCAATCATATCAATTAACTCTTCATAAGAATAATTCATTTGCCATTTGCGATCCTTTTCTAAGTTTGACATAAATGTATACCGACTTTTCTAACAGTTGACTCAGGCAGTCAGCCGCATTCCAGCCTTTATTGGACGAATATTTGGGTGCAAAGAACAGCGCCCGTAGTACTTTAATTGACCGCTACTTGCTCCTATAGCGATTATCTCAAAAATTTCAAAAGAGAGGTGTAGGACATTGTTAACAAAAATAAAAGAGAATTAAAAAAGGGACAAAATGCCTCAATAAAATACTGGGTGTTCCATTAAAAAAAATAAGTTTTTAGTATGTGAAAATTTCAGAAAGTAGGCTTTGAAAAAAGAAAGTTTTTTGAGATATTGTCGAGTGTGACTTTACCAAATGATGCAGAATTTTCTTGGCTACAAGCACCACCAAAGTTAATGTTTTTACTTTTAAAAACAATGTGAAAATGATTTTTTTCTGAACACGTGTTTTGGTCAAATATTGAATATGTATATTCATAGTGTAATAATAAAATTAAGTTGTCTGACACATAATTTGAATATCATTATTACCATATATGTGTTCTTAATAAAGTTCAATGATTACACTTTTTATTTTGCAATTCAATTAGCTTTTTGAGATATATGTAGTTGACGAAGAAATTCAGTCAATAACTTATCAATTTAACAACAAATACAACAAATGATAATGTTGACTGTTAAGCACTTTGTAGTACCTATATGAGTTAGTTGTGAATTATTTCATATGTCTAATGAATGACTAGGGAAATAATCTGATTTATTCTGTACGTTTAGTATTGCACCTCCTATACGCCTAACATGTGGTCAACAGCATCGCAACTAAATGATCTTGTTAAAACAAAATAACTATGTTTTACTATATATTCAAATATTGCAATAAACTGTGTATACATTCACGTACGATTATTAAAAGAAATATGGAATATTTCCAAATAACACTGGCTAAAAAGTAATATTCACTAAACTCTTTTTTCTGGGTATTTCGGTATATATTTAATGTACTTTCTTCCATTTTGGTACTATTACACTTGCTAACTTATTATTTTTTTTATAGTAAACATTTTAATTCCAAAAAAACACGTACATACCACTGCCATCTTTACTGTACAAGCCGTGCTGAGAAATTTGGCAACAGCGAGTTGAGAAGCAAGCGTAGGCCGACTTTTGCCGGCTGGTCCGATACCAGGCTGTACGCAACGAGACTGAGAAACTTAAATTACGGGGTGGAAGGTTTAATAAAACAAAATTTCACATAAACATAGCTTTTAAATACATATAAAATATACATAGACAAAAATACATTTAAATTACTGGATTATTATTGACGTCACAGCTAGAAAAAAGGAATCCACCTATTTTTTAAAAGTATTTAATTTCCTTTTTTTATGAGATTTTTCTTGCATGTCATTATCTACGACTTTATTTCGACAATTGGTTGATTTTTCTGCCTTTTTTTCTACTTTTGCATTATTTCTGTTTTTGACAAAATTATTGAGCAAAATATTGCTAAAAATCGAGGAGACCATTTGAAAAATTGTTTCATATTTTTGGCCGCAAACGCAACTACTTACATAATCTGTCCAACAATCACCTGCTTTTATACTCATAACAGTCAATGCTACTAACAATTCCTTTTGCTTAGTACAATGTAAAAATTTTGTTTCCAATTCAACATCATTAATTAAAAATTCAAAAATGGAACACATGTGAAAAAATAAAATATTTACACAATCTGTAGCAACAGAAAGACCTCCTCGTTGCAAAAAATTAAAATAATCATTTTCAGTAAGATCTCCTTTGCTTTCAGTTAAGATCGAAACACATAAATTGCAATCTAATTTTTTTGATACGGAATGTGCAGCATATCCGCAAACATACATTTTAGCTGATTCGTCAACATCACATTTTTCCAAATAATCAGATTCTAATATGCATAAGAAATCCGTCAAATCAACTTTTTTAAAGCTTTTTAGATCTAACGAGCTAATATTGTCATTAAACTCAATAGCTTTAAACTGGGATTCTATATCGGTTAATGAAAAATGAACACCTGCTGTCTTGAAAATATGTTTTACACGTATTCTCTTTTCAGCACCAGTTATATCGTCAAATGATACATTATAATTACAGCCTGCCAATCTCCTATACATGCCAAATCTTTTCTCTAAATTTTCGGTGGTAAACTTGCCAATCAAAATATATTTTAAACACGGGAAGCGTTTAAATGAATAATTTAATATTTCAATAATATTTGACGTACTTTGGTGTATGGCACTGGAAGTATGAGCCGTTAAAAACCCATTATTATTTTCAATGGCTTTCCAATTTTCTAACCATTGGACAAATTTAGAAAGAAATTCAATCCTTGGGTCATCGTTGCTTGTGAAAGGTTTGCACCAATCGTTCCTTTTGACACGTCCCTTTAAAACATTTCTGTTATTACAAATTATTATCCTTATTAATTCAACAAAATTTGCAGTATCTGAATAACCATATTCTTTTAGTGCAGCAATAGTAGAATGGTGGAACAGATTGTCAGATAATTGCACATTTTGTTTTTCAAGTACTGAAGGAAATACAGTTTTATAATTTAACTTGTATGCCTTTTTGATTGGATGATTTTTTTCCATGTTGTAAACATTCACAATATCTTTATATTTGGCATATCTTCATTCATCAGTATTAAAATCTGGGTAAACAAAGGTTTGATCAAAATTCTTGAGATTTATCCAATTATTTTTTATGTTTTTAAAAATATGTACCAAATCATAATTTAAATACAGATTGTCGTAGTTAAAAGTTAATATGCATCTTTAAATACACACACATAAACATGTTACCTATGTATAAGACCGGTGGTGTGGGGAGATAGTGGGGAGATCGAAAGCGGGGACAACACATTCGTTCCGTAACTTTAGAGCGTGAACGTTACATTGTATCTGAGCAGACTCGCAAATATTAAAATAAAATGCCCTTAACTGTCGAGGAAAAAATACAGATTGTGTTATGGTATGCCAAGGATAATTCGTACAAAGACGTGCAAAATTTATTTGTTGCGGCGTATGAAAATCGTCCACCTCCCTCTGTGCCAGCTATCCATAAGATTGTGAAACAATTTCGTACAGAAGGTTGTGTTAATTCACTGCATACTAAAAGACACGTTGTGCACTAAAGCCTCGGTACCCCGGTGTCCCGATATCACGCCCGATATGAACTCATCTGTAGTCCCCTACTATCGTACTCCTCCATTTCATGTTTGCATGCACTTGTGTGCGTGTTTGTGTTTCCCTATATCTACTTTTATTTCAGTCAAACGGTATATTGTGTCGTCTTCACACTTTGGGTTTGGTAAACTTTTAGAGTTAGGTGATAATTTTTTGAACATTGCACGATTAATTGCATGATTATCTGTAATGACGCACAAAACAGTGAAACCACAATTTTGGACATAATCAATTATGTTTTTAGTTATCGGAGCCATTTCTTCACCTTTTATTTTGTTAACTGGTAAAAGTTTAACTATTTCACAAAAACTTCCAAATGCTGAAGTGATCATGTAGCTCAGCACAGTTTTAGCTAAATCATTATTATTGTAAGCTGAACCTACAATACTTTTGTCTCGATAATCTAAACGACCAGTGGCGGCTGGCGCATAAGCGCTGCAGTGCTGCAGAGCTCCCAAAAAATTGGGCGGGCGAACCTGTATTAGTTATAACTAGTTTTCTTTTACATAATTTTTCCGACATTTCTGATGTTTATAAAAGCGTAACATATTGTTGTGAAAATTCTCCCCCTGTATATCAAAAAATTTGCATATTTTTCTACATCATCCTGTAGAGGACATCAAACCCTACAATTTGACATCTGAATCATCAAAATCCGATCAGTAGAAGCCGAGATATTCGCTTCGGAAATTCCAACATAAAATGTACAAATAATATTCAATAGGCGACCAGTGGAATAACCAATCTAATTCGCGCGATCGCTCACTTGTTCCTTATCTGGTCCACACGAACGGGCGCTCAGAGCCCATACAGACACCCGCGCGCCACCCCGCTACCACCGCGGCTGTCTAAAACTAATGCCTGATTTACCAGACAAATTCGCTGCATTGAATGCAGCGAGAACGGCCACATGATTCGGTTTATTTAATTTTTTCGCGACAAAAGTCGGTGCGGCGTGTTTAACATAAAAACAAATATTAGAGTGCGCGTGCTTCTGTTTTTGTGTATTGTTGACAATTTATATAAACTCTGTGTATTATGGAGGTGGTCTTTAATTTAATTAATGTGAAGAGATTCTTTAAATATTCATACGAAGAAAAGTTAGAATTAAAAGCAAGAGGCAGGCCATTAGTAGATATCACTATTGAAAAAACTGGTGTAAGTAGAGGGAAAAATTATACACGTAAATTTAGTAGCGATATTTATTCAAAAAACGAATGGATTTGTGGATGCAACAAAAAAAATGCTTTATATTGTTTTCCCTGTTTACTTTTTGGTGGTGATAAAGCTTGGACTGAAATAGGGGTCACGGATCTAGAGCACTTGAGTTTGAAAATAAAAAGACATGAGAATTCTAAAAGCCATCTTCATAATTCTATGGAATTTGCGTTACTAGGGTCAACTAATATTATGGCTCAACTAGATTCTGCTTATTGGGTAAATATACAGAGACATAATGAAAATGTGTCAAAGAATCGGTATATTTTATCAAAAATTATTAATTGTATAAAATTTTGTGGAGCTTTTGAATTGGCCCTTCGGGGACATGATGAGAGCGATACTTCCGAGAATCCGGGGATATTTCGTGGACTTATTAATTTTTCGGCTGAATTAGATGCAACTCTAAGTGAGCACCTAAAAAATTGTTCGGTATTTAAAGGCACTTCCAAAGAAATACAGAATGATCTGTTACAGTGCATACTTGAAGTCTGTCAAGAACAAATAATTGAGGAAATTAATAATTCTCCGTTTTTGGCGATCATGGCGGACGAAACAACGGATGTTGCTGCAAAAACTCAAATGGTAGTTATTTTTAGATATGTTCGTGATGGTGAGCCAATTGAACGTTTTTGGAACTACGTCATTCCTGAAAAATGTGATGCAGAAACACTTAGCAAAACAATTTTAAGTGTTATAGATCCTTTAATTCAAAATTCACCTAACAAACTGATTGCACAGAGTTACGATGGAGCAGCGGTGATGAGCGGACAACACGCAGGCGTTCAAGCATTGATTAAAAAAAAGTACCCTTTTGCGCACTATGTACATTGCTATGCCCATCAATTAAATTTAATTATGTCTAAAGCTGCTTCTGCAAATTCGCAAGTACGTGTATTTTTTGGAAATCTACAAGACATTCCCGGCTTTTTTAATAATTCACCCCAACGAGTAGAAGTGTTAAACAAGATTGTAAACAGAAGGATCCCCCACGGCGCTACAACCCGTTGGAATTTTAATATCAGGACCATTAATGTTGTGTACGAAAATAGGGCCTCTCTCATTGAGTGTATGGAAGAAATAGAAGAACAATTCTCCAACAACACAGTCTGTAGTGCAGCCGCCTCTATTCGCCGTACATTAAATGATCCGATCTTCAATTTTTGGCTGACTTTTTACCATCATGTAATGCCCCATGTAGATATCCTGTTTAATCAATTGCAGCAAAGAAAAATTGAACCCACTCTAGTAAAAGACGCTATCGAAAATTTTGAACGCGGTATAGGCCAAGTTCGAAATAATATTGACAACATCATAAGTGAAGCATCAGATTTAATAAGCGATGAGCCACCACCAGAAAAACGCAAACGTCCAAATAACAGCAGATTTAATCATCGAATTTCGGCTTTAGAGGTGTGTGATGTTATTCTAAATTGTGCAAAAGATCGATTTCATTTTAAAGAGCATCTAGTAGTGGCATCACTTTTTTTTTCGGAATGCTTTGGAGAGTATTGCAGTAAATTTCCTGAGGACAAACTCACTTCCGCATGCTCCTATTATCCCACCCTTGATAAAGAAAGATTACGAACTGAATTGTCTGTTATTTACTCAAGAACTGATTGTAGATCTTTAAAAGGCGCACTACCTCTTCTAAAATTTTTAATAAAAAACAATCTGGGAGATACGTTGAAAGAGACTAGAAAATTATTAGAAATTGTAATAACAACTCCCATGACAACATCAGAGGCCGAACGATGCTTTTCAACACTAAATCGAATTAAGACGTTTCTCAGAAATTCAATGACCGAAGATCGTTTAACATCTCTTTCCATGCTATCTATCGAAAAAAAGTTTATCTCCGAAATAGACAATTTTAATGACAAAGTGATAACAAAATTTGCAAATCGAAAAGAACGTAGAATAGATTTAATTTATAAGAAATAATTTGTTAGTAAAGTAGTGCTTAGTGACTCTTATTTTTTTCTGTGACAATTGACAATCGTTCCAGAAATCCATTACTTCAGTGCGGAAGGCGAAGAAAGCACGATAAGATCGATGGGAGACAACCTCTTACTGCCCGTGCAAGGTAATTTTTTTTGTAAAACTTGCAGAACACCTTAAAATTTTTAGCACGAGCCGCCACTGTAAACGACTGCTGACATATATTTCATCGATCAAAACTAGAACAATTTTTTCAAAATTTGTTAAATTCTTACTCATATTTAATAAATAATTTGTATTATTTTGGTCATCATTTGGCGAAATATGCATTGTAGATGAAAGATGCTGCAAATATCTCTTGTGAGGTAAAATAAAAAAATTACGTATTAAATTATAACAAATAGGTGATTGAGTATATAAAACAAAAACGCCATAACAATTGTGGATGTAGAATACCTATTTTTATCAGATACCATTTGCTACTACTAATATATTAAGTTGCTTACTGTATAAAAATGTTTCTTCGACACACATTTCATTGGCTTCTGTAAGAAATTCCAATCCTTTCTGTAATAAAGATTTGACAGATGCAGGGCAAATAATTTCATCAGATTTGTATCTAGCCAAAAGATTTTCTAGCTGAGACCATTTCGTCATCTTCATATCTGGTGAAAGAATACAACTTAGATCAGATACAGAGAGTTCGTTGTTTTTTAAAAATATTTTCACACTCAAGTCTTCATTAATAATAACACTATTGACAACTGACAATCCACGATTATCGAAACACAAAGTATACATATATAAACAATTTTCACTTATTTTCACTTGCCACTCACTAAGTTTAACTTTTTCTCTAAGGTTTGTTATTAGAGTATTAAAATTTCTAATGATGTCTTCATTCAAATACTCTTCAACGGACTCTAAATGTCTGTTAATAATTCTTTCCCTACGTTCATCTGGCACATCCCCTTTGACCAATTTGGGATTTGACAACAAAAGCTGAGTATAACTTCCATCCTGCCGAAGATATTTATCATATTTGACAATATCAGTCTCATTAAAATGTTTGGCACACACTGAAGAGTTCTTGGTAGGGACCCAGTTCTTCCTTGGTATTGCCTTAAGCCATTCTGCTCTAAGTCCTTCATCAGGGGGAAAGCCAAATGTTGACTGCAGAGATTCACCTGCTTTCAATGTAGATTCGTAATTTGATTTACAAGCAGGTACACAGCATTTTCGAGGCATCTGAAGTTTATTAACAGTAAAATATTGTTTTATTATTTATTTGTTCTACTTACTTGAGGTTTTTGTCCGATTTTTTAAAGCTTGGAAGTATCCAACAATTTGAGGTTATGATGCACCGACAGTCTGACACACAAACTACTATTCGTTAAACGATTATTTATTTGAAACATTTACCACGCGTTTAACACTAGAAAATACCGGCAAATATTTCTTCAACCTTTATAATAAGTTTCACTTTATTTTAAATAAAATTCGGAGGTATTACACGCTGTATCGTTACCGCGTTACCGCTTGTTGACGATATGATAAGCCTACGTGCAACGTTGCCAAATATCTCTCTTCATGGCTTGCAAGAGTAAAGATGGCAGTGGTACATACACATAGATACATATACACATATACTGTACATAACATGTCCCCTTCGGTCCTCAGCCTCAAGATCCTGGTTTTTTCCAGTTTCCCGCATGAGCGGTATTGAGGGCTCCTGTCTGTTGTTCTTCTTCTTTTTGTTTCTGGATATCTCTCAGGTTTCTGCTCGATTTCATTTATATTTTCAATATCCTCTTCTTGATTTCCTTGTGAAAGTTATGGTGGTCCCTGTTTTTTTATTTTTGTTGTTAATTTGTTTATATTTTTTGATGTTGTTTGGCCTCATATATTAACGAGGTAATTCGTATGAGATGCAAACATGGCATTATATATTGCCGATCTCATGCTTGGTGGTATTATATTTTTAATTTTATGTATTCCAGCTATTACTTTTGACTTCTTTTTGACAAGTTTTCTTGGATTTCTAACCCTAGGTAAGTTATTTGTTTTCTTTGATGGATTTTCTTGCCTTTAAATTGTATTTTTAGTTTTGGTTTTAGTGCTTTATTTGAGAAGATCATAAAGCTTGTCTTATATTCATATCATTATTAATGTGGTTTTCTATTATGTAGGTTTTTTTTGTTACTGTATATAATACAGGTGTCGTCTGCGTATCCGTATATTTTGCCATGGAGTGATAATTCACATATATCATTGGTATACAGTATATAAAGTAATGGTGGTAAGTTCCCGTCCTGTGGTATTCTATATTTGGCAAAACGTACATCACTTTCGACTTTTTTTTATTTTTGTTTTTTGTGAACGATTCATTACATAAGTTTCAATTACAGTGATGCACTATTTGGTCCTGCCTATACCTAATCCGTTAGTATTTCTATGCACACATTTCAAGATAGACCAAAATTTCCTTTATAACACTAAGCAGTTTCTTCTTGCCACTACTCAAGCTTACAATGATAACAAGGAGCATTATTGGTAATAATTAGAGCATTTTAAAATTACTATAACATCTTTATTTATCCAACAGGTGCATGTGTATTTAGAGAACAAAAATTGACAATGATCAAATATTCATAATAAATCCACTTGTATCATTTATAAAATTGTAGTAAATCAGCCCTCAAATACACATATTCAGACCTATTGTTAATATTAGTGAACAAATAACGTCTAGCAAAGCTTCTTTACTTCAGCCCTGCAATTTTTCCATTAGAATGTTATACATCTACAAATATTAAGATATAAATTTAACCTAAAAATGCAAAAAATTATAGCTATTTACCATGAATTTTCCCTATACAACATTTCGAATAATTAATCCTCATTTTCCTAAGTACCTTGCGAATTACTTATCTTTTAGCGCAGACTATTTTGGTAAGAACTAAATCACCCAGAACAGCCACGTTTTTTCCGTGAGAAAACTGGATTTATAGTTTTCTATTGGTACTCGACATAAATTCCAAAATATATTATAATAAATATGTAGCACAAATTAAATGAAACGACGGAATGTGTGTATTATTAGAATAATTTAAGTAGAAAAAAATATGTAATAGACAAAATAAATGAAAAATCAGTCAAATGTTAATAACGGTAGATTTGATATAATCCAATCATATTGCATATTTTTATCACGTGATTTTAAAAATGCTCAGCGATTACCAAGCAGTTTGCTGTGCTTCGGATAGATGGCGCCACATAATGATCAATATTTTGAGGTTATAAGAATCAGAAATGTTTCGTTATGTGACAGTCTTATATCGCGCAGCTATAACAGATACAGTTGACCTTGGTAAAGACAAAGTATTTACACCATCTACCGACTGCCCTGTGAATTATCTTTATGCACCTTTTTCCCTAACAAAACAGATTGTTTTCTATTATATTTCTTCACATCACACAATACTGATGAGTTTTTATATGTGTGATTTTTCTTATGCAACAACGCGACAATATGTACATAAAAAAAACGATGTCTAGGGGAAAAAACGAATTAGTTTTCATATACCCTTGAAGACTAGCGCGACTTTGTATTGGAACAGGTAATCAAAATTACATTTAAATATCGTGCCAAAATCGAAAACATATATTCATCCTCCTTCTTTTAATATTCCGCCTGTCAAGAATTTATAAAAGGGAATCGTTCGGGATTTCGTTTTAACAATTACACGTTCACCTTCACACAAAGAGCAAAAGTTACGGGCAATTTCTGTTATATTTGGATATGTTTTATCGATAAGGGAAATATTATACGGACGTTGTGACTATGAGGCGCCTCTCGCGTCGACAGCCTAGATACTACGAGTGGGAACGTTTCATCAAAACAAATATATAGGGAACAGCACTTAACACGTACTCAATACATAATCTAATACGATTAGAGCGGATTATTTTTTCTATTATTGGATTAAAATGCTTGTCTGGAATTGTATGTAAGTAGTAATTCTACTATTAAAGTGACCATTTTTTAGACACATATATATCTAGAATAAATGCAAAACTATTTATATATATACATACACATACAGTAACGTACAACAGTATACAAGAATCTGCGAATAAATAATGAGTGACTCAGAATGCATCAGTTATTAAATCCATAATAGCATAAGGCTCTAAATTACGTGGAAAATTAAAAAGCGTTCTACGAAAAATATTTGGACTAGTGACTGACTTAATAGGAATCACTGTTGCCAACCCACTACAGGCGATTCCCCCTGAATGCTCTGAATAATGCTTGAAAACCCCCTAACTTACATCACTAACCCCCTAAAAATACGAGCGGCTTAAATCACAAGTTGCGTTCCGTATAACATCTCTTTTTAATTATGTGTTTGTTCATTCTTTGAGGTTATGTTTATTCTAATTCCATAGTCTACGTTTGTTTGTGGTCTGGTTTCCTCTAATTTTTCAGAAGAACGTAATTATTTGTTATAAATTGTAATCTCTTTTTGTTTTTTACCAGCGTTTTAAACTTTATTACACATATCTATTAGTTTAGTTACTTAACCCTGGAACCCTACACCGGGGTACTGAGTGCCCCAGGGAATTTTGTTTTTGCTCTAACTCTGTGTTGGCAACCCTGACCGCGCTCACCTGCCATGACTTTTCATTGGCCTTGACTGTCAATCAGTGACTGTTGTTGTCGCACACGTAGCGGATCAGGCTTGAGCTGTAAACTGGTTTTGGGGTACCGAGTACCCCAGTGTAGGGTTGGTGCAAGTTTGTTGTGGTGTGTTAACAGTTTCAATTGTGCCTTTACTTTTTTATTACTTGTGTTATTTGTGTTCGTTGTAGTACCTATGGATAAAAAACTCACAGACGATGCAGTTTTGGCCGAATTATGCAGGTCTGAGTCAGATTCGATTTATAATGAAGAAAACATCACTGATAACTTTGAAGATGTATCTGATGGTGAGGGGGGAACTGATGTTATTGAAGAAGATGATGTCTTTCCGGATGTTTTTTCCCCTGATGTATCTGAAGACGAATATATACCTCCTTCTAGTGAAGAGGATACAGACAATGAAACCCAAAGACCAAGTAAAAAACAAAGAATAAATGAGGCAGACTTACAACCTGGAACTTCTACTGCAGGACAAGGTGCACATGAAAGAGAAGAAGAGGGTAGTCAAGGTGAGGATACCGTGCAAAACTTACCTGATTATATTATTAGGCCTAAAAAAGACCAACTGGTAGGCAAAAATAAGTATAGATGGTCAACCAAACCTCCAAAAAGAGCTGGTCGAGCCCCTCGACGAAACATAGTTTTCATGAAACCCCGACCTGCTGGAGCTGCTTGGGGTGTTACGAATGCTGAAAATCTGTTTTCCTTATTTGTAAATGAAACCATAATCGATGCAATTGTAAAGTACACAAATTAAGAGATTTCAATTCAAAAAGTAAACTACAATGATTCAAGTTTTACCAAAGAGACTACCGATAAAGAAATTAGAGCCTTACTCGGACTCATGATTTATTTTGGAGCATTAAATCACAACCACACGTCTGCAAAGGTTCTTTGGCACGAAAGTAGGGGCCTTCGCATCACCAGAACTGTAATGCCCTTAGCAAGATTTGAGTTTTTAATCAATACATTGCGATTTGATGACAAGTCAACCCGAGATGCTCGAAAGGAAATTGACGCCCTTGCACCAATTCGAGAGGTTTGGGATCAGTTTATTGAACATTGTAAGGAGTATTACATCCCTGGACCGTACTGTTGTATTGATGAACAGCTCCTGGCTTTTCGAGGGAAATCACAGTTCCGTATGTATATCCCAAATAAACCAGCGAAATATGGTTTGAAGTTGGTCATGCTCTGCAACTCTAATGGTTATTTGATCAATGCCATCCCATACACTGGGGAAAAAATGAATACAGGAGGACAACCACTAGCTACATTTTTTGTGGAAAAATTAACGAAAACCATTCAAGGCAGTAATAGAAATATTACTGTTGATAATTGGTTTAGTTCTGTCCCTCTATTCAACGACATGCTGAGGAAATACAACTTGACCATGGTGGGAACGCTGCGCAAAAATAAGCCTCACATACCTAAAGAAATGTTGCAGCGCAAACCAGAAGGAACAATAATGTTTGCTTTTGACAGAGAGTTGACATTGGTGTCCTTTGAACAAAAAAAAAATAGGAATGTACTTCTACTGTCAAACATGCACCAAGGATACTCCATGCAACAGAATTCAAAGCTGCCAGAAATAATTCACTTCTATAATAATACCAAAGGCGGAGTGGATTTGTTGGATCAAATGTCTGCTCAGTATTCCTGTAGTAGGAAAACGAGAAGATGGCCTTTGTGTCTCCTTTATGGCATCTTGAATAGTGCCTGTGTTAATTCCTACATTATCTACAAGGAGAACACTTTTCTGAACAAGCAAACTCCACAACCAAGAGTAGAGTTTTTATTTACCCTGGCAGAAGGTCTGATGAAGCCTTGGTTAGAGGAAAGACTACAAACACCAACACTGCGTAGAGGAATTCGCCTTGCGATTGACGAACAACTTGGTATCGAAGAGCCCAGACACGCAGAGGACGACAACCGACGGGCCGGAAGGTGTTGCATCTGCCCCCGTTGCAGAGATGTCAAAACCACTATAAAGTGTGTTGAGTGCAAGATGTTTGTATGTAAAAGCCACTCCCTATCTATCTGTGCTGATTGTAGGGAATAAAGTGTGTGAAAATAACTTAAAATTAAAACCATACAAAAGTATCCAAGAAAATGTAAGTTTTTCAATTTCCTTTTTTTATGAGTATAATATATGTCAGATATGTCTTTAAATTGTTATTAAGGAAATAAACATAAACCAAACCAATTATTAGTTGAGGTTTTTTAATAAAATTTCAGTTTTTAAAATAAAATGTTGGCTTTTTATTTTTGGGGAACCCAGTACCCCAGTGTAGGGTTCGTGTTTTTAGAAAGTAAGTGTAGGATTCCAGGGTTAATGTAGGTATTGTAATATGATTATTCCACAATTTTTTTTTAACTCACATGGCCTATCCAAACATTTTCATTGCACCAAATTTATTTTAGATGTAATGCAATCGCTTACTAGAGAAATACTAGATCGAAATTTATTGATTGATTTTTTTATAAAGAGTGTATGTATAGGAAACATAATACGAAAATTCATATACATATATCTTAATTTGTAAGTAGGAAAATTTACAGTTGCTGGTGCTTGCTGCTTATTACTTATGACTATTACAATTATAACATAATAAAAATAAACTTAAAGATTTCTTATTACTTAACTATTTGTTGAAATACGGCAATTTTTCGCCTGTAGTATGATAATTCCAGAGTTATTTGTAAAATTAGAAGAAGAAGATAGAATATGGCTTTTATGATACGGTGATACGATTGCGGAAAAAGGCATGGATGAGTGCACAATTCTTCTGTTGAACTTAAAACTGACGAAACCTATTATTTTTGTAGGAAAATCGAATTAATTACAATTTATACACCTATCGTTAATTTTGTTTGCAATAATGCAATACTCAAGTATAACAGTTTTCAATGTCCCCTACAAATACCCCTAAAAATACCCCTAAAAAATAAAACCCCCCAGATTTCCCCCTTGGCTCAAAAGAACCCCTAAATTAAGTTGGCAACACTGATATGAATCGGCAACTTGTAAAATTTTAATGTTGTATACATTATGTTATTTTCTGTCATTGCTAGGCGATGCTTCTGATAGCTGTAATAGAAACTGTTACGTATCGTGTAAATGCGTGACGGTAAATTTTTTTCAAACGCTGATCGATTTTTAAAATGAAATATTAAAATTTCGTAGAAACTCTAAGATTATTTGCTGGAAATAGTCCACACCAAGACCGATTATAATGCAGTCGGTATGTTGCACGCAGAATCCTCTTTTGGTAAACGAACAGACGCACAGTGTTTTGATCCATACAAGTAAGCTGGACAAAATTATTTAAGTCAATTTTCAGTTCCTAATGCTTTTATTGAATATTGCTTTTAAGATTTTGTTATTCAATAAAAATGCGTTTATTGGGTGAATAAAAATTTATTGTGTCAATGAAAGATAAAAAAAGTAACCAAAAAAATTAAAATTAAACCTAATTATAAACATAATTTTACAATACTTACTACTAATACCAAATAATTCTTAACTAATCACTATCATTAAAGTCCTCCTCTGATGAATCATGTGTTACACAGTCCTGTAACATAATATCCTTATTGGTAGTGCCTATATTTCTACATATATTTTCACGTGGAGGTACAATTATTAAATCTAAGACTTCGGAAGGAAGATCACTGGTCTTTTTTTTTTTAGGAACTTCTCACAAACTCTTAATTACATGATCAGATGTGATCAATAACATATTTAGTAAATTTTTATTCGTATCATTACGTGATCGCTTATGTGTGTAATGTTCTCGAAATCTTCTGTAATATTTATTGCGAGCTTCCTGAGCTTCCTCAGATGACTGCTCGATTGGCAGAAGAGTGATTTGATAATATCGGCACTATGCGCAAGAATTTTGTGCACAGTAACAGGCATGTCATATCAAATACAATTTTTTCGTGTCTTATGCTACATTTATAAATGCATCTATATTCATGTCATACCCCGATGCTAAAGCTCTAAGTAAGGTGTGAAATTTTTTTATAAGGTTTACATTTAAATCTGTAATCTCTGCACTTAGCTCGGGATTCCCAAAAAATCTGCGAGCAGTATTTCCGTCATTGGTATTGTCATACCCTGCTTTGGGTTTGTCTACAATTACACCCATCTCATTTTTGAATCGTTTCTGAATATTGACGGAACGTTACTTCACAGTACTTTGATCAGCCATTTTTTAACTTCGAGACGATAACTTATATGAAGCAAGCTTTCGAAACAACCAATCCAGGTTATCTTTATTCGCAACATGCTCCCTGGACTCATCATTCATTTATTTTGGAGTAACTCCACAAATATAGCACTTTTGTGTCGAAGAAGTTTCAGTCAATGCATTGCACACTTTACCGTCAATCATTGTAAAAAGTAATTCATTCCTCACAGATATACCTCATAACCATCAACATTAGGCATTGTTGGCAGCAACCCGTTTATTTCCTCCAAAACTCTATATCAATATTGTCTTGCAAAGTTAAGACGATGTTGGCGTTTAATCGCAGAGTAACAAATTGTGACGTCATCCCCTTTAATCTAAATTTATATCGAACACTGACCTACAACCAACAACGCAGTGACTTTGTGAAATTGATATTATGTAGACATTTTTCTGTAATGTTAATAGTATGTAGATTTTTGTTGTCAATAAAATATCAGTATAAGATATTTAACCAATATATTACCAATGTAGACAACGTTGGTCTGATATCAACCCAACGACATAAATTGACATTTACTTGATATAGGAATTTTATATTCGTACGACATTGGGTGAGGGTCACTGATGTTCTAGCGATCTTAGAATATTGAAGTGACATTGGCCCGCTTTGAGGCCAACGAACTTGGCTACTAGGGTGATCGTTAATTAAACTTCCTAGACATTAAATTCAGATTAATAATAATACGTTGGACTATAGCATTTATAGGAAACCCGCTTTTTCTGATATATTAATTCCAAATATGTACTTCTAACCACACTGCTAACATAAAACATGCTGCTTTTAATACAGTGATGTACAGGCTACTAAAAGTCCCGAATGACAACTGCCAATTTTACTCAAATTAATTGAAAATAGTAATGTTCCACCTTTTCTGAGATTTGAAAGTTTGCTAGCATTTTGCCAATATTTAAATCGATTGTTCTGACATGACCAATTACCGTTTGGCAATCTTGTCGTATTAACACATATCTCTCAACTAATCAGTCGGGCTATAGTGCAGGGAACTCTATTGCCACTAACCTTTGTCAATTTACTCAAACCTTATCGCAAGCTCTAAATCAGACCCTGGTGCAGCCTCTCCTGTGATGCTTACCGCCTAGCGTCATCACTGGCTATTGGAATGCAATGATAGAGGTTTACATTATGTAACAACACTTCGGTCAGAGTGATCTTCGACGAATCTATGAATAATCTTCATGAACTGGAGTCGTGATGTATCCCGAAGTCTTCAAAAATTTCAAATATTATTACAAGAGTTTATCCAACATTAGTAGTTTTCGATTAATTTATCTTGCTATTTAATTTTATTAGTTATACGTGGCAGGAGTGGCAATTCCTACGATCTCCGAGACTAGGCAAAATCTTTAATAAATTACTAATAATTCTAGCTTATTTCTAAAAGTTATATTATTACATCTTCTGCACAAAACGAAAGTAAAAAGTACCCGAAAAATATTGGAGTAATGACATTACTCAGTCATCCATGCATTCTCTCCAAACATTCATGCGCAAGTTAATAACATCTTAATCAAAATGCAAATAAATTAAGAAAAGAAAAGAAAAATCTAGGTATCAATAATTAACGAAGTTTGTAGAATACGTAAAAACAATGAGAGTTAATTACGAAAACGGAAATCTACCGACAAATGCCACAAATTCAAAGGATAAAATCAGTAATTCATTTTCTTAGACGGAGATGACACAAAGTGAATTAAATAAGCAACAAATATGCAAATAAGAAAACTAACGAACCAGGCGCAAAACTATCCATAAGATAAATTAAATAATAATCTAAAAAAAAAACAACAATGAAATTTCTTATAGGCCGGTGATGTCCAAGTATCCGAAAAAGTTGACATAGTCGTCTTGATGGACTCAATTTTTGCCTTAAGGGCCTCCGCGTCGTGAACAAACGTAAACGTATATACGGGTACTAAAGTTTCCGGATTCTTACATAAACGTTGCATAAATTTTAAGGAACGACGCAACTCTTCAACTGTAACTCATCTTTATTAAGTCTGTTAATTTCCATCTTAAGATCCATGATGACGTGACCAATACTCAAAATTTTACAATAAATAATCGATAAATAAAAATTCCGCTATAAATCTCTTCACACAAATAAATTACAAATTATCCAATAATATTACAAATCGCTAAAGATTCAATCTTAGGATTGACCAACACAGTCAAAATACTTCCACACAATGTCATACTATACGTAGACACTATATACAGAGTGTCCTAAATATTACTTCACTGTAGCATAAGCTGGAATAATTTTTCACAAAAATATGACAAGGTCTTTAACGTTAAATACTAAAAGAAAATTAATCCCTGAAGATGATCCAAAAGTTTCTAAAAAAAATTCTTTTTCCCCCACAACTACCATAGGCCGGTCGCCAAAAGTTAACAAAATACCTTCAAAGGCCCCACACGTTGGGCGGCAAAAACTCTTGCTACCCTCTTGTTCAATAATACAAGGAAGCACAGAGTATGGCGCCACCGCGATAACCAACCTTCTATTTCAGATACTAAAAGCTAAATTCAAGATACCAAGAGACGCTTATCTATTTACATCACTTCCAACTTATGCGACACTTATGGTCATACCTTTTTCTCTTCCCAAAAAAAAAAAAAAACATGCCACACGTGGTTCAGATACAATGGCTGCTAAGTTCGGCTGTTGATTACCATACAAGAACCACAAACCAAAAGGATAAAATAGGAAAATACACAATTAGAACTAATGAAACATCCGATAGACATACTTACAATAGCGTAACAAGTTCTCAACCAAAATTTCATCCTTAAAACAAGATCAAGTTCGACAAATAAAAACGTGCTCTTCACAAATTAATTCATCCCACTCTCAAACGTGGTTTTTCAATGATAATACTAAATACTCAATTTATTTGTACAAGGCTAGTAGAGAAAATTACACTACTTTTGTTTCGAGAGATCCGGAACGAAAAAGAAAGACGTAGTACGAAATTTTCATCTTAGAACATTCCGAAAGAAAGACGTCAATAGCGCCATCTGAACGGAAGAAATAACTGCGGAACAACGACTATTTAGGCTTTACTAACGATAATAATACGGAATAATTTTATTAACAATTATAAAACCTCAAACGATGCTTAAAATAACCAACAAGAAATAAAATAAAAGAAATTCAGTAAATATCTAAAAGTGTTAATCAATATATACGGCGCCATCTATCAGCTACGAAAATGTGCTACCCCGGCAAGTAAGACAAACGCTCTAACATGCCTGGTCGGCAAACCTGCACTCGCACATTTGTCCAATAGAGGTCGGTAAACAAACAAAATCCATTATTAAATCAATATTACTACATCGATAAGTACAAGAAAATCAATACAGGCATTCCACCAAATGTAATTAAATATAGAAGGCAAAATTAATATTCTCTAAATAAAGAAATAAACAAAGACAATAAACAATTTCACTAAACTGAAAACTAGAAATTCTACATATAAACAGTACCAAAGGGTAATTAGCAATACTAAATGTTACGTGAACGAGATATAAGTATACGGAGAGGTTCAAAATAATACGTACAACAAGATATGCGTTAGGAACGAAAATTAAATTGTAACAAATATCATTAAAATAATTAATAAAGCTAACTACTTGATGTAAAATCATATATCATCATCTCTAAATTCATTAAATTATATTTATAATTCTTAGTAAACATAATTAGTATACAGGGTGTTTCATCGGTTGGGGTATCGCGAATTAAAGTGCCTAAATATAAAAATATCGACTTCAAATTTTAACCACTTATAGAGCTTTTAAACCGCTACCAGCAGGTTAGGTTGTTTTTGATAATATTATTTTAATTAATGCGTAAATTAAAAAAAAACGTATTATCAAAAATTAAAAGTGCTCAAAAAATGTTCAAATTTGAATGGTGATACGTGGAAATATCACCCATATTAACTTCACAATCAGAATTTTTATAAACGAAACCGTTTGTCAAATAAAGTCAATATTAAATAATGTCGTTTTTCTTACGACAGATTTATGGTACTTAACTTTCTAATTGTGCTGTCCGCAAACAGGTAGTCCTTTTAAATTTATGACGGATAATAAATAAAAATTTATTATAAACTCAACACACAACACTGTAATAAAAAACCCATAAATTCTTCAACGTCCGCAAACAGGTAGTCCTTTTAAATTTATGACGGATAATAAATAAAAATTTATTATAAACTCAACACACAACACTGTAATAAAAAACCCATAAATTCTTCAACGTCTTGCCTTTAATTTTGAAATTATTGTAAAATATTCAATAATTGATTAAGTTTTAATTTTTTTTTCAATTGCATAGTTGATTTTATAGACATATCTTTTTAACACCTGAATTTCAATAAAATCTGAGTACTTTTGATTTTTTGAACGAAGGTTTTTTTTTATTTACGCATTAAATAAAATAATATTATCAAAAACAACCTAACCTACTGGTAGCGGTTTAAAAGTTCTATAAGTGGTTAAAATTTGAAGTCGACATTTTTATATTTAGGCACTTTAATTCGCGATACCCCAACCGATGAAACACCCTGTACATGAATTGGAATATTTTCCGGTGGTCCTAATTTAATGACCACACGTACTTAATTTCTTTTGATGTAAATTTCTTGAAATTACCAGCTAATCTGTTCTTCTTTTTCAGGAAAATTTGTCATTCTCCTAGTGTTCACTGTTTGCCCTTATGTGCATCTATAATCCATAAGGCACGCGGTGAATGCCAAGAGCAGACTTAATTCAACAATACCACATATGCAGCACACCCAATTAGCCCAGTACAAACGTTCAGAAGACTAATTTACACCAATGAACCTGCTATAGATTAAGCACAACATGATTCTGATATATTTATAAATTACACAACTGTTAAGTATAAAAATTATTATTTTTTAGGTACAAAATGGTTTAAACTGTTTCTACTTCTCGTTTTGATTTAACTTTAACCTATGCTGTGGTAACTGTGAGAGATTATACAGAGTGCGGCAACAGGATTGAATAGTTTTTCATAGGTCACTGTGCAAAAACAACGAAATATTTGGTGTTATTATTACTACAACTAAAAACACAATTCGGGAAATTTTACATCCCTAAGATGACCACCAGTCTTCTTTTATACATATTGCTGCAATCTGTTTCTCAAATTGACCATAACGCTTCTGAGTAAATCTTCGTTTATCAAATTTATTTTCTCACGAATGTCTTCTATGAGTTCCAGAAACGTTTGGGGACGCGTAGAGTACAGTTTGGACTTTAAGAATCCCCACGGAAAAAAATCCGAGACCGCCTAGTCCGGTGATCTTGCCGTCCATGCAATGTGAATTGACTGTAACAGTATGACCGTTTTCTTCGAAAAAGTATGGCACGATCACATCACACACTCTACAACTCATCGCTGCCTTTTGGTCATGAAATGGGTGTTCTTGTATTTCTCTTGGGATGTGTTCTGCTCAGTAGCAAAAATTCTGCTTATTAACGTACTCACTCAGATGGAAGTTAGCTTCGTCAGACATGATCAAGAATTTCTGGATTGTTGTTCAATATTTCATGAAATTGCCTGCAGAAATTGAGTCGATTAAGTTTATGAACAGGGTTCAGCCTCTGGACTATCTGTACCTCATATGGATGAAATTTCAAATCTAGCTTTAAATTTCGTCGCATACTTCACTCTGAAATTGGCAGTGCAATTGAATGCCGAATTACAAAACGTATTGGACTCTGTTCAACGGCTACTATGGTTCTTTCAATATTACCTCGAGTACGCACTGTACGTGTACCTCCCTTTCGCCTACATCTCTTATCCATCTCAAAATTGCATTTCTTGATGGAATTGCAGCGCGCACTGGCAAATTAAATTCAACGCGAGAACGCATCTGGGTTTGGACTGGGCCAGGATAAATGATTTTAGAGGAGAGATCCGTCGATTAACAGGCAAATTTGCCACTGTAATACAAAACCTTCGATTATAAAATACAATTTCATCACTATTTGACGTTTGTCAAATAAACAGTATTTCAACAGCAACCTTTTCAAAACCATTCAATCCTGTTACCGGACCTTGCAGATACAACAAAACATACCATCAATTGAAATATAGACTTTATCAATAACGTCATTAAATAACAATAATTTTCGTGAATTACCTATTTGATAAGAATTGGTTCTTTAAGCAGCTCTTATTAAAAAAAATAAAGCATGACTTTCAAAGATGGCTAGTTGATGGTGTGCAATATGGTACAAATACGTAAGGTATGTTTTTATGCAGTTTTCGGAAACATTAGGTTTGTTCAAACCTTCATTTCTGAACAGTTCCGGAACCGTCCTAGAATTAGTAGTTCTGATAACAATGCGCATATCCGGCCAAATCCCGGTTCTAGAACGGTTCGATATCCTGAAGGAACAGTTTTAAAAGTAGAATTCTAGGGAATCTTGTACTATCAACATTAGTAATAGAAATATTAAAAATACCAAACTAATGAGAAGAAATATCAATCGTAATGAACATTTAATAGCTTATGCATCTAACTACGACAATTGCGACAGGGTTTAAAAAGGAATGAAAAAGTTGTTTATAAGAAATACATTTTTCTAAATTTTGTAATGGATATTTCTGCATCTTTTATATAAGCAATATATTTATATATATTAAAAAACACCAAACTGGTGGACAAATATCAATCGTAATGAACGTTTAAATGTTACTTCATCTGCATCTAACCACCAAATTTGCGATAGGATTTAAAAAATGAGGTGTGGCCACCACACGACTTTCTTATACGTATGAGCGTTTCAAACTATACAATTTTAAGAATTTTTTTATACAAAACTTATTCAAAATCCTATTCTAGGTACTTTCATTCGCTTAATAAATCGCTATAGAATGCATACTTTGCAAGATATTATCAAAAAAGTGCTCGTCGCTAAGAGTAAAAGTGCTACTTCTGGTCCGAATTTTGAAATTTCATATATACAAAAAATATTGCAAATCCAGTTCTAAATACTTTTGTACTCTTGATAAATATATATAGAATGCATAACTTACGACATATTTGCAAAAAATCGCTATTCGATAAGAGTAAAAGTGGTACTTCCGGTCTGAAGTTTGAAATTTTTTTTATACAAAAGATATTGAAAATTATGTTTTAAATACTTTTATACCCGTAACGTACTTGTCTAAAAAGCATGACTTGCGAAATATCGCAAAAAACTGATTTTCGATAAGAGTAAAAGACCTACTTCCGGTAGGAATTTCGAAAAACTTTTTAAATAAAATTATTCTCAATTTTAATTTTAAGTATATATGAATTCTTTATAAATTTGTTTAAACTTAGTAGTTGACGAAATATTCGCAAAATTCTATTTTTTCGCTGAAGTAAACTGCTACTTCCGGTCTACCGATTTTACTGAAAAACTAATCAGATCTCAAGAGGGAGATTATACACGTAAATACAAAATTTGGAATTGATATCTGCAGCGGTTTGGCCGCTATCGTGGTCACACACACACAGCCAGACACACAGACATTTTTTAAAAACCACTTTTTCGGTATCAGGGGACTTCAAAATGTGGACATCTGCAAAAATCTCGAGGTCGAAAATTTTCATCATCACAATACTTCCTTATACTACGTATAAGAAAGTAAAAGTAATGAAGAAGTTGTTTAGAAGAAATATATTTTTCTAAATTTTGTAATGGATATTTCTGATAAACCGGGGTAAATAAAACAAGGGTTTTTAATACAAGCTGTTATTAATAATTGGCACGTGCATCAAATGCACACACACATTAATAAATATGTATTACATAACTATAAAATAAACAATCCTAATGGATTTAAACAAATATATTACAATACATTTTCACTGTTCAAAGCCAACTCCTTTTCTTTTCGTTTACTTATTCATTTAAAGTGAAAGATTATGCGCAAGATATTTTTCTAAGATAATTTTTAATCTGTGAAGTAATACACTCTTTTAATCCATGTTGGAGAATATTGAGAATTGAAGCCTTTTTGGTAATTTGAATTGTTATACCTACATGATTTGGTACTTACATCAATCAGACTCTGAACGTTTTGTGTCATACAAGTCTGGGGGGTCACATTAACTTGCAATTTATTATAATTTTCATGACGTAACAGGTTGATACAAATACATACATATAATAGATTGTTCGGATAATTATATTGATAAAGGTTTGCCATGGAATGTAAAACGTGTGTCTTAAGTTATATCATTAAGTGTAACACTGACAAATATTAATGACAGTATGACACTTAATGATATAACTTAAGACGGACGTTTTACATTCCATGGCAAACCTTTATCAATATAATTTTTGATCTCGCGGTATATTGATATCACAGAATTCCTTTATTTTTCTTAAATCTCAAAAATCGAATCAAAAATTATAAGTTTAGTTTACATACTAAATACTAGATTGTCTACGTTTAATAAATATGTGGGTTTGTCTACGAATATATGATAATTATAAATTAATTTTTCACAGATTCGCAAGGTCCTATAATTGCACTTTATTCTTAGAGAAGGAATCACTTGCTAGACTCATGGCAGGAACTGAAGTGATTTCTAAAACAATAAACCACCATTTGAAGAAATTTTAATGTTTAATCACATACTTATAGCCGTTTACTTTGGCTATTACAGAATTGATATAATGGGTGTGAATAAAAACAACAATACTCTAATAATATCACAAACTAAAATAAAAAACACTCGGAGTCAAGGAAGATGATCTCTGCGTCACTAATATATAATTCTATCAAAAAATTATATCTACATCCAAATAAGAAATAGTATCTACTTGCATTCGCTTATCAGACATAATTCTTTGATAGAATTATACCTATATTAGTGACGCAGGGATCATCTTTCTTGAATCTTATTTAGGTATTCTGGAATCAATTTTCGTCCGGAATAAGATCGCATATGCGCTGCCCGCTCGTATGAAGCACATGGAATGGTCTTTTTTGCGTTCGTTACAGTTGAATATTTGACAGTTGAATACATTATTATGTTAATTTAAATCTAAAAATATTTCTTATTACTATTGGAAGAATCATTATTAGTCAGTGGATCTTGTATACATATTTACATGAACTGGAAAAAATATGTTTTTAAATTCTTTTACACATACCGGGTGTCCACACGAAAACTTTATATTGAATTATTTCTGGTGTTTTTGAAGACAAAAACTTGAAATTTTGGGTGGTTGTTCAGGATATAGGGGGACAATGAATAGTGTATTTCGTACCGCCCCATCGGGTCACCCGCCGCCGCCGGCTACCCCCACTCCAATATTTTAAATGACACCCTGTATTTTTTTGGTGGTTTTGAAAAAACACAATTTTCTTGATATTCCTATGTGAAAAAACTAGTAACACACATTATGACATTTATGAGATATTTAAATTTAAAAGTTTCAGATATCAGAAATTATTAACTCCGAAAAATCATAAGTTAGTCATGGAAATACTTAAAACAAGATTTATTCACAACATTTTAGTTAAATTAAATGCTCAAATTGTTCACCGTTTACATTTAAACATAAATAAAGTCTATTTTCAAAAGCATTTCTAACATTTTCGAACACTTGTGGCGTTAAATTTTGACATTCCTCTGTTATTCTATTACGTAAATCAGCTATTGATTGTGGCGGTGTCTTATAAACAACAGACTTCAAATGTCCCCACAAAAAGAAATCTAGGGGAGTTAAATCGGGGGAGCGAGCTGGCCATTCAATAGAGCCCCTACGTCCAATCCAATGTCCTGGGAAAATATTATCCAAATAATTCCTAACGTCTAAACAGTAATGTGGCCCAGCTCCATCTTGTTGAAAATATAATTGCTCCTCCTCTATTTCATTCAAGTTTTCTTCTAGACACTGTATGATAAGAGGATGTATTAGCTCTTCCAAAAATTGTAAGTACTTAGGTCCATTTAAATTTTCCTGGAAGAATATCGGGCCAATTACTTGGTTATTAAGAATTCCAGCCCATACATTAATTTTTTGGGGATATTGTGTGTTGCCTTCTCGGAAAAAATGGGGTTTTACGTCGCTCCAATATCGACAGTTGTGTCTATTCACAAGACCATTTAAGTAAAAGCAACTTTCATCACTAAAGCAAATACTTCGCAAAACATTTCCATTTTGCCGAATCATATCTGTCATTATTTCACAAAATTCGACTCTTCTGTCGAAATCACCGTCACCCAACTCTTGGTGAAGTTGAATTTTATAAGGGTGCATTTTGTTTAATTTTAATATCTTATGGCAGGTTGATTTTGGCACTCCCGAAACTTCGGATAATTTTCTCAACGAAAGCTCTGGGTCTAAATTAATATGCCCAAGAACTGCTAGTTGCATAGCTTCATTTAGTACACCACAATTATTCGTATTCCGTTTTTTATTATTTACAGATCCAGTTTGCAAAAATTTTTCTATTAGCGTTCTGACATAAGCAACAGATACGTGTCTGTTTGGATGGTTTTCATTGAATAACGTCGTCGCTTGGGAATAATTTTTGTTTGCTATCCCATACAAAATCACTATTTCAGTTCTCTCTTCAAGAGTATAAACCATTTCAGCGAAAAAGCCGAAACTTTAAGAACAATTTTACAAGTATTAATATTAATGAAACACAAAAGTCACAATTTTGACAATTCTAATTTAAAGCAAACTATTTCCATGACTAACTTATGATTTTTCGGAGTTAATAATTTCTGATATCTGAAACTTTTAAATTTAAATATCTCATAAATGTCATAATGTGTGTTACTAGTTTTTTCACATAGGAATATCAAGAAAATTGTGTTCTTTCAAAACCACCAAAAAAAAATACAGGGTGTCATTTAAAATATTGGAGTGGGGGTGGCCGGCGGCGGCGGGTGACCCGATGGGGCGGTATGAAATACACTATTCATTGTCCCCCTATATCCTGAACAACCACCCAAAATTTCAAGTTTTTGTCTTCAAAAACACCAGAAATAATTCAATATAAAGTTTTCGTGTGGACACCCGGTATACATATTTTTTTCCAGATTTTTATTTACGTTGTCGATTTTGCTAAATAAAATTAAAATATTTTTCACTGAACCATTTTAGGATAAAATAAGTAGTTAGACCTACAATTATAACAACTAAATACACGCACTTGTTAAATTCTTATATTTCTGGTGCCATTCTAAAACATCACACTTTTATTTTTATTAGCATTTTATTCATTAATTACTTATGGAACTGTTGGTGAAAGAATTAATATTTTAGATGGCAAATGTGATACGAGCTGCAAATATAGATGTTATGAACAGAGACAGTCTGAAAGAAGATGCATTTATAGCAAATAAAACAGTATATACAAAAAATAACGCATTTGATATGACTGAACATCAAGTTATAAAAATGGTTTGGTTATCAAAACCTTAACACATAATAAATGACATGTCATGTAAAGATTTTTTTGATGACCAATAAACACTACTACTACTAAATACATTTAGTTGAGGTTAATACTGCTCCCCCATCTCGGACTTCAGCTTAAATGCTGAAATAAAGGTAGTATCAAATATAATAGGTGAGGATGTTATGTGTATGACATTTTTATTTATTGTTTCTAACAATATTAAGATTTTTTGCTACGAGCAGTGAATATTGATGATATATTCAAAACATGGGTGAAGTTTCCAAAAAACGAAAGGGATATGGAAAATATAAGGAATTCTGTAACTAAATTATAAGTGTAACTAAAAATTTTTAGAGTGGATCTGTTGAATTTAAAAAATTACATTTAATTTATATGTTTCAAATTTACTTATGTTTGTACGCTTAGTCATTGATTTAGTTTAATTATACAGGGTGTCAGGGAAAATGTGGGAAATCTCCTGGATGCAGATAGAACATGAAAAAATAAGATTACAAGTTCCTATAAAAAATTTTCATACAGGCCCTTCCTATGAAGATATGCGTCCCTGAAGGACGTCGCTGGAAATCGGTTTTTATTAAATTTCTTTTAAAGTAATTAATATAAATATAAACGCAATGGTGTCTCCGGAGGCACCATAACGGAATTTTTGTAAAAACATCACAAGAGGGTTCAACATGGGCTCAATTCAATGTGTCAACGATGTGATGACAAGTTCTAAAATGCCGGATATTTTATTTATTTCGTACCATAGTAACGTTTACAACAGCAATAGGTTTCTTTGGTGCTGATAAAAACTAAAACGCACATTTTTTGCAAACTTTTTCTCGTAAACGGTTCATTTTAACGACAATAAGCAAGAATACCTATCCAGTTTAATATTTTTAAAGTCTTTATTATACAGGGTGTTACAAATGTAGGCATTAAGTTGTAAAGATTAGCCCGCCCCTGGTAAACTACAAAAGCTCAATATGTTTCAAGGACACTATTTTAAGAGGTCCTTACTAGTGTCCATCACATTAAATTTTTATTAAATTATATTAATTACTTTCAAAGAAATTCAATAAAAACCGACTTCCAGCGGCGTTCTTCAGGGACGCATATCTCCGTAGGGGGGGCCTGTAGGAAATTTTTTTAAAGAAACTTGTCTTCTTATTTGTTCATGTTCTATCTGTATCCAAGAGATTTCCCACATTTTCCCGGACACCCTGTATATATAAATGATTAATGTTATACATTTTATATTTATAAATTACTTATTAATTGAGGTGTTATCATACATGTAGAATTTGGTTGATACTTTGTACATTGTTGTGAATCTATTTGAATTAAACAAAATGAATGCTAAAGTAGTCTCGTAAAATGTCACTTTACAGGCGGTGAGTACAAAAAATACATTTTGTATTCCCCATTTAGATTTCTCCCTTCTCTACTTAGATGCAGTTAGCAATGAACATGTGGAGAGGTTTCATCAGGACATTAGGGCTATAGAGAAAAAGTATCAAAGAAAATGGACTCCAAGCAAGCAGAATACTGCTTTACATGTCTACGCGATAATATAAATTAAAACAGTAATACCAGTACAATGGAAAAAATAAATAAATGTAAGTGCAACGCATTTTTAATAAATTGTTTTTTTAAGTCTTTCGGCAGTATTGATATTTCTGAAGAATTTTTTGAAAGAAGACATTATCATACATCAGTAGTGCTCTAGCTGTTCCTTTCCTATTTTTGTTTGTAGTATGTTATTTATATACATATATGTATTATTGCGTTTGCACATACATACACTTTTAATGGGAATGTCCATGTCATGTTTGTGATTAGTGACAATAAAGTATTATTATTATTATAGCATCATGTTCATGTTTTCGCCAAAATTAAAAACGCTGTGGAAGACTTCTTCAATGATCAGCTACTACAATTCTATGAGCAGGGTATACAGCAATTGGTGAAACACTAGTAATTTGTAAATATACTTCTTATTAATTCTTTTATAGACCACAAATGTGTTTCAACTGAACAACCCGAGTATTTCTCGCAAAAGTTCAGAACGCGGTGAAAGATTTCTTCAATCAGAAGCTACCACAATTCTTTGAGCAGGTTATAGAGCACTTGGTAAAACATCAGTTATTTGTAAATATATATTTTTTTAATTTCTTTATCGGCCACACATGTATTTCATCTGAACAACTCTCGTATTTATTGCCAAGTTCGAAACTCTGTTTTTGAATTCTGCCGACCACCTTTAAATCTAAAAGTGGGCAATTCGATTGATTCTTATCGTGCCCAGATGACACTCACTTAATTTCATTTCTCGTCATTTGAGAGTTGCATTTTGTATATTTTTCACGCTTTTTTTCTACTTTGTTTTCTCTGTTCTTGTATTTCTACAACAAAAATAGTTCTTTTTAAAATTCTTAGACCCTTTATTTAGTGTCTACCATAATATATCATGGACCCAATGACGAGTAGAAGTAGAAGCCTACCTATTTCTCCACCGAGCAAACGCGATCGTTTTGGTCACTTGTCCCTTATTGAAAGACAAATAATTCTCATCTCAATACTTATAAGAAACTAAGAATTGAAAATACAAAAAAAAAGTACAAAGGAAATAGCATCGCATAAAGTGTCCACAACACGTAATATAGTATTTTGTTAGGTTATGTGTGAAGTTACCCACATTCTATTATCGCATATGTTGTAAGAAGTAGAGTTTTTAAAATTATAAAGGAAAAAGTCCAAGGCGCTCACTAAGCCCATGCAAAGCGATGGTAGACACTAATTAGTCTACAATTTTAACGAAAATGTAAAAAAATGCTGTAAGACAAATAAAACACCCCTTTTTTGCTATAACAGAGAAACTCTTACACTTAAAAAATTTTTAGCGGAATTCTAAAGCCATTCCGACATATCTCAAATGAGCCGCTCATCATTATACCTACTAACGAAAAAGATTAATTTCAAGTAAAATGTATTTATTTTTATTTAAGAGGAATAGGTATCTAAAATATATTATTATTATTATTATTATTATTATTATTATTATTATTATTATTATTATTATTATTATTGTCACAAAAAGAAAATATATTAATACACCTCCTGTATATTAGATTCTTATAATATTAAATGTCATTTATTGTATACTGGACTTTAACAAGTAATTCTAATTCTTTATCAAGATGATTAGTTTTAGTCGTACAATTATTAGTACGTTAATTAAAACACCAAACTGATAACGTTGAGGAGCGGACATTACTTTTGGTTCTTTGTTAATAAGAAATCAAGGATTTCACCTTTAACTTCACTTGCAGACAGTCATTCGTAATTACTTAAATTTCAATAGTGAGTGCTCTAAGTGTCTACTAGAATCATGTTAGTCTTTATAAATGTTTAATGTATTAATTGTCTTGTAATGTAAATTAATATGTCTTGTAATTTCAACATCCTTATACAAACCTAAGTGTTAAGCTGCGTCGTAAGCCATTAGCCAAGTGAACTTATTAAATTATATAAAGAGAGTTTAGTAGAGTCAGTAGAATTATTCAAAATCATAAATCATCAAATTAGTCTTGCGACATTATTATTATAGGTACATGAAGCGAAGCACGAAGAGTCTATTGATAGAACGTAGTGACATAAGTACTTGGAGGTATAGATATTTAACAACTATTAGATCATATAGAGCCCAACAAAAAAGACATTTTACTTAGATAAAGCGTGGTTAAATGAAGGTCTTACACAATCAAAAGTTTGGGTTGATGTTAATGTCATAACCCGCAAATATTTATAGATGGTGTCAGGTTTGAAAAATCGAAAGGCAAACGACTTATTATAGGACACATAGGATCTTAAAATGGGTTTTTTGAAGGTGGATTATTAGTTTTCCAAAGCAACAGAACTGGCGACTACCATGAGGATATGAATTCTGTAACAAAAAAGACATTTTACTTAGATGAAGCGTGGTTAAATGAAGGTCTTACACAATCAAACGTTTGGGTTGATGTTAATGTACATAACCCGCAAACATTTATAGATGGTGTCAAGTTTGAAAAATCGAAAGGCAAACGACTTATTATTGGACACATAGGATCTGAAAATGGGTTTTTTGAAGGTGGATTGTTAGCTTTCCAAAGCAACAGAACTGGCGACTACCATGAGGATATGAATTCTGTGACAAAAAAGACATTTTACTTAGATGAAGCGTGGTTAAATGAAGGTCTTACACAATCAAAAGTTTGGGTTGTTGTTAATGTACATAACCCGCAAACATTTATAGATGGTGTCAGGTTTGAAAAATCGAAAGGCAAACGACTTATTATTGGACACATAGGATCTGAAAATGGGTTTTTTGAAGGTGGATTGTTAGTTTTCCAAAGCAACAGAACTGGCGACTACCATGAGGATATGAATTCTGTGACAAAAAAGACATTTTACTTAGATGAAGCGTGGTTAAATGAAGGTCTTACACAATCAAAAGTTTGGGTTGATGTTAATGTACATAAACCGCAAACATTTATAGATGGTGTCAGGTTTGAAAAATCAAAAGGCAAACGACTTATTATTGGACACATAGGATCTGAAAATGGGTTTTTTGAAGGTGGATTGTTAGTTTTCCAAAGCAACAGAACTGGCGACTACCATGAGGATATGAATTCTGTTATATTTCAAAATTGGTTTTGTGCTATTTTAGAACAATTACCAGACGATACCATTATTATTATACATAACGCGCCCTATCATTCTCGCAAAGTTGAAAACATTCCAAGTATATCTTCTAAAAAGAAGCACATGCAGAATTGGCTACAATCGAAAAAAATATCATTTCAACTAGAAATGAATAGACCAGTTTTACTGGATTTGATTAAACAACATCGCCACAATTTCAACCATTACGTTGTTTATGAAATGGGAACAGCAAAGAACAAACACGTGTTGAGATTACCATCGTAACACTGTGAAATAAATACCATTGTAATGTATGTTGCCGCGTACAATAAAAATTTTAAAATGGCAGAAGTCAAACAATTACTCTTGACTGCATTAGCTAGTTTTAATAGTGCTAAATGAAGAAAGTGTATAGAAACATGTAATTAAAGAGGAAGAAAAAATGAGTCTATTAGATGGCTTAATTGACAATATCGTGGAGTCATTTATCATTTCAACTGCAAGTGATAGTGATACAGATAGTAACAGCGAATAATAGATTAAACATGAGCATAATTTGAAGTTTTCCTATAATTAAACGTGTGTCCATGTAATATGAATGAAGTTTTTTTAGTTAAAATACTGATTAAGGAATGTCTAAATATTTTCAAAGTTTGTTGTATGTACATTAGAAAATATACTTCATTTTTTGTGTTATTATTTAGCAATATATTCTTCAGTTCTCTCTGTAAACATGAAAAACTATTAAAATATTATTAAATGTATTGTATTATTTTTAGATATCATGTGCATAAATAACTAACATCCTTGATTAAAAAGGCAAATATTGTTGCCATGTTTTAATATAAATATTCCAAGGTAACTGCAGAAATTTACTAAAAATATTAGAATACATAAATCTTCATGTAAAAATATTGAACAGGTGCATACATATCAGTGCGTATACATATCACATAATGTACATAACCTATATCATAAATTTATCAAAAATAAATGTCATCATATATTGAACAGTGTACATATGGTTCTACTTGGTGGTTCGTGAAAAAAAGAGAGTATAGAATTGTTTGTGCAGGGAATACAGCAATTAGTAAAACACTAGTTATTTGTATTTAATTAATTATTAATTTTTTTATCGACCACAGATACGTTTCAACTGAACGACCCTCGTATTTCAAAATGTCTCCGCTTTACATAACGTGATATAGGTCGAAGAACCCTTCGCCGCTAAATTTTAGGGAATTACGCAAATATTGTGCTTTGAACAGAAGAAGATCCTAAATATCGAAGTAAACTCTAATAATAATTTCAACACACCCCTTTGATGAAACCAACGACTGCAAAAAGAATCACTTCAATCTCACGCACTCTACACAACATGGATTATTAATTCCTTTAATCTCCCACTCTATAAGCATTGTTTCGTGTTCATCAGCATTGTATTAAACAATAACGAAATTGGTGCCTTTCCCCCTACCCCGATACAACTTTTTTTCCGTCGTCCTTTTAAACGATACACCCTTATCGTACGAAAAAAAAACCGAGGGACTACGCACCCCTATATGTAATTTCCATCTACCCCATCGGACACCCCCTCCCCCTTTTGCGGTGGTACACTGAGAACAATGCATATGTGACGGCAGTGTTATTTAATAAGGAACTTGTTAAGACTGTATATATAATATATACAGGGTCGAGCTCGAGCGTCATCTGTACGGGAATATTTGAAACTAACAACGTCCCCTTCAGATAATTAAGTTCGAAATCCCATCAAATAAAGCCTTGGGATTAAAGCGTACAGAGTTTTAAGATTTTGATGGCATTTAGATGACTAAAACTGTCTCCTAAATGTTGTTCATAGTGATTGAGTGGAAGGGCATGGAAAAAAAATTAAGAAACGATTACTAATTTCAGAATAAAGTTCATTTGAACGTCCCTTGTTTGTCAAAGTTAATATCTTTAAACGCACATCTTAAAGTGCATAAGCAAAAATCATGTGGATCGCTTAAGAAATACTTAAGAGATGAGAAATTACACAATATCTAAAATATTGTGTTTACATGCTTATGAGTCGTTATGGATGAAAATGGTCTACGCAGAATTGCTAAATTATTACAGAAACATGAATTTTTTTCTTACGAATTATTACTCAATAATATAGTACTGATGTTTTTCTTGTACAAAAAACAAAACTTATCGTCCAAAAAAACAAACAGGAAGAGACTTTGGACTCGTAAATGGTTGGAGAGGCGAATCTGTGGGTGTGGTATATCTAATTTAGTTTTCAGTGAACTCGCTGTGGAAGATAAAAGAACTTTCAAAAACTTAACGGGAATGTCGACAAGTACGTTTGAAGATTTGTTGGCTAAGGTGGGCCCAAAAATATGTAGACATTATACAACTTTCAGGGAAAGCGTTTCAGCAAAAACTCCATTATTGCTAACACTAAGATGTCTTGCTATACCAGAAACTTTTCAAAGTCAGCAATATAGTTTCAGAATTTCAGTACCATCTATATCACACATTATTCCAGAAACAGTAAAAGCTATTTACGAGACTTTACAATCTACACCTAAAGAAGAACATCAATGGAAAAAAAATCCATCAAATTTTTATAAGCAGTGGAATTTCCCAAATTGCTTAGGTGCTCTCGACAAAAAACACATTGCATTTCGTGCCAAGAAAAAAGTTGGATCATTTTACTACTTTAATAGTATACCCCCATGTGGTCAGAAATCAACAGAAGAAGAAATAATCTTCAACTTAGTCAAGCTCGAAGGATAGTGGAGAATGCTTTTGGAATTTTAACTAACAGGTTTCCAGTGTTACAAAATGATATAAATTTAGAAGTCAGTGAAATTCAAGATGTCGCACTTGCTTGTTGTGTTTTGTACAATTACATCAAACATAAAGATGGCAAAACTTGTCTGAAGGGAATTGAGTTCGAAGATACAGAAACAATAACCCTTACTGAAGGTGAATGGAGAAAACAAACTTTTATAACTACTTTGGAAAAAAATCCTAGAAAGGCCGCCAATGAACCAATTGAACAAGCAAAAAGTTCACCACATATTTCAACACTAGTAGATTTGTTCCATGGCAGTGGGAAGCTATAAAAAAAATTAATTTTTGAAAACTAAAATGTATTTAATTTTCTCTACAAAATAGAAAATAATTATGTAATATTAAAAATATAAAATAATCATGTAACATTAAAAAACATAAAGTTATTCTGTATTTTATATAATGATTATTCCCGCTTTTTTCTTTTGGATCCACTTTTTTTGACAGAGTAAATTATACTTGTTTATTTCAAATTTCACATCTGTAAGAATTTCTTCGTCATCGATATGCCGTAGTTCATTTTCGATGTTTCGGGCAAAATTTCCAGCTACATCAGTCTCGCGGTACTTGTGGATGGTGTGGCATTAAAATTTTCGATATACATTTCGCTGTCAGGTGTCTCTTACTTCACTAATATCCGAGAAATCATTTTGACATTGAGTGTCATTGTTTGAATGCTGTAACATACGTGTTCATTAAGCTGCTGTACAAAATTGTTAACCATATCTTACCTCACTATCCAACGTGCTTCGATCTTTTCGTCCCTTTATATGGTTGGATAAGAAAGAAAGTGGTTCATACCACCATGCAGATGTTTCGCATTCCTCGTCTACTTCATCTGCACTATCGCCGCTTTATCGCGTTATTTTTCGCGTCCATTTAATCTATTTACAAAAAAAATGCTTTACTCGACTTCTACGTATTATAAAAATAATTGTTTTATCTTTTTATTCGCAGTCTTTCCATTATTTTCCATTTTTTTTTCCAGCTGATACGACGCTACAAGCTAACCTCAAACAACTGATAGATCACAAACAGACAACAGCTGACAGACAGCACGGTGGGAAATTTGAAATTACGAAAAATACTCTCACCAACTCATAAAGACACATAAAGAATAAGTACTTTTCTATTCCTTATGATCCGCTATGTCCGCATAGGAATTTTGCTAAGTCTTGCTTATGACAGCCTCTCTCAAGAAATATCATAATATGTAAACAAACACATATGTCGTTAAGATTTTTCATAAGACTAATCTTAAGTCAATCCTAAGGAAAATCTTATAATGTAAACCCACTTTTACAAGTTTGTTCCTATTAGTATAAAACACTAACAAACCAAATTTTACACGGTGGACAATTCTTGAATATACACGAATTTGTATAGAAAATTACCAATCAATGTGTTTAATTTTTACACAATTTCATTTAATTTCATAGTTCAAATATAATTGTAATAAAAACATATATTTTTTAACTCCTCAGGTTTATGAAAAACTATAAAAGAAATACTTACTGTGTTTAGAGTAAAAATTAAAACATCTTGAGTGAAAACTTAGTCTATTCGAATTATCTACTGGAACCACTTGCTGATTTGGTGAATGCATGTTTTGAGCTAGGAATTGCTCCTGATAACATGAAAATTGCTAAAGTGACTCCTATTTACAAGTCCGGTGACCACAATAATCCAAAGAACTACAGACCTATTTCCGTGTTACCTACACTGTCAAAACTCCTCGAAACCGCCCTTCTATTGCGCCTCACATCATTCCATTCTAACCAGGCAACAATTTGGATTCTGTCCAGGAAAGTCGGCAGTGGTTGCTATACTATCGGTTCTCAACTTCGTTCGGGATGCTATGGAGGATGGGGACGATGGTTTGGTGACAGGGATTTCTTGATCAAATAGGGAAAAGGGGAATTTTACTCAAAATTTAGGGAATTTTGAACAAATTCAGAAGAAAACAAAAAATATTGCTCAAGTCTTATTCTGTCTAAATTTTTCGATTTTTCAAACTTTACTACTGTTTTGCTCACTGCCATCTGGTGTATCATAATGTTAGATTTATATGGAGTATAAAACTGAAGGTAGGTCACTAGCTAACAAGTAAGCAAGAAGCGGGTAATTTTTTCAAATAGAAATAGGGTATTCACGGGAATGTTTGCACAATAGGGCATCTTGTCCTCGTGTTTGATTTGCCGTGATTTACAGCCGCCCCCGGTCCCCGCTCTCTATTAGATATCAATATCTCCATCGCCAAAATTTTGCAGGACAATATATTATTATTGCGACATTCAGTTGGCCATAGTAAATTGAATTACATTCACGCCCTCTCTTAGGGAATCTTCCAAGGTAGTGTCTATGTGTGTGTACAAATATACCCGTTCTTTAACTATTATTTAAAATATGCAAATAATCCAAACGAATACATCGTCAAAATTTTTGATATATTTCTCTTCTACAAAACACGCGTTATGGGCTTAAGGGGTTCTTTTGATAAATTTGCAATAAAAATTTTATAAAAAGAATTTGTGTAAATTAAACCCCTATACCTACCATGCGTAGGAGGATATTATGACTTATTACATACAATAAAATAAACATTTAATGATTTTATAACTGGCATTTGCATAATTATAAAATTGTTACCGGCAAATGTCTAGGGAAATCTAGAGAATTTTTGAAATAGGTTCTGGGGATTTCCAACTCTATACTACTGGCACCACTGTTTGGTGGTGATGTGTTATTTGTCTAAGGCCTTCGACTGAGTAAGACATGAGATTCTTTAGGAAAAACTAGACCGTTACGGCGTCCGTGGTTGAGCAACGAGGTTTTCAAAATCGTACTTCAAGAACGGAAGACAAGTTGTGTATGTAAAGAAGGAAATAAGTGAATTGCGACCTGTTGAACACGGAATAGCTCAGGGGTCGTTCATTGGTCCTCTTCTGTTCTGTATTTATATAAATGACTTGCCATAGAATTTTTCAAGCCATGTGGTATTGTACGCTGATGACACTACTTTTATATTCAGAGGTACAGATGAAAAACAACTTAAAATGAAAGCTGAAACGACATTGTCCAGGGCTGCCACATGATTTACATCCAATAAACCTACTTTCAATGAAGCGAAGAATATTTAATAACCATTCACTTGTGAGCGTAGCAAATGCCGGGTCTGCAAAGCTTTTAGGAATGATCCTGGATACTCGGCTGACCTGCCTGTCTCACACTGATGACCTTCATACGAAACTTTCCAGTGCTAGTTACGCCATACGGAGATTAAGAACTTTATTAAATAAGAATGCAGCAATAACGGCATACCTTGATGCACTTTTTCATTCCCGTATGAGTTATGATCTTTAATTGTGGGGCGAATCGGCACATGCTGTAGACCTATTCATTCTACAAAAATAGCAATTCGTACAATTGGGAATTCAAATTAATTTTAGCGGGCGTCGGTAAAGTAGATTTTGATGTACTTGTGACGTCACGTTCGGGATAAATTTGTTTCTGTATTCGTTTGCCATTGTGTTTGTATCAGGTTTATCGTGTTTATATTGTGAATATTGTAGTGTCTATCGCTCTTTTAGTTGTTTTAACAGAAGGTAAGTAGCATTTTATGTAGTATGTCAGAATATTACGATGTCATATTAATTTTTAGGTTGTGTTTGGGCTTGTCTGTTAATGCAGCGTTCTTGTCTTGCATTTCTCCGAAATTCTCTAATTCTGTTTTTATTTCTAACACTTGTATGGCTTTGTGTAGGACAATTTTTACTGGGTACAGCTGTGCGCTTCAAGCATTTTATTGATGACCACCCAGAAATAAAATCTTTTTTTAGAAAGATTACATGTATAGGTATTTTTGCAAAAAACTTTAAAGATGAAATTACTTAAGAAATGACTCTGCAATGAACAAACTTTCATAGAGTTTGTAATTTTTTTACCCATACGTGAATTGATTCCCCATATTTTTCTTCTTTCTTGTAATTATATACGTCCAAAATCATTTTTGATTTCAATTTTCTGACCTGGACGTTACTATTCGTAGTTTTTTGTCGAAAAGCCTTGGTGTGTTCAACTAGTATGTTAGTTTCAGGTATAACCATTTTTAATGTTAATATTTTATAATCACAAAAAACTAATGAAATTGTTACAATCTTCGAACAATAATGCATGCACGAAACGCACGTGACATGCATCTATCCCGAACGTGACGTCAGGCGCTTAGTTGAAAGTTTTTACGCTAGGGTCGCATGCTTAGATTGAATTGCCTATAGATCAGGTCGATAGAATGACATAGTACATGCCTCTCTTTGTTAGAAACAAATCCATGTTATCAGCATATATCTATAGACAGCTTCTTCGTACTAAATTGGAGCTGCACACGTTAAACAGAAAAGTAGATGTGACGCAGTTGCAACTAAGATTCTCAATCACAGGTTCTACTTCCGAATCACAGGTTGCATGAGTGCCAAACATAGACATCTAGAACTCTTTAATAAATTACGAAACACTTGGATTGAAAAAGCAATGCCACAATGCAGCTTCTAGTCACTACTGAGTTTTTACAAGCTATCAATAAGTTTCATTTATACTGAATTATATTTACCATTAGTACACACAAACATTGTTATATAATATTAGTTGGTACAATAAAGGTATTCTATTCTATTCTATGGGTTCTTATGTGATGTTGTCCTTTGTACTATTTGTGTCCATTCATTTCGGTTCCTTATTTTCATTATCTATTTTGTTATTCCTATTTTGTTCTGATCCTCTGTCACTTGTTACTTTCCTCTAATTCTCGATCTTCCTCTTGCTCCCTTACCCAATGGTGTCCTCCACTGTGCAATGTTGTGTATTGTTGCTCCTGGATATGCTCTATAGATGTGTCACGTAAAAAAGTCAAACCAAAGTTGGGCACTAAAATTTGAAAAAAAGCATGTCGACTGAAATTGTGAAAATCAAAAAATTGGAGTATTTTGAAAGGTCTACAGGCATTGTAGGTTCGTTGTAATAAATGCATTCAATTAAGGGGAAAGTATGTTGAATAATAAAATATTTTGACTTTCAAATTTTGTTTTTGCTTCTATAGTAGGCTAGAAACTTTTCAGTACATCTTTGTATATTTTTTGTTAGTTTCCTTACAAATATTCTTAGCTCTTCTTCGTCTGTTTTCTTGTGAGTACCATCTTCTCTGAGGGTTGAAGAATGTGCATCCCTCTGTCGAACTCCTTTGTTTATTTCAAAGCAGCCTGATGTTCCTTTGTGTGTCATTATTATTGCTTGTGATGTCTCAATGTCATTTTCCTCATTTCTTATCTTCTGCATTCTACAGTATCACTTCTCTGTTTAGACAATCAAATGCTTGCCAGAAGTCTATAAATAGTATATATCTGGTGATGTCATACCCATAGAATTTTCCCAGTATCTGGTTTAACATACCGATTGCGTCAATGATACCACCTCTGAAGGTCTGTTGGTCGTCTCTAGTGCTGTTTCTGCATACGTTTTTAGACGATTGTAGTCTAATATAATTTTTCATTCTGTGCAATGCACGTGCGTATACTGTTTTCCAAAAAGTACTAAAAGTACGTAAAACTTTTTGATCCATTCATGTAAAAGCATTTCTGATTCTAATTTTCATGTCTTCTTTGTTAGCAGGCACCGTTTAATAAACTAGATCTTTTACGTATCCCCACAAAAAGAAGTCTAATTTGGTTAAATCCGATGACCCTGCATACCATCGCCAAATTCACTTATTCTGAAATTGATTATCCTGATATTCACAAACTAGATGACTATAGTGAGCTGGGGCTCTGTCATTTTGGAACTACATATGACCAATAACATGTTCAGGAAGATTTTCCAGAAAGTTTTGGAGACATGAAAATTAAAATCCGAAATGCGTTTAGAAGAATTGGTCAAAACGTTTTACGCAACATAAGTGCTTCTTTGGAAAGCTAAATACATGCATTGCATTGCACAGAATGGTCGTTATATTGAACAAATGAAATTTGTTTGTCTTCCTTTAGTATGTTGTTGTTTTGGTTAATAATTACTTAGGTTATTTAAATTGCGTTTTTATATTTGTTTTGTTTTACGTTATCAATTTATTGCAGCTATCTATTCTGGACAGCATTAACCAAATGAATAAAAAGAAGCAATCAGGCAAAGTAAATTAAAAAGAATACGGCAACTTATCATTGCTCGAATAAAAAAAAATAACTGAAAATGTAGTCTTCTGTATAATTATGACTTTTGGAATAATTGGGTTTAAGCTGTACTTTGTTTGATATGACACAGGCTGTCGGGCCTTCCCATTAGTAAAAAAATACCACGCGATCATTTAAATTCTAAATTATAGCAGGCGGGATTTTTTTTATTAGGTTGTCCAGAATGTCAATTATTGATTAATTAACATTTTGAAACGTCACTTTGACAATTCAAATTGTAAATTAGTGCTTATATACCAACTTAATTTAAATTTCACAGTCTGCTCTAATTTAGAATTTAAATGATCGCGCGGTATATAGCTTCATAGAACAACAACGCTTCTAGTTCTTTATTTGACAGCTGATTGCTCCTATATCAAAAATTACAAAAGATAGATATAGGACATAGTTAACAAAAATGAAAGATAATAAAAAAAAGGGAAAATGCCATGATAAAATACAGGGTGTTCCATTTAAAAAAATAAGTTTTTGGTATGCAAAAATTCCCAGAAGTAGACTTTGAAAAAACAAAGTTTCTTGAAGTATTGTCGCGTCCACTTTATACCAAATGATGCAGAATTTTCTTGGCAACAGGCACCTCTACTTTTAAAAACCATGCAAATACGATTTTTTTCTGAACACGTGTTTTGGTCAAAAATCTTCAAAAAAAAATAATTAAAATCACACTAAAATTAAGAACTTTTGGCCTAATTTTGAATAAAACAAAACAGTTGAATAAATAGTTTATAACAGTACTAGAAATCCAAAAATGTATAGAGTGAGTCACTTAAAAAAAGGTTAATGCATTTCCAATGAAACCGGAAGTGCGTCAGATCTGAAAATACTTTTAGAATATGCGCCCGAAAAAAACCATGAAGCTTCCACTAATTGTTTTTTTTTAATTAAAACACAAAAGAGCAATTGAAGAAACGGCTACTAATCACTCACTCTGTATACATACATATTATAAATAAAATTATATATGAGAAAGAATTTTTAGTTTTCTCTTAGTCTTTTTTGCCACCTATTTTCAATTGTAACTCTCTATTTGTGTATTTGACGAAATAAAATAAAAACATTTTTTCGAACAACATCTCGTCTAGGCAGACGATCGCGCAGACAATCACGCTGACCTCGTCTACCGAACAAGGAGAGATACGCTTTAAACGTCTTTTTCTCTCCTTGGTTGAAAGTTTTTGTCCCTTAAAACACTCAAATTGTACATTTATTATTCTGAATATACAATTGCATATTATTAAATTCATAACATATTCACACAAACAATATTGACTCATAACATAATAAAAGCAGAAAAAACACGTTATATTAAACCAAAATTCACATATTTTTTATGTTACTTCATGTCCAAAACGAATTTATTTTATTTATTTATATTTTTTTAACAACTATGCTACTCTATGGTCGAAAGATTACAATATAATTTAAATAATAAAAGAGACAGATGCACGCGAGTAAGGATTTATTTGTCTCAAGAAGATGTGAGTTCAAAGATCACGGTGATTTCGTCTTATTGAAACTTCGGAATTCGTCTGTCATCTGGTCGACTACTTGTCTGGGAAGATGGTCTTATACATTGGAGTTCTACAGGGCTCAGTGTAGGGATCTTTGACAAATAAATAAACAAAGAAGATTCCAACCTGTGCCCTGTAAATCTTCCAATATAGTAGCAACGATGTCCCACCAAGGTATAATATACATGAAGAAAGGATACCTACTAGGAAAATTGGAGGAAAAAGGAATGTGGTGACCAATTGAAAATCGATTTTAGTAACGCTACCATGAGGTCCAGATTGATTCGATGAATTAAATTACTTCCTTATACTTACAGGTAAACCAAAACATCTTTCGTTTGCTTTGCATACTCAATTTCTCTTTTGATTTGCATGAGTTTCTGTTGGGTCAAAATCGCATAGGGCTGCTAAACTATAGGTCAACAGTTTTTTCCAAACGGGTGAGTCTTAATGGAATCGATGTTGAGTAATCTTTTTAGTACATAATTCTGAGATAAACATAACAAATGAAGGGAACAGGAAAAAATTAGATGTACCACACTCTTATAGTTTGGAGATAACCGCGTTTTACTTTTAGAAGCGCAATAACTATTGTTCAAACGAAAAATTAGCAAAAAAATTAAAAAATCGGTTAAAGCATGTTTATTATTGACAAAAACACAGAATAAAACATTTCAGAGTAACTTAGTTATAACACGATATGTTCTATAAAACTGTTATTGATATGATAGTTCCGAATGCAACCTTTGAGCGATAGAACTTCCGACTCTGTTCAAACCATTAAATTGTTAAGTTTTGCTGTTTTAATGGGTATTACATCTAAAAGAATTAAAAAACATGTTGAATACTGAATAATTTTATATTTTGAGATAAAATTCTAACAGTTATTAAATCATTCTACCTAAAGACACTATGAAATCAATTATTCTGTTTTAGGTTTTTTGGCATGTATCATTAAAAAGAAGTTTTTGCTATTTGTTGTTGAAAACTTTCATAAAATCGCAGCAAGCCATGGAAACTTATTGACACATCAAGTTAGCTTCATAAGCTTCCTTGAACTATAAGGAATCCCCCACAAAAAAATCGTTATTTTATCTTAAATGGTTTAAGAGTTATTAAATTTTCTAATACTAATTTAGATGCTTTTTCGTTAATCAACCTATTTCTTAATTCTTGAGGCTGTGGCCCGTAGTGTGGGACAGAATTCATCGACCTCATCTCGACGCCGATTGCAGCAACTGGCCATTAGTGGCACCAGTCTGAGGAGAATACTGCACAAAGACTTTAGATTATTCGCCTACAAGGTCCAGATGTCTCAGGAGTTGAAAGGAAACGACCATCCGCTTCGATATCAGTTCACTGTGTGGGTCATAGACCAGCTCAGGAATGACATCGATTTTTGTTTGAAAATGCTGCTGCAAACGCCATTACTGTCAATGGCGACCGTACAAAGCCATATTAACCAACTTTTTATAACCACACATCGACGCTATGAATGTGGACGACCTTTGGTTCCAACAAGATGGCGCCACATGCCATTCAAGCCGACTGACAATAGATCTCTTGCGCGTCAAATTTGACAACAAAATAATCAGCCGTTTTGAAGACTTCAATTGGCCTGCGCGGAGCTGCGATTTGACGCCATTGGACTTTTTTCTGTTGGGTGCCGTTAAGGATCATGTTATGCGGATAATTCAGAGACAATTCCAGCTTTAAAACATAACATTGCCACTGTTATGGCGAAATAGGCGGCAAAATTATCGAAAAAGTTCTTCAAAACTGGACTCGGAGGATGGCTTACTATAAGGCCAGCAGAGGGAGCCACATAAACTAAATATCAAGGCCAACTGTTTGAATATAGCTGCGCATGGTCTTATGACCATCACATAACTTCGATTTACATTGACGAATTTGATTCTGGTAACCTCAAAATATTGATCCATATGTAACGGCATCTTGTTGTACCCAAAAGAAATAATTTCTGATTTTTTTATTGATATAAACTTTAAAATAATACTTTAAACATTAATTAACTTTACAGTAAGTAATTTATATATATTAATAAAGTTGATCGGTAGTGTCAAAAATTACAATTTTTTCAAACGTTTCTATTTTTTATAACAATTCAAAACGAAACACGAATTAGGGCTCAATTACTTTGTTAAGTGTAATCGCCGCTTTCAAATGTATTGGAAGATTCTGAAGCTTTACTATTCGACTTCGCAATATTTGCCTCATAAAATATTCACCCACTCTAACATCGGTAGGATAATTTGCACTTTCTTTAAGCTTAACATGTGGTCTACAGAACTAAGTGATTTTGTTATGACAAGACTTTCTTGTACAGTATAGTCAAATATTACAATAAACTGATATACACCCATGTACTTATTAAAAGAAATATAGAATATTTCCAAATAACACGGGTTAAAAAGCTAATATTCACTAAACTCTTTTTTCTGTGTATTTCGGTACATATTTGATGCACTTTTCTCAATTTTGCCAATATTACAAATTGCTAATTTAGTTACTTACAGTGATGCACTCATTGGTGCTGCCTATACCAAACCAGTTAGTATTTCTACGCGCACATTTCAAGAAAGACCAAAATTTGTTTTATCACACTAATCAGTTTCTTGTTGGCGCTTCTCAACCTTACGATGATAACAAGGAGAATTATTTGTAATAATTAGAGAATTTTAAAATTACTATAGCATCTTTATTTATCTAACAGGTGCAAGTCTAATTACAGGACAAAAATTCACAATGTTGAGATATTCATAATAAATCCACTTGTATCCTTTTTAAAATCGTATTACATCAGCCCTCAAATACCCTAGAGTTCATATACTCAGACTTATTGTTAATATTAGTGACCAAATAACGTCTAGAAAACCTGCTTTACTTGAGCCCGGCAATTTTTCCAAATACAAATATTAAGATATAAATTTAACCTAAAAATGTAAACAATTATAGTTACTTACCAAGAATTTTCCTTACATTTCGAACATTTCGAATTATCAGTTCTCATTTTCCGAAGTACCTTGGGAATTACTTGCCTTTTAGCGCAGACTATTTTGAAACTAAAGAAGTAAATAATGTATTATATTAGGTTGCACAGCAATCTAGTGCCTTCTAGTAGGCTCGCATAAAATAAGAAAACTCCAAGCGTTTTTTATATTCTTTGTGTCATGTCACTTTTACAATGCAATACACAATTCAACTGTGATACGACTTGCTAGTACATGGTTGCACATCTATAGGTATGTGTGCGTCGCTATTGCTACCAACATCTCCCTTTCCTCTAAATATTGTGTTTATAAGTCAAGTTTATTTGGTTTGTTAACAACACGATCGATGATTCCTTTCTTTCATTAGCTCTCAAAGCGTCTGAAAATTGCCCTGAACAGGTTACTACATTTTCATCATGTGATTCAATATCATTGCTAGGATCAAAGGATGGGGCATAGTTATTGAGGGAAGGAAGATCAAGTCTATTACGCCTGACAATTGTCCAACAATAATCCTGACTAGATATGATCTTAGTGTTGAATCTTTACTTGCTATTTGTCCCGGCTCCTATGCTCCATTGACGTGATTATATATTATTACGTTTTCGTTAGGCTCCATTAGTTTCAAGTCTTTAGATCTGTTATCGAAATATGTTTTGTTAATGCTTTGCTTCCTCTGGAGCTACATTTTCACATAGTACTGGTTCCAATAAGTTTGCAGATGTTGGTATTTTGGTTTTGCAAATCCTGTTCATTAGTAGTTGTGATGGTGAGTATCCTACATGCTTGAGCGGAGTGTTTCGGTATTGTAGCAACGCTATCTGAATGTCACTATCTTCTTCCTTTGAATCTCAATAAATCAGTCCTATTTTGAGGCGTAGGCATGTCGGTTATGGCTTTAACATAATTCTCATTTAATTTAATTCCTTCTTTAGAGAAAATCTGACCCATGAATTTGATACTTCTTGATTTGAATTGTACTTTGGACTTATTGAATTTAATATTATATTTTAATGCTCTTTCTAAAACTAATCTCAGGTTGTTATCATGTTCAAATTCATCTGATCCTGTTACTATTATGTCATCAAAATATACATCAACCCCTTCAATATCACCGAGTATCTAAAGTCCAAATACCCCGATAAATATGCATCGTTCAAGCTGACGGTCCCTTTCGAAAAATTAGAAGCAATTAAAAATCCGGAGCTGTGGCCAACCGGTACAAAAATTAACCGTTTTTTCTTCCATGTGGGACGACCGACATTGAAAACGTAAATAAAACACTGGTACGCAAACAAGATAATGTAAGAATAATACAAAACAGTGCGGTAGACAAAACAGTGTATTTCTCACTGTTGCATCAAAATATACAAAATATGCGAAACAAAATGGATGACTTGTTGATATTTATAGAAAGCCTGGATGCACCTACTCATGTTATAGCATTAACTGAACACTGGCTAAAGTTTAATGAATATCCAATTGTGGATGGTTATTGCATGGCTTCTTGCTTTGTTAGAACATCTGGTCCGCATGGTGGTTCTTGTATATTAGTTCGGTCTGGCTATGAATATATTGAACTTGAGTCTCTGAAAAGCAGAAGCAAGGAATTAGTAGTGGAATGCACTGCTATTAGAATGACCGATCTAAAAATTATAATTATTAACATTTATCGGCCTCCCTCTGGCAGCATGGAGGAATTTATGCAAATATTGGACGATATTCTACAGGAAGCTTGTTCTGAAATTAAATGCTCTATATTGCTGGGTGGTGATTTTAATATAGATTTGAATAGGCGAGACGCTGTCTCGGAAATGTTTTTGGACAAGCTGAGAACTTACGGTTTGAATCAAACAATACATGGTCCCACGAGAATAACCGAGAGGTCGCAGACACTTATTGATAATATATTTACAAACCTTGTGGACTACAACAGTGATATAATTGTTTCTGAGCTGTCCGATCATCGTGCAGTAAGAGTTTCCTTCGAGACACAGGGTGATGTAAATGAGGAGAGTATAAAACTGGAGAAACAACAACTGACACACCATATACTCGAATTAATTAAACAGGAACTGCAGGGGATAGACTGGACCCAATTGTGAGTAAAATTGATATCAATGAGTGCTATGATTCGTTTGCAGGGATCCTGGAAAACATCATGGACAAATTCATAAATAAAAAAATAATAAATGTTTCAAATAAGACTAATAAGAAATGGCTCACTAATGAAATTAGAAATATGAGCGCTATAAAGAGACAATTGTATGAAGGTGTATTAAGTGGGCGTGTTGACAATGGGGTTTATAAAGCCTACTGTAAAAATTTGAAAGGTGTAATCGACCAGTCCAAAAGGCAGATGTTTTCAGCGTATATTAATAATTCCACCAATAAATCTAAAGCAACATGGGAGGTCATCAATCAACTCCAGGGACGATCAAATAAGAAATCTTTCAATTTAGATGATTTCATTGATAACTATGAAAATGAAAAGGATATACTAACATCAATTAATAACTATTTTATAGATTTCCCAAGAAACGTCAAAAAAGATGACGAAAGTTTATTAAGCCATGTGAAGCGTGTTCCGGAATCCTTTGTATTATACTTTACTGATCGAGAAGAGGTAATTAGCGCTATATACAAATTGAAGAATACAAGGGCGACTGGTGTAGATGGGGTTCCGGTCTCTCTGCTGAAACACTGTGGGGAATGTCTGGCGGTTCCGATCACACATATTATAAATATCAGCTTTGGATTTGGGGGTTTTCCTGAGCGTCTGAAATCCACAATAGTGAGACCTATTTACAAAAAAGGAGATAAAACTGACTTTAACAGCTACAGACCCATTGCGCTTACAAGCAATATATCTAAAATCATAAAGTCTCTCTTATATAACAGAATGGTTCAGTTCTTGATGAAGCATAATACTTTCTGTAGCAATCAGAATGGGTTTTTAAAGACAAGGTCTACAACTCGTGCTACGTTTCAGTTGATGGCAGAAATACTGGCAGGATTAAATAACAAAGAAGTAACAGCTTGTGCTTTGGTGGATTTGACCAAGGCTTTTGATAGTGTGCACCATCATATACTTTTGCAGAAGCTTGAATGCATGGGCTTTAGGGGTGTGACTTTGGACTTATTGAGATCTTACCTCACTGGTAGGAGGCAGTGTGTGGCTGCCCGTGCGGCGTCTGGGTGACAGATTGTCTCGTCTTGTCGCTCTATCATGTATGTCCCGCAGGGTTCCATCCTTGGACCACTTCTGTTTTTACTATATGTGAACGATCTACCTGAAATCATGGAGGGCCTGACGGTACTATATGCGGATGACACCTCGTGTATTGTGCGCGCACAAACTTGTGAGAGGGTCAAACTCAGTATGGAACAAAACTTCCGGTTAATGGATGAGTGGTTTGAGATGAATAACCTAAAACTTAACTCTGGAAAAACGAATATTCTAACTTTTAATGTACATCCGGAAGATCTGGTCATTGAGCACAAGGATGAGTCACTTCCATGTGTCGATAGTGCGCGTTTTTTGGGCGTGGTGGTGGACTCTCGGCTGTCTTGGACACCTCATATTGACGGTCTCGCGAAGACATTGAGTGTCTATTGCTACAGTTTGAGGGTTGTGGCTTGGAGTGTTGATGCTGAAACCTCCTTAAGTGTATACTATGCATGCGTACAGTCAAGACTACGGTATGGTGTTATCTTTTGGGGAAATTCACTGGATGTGGAAAGAATCTTTAAACTACAGAAGGCCTGTGTGACAGCTGTTTTCCAATTAAGATCTAGAGACTCATGTAAATTAGTGTTCAAGGACTATAATATACTTACTCTCCCTTCACTGTACATATTGGAGTCTGTTACTTTTGTTAAAAATCATTACGAAGAACTCTTTATGAAATACGAACTTGAACATGGTCACAGTACTCGGGGTAAGGCCTCTTTGCATTTGCTTCCTCCACACACTCGCTTGGCAGGGATACAGAAACAAACCATCTGGCAATGCATTAAATTATACAACTGCTTACCACAAACTCTGAAAGTCTTACCGCCACAAAAATTTAAAGCGACACTAAAGAAATATTTGACGAGTAAGGCCTTTTACTCAACTAATGATGTTTTTAACTCTAGTTATGTATCATGATTTTATTTATTTATTGTTTGTTTGTTTGACTCTAAATGTTTTTTAAACTTTGTGCATCTACTATGTTGATATTGTAATTTTGACGTGTTCTATGCTCAGCAATATGGAATAAACTATATATTATTATTATTATTATTATCTCATAACTTCTCTTTTGAAAAGCTTCAGGAGCTGAACAGAGACCAAACGCGAGACGACAAAATTTATATCCGCCGAAAGGCGTGCCAAATGCACTTTGGTCATCTATCTTAATTTGGAAATACCCGTCTTTCATGTCAAGAACCGTAAAATATTTTTTATTGCATAATTTTTGTGAAATTTCATCAGCAGTAGGTATCAAAAAGTACTCACGTTGTATCGCTTGATTCAGAAATTTTAGATCAAAGCACACTCTCAGGTAACAATTTTTCATTTCCACTATCACTAGCGGATTTAGCCATTCTGTGGGTTTGTCAACTTTTTTTATGTCTCCTTGGCAATCAATTCATCCAATTTAATCTTCTGCCATGTAATGTCTGAGGAATTCGTCTTAGTGGTTGAATGTGAGGAACTGCATCATCCTTCAATGTTATGTACTGTTCTGTTGGAAATTCACCTAAACCTTCAAAGATATTGGGATAGGAATTAACAATATCATCCATTGATTGGAAATTAACAATCATGCTATCTAATCGCTTAATTAAACTTAGTGCAATGCAGCTCTGTAGACCAAGCAAAGGTAAATGATTATCTAAATCTACTACAATAAATACAATTCTGGCTGATCTATTGTTTACATTACAATCAAGTGAGATTTGACCCACAGGTTTAATCTTAAAACTAGAATTACCATATGAAACTAACATTACTTTTGTTTTTAGTATCTGTCGAGCTAGGTTAAGCTTGTTTACAATATTTAAAGACACTTACTTCTGCACCGGTCCCTAATTTAAATATTACCTCTTGACCATTTATATTAATTTTCTGTCCAAATCATCTCTGAATGTTTCTCACTGTTCACACTATTTATAGAGTCAACTAATTTCACCGAAGCTACATAAAATTCGTCAGTATCACTTCCTTGGTTTTCTTCTGTTGTGACATCATGCACACTATCTTCTTTTTCTCCTTTTTGTTGATTACTTCTTTATGCTTTGTTATTGTTTTCATACATACACTGCAAAATGATTTCTAGCTTGGCATTTTGCTGGACATTTAATAATAATAATAATAATATATTTGCCCAACAGATTTACAATCTAATTACAGGACAAAAACATCAATTTCAACGTATGTACATATATATATATATATATATATATTTGCAGACTAAAATTAAAGTAAATAAAACTACGCAGTTATAATCTATAAATAATGTAAGTTGGCAGTGCATCTGTGAATGAGTGTGTTGATTGGCGAATAATTCAAGTCGGTGGATGAATCCGATAACGCATTGTAACTATTGCATAAACGGTATATAGGTGATGAAAATTTAATGTTTGTGTTAAATCTTTCACAATAGAACGCACACGACGATCTAGACGATGCTCGAGGGACGACGAAATTGATATCACTAAGTAATTCCGGTGCATCAAGTTTATTATGTAATAGATTGTAAAGAAACTTCAGGTCAGAGCAATTGCGTCTAACATCTAGTGGATCGAAGTCGAACATATCCAAAAGTGCTCTATGGCTGAAACCTTGTATGGGGTATTCACCTTGTTTTTTGAAGTAAAGATATTTTAGGAACCGTCTCTGAACATGTTCGAGGGCCTTAATGTGATATTTGAAATTAGGAGTCCAAATTACAGATGCATATTCTAACTTTGAGTGCACAAAGGAAAAGTATAGGGTAATAATAGGATCAGTCACTGTAAATTGGCGTGTAATTCTAATAATAAAGCCTAGCATTCGTAAAGCCGAAGTACATATATTGTTGATGTGATCAGAAAACGTGAGACGAGAATCGAATGTCACCCCCAGATCCAGAATTGATTGAGCACGATCAAGAAATGAGCTATCAAGATGGTAATCATACGTAATAATGTTCATTTTTCGAGAAAAACTCATCACTCTGCATTTAGACACGTTCAGGTTCAGCCTATTATGCTCACACCAGTTTCGAACGGCACACAATTGCTCCTGCAACAATTCGCAATCCTCGATACATCCAATGGAGGAGTAGAATTTCAAATCATCCGCGAAAAGCAATCTAGGACATTGAATCACCGAAGGAAGATCATTCATGAATAGTAGAAACAATAGAGGACCCAAATTAGTTCCCTGGGGTACCCCTGAAGATGGTGAAAAATTACTGGAAGTATGGCCTCTGTAGGAAACATAATGCTTTCTGCTAGTGAGATATGTTTCAAAAAAGTAAAGTAAAGGCGTAGAAAATCCAATAACATCAAGCTTATGGAGGAGAATTCCATGGTCTATACGGTCAAATGCTTTTGAGATGTCCGTGTATATGACATCCACCTGTTTATTCTTGTCAAGATTGCTTGATAAATATTGCGTCATGATTGCTAGGTTTGTGACAGTGGAACGTTTCGTAACAAAACCGTGCTGATCCGTAGATATTATGGATTTTATTTGAGGATAGATAGAGTGGTAAAGGCATGATTCAAAAACTTTGGCTAAATTATTTATAATGGCAATCGGTCTGTAATTTTCGATGGAACATCTGTCACCCTTCTTAAATACTGGGGCAAGCCTTGCAATCTTCCAGACTTTAGGGAATGTTGAGGTGTTGAGAGATAAATTGAAAAGACGACTTAATGGGCACGCCAGGACGCTAGCACAGTCTTTCAAAAAGAAGGCAGGTATGCTGTCATTGCCGATAGTAAAAGTACTTTTAAGCTTTTTTAGTTCGCGAAGAACTTCCGATTCTGAAATTGTATTTACAATAATCGGTAGATAATTCGAGTGTGGATCCAGAGGCGTTGATGGTGTCGATGAAGATTGAAGAAAAACAGATTGAAAATATTCTTGGAAGGCATCAACGATGGTCGACGGTTGATCCAGTATCTCCCCATTAATATTAGTAATTGATCCAGGAATGCCTGAGTCGCTCTTATTTGCACGTACGAATTTCCAGAATTGTTTAGGGTCAGTAGTAATTGAAGATTGCAGATTTGATAAGTATTTGTTAAACAGCAACCTAGAATTGTTTTTAACTTTTCTCCTTAACTCTCTGAACGCATTCAAATCATTACGCGATTTCGTCTCCCTGTACCGTGAATGGTAGTGATTCTTTAGTTTTATATCGCTAATATGGTCACGATTAAACCAGATAGGGTAACGATAGTTACTGTTCCTCTTTAGAGGCACGTACAAATCGAATAGGTTATATAAGATATCGTAAAAGGCACTACAAGCCTCATCTATATTACTGTAATTGTCAAGCAATGACCAATCAGCGCCCAAAATCGCATTGTATAGATTAACGAAATCAGCCCTTTTGAAATTGTAATTTCTGTTGTTGGTGTTACTAGGTAAAGTTGGATTAGTCGAGTACGTAAGGGAGAGTGAGAGTTGTAAACTTGGGTGGTCAGAATCTTCATTGACTAGAGGCATATCATCCCTAGTCACCAAGATATTGTGAAAGTCAGTCAGAATTAAATCTAGTAGCCTTCCTCTATTATTTACGATAGTGTTGATCTGCATGAGACCAACATAACTTAGAAAGTTAGACATCGCACTGCTTTTGTTGTCATTTAGAGAGTGCTTGTTAAAATGAGGAATATTAAAATCACCTAGAATTATTATTTTTTCTGTGTGATTAACGTTAGAATCTTCAAACAGAAGCAGAAACTCTTCGAGTGTTATGTACGATACATCGGGAGGAATATATATCACATAGATGATGAACTTCTGGTTTAGTAATTTGACAGAGCATCCGATAATATCTATTTGGGGATATGATTCATTAATAAGATCGACATTGAGGATGTAGCAAGAAATATTTGATCTAATCGCTATTATAACGCCACCCCCACGACTTTTGTTTACAATCTGAAACTTTCTGTCGGCACGGAATACCGTATAGGTGATGGGGAACAATTCACAATCATACACATCGCTTGAAAGCCAACTCTCAGTAATACAAATTATATCAAAATCACTGACACCAACACTGGATAAAAAATCAAAAGTTTTTGTTCTTAAACCGCGCACGTTTTGATAATAAATCGATAGTTCTCTGCTGGGCTTCGCTAGTTTAAAGATACTATGGTGGGAATCCCCTGCTTGTACTTTATCCTGAGATCTGTGGCTCCACCCTCCACACGGGCATCCAATTCAGCTTTAATCTTCTTATAATAATCAATCTGTCTTCGAGTGCGGTCCAATGAAACATTGACACGATTGTAAGATCGTGAGCCCCGTAGCTTAGAGGTATTCCTAATAACAGTGTGAACATCTTTCGTGCTATTCAACTTGACTTTTATGGGACGATGATGGTTTCCATTGTTGACATACTGACCAATACGCTGAACTTCTATATGTTCCAGATCAATGTTATTCGACGTAATATTTAACACCTCACGCACCACACCAAGATCGTGGTCACGCCTTCGAGCACTATCCTGCGAATCTCTTATATGTTTATAACCACAATAATTACAAGTTATCTGCTTTCTCTCTGGCTTATATTTGTTCTGTTTTACTGTATTTACAACTGCTACATTTTGTAAAACATTTGACTGTAACTTACTGATTTCAGATGCTCTGCAGTAATCTATTGCTTTGTTTAATGTTAAACTTGGTTCTCTTAGTAATCGTTCTTGGATCACGTTATCATTTACTCCCATGACAATTCTATCCCTTACCATTTCTTCTTGTTGGGTGTACTTGCGTATTACGTTTTTCTTGGGTGCACAATAATCTTCAAACTTCTTTTTAATTGTCGTTAGAGTGTTATCTTCATCTTCTGTGAAAGTAAATGAATTGTAGAACTCTAAATCATCATCACCAACAAAACTCAAAAACACTGCTACCTGTTTGGCTTCCGGAATTGTTAATAACTCTGTTACTGTGCTGAATATATCAAATTTTTGGTTAAATCTTCTCCAGTTCTCAGAAATATTCGCATCTAGCGACAAGGGCTCGGGAGGCCTAAACAAAGTTTCCATACTTTTGTATACTTTTGCTTCAACTAATCATACCCAATCGTAACCGTCTAACCTGACACCATGTATTATATTAGGTTGCATAGCAATCTAATGCCTTCTTGTAGGCTGGCATAAAATAAGAACAAAAATATAGTTTTCTATTGGTACTCGACGGAACTTCCAGAATATATTATATAAATATGTAGCACACATTGAATGAAACGACTGAATGTGTGTAGTATTAGAATAATTTAAGTAGAAAAGTATATGCAATAGCCAAATAAATGTCAAAAACAGTAGATTTTATATAATCCAACCGTATTGCATAATTTTATCAAGTGATTTTAAAAATGCTCACCGATTACCCAGCAGTTTATTATGCTTTGGATAGATGGCGCCACATAAGGATTAATATTTTGAGGTTAACAGAATCAGAAAAATCTCGTTATGTGACGGGCTTATATCGCACAGCGATATTGAGACAGTTGGCCTTGGAAATAGCTTTTCATTGTTAAATCGGAGACTCCAAACTTCACAATAAAAAAAATTTTCAAAAAACATTGATGTACACTCATTTTATAGCGTTTTTAAAAATAAACTTTTAAGTGGCCCACCCATTATATGCATTTGTATGCATATGTATATATTGCCTCTTTTTTTTTGTATAAACTGTTCAATAAACTATTGTTATTAGTATTTAGCTTCATTCTTCTTAATTAGCAAATTAAAAGGACGCTTTTCTAAATATATTTATGACAATAAAAATAATTAACCATCTTAATTTCATACTTCAGAATAACATACGCAAATAAAGGCAAATACGTTTACATTTCATACATGTAACATTCCAGCAAAATTTAATCCATGCAAATTATTCTATGCTAACAGGGAATAGTTCTCTTTTTCGTTAAAAGCGTAATTGCATTTTCTCTGTTGACGTAATTCGCTTAGCGAAACTTTTAATTTAACCAGGACGAACTGCCGCTTCTCGCACTCGACGTCTGATGTGAGCGCGGCCGTCCCTGCTTCTATCCTACGCCTGTAGATACAGCAATAGACAGAGAAAAGCGAGGATCCTGCGAGAGAGGATGAAAAGATCGAGCGAACATTCGAAAGCCTGCGAAGAAGAAGGAGAGAGGATCGCTCTCCGGTCTACTAGCAGTAAATAAGTGTGCTGCTTGCTCCAACAGCCACTTTTCAAACGACACCCTCTTCATGCGACATTAAAAGTTGAGGCCCTGTAAGGCGTTCGTTCGTTCGGTCGGACGATAGGCGTCGCATAGTCATCGAGCAAGAGCTACTCACGCTAGAATTGGCGTGTGAACGATAAAAATCATAGGACGAACGGCAGACAATTGCTTACGAAACGTTTACTTTGATTGACTTAATTCCGTGTGAAATGGAATGACGGGTGCCCTCTGAGAGACAGATAAAAATCGTCCTCGCATAGTGCTAAGTATTTTTCATTGTTAATCCTAGAATTAAAGAAGATCACTCTAAATCTACAATAAACTTATTTAGCTCCGGTTTTTCCATCTGCGATTAAAATAATCCGTTAAATAATAGTTGATTAAGATTAATCATTGAATAACTTTACAGTGTATTCTAGCTTTCTATTTCATTTGAAATTTATTAGTTGAACAAAATAAAAAATTAGTTAATTCAAATAAGAATGATGCTGCTCAACATATTCTATTTTCAATGTATTTGACATATTAAAAGTATTTCAGGTGAATAAATAACCTGTAAATTTAAATGTCTCCGTAGGTTTAAATCAACATGTTTTTATTTTAACCTTAGACATTCTAAAACTCCTTTGATTGAACTATCTTAAGGCCGATTTACATCAGACAAGCGAATGCTCATTCTATCCCCACTCTATTAAATTCTTTTAGTGTAATCAGACGTGGAGCATTCTTTCGTTGTTTTCTCTGCGTTCACAAAGATTCTATGGAATATTCTAAGAATGGCTCGCTTGATGTAAATGGTATGGAATATACATATACCCATCGATTCAACTATGGATTGGTCTCAAGAAAAGTGCCTATTTATGATAGAAGCCTACCGAAATTCCAGATGTCTGTGGGATCCGACGTTTGAACACTATAAAAATACAACTCGCAAACAAAATGCTGTTACATTATTTTTTCTGTATCTTATATCTTATTAGTGTTCTATAATTTTTGTTGCATTTCCTGCGAGTGACGCTGTACATTTGTCTTGAATTCTTTCGCATATTAGGTCACGCCTAGAATTAATCTTTTGTTTTACTGTTGGAATTACGTATAATTATTTCCTGCGGGATGTGGAATTTTCATCTAATTTATTTATACTTATTTTCCGCGAGTAATTAAGTGGGTTCCTTCATTTTTAATTAGATTTAAATTATTATTCGTGTGTGTGCGACTAATTATGCTATAGGTAACATTTAGAATGACCTTCTGTTTAATGTTTTATATTCCTTACGTCGCTGCATAATTATCTGTGATTATTTCTATTTAATTATTTCTTTGTTTGGTTCTTATTAATTAGTCCCTTAGCTTTTAAATATTTTGTATAGCAATTCACTTCCAACTTGCTAGATGTCGCCTTGTCACCTTCTACCGCAAGCTCGTGTTCTTCTCATTTAATTCGTTCAATATCAATCGAACCGTTTAGTTGATTTAAAAAAGCGATCCATTTACTTCAATCAGTGTCACTGTAATTAGGGTCTGTATTGTCTATTTACCGTATAATTCACACGATAAATCGTGGATGATTAAACAGTGATAAATAAAATTTTTGGTAGTTTATTAGTTTTCTGCTGCAAGGTGCAGGATTTTTCTTATTGTTTGAAGTAGACCCCTGGATCGGTAAGCCACTAAATTTCTTAATTTCTCTTTCTCATGACTAATGCCTTGTTTCGTATATTTCCCCTTTTAGCTTTTTATTTTATACCGTACTGTCGATTGCATTTATGTGCGAACACGTGTTGGAATTCCGGAAGTAACGCCGCCATCACGCTAGCCTATCTTCCGCAAACACGTGGGCGTTTAACTATATCTTGAAATATTTGAACCATCCGCCACCTTTGTGGGCAAATCTACCTCATTTGGACCTGGAATTAATATATTTCCATGGTGGATGCCTTATTGAAAACCGATGCCCCGCGTGGATCAAGTGCACTGTCAAGATATGTATATTTAATTATTCTTATTTGTAAACCTATTTATCTGTTTTGCTTTAATTAATTTCATTAGAATACGCTGCGCTTTTACCTGTAAATTCATTTTCATTAACGTTTTGAGTAGCTATCCAATTTAATTGTTAGTTAATTTTCGTCAGGACAGTAGCCTATTTTGTAGTTTTTAATTAATTTTTGGTACTCAGAAGTGTTATAGCTAATTAATTATTTGTTATAATGCTTGGCAGGAAATTGCAAATATACTAAAACGTAATGTTGAAGAAGTAAAAAAAAAAGGTGGACTCGCTTCTTGTATTTAACCGCCGAGAAAGGCAAAAAACAATGAGTGCGAAATCAGGAAGCGGTGCCGACTGCAGATATAATTCGAAATGGTTTGCATTTAAAAGTATGCACTTTTTGATGGATAAATATAAACCGAGCACTAACCTAAATGAAAACATGGTGAGTAGGTACTTATGTTTATTTATTATACCAATGGTAAGTAAATTTATAACAATTTCAGAAAAGGTGTTCATAGAAACTAGTTATGCAATTATGCAATATTGTTTTGCCATGGCAAAATATCAGTGAAATTAAAATAGTCTGAAAATTCTTGCCGTACATATTCACATTGTAAAGTATGTCTCCGTCAATTGTTGGGTAATGGGAGAAATGAGGATATACGGTCCCCATTTCTAGATTGGCCTGGAATAACGACGCCATCTTCAATTCTGTCCATCATGGCCGGTGGAGTATATAGCTTCCTAGAAGCTTTCCTTTTCATCAAATAATTATGTAGATTTACGCAGGCCATAATGATAAGAGATGCTTCATCTGGCTGGTTGTAGTAACATAGGTTTCCGCAATATACGAAAAACTGCTGAAAGTATGCCAAACGGATTTTCTACTATTCGTCATGCTCTTGACAAACGATAGTTGTAAATGCGTTTTTCGGATCCCTCGGCATGAGTACCAGGATACGGCTTCATGATGTGTCTTTGTAATAGGAATTTTGTCATTGTTATAAGTGTGGTTATAAGTGATTATTAAAGATGAGCAGTCAGGGTTACATTACCCTGTAATATTGCTTTTGGAGAAGTTGTATCTACTAATGCTTGGTAAGTACCAGTGATGGTAACCCTGACTCTTACTAGATCGGTAGAAAGGTCGACAATATTCGGTAGATTATAGAAAATATCCGTAGATTAAAGAATTTACAGCTTTTTTAGGAATATCTTCTTTTAGTTATTATTTACAACAATACAACAAGTAATACAACAAGTAACATACATTAAATGGAATATAAAATTTGATATAAGTAACATATACATTAAATAGAATATAGTTTTTTTTCAGTTGGAAAATCGAAACAACTTTTATTTCCAATGTATTGCTTAGCAAGAATTAACCCGTTGATTGTATCCGTACGTAGCTTATTTCTCTGTTTAGTTTTTAAATTATTGACCGTAGAAAAAATTCTTTGTCCGAAGAATGCGGCAAACAAAGTAAATTAAGAACAAATTTTGTAAGACAATTAAATTTACGTGTTCCATCGCCGAATGTCGTCGTTTCTACTTTTTGCTAAAATAATTCTACATTATCAGAAAAAGAGTTAATTTCGTTAGTATTTCTTAAAATGCGCCATTCATTGTCCAAAGTCTGATGGTCGGAATTGTATAAAAAAATCCGGGAAAATAAGTGCTATGTCGGTAATAGATTGAATTGATCCTGATTTTACAACTACTGGATCTAAAAACTGAAATTTTTCCAAAGCATTATTCTTTAACGGAAATCGTTTAATTATTTGATCACATCCGTCTACATAAAAATCCAAGCATCTTAGTCTAAAAAAGGATAATTGTTCTTTGGTAAGAGACGTGCTCGATATCGTTTGTATCACTTTCGCGCCAAAATACATATCCTCAATCTGCAGGTAATGTCTAGGATTTTTAAAATCTACGTCTTCCACTGAAATACCTTGAAGGTAATCCCTTTTTATGAAACAATCGAAAAACGTTTTTATAATAGTAAGTATGTTTTTATATAGACAATATATTCAGGGTGTTCAGATTGCATTTCCTTATTCAAGTTAGTAAAAAAGGGTAGAACAAATTCTAAAAATTGTAAAAATAACATTGTCTTTATGGACACGAATTTGCGAAATGTTTCACTCACGAAGTTTGTACAATATCTTTTGTACGAGAACTATAATAATAATACACATTGTTAAATACGTTATCGTTTATGACACACTACTAATCTCTTGATATTAATTAAAAAAAATTGAGTTGGCAGTATTGATTATTTGAAGTGACATTTAATTTAAAATTATCAAATTCAAAAAATTCCATACAAAATAAAAACCTCACCAACAACATGAATTCTGATAATGAAATGCAATGTACACCGCCTGAAATTCGCGAAGCTTCCAATATTGCAGTGGATAATTTATTACCCATAAAATCAAAAAACGTATACAAAAGACTTATACTAAATTCGTAACTTGGGCTAGATCTAAAAATATACAAAAATACTCCGAAAATTGTTTATTAGTTTATTTTCAAAATTTACAATCAAATAAATCACTATGATCTAAATATGCAAAACTCATAGTGTATTTAAAACAGATAACAAAGCAACGTCAGCCTTAAAAATCAGCAGTACTAACCGAAGAACAAATTACTAAATTTATTATTGAAGCACCAAATTCTTTGTTCCTACTAATGAAGGTAAAGTCATTTCCGTATATTTGAATTCCATACAACTCTATATTTATGTATTTATAGGCTGTATTAATATTGGGTATTTCTGGAGCGTGTCGACGTGAAGAACTTTGCAAAATGTCATTGCGAGACATAGAATTTAAATCGAATTTAATTATCGTAACAATTCCAGAAACTAAAACAGGTAACAGCCGTACATTTGCAATCATTAAGCTCGAATGGATTGCATTAATTCGGCAATATGCAAATTTAAGACCGGACAGTCAGCAGCAATTCTTTTTAACATATCGCAATGGCAAGTGTGTTTGTTCACCTGTTGGTCTTAATACAATTCGCAAAATTCCAATGCGAATAGGTGAGTACCTTCAGCTTAATAGCGCAAGTAACTTCACAGGTCACTGTTTCCGAAGGAGTTCAGCGACATTGTTGGCAAACCAAGGAGCTGACTTGCTTTCAATTAAAAGGCATGGTGGATGGAAATCATCTACGGTTGCAGAAGGATATATCGAAAATTCTCTGCATAGTAGAATTCAATTGACTAAAACAATGACCCCGTTAGAGATATCGACTCCGCCTGCAACTTGTTCGACATCTGAAATACAAGATATATGTAATAATACAATCAACGTTACTCTACCTTCGCAATCAAGATCAATTCAAACAAACCAGTTAATCCCTGGGGTATCAATCTCTGGTTGTCAAAATTGCCCAATCAAAATTTTTAATAATTGTTCCGTTTCAATTTCTGAAAAGAATGAATAATGGTAATTTATATAATATTTGTTGCTGTTCTGACATTGAATTACATACATTCCAAATATAACAATTTCTAATTCATTTCCTTTTATTTTCATAGAAAAACAACGAACTGGGTAACATATTATTAAGGTTAGGGATTTATGATTTTAAAATGTCACTAAATTAATCAAGTTCTAGGAAATACCAACTTTACTTTTACGCACTCGTGTTTAAAGTGACTTTTTACGCACGCAAATCGAATCGTGAAATGACAGGTTTGCTCTATGGGCAATTTTTGAATCATGGCATACTGCGGCAACGACCTTGGTCAAGTGATCCATAGTAGTAAATGATAAATTATGTTCGGCGATGAAAGCAGATAGACGCATTTCTCCTATAGGATAAAAAAATTAAAAATAAAGTTATGTTTAAATAAAGTAATTACCCTTTTTAACTTCTTCCTCTAATATAGAAGAAGCAGCAGTTGCAAACGCTTCTAATGTGGGTTGTTTCGAAATCGCTTTTAGTTTTGTTTGATGAGTAGCTGAATTATTATGCTTCATGAGAGCATCCTTTCCACTAATTATATTTATATTTTTGTCGCATGAACTGCGTTTTGCGTACAGAAACCCCGTTTCACTTTTTTTTTAACCAGCCTTTAAACGCATCTATCGTTTCCCACTCTTTTTTATAAGTTTGTTTGTATTTCCTTTTTTTAATAACGCCGGAGCTACTACCTTCATTGCTACTATCACTCACTCATTTTTGTTAGTTAATTAATAAGAAAGCACGACTAGATTTCTACATTCAATCTACTAAAATAAAATGAGGGAATAGGAAGATGTACGTATATATAGTGTTTGCTCGGTGATTTCCCTATATAAATGTATTTAGGTGAATACCCTTATTTTGAAGTGAATTCCATAAATAACATCGAATAGGAAGTTAAACATCGGTGAATACCCTTATATTGAAGTGAATTTAATGAATGACAATTGCTATCTATCTATTTTTATTTCCTTTTCTTTCTTTATTATCAGTTTTACGTAAATAAATTCTTTCTTAGAGTAAGACAAGGAAAATGAGAAACAGCTTTTCGTTAAAAATACTAATATTAGTAAAAATAGTAACACCCAAAGTAACTGCCTATCTGTTTATAGGTAGCTAACATCCGTCAGATTGGTTATTCTAATTTATTTATTTGTTGTGCAGATTAGCCATTTAAGAATTAAAATATTTCGGTAGAATTCCATAGCACTTCGATAGATCGGTAGATTATACCTAAATTTAGTAGATCTACTGAAAAATCGGTAGGGTTACCATCACTGGTAAGTACTTTTATCTCTATACTTACCAAGTAATAGTAAATACATTTTTTCCAGCAATATTGCAGGACAATGTACCCCTGACTGCCCATTTGTCTAAATGCAGAACATTAGTTTAAGTTTTCTTTAGATAAAACACGAGCCCAAGTTCGTAACGCCTAAATGAACAAGGAAAATGGAAATACTTCCTAGAATTATGTGTTGATGAATGTCCAATAATGAAATTAATTATGGTGTGTGTAATTTGTATCTCACGAAATCACAAAGCGTTCTTGTGAAACTGACGGCGTCTGTTGAGGGAGATAATTCTGGCCCACTTTTCTAACCCCACAGTTCTAACCAATATGCTATAGAAGATGAAATAAACCTTAAGAATTGGTTTGCCATTAATAAATATTGTTGTTATAGAATTGTCATATGTGACAATAAAAAACCAGTGAAAGAGAAGAATCAAAAATTTGACATAATACTTTGTATTACATTAAATACTTTAATTATCTAAGTGAAGTATACCTTGTTAAATTATAAATTTTGAATGCCACATCAAATGAAATAAAGATAAGAGTGGATTGCATGTTTAGATGTAATATATTCGGAACAGTTGTTAACTTTGTTTAACCAGAATTTAATGGTGAAGAATTACAGCACAGATTCTTCTAATATAACAACATGTTTCCATAAAATATTATACATTTTGAAAATACGAAATAGAGAGCAAACATTTGTCCAGCTAATAGACAATTTCACACAATACGTAAACATTTTAGATGTATTCAGTATATTCTCAAGAAATACAAAAGAAAGGGTAGACCCTGGAAAGCATCAGTATTTATATAAGTGAAAATGATTAATAAAGTGCAAAATCAAATCAATCACAAGAAAAAAGTGCATAAATAACTGATTACGTAAAAACTGTTATATTAATTTCTTTGTGGACATTTCTAAAAAATAAAGTCTTATGTTTAAATCCTTGTTTGTTTCTTTTTATAACAATATTTTTATTTAGTTCAGAAATACGCCACCTCTTTGCTAATAATTATACAAAAAATGAAGTGTGGCCACCACACTACTTTCTTATACGTATCAGCGTTTCAAATTATAGAATTTTCAGATTTTTTTTATACAAAAATTATTCAAAATCCTATTCTCGGTACTTCTGTTCTCTTAATAAAGTTCTATGGAATGCATACTTTGTAAGATATTCAAAAAAAAAGTGCTACTCGCTAAAAGTAAAAGTGATACTTTCGGTCCAAATTTTGAAATTTCATATATACAAAAAAAAATGAAAATCCAGCTCTAAATACTTTTGTACTCTTGACAAATATTAATAAAATGCATAATTTACGACAAATATGCAAAAAAAACCGTTATTCGATAAGAATAAAAGTGTTACTTCCGGTCCGAATTTTGAAATGTTTTTTATACAAAAAGTATTGAAAATTAAGTTCTAAATTTATACTCGTAACGTACCTGTCTAAAAAGCATAACTTGCGAAATATTCGCAAAAATAAGAGTAAAAGACCTGTTTCCGGTAGGAATTTCGAAAAAACTTTTTTTTAAAATTCTTCTCAAAAAATTTAATTTTGAGTACATTTAAATTCTTTATAAATTTGTTTAAACTTAGTAATTGACGAAATATTGGCAAAATTCAATTTTTTGACTGAAGTAAACTACTACTTCCGGTCTACCGATTTTACTGAAAAACTAATCAGATCTCAAGAGGAAGATTATACTTGTAAATACAAAATGTGGAATTGATATCTACAACGGTTTGACCGCTATCGTGGTTACAGAGAGAGAGAGAGAGAGAGAGAGAGAGACATTTTTTAAAATCACTTTTTCGGTATCAGGGGACTTCAAAACGTGGACTTCTGCAAAAATCTCGAGGTCGAAAATTTTCGTTATCACAATACTTCCTTATAGGTACTACGTATAAGAAAGTAAAAAGACATTTGCAAAAATATATCTTATTTAGTTTTTGTGCTACCTACATTCCTTAAATAAGATCTTTGATATTCATAGACTGCACTTGCAATCTCATACCCATTTTATTTTATTCTGCGTCTCAAGCTATCAAATATTATTATTTTAAACCTATGAGTATTAACTGGGATGTCAGAAATCGGATTATCTCTATTATCCTATTAATTTACATAACATAATTAATAATTATAATTAATTAATCTCACGCAATTATCTATAGATACACCAATATATTACCATGTCATCGGAGAGCAATTATGCGCCAGTGGTAAACATTGTATCCATACATATCTTCTCCGTTCATATCAAGCTTAACAAGCGATTCTGGTCACTCAAGATATGCACTTGCTCTAGATGCCACACAGTATCGAAATGTTTTGCCGATGACATGTCATCGTTCCCTGCTGCTTATTACATACTCTCACAGTTATTAGGCAATGTGTTGTTTTCTGTAGCGTGAATTACATTCACAAGAACAAAAAATTAATTAAAGAAGATGTTTGACATATATTGAAAATATTAAATTGAGTTAATTAAATAATTATTAATTGACAAAAATATGTTAGGTGTTCTAACAAAATAATAATAATAATATAAGTTTATTAGCAATTGCTCAATCATTTTACATTATTTTACATAAATATATGTTGTGTATGTACATAAAACAATTTGAACTTACTAATATACTTACATGACATATATTACACAATGTCACCATTTTTCTATTAATCCTGTAAAAGAACCCTTTATAAATTAATAATAACACGATGTAATGGCCCCACGACTGGTAGCCATATTGTAATAGAACCGTAATAATGCCCTTTATATTTAATAATTTTTAAAATAAAATAAAATAATTGAATCGTTTTAGCTGACTAGCTCATTTATTTTTCCAGGTCGATCCAAGTTAAGAGATGTCAAGAATAAAAAGTCTTAGGGCATTATTTGGCACAATTCAATAAAACACAATTGCATCAATTTAAATAATATTTGCATTTGAAACCAAGAGTTCTTTCATATTTTAATACCATTAAAACATTCACAAAATAACATCAATTTTAATAAGAACAAATACATTAATAAAATAACATCATAGCGTCATCAATACTGAAATATTCAATTTGATTTATTAATACTGTCAATTCTACGAAATAGTATATATTAGATATTAACTACGTAGGCTTTAATAAATAAACAACTTACGCTTTATATTTATTACATATATACAGGCTGTCCGAGAAAATGTGGGAAATCCCCTGGATGCAGATAGAACTTGAACAAATAAGATGACAAGTTCCTATAAAAAAAATTCCTACAGGCCCCTCCTACGGAGATATGCATCCCTGAAGGACGCCGCTGGATATCGGTTTTATTGAATTTTTTTTAAAGTAATTAATATTATTTATATTAATTTACTTTCTCCTACCTTTTTTATTTCATAATCATTTATCTTAATTTTAACATTATTTACATCTAATCTATTTCATTTATAACAGCTACAATTATGTACTTTGAGTTACCAACATTAGCACATAATTTATTATTACAAAGCCACATGTATAAAGGCGTTACATTTTCATTAATTTCTGTAACCATTTCATCTAAATTGTCTTCACGTACATATATCATGGCGTTATACGCGAACATACAAATATTCCGATTATTCACCTTTATAATAAATCATTTACATACATATTAAATAGTAATGGGCCCAGGACCATTCCTTGAGGAACACCAAAGTTTATTTTTACTGCAACTGATGTACAAGCATTATATTTTACTTTTTGAAGACTATCTGTCGAATATGAGTTTAGCAGTTTCCAACCTTATCCTTAATTCCTAAAACCTAGGGCTTACTAATAAATAAGTCCCTATCAATTGTCTCAATAGCTAATCACGTATCATCACAAATGTCCATAATAGCAGCTTAGCAGTTGCACAAGCATGATTCTTGTACCATCCAGAAACATGACCAACATACACGCTCGCAAGCGCATTTGATCGTAACGGGTGTCTATAATTGACGCATTTTAATTTAGAAATTTCTATAATATTGCAACATGGAAACATCCTTCATTTATTCTACCGCCAGGGTCGCCCCTAAATATTCAATTTACAAAATATCATCACTTTATAACCAAATTATCATGCTTATATTTGCAACTATAACAAAATAATGACATTAATTACCGGTAATATCGCATTCATATTATGTTAATTTGATTAGTTTATGTCGATAATTTCCAAATTGACAGTTTAAAAAAAACTTTAAACTGCGCTTATGGGAATCTATTTGACAATTAATCTGAATTGAATTTCAGGGGTGGAAATTGCAAAACGTAAAAATCGCTAATATACAAACGGAGGACTTAATTACAGACCCATTAAATAAGATAGGTACAGTTTATTTGTTGTAATGTACATTACCATTGTATATAATATTCTATGCAAGTTGTCCTTTATAACAATGAATACTAACCCGCTCAAAAATAAAATGTTTATTAATGTTACAAGTTTGACATACATGTATGTAAATAAAAAATAAATAAAAATTTTAGATTGGATTGTATTTTATTACCTACATACCTAATTACTATATACTATCTCACTTGTCCCAGAATAAGAAGGAGTGATTCATATATCCCTCCAAAATCAAGAACAGATAACTTAAAATGTAGTGAACAATTAGATATAATATCTAAACAGTCAAGATGGTAGTAATTTGTCAACAATTTTATTATATTTTCTGATAAATATAAAAAAAATTATATTAATAGTAAATGGCCCGCAAACGTTGTTCTTCCCTTTTCAGTAGGTGGCGCGATGAGTTTGATTTGGTCTCTGTGTAAGAAAGTTTGGACAGAAGAGGTTGTTAGTGTTACTGCCGGATAGGACTCATTTCTGTTTATAAATATAAAATTTACCACCTCTTGTATAAGAACAACGATTATATTGATAATGATCTGTTATCAGAGAGAGAGACAGCTATATTTTGAAACACAAATGTAGTCTGTGACAGGAGTTAATTTTATAAGTATGTTATTAAATATTATGAGATTAGAACGTTGTTTGTACAGGGTGAGTCATTAGTAGCCGCTTCTTTGCTTGCTCTTTCGTGTTTTAAATAAAATAAAAAACAATTAGTGGAAGATTCATGGTTGCTTGGGGCGCCTGTTCTAAAAATACTTTAAGCTCTGACGCACTTCCAGTTTCAACGGAAATGCACGAAATTATTTTTTTTTAAATGACTCACTCTATATATTTTTGGACTTTCTAGTACTGCTTTAGATTGTCTATTTAACTGTTTTTTGGTTTTTAATATTGAACCATTAGGTTTTGAGTTATTAATTTTTTTTGGAAATATTTGACCAAAACACGTGTTCAGAAAAAAATCATTTTCACCTTGTTTTTAAAAGTTAAAACCTTAACTTTATTGGTACTTGTAGCCAAGAAAATTCTGCATCATTTGGTATAAGTTGCACTCGACAATACCTCAAAAAACTTTGTTTTTTCAAACCCAAATTTCTGAAATTCGCACATATCAAAAACTTATTTTTTTTTAAATGGAACACCCAGTATTTCATTGTGGCAATTTGTTCCCTTTCTTGTTTGTCTTTCGTTTTTTGTTAACAGTATCATATACCTAATTTTTGTAATTTCTGAGATAATCACTATAGGAGCAATTAGAGGTCAAATAAAGAACTACGAGCGCAGTTCTATGCACCCAAATATTCGTCCAATAATGGCTGAAATGCGGCCGACTGGCTGAGTCAACTATTAAAGAAAGTCGGTTAACATTTATGTCAAACTTATAAAAGCATCGCTACTAGTTCTCATCCAGATGAATAATTTTTATGAATAGTTAATAGATATGATTGACGTTTTGGGTGAATCTGAAAGAAACTCTTTGCTGGCATCCAGACCTTATGCAAAGTGATCCCTGGTAAAAGTCAACCTAAGCCAGAAACCTTAGAAAGTATAAAGGAACGGTTTGTGTGAACAGAATGTATTGAATATGAAAAAAGATTGGAAAAAGCAATAACTGGTCAGGATAAAACGTTTATGGTACTTGCGAGTGTAGTCGATCACACCCATACTAGTACTACGAAAATTAGTCATCAATTCCATGTAAGTCAATTTGAGAATCCAGAATAATTAGGAAATATGTAATTTATCTGTAGTATATTCATACACAGGGTTAGATTAAAGACATTTTCAGAATCGCTAAAATTTTTGTCAATGGGCAGCAGATAAATTATCCTAGCTTTTTATCAATTTTTTGTTGTTTACCGACGAAGCCACCTTCTATTAAAGTTGGTCATTGAATGTGTTGGGAGAAATAGTGGGTAGTTATGTAATTGGACCTTATTTCTTTGATGAGAATGTTAATTATTATTAGTGGGCGGCACCTTCAAATATGTCAGTAAACATAATTTTTATTTTATTTCGTTGTTAACCAACAGTGTAAAAAATGAAATATTACAACTGGACATTGTCGGAATTAGAAAATTGAAATGCCATGCTCTTCATTCTGTAAAATTATTACTTTTGGGATAGTTGGATTTAGCATTGACTTTGTTTGATAATTAACTAAGGTTGTCGGGCCCCATTCCTGCCTTCCATTGGTTGAATGAATATTTTTTTGCATAGAACAACAGCGCTCGTAGTTCTTTAATTGACCACTAATTGCTCCTATAGTGATTATCTCAGAAATTACAAAAGATAGGTATAGGACACTGGTAACAAAAATGAAAGACAATAAAAAAGGAACGAAATGCCTCAATAAAAAACTGGGTTTTCCATTAAAAAAAGTTTTGGGTATGTGAAAATTTCAGGAAGTAGGTTTGAAAAAACAAAATTTTTTGAGGTTTTATCGAGTGCAACGTATACCAAATGATGCAGAATTTCTTGTCTGCAAGCACCACCAAAGTTAATGATTTTACTTTTAAAAGCAATGTGAAAATGTTTTTTTCTGAACACTTGTTTTGGTCAAATACTTTCAAAAAAAATTAATATCTCAAAAACTATTGGTTCAATTTTGAAAAAGACAGACCAATTGAACAGACAATTTACAGCAGTACTAGAAAATCCAAAAATATATAGGGTGGAGTCGTTTAAAAAAAATAAATTCCGTGCATTTCCGGTTAAACCGGAAGTGCGCCAGAGTTGAAAGTATTTTTACAATATGCGACACTAGCAACCATGAATCTTCCACTAATTGTTTCTTATTTTATTTAATACACAAAGGAGCTATCTAAGAAGAACCTACTAATATTCACCCTGTATAGTCCTTGAATTGAATTAAAGTTGTATAAATTAACAACAATAATGACAACAATAAATTATAAAAGATTTTGAAATTATCCACCAAATAAGGAGTGAGTAAACAGATGATTCTTTGGACGTAAACTACTAGAAAAAAAATCGCAAAAATGAATGAGGAATTCCTTCATTCAAGAAGCTACGGGTATTATTGCGGAGAGAAAGATGTGTATAAAAATGGGTTTCCAAACGCAGGTGGAGATTGTTATTAGTTCAATTAGTTATGTGAACATCTGATATAAAGTAATAAATATAAATTCACTCATAAATATAAATAAATACGTTTAAGAGTATTTTAATCAATCAGTGTATCAGTGTATCACTCTCATGGCATGGTTCTGAATTTTTTTAATCTGCTGTACCTACCTTATTTTGATTTAAATTGAAAAGCAAGGTGGAACAGAATCCTAAATGAGGTGCTATTAGCGATTTGTACAGTAGCAACTTTATTTTTATAGGCAAACCTCTAGAAATTCTACGTAAGAAGTAAACTTTTTTTAACATTCTATTCATCACGCATTGCGCATGTGATTTAAAATTTAAATTCTCATCGATTATAGTCCCAAGATATTTCATTTATCTTACCTTATCCAGTTCATAATCATGTACCTTAATTTTAACATGACTAACATCTAATCTACTTAATTTATAATTGCTACCTACACTCATGTACTTTGATTTACTAGCATTAATACATAATTTATTATTACAACGCCACTTGAATAACGATGATAAACCTTCATTAATTTCAATAACCATTTGATCTAAATTGTCTCCACATACATATATCTTGGTGTCATCTGCGAACATACAAATATTGCAATGTTTCACATTCATAATTAAGTAATTCACGTACATATTAAATAGTAGTGGACCCAGTACCGTTCCTTGAGGAACACCAAAGTTAATTTTTATTGCATCTGATGTACAGCCATTATACTTTACTTTTTGTAGTCTATTTGTCATATATGATTGTAACCAACGTCCAACATTGTCCTTAATTCCTAAACCCTCTAGTTTACTAATTAATAAGTCCCTATCAATAGTCTCGCTCAAATTTATAAATACTGCCACTACAAAACACCCGTCATCTATTGTTGTTAGCCACTTATCACTAGAGACTGGAAAATATGCACTAAAAAGTTTGCCAAATATGCATGCAATCTGCACTTAAAAAATGCCTAAATATGCACTTACAATATGCAATATGCACTTATGATGTGCATTTATTTATTATGTTTTAGGAAATTAAAATTCATTTGTCGTATTTATAAATTGTATATTTATTTATTACAATAAATTGTCGTATTTACAAATTATATATTTATTTATTACAATAAATAACCATATATTTCTTTAAATTTTCCATAGTTAAATTATGTCTACGATCTGTAAGTATATGTTTATATTGGGAAAATGTTCTTTCAACATCGCAAGATGTGATCGGTGCATTCTTAAAACTAGGTATTAATGAGGAGCTTATATTAATGTCTTCATTAAAATTGCCATTAATTACATTATTTATAGATTTTAATGTAACAAAACCTCCATTTTTGCTTAGAATTTCGGCTAATTTTTCTTTAATTCTTTTTCCTGTCAATCCGTTGACTTTTCCAATTTTCTCTTCAATATCATTTACAATGCCAACACCATCATTTAAAAAAGATAAATTTCTATCTTCTAATCTAGTAATTGCCTGCTCAATTATCGCAAAATTAGATTTAATATATGATAGCTGATTTTGTATTGTCGAATTATTGAAAATTACGTTACACTTTTCTATGGCAAGACTGGTTGCTGAATCAAATTGAGTTACAACATTTTTGATGGCTTCGTAATTATCGGCAAGAAACACAGCACATTTAAGCTAAGATAGGTTCTGGTGGCAATGGAATGTCGGGAAGCATTTCGTTATATAATTGCACTCGTAAGAGCGCTTTTAAAAATGCTTTTTTGATATTACTAATTAAATTATTTACATCTGGAAACTCTAATCTAACTTTTTCAGCAACCCTATTTAAACCATGAGCCAAACAAGTACAATGGATTAAATTGGAAAAAAAAAATTTCAGACTTTCAGCTGATTTTAACATATACGAAGCGGCGTCAGTTACCATTAACAGAAATTTTTCAAAAGGTACTTTGTCGGGTAAAAAGAAATTCGCTAAGGACTCATTAATAAACCTGGCTATGGTAACATGATTTGTTTTGTCTAAATTACCTACATTAATTAAATGTCTTTTAGATTGAGTTGAACCATTTAAGGTTCCAATAATCAAATTAGCAACCTGACGGCCCTTCGTGTCGGTAGTTTCATCAACAGAGAGCCAAAGATTTTGGTTTTTCAACTCCTTTCTCTTACCATCGGTAACATCTTCATAAATTTCGTTGATGTATTTCTTGCGTAGAGCTGAGGAACTGGGTACATAAATGGGTTTATATCATCGACTTTGCAATAAGTTTTCAGGAATTCTTGAAATATCGGATTGTCCAATTTATGTAAAGGAATATTACAACCCACAAAAAGATTACACAAATCTTTGGAAAATGCTTCTTGTGGATTCTTGGAATTATTGAGAAAACTTTCCTCCAAAAGTTGCTGCCGCGGTTTATTAAAATTTTCAGAAACCCTGTTCTGATGAAATGTTGTGTTCAAATGTTGCACTACTTGAAATTTCTTCTGGCAGGTAATCTGTGTAACAAATATATATTTTTAACATTCAGTTATAATAATTAACTGTTATTAGTTATTATGCATATTTGTGATAAGTTATCACAAATGTGCATAATAACAGTTTCACGAGAATTATTCTTTCTAAAACCCCATTGATTAGAAACTATGATATTGTTTTTGTCACAGTAGTCATCTAGTTGATTTTTTACACAAATCTTGAGTACTTATTTACTAATATTAATTGATATACTTGTAGATCAACATTCACAAGTTTTCTTACAATGGTTATAATTGGTCATGGAGTTGCCAATGATTTTCATTGTAATTTTACACAAACACTTTTTAGAGTATATTATCCCCTTGCTTCCCAAATAAAATACACGTCATCTAAGTCCCTTTCTTCAATTTCAATCTTTAATCGAGGTTGCAGTAAATTTAGAACAAGTTCCACTGGAACTTCGTAAGCCAAAAATAATTATATTATGTCTCTTTGATAGAATTTCCAATTCTAATATTGAAACCAATTTATAATTAGACTGCTTGAATAATATCAATGCCAGAGACAAATTCCAACTCGTAAAACAACAAAATTATAACACTTCCCGACTCAATTCCTGGCACACCTATAATAAACGGTCCTAATGACACGGTTAAACGATTTTCTTTTACGATCATAACATGAAATTTCCCGCATTTGTACCGAATGTACCGAAATACCTTCCCACCCCGGAATAAAAACTTTATACGGCTTTTTTTTATGAGGAATTACCGCCCTTCACTCTATATCCTCCACCCCTCGGCTCTTTGCGCTCCTCTCAAATTGCTGTACTTACCCTTATATACGCTTTCATATAATATTCGGCCTCTTTGCCGAAGTAAAACCGGAAGTCGATGTTATATAAGTAACGTCTTAAACTAACATCTCGGCACGCGGTTGCCAAGGTTACATCTCTTCTAGATCGATTTTTGTTCGCCCCCTGTCCTGCTGCAGAGAGAGAGAATGTGAGAGAGGAGAGAGAGAGGAAGGGATGCTGAATACAGCAGAACAGGGAGTGTTTGATAGCCCGGGTAACCCAGGTGACTGCCGAATCAGTCCCGACTGTATATACATACAGGACTCGCGAATTCCCATCGCCGAACGAGTAGAAGAACAATTTTCAATACTACGCCGATGGTTCATATTTCCTTTATTACTTTTAGTTTTGCAAAGAAAACGTTTGCAACACGCCCTTTGTTACATTTATGATCCGTTGGGAGATGTATTTATTACAATACTTTGCGTAATTACGTGGAGAGGAGTTTAAGTGAAATAAAAAGATGTTTTGCGGTAGTTTAGTTCTACAACCTGGAAGACACTATAAATATAAAATATTAGACTGGGAGACAATTTTAATTTTTTTTTTAATAACTGTTATAAAAATGGGTGTACAGTTCTTACAGTCTTTAACTCAAGCCATAACCAAAAACCAAATCTTTCCACCACGTCTAGTTTTAGAGCTAATAATCATACTCCGCTAGTAGATAAACAATAATATTGTATTTAGAAATTTTGTTATACAGAAATTATAAAATTAAATAGATAAGTACAAAAACATTAACACAACAAATACTTGAATGTTTAATTAGTATCGACAATACAAAAACACTTAACTACACACAAAGGAAGATTGCTTTTATATCAAAGTTTTGCATAAATAGAGTAGTTGTTATTATATAGTGCATTTCAAAAGTCTGGAACTATTAAAATAAAATTCCAACAAACAGTTTTTGATAAAAACGCTCGGACTGATCAATTTTGGTTTTAAAAAACATATCAACTAAATTTTTCGATCGTCTTTTGTTTTTGATTTGAGACGTCATCGATTTTTTTTTTAAATTGCAACCCATATTTTTTTCGATGGATTTGGATAGAGCTTGAAATTCTAAATACAGAAATATGTACAAGCATGACCCAGACCTTGATAGTTTCTGTAATAAGGGACCTTAAAACCTGAAAGAGGAAAAAATTGAGTAAGCTTTGAAATTTTTAATTACTATGCGAACTGTCACTTTTGACGCATTACTCTATTACCAAAATGGTACGATACTTAAGTGAAAAGCAAAGACTAGAAATTTTAATGATGAAGGGATAGGGAGACAGATGTAGAACTCAAGATGAAGTTTGCGAGCTCTTTAACAATAAGTATCCAGAACTGGAACCAATTACAAGAACAGCCGTATCCAAGATTTTAAGATAATTTAAAGAATTCGGGCATGTAAGGGATCTCCCTAGATGTGGTCGACCAAAAATTTCCGAAGATGTTCAGGTAGATGTTCTACTGGACCTGCAAGAAAATCCCCATAAAGCCACACAAGAGGTGGCTGCAAATTATGAAATCAGTAAATCTTCGGTGTGGAGGACATTGAAAAAGTATAAATGGCATCCCTACAAGGCAGTTTTAGTGCATGAACTTAATGAAGACGATCCGAATCGTCGTACGGATTCTGCGAGGATATGATAACTCGATGCACAACCCATCCCGAATTTGTCAGTCGAGTGTTATTTTCGGACGAAGCCACGTTTTGTCTTAATGGAGCAGTATATCGGCAGAACTGCCGATACTGGGCTCCCCAAAATCGTCATTGGATGAGAGAGGTCCACACGCAGTTTCCACAAAAAGTTAATGTTTGGGCGGGAATTGTTAGAGATCGAATTTTGGGACTATTTTTCATAGAAGGGACGTTGACGAGTGCTAAATACTTAGATTTTTTGAGGGATGACCTGACACCCGCTCTTGCGATGCTTTATTCCATTGAGGAAGATCCAGACTTGCCAAATAATAACTTGTGGTATCAACAAGATGGAGCGCCTCCACATTTTTCGTTAGATGTGCGAAATTATTTAAATCAAGTTTTTCCCAATGGTTGGATTGGTAGAAGGGGGCCAATTGAGTGGCCTGCACGGTCCCCCGATCTTACCCCACTCGATTTATTTTTATGGGGCTACGTGAAAAGCAAGGTTTACTTCAATCGGCCAGTTACAGTTGACGATTTAAAGAACAGAATTAGGGCCGAAATTAGAGCAATTCGTCCAGAAACCCTCCGGAATGTTCTACAAGATTTCGAATATCGCATGGGATATTGCCAAGAAGTAAATGGGAATCAGTTTGAACATCTCATTTAGTTTATTTATGATAATTACATTGCTAACTTATCCGTTTCTGCAGTAAAAGAAAAAAAAATTGTAAAAAATTAATTTATTTATTTATTTATTTATTTATATATTTTTTATAGTTGAGGCGATCGAAGAATTTAATTGATACAAAATGATGTGTTTTTTAAAACTAAAGTTGACCTGTCCGAGAGTTTTTCTTAAAAGCTGTTTGTTAGAATTTTATTTCAATAGTTCCAGACTTTTGAAACGCACAGTATTCTCCCTTTTATTTTGAGACACCAGCAAAAATCTCCCATGATGACGGGATCCCACCTAATTTGATATCATTTATCTATTTCTGCAACCTCTTGATGGATCCTTTCCTCCTGTTCATCACTCGTCTTTCCTAAATTAGCAGGAAAAAACCCAAATGTGAATGAAAAAATGACCTTTGAGCGACATTCGGCATCCTAAATTTTTATAGTTTTCTAGCAAATTAGCAACGATATCTTGATAGTTTTCACTCTTGTGATTTTCCAGAAAATATTTGCAAACATTTTTAAAAGAAGTCCATGCTGCCAGCTCTAAATCATTCATGGCACGTTCAACATTTTCAACTTTGAACAGCTTCCTCACTTGTGGACCAAGAAATTCCCCTCGTGAACTTTCGCATCACACAGCTTAGGAAACTTATTCCTTAAGTATTTAAAACAGTTGCGTTCTTTTTTCTAGTGCTTTGACAAACTGTTTAATCAATCCTGATTTAGTGTGTGCAATCACGAAATTAGATTGAACTAACGGCCCAAATTTTATAATAAATTTTCCAGAAACAGAGCTGGTTCTTTTATTTGGTAATGATGCTGAACTGCTCAGCTATCCCACAGGCACAAAAAATAATAATATTTGGTAAACCCTCCTTGCAGTCCAAGTAATAAGGAAATAGGTCCATTCTTTAAATCGAGATCCCAAAATTTGTGATTTTTCTTTGCTTAAACCCAAATCCCGTATCAAATCATTCAGATCTGATTGAGTAATGAGATGTAGTTCGTCAGAAGGAACAAACGTCAGATCACTTGAAAATGACACATTAAAAACATCGTTTATATTTTCCTCGTCCGTGCAATTTGCATAAGAATTTGAATGCATCTTAGTTGAAAGGTCACAATCAGTTCCTTTCAACGGTTTGCTTACAGATGTAATGTCTGGGTACATTACTTTGTGCTTATTTCTATTTGAACACCCTCAACAAAGCAAGGCAAGGTGCTATCCGCTAGTAATAATATGAAAGAGATTCAAATAAAAAAAAAAGTTCATTAACATAGGAAATAAATACAAAATTAATTGTCAGATGAAGAAATAAATAAATGTCAAAATGTCACAAAAAACAAATATAGTTTCATTGGTATTATCAGACGCTATTCCAAAGAAGATCCTAGATTTGTCAACTTATTCCCTTGATATCTCATAGGTTCCCATATCAGTTGTGGCAAACTAAAACCATACATTATCTCTAAAAAAATTTTTAAATTAAAGTCACCCAAAACGATTGTTTTATAGCTTAAAGTGCATCAAAAATATATAAACCACCACAAGAAAAATATTTGAATCAACCAGTTCATCATCAGCTGCAAAATTCCGTCTAGGTATATAACTAATAAGTTCATGTAATCTGTACAAATTTATGGCTTTGCTTTATTCTCTGTCCAAACTTACTATAATAAACGTCTATTATGTGATTTATCTATATCTGTTGGTAGAATAGGTTCAATCAACTTTATCTTGTCAATCCGTATATTTACAAAATATCAATTAGGAGACTGTAATTTTAAACGCACGCCTAGATATATAGATACATAAATAAATAAATAAATAAGGTTGTTCCATTATTTTTCCGACTGCAGAATCTTCGGAAGAACAAACGACTTATTCGTAGTATTCATCTATACCCTTTGTTAGCTTGAGAGTTCAGTTCTGGCAAGTAACTGAATACTTTCTCTGACTAATTTTGCAAGCTGTATACTATGCACGGTATGTGAGAAATTACAACCTATGATTGGTCCATTGCAATTTCTTCAACAAGTTCTGATTGAAGATTCTATTAATTAACCAGCTCTCGCCGCATTGCTACCGTCGTAGGGGGTCGCCAGAATTTTTTTACTTAAAAAGGGGTCGCGTATTTGGAAAGATTGAAGAACACTGATATAGGAAATAAATAAAAAATTAATTGTCAATGTTAAAACGTCACAAAAAACAAATGTAGTTTTATTGGTAATTTATCAGCCGCTATTCCAAAGACGATCCTAGGTTTGCCATTTTATCCCCTTGATAAACAAGTGTGTGAAGTTAGCCCCCCTTTTTTCGAATATCGGAATTCTGACGGTTATTCCAGGTGTTCTAGGTTTGTTTTAAATTGTTCCAAAGTATTTTAAAAAAAAAGTCAAAATTGGCCGAGATAATTGAAAAAAACGACTTTGTCATCCAAGCTCCCTTTTTTGGAAAATTGAAATTCTGAAGGTTGTTCCAGGTTGTTCTAGTTGTGCTGAAAATTGTTCCAAAGAATCTCGGGAAAAATCAAAATTGGCCGAGATAATCGGAAAAAACAAGTTTTTGCCAGCCCCCCTTTTCTTGAAAATTGTAATTCTGACTATTGTTCTAGGTTGCTCTAGGTTTGTTCTAAATTGTTCCAAATTATTTCATAGAAAAAATCAAAATCAGACGAGAAAATGGTGAAAAACGAAAGCCAAAAGTATGAAGTCAGACCCATTTTTCCAAAAATTAAAATTTTGACTGTTGTTCTAGGTTTGTTTTAAACATTGTTCGAATACGTCAGAACCGTACCTCTTATATACAGTGTGACCAGTGAAGTCTGCATCATATGGGATTTTTTTTTATTAATAGATTTATTCTAAATTTGAGTTTGGCTTCAATTCCTGCTTCGATCAAGATGAAAATTAACCAAAAAAATAATAGTCACGTGATTCGCATTATCTGTCAAATTTAATTTTTTTTCCAAAAAAAATTCAAAAGTGGGGTTATTTCTCAAAATATCGAAAAAAGTTATTAGAAAAAGTTTTTCTAAAAACAATTTTTATATTTTTTGCCAATTTTTTTGTAAATTGCACCACTGTTGCGAAATAAGACAAGGCAACCTACATAAAACTTCTTAGTTTTAACAATGCTTTATTCCAGACACATTTTCTTTAAGGCAGCGCCATATTCAATGTGTGTTTTTCTACAAAATCCAAATAGGGCTATTAAAATTTGGTCACATGTAATGCAAAGTTTATTTGTTTTTGACCCTGTATAAGGTAACTTCATAAAATAACTATCTTTAAAATGTAGTTTGTATCTAAAAGTAATACACATTAATATTAAGAAAATAGTTTAATTGAAAAGTCAAATTTTCTAATAAAATAATCATAATACATTATAAAAATGAAACGCATTTAAAATTCCACCTTTTCAATTAATAACAATATGTATTTTTGGTATTTGAATATTAAATTAAACATAATTTGAAAAACCTAAAAATTAAAATTACATTTCTGTGTGCCTCCCATTGCGTTCAATACAAACAATTGTTCTTCTTGATACATCTTTAATGGAGTTTCTGATACTAAGGGACCTTATTTCTAAAATACAGTTTCGAATCACAGTTTCCAAATGATCAACATTACGGAAAGGTTTTTCTTTGTAAACTTTTTGTTTTAGATAACCCCACAAGAAAAAATCAAGTGGGGTTAAATCCGGAGACCTAGCCGGCCAGTATTGCTCCATATTACGCCCAATTACTTTGCCCCTAAATATTTCCAAGAGGCGTTCTTGAACCCGTCTTGTAGTATGGATGGGAGCACCATCACACTGGTACCACAAATTATGCCTTATTTCAATAGGCATATTGTCCAAAACTTTAATGACCTCGGTGTTAAGGAAACGTAGGTATTCTTCAGAATTTAAATTGCCTCTAAAAAAATAAGGCCCAACAACTTGATCGTTTAAAATACCGCACCACACATTAGTTTTAAAGGAATACTGGTCCTTGCATTCTATTATAAAATTTGGATTTTCTTGAGCCCACCATCTACAATTTTGAGAGCTAACAACTCCGTTTGAAGTGAAAGGGGCCTCGTCGGTCCATAAAACGTGAAACGGAAAGGACACATTTTCTTCTTTTTCCCCCTGGTACCAAAAAGAGAATCCCAAACGTATGTCAAAATCTTGTTCCTTAAGAGTATTTTTAAATTTAGGTTTATACGGCTTAAATTTATTTTTGTGCAAAATATTCCTTACACTCTCTCTTTGAACGTCAGTTCTGCGAGAAACATGTCTAATACTAGTTTGACCATTGTTCCACAATATCTAGGCAAACATTTAATTGGACTTCATCACTATGTTTTATAGGATTGTGAGGTTTTTTAAATGAACTTTCCACCGATCCAGTTGATTTAAATTTCACCATAATCCTACTCACAGTAGATTGTTGCACATTTTTGCCTGGAAGCCTTTCATTAAAAATGTTGGCCGATACACGATGACTTGTGTTTTCACCACATATTAATACAATTTCAATTCTTTCCTGTACAGTTAACATTTTTTTATTTAATACGCAATATTAATTAAAAGCCTCTATGACAAACAGAAAGTGATTTGACTGTCATTAATAAATCAAGGACTTGTTGATCTTTTTTATCATTTGTTTTGCGGCCAACTTGTGTTTGGTGCATCATCGTAAGGTACAAAACTAGTTAATTTTTTGGAAACTGAACTTAAATAATAAAAGACTATTTTTACTTTTTATAACATAGCTCCATAACAAATTTTAATAAAGGGGTTTTAAATTAAATCATTGAAACTAGTTAAACTTACGTAAAGTTAAACGAAAATTTATTTTCCACTTAATGCAGTAATGTGTACTTGTCTGTATTAATATTAATGTGTATTACTTTTAGACACAAACTACATTTTCAAAAATAGTTATTTTATGAAGTTACCTTATACAGGGTCAAAAACAAATAAACTTTGCATCACATGTGACCAAATTTTAATAGCCCTATTTGGATTTTGTAGAAAAACACACATTGAATATGGCGCTGCCTTAAAGAAAATGTGTCTGGAATAAAGCATTGTTAAAACTAAGAAGTTTTATGTAGGTTGCGTTGTCTTATTTCGCAACAGTGGTGCAATTTACAAAAAATTGGCAAAAAATCTAAATTATCTTATGCAGCTGAAATTTTGCATATGGGCTAAAAATTGTTTTTAGAAAAACTTTTTCTAATAACCTTTTTCGATATTTTGAGAAATAACCCCACTTTTGAATTTCTTTTGGAAAAAAAATTTAAATTTGACAGATAATGCGAATCACGTGACTATTATTTTTTTGGTTAATTTTCATCTTGATCGAAGCAGAAATTGATGCCAAACTCAAATTTAGAATAAATCTATTATTAAAAAAAATCCCATATGATGCGGACTTCACTGGTCACACTGTATATCAAAAGATATTGCAAAAAGACAAATCCAAAAGTGTGAAGTTAGCCCCCCTTTTTTCGAAAATCGAAAATCTGACGGTTGTTCTAGGTTGTTCTAAGTTTGTTTTAAATTGTTCCAAAGTATTTCAAAGAAAGAATCATAATTGGTCGAGATAATATAAAAAAAACGATTTTCTCACGGCCCCCCTTTTTGCGAAAATTGAAATTCTGAGGGTTGTTTCTGGTTGTTCTAGACTTGTTCTAAACATTATTCTAATACGTCAAAACCGTATCTCTTGTATATCAAACGATATTGCAAAAAAACTGTATCCATACGTGTGAAGTTAGCCCCCCTTTTTTCGAAAGTCTAAATTCTGACGGTTGTTCCAGGTTGCTCTAAGTTTGTTCTCATTTGCTAAAGTATTAATTAATAATAGTTAATAAAGTATTTCAAAAAATAAATCATAATTGGCCGAAAAACTGGCAAAAACAATTTGTCGCAAACGCCTCTTTTTTCGAAAATAGAAATTCTGACGGTTGTTCTAAGCTGTTCTAGGTTTGTTTTAAATTGTATATCAGTTGTCGCAAAACCATACATTATCTCTAAGAAAATTTGTAAATTATATTCACCCGAATCAGTTGTTTTATAACGTAAAATATATCAAAAAACGATAAACCACCACAAGAAAAATACTTGAATCAACCAGTTCATCGTCAGCTGCAAAATTCCGTCTAGGTATATAACTAATAAGTTCGTGTAATCTGTACAAATTTATGGCTTTGCTTTATTCTCTGTCCAAACTTAATATAATAAACGTCTATTATGTGATTTATCTATATCTGTTGGTAGAATAGGTTCAATCAACTTTATCTTGTCAATCCGTATATTTACAAAATATCAATTAGGAGCCAGTAATCTTAAACGCACGCCTTCCGCAAATAGATAGATATATAGATACATAAATAAATAAATAACTAGCGCTGTTCCATTATTTTCCCGACTGCAGAATCTTCCGAAGAACGGGGGCAACACCTATAAGAGCGGACGAATTCCTTGTCCGGGGGTTTCTCCGTCAGTAATCAATTCCAGAAGCCGGCGATTCTCAAAAAAAGCGATTAAAAGCAGGCGCTCTTCACGCCAGAAGTTCATGTCCGTCCTAAAAAGGAGGAAGAGGCATCCTGGCTGGTCGACTCTGTCGGACAAAGGGCGTGGTCGGGACACGATGTGGGCGTCACACTGTCTCGCAGCAGCTGGTTACCCCGGCAACAGTCTCAACCACCCGTGCAGATATTGATCTGGCACTGGAATCCCCCTACTTCTTGCTCTCCGTAGCGACCGAACACTGTACGCACGAGAGATGCTGATACTGAGAAAACACATAGGTATATACACTGCCGGCGAACTTGGAATTTCTAGGAGCAGTAGCGTGCGTCGAAAAAAGAGCGTCAGGGTGATAATTGGACGAATATTCTTTCAAGAATGCCGGCACACTAGGCACGTTCGATTTGTTTTTATGTTTACTGATGAACGTTGACGTTCAATCAGGTGGAGAGAAATTTTTGGTCTGGGAAAATGACCCATGGCTCCCAGGTATCTGTCCGTCGGATCTTTTGGCTTACGCCATTGATTTTCATCCATATGAATTAAATCAACACTTCTGGCACAAAAATCATTACTTACAAAATAGAATTCAGTATTTAAAAATAAAGATCTTATGATGCTTTATAACGATATTTATAATATACAGGCTGGTTGGTTTTTCATTGTCCAGCCTATATCAGCTTTATTATCAAAAATTCAAAAAAATGTTAGAGGAAAATGTTTTTTATCTCGAAATGGTCTATCATATTGCATCATTAGTAATCTTTCATAGCCTACTGATTTTTAGCAGCGATAATCAACTTTAATATCTTAAATGGAACACCCTGTATATTTTCTATAAAAATGAATCCTCATTAAATTCTGTTTATTATGATACGTCACAAGTTGGCATATGTGTAGCAATTGTCTACGGAAACGAAATAATAAGAAAAAGTATGGAAAACTAAAATTTGCTATTTCTATTATAAATAAAAAAAATTAAATACTAAATAGTAAGTAATGTGTCTTATAGTAATTGTTGAAATTGTCCACCATTACATTCTAAACATTTGTCGGCTCGCGTAATTATGTTCCTCCTGGCGTTTTGCAGCATTGCAGGTGTAATTAGCAAGCAAGCCGTGGTAATTTTATTCTTCAGTTCCTGAAGATTTTGAGGAGTATTATAAACTTGGTTTTTCAAAAAACCCCATACAAAAAAATCAAGAATTGATAAATCAGGCGACCTGGCAGGACACAAAATTGGTCCTCCGTTGCCGATCCAGTTTTGACCAAATTCATTTTGTAGATAATTTGTTACTGCAGCTCCATTATGAGGTGGGGCGCCGTCATGTTGGAACCATAAGTTTCGTCTTAAAGCTAATGGGAGATTGTCTATGTAGTCTTGAAATTCATTTTGTAAAAATAATAAATATCGGTTCTGAGTCAATGTTCCATCGTAAAAATATGGCCCCAAAATTTCATTGCCGACTATCCCTACCCATACATTAATTGAAAATCGCACCTGCGCACGAGCTTCAACAATTACGCGAGGGTTTACATCGTCCCAGTAATGTGTATTCTTTTTATTAAAAATTCCATTTCTATGAAAATTAGATTTGTCTGTCCAAATGATATTATTTAAATAATGTCTTCCCACATTCACGAGCCATTCACAAAATATTATTCTGTTGTTGGGATCATTAGCATGTAGTGTTTGGACTAAATTTAATTTAAAAGGCTTTAGTTTGTGCAATTTTAAAACATTCATAATTTCGTGTATTGGAGTATTCAAATCAAACGCTGCTTGTCTTGTAGAAGTTCTTGGATTTGCTCTAAAGTAAGCTAAAATAACAACTTCATTACCGTGGTTGTTTCCTCGTCCATTTTGAATATTATTTATACGCCTTGAAAAGGTGCCAGTTAACCGCAGAGAATTTTCTAAATTTTGAAAAGTATTTACGTGAGGTTGTGTTCTGTCAGGATATAAATTTTGATACAAGATAGCAGCCTGACGTTTATTGTTGTTTGATCTGTGAAAACAGCACAGCATATCAACTTTTTCACTGTTTGTGAAGCCCATGTTCATTTTTCTTATACAAAGCACTAACGTTTTCTTAGTTAAATAAGAACCGCAATTCCTTTGTCACTTCTAACTGACTTATGTCAAATATTAACAGGTATAAACAACAGAATATCACAGTCGACTACTATAATTTCAAAATAACAAAACACTTATACTTTGTTATATCACTATATTAATCCAAATGTGTGACCGCGGTTTCGACCAACATTGCCATTAACGAAGACACACAAAATGTATGCTAAAAATTTGGTGTTAGGCGGTAATTATAAAGTAGGGGGGATACAAGGAATAATATATAATACATTGTAATAACTATTAGTTAATTATAGGGAAAACCAGAAAATAGAAATTTGACTACAGTAAAATGGTAAAATGAAATAACCTAAGTACAACAGGTAAACAGAGGTGTTATATCAAATCAGTCTGATCGTTAAGCAATATAATATCTGAATTGCGGGAGGATTTGAATATTTCTAGGGCGTCTAGGAGGTAATTTCTTACCCTTCTCGGCGAAATGTAAGATTTTTACGAAACGAACTATAATTTCGTTTTTCCCAGTATTAGACATAATTTAAAGGCAGCCCCCTACTTGTTATACATCGTTATAAAGAGAAATGTATTTAGAATCATATCCCGTAAAAATATACAGGGTGTTCCATTTAAGAAATTAAAGTTGATTATCGCTGCTAAAAATCAGTAGGCTATGAAAGATTTCTAATGATGCAATATGATAGACCATTTTTTGAATTTTTGATAATGAAGCTGATATAGGCTGAACAATGAAAAACCAACCACCCTGTATACTAAAGCCATGTGTATAAGGAGAGATATATCAATATTTATAAAATCTAATTTTATAGTAAACTCAAAAGTATGCAACTTAAGTTACACAAATTACTATAGCATAATTCAATCTTAGAAAAGATATTTGAATGTCTAAGAAATTATAAAAAAAATTCAGAAGTTAATAAATTCCCAAGAAGTAAGGGAAATTGAATAATAACAACATTTCAACAATATTAGAAAAACATTTTTTTTAATAGACAACTTAATATACAAGTCAAATTTTAAAGAAAAATCAACTTAACCATTACTGGGCAAGGAAAGAAGAAACAAATGAGATTAAATAATTTTTTACACAAGTAAGAGACGCCGAAAAGGACGCTTTTATAAATTAAGTTAAAATCCTGTTATTAAAGAAGTTTACTAAATACCTGTGAGAGTATACCAATTTATTAGGATTTCTACGATAATAATATAACAAAATAGTGAAAGGGTGTACAATTAGAAAGTTTCATCGATTAAAATGTATTCCCATATCTACAAGTAAAGAATTCAAACTAAGTATTTTTGAATCAAAGTGTTAACTTAATTATTACCCGAATAAAGAAGAATTACAACGTAATGCTCGAGGGATAAGCAGCTCAGTTTTTGAAATTACACACCAAGACACAGTATCCAGGACGAAGAAGATCACAATAATATAGGAAGATTCCAGATACACAATTTGGAGATATTTGTCCACTACAACAACCCAATAAAAGTATCAGACTCGAGTTAAGTACTTAAATATTTATTAAAATTGAATCACAAAATTCTATCTGTAATATATATTTATTTAGGTACTATAACAAAAATATAACACAGCTTAGTTTCAATACAAAATATAAGTATTTCTTATCCTTAGTATGTAAATTATTATATAAAAAATTAACAAAAAAAATTATATGAATTCACAAAATTCGATATTTGTATAAGGTTATTTCTAATAAAGATATTTTCAATTATTGAATGTATTTCTTAAGTTATTAAAACACGTAATTCTTGAAAGTAGTTCATACGTAAAATAATAGATGTCGCACGGACGAAATACAATTCAGAATATGATATGTGCGGCAAATACACTATGACTTTGAAGCGACACGGTCAACCTTTTTTGATCTCTCTGTAAATCAATTTTAGAATTGCTCACTAAATTTTGCACCAAAACCATGTAAGGCGTTATTACTTTAAAAGTGACCATTGCTGTGATATTGTACATTTTTTTTATATAACTTTGCCAACTTTATGTTCTTTTATTATTTATTATTAATACGGTATTTTTGTACTGAAGGAATGTCAAAGAAATTATCTATAGCCCAGAGAGTATACCAGCAGCGTTACCCTGAGAAAAGATGTCCCAAAACAGATGCCTTTAGAAAAGTAATGGACGCTTTCATTATTACTGGTACTATTGCCAATTCAAAACTAAGGAAACCTAAATATGTTGTTAATGATGAAAATCAGTTAAAAATTCTTACGGCAACAATAGATAATTCACACGTTAGTACACGTGAAAGAAGTCGTTTGCTGGATATTAGCCAAAGCATCGTTGCATGACCTTAACCCTTTCGGCCCTAATGGTGGCAAATGCCACCATCAAATTCAAGGCCTACGTACCTGTAAACTGTTTTATTTAGTTCGACATTCATGGACTAGGTGGCATCACTTATACATGTAGTTTCGATTTCTGTGCCCAGAAGTTTTATTTCATAAGTGTTCTCTATGGTTTATACAGATATTCAAGATGGATGCTGACATAAGTGATTCTTGTGCTGGCAAGTGTTACAAAATCAGTAAATATTATTGCAATCATTGCTCTGTTTATAAATGTATTTTAGCAGATAGTATCATAAGGTTGCCAAAGTTCCTTAGTTTACAATATTTGATCAAAATTTATTATTGCCATTGATTTATTGAACCCTAAAAAAGTGTGTACGCAAATGCCACACCCAGGCTTCAATGCCTGTTCTTGATATGATGTTTCTTTCAGATTTGGAAATACCGACGATTAGATTTTACGGTAATTCAAAGCAGATCCCACTGAACAAAACTTTGACTACAATATCCCAACTAGATGAATCAGACATTGAAAATTTTGACAATGATTGTTCATTTGAAGATGATGATTATAACCCAGAAAATAGTGATGAAATCGAGACGGAGTCTGCATCTGAAGTTGAAAGTGATGAAGAAAATATACCTCCAAATATTTATTGCAAAGAAAGAAAAAGTGACAATAAAAAAAGACTTGCTGCAAGCTGGAAAAGAACAGAATTTATACCACCACTATTGACTTGTTTTCAGCAATCTGACAGCTCTATAACTGATGATGAGCCGGAATCACCTTATGTTATATTTTCTAAATATTTCCCTCGTCTTATTTTTTCCGAATTAGCTGAGAAAACAAACATGTATTCATTGTCAACTAATGGCAAGTCAGTAAATACAAATGAATACGAAATTAGAAAACTGGTAGCTTTGCATCTCATAATGGGCGTACTAAATTACCCTAGACTAAGACTCTATTGGAAATCATCTACTCAAATTGCTCTTGTTAGAGACATTGGGATTACAAGAAACCGGTTTGAAAGTTTGAGAAATAATTTACATATTACTGATGGAAATGATCCACATCAGGTGCAACAACACGATCGACTATGGAAAGTCCGTCCACTTATTCAAGCATTTGAATCCAGATGTGAAGAACTGGCCCTAGAAGAGAACCTATGTATCGATGAATCCATGATCCCTTTCAAGGGACAACTCAATATAAAGCAATACATCAGAGGAAAGCCCACACCCTGGGACATAAAAGTATTCATGCTATGCGGTGAGTCAGGCATAATATACCGCTCTTTGGTTTACCAAGGCTCCACCACACTCACTGAAGAAGCTAAAACTAGCAGTCCCAGCATTACATGTTCTCTAGTTCTTCATTTAGCCGCTAGAATTCCTGAAAATTCAGGTCATAAACTTTTTTTTGATAACTATTTCAATTCTATATCTCTTTTAGAAGAATTGTACAAAAAAGGGATATATGCAGCTGGAACAATACGTGCCAACAGACTTGAAAAATGTCCCATAAAAACCGAAAAACAAATGAAAATAATGGGTCGAGGGTCCTGTGATTACGTAGTGTCCGACAACAATATAGTAATTGTGAGGTGGTTTGATAATAAACCAGTGACTTTGGCTTCGAATTTTATCGCTGTTAGCCCAAGAGATGAAGCAAAAAGGTGGGACAAGAAAGAAAAAAAAATACGTACAGATAGAGCGTCCGGCAATCGTTAGAATGTACAATGCATCTATGGGAGGTGTAGATAAGTGTGACTTTTTGCTTTCTTTATACAGAACTTTCATTAGATCGAAAAAGTGGACACTCAGAGTTATGTTTCATTATTTCAATCTTGCTGTATGTAACTCATGGCTGGAATATAGAAAACAGGCTAATGCAATAGGTTTGCCGAAGGAAAAGACAAAAGATTTGCTAGAATTTACGCTAGATGTTGCTGAAGCACTGGCTTTTGCAGGAATCCCCACTACCCAAACCCCAAAAAGAGGTAGGCCTTCAAGAGAAAATTCTCCGCTTTTGCTACCTAAGAAGCTTCATGTTGCGAAAGCACGAGTTTCAGACATCAGATATGACAATTGTGGACACTGGCCAGTGCCAACAGAAGGTCACGAGCAAAGATGTAAATTAGAAAACTGTAGTGGCAGGTCAAGAACAGCTTGTGAAAAATGTAATATTTATTTATGTCTTAGTAAACAAAGAAACTGCTTTAAAAAATACCACATAAACCAATAAATTATATTGATTCAAATTGCACGTCCTGTTTTCGTCCTAGACCTAATGGTGGCATTTGCTACCAAGTTCTAATTTTTTTTATAGCGAAGCTATATGTATAAAATGTCGTTTATATGTTCTTAACAACATATTGCTATGATATTAGTACAATTGTTATAGGATTGCCCCGATATAGCTCAGAAAACAAAATTCTCTCTCTCTCAGGTTCCCTCGGCGAGACTGTACAATGTTCACGTCAGGAATCGTGATCTTAGGAAACAGTATAAAAAAACCACAAATTACTTGAAGACAAAAAAATGAAATAAATAATTAATTATCTTTTCTAAAATCTTTAATAAAAGTGAAAAACAGATCAGATATAATTTATTTATTACAAAAAAACAATAAAAAAAAAACTTTCATTAACAAATTCTCAAGAAAAAACCCTACCCACTAATTGACCAGATAGGATAAAAAAAACTTGTACTGACAAACGCGACAAAATTTACCTAAATAATTACTGAAAATAAATCACAAAGTCCATACAAAATAATAATTACTTACTTAAAATAAATAAATTAATTACCTATAATTAAAATACATCAAATTATAGCAAACTGATACAGTAAAGAAAATTATCTACTTTAATAGCTTCTCAATAAATATAAAAATATTTTCAAACACGTGCAGGAAAACAAAATGACGGATATGAGTCTACTTTTATAATATTAAAATTTTCTCTTATTATAATAAAGAATGCATTCTCTTTCTTAAAAGTAAATACTTAACTTGTATAACAGCAATAAAACTAATTCACAAACTTGATTAAATCTCGTCTCCTTATAAGCAAATTTTTATAACAATTTTTATTTTAATATTCAACCAAAAATATCTCTAATTCAAGAAGTGAACTTCGCGGGAGATCAAGATTTAATGTCCTTCAATATTAACCACAGGACAAGTGAAAGTCACGCATCCCTACCACGTCTCAATAAAATTCCGCATATCTATACTATATTATAAATATCAAGTTGAAGAGCGTAAATAATCTTTCAGGCATCTTTTCTTTTAAATTCAAATAACAAAATAAATATTAATATACACAGATTACCAAAAGACTACTATACCTCCCAAATTCTTAAACAGAAACCAAAATACAGTGTGTACCAAAACATTTGCCCCACAGAAAAATAAATTTGAAGTAAATCAATTTATTTAATTTTACTTATCCATGATATATAAAAAACCATAGCAATATGTAAGTAGTAGCAACCACCAAAAAAATTTTTCATTAGCTTTTAAAAATTCAGGGCTGAAGGGTTAAAATTAAATAGCGATCATCCGTAATAAATACATTTAAATATTGAGTTAGGCACCCATCATTTTAAAGGTAAATAAGTGTTCTGCCAATGGGCAATAACTAAAATGAAAGCCCAGGCAATTCTTTTTGATAATATGTTATTTACGGCTGAAGCTGATTTCTGTAGTAACGAAACAGTTAACAACAGAAGTTTTCATTATTATTCCAATAAAAAAATCTTAGTTCACTAATAAATAGATCCTTAGCATAGGTCAAACATAGATGTATCATGGGGAGACATTCTTGATGATGAATATTAACAGAAAAGCTTATGAGTAATTCCTATCAAGCAATTTAATGGAATTATTGAAATATGTTCCGCTAAATTTATGAAGAGATGTAGATGCAACAAGATGGCGAATTCCGACATTATATGCGATACGAAATATTTTAAATGAAGTGTTTCCAGGGAAGTGGTTAGTTCGTAACTATTGCTATTGACTAGCCTGCTGGGTCTTCGGACATCACAAAATTAGTTTCTTTTTATAGGGATCGCAAAAAGAGCAATTCTTTAATGGTAGTATTAATGGACAAGCCTATGGGCAATTTCTCTCTGACAGTTTAGTGGAATTACTGGAAAATGTTTCGCTAAATTTACAACAATGCATTGTCTAAAATAAATATATCATTCTCGCAAATATCCTTAGAATAATTACAAAATAAAGCCGATATCTAATAAAACATACTCTCTGAAGTTAATGGGATAAGCATCCTAAAGAGATTTTTTCTAATAAATCAATATTATCCTGCTATAAATCATAAATAGATCCAAAATTTGATATTGTAACGTTTTCGGGTTCGCAATAAACTCGTGCAATTTATTTATTTAAAACAGTCTGTATATTCATACACTTAAAATTAATTACAATATAAAAATGTAAAACTAATGTATCACACTTAAACTACTACGATTTAAATTAACACAGATATTTATTTCTATTACTAATATTTATGTAACACTACCGTATTTATATCACTTCTATTTATATGACACGGTAATATTTATGTCTACTCTTCGACTACCGCTTAAGGAACTATTTATTTATTTCTTATATTTATTTTACTGTTCCGCACGAGACTACTTAAGGAACTTCTTATTCCGGAATTAATCATCCATCGGTGGAAGCATTCGCGTAAACTCGATTTCCCTCTCGATGTTTGTAGAACATTCGATAGACATTCTGTCTCTTCTCAGTACCGCAAACGGATGGTTTATTGCTTTTTATTGCTTTACGACTGTTTACCAGTCGCGCCCAGATGATTTACAACCTCTTTTGTCGTCGCCCGGATGTCTACTGGTTTCGTTACAATATACTTGCTTGCATATTTCTGATGGGTTTTCCTTTTATAAGCCAGTTTAATAAACACGAACACTTATATTTTAAAAAATTGAATAGAGTCTTTCTTTATTTGGTGTTAAAATCACTACAGTTGACCAGGCATACACATCGCAGATCTTAGGACACGACAAAACAGCTAATAGATGCAAGTAAAAAATGAGATATAAAATTACAATGAGTCCAAACAGATTAGAACGTCGTCAGGTGATGAATATTACAATAAAAAATATCTACAAGTGCCAACGATTATATATCTTAACTAAATGAAGAGGGGGGGAATTAACGACTTTAAGAAAAGGGGAAAAACATTGAATAACTTATAAATTTAATATATAACAAGATGATAGTTATAAGAATATTAACTAAAGTGAAATAGTATATTACATACTAAGGTTGAGAAGATGCCTATTATTGCCCGAGTAGCGAGATTAAATCCGAGGCGCGCAGCGCCGAGGAATTTAAGCCACAAGGGCAATAATAATAATAATCTTCTCAACCGTAGTATGTATACTATTTTTTGTACTAGTAGTCTAATTGGATCATGAAACCTTAATAATTATGAATAAATTTAGTCATATATGTAAGAATGCCCTTGTAATAAAACTTCATATAAAGAAATAAGAAGGCTCTATTTTGATGTTGACAAATAAGTTTTGACATAAATACTAAAGCCAAGTATTTATTAGATTATTTTTCATTCCATTTATAATGTCTGAAGAGTTTAGATGTACACCACCTGAAATGCGCGAGATTGTAGAACAGGCAGTTAAGAACTTGCCTCCGCATAAATCGAAACACTTATACATGAAAACATATACAGAATTTAAAAAATGGAGTAAATCCAAAAACACAGTAGTAACTTTTGAAAACGTACTTCTGGCTTATTTTCAAGAACATTCAAAAAATAAAAAAGCCTCGACTGGGCGCATCATTTAATGTTGAAAGCTACACTTGACCTAAAAGAGGATATTAACATATCAAAATATTTTAAATTAGTTGCCTTTTTAAAAAGAAAAAATGAAAATTATAAGCTCAAAAAATCATTAGTATTTACTCAAGAGGAAATTATAAAATTCCTTACTGAGGCATCCGAAGCATGTTACATTGCAATTAAGGTAGTATGTCTATATAATAATACTTTGAAATTATTTACAATTTATAACCCTGTAGACTGCTCTTATAATTGGTGTTGCTGGTGCATGCCGAAGTGATGAGCTGTGTAATTTCGTAATTTCTGATATCATCATGAAAGATGATTTAGTTATTATTCACATCCGCAATAGCAAAAATGGTTCGTCTCGAAAGTTTGTAATAATGGAGCCACTTTGGATCAAAATAATTAAAAACTATTTAAAAATTAGACCAATTCCAGAAATAGCAAAATTCTTTATCAGTGTACGTAATGGTAAATGTACTAGGCAAAACATTGGATAGGTATAGCACAATAGGACAGATGCAAAAAAAAATTGCCCTTCCGTAGAACCTCGGCTACACTTTTAGCTGTCAATGGAGGTAATATCCTTCAGTTAAAACAACATAGTGGTTGGAAATCTTATAGTGTAGCTGAAGGTTATATCGAAGATTCCCTAATGAATAAAAAAAATATAGCACGTATGTTACAAGGTCTACCTACATCTAGTTACGCAATAAATACAGGAATTTTCGATATGAATCAAATTCCATCAGCATCAGCAGTAGAATCAGGATCTATTTCGACTGAAGATATCCTAAATACTTATGGAATTAACTCAATTAATAATACTGTCATTAATGTGCCTACAGATCTGCACAATCCTGGTTTTTTAAATAGAATAGAACCATCAATAAATTTGACATGCCATAATTGCACTATCAATTTTTATAACTAAATTAACTAATTCTTTATATCTGTAATAGTTACGTGCTCTATTGTTTCCATATTATACTATCATACATATTTTGCTATTGTCAACCTAAAATACAGTTATTTATTTTACCTTAGAGGTCGAGCACTTATAAGTTTTAGATTTTAGGTATGATTTATGGTATAAATCGACGATGATATGCCGATATACGAATGTGAAACTGGCCAAAAATTACAATGAATTTTGACAGTTGGCAACTTGACATACTACTGCGATTGCATGGTTGCGGCATTCGCTTTATTTGTTGTCATTATTCACCTAGGTCAATAATATGCTCATTATTTACCTGTTATTAGTTCAGGTGGAAAAATGACATTTCATAGCGGTTTATTACGTATAAATATGCTATGATTTTTTACTACCGGTACAAAAAAAGATTTTACTGGTATTATGACTATGGTAAATCTTAAATATCATTCCCTTAGCAGGAAATTAAACAACTTATAAATATATAATATAAATATAAATATAGGTTATAACCTAAAGATGGTGAAATATTAACTTCTGGTTGGTCTTTTAAGATAAAGTGTAATTTGTTTAATTTATTTATTTCTAAGCTCTCTAACAAATTTATTTTTTTACCCTTATCCTGCATGTGTAGTATGTCAAACTTATTATTAAATTTGTGTTTGTATTCAAGCCAGTGGTTTGCGTATGTGATTTCTCTTTTTTGTTTTTTATAACTTCTTTCGTGTTTCTTTTATGCATGTGAAAAAGAATTTACCAATTTGTTCAATATAAGCTTTTCCACAATCGCAATATAACGTATAAACTCCAGATTTTAGATTCCTGTCAGTTTTATCTTTATTATTTTTAATATGATTCAGTAGCGTGTTGTTTGTTCTAAATGAAATTAGTATGTCTGTCGTTGTTTGTAAATATTTTTTGGTTTTTGTGGTAGGTATACCACATATACGTTAAAGAGGCGAATTTTGTTGAATAAGTTTGAGGAACTATAGAATAGATCATGGAAATGATTTTTTTGTATAAAGGGGATTATTAATTAAATCTTTTAAATAACCGCTGTTCTGGGCTATGGTGTAAATTCTATCTAATTCTATATCAAAATTATCCTCCTTCATAAAAACATGAATTAACTTATGTAACATTGATTGGAAAGCAGGAAGTGTATGACTAACCGGGTGAAAAGAGTTAGAATGTATTAGTAATATATGTGTGGGTGAATTTATGATAAATAGCGAATTCGTGTCTAGGTAATTAATAATTTTATTGTATTCTAATTCTATGGTGAATTCAATATTAGGATGCACAGAATTAATATAATTATGTCGTAAATTTAATTGTCCCAGTATACACAATTTTTAAATGACGGTTGTTTACTAATAATATCTTCAAGGTTGTCCATGAATATTACGAATAATAAAGGACTTAGTGGGTTTCCCATAGCTAACCCTCCAGTTTGTTTATAATAGGTCCCCTTAAATATAAAGCAAATTTTAAGAAGATCTAACATTTCCAATTTAATTTGTTAATAGATGGTTTGAATTGTGTGTTACCTATCTTCCATTGTATCAGTGTTCAATTTGTGTTCATATCATTGGTTTCCGCGTAATTCTTTAAAGAGCATGCTTATTTTGAGAACAATGTAAATACATTGTCCTGTTCAGAATGAAAATATCGAGGATGTCACGATTCAAAAAGTACCGTAAACCGGGGCTTCTTTGTACAGGTTTTTGAACATTTTATGATAAAATTGTTTACAGGAATATGATATTCACAAAGATTGTCTATAGTTAAGACAATATAAGTCTTGTCAATACGTATGTATAATAAAATGAGATAAATAGTGGCTACAACATACGAGGGCGTATTTTTATGTTATCTACCTAGCCATGAAAGAAGCACATTAGAGAACAAACAAAAATTATTTTTCTACATAACCTCCCTTCAACACTAATACACTTATTCCATCTTTTTTCCAGTTGCCCCATACCCTCAGAAAAAAATTGCTTCGGTAACCCCGCAAAATATCTTCAACAGCTTCTTTGAGTTCTTCATCAGAAGCAGAACGCTTTCCTTTGAGATGCTTTTTTAAATTTTTGAATAAGAAGAAGTCTGACGGAGCTAGGTCGGGGCCATAAGGTGGATGCCTTAACTCTATAAACCCACAGTCATTGATTATCTGCTGAACTTTGTTTGCCTTAAGACTATTGTCATGCATCAACAAGTTTTTTTGTGAATAAGAATGCGGGCGTTTTTCCTCCAGAGCAGTTTTTAAATTTTTAATTGTGTTTCCGTAGGCCTCTCCATTTATGGTAGACCCTCTCGACATATATTCAATAAGCAAAACTCCTTCAGCATCCCAGAAAACAGTTGCCATCAATTTTTTTCCAGAAAATTGTGTCTTGGGCTTTTTTATTGGTGGAGAGCCCTTATGAACCCACTGCATGGATTCTTGTTTAGTATTAGGGTCCCAGTAATATACCCAAGTCTCATCGCCGGTAATAATTCGAGATAAAAATGTTTTGTCCCTCTCCAACTTGACCAAATTTTCTTGAGAAACTTCTTTTCTGCACAGTTTTTGTTTAGGTGTAAGCAATCTGGGTATCCATCGTGTAGATACCTTCTTCATACTCAAATCGTCATACAAAATTTTGAAAACAGTTGTTTTGGTTATACAGACTTCATTGGCAATGACAGAGATCTTTACACGCCGATCTTTCAGTACCAAATTTTCGACTTTTCGCACAATGTTTTCAGTTCGAGCTTCAACGGGTGGGTCGTCCTGACTTTGAGTCATCATTGATTGACTCTCGGCCCCATCGAAAGAATTTAGACCAATAATTTACTTGGAAATAAGATGGTGTATCTTCCCCATATACAGCAACCATTCTTTCATGAATTGCTTTTGGACCATTGCCTTCCTTTGTCAGGAACTTTATTACGCTGCGATGTTCAACTTTAGTTTCACTCATTTTATCGAGAAATGGACCGTCCCAAATCTCTATACACAGCATAAACTAAACACAACTTAGCACATGTACTTCTAACAGTGACAGCAATTTTTCAATAATTTGTTTGACATCGTCACTCTTTTGTTTCATGGCTAGGTAGATAACATAAAAATACGCCCTCGTACATATATTTAAAAAAAAAGACATGGCAAAGTAGCCCCAGAAAATGGGGCTACTTTGTCAAGTGATCACTAGTCTTAAAGTACGCACTATTAATGAAAACATATATTTCAGATAATATTTTAAAGGTTTTAACATAAATTATACAAATTTGTTACGGAAAACTCTTGTAATTAGACAAAATCTAATCAAACTCAATTTTAACTTCTATAAGAATAAAAATCATGCATAAATCAAAAAAAACTCAAAAACAAAACTGTTCTGTTAAAAAGTCATAAATTAAACACTTAGAAACACTACAACGTCTAATCATCGTCTTCACATTCTTCATTATATTGTATGGTAATGCTGCCCTTATTACACACACCACAGATCCATTTCTTGCACAAAATACATCTTATCCAATCTGCACCTTGATATCCTTCCCATTCTGCAGCACAAATGTTGCAAATACTGTCTTCCTGATCATGTGACGAGATTTCACTAGATTCTAAGGGCTTTTTCTTTCTTTTTGGAGCCTCAGCCTTTCCCTTCACTGATTTTTCTTTCTTTAGAGATATAAAACTCTTAGAAGTAGAGCCTAGACCTGTTTCTAAGCTGGAGAAGTCCCTCTGTTGTGGTTGAAAATCAGTGGTAGAGCTTCTTGAAGAAGACGCAGGTACTACATCGCTTGTGAATTGGGTATCATCCATCATTCGCATGCTAGGTGCAATCTTCTTTCCCCGCTTATTATTTGAGGTCTTTACACCACTTCCTCTGGCTTCTTGAAGATATTCCAGTACACTGTCACTGTGAGAACACTTGGTGATGGAGTAATTGCGTAGTAGCTGACGTTGTGGGAAGCTTAGCAAGAACGACTTGGGTGTCGAAAGGATGTATTCCTGTCGTTCTGAATCCGGACTTCAGGTTTGTGTCAACCGTAAGACTGATTCCAGTCCATAGTATGTTGAGCAGTAACGGAAATTGCTCCTTGGGTATTGTACCTTTAGTTCTGCTTGTCTTACGTCATCTTCCATTTCCTCTTCATTGGTGAAAAGACTGAAACATCCAAGTGGTTGCATGATATGAGTCGAATTGGGAGGAAGTGGTGTTATGTAGATGTTATTTTCCTGAGAGGCTTTGATAACAGCAGGTGAAAAGTGGCTGGCTAGGTTGTCTCCAATGACAATTTTTACTTTATCTGAATTCATGTATTGGACATGAGGCAAGAGAATTTTGAAAAACCAATGTTCGAAGAGGTTCATTTCGAACCATCCACTAGAGGCTGTGGTTATAAATGGGTCCAGAAGGTCCGCCTGTGGTCCAGTTTTCGTATAAATTGAAGGCTTTATAGACAACCATAAGTGGCAACAATATTCCGGCTGCTGATCCACACACCATTATACTCACTGCTGCTCGGGAGTGTTCCTGTACCCTCTCGATTCTTTTAGTTCCACGAAGGACCAAGATCTTCTTAGCTCCAGGATCATCTGTGATGTTGGTCTCATCATAATTGAACACGTGATGTGGATCAGCGTCTTTTAATACATCCTGAGCATTGTTAAAAAATTCTTCGTGACCGACACTCGATCTCGACTTCTTTATGTTTGTAACTAGCTTGCTGCTTACATTATTTCTGGTAACAAAATTTGTTACAAAGTCGGGCCCGGGATCATTATTCTTCCATTCTTTAACGGTTCTGCCTTGTTTTTGGACATATTTGACTTAAAAAACAAAAAGTGCTGTATTTTAACTATTTTATAGTATATTAAGTATGGAGAACGGTAAGGGATGTTTACCGTTCGACATGCTTATAACGTTTTTTGGGCGATCAAAACTAAATTTCAATTCATTTCACTACACGGAATTATCGAAAATACTTGACAATAATTAATTAATTGGAATAGGCTATTATAAAAACAAAACAGTTTCCATGACGTTTTTTCAAACATTCTGTTTTACAATTAGCGTCGTGTCACTTCAGTTTGTGTTTTCCGTGAAGTAATTGAAATCAAAGAAGAAATTATGACCGATTCCGACTCAGACATTGAAAACAATTTTGACAGCGACTTGGAACAAGCATGGTCTGCCGGGTGTTTCGCTGTAATACCCGAAAAATCACGGGAACGTTACGAAAATACCGAGCTTTCAAGCAATGGTGTGAAACAAAGAAAATAAGCGGTATGAATGAAAAAATTATGTTGGCTTATTTTGTACAAAGAAACGAGAAGTTAAAGGCACCTGGCAGTTTATGGGCTGAATATTTCATGCTGAGATCAACAATTTTTCTTCATGATGCGATTAAAATTTCGCAATTTATGACTCGTATTGCATTTTTGAAAAGGAAAAACGTAGGATACAGACCCAAAAAAGCAAGCGTTTTCACTAGGGAAAACATGAACCGGTTTTTAGTTGAAGCTTCAGCTCAAACATTTCTTATTCATAAGGTAGGTAAATTAGAAATACCTATTTTTAAAATGTATGTTAATGGTGCATATTCATATTAAGGTGGCAATGATATTATGAGTGTCGGGAGCTTGCAGAAGAGAAGAGTTATACAATATAACTACGAAGGATGTTGAAGATCGTGGTGAGTTGATTATTGTAAAAATTCCGCAAACAAAAACCAATATCGAACGGACCTTCACTCTTGTAAACCAAAATGAAAAAATTCATTATTTAGACATTTTTCGGAGGTATATTCAACTTCGACCAAGCAATGCTAAATCCAAACGTCTGTTTCTTGCTTTCCGCAATGGTAAATGTAGAAACCAAGTAGTGGGGAAAGGAACAATTGGAAGGTGATCGTCCAAAATTGCAGAATATTTAAAATTATCGAATACAGCTAGCTACACCGGCCATTCATTTCGACGTACATCAGCAACATTGTTGGCCAACAAAAATCTTCCAGTGTGGCCGAGAGTTACGTTGAAGATTCACTTCAATATAAAATACAATTTGCAGAAAAAATATTGTATGATTAGTTAGAAACACATCCTTCAGTATTCCTAATGGTGCACAACAAGTGTCTTCTGATACTATTTCTTATGCAGCAGTTTCTACGAATACAAGGAACAGTGAAATTAATTCTTTGCCATTGTATATTCATAATTGTGGTATTCATAATTGCACCTTTAATTTTAATAGCAACAAATAAATGAACTAAACAATTTCGTATATCATCTTCATTCTCTAATTTTTAAAAGTCACAATTACTTACGTTCAGCTGAACGGTAAGTGAATTACTTACCGTTTTGTTAAGTACAACAAACAGTAAGGACCACTTACTGCCATGGAAACATGCCTAGTAAATAATCAAAAAAGATTGATCGGGCAAAAAATATAATTGCGAATTTGAATCGAGAACCACTAGAACAAATATTGGTTATTTCTTTTATGTAGTGACAATTCTTTCAAATGTCCTAATTATTGCGATTTTTTGGGTGGAAATTGACTATTTTGTTATCAAATAAAACCGTCCTTTATAATCTGTAATATTTTATATATTTTCAGAACTGGAACATTTCCCGGAATATAACTTGAACTTGTAGTGTAAAACCGATCCTACATATATCTCGTTAAAAACGGCATTGCCTTTCTTTTTACTTTCTTATACGTAGTATAAGGAAGTATTGTGATGATGAAAATTTTCGACCTCGAGATTTTTGCAGATGTCCACGTTTTGATGTCCCCTGATACCGAAAAAGTGGTTTTTAAAAAATGTCTGTGTGTGTGTATGTCTGTGTGTGTGTGTGTGTCTGTGTGTGTGTGTGTGTCTGTGTGTGTGTGTGTGTGTGTGTGTGTGTGACCACGATAGCGCTCAAACCGCTATAGGTATCAATTCCAAATTTTATATTTACAAAGATAATCTCCCTCTTGAGATCTGATTAGATTTTCAGTAAAATCGGCAGACCGGAAGTAGTAGTTTACTTCAGTGAAAAAATCGAATTTCGCCAATTATTCGTCAACTACTAAGTTTAAACAAATTTATAAAGAATTCATATGTACTTAAAGTTTTTCGAAATTCCAACCGGAAGTAGGTCTTTTACTCTTATCGAAAATCAGTTTTTTGCGAATATCTCGCAAGTCATGCTTTTTAGAGAAGTATGTTCCGAGTATAAAAGTATTTAGAACATAATTTTCAATATCTTTTGTATAAAAAAAATTTCAAAATTCAGACCGGAAGTACCACTTTTACTCTTATCGAATAGCGATTTTTTGCAAATATATCGTAAATTATGCATTCTATATATATTTATCAAGAGTACAAAAGTATTTAGAACTGGATTTTCAATATTTTTTGTATATGTGAAATTACAAAATTCGGACCGGAAGTAGCACTTTTACTCTTAGCGAGTAGCACTTTCTTGATAATATCTTGTAAAGTATGCATTCTATAGCGATTTATTAAGAGAATGAAAGTACTTAGAATAGGATTTTGAATAAGTTTTGTATAAAAAAATCCTAAAATTGTATAGTTTCAAACGCTCATACGTATAAGAAAGTCGTGTGGTGGCCACACCTCATTTTTTACTTTTAACATTAGACGGGTGTACATGTTCGCCGGCGAAAGAGAGAGGGTCCCGGAAACGTCGGTTACAAAAGGAGCATTGCACGCACGTCGTACATACCTACCATCATATCGAACAGTACAGCACGATTCCGGGCTGGTCCTGGGTCGACCTGACCCGTTCTTGAACGAAGCAAGATTCTCTCCACACGTCCATGTAGCACGGGATGCTGTGTGCGCGGCTGCGATGGAGCCGGGGCTAACCGTTCTCATTTTCCCGGGGAAATTGCGAGAGAGCTTTTTCACCCGCAGCCCGGCAGTATACTCCGACAGCGCCTTATCGATCGCGTTGCCATGGATACATTTCACAGATTTCATCTCGATATGTTCACAGTTTCTGCGTCGGCGCGTTGCTGTCTCCCGTCAGTGCCGACTCTGATCTATTGCTAGTGCAGAGATGTATTCAGAGTTTTTTTTTTGTACAACGTTATAATTCGTTTGGAAAAATAGTAAAAATAATCTCCTGCTTTTTAATAGTAAATACCATCGAATTTGGTATACAGTGTGTCCAGATTTCGATTCTCACCATCGCTTAAATGGGGAATGTTTTGCAGAATTCAATGCACGCAACAAATTTCATTTCAAATTCATTCGGACTGTTTACAATTTTGAGATATTTTGGAAAAACCAATATTTGCCGATTTGAATTTTCCTCAATAACTCGATAACACGCGATCACTTTTAAACTCTACACCCAAAAAAAAAATTGTTGAGAAAGACCATCCAACAACAAAAATTTGATTAAATACAGTCAAACAAAACTCTTTGTTAGTCTAACTATGTCTATTTTCAAAAGTGATGTAGTCATAGAAAAAACAAATGTTAATCTGACAATGAATTTAATATTATTTCAAATAATTAATACTGTTAGCAGAAATCATTTTTTGTGTTCAATGGACATCTTCCTTTTGTCAAGGAAAATAACTTTATAGTAAAATTAACCAATTATGTTTTGTTTAGAGGATGTTATCAATTGTTGAATCAACAAAATCAAATCATTATTTTAACACAATTGCTTGTTTGGTACTACTAGCAATTTTTTTCGGATTTACAAAGAAATAAGTGGACGAAACAGAATGTTTTAATCAACATGTTAATTATTGTCAATATAACACTAGGTTTTGCTTGTTTATATACCGGGTGTTTCGGAATTGCGCGGCACTATTGTGGGTACTTGTTCTCCAGCATAAAATAAACAAAAAAGTCCATATAAACATATTACCGTTATATCTCGCAAGTTTATAAAATAAGAATAGTTTTAAGAATTAGTTAGTTTTGAAATAAAATAAAAATGACAAAAATCGTATTTAGATATGAAAGAGTTAAAATATGCAACAAATTACATGGATGTATATAAAGTTGCATACACATGGTCAATATACAAGCAAGTAATTTAAGTCATTATTATTCAAGTGAATAGTGAGAAAATGTAAAATAAAATTTATTAAATAAATATGAAATAAAAGACAAAATAAATATAAGTAATATATTTCTTTTGTAAAAAGGTACACAAGATGTATGGTTTACATATCATGAAAAAGATCAAATACGATATGCAAAAAACATAAATATGACTGAATAAATTATTATGATTTACATGCATAAAGCAATAAAACTTTATGAAAGAGTTTAAGAACTAAATTATATTAAAAGATAAAAATTACCTTAGCTTATAACTAGAGACTAAGAAAAGGATATAAAAATATATGTAAAACGTAAACCCGATCAGCAATAACATTTGATATAAAGGTAGCTGATAAAATAAATAAAAAGTGTATGTGTTTATGATTTGTTTGTAACACAATGCTTCCATGACCTACAAAAGATAACAAAATATAAAACTTGTGTAAAGTTTATTGCAGATAGACATATTACCCATGGACAGATGCGATGGAGAAACAAACGCATCTTTCAGGTGCAGGCAGTGTTGGAAGAAAAATATGCGTTCTTTTCAACGTGTTTCCGATCTTACCAAGTCACAATCCAGCTACAAGAAAAGTGAAGAACATAAATAAATGGGAAGAAAAAATATGTATTGAACAATGAACAAGGCAATAGGTTCATTGATGAATACAAAGAAGGATGGTATTAACAACAAGAATAAACCTACCGTCGGAAATGCTGTGCGAGGCAGTGAAAAGACTTTTGGATGGAAAAACAATTTGTATTGACGTTTGGTAAATAAAGAACTGTCAGAACAATATGTGTGTGTGTGTGTGTACCAAGACGGCAACATGTGGGCAGCGATTTCACTGGAACGTGTATTCCAATGCCAACCTAAAATATGGACTAGAGGGCGCAATAGTCAACGTAGAGTTTTTTTTCCGGTATAAATTGGAAACAAGATTCGACAAGAAGGGACTTCTTATTACGACTCCGAAAGAATAAGACGCTTTAAAAATAATTGTTACATTGTAGAATAGTAGTTTTCATTATTTCTTTATCACGTTTATTCATAATAATTTTCTTTTATTAATATATTTAAATTCATTTGAAACGTTCAATATGGACATTCAAAATGAACATTTTGATGAAATGTTTAAAGATAGCAAGTAAGTTTTTTTTTGAAAAGGAGTTATCTAAATTGTTAAACAGATATTGATTTTTACGTGCAAATGATTAATCAATGTAATGTTGAACAATATAGATAAGCAAATATTATCCTGTAAGGTTTTCTTTTAATTCATAAAGTTGGAATTACAACAAAAATAGGACTAATGGTGTTGGGCAGTTGAAGAGATGCTACGTGCGAATGAGCATTTTCTTCATGGTATTGTCTAGGCATCATTAATCTTTTTCAAGTTATGTTAATAATTAATTAAAAGTTTTACAAGGCAAAGATTAAAAGCTAGATACAACACGTGCAAATGGTTGTCTAAAGCAATTAATTGAAGCCAATATAAAAATAATTACATCGATAAATATCACTATCAATGTACAATAAAAGTTTACATTTATTTATTTACAGGATAAATATTTATTTTTTTGTTTAGCATCATAAATAAATAAATAAAAGATTTACATACATTACAACCGACATTTGGTATAAATGATATGAGCATTTTCAATTATGTATTTGTTTAGAGCATTAAGGTGTATATAAAAATATTTGAATCTACAAATTACTAAAATAAAAGGTGTATGATCATGTTATATAGACATTCCGTTTTTTCTTTAAACAAAACTATTACCTCGTCCCTATTATAAGTAAGAGAAAGGCCACCAGTGAAGGAGAAGGAACCACATACATTGCCAGAACCCACAATAGTTATTAGGTACATGCTTCAACAATATAAATTAAATACAAAACCAATTATAAGTTTTTGGTGTAAAAAGAAAAAATTTAGAGCACGGCATATACAAATGACTATACCCACAAATATATGCTATCACAGCAATATATCTCAAATTAATTTATTACTAAGATATTGGAGCATAAAGATATTTATTTAACAATACAACATCCAATAGAACTGTTTAAAGTGGCAACCGTTTTGTTGAATGCAGCATTCAGCACGACAAATTCATTCTTCTTTGGCACTTCGTATAGCAACAGGACGATCCTTGATAGTTTCTGAGGCTTCCACGATACGATTACTAAACTAGCGATCTAACGCCGTTAGATCGGGAAATCGAGATTCATCAGAGTTTAGTAATCGCATAGTATAATCGTGATAAATTTCTTTTAACAAATAAATTAATTATAAATACCTAATTTGTATGTAATTTTTCTGATTTGTTTGATAACAAATAATATCCCTAGCAGCAAAATCACTATATGCACACTTGTCCTACATTAGCAAATAAATATATTTATCCTTCTCTAAAATTGTGATGATGCCGCGTGGCAATCCAGTATGTAATATCACAGAATAACAGAAGTGACAAAAGCCTCACTTGCATAATTCCGACATTTGTGTGCAAAAACAAACAAGCGCACATTTCAAAATGGCGTGTTTTGTTTTTGTTGTTTATAACTTATAATTTACGAAAAAATAATAAGTAAAGGTGCCAGTTAAATTGTTGTTGATATAAATAATGAAAACTGTACGAAAGAAGAAATTTGGCGTACGTAGATGTTGTATTTTTACTTGTAAAAATGTTCAGCAACAAAATATATTCTACCGTTTCTTTTCGTTTCCTAAAGAAAAAAATCGGTAAGTTATAGCCATTAAGTAACAGATAATTTGTAATATTTCATCTTTTTTGTAGTGTCTTACAGTGGATCACCAGCTGTAACCGGAATGACCTTCTAAGTAAAGATTTGTCAAAATTATGGCAAACAATGTGTGGTAAACACTTTGAATCACACATGTGTTTAAATTATTTAAGGAATTCAATGCAATTCCCACATTATTTTTCTCACTCTGCACGAAAACACCAGAAACATCAACAGCTTTTGATGCAGAAGTTCACACGGGTAGGTTATTTTTCATAAAAGTGTTTTTAATATAAACTATCATAAAATTAAAATATTTTCAAAATTATTTGTTAGCATTTATCTTTTATATATTCAACAATTTTTTGTCTATATTAAGTCGCAATACCGTTGCATTGTAATTTTAAAATATGTAACTTCATACATCATCATTGGAGTAGAATAAATATAATAACATGACTTTATAATTTGAAATATTCCAAAATAATCTGTTCATGATAACAATGTTTTACTTTAATTTCTCTAATAAGATATTTCGTAATTTAAATTTGTAAATTTATTTACTATCTACAAAAAATATATGATCTTATTTATCATTGTTAATTAATTACAAGTGTTGATATGGTTTGCACTAATAATTAAAAAGTTTGTATTAAAGATGAAGCATGAAAATAAATACTTCTAATGTGTATTAGTGAAGGAACCTCCTTCGAAAATAAGAATTTTAGAGAACATCGTTATCTCTCACAGCCATGACCATAATGAAAAGAAGTCAATTCAAACCTCACCGGTTTATTATAAAATATTATTTTATAAGAACTAAGTATTATTTGAAATTTTAAAAGCATACTAATTTCAAAATTTATTTTAGAATGTGTGGAAACTATGAATGTACCAAGCACAAGTAATATTGGATCCCAAAATTTAGCAGAAAGTGAACCAACTATAGGTATGACAATTAATATTTACAATACAAAATTATATTATGAGCAAAACATAAAATTCGTTTAGTTGTTTAACTGAAGAATTCGAAGTCATATTCAAATTCAACACATACCTATTTAACCTAGTATAAAGTAGAATAATTTGGAACTTTTACAATTAATTTGTATTTAATGAAATGTATAATTTTTTAATTGTATTTTAGCAGTTATGGAAATTCCTACTACAAGTCATATTGGGGTTCAAACAGAAAACAATCTCTCTGCCCATACACCCAGAAAGGAAAGACAGAAAATCTCTAAAACAGCTTCGAGTTATACCTACTAAATCTAAAATAAAATCCTATCCTAAACAGGAGAATTTACAATATTTTCTATGGCTTTGTGACAGATATTTATTAAAAGAACTGGCAACTGCTGTTAAATTTAATGCAGATAATAAAAAGAAGAATATTCCAAGATACAGCATGCAGTACAAACAATTTGCTTTAAATATCTATTTTTTTGGGATTAAGAGTTTATAAATACTTAAGTAAAATACTTCAATTGCCAAGCGTAAAAACATTACAAAGATTAACACAGAATTGGAATATAACTCCAGGAGTGTGTGATTTTGTGTATTCTGCAATTGAAATGAAAACTGCTCATTTTACTCCAGAAGCACGTAAAAGCATTCTATGCATTAATGAAATGTCACTAAAAGCTAATTTATTTTATAATATAACTAAGGACGAAATTGTAGGATTTCATAAAATAAATGGTAAAGCAACATATAAAACAGCAAAATTTGCTGTGGTTCTCTTTGCTAAGGGCATTCATATGAATTATAAACAGCCAGTTGGTTAGTCAGCAGTACATGTAGTGGTAAAGCTTTATAATAATATTCAAAAAAAGGAGTTACTCCAGAATCACCATGCTTTTACTTAGAAGAACATAAAATATTTTATTTTGTTGATGTACCACATCTTGTTAAAGCAACTAGGAACATATTTTTTTGAATATACAATACAATTTAACAATTGTACAGCAAACAAAACATTTCCAGATGAATTTTATAATAAAGATATACTCATGAAAACCAAACTTCAAAGAATTAGTTATTAATCATTTTGCTAATCGTAAGGAACGGCCAATGTATTTTATTTTCAAACAAATTAATTAAATAACATACCTATTGACTTTATTTTTTTGTCTGTACTTCATTTTTGATATTAAACCCTCAGCCCCCCCCCCCCGGTGCCCCCCATCCCAAAAAATCATGGGCCGCCACTGGTGATACATATTTGTAAAACTTGGAAAAATTTTCGATGAACACCGACCGCACAAATTATTATAGTTACAAAATATTTTTTACTTCGTTTCATTTTTATACATATTTTACACATCACACGTTGAAAATTTAGATTCCATTTTGATTTTTTTGACATTAGAATTATAAATTACAAGTAAGCCACCCTCGAAAAACTAAATTAAACTAGCTAGATAATCTATAAACGCATACTGTGCGTTTATATGTTATAAACGCATCATTTTCGATGCATTAATAGCGTTATTATGGCATCAGATTAGAAAAATTAATGAATTAAAAAATAGCAAAACCGGAATGTAAGATATTAACTCCCCCACCTTTTAAACAAAAATTTATTCAGCATCTTTATTAGTCATATCAATCAGTATCTGTCAGTTCATCTCTTTTTTTTTGTTCAATTTCGTGATAACACAGCCCCATTGACATAGGATAATTAATTCGTAGGGGCGCTGCTGTACAACATGAGATGTTGAAGAATCATTGGTCTTGACTGGCATCAATAAATGTCACATCCAGTAATGTCAAAGTTTATTGTAGAATTTGGCCAATGGTAGATATAAAACGTATGTAAATTTAAATAGAAATATGTGTTAATAATAATAGGTAATTAGGTAACAATTTCGAATAGGTGCTCAGTTTTATTTTTAAAAAAGCACAATCAACGTAAATCTTTCGTATATCGACTTAAACTAAAATATACTTACCTACTTTAATTCTCAAAATAAAAACTCTTAAATACAAATATAGTTGGGTATTAATTATACAAAAATATTAAAAATGAAAACAATTTAAACTATTTAAATGTCTCCTGACAAAAATAATTTCAAGTTTTCCAATATTACATTACATATTAAATGATAACAGCAATATTTATATTCATATAGTATCTACATAATAAAACATACTGTGTGTCAGGATGGCCGAGCGGTCTAAGGCGCCAGACTCAAGGTTAACCTTGCCCGCTGTGCGGGTAATTCGAGCGTTCTGGTCCTCTCTGAGGGCGTGGGTTCGAATCCCACTTCTGACACGATATTTTTTTTTATGATAGCATCGAAATATGTTTATTAGAAGAGCTTAAATTCAATCATAAGCAACTGTATATTTTACAGAACTTCATTTCACATCGCATCTATCGCAAGGCAACAAAATAAATGTTATATGACATATTTCGTATTTCGTTCACTCAGGTTAATTCTTTTTGATCACTGAACAGTGGCGGCCCGTGATTTTTTGGGACGGGAGGGCACCGGGAGTCTGAGTGTTTAATATCAAAAATTAAGTACAGATAAAAAATAAACTCAATATGCTATTTAATTAACTTGTTTGAAAATAAAATCCATCCGCCGTTCCTTACGATCAGCAAAATAATTAATAACGCATTCATTGAAGTTTAGTGTTGATGTCAGTAATTGTTTCTCAATGGAACACATTGCTAAGGCACATAGTCTGCTTTCCCGCCTGGTATTTCTAGAAAATGTTTTTATTCTCTTCAAAGTAGAAAAATACCGTTCACATGATTTTTTCTATTTTGCTTATTAAAAGTTCAAAAAAGCTTAAAATGAGAGACATGTTTCGTTCGAACATTTTAAATTTTTGAATATATGCGGTGTTTATGTAATTATGATTAAAACGTCTATGGAAACTGTAACTTTGCCTTGCTTTCGGCCAACTTCGTTTGTGCTCGGACGTCTTCGGAATGTCAGTAGTGGCCTTGCTTTGACTTCGGCCAACTTCGTATGGGTTCGGATGTCTTCGGAATGTCAATGAAGGCTTTGCCCTGGCTTCGGCAAACTTCGTTCGTGTTCGGACGTCTTCGGAATGTCGATGAGGGCCTTGCCTTGTCTTCGGCCAACTTCTTATGGGTTCGGAAGTCTGCGGAATATCGGTCAAAGCCTTTCCTTGTCTTCGGCCAACTTCGTTTGTATTCGGACGTCTTCGGAATGTCAGTAGTGGCATTGCTTTGACTTCGGCAAACTTCGTATGTGTTCGGACGTCTTCGGAATATCGGTGAAGGCCTTGCCTTGTCTTCGGCCAACTTCGTTTGTATTCGGACGTCTTCGGAATGTCGATGAAGGCTTTGCCTTGTCTTCGGCCAACTTCGTGAACATTTTAAATATTTGAATATAGGTGGTGTTATATGTAATTATCATTAAAATTCAGTCTGATTTATGCAATAAATTATTTCAAATTATCAACAAAAAGGACGAACAAATAATTGCACGCCCCCAAAGATTCGATTTATTTTTTATATTTATATTTATGTCGGACCTGTAATTGTTTATATTGCAGTTTTTGTTGACTATTATTGTATTTTTAAATGCGTTAATAAAATTTACTATTACTATTACTAAATTATTGTAGCTCTCCCGTTTCTTGTCCCCCACTTTCAGAAAAGCATGCATCGTCGCAAACCACCTCATTTTTGGTTTATATGTATTTTCGGATCCCATTCCAGAATTCTCCGATCTTTTAATCTTTGTTACTTCTTGGTTGTACGTCGATCTTAAATTTTTAATTTTCTTTTTTTTCTTTTGTGGCTTTAAAATCTACGATATTCATTGCTTTCACCATTTTTTCTATGGCAGATTCTTTCGCCTGTTTATGCCATTCCTGTTCTCTATACAACTCTACAAACTTAATTGTAGTGTCTTCATTCCACTTAGCCATCGTCTCGTAATAACCTGCTATAACTTAATTTATAATTATTTACAACTGACACCGGCCGGTACTGCACTTGACTGGAATCATCACTAAAAAATCTTGTCTACATGAATTTAGTGGCCTAGACAGTCGAGTAAGGACATAGTGAGGGTAGCCACTCACTCCAGTAAATAGGATTGCTTTCTATTCACTCGACTTGAACGAAGACTGGAACGAGTACTGGAAAGTATCACTAAAACGTTTGTCTACACTAGGAGAGTACTAAAAATCCAGTGCCCGGTCTTAGTAACTCGGCCGAGTTACTGGCACCGTGTAAATTAGCCTTTACGATTAGTTCATAAGCTTCCACCTACGTTGCTATTGATCCTATAGATTTCTGCTTTATTTTTGACATAAATGTCTAATTTAATGTAAAATGACTTATAGTTTGCAATTCTTACAATTTAAATGATTGCCACAAAGTAAATAATGTCTGGCATTATTACTGACCAAAAAATACTAACTTTTCGAAAGAAAAAAGACGCGTACGATTTGACTATATGGAAAAAATTGTTTCATCTGCCATCCGAACCAGTATGGTATCATACAATAATAGCATTAAACTACATCACTGTTATCGGATATCTTGCGACTGCAGTGAATGGAAAATGTATGTCTGAAACGCTTCAAAATCTTCGCATTTCAGGTGAGATATTTCGATAATCAAAAGTAAATAGCTTATAGTTTTTCATTATACAAGCATTGTTAAAAAAACTGAAAAAGTAATTTTAGAAATTATTAGTTAACATCTTGATTACTACAATTACGCATACAGTTGCGGCCGCTACAAACTCCGACAGTGTGATAAATAAAAAATGTCCACTTCGTAAAATGGTCCCAAAATTGAAGTTTATTAAATGTCACCCAACTGAAAGAAAGTCAGTGGCGTATAATATAATAATTTAAAAAATTTAAAAATTCAAAGACAATAGAGTTAATATTTTATTGTAGCACCGATAGCATCTATGACCATAGATATTGCCCCCATGTATCCGAGATACTTTGAATCAATTCTTGACGGTTTTTAAACAAGACCTTATTATTAATTTCTTTGGCCATGATAATATGATAACCTAAATATTTTCGATGGGATTGAGGTCTGAACCTTTCGCTGGGCAGTCTAATGTAGTTACTTCATTAGCTTGTGAAAAATCTTTTATTAGATGCGCTGTGTATTGGGTAATTATTCTGCTGGAATACAAAATTATTTCTAAAAACAGGTAGAACTTTGGGTGACAGTGCTTGCTCTAGAATATCTCTATAAACTAAAGCTGTCAATCGTTCTTCCACTATAACACATATTCCCGTTCCACAGAAAACATACTATTAAATGAAATTTGTGTTTCTTACTTTCGATTGTTGTTGCGTTGTTTAATAGTTTTAGGTTATTTAAATTGCGTCTTAATATTTTTTTGTTGCTAAATTTTGCTATTAAAGTTTTAGGACATAAATTTATAATTTTGAAAAACTACATCTCTTATGAAGAGCTTCAACCATAAAAGTATACGAGCAATTAGGCAAATTAAATTGAAGATAACAGTATTATTGCGTGCACGTTTTAGTGGGGCGGCATCTTCAAATATGTCAGTAAACATAACCTTTATATTATTTCGTTGTTAACCAACAGTGTAAAAAATGAAATACTGCTACTGGACATTGCCGGAATTAAAAAATTGAAATGGGATGCTATTCATTCTGTAAAATTACTACTTTTGGGATAGTTGGATTTAACTTTTACTTTGTTTGACAGTTGACTAACGCAGTCGAGCCCCATTCCAGCCTTCCATTGGTTGAACGAATATTTGGGTGCATACAACAACGGTCGTAGTTCTTTATTTAATCGCTAATTGCTTCTATAATGATTATTTCAGAAATTACAAAATATAAGTATAGGACATTAAAAATTAAAGAGAATTAAAAAGAACAAAATGACACAATAAAATACCGAGTGTTCCATTTAAAAAAATAAGTTTTTTGTGAAAATGTCGGGCAGTAGGCTTTGAAAAAACAAAATTTTTTGAGGTATTGTCGAGCGCAACTATACAAAATGATGCAGAATTTTCTCAGCTACAAGCACCACCAAAGTTAATATTGTTTCTTTTAAAAACAAAGTGAAATTGATATTTTTCTAAATACATGTTTTGGCCAAAAATTTTCAAAAAAAATTAATAACTCAAAAAGTATTGGCTCAATTTTGAAAAAGAAAAAACAGTTGAATAGATTATTTAAAACAGTACTAGCAAATCTAAAAATATATAGGGTGTCATTGAAAAAAAATTAAGTTCCGTGCATTTCCGGTGAAACGGAAACTGCATCAGAGCTCAAAGTATTTTTAGAATATGGGCAACAAGCAGTCACTAATCTTCCACTAATTGTTTTTTCTTGTATTTAAAACACGAAAGAGCTATCGAAGTAGCGGCTACTAGTGACTCACCCTGTATATATGTATGTATATACAGTGTGTTCCAAAGAGTTTTCTAAAATGTTCATTTTATTTGTTATTAAGTAGCAAAAACTTGCGCACACTTGCAGATTACCGATTTTCCCAGATAAAAATTACAACACTATTTCAATAAACACGTCAGCAATTGTTGTATTAATGCACAGTACGAATCATCGTAAGATCCCGTTCATAATAAGCGCCTGATTTTGTGTTGTTCATCCTTATTAAACACATTCTGGATAGAGTGCTTTCGAATATCTAATAACTGTCAACAATTGTCATATGTTACATCAATGTGTGTTTGCAATAATTAGAAATGCCAGTAAAATTGAGTATTAGTGATAAAATTGAATTCTCATTGTTGGAGAAAATTATAAAACATGTAGGGAAGCAGAAGAAATCTTTAATAATAGACACACTGATAAAAAAAAATACATTTCACAACTGTCAGATATGTAATATGTAAATTCAAGAGTTCTGGAAATGTTGATAATAAATTTAGAAAGAAACATCGGGCATGGGTTAGAACTGAAGATATTGAAACTGATGTGATGCTAACGGTCGTGGAAACTCCAAAATATTCACTTCGAAAACGATACAATTTATTAAATGTAAGTAAAACTACAGTTGTACGAATTTTAAAATCAAATAAATTTAAACCATACAAACCCCAATTTACCTATGCTTTAAGAGAAGAAGATGCAGTACGAGGGTTCGAATTTTGTGCTCGTAAGGAGAATTGGAAGATAACAGATTTATGACACGACAAATACTTTTCTCTGACAAAGCAACGTTTACGTCTAATGGTACAGTAAGTTCGCAAAATTGTCGATGGTGGAGCGATGTTAATCCCAATTTTCATGCCAAACCAGAGATCAATATTCATTATAACTAATATATGGTTTGGCATTTACAAAGACGGAATTATTGGACCATTCTTTTTTCGAAATAACGTTAATGGAGAAAGATATCTACAATTTTAAATAATCAGTTGTCTGTCTGACTTTCTTGATGAACTACCACTAAATGACTAGGAAAAATATGGTATCAACAGGATGGAGCACCATATCACTGTAACAGAAATATTCTGGATTTTATCCTGCACACATTTATCGGGAGAAACATGGAGTTTCTTTGGCCTCCAAGGTCTCCAGACATTACCCCTCTAGACATTTTTTTGTGGGGCAACTTGAAAGAAAAGGTAATACCTTCAGAGGCAATTTCTAGATCTTGATCATCTTGAAAGAATCAATAGAGAAACATGTGAAGCTATAACTCCAGATGTGATTAGAAAAGTCGTTAAAGAATTTAATCAACGAACAATCACCTGTTTAGAAAAGGACGGTAGATACGTTGAAGTTCCGTAGTATTTCAGTAATTTTACATGTTCCCAATAAAATTTAATAGTTGCGTATTATTTTTTGTTGATCAATTGATAAGTAGGTTATTAATTTTTTATCATGTCTTATTCCTTTATTATCTGGGGAAAAAAATGTACTTGATTATGGATCTACAAGTCATGCAGAGCTTTTTATCAATTATTTTTTTTTGTGAAATATAAGATAAACATTTTATATAAAAAAATTATTTATTTCTTACTGATCCATTATGACATTCATAATTCCCTTGGGAATTTTTCTTTTTCCCTTGGGATATTAATTTTGACATGTTGATTCATTGATTTATTATTTATTTATAAAATCTGTAAAATGGAAACATTTATTGATAATTGATTTAGAAAAACATAAAACGAAATAACATAAATCAAAATTTTGTAACTAAAAGAAATTAATTAATAATACCTATAAATATTAAGTGTCTAATTGTGTCTTTATTTGCAAAATTTTCAATGTTCTATTCAGGCTTTTCTTGAATGTAAAAGAAAAATTTGCAGTTCGTATAGTTTCCACTGAAATTGTAACCTGATTTTTCTATTTAATTACAACTAGAAACTGTACTTGAAACTGATGTTGCTATTGTCTCTGACACTCTGGACTCATCTTACACACCAACTAACAATCGTGCAGTTTTATTCTTTATCTCAATCCTATCTGCCAAATATGATTCCGCAACAGTACTGCTCCGCCATCCGCCGTGTCTTTTCAACATTGTCATATTTGCACCCGCATTTGCAGCAGAACTTCGACGTAGGCAGTGCTCCGTATAGGAATTTGGATTTGGTAAACCCAAAAAGCTTGCAATTTTGCTCGGAACTCTTCCAAACATATTTTTTTCCCATTGGCTGTACTGTGCAACGCTTCTCGCGATATGTTAGAAAGAATCTTTCAATGGCGGTCGCAACGACATATAATTTCTGACCAGAGACAATGCAGAAAACTCATTTTCTTCCACAATTGTAAACTGTCTTCGAATACCCGTTTTACTAGTTGAAATATTAACAACCATAACGGAGTCCCTATCATCAATATCTCCAACCTTCATATTCATCAGCTCCTGGTATCGACATCCTCCGAAATACCCCATAATTAAAACAATCTGCATTATAGAATAATATCCGTTATAAAACAATCTAAGCAATTTCATGCATTATTTACCTTATTTAGTAAATGAACTTCATTAGGAGCTCCCTACAAAAATTTGACAATGTTATCCTGAGATAAAACTTGTGATTTCTTAGGCACGTAACCTTTACTTTTTCTCTTAAGAAACGCCTCCAATTCATAAGCTTTTGTAACATCTACGTTATTGTATATTGTCAGCATAGTTTCTATTATTGACCACTTAGTCCATAAGCTATTAGGACTATACGATTCGGACTGCAAGAAATATAAACCAAAATTAATAATAACATAGTTTGAAATGATAAAAGCGTACCATATCTTGAAAATATGCCAGTAATATGGTTTCATCTATATTTTTGCTTTCTGGTTGGTTCACCTTTAACCACTCATGAAATTTGATATACTCATTTTTATAAGAATCTTGGGACTTCGTTGGCAGTAACGTAGCACAAGCTTTTTCGGCTTTTGCTACTAAATCTTGCGAAATACCAGTCTTTTTGCCTGTGGTGTCACTCATTTTGATAAAATGAACAAAATTGTATTTTCACCAAACAAATACAACCATGGAAGGCAGAATTTGATCATATTTTGCTTTAAAATCAGTAAGAAATAAAATTATTTATTTATCACGAGAGTTATCAGGTGACAATGTAACCTTGGGCAACTAACTATCGAGCAAGCTCCCTCGGGATAGTAACCCCGTTGCCCGCGGCAATTATCACCCTTCTAACGCCCTTTGCCGACCACTGCCCTATTGTCACTTATAATTACACGAGAGCTTTCTTTTTGCCGAATAAATTTTCAGCTTTTAACGAAAATTTTTGTTGCTAAGTAACTGTACGAAACAAATTGCCTGATAAAACGACGAGTACGAAGGACGAGTCCATGCCCTGTAAACTTCATATCTACTAATAGAAACTTAGCTCGGTTACAAACCATTAATAAAAGTTTTTGTCGCCTGCGGCAGGTTTGTAGCATTTTAGTAATTTCTCTAGGAATTTTAATATTTTACAGTTTCTAAAACCAGTTATGCTGGTATCCCTGCTGGATACACGCGTTTTATCTTGATTCATTTTGCTTTCGAGTGTGTTTACAGTTGTTTCGAGGTTTATGTCAATATTTTCAGTTTGTAATTGTTTGTGATTCGGTATTATATTAATTTCCTTTCTTATTACTAGTTACGTGTTTCTCCATTGTATTATAATCATTTATATTCGTTTTTAAAGTTAGTTTAGTTTTTTTGTTTATAAGTTTTGTTTTTGAAATATCTTAGGTTATTTGAACTGTTTATAGTTTTGAAAAACGGTGAAGTGCATTATAACTAGGTGTAAGAGTTACCAGCAAAATACAATTGTGTATATACTTCCTAGGAAACCCGAGGTAAGCATATTATTTTAATTTTCTACTAAATTATCTTTTTAGCTTTTCAATACATAAAAAATAATCACGCAATGAAATTTCGACCATATTCGATAAAATATGTACTAACTATATTCTTTTTATTAGCTTTTTGAACAGTTGAAGATAGCCGTGGGACGAGAGGACATTAAAATTGAAAAGCGAAGAAATTATCGGATGTGTGACTATCATTTTTCTCCACAAATGAAATTTACATCATATCATAACCGATCAAATTTAAAGGCAGATGCTGTTCCTACATTACATTTATCAGGTAATAAAACATTAAATAAAAAAAAAAGTGTAGGTTTTATTTTATTTAAAAACTTTGATTTTTGTCTCTTGTATACTAATATGTCAGCAATCATACACATTTATTCTATTATTAATTATAGTTAGATTATAAATGTACTTTAAATTAAATGCAAAATAAATTTATTACTAAAAAATATATTAGTATTATTAACCTGCGGTAACTCCTTTGTTTTATCAATTTTAAAACTAAAAAATTAAAGGTGGATTCACAGGTGCATATTTCAAAATTGCCGCTCGTGCACATAACGCTGTTGGCGACAAAAACAATTACTATTTCAAGTCTCGTGTTATTAGTGAAATTAGCCATCTATATAAGAGTATAAATATTTTATCTATGGACGAGTCGCTTTATCGAAGAGGCAATTTGTTGAGTTCAGTTACCATTTAGCAACTAAATTTGAGTTTAAAAATGTAAAATTTATTCGGAAAGAAAAAGGAAGCTCGAATGTAATTCGGTAAGATAATTTACTAAATGTGTAAACAATTACTGAAAAATTTCATACTATTTAAAAATACAGTTATTAAAAACACAGTTCTTATACATTTTGTAAAGATTACTTACAATGAGTTTGCAAATTTTGTCATAATAACACTTCACAACGAATACTATGATGATAAAGCAAGCAAATTGAAGTCGGGTCAACCAAAGATAGTACGCAAAGCTTAGGGTTGCGTCGACATTGACATTTCATTTTGACAGTGAATTCGTTGATTTTATGACATAACGAGAAAACACAAGTTGTTGTCAGGCCAACCAAAGGTAAACAACTTTTTTGCCGATATAAAAGTTAAAGTAAACATTTAACTGAATAAATAAAATATGTAAACTTAGTTTCAAAAATTATATTATAATAATATCACTACAATATCGTTTCGCCAAACTTTGGCTTCATCAGGTGATGAGTAACTGAATATACAAAATTATTACAACATAATATATAGTGTCACAAAAGTATGGGATATGAGTGGGGATATTTTATAAACTATAGCATTGTAACAAAAGTAAACTTTTATCGCTGTCAAAGTGACAAAACAATTCTGACTTATAGGTTTTTTTACACATGCTTTAAATTATCATTATTATTATTTTATACTTATTTTTTTATTCTAGTTATCTTTAATGTAATGGATGGAATCTATCTAGTTGACATTGTATTGGTGATATTTAGCATGTATATTCCAAAGTTATATTTACCCGACATAAACGTGTCTGCGAGACCTTTGTACCTCATTTTCATCGAATTATTTTCCGTAATACCCTTCCAATTGATGATGCCCTGGTTCAAGAAAAAACCCGTGCTTTATTGCGTTCTGAATCTGAATTCGGTACTGCGCATCATACGGATTATCTACTTCCACAACAAACGGAACAAACTGATCACCACCAAAATGTACATGAAAGTAATTCAGTTATTCTCTTACGTTATATTCGTAGTGATGACAGTTTATGCGACCTATTGTAATCTGTACTGTACGTATCAAGATTGCACAAAGAGAAGATGCGAACAAAACAGCATCAAGTTCATCGTGTCTAAGGTACTTGGCGCTGGGCACATCTGTTTTCCGACAGACCTGGCTTGGCAACTGGTCGCTACCTTTGGGCAAGTAATAGTATTCTATTGCATATCGACGGTAGCTATGGCCCACGTTACCATTGGATTGATTACAGTGAACAGGCATCAGATCAGATATTTGACTAGATCGAATATTCTGGTGACGAGATTGAAAAAATTGAAGCTGCCGAGAAGAATAGTAAGTATTACGTTAAAATAGTGGCTCCCAACTAAACCCTCTGAGGGGTCGCGTTAAAAAACTGGTGCGGGGAACGGATGTCGTACTGGTAGTACGCAAGACGTCTGGGGTGGTCTGTTGGCAAAAGAGCTTGATATGACTGCATCTTATATGAATGCTTTTTCAAGTTCTCCTTTACAATGGTTCGGCATGTTCCATAAGAAATTCCACTTTCTTGGGACAGGCGTCTCAAAGATTTTGTGGGGTCCTGTTCCATACGATTACAAACGTCAATAATCACTTCTTCTGTACGAATAGTTGGCCTACCAGCGCCTTTTTTATGAATAATAGATCCAGTTTCACGAAATACACCAACACTGTGCGAGGCACATCTAAAAATCTTGCTCTAATACTGCGAAATTTGGGAAGTGTTCACGAAAATTATCCAAACGTAAACGCTTACTGTATTTCCAAATACCAAAAACTAGCACACCTGTTCTAAAATACTCTTCAATCATGTAAGTTTTGTGTGCTGTGGTGTAAACCATAATTGAAAAACTACAAGATGTCAGAGAGCAAATATAATGACAAATATTAATGACAGTATGACACTTAATGATATAACTTAAGATAGACGTTTTACATTCCATGACGAACCTTAATAAATATAATTTTTGATCTCGCGGTATTTACAGATAAATAACCTCAAAGAATATTACGACATCGTCTGGAAGAAGACCAGAGGCTATTCCACAGATGATAACTCCTGTTGGAGCTTTCTGCATCAATCCATGATCAGCGAACTGATGATAGACGTCTTCTGGCCTGCCTTAAAACACTCCAGTCTTTTCCGATCTATCGACTTCAATTATTTACGATACCTGGCTAACTACATACGATTGGAATACAAGCTGCCTGGACAGTATTTGTACACCAAGGACGAATGGAAGGAGAAGATGGTTTACGTAGCTTCCGGAACGATACAGTTGATCTCGAATGAGGATTTGGAGTCGCCTTTGATAAGTTTCAGTGCGGGAACGTGCATCGGGGAATCATGTTTGGTGATCGATTACAAGTCAATGCACCATGTGGTTTGCAAGACATTTTGTGAATTTCATGTCTTGTATAAAAAGGACTTCATCAGGTAATGGTAGCAAGACGGTATGTTCCGTAAATTATTATTTAGTTTTAATACAGACACCATATGCTTACTTGTATTCTACAGCGATTTTCACCAGCTAAAGAATTCGTCGAAAATTATCGTGCAATCCCTTTTATAAAGATTCTTCTTAATAACAAATTTAAGCAAGCCAAGTGAGTGTATTATTCCCACTCTTGAATATATACTACTAACATCGCCGCTATCGGCGTATAAATACATTACTGCTTAAAATCGTAAACAAGCAAATGCAACATTGAATCGATGTGATTCTATCAAAAAAATTAAAGAAAATTTCAGCATATAAGTGTGAGAATATGTAAATTACTACTAGAACTTCATTTAACAAGGTAGGTAAGAAAAATGATTCATGCATGGTTTGACAGCATTAGGTGAAGAAACAAGAAACATACTTACTTCGGCCCCATCATGAGATTCCACTCATCGAATGGTCTCAGGCGTCACATCTTTTCACTTTAAAGTTACAGATAAACAATTAGTTATCAATATTTACTTGATATACAGGGATAATTCAAATATTAATTTTATTAAATAAGAATTTTAACAACATTATTACATTGTTTTATCTAAGATATTACTAATTGTTTAAGCTGTAATAAATTTATTGAAATCTTAAATTACTGCAATTTTACAATAAATATTTATATACAGCTTAATTCTAATAAACGAGGCCAGAGCAATATGTTTTCTATTTCAACGCCATCATCGTCTACTATATTTGATGAACAACATTTCTAATTCAACCAATCCTGTGTCTTCATAATAACAAAGAATAATTAATAAATTCTAAATCTCTCCATTGCGGTTAAAAATAAAATAAAATAAAGTAATTAAATCATTTACCTGGTTAGCTCAGTCAATTTTCCTCAGGTCGATTCAGGTTAAGAGATGTTAATAATCAATAGTTCTTTGACACAATTCATTAAAATACTATTGTATAAATTTAAATTAAAAAAAATACATTTTTATTTCCAGTTCCTACAATAAGTATCCGAAAGAATACAAGATGGCAAAAACAGTGATCTTCGACCGTTATAACAACACTAGGATTTTGAATGACATTAGTACAATTGCGAAAAGTAAACTGATAATTCACAGGAACATCGATATTTATACACTGCTCTGGGTAAAGAATACTCTTCACAAACTGATGGCCGTCGACGAAGAATCAACGTACAGGCACGAACTCCAAAATATCTACTTCATCAATGAGATTAGCGAGAAGGACTTCAGTCAGTTATCATTCACGGCGAAATATCTCGACATGTTAGTCGTGGGAGAGCGTATCGAAGTCGATACGGACACAGTTTTCGTCCAGACCAAATTTCCCTGCATATTGCAACCGAATTCTATCATCGGAATTATGTGGGAGACCTTGATCATTGTTCTAACATTGATCTTGTCATTTACGATACCCTACAAGTCATTCATTGAAAAAAATCGCTCACCCTGGTATTACCCCTTGGTCTGTATTGTCACCCACATCTACTGGATAGACATATACGTACAGCTTTCGACGTCAGTGCGTTCCAAGCACGGCACATTGACGAGAATAAGAACCATCGCGACTAGGAAGATGCAAACGTTCAGCCTCTGGGTCGATATCATCTCGGGGGTCCCATTCGAAATGTTCACCAGCATCATCGTGAAGAAAAACACTCCTCAATTCCAGGCCACGATGCATATTAATAGGTAGGTGTACGTAAGACGAAATAGGACAGCGCGAATCGATACATTTTGTGAATTTGTAATTCAGTTATACTGGCCGCTGTAAATAAATGAACGGCGTGTAGACGTGACTGTGCATACCTTGGTGAATATTTCAGAAAGATACAAACGCGATAAATTATGTAAATATCCCCTTCTATTTAGCAGAATAATAGAAGAAATGGGCGAAGCAATGGTAGACAAGATCCCCTTTTATAGTTAATAATAACATTATATAATGACCCCTACAGTTGGTAGCCATATCGTAATAGAACCCTTATAATGCCCTTTTATACTTTAATAATTTTTAAAATAAAATAAAATAAAGTAATTAAATCATTTACCTGGTTAGCTCAGTCAATTTTCCTCAGGTCGATTCAGGTTAAGAGATGCTAATAATCAATAGTTCTTCGGGCATTATTTGGTACAATTCAATAAAATACTATTGTATAAATTTAAATAATATTCATATTAAAAATCAAAAGTTCTTTCATATTTTAACACAAACACGAGAGAAAAAGCATTTTAAAAATAACATCAATTTTAATAATAACAAAAACATTAACAAAATAACATCATTTCGTTTTCAATACTGAAATATTCAACGTGATTTATCAATACTATCAATTCTACAAAATAGTATGTCATAGAACGTTGGCTTGCCACCGCTTTAATATATTATATATTAATGTCAACTACGTAGGCTTAATAAATAAACAACTGACGCTTTATATTTATTACATAGATATTTAAGTCTACTACGTAAATGATAGTTTTATTATAATATCGGCAAACACTTTAAAGATGCCGCAATATTATTATATTTACAAAACAATTTTTAAAATATGTTTTTATTCTTAGGTTATAATGTTATTTCGTCTATACTTAAGACTAAACATTCCCACTTTCTTAACTATTCTATCTCTAGGCATACGTACTAAGTGGCCGAACCAGCGCAACTGATTATTTTCTATTGTTTCATTAACTCGCCTTACTGATAAACGTCTTCTAATTTCTTCGTTTCTGATACAGTCCCTACGCGTCAAACCTTCTAATCTTCTGAGTACTCTCATTTCAAGTGCTTGTAATTTGTCTTTGAGCTGCTCGGTGAGTACTCATGCCGCACTTCCATACGTCAGAATGGGAAATATTACGGACTTAAAAGCTCCCACTTTTGTTTTCTTTGAATCGTCCTTCTTCCCCGAAAATATCTGTTAATTTCGTACTCTAACCTGTCTTCACAGCTAATTTTTGATCCCAGGTATTTAAACAAATCTACTTGTTTTAACATATTTCCATTGATATTGATATCTAATTCTATTTTTAGTTTTATTAAGATTCACATTCAATCCGATTTCATGAAGACCTTTTGAATACAGCAGCATCATTCCTCAATCCTCAACAACGGGTCAAGTAGCAGAAGTAGCGGAAAATGTTCTTGTTGCTTTGAAAAATTCTCATAATTCAAAGAGGTTTATCTCCAGAAGTATTAGAGCTAAATATTCCGTTTTTATCTAAAACAGTAGATAATTTTCTATAGTTTAATACAAGACATTTTCTTTCTCAGACCAATACTTAAGAAGATATTTTGTAAAAACAGGAACAAGTCTCAAGTCTAAAAATTTAGTGGCGCCCGCGATGGTGGGGCAAAATAGAAAACTTTTTTTTTTATGGCGGCCAGTATTAATATTGACAATGTTGCAAATCTTTCAACACTTAAATTCTGTACAGGTTGTTAAAATTATGGCGCGTGGAAAGACTCTTTCGCGTCTGGGAATCCAAGTTTAACGCAAACCTCGTGGCCATCAGATATGTCAAATTCTCCTGGATAAATCTCTACACCACATTTGTCCTCTATTGCCTTCATTATTACTTCAAGAAATCGACGGCCATCTACATGCTTTTTGCATCATTTCAAATCGTCTGCACCACGAGCATAGTGGACAGGGCCTACACGTCACCGGCTGCTCTGGAAGCGCTGGGAAACGTATCGTCGAAATTCATCACGTTAATCATGTACGCCAGCATAATGTCCGCCTACATTCTCCTGTACCTAAAGAAATGCGAAGTCCAGCACGTATGCGTCGAAATGTTGAAAATCATCAAGAAAAGGAACCTTGGACAGCGCTTCAAGGAGAGGGTGATGAACGCCATCTACACTGAATGGGACGACAACGAATGCGCTCTGCTGAAACGTCCTCGCGGTATAGTGTTCAACATACCGACGTACATTAACGAAGAGATCATGTGTTATTTGGCGGAAGAAGCGGTTCGATCTCAAAAGATTTTGGCCACCTTTTCAGACACTGCCATCTATGATATATGTGCCAAAACTAAAGTTGTCGTTTGGCCCCACGATGAACCAATAACGTATTTAGGACATATTTCGACAGTAAGTTCAACATCTAATACTTCTTTTTTATACCGTGCATTTTTTTTTAACGCGGAACATAGGGATTTGCGTGCTAAAAATTCTACACCCCATGTTAACTTTTGTTGCGGATTAAATTTGAAAGAAATTTGCGTTTCATTTAATAAATCAAACATTTTTCTACCAATTGTACATTCTTGAATGACATGACAGTGTTCTTTTTAATTAGTTTTTCGTTTTCAGTTGTAATTAATTCGCACAAAATTGAATGACAAAATCAACGTAGCGTAAATATTTTATGCTAGTTGACATCGCTTGTCATTTCGCTAGTGACAAGTAAATTTGCGAAAAGAATGTCTATGTACACAGTTGCAGAACGAGTGGAAATTGTTACGGCATGTAGGGGATGGCATCCTTTTTTATAAACATGCGTAACTATGTTCGTTTAAACCGCAATAGATATTTAACCATGGCAAAATTCAAAGAATAGGAATTAGTTTCATAAATAACCAATCTAAGCTATTCCAAAATAATATATTTCTATAAAATATATATTTTGATTTTATTGCCAAGTGTGCCATCATATACCTATACATATAATGTAATGATAACATACCATATATGGTAATGATGGCATAGGTAGATACTAATTATTTACATTAGATAAAAAATTAATGCAAGCAGGATTTTCATCTTCAGAATCATCTTGAAATTGTGGTACATTTGGATCCAGATATCAACATCGAATTCAACCCCTTTCTTAATTTTTCTTGCGGACTTTCTCAGTTCTTTTGCTTTTTGGTCTGCTTCCTTGAGTTTTAGTAGTTCAATAGTAGTTGTTTCATTCAAAACACCTTGCGCATCTGATCTTTTGCGTTTTTTCTGTTTCAGTATTGAATCCATTTGAGGGACTGGTGATAATTCTTGTATAAAATCAGTCGCATTTGAAGAAGTCACTGGAATCTTTATTGATGACACGCTACTTATTTCAACTACAGAATATTCTGATAAGTTTTTCGACCTAAGCAGAAATTTCCTATCGCATTCATACAACAACTACTGTGAAATGCTGACCTCTTTCAGCAGCAGTTAATGAGCCTACTTGATTCTTTCCTTTGCAGGCAAATATTTTTTTCAGAACGAGATTGGACAGTGGACAATCCAGATTGGTCCATGTTAAAAATTTGTTCAGGCGTAAATTTGTGTTCTTCAATAACTTTGGTCAAATTTTCAAAATATGCTTTGATATTTGGTCTATTGAATGCTTGAGCTCGTGCAAGAGAGATTGCTTCAGGAATTCGGAGACTTATGGAAGGATTTCTCTTTAGAAAGCTACTAAGCCAGTCCCACCCAGCTAATTCTTTTGTGCTATTAAAGTTATGTTTTAGACTTAGCTTTTCAGCAAGTTGAAAAGCTAATTTTCTCACATCAGTACACGTTAATCCAAAGAACCTTAGTTCTAACATTTTTATATGGTCAACTATTTATTGTTCTCTTTCTTTATTAACGATTGGTAATCTACCTGCCAAAAATCCTACATATTTACCTTTAAGCACCTTATTACTATCCGAAACCCTTCGCCGAAGTGTTCTTGTTGGAACATTAAATGTTTTCAAAGCGAGTTTTCATCTCATATATTTCGAATTTATAGCATCTATAACTTCTCCCATATTATCAGCTGACCATTGCTGGCTTTTCGAAGATTTTTCTTGCTTATTATTCATGTCGTTTATGCTATAACAAATAGAAAATTATAATTTCTATCAACATTAAAACATTAATGTACTTATAAACAACATCTGCATGATAGCAATCGAGATATCATAGAAAATCGTCATGTGCCATCATAGCCAAGGTGCCATCATAGCCGCACTTCCCCTATATCCTTTAAATACTGTACAGTACTTTGAAATTAGTTAATATTATCTAGTTCGGAATTTCACCACCAAAAAATCAAATCCGTAACATTTTATAATGAATTAAGGAACATAAGCATTTATTAATGAAAGACAATCGGATAAACTACATGTGCAAACAGAAAACGTATATCAGATGAGTGGGCGATTTTCTTTTTTGCCGGTCAGTTTATGTTAATTTTTTTCTAATATTTGAATAGTTATTTCATTGATTTTACACTTTTTAAAGCTACAAAGTCATAACAAAATGAAAACTAAAATATTTTTTACAATTTCTTTTTACGAACTCAATTTTGAATAGTAACACTAATTTAGCATTTGAAATGATGTTTTTAATCTGTCGTCAACTGTTTGACAACCGAACCTCGACCAAAAATAATAAAAATAACGCATTTTATTAAAATTGAACTCTTGCAAAAGGGAAACTCCCTTACCACAGAAATTAAAAAGATATAAAAAATCTATATACGTATTTCGGCAACTAAGTTGCCATCTTCCGTAAAAACCTGTAGAAAAAAACTGAAGATGGCAACTTAAGTTGCCAAATTACGTTTATAGATTTTTTATATCTTTCTAATTTTTGTGGTAAGATTTTTCCTTTTTCATTTTGTTTCAGATTTTTAGCTACAGTCTCCACCAATGAAAATTTATTGAAAAATAAATAAAACTACTTCCTTTCTCTTGCGACTTTGAAGTTAGGTGTAGCAAACTATGCTTCTTCTTCAATTTCTTTTGTTTACTTTTCTCTTTTATAGCTTTCTACGCCTAGTTTATTTTTTTTGACAGGACATTTAATGGATATGATCTTTTTCGTCCAATTCTATATGTAATTTATGTATGTAATTTATAATTTGAGACTGAATTTATATCACTGGTGAATGATCAGATGAAAGATCCATACTTGTCTCAATTTTGGTTCTTTTGATATCTGTTTTTGTGACATATAAATCAATAAAATTACTTATCCTTGTCTTTCTTGCGTTCAAACCAATGGGAATGTCACTAATTGATACATAGCATCTTTTTTGGTATTATTATTATAATATTCCACTGCCCATAAATCTCAGAGTGCTACGAAAGCTTCAGGTAGACAATACAAACGATAACAATCTCTTCTAACATTTCAGAATGTATATTTCATCATCCAAGGAACGTATGATATCTTGGCAGACAACACCCGAATTTTGGCCACAATTTCCGACGAAGGCTGTTTTAATTTGTTAGAAATCCTGTTTGACGTACCGTCCATGAACACGGTAATAGCCAGATCTAACTGTAGATGTTTGCTGTTGAAATTCAAGGATCTCCGAGAGATATTTTATAGATACGACCACGAATCGAAAGCACTTTTTGATACAGTTAAGGGATCGGACGACATCAAAGAGATGATCAATAATAAAATCAGACATAGCAAATCTGATATCGCGTCGCTTGGAATACTAAAGTAAGTAAGACATACGTATTAAATTGGCGCCCAAAACGTGGGACCAATTAAATCTGTAATTGGTTCCATGGTTATGGTCATTCATTATCAGTAAGCTTCGGATAAATATGCATTTGCATAACTGCATATTCTAATGCATAATTAAGTCATTTTTGAGTTGAAGTGCATATTTTAGTCATTTTCAGTTTTATCTGCATATTTTCCTGTTAATTTTTTTTTTAAACATAATGTAATGGTTTTTATGGGTGCGAAAAGTAATAAACAATTCATTCACTATTTATTTTTAAAAGTTTATATTTAAAAGACCAAATAAAAATATAATTGAAAATGAAATTAAAGAACACTCTTGAAACAAAGGAACTATATACAATTTTTACGTTTTTATAATCGATGTATAAATTAAATTCAATAAAACTATAATTATTGAATGACAGTAACACAAAATACTATTTATGTACCAATTTATCTAAGAATATTTATGTGACAGATTTATGTAAGAGTATTTATTTGGTACACACGTACTTACTTATTTACATAACCGATCAGTTAGCGCAATTTTAAACCAATTTGTCAAAGACTTCAGCGATTTTACAACTGATTGAAGTGTACTGGTTTGTAAAAACTGTGAAGTGAGTCTAACAACAACAAAAAAGTGCCAAGTGACGCAGCATTTACAAACAAGTAAGTACATACCAAAAAAAAGAAGAGCCGAAGCTTAGGAAGTAAACAGCCGATGTTAGTACCAGCTATATTAAAACCTGGTCCCAGTCGTTCACCATTTAACGAGGAATTGTGTGAAGCTCCAATTTTGCGGATATACCGTTGGCGAAATTAAAAAATGAATCATTTAAAACCTTTTTGGAAAACATACCAAGCAAAATATTCCAGACGAATCTACACTGCGAAAAAACTATGTTCTGCCATTATATAACGCCACAATACAAAAGCTGCAACAAAGAAGCATAGCAAATTTTGTTTTTGGTATTTTGGGAGTTGATGAAGAAAGAAATAAATCGTATCTGTTAACAATGAAAGTGTCGAAAAAAGTGAACCATTCAACAATTGCCACATTTTTTAATGATGCGCTAAATTTTTTGTGGCCAACAGGCATTTGCTACGAAAAAGTGCTCGTTGTGTGTACGGATGCTGCTCCATACATGTGTAAAGCAATGAGTGGTTCGAAATTACTCTATTCAGAAATGACTCATGCTACTTGTGTGGCGCATGGCTTACATCGAGTGGCCGAATTAGTGCGTTCCGTTTATACAAATGTAAATTTGTTAATTTCATCGACCAAGCACCTTCTCGCGTTGCCAAGTTCAAAAAAATTGTTGGTGGTGGGATTCCACTTCCGCCGTCCCCGATTCTTACAAGATGGGGCACCTGGATTGAAGCTGCAAGCTATTACGCCCAACATTTTGAGCTTATTGCCCGTATTGTTAACGATTTCGATCCTGAAGAAGCGGAAAGCATAGAGGATGCTCAAAACGCTTTAACACAAAGAGGATTGCGCGGAGATTTGATTTTCATTATATTAAATTTTACTTGTATTTCCGAGGCTATTTTGAAATTGGAAACCAAGGGATTACCTTCAGAAAACAGCAGACAAATTGTTGAAAATGTTTTTGATAGGTTAAGCAAATTAAAAAATTGTACTTTTGCAAAAAAAAAAATGTGGTCAGTTTTAGATAAAATTACTGGATATCAAATTTTGAAAAATATTTCTAAGATTCTACAAAATCAGGAAAGTGCTGTTGCTCCCAGTAATTTGAATCTCACTGACTTAGTGGATTTATCATTGACTCCTAGTGTATCATGTGACGTGGAACGATGTTTTTCAGAATTTAAAAATATTTTGGGTGATAATAGGCGTAAATTTATATTTGACAATTTATTACATCATGTCATAGTGAAGTGTTATAGTAAAAATCTGTAAATTTATTGTAAATAGACCAATATAACCTTTAAAAAAAGTTTTATTTAAATCTAATAAACGATTTTTTAATGCATATTTAAATGCATATTTTTAATATTTTAGATGCATATTTGCATGCATATTTTGTACTTTTTTAATGCATATTTATCCGAAGCCTAATTATCAGCATTAACAGTGCCGTCAAAAAATTTCCAGTTACACGTTTACAAGTAACTTATAGCTATAGTGCTATCTTTTGTGAATACCGACAACTCTCAGTATATTAGTATTAATCCAGAAGATGCTCATATTTTGTTTATTTATGTATCGATAAAAAAGACATTATTATTATTATATAAACGGTTTAAAAATAAGTACAGTAGACACTCAATAGTGTGAACCAAATAAAACAATAACGATGGATTCAATACAGTGTGGTGATAAAGTTTGGAACAAGATTCATAAAAGTATTCTATATTGTTTTTAAGAAAACCTCGGACAGGTCAATTTTTGTTTTTAAAATGCCGTCTTTTGACGAAAATTTTTTTTGAATGACGTCATTAGTTTTTACACAATGACGCCATCATCATTTTTTTTAAATGACAAACCCCACAATTTGCGCAATTTGATTAGTGTTGTGATCATGTATTAAACCCTAATTTGTAATAAAATTTATTTTGAATTTCCCACTACCAAATACATTTTGAATCGCCCGCTATTGCCTGCTACTATTGAAAGCTATAATTTTTGATGTCAGCGCCATCTATATTTGGCTTTTTGCCGATCCAGAACGCGCCATCTAATCTGATCTCTGTTACTTAAGGACGGTGGTATTTAAAAATGCAGTGTTGCCAGCTCTAACTTCTCTAGTTTCGTGGTATCTCAAAATATATAGCGTGCCCCTCGTATTTATCGTTGTTGCTGCTTCTTATATAAGTCACAATTATAACATGATAATAGAAATTTATTTATTTATTTCTACTTAAATATTTGTTAAAATACGGCAATTTTCTCGCCTATAGTACGGTAATTCCATGCAAAGATGAATTTACAATTCTTCTTTTGTATTTTAAGCTAACGATATCTATTGTTTTTATGGAAAAATCGAATAAATTACAATCTAAACATTTATCATAAATTTTGTTTGCAATAACGTATAAAGTATAACAGTTTTGAATATCCCCTATATAATTGCCCTAAACAATGAACACCCAAATTTCGCCCTCGCTTTTAAAAGCTCTTAAATCTAGGGGGGAAACACTCAAGTTGGCAGCGCTTAATTAGTGCATGTTTATGTCAAAGTAAAAGTGACAATGCTAGCAAAACGAAGAAAATTACATATTGCAGTGACCTTGAGTTTGGTGGTAAATTGTGAATAGGCATAATCAAGATCACTTCGAGATTTAATTAAATTAATTATTATTTTATTTGTTTCATCATGATGTGTAAGTATATAAATATTTATTAAGTCAATATTTTGGCAAATTTTATTTTTATTTACGTTAAATAATATAAGAATGTTATTATAATTTTTATAAAAGTTATAATATTAGAATAAGCATAAAATATTACGTGAATTATAACAAGAAAGTGTTTGCCGCACGAAGAATACTGTGACTGGGAGAGATTGACCGTTTGGCCCGGCGAAAACAATATCCTGCGCTAGATGCATTAGATGAGTCATGAATATGTAAACAAGTTGATATTTACATGTTTGTTTACCTTTTCGAAAGATTAGTAATGCGCTGTTTTCCCGGGTGGTGCAGCACTGCAGCTATGTATTTCTGGAGGTGGAATCGTATCGTACCGAAGACAACCGGACGTTTTTGTAAAGAAAAATATGCATATAAGGGTAGACGGATAGGAAAGCACTTCACTTCCCAGCTGGTGAAAACCGCTAACCGGAAGAGTCTGAAGTAGGTGGAAACCTCTTCTTCCTTTTAAATGTTATATTAACTTAGAAGTTTATTCATGAATTTGAACTTAGAATAATTTTCAAAGAGATTTTACGACCCTTACAAATTTTTCAACAAGAATTAGAACTTGTTTTCCGAAATAATTTTACTGTACTTATAGAATTTTCCAACCGAAGTGGAACTTAGAATAATTTTATGAATTAGATATCGTTTTTAATTTGGAGTTTAATTTACATCAATTTTTTTATTTTTCTAGAATGTTTTGTTTTATATGTAGGGTTATTACACCATACATTATGATAAAGCATTTTAGTGACTGTAACGATCAAGTTGAATAGCATAATAATTTTTTTTATATACATATAATTGGTGTTTTAATAAACATTTTCTTTACTATTTTATTTACCAGATTAAAAGATTTGTGGTTAATAATTTTGTTTTATGTATATAAAAAATAGTAATTGAACGGTGATCGATTTTTTCTTTGAGATATATATTTGAGATGGATGAGTATGAAGCGCTGTACGAAGAATTAAGGTGATTTAATAATGTTTGTTATAAATGTGTATATAGTGTTGTACAACATTTTCTTGAGTGGTGTTTTGTGTTGGAATCTCAGAGTGAGGTATAGTTTTATTTTATTATATATATTTTTTTTATATATAATAAAATAAAATATATTTTATAGTGTTTGTGTATTTGATATTAACGTGTTGGGTAATAGATCAGGGATGTGTGCGATGAATTAAGTAGTTGTTTAATTCATAGCATGGAGTCCTAGTGAATCCTTAAAACACAAATTAGTCTTGGTGGTACTGTTTTGGGAGCGAGCAAAGGCGCCAGGCAGAACTAATCAGGGCTGAGTTAATTAGTTAAATGCACAAAGACATTTTTTTTATTATTAATTTTAAATTTATATATATACCTTAAGGGGTGAGCACATAGTGGTGTATGTTCGGGTTGTGTCCAACGAGTTGAAAAGCTTACTCGTAGGGTGGAACTTTGGGGTACCTACCAGTGTGAATTTGCTTTCTGATGGTACTGTCTTGGGAGCGAGCAAAGGCGCCAGGCAGGACTAATTAGGGCAAAGCCATTTCCTTAATGTTTATATTCTTGTAAATAATAAATCGCGTAATTTTTGTTATTCATATTCCAGTACAATTCACAATATGCAATAAATTTTATTTTATTAAAGATGTTGATTGTTTACATGTATCTTTGACGAATATAATAAATCATGATAATCACGTTTATTTTAAAAATATAAATTTGTACTTGATGTTATTCTTTCATTAATGATAATTTGTTTATTGTTTTGACTATTTGATCGTGACATGTATGATTTTATATGATGTTTTGAAATATTTAAATTTTTGTGAATATATTTGTGTAATTTAAAATTTTTCTTTCTTTAATACTTTCTTTTAATAAACTAGATGATAAGATTTATTTTTGCATTTTATTTTCTTTACCTGACCTGGTGATAATTAAAGAGCATTCAAATTGATTGGAGAGTTTATTTATATTTTCTGAACTGAGCTAGTTAAATGTAAAATTGCCTAACCTACAATTTAGCAGAAAATTTTATTGAATCTTAGTCTAGCATAAGGCCTAGCACTAGGATGTATGCTTGATTCTTACTTACTTATTGATTGAATAATTTAAATTAATTTTATATAAATCTCAAATTGCAAGAGTCACAGCAATATGTTGTTGACTTGAATGCAAATGTTTATATCGCAGAAACAACGAAATACATCTAGGGTTTGCAAATGAAATTCGTTTCCATAAGCGAGGATTCAGTTTATTTGCGGTATACGGAGGTCTACCGTAATTAATATATTATTCACATTATGCGGGATTTCCGTTACGAGATGTTCACACTATCGAGTATTCTACTATATTTAATTCTTTTGCTCAATATTATCAACTAAGATGCAATATCATAACATACCCTAATTCTAAATTCTTTTGATCGCACGAAATTTATACTTGACTTGTTTCTTTTCCAGGAAACCCAATTTCTACCGATTTAAGTTGAACCTGCGTCAATCTACCTATGCCGAATATGACTATCATATTCCCTTCGATCGTCTGTATCCGTTTGCTTTCGTGAGATATTTCCTCATGAGGACGACGATTAACTGCGAGGGGCGTTTTATATACTGCTGGGAAATCTCTCGATGTTTCTTCGCCTTTGCTGTAGGCATGTTAAACTTCGTTTTGCCCTTCTTAGAATCCCACTACAGGCCCATTCTTTACTTTCTGGACTACATGGGTCTCATAGATATCTACGTCAGACTGCACGTGTGCTATTATAACTCAGATGGGGTAATAGTAACGCATCCACTCAAGACGGCAACGCATTACCTTCGTACAGCATTCATTACCGATCTGTTAGCCGTTTTGCCGATAAGATACCTATTCCGACAATACAACGCGAAAAATCCCGTTTCATATTTTGTTTCTAACCTCAACAAGTTACTGCCGATGTACCGTTACGTGCATTTCTTCAATTTCATTCAAGGGCACACCCTGACACTGACTCATAAGAGTGTCGGCCTCACGTTCATACCGGTAGTGTTATTATTGGGCAATTTCTTCGGCAGCTTCTTAGTGTCCACGGAATGTTACTTTACAGAAACAGAAAATAACACGGTGATCACGGGGAACGAATCTGCGACATTTCTGTATATGAACTGTACTTCCAATTCCATAATGGCCCTCTCTCCATTCAAGAAACCCATGGATCGCTGGCGGGCTCATCTTTACGCCTGGTACATTGGAGTCAGTATGTTGACTACAAGCGGCATGCAAGGATTCGTCGTGTCATCGGATGATGTCAGGATCATCATGATGATAATGAGCGTTTTGGGATTCTATTTGACGGTGGTGTTTGCCGGAAAATACATAACCTTGTACTTCTTCTACCACAGGCTGTTGCTGGAATATCAAGAGGCGATGCGTTTCCTCAATGAATTTCTTAACTGGACACGGGTAAGGAACATTTTTGAGATCTTGCAATTAGTTTGTAAAAAAATGTTTTATCTGTGCCTGAAAAATATGCTGAAATCGCGTCTTTATTATCGCTCGTAAATTTTTTCCCAGGCAGCTCTTTTTTCATATTAGAGAAGAGGTAAAAATCACTAGGAGCCAGATCTGGACTATAAGGTAGGTGATTCAAAATATCGAAGCCCGCTCTTTTGGAGGGGAGCATTGTCGTGCAGAAGTAGGATACCTTTCGTCAATTTTCCCTTCCTATTAAACGCTCCAGGATTGAAACGTAATATTCTTCAGTTAATGAAACGCCTTTACCTTTGTAATCAATTAACAGGATTCCCTATGAGTTCCAAAAAACAGTAACCATGAATTGTCCGGCCGACTGTACCACCTGAAACTTCTTGAGGGGTGCTGTGCCTTTTTTATGCCAATGCATAGAATCTTGCTTGGACTCAGGTTCATAATGATGCGCCCAACAGCAGGCCCGCGGGCCATGAAATATTTCTCTTTCTCGAAATACTGTAACCAGGAGGGTGAGGAAGAAATGGCTAGTGATGTGTTCAACCAAATACGAAAGACTGTTGCTGAATGTAAATATTTTTCATTGGCCGTTGATAAAACGTGCGACTTAAGTGAAATGGCTCAGTTAGCCGTTCTCGTGCGATGCGTTGTTGGAGATGTTAATGTGTTTCAAGATCTCCTTGAAGTGTGTGATTTATCCATGACAACTACAAGATTCGACATCTGTCAAAAGGTCAAGGATTGTATTGAGAAGCACGACCTTGTTTGGAACAAATTTCTTTCAATTTGTACTGACGGAGCGCCTGCTAGGATAGGGAAACGCAATGGTTGTGTTGCTTTACTTGAAAAACACATTGGTCGTGAATTATTTTTTTATCACTGCATTATTCATATATTCCTGACAATCGCTGTTTGCCCAAAATGAACGGGATCATATCACAGATTGGGGGCCTGTTTTTCCATCTCCGATTACAAACTCGGTTAACTAATCATCGATTATCTCTAACCGGCGTTTTTCAATACGAAGCTATACACCTGCACCGGTAATATAAACAGTGTTTAAGGGGGCTTACGCTTACTGGAATTAGTTTTTAAAATAAAGTTTCTGAAACTGTGTTATGATGTTGTAAATTTTGTCAAATTTGAGAGTCAAATATAGGAGTAAATAATTTGAATTATAAGAAAGTACTTCCAACGAAGCCTTAATTAATCCTTTGTATTCAATTTAATGCAAAAACATAATAAGAAGAACAAAAATTTCTGCTGTTTGTTTTATTTTAACGAATACCTTACATCGCCGAAATTTATATTAGCGCATATGGTGCCACCCCCTTACGTCCAACCTCATGGCAGTTAGTCGGCACCTCTGCGTAAGCCCCCTTAAGGATAAATTGTTTAAAGTAGGCAACATCTTTACTAGTGCATTTGATCTAAATTAGTATATTTCCTTCTAATAATATTGGCGCCCTTTTCCTACATTTGAATTTGTTATTTGTGTTTTTTACCCTTATTTGATTTTTTTAAAGATTATATTTTGTAAAATTAGAAATTTCACTGTAGTAAATAAACTGTAGGCGTTTATTTTGTAAATATTGCATATGGAGAACTTCTGTGTACATAACACATAATCAAAATTTCTATTATGAAATAAATAACGAACTGCAACAAACTTTCAAAAAACTTGCAAAATTTCTGTACGACGATTAAGGTGGCCATCTCGCCCATCTCAATTACATTGCAAACATATCGCACCAGAATCCGTTAGTAAGCAACAAAATGACAATAAAAAAAATACGAGCATAATCTACAAATTTATCTCCAGGTGACTGGGTACTTTTAATAACGAAAGTTTGTTCGATTAATGTGGAAAAATATGTTAAAAAACAGGAAGTTTTTATACCAAAAATCTGCAACTTTATTTCATAATTACTTGGAATATATAGATAATTGCAAGATATTAGGTAGCTTAGCCCCTGGAGAAATAAATTCTCTTTCTTTTGATGCTTGATACAAAGCAATTAAGCGTATTTTATAGCTGTCTTGTGCTTTTAATTGCTTTCACCCGGAATTCCGATTGATTTGGATTTAACAATATATATACCGGGCTCTTTTTTTATCATTACACATAGCATTTTCCCTATGTGTAATGATAAAAAAAAAATTGTCAATGCATTAGCGATATAGTCACTGTATAGTAGACAACCAGTTATACACCAATGAAGAATTTACGTATAGCATACTTTAATTTTTAAATCAGGTCGCCATGACGGGAAAAACATTTTTTATGTCTAATATTTCTGAATTTTTATTCAAACATAAGTCATAAATTAAATACATTTTATTAAAAAATAGATAATTTATTTATAAATCATGGATAAATACAACAGAAATGAAAAGGTGGCAATAGTAATGTGGTACCAGAAAAATAATAGTAAGTTAGAGACATGTTTTCCGTCAATTATCCAGACAGGCCTATACCTTGTGCAAAAACAATTCTGAACTTTTTTAAAAAATTTCAAGAAGATGGTTGTGTTCTAAATTCTCACAAAAAAAGAAATAGAACCAATCATGTTCGAACAGAAGACATGAAATTAAATATCCTGTGTTACGTAGAGGAACGGTCTGTAGGATCGCTTTTAGATGTAGCTAAACATTTTGGAGTATCGTACAGTTCGGTATACAAAACTCTGAAAGAATTTAAATATAGGCCATACAAAATATCAAATCATCAAGAGCTTTTCGAAGAGGATAAGATAAAACGAACTGAGTTTTGTGAAATAATGTTTAACATGTTAAATGAAAACCAAGAAATTTTAAATAAAATAATTTTTACTGATGATGCTCCATTTACCGTAAACGGTGAAGTCAACTCTCAGAACTTTCGGTTTGTACCCTACATTTATCCATGAAAAATTATTAAATTTCCTATCCATTAATCCATTAGGTACTGGTCCCGTACAAATCCTCACGCCCAAAACCTGACCCGAACACAGTACCCTCAAAAAGTTAATGTCTGGATTGGAATAATAAGCGATAGACTTATTGGCCCATTTTTTATTGACGGTAACCTCACTGCAGTGAAATATTTGAATTTGTTGAGAGACCATATCATTCCATCAATTGAGATGATGAATGTTGATGAACCCTGGTTCCAAATGGATGGGGCCCCGCCACATTCTACTAACGCTATCAGAAATTTTTTAAATAACTTATTTCAAAGACGGTGGATTGGTAGATTTGGTCCCATACTATGGCCTCCAAGATCAGCTGATTTATCCCCAAATGACTATTTTCTTTGGGGTTACCTAAAAAGTAAAATTTACAACAATGTACGAATACGCAACTTGAATGAACTAAAAGAGCGTATACATACTGCATGTAATGGAATAAGGCCAGAATTTATTAGAAATACACTTCGTTGCTTTCAAGATCGCCTTGCTTATTGCCTTGAAAGACAAGGTGGACATTTCAAGAACTTGTTGTGATATTAGACTTCACATTTAAGTTCGTTTAATTGTTATAATAAACTAATTATTTTGTTCCAAGTGATATTTTGCATTTTCTTTATTAAAAACATAACCTAATTCTTCTAATCTTTATTTTGCTCTGTATCGCCCAGTGTTACCAGTACAAGTATTATTGCCGAATCAAATACTTTCGCGCTAAATTTTAACAGTTTCGTAATAAATGTAAAAGGTTTTATGTACGCTGCAAAGTTTAATTTTTCCGTACAAATAATTTATGGTATAAGTAAGAGAAACGGATCTCCAGAATATTATTTTATTTATATCAACGTTACGCGGCCAGTGGGAAATGGCGGGAAATCCTTAATGTAGCAATTATGATGTTGACGACGTGATATATTTCGAATTTTAAAATTGTAAGAAAAATTGTACAAAATTAGTTATTTACGATATAATTGTTAAAAGTGCTATTTTATTTTTCGAGTAACATTTGCGACACGAGGGTGATTAGGAACTGGAGCAATTTAAAATAAGCAAAATAAAATAACATTTTAACACGTGTATCGTACAGTGTTTCTGCTACAAACTCAATTTTTATTTTAAAATTTTAATAAAAAGTTTAACGAAAATTGACTGATAAAAATCTTATGACAGCTCACTGTTCCTGCTTGTCAAAATACGAGTGTATAACTGGTTGTCTACTATACAGTGACTATATCGCTAATGCATTGACAATTTTTTTTTATCATTACACATAGGGAAAATGCTATGTGTAATGATAAAAAAAGAGCCCGGTATATATAAACATATTTTCATGAGAAAAGTAGATTTCGTTTATTATAATCAGGGAGGTAGGTGCAGCAATTCTTAAACAGAGGGCGCTGCCAACGATCGGGCATTGTTAGCTTGGAAACAAATCACAATAATATTGGGTTTTAAAAATATTCGGGGCGCTCTCAAGTTGAGTGCTCCTCAATTACAAAAAACCGAAACTAGAACTTATGCGTCTCGGATTCTCATTTAATAATAAATCTACTTACTAATTTTATGTCCAAATTCTTTTAATCAAAAAAAGTTGATTGAGAAAACCTTGTTTCAAATTGGTTTACACGATTTCAACTATAAAAAAAATATTATGTTCTGGAGAAATCGGAGTAAGCTTGACAGGGCCTGTAATAATAAGTATTAGTGAAGAATTTAACTGCACGTCAACTTTGCAAGCATGTACACTATGTTGCAAATTAAATGCGAATCTGAAAATATGTTTAACAGCAGCCTGCATAGCACCATTGCATTATGTGTGGTTTTTATACCGAAAGGTTCATTAATCATATTTAATATACAGTCATGGTACAAATCTATAAGGTATCGATAGCCATTTGGACCATTAAAGATTGAAACAGTCTACTATACTCACAATGATAACTTAAACAATCTTTTTGTTATTTTATTAGGTAAATCCCCAACTGAAGAAAACAATCGTTAGCAGTTATGAACTGAAGTGGAGTTTGTACAAAGGTAGAAATCTCCATCACATATTCCAACCGCTCTGCACACAGACGCGATACGATCTTCTATATGAAATATACGGGAAGAAATTGTATCACACCGCCATACTCACGACAAAATCGAAGAAATTTTACAGAAACTTAATGCCGAAGATGAAGCACGAGGTCATCTTCAAGGGCGGTTACTTGGTCACGATCAACGATATCTGCGCCGACTCCTTCATCCTCTACAGAGGCATCGTCGAAATATTAGCACCGGACGGCTCCCCGATCGACGTTCTCTCCTCTGGTAGCATGTTCGGCAACTTGGAGAAACAACAATGGTGCAGGCAACGCGTCAGCGTGGTGGCGAATTGTCACGTGGAAGTATTGGCGATACCCACGGTCGAATTTCATCGACTTCTCGAATACGAACCGTCGATGAAAGAGGAGTATAGAAAGCTGAAGTTGAAATATATAAATTACATACCGGGGCTGGCCCAGGACAAACGTGAAAGTATCGCAGTGGGAGGGGAAGCGGATAAACCAAGAAATATCTGGACGTATGTCTTTAATCCCAACACGAGAGGAATGAAGATATGGCGAGCTATACATTTATGTTTCCCGTGTTATTTCGGCATCCATCTTGACTTATATCAACTGGCGGCGTGCGAATATTCATTTTACATGATCATCTTTCAGTACTGCAGCGATGCCTTGTACGTTGCCCAGTATTTAATCAAATTAAGAACGGCATTCGAAGATGAAACGGGAATGTTAGTGACGGATCTGCGTCGTATCTCCAAGAAACATTGCGAAAATAAGATGCACTTGGTGATCGGAATCCTAAGTTTGTTGCCGTTGGATTTGCTTGCATTGACGATGACTAATATCGAATACAGCAGGCGAATGATTGCCTACGGATTACTACGTTCGAACCGTCTGTTGCGTCTGTTCTACGTCTTCCGATTCTTCACGTCATCCATCGAAAGACTCAACGTAAACATATACTTCGTACGTTTCGGATTCGTCTTGCTGTGGAGTTCCTTGGCTCTGAGTGCAATTACAGCCGCGTTGACTATGATATCGTGTCCGTTTGAGGTGAATATAGAACCGGATGTGCCGTCATGTCGCACGATCGTAAACATGGCTTCCTACGAGAAATTCAAGATCTTCGTGGCGCATGCGTATTTGGCGGCGGATTTTTTAAATTTCGCCTCGCAAAATCGCTATTATCCGAACGGCGCAGTACAAATATTCTTCTTCATCATCATGATGGCCATATCGCAAAATCTCTTTTACGTGTGTATCAGTCAAATTTATTCCGTGATGTCCGAATGTAGTCAGAGGCGAATCTCGTATGTCAACTACAAAGAACGATTGAAATCGTTCATGAGTCACGAAGACGTGTCAATATCTCTGGTCGACAGAGTTGTCAATTATGTCCAATTGCTATGGATCCGACAAAGAGGGGACATTTATCCGAGTCTATTACTGGAAGCACCGCAGTATCTTCAAGACGCCATCTTGAACGACGCCTTTCGGTTTTTATTCGTGAACCATCCGATTTTCGCGAAGTGTCATTCGGACTGCTTGCGCCAAATAATACAAAAGTGCACGGCGAGGACTTTCTTCCGCGGTGATTACGTTCAATTCAAAGGCGTCATCGACAACACCATGTATATAATATTTAGCGGAAAAATTGCCGTCTTGGACGACGAAGCGGCCTTCGACGATGATAACCTTGCGGTGTTGAATAGTGGCCAATTTTTCGGTGTCCGGCAAGGATTGAAGTTCAAAACGCCTCATCGGTACACGTATAAAGCTCTGGAACACTCGATGTTGGTGATGTTAAACTACCAAATGTGGGAGTATTTGTTGCCGTTCTTTCCCGCTTCGAAAGAAGAAATATTCAGCGCACTTAAGGATTATGTAGGTATACGAGAAATAGTTGAAAAGAACATTCGTGAAAGAGTTACTTAAAATATTAAATATTCAATTGCAATCTCTTCGTTCAAAAATATTTCATTGTTAATCTTAATGTTGTATATACCATTAATGATATTTATTATTGAATATATTGTAAAGATAGTATAAATAAAGATACAGCTAAAGCCAAAAAATTGGCAAATAAAATTTATCCTATTTTAAATTGGATTCTATTTGTTAATTGCCTACTTGACAATACCTGTCAAAAATATTTAACTAATAAATAATAGTAGTTTATACAACGAGTCAATAATGACAGTTATTATTCCCGAGAGCTGAATTTACGAACCGAGCCGCGTAAACGGCGAGGGAGTAACTCAGCTCGAGGGAATAATAGTCATTATTGCGAGTTAGTATACACTACTTTATCGACGACTAACTGAAAATTACTTAAAAAAATCAAAATAATTAAACGAAAATGTCAGATTACTATATCAATATGACGTTTGACGGTTAGACAGTTAGTAAAATGGCCGGACTTGTCTATCGTCACTACGACAACGTTAGGAACGGTATGTTCTTATTGGCGAAATGCAGGGAATAATGGTAACGTTATGGCCCATTATTCCCTCGTCGCATTTCATTATTCCCTCCGGGTATTATGAGTGTTATTATTAGCCAATAGTGATTAATATAATACCTACTTTATTGTTTAGTCGTCGATAAATGTCTTTATTTCCGTATACATCAACAATATATACTGTGTGTCCAAAAAGTCTGGAAACACCCAAATAAAATCGAAACGGATGATTTTTGAGAAAAATGCAAAAACAGGTCAATTAGTATTTTCAAAAAACTACTGGCTGATGGTATCTGTTTGGAATTTTTGATGACCTTGAAAAAGTGATGATGTCATCAAAAAAAAATTAAATGGCAACGTCGCATTTTTAATTTTATTTTTGATAGATATTTTAATTGTCTAAATGACTGTAAAAAAATTTTTCATTTTACTTAAGAAAATGACCGAGAAAAATTTAATTACTTCTTCGAAAATGGAAAAGTTTGTCTTTAAAAAAAAAAACATAGTTGGCTTAAAAGTCGATTATTTTTCAAACACATTTTGTTTTATTTGTGACATTCTGTCAAATACGAATTGTGCGTAAGTTAAAAAAATCTGTTTAAAAATGGTTTTAAGTGAGAGGGAACGTATTCAAATATTGATGATGATTGGTTTTGGGGATAGGGCTCGTTCAGTTAGAGAAGTTTGCGACTTATTTAATTCAGAACATCCGGAGAGTGTCCCAATTAGTATTTCTGCAGCGAGTAAGATTCCCAAAAAATTTCAAGAAGAAGGCCATGTTCGAGATCGCCCTAGAAGTGGTCGTCCAAAGATCGCAGAAGATACGCAACTCGACTTATTATTGTCAGTAGAGGAAACTCCAAATTCTAGTACACGGCAGCTTGCTCGGGAGTTTAACGTGTCGAAGAGTACAATTGGTAATATTTTCCGGAAAACTAAGTATCATCCCTACAAAATATGTTTGGTTCATGAGCTGTCTGAAGACGACTTCGACAGACGTGTACATATAGTTTTGCGAACAACTGATGCCTATGTGTGATAATGATCCGTTTTTTATCAGAAATGTCTTATTCTCAGATGAAGCTACGTTCACATTACATGGGACTGTTAATAGACAAAACTGCAGGTACTGGGCACGCCAAAATCCACGCTGGATGAGAAAGGTACGAACTCAGTATCCTCAAAAATTAAATGTATGGGGTGGTTTAATTGGTAACAGAATTATAGGGCCTTTTTTCTTCAACGGTAACCTGACGGCGGAAATGTATTTGGATTTTTTACAAAATTATTTAATTCCGTCATTAGCAGAAATATTTCCGAACCATGAAGATACTAATTTGCCCAGCGAAAGAATTTGGTTTCAACGAGATGGGGCTCCACCCCACTATGCGGGAATGTTCGGCATTATCTCGAGAATACCTTCCCAAACAGATGGATTGGCAGGAGGGGGGCTATCGAGTGGCCGGCTAGGTCGCCAGATCTAACGCCTATTGATTATTTTTCGTGGGGTTACCTAAAAAATAAGGTATACGCAACTAAACCTGAAAAATTGGAAGACTTGCGTCAACGGATTGAGGTTGAAGTACGAAGGATCACTCCTGAAATGATAGAAAACGTTCAAAACGAATTTTATTATCCTTTAGGGTATTGCCAAGATGCTCAAGGACAACATTTTGAACATTTATTGTAAGAGTTTTTGCTGATTTCTACGATTAAAATTTTCTTTGTTTGCTATAATGATTTTTTTGGCGATTTCAAGCTAATGATTTTATGAAACAAACAAAAAGATTGCAATAGTCTTCGGTTCTTCATGTTTAGCCAACGGATATCCTTCAATCTATGTAGTACTTGGTCGTATTTTCTAAGACAAAAGATAAAGCGAAGGCAGGCGTACTGAACTCTTTGTATTCTCGCCACATCAGATGAGTCTAAGCATGGGTCATATAGTGATGCAGAAAACGTAAATAGCGAAAGAACTAGACTTTGACATAGTAAAGTTTTCAAGCGACGACAAAAACTGTTTCTATATGGATACAACAATTTTAAGTTGCAATATGCAGTTCTAATTAAATTTAAAATGTGAGCTTTAAATCGTAAAGTATTGTCACATTCCATACCTAAGTACCTAACTCTATCAACATCCTAATGGTAGTGTCATTAGATTTCAATTTAATTTGACCAGTCAGGACTTCGCACCACTTAGGATTGCCGAACCAAATTGACACTGTCTTAGCGGAATTCAGCACAAGACCATGCTGCTCCGAGAAACAAACGATCCTGTCAATGTCAGACTGAACCCCCCCGAACAGCATCCGCCCACGCACCAGAATAGAACGAAGTATAAATCTGATTGTCATCAGCATACATTTCAATTACAGATCCATTGACCACCTTTGGAAGAAACGATGTATAAATGCAAAATAATAGTGGACCTAAAATTGAACCCTGCGGCACACCTCTAGAAATCGCAAGACACTCAGACTCGCACCCATCAATGGATACGCACTGAACCCTGCCCGACAGATAAGACCGCAGCAAAGTAAGAGCGCCATCGTCAAAACCAATGTGACGCAACATAGATAATAAAATTCGATGATCAACTGTATCGACAGCTTTGCTGAAGTCCAATAAAACCATCAACGTACACATACCCCTACCACCAGCACCAATTATGTCATCTGACACCTTGAGCAAAGTGGTCGTACAACTGTGGCCACGTCGAAATCCGGACTGACACGGAAGAAGAATGGAATACGCACCAAGATATTCACTAATTTATCATTGTCATTAAATTTATACCAACGTGTGTAATGCCTCATTTAAATGTATTAGATAAAGCCAGAATCGTCTCTCACCTGGAAAATGTTAGGACAATTATGAATTTAGCGGTAGATTTTGGAGTGGGAAGAAGTAGTATCTGGAGAATTAAAAGAAAATGAGAAAACGAGAGGACTGCAAAACGAAAGATGGGTTCGGGTCGGCCTAAAACTACAAATGATCAAGACGATGAGGACTTAGTTAATTTTTTGAGAAAAAGGCCTATGGCCACTGCTGTAGAAGCAATTAATCTAACGAATTTTCCAGCATCATAAAGCACTGCGCGTCGACGAATTCGTTCTACTGAATTGGACACTATTATGCAGCCATGAAACCTTTCCTTAACGACTTCCATAAAGAACAGAGGGTAGGATTTGCTTCAGAATTTCTTGAAAGACAAAATTTATGGAATATGGTAGTATTTTCTGAAGAAAAAACTTTCAAATCTAATAAAGACGGTAGAGTAAAAGCTATAGACCTAGAAACACACATTTTGAAGAGAAATATATATACTCAACAATAAATGTGTGGTGTTGGTTTAGTGCGCTAGGTCCGGGGGTAGTATATGTATTGTAGAAGAAAGGCATAATGCAAACATTTATGTTAACATTCTTCATCCATCAGTTGTTCCGTTCTTTCCTGACAATAATTTTATATTCCAACAGGACAATTTTCCAATACACACATCAGGGCTTGCACAAAACTGGTTGAGAACAAATAATATTAATGTTTTGCCGTGGCCTTCGAGAAGCTCAGATGTTAACCCCATAGAAAATGTATGGGGCTTAATGGTAAATAGGATCCGCCGGACAAATTTTCGCCCCAAAAAACAGGCAAGAGCTTATAAATAACATAAATCAGGAATGGCAAAATTTAACACAAGAGTATTGCCAAAACTTGATTGAGTCTATGCCTAGACGATTAACATCCCTCATAGAGAAGAACGGTGCTATGATTAAATATTAATTTGTTAAGTTTATTACTATTTCTAAAATATTATTTGTTCAAGTTTAACCTATTTATTTTTATACTGACAACGTATTTTAACCAATTTTTAATAAAACATGTTCACACTATACAAAAAATGAAAAAAACCTATCAATTTTTTTCGGCATTTCCCTTTTTTTTGGCTTTAGCTGTAGGTATTTAAGGCAGCATTTTATTCACAAATAAGGTAGATTTCAGAGAAGAAGATGTAGAGATACGACAGCACAAAAAATAACCTAAAACGATGGCGTATGAATGCAGAATTTTGTAGAGAGCCTATATAATCGACACGGATATGATTCGTACTGATAGGTTAACGCAATTTGTACCCACATAATGGCGCCTTGTGCAAAAATGTATATTATCGACGACTAAACAATAAAGTAGGTATTATATTAATCTTAGACCATTTAAACATATAGACACGCCGTAACTATCAAGCAGTGAAGCAAACATAATTCTACGCGGGTGACGTCACGGGTGGGCACGATGCAACTACACAACTATTTTGTACTACAAAAGTGAAGAAAATCCTTTATTTTAATTTATTAAAAACCACAATCTTCTTATTTGAAGAATATTTGTTTAAAAACATTATAATCTTGATATTTTAAGAATATTTGTAAAACAAAATCTGAATGTATAACCCAGAAATTTCGTTATCGTACCCTATCGCACTTACCTCAAATAACTATAAATTTTTGTAAAGATGAATTAAAGATTATAGGTATTGTTAAAGAACATACTATGGATGATTTCCACAAAGAATGTATTATTAATGTAAATTGTGACAATGAGACTGATTCTGTATTTGACTATTCGTCAGATGAAATCGGTTATTAAAATTTTATAAAAGTCTAGTTTCTTAATTTCTTAATTTCAATTTAATCTTTATTTTTATTTTAAATTTATTAATCTAGTGTTGAGGTTTACTTTTTCATTTGCTTTTGCCGTGTATATAATAATAATAAAACTTGTAAATTGCAGATTTTATTCCATGGTATTTGTATTCAAAAGTAGCGGAAAATATACACGATCGTTTTGGTGTCGATATTTTTGCACGGATAGTACAGAGTTTAAACCACGCCTCGCGCACCTCAAGTCGCATCAGGTTTGGATCGGACTCTATACATCATTATTTACAAAAACTGAGGTGTGAGTATGCTTTTGTCTATAAAGGTACAAATCTCAATTTAGCAGATTTGCACAATTCACCTTCAGCACCAGCTATTTTGAATTATAATGAATTATCATAATAATATAAAATGAACACCTAAGGAACGTAAATATACTAGAGCCATCTATACCGTTATACGCTACATTGTGAGACAACGTAAATGTAACAGATATCTGTAAAGGGCATACATTAATTATAATAATCATAATTTCACCCTTATTTTTAAAAAATACACACATTCATAGCTACTATTACTATTTTACTCTCCAAATTTAAATACCCAGTCGAGTAACTATATTAATTTAATGTAATTTTTAGATTCAGCCATTTTTTTCTATTCTTTTTATAGTTAGAATTCGCAACATGATTTTCCAATTTATTTACTTCTTATACATAATTTGCAAGGGAGTATAGGTTTCACTTCGTTAATGTTTTTGCTCAAACCATAAATTTTAAATTTTTGCTTTCTAACGCCTGAAAAACTTGAAGTGCTATACTTTGCACACTTCTCGCCAAAGCTTTTCAAACGCTGCATTTGAACTGATTTGGCAACGTTCCTATATACTTTCCCGCCATAATCGCTTTAAATATGTTTTCGTCTCATAACCTATAATCTACCATCTATATGAACATCCAAATATCGAGTCAAGAAATATTATTAAATTGAAGTTACGAAGATGGATTTTGTTGGCACTAGGCGTAAAAGAACTCACAAAACAGTCATATCGGATAATTTAAAGGATCTCTACCCACACAGTCTTCAAATGTACAATTTACCACCCGGTAATGAAATTCAGTTATCCGAATTTGAAGAATTGGCTCTAGAACGCCTACAAGTATTTAGAATAATCGAGCAGGCATCACAAAAGGGCCACAGACTTTACAGCAATGAGTGGAAAGAGTGCATATATGGTGATTTGTTAAAAAACCAATTGAAAAAGTACTATCACTTCGCTAAATCGACAGATTTTGAAAACCCAACAGATGCTGAACTACAGATGCGTCGATCCGATCATATATCACATTTCATATTAAGACTGGCGTATTGTCGATCTGAACCTTTACGGAAGTGGTTTCTAGCTAGAGAATTAGAGTGGTTTAAGCTGCGTTTTCAGCAACAATCTCCTAAAAGTATCGAGGCTTTCTTGATTATGAACAATCTAACATACACACCAATATCAGCAGAGGAAAAGAGCAAGTACCATGATAAGTTAACTGAATCAACAGCTGGCGCAAATGTAATTGACTTGTTAAACTTTTATAAAGTCAAATTTACTGAAGTGCCTAGCTTGGTTAGATCACGACGAGTGTTTATTTCTAATGGTTATGCTTACATTCCCAATTTTGAATTGGTTACTTGTATTTTAGGAATCTTCAGGACATCTTTAAATGAAGCTCTTGCTGTAGGTGTATTACATTTTATATAAATTCTTGTGCTTCATTATTTGTTTTGTAGTATGCTAATCGACGTTTGCCTTTAATGGATGATGATCGAATTAACTTCCTAATTAGTCATTTACATAATATATACACAGGCAAAAATTACGCACAAAATGTGAACAGTGGCAAAGTTAATCTATCGAATTTAGATTTTCATGCGGAAAATAATTTTCCATTGTGTATGAAATATATGTATGGAATTCTCAAATCAACCAGTCATTTGAAGCATGAATGCCGTCAACAGTTAGGTCTCTTTTTAAAAGGTATTGGTTTATTATACGATGATTCCATGACGTTCTGGAAAAGGGAATTCACAAAGAAAATGGACAGCAACAAATTTGAAAAGCAGTATGCATACAACATTAAACATGCTTATGGATTAGTAGGTTCTAGAACTAATTATTCACCATATAGTTGCATTAAAATAATAAATACTAACGTCGGACCTGGTGACAATCATGGTTGTCCATACAAACATTGGGATTCAACATTTTTAAAGTCAAAGTTAACTGAACAAGGGATGTCTCCCGAAGGTAATTATTTAAGTGTTAATAGTGAGCACTGTAAAATTTTTAAGAGTAATAATTTTAGCTGTCCAAGATATTGCAGAAACGGCCAGCAAAGGTCACTATCAAGTAGCGTGCTGCAAATATTTTGAAAATATACATGGTCAGCCGAATAAAAACGCCATCGACCATCCAAATCGATACTTTGAAGAGAGCTTGGAGTGCACAGCGGATGTAAAAGATAAATCAAAAGCTTCTACGAAAATTGTAAAGAAACAAAAGCCAGCAGAAAGTAGTATTCAAGTCAACGATATAAATTGGGATGAAGATATGTAATTGTAAAAGAAATTGATATTTATGTTAAGCCTTAATTATATACATATTTTTTTTTTGAAAGTAACTACTCAAAGTTTTTTATAATAAACTGCAAATACATTTGTTATCTAGTTGATGTATTTTATACATAAATTTTGTAAATAAATGTGATTTTAAATACCTACCTAATGAGTTTAATACTTAAACCTGTGCTTAAACAAAACATGACCAGTTATTTTCTGTCAAGACTGGTAAACTAATTTATTTAGATTTCTATTCAGGTTGTAATAAATAATAAATTTCAAAAATTGTTTCTCAAGTTTCATTTAAAATTTACATAACCTATGGAAAAAGTTACCAGAAAAAGTGTTTTTGCTTCACTAATGAACTTTACACTATTTAGTAATAAATATTTTATTTTATTTATTTATTTTTTAATTTGAATAATCCAGTGTGCACATAATAATTAGAGGTGTGCAGTTCGCGAGCGAACCGGTTCAGTGAACCGAATCCCAGCAGCGAACCGAGAGAGCCGGTTCACTAAATTTCAATGAACCGGATCTCGGCTCACTTGCAAAGTAACTGAACCGATCTAATAGAAGAGTTCTAAGTTCTAACGTAATGCGATCCGCTTCGGTCTCGAAATGAAAAAGAGCCGCTTGATCATGAATCGGATCTCGGCTCACTTGGGAAGTAACTTTATCCGGTTCGGTCGCGAACGTATCAAAACCATAAGAGAATCTACTGTACTGCTGTATGACTGGCTGCCAAGTATCGACTGAATAACTAACGGCATTCGCAATATTGGTTACAAAGTACTTTAATAACCGAAGGATGTCCGAGTACCTATTACACATAGGGAATATATAATAAACATTTGAAATAATAACTCAATAATTAAGCGAATAACAATTCATTTATGATCAAATATTTACACATTTGTAACTGCGGGAAAGATTTTTACCAGAATAACATTTACTGTAATGTGGGTTGCCTAATTTCAATTTATTTTATATTCATTTAAAACAAAGTAAAGAATAGTTGAACAAAAAATAAGTGCAGAGCGGGGTAGCTTTTTATTCAATATTTAACGTGAACTTAAGCAAACAAATCAGCTGCATAGGATTGTCGAGAAAACTCGTTTTAAATATTTTGACATATTAATTAATTTTCTTTAATCACATATTTTTTTTCTAAGTTTGGTTATTCAACGGAGTAGATTATTAAATTCTACATAAGTTCACGATGAAAGGTTTTCTCCAAATTTAAAATCAACAAAAATATCGCGTAAAAATCTGCTATTTTTCAACTACATATTCACAGATCCACTATAAGGAAATTATAATTGAAATACGGTCGCGGGACGGATTGAAAAAAATAAAAATTGATATTATATAACAGGGAGGGTACGCATTACGCATTAAAATATTTATTTTTGTACAACATAACAATATATTGTATGAAATAAAATATTTAATTTATTAGTTGTCTGTAAGTTACAAAATTCTTACAAATATTTTTATTACACCTGCATCATAATCATAATTGCCATTTAATAATGCTATGAAAATTATGAAATTCTCTAGTTCTAATTACTTTATATTCGAATAGCATACTCTACAATAATTATACATACCAAATGAATGTATAATTTAGTTTTACATATATTTTGCTTAATTTGTGTACAACAATCTGATAATTTGTCAAATTTGTGTGCATTATAGCTTCAAATAAATTGTTTGCCAAATATTTTGTATAATTGGTGTGCGCCCAGCCTAAATTATCATCCCGGTTCGTTTGAGCCGACGACGGCGCCGAGTATTACATGTCCTACACTTTCATGAACGGTATGCTATTAGGGATCCCCACGGTTCAATTGAGCCGGTTCCGTGACCCGGCTCACAATGAGGAGCTGAACCGAGTGAGCCGAGTCAAAGAAATGAACCGGTTTGCCCACCTCTAGCCACATATGTAATGTAATAAACTGATAATACCTAACCTACACCGTCGAACTTGGATTTTAATACATGAAGATCTGCAACCTATTTAACACCCAGTGAAAGTTTTAGCCTGCATTAAAGCACAATTAAAGTTTCAGTTTCCTATTTGCTATTAGCCTAGTAGTTGCAAATGCAGTTGAGCACGTGTCAGAACAGATCAGTTTCAATATTGTAAAGTGATTTCGTCATCCAAGAAATTAATCATAATGAACAATAACATGACTGCCCGTGAAATCCGAGATGCATTTATCAACTTCTTTCTTAAAGATAAAAATCACATATACGTTCATTCCTCTTCGACCATTCCTCTGGATGATCCAACACTCTTATTCACAAATGCTGGCATGAACCAATACAAACCCATTTTCTTAGGAACAGTCGACCCCAATAGTGACATGGCAAAATGGAAACGAACCACCAACACCCAAAAGTGCATTAGAGCAGGTGGTAAACACAACGATTTAGATGATGTTGGTAAAGATGTGTACCATCATACGTTCTTTGAGATGTTAGGCAATTGGTCTTTCGGTGATTACTTCAAAAAAGAAATCTGTTCGTGGGCATGGGAATTCTTAACTGATGTTTTAAAATTGCCATCAGAACGTTTGTATGTGACCTATTTTGGTGGTGATGAAAAAGCGGGCCTAGAGCCGGATAATGAATGTAAGCAAGTAAGTATTGTGTATTATCACACTTACTGAATATATTATTATTCTGCAATTTAAGCTGTGGCTTGATCTTGGTGTCAAACCAAGTCATGTATTGCCCGGTAGTATGAAAGATAACTTTTGGGAAATGGGTGATACAGGTCCATGCGGACCTTGTTCAGAGCTGCACTTTGATAGAATCGGCAATAGGGAAGTCCCAGAACTAGTCAATCAAGATGATCCAGACGTTCTTGAAATTTGGAATCTGGTCTTCATACAGTTCAATAGAGAATCAGATAGTAGCTTGAATTTATTGCCCAAGAAACATATTGACTGTGGATTAGGATTAGAAAGATTAGTCTCCGTAATACAAGGAAAGAGATCTAACTATGACACTGATTTATTCATGCCCATATTCGATGCCATACAAAAGGGCACTGGTGTACGTCCATATCAAGGAAAAGTTGGTGATGCTGATGTTGATGGTATTGATATGGCATATAGGGTTTTAGCTGATCATGCTCGTACATTGACAATTGCTCTGTCAGATGGTGGCACTCCAGATAATACAGGTCGGGGGTTAGTAATTTCAAACTTATTTAATATGTAATAGCAGTAGTTACTTTCATATATGTGTTTGGCATATGCAATTTGAGTTGTTTTAAATGCACTTTTTCATGTCATTTATATAGAATTAGATTTCCTTGTAAATTAGAAACAGATGTAAATGTCAAGGTGAAAGTATATTCAAGTAATGTAGTTCACATTTTCTAAGGTGTGCCTATTGAAAGACAAGAAAACTTCCTATTCATTCATGAGCTTATATGAAATCAAAATAGGAAAAAAAATATTGCAATGTTATACACATACAGTATGTTCACTAAGACATGCTCTATTACTTTTTTTTCACCTTTTACATTTAATTTGTTATATTTTGTCAAAACATGGTATTTTATGTCAAATTAATAATATCGTCGATGATTTCTTTAAATAACAACAAATATTGTTTATTGTGATTTTGACAAATCTACCTACTGTGAAGAGTATAGCATAAGGCTGTATTATCAATTTTTTGACCAAATTAAAATTAACGACAAGTCGTGTATTACACTTGTCAAGTCGACTTGATCAATTTCTTGACCAAGAACGTGTTGAATTAGAACATGTTCTATATTTCTTCTCAACATGATCAAGTTTTTAGTGATTTCTAGTAAAATTCAATGTTATAAAGTTTTTTGTCAACTGTGTAAAATGTAAACACAATTTCCATTTTAGAATATCGTTACAAATGACATGTTAATTGGATACTTCTTGAAAGAATTGTGTGTGTAAATTATTTATTTTCTTTTGCATCTCTCGTGCAGTTATTTTTACATTCAATATCAGACACAAATCTTCGGTAAATTTATTAATTTTTTTATTTCGTACTTTTGCACTATTGGTACTGCTATTCCACCTAAAAACTTGGTGAAGAAATTGATAAATGTAAAACAGGCAAGGTCAACAATAACTTGACGACAATTTCTTGATCAATAACTTGGTCAAGAAATTGATAAGTGTAATACAGCCTATAGAAATATTTATACAATAAAAATAGTTTCTGTAGAGTTAGAAACATGATTTATAATTATAATCTTCCCACCTGACAATATGACATTAAGGGCCGGTTTTTCCAACACCGATTAAAATGCTCGGTTAACTAATCATTAATTAACCCTAATCATTGATTATCTCTAATCGACGTTTTTCAATGCAAAGAAATACGCCGGATATCTAAACAGCGTTTAAAGATTTATTGAACAAAGTTGGCAACATATTTGTTAGTGCATTTGATCTAAATTAGCATATTTGTTCTAATAATATTGGTGCCATTTCCTACGTTTGAATTTTTTATTTCTGCTTTTTGTCCTATTTTTTTTTTCTTAAAGATCTATATAATTTGAAATATCATTTTAGTAAATAAACTAGGCATTTATTTTTTAAGCACATATTTAAAAATTTTATTTTAATTTTCGATACCTTTTGTATAAAAAAAATCAAAATTCGGACCGCAACTAACACTTTTACTCTTACTGAATAACGATTTTTTGCAAATATGTCGTAAATTATGCATTCTATATATATTTATGAAGAGTACAAAAGTATTTAGAGTTGGATTTGGAATATTTTTTGTATAAATGAAATTTCAAAATTCGGACTGGAAGTAACACTTTCATACGTATAAGAAAGTTGTGTGGTGGCCACACCTCATTTTTTCATCTTATTTAATGCAGAAAACATCCAAATTACGTATGGCTGGATTAAATTGGAAAAGCAAAAGGAGTATTCCACCTCATATGTAGTGTGGAAGAGAGTACATAAACGATTAACATTATTAAAATTGTTTGTAATTGACAATTTAAACAATCAAAAGAATGTTCTCCATCATATCACGACACAAAAGTTTAAGTAATTCCTTTAGCAAAGTAGGTGTAAGAAACAATATTTTAATACTTATTCAGTTTTAATTTCAATTTTACCAATATTTTTTTTGCTTGGTCGTGTTAGTCTACTAGTATTATGATTTTTAAAGTACCTAGACACTACCCACAAGAGATGTTTAAATATTAATAATCCTGGTTAGAAATGAAAATATTTTTACAGCATAGAATATGTTTCAACTGTTTGCATTTCCCTAATAAAATCATTTACTTCAATTTACTACGTAAAATAGGTATATATGAGAATATGACCAATTTTTTGGAGAAAAATCGATATATTACTTTACTAAAAATTTAAATTATTAAAATTATATTGTATTTTAAAATTTTAATGCTCGTTTATTTGATGGAACGATTAGTCCATCAAACAGGTCTATGTTGTTTTTGCGTCAAAACAGATCTTGCATATGAATTAGTGCTATTAAGTAACTACGTGTTGTTTTCATTATACATATTTATGACTATCTGTGTAAACACAAAATTTGATATATAAGTTCTCTGTGCATTTTTTTCCTTGTCAGCAAGAGTCGGCCTTGATTTTACACACTCATTCAAAGTTTTTATATATACGCATTTTAATAAGGTTCTTATCTTTGCTATATACGTATTTTGTTGGAATTTATATAACAAATTGTATTTATTTTATTTCTTAATCTAAATAATAAAATTTATTATTAAATATGAGTGAATTAATACTAGCTATTAGGCATTATTTTGTCTATATAATAATAATAATATATATTAATACTAAAAAATATTTGAAAATACTTCACGACATCTACCAGGCATAAGCTTAATCTCAGGAACAGGTGCTGCCGTTAGTTCTGGACATAGCCGTTCTTACCTCCACGTCCACAATGGCGTACCCAAAAAATAACATTGCATGGGTTCTCTATATACCGTGTGGCCGCCGTTCATAGCGCGATGCATGTATTAGTAACTACTGGTCGACTATAAATGGGCGTGCCAACTTGAATTGCCACACCGACAGCGGGCGTATAAGTTATACGTATAAATGTATTCGTAGGCAAATCAAGTGAAGAGCAGTGTAATAGGTAATGCGTTCCCGTTGTAAGTAATTATTTGTAGTTGTTTGAAGCATCAGATAATCACTGATAATATGTCAGTGAAGTCACTCATCACAGCTTCATAAACAACATAAAAGAGCAAAAATAAATAATAAATAACTCCTAGACTTTAAAATAAAAAACACTTCTTAACTAAAATAATATTTTTCAACAAATATTATAATCTAAAAACTCAACTACATATAATAAAATACTGAAACATAAAATATTTATTTCTTAAAACAGAATTGTAATTCAACATTGCAATTAACCTGTAATTAAAACCTAAAAAAATGTTATTCTTAAGCAATAATAAAACTCGAACTGACGCCCATATGTGGAAGCGACAGCGAATGCGACTGCCCGACTACACCGTATAAATGTCGATTTTTTGGACAAATACGAGTGCATCATAGGCATATGCGAAATACTAGCTCTGTTGTAATCCAGTATAACACTGCGTCTACTTGTTTACCGTTCTAATACACAGGCATCTCTATCTGTTTCGCTTACTCTGCAGGTATCGCGATAATGCAGACGCACGCGGTCTTATGGTATATTCTCTCTACGCTAAAACGATGAATTATAATTACTATGCTGCAAATCGATTAATGTACACTCTCGTCTCTAATAACCACTAATAATCTCATTTTAGGTACGTATTGAGACGTATATTACGGAGAGCAGTCCGTTATGCCACCGAAAAACTCCATGCTAGTCCGAAATTTTTCTCAAACCTGGTCCACACTGTCGTCGAGAGTTTGGGCGACACGTTCCCAGAGGTTCGTAAAGATCCGCAAGGCATAGTGGATATCATAAACGAAGAGGAGGAGCAATTTTTGAAGACGCTCTCTCGAGGTAGGAATTTGTTGAACAGAACCATCGGTAAACTCGGGGATGCCCAACATGTGCCAGGAGATGTCGCATGGAGACTGTACGATACTTACGGATTTCCGGTCGATCTTACACAACTTATGGCTGAAGAGAAGGGCTTGACGGTTGACATGAACGGCTATGAGGAGTCTAAGAAGATAGCCCAAATTATTTCGCAAGTAAGATGTTTGAAAGATACTAAACGTTTAAATAAAATAAAAACCTATTTTTAACAATTTCAATTCTAAATTTGACCAAAATCGAAATTCTGCAAAATAAACTAATACTACCGTGTTTCTACCGTGTTTACACGGTCAAATAAATTCATGAAGTTTTTGACCTTGAATTTATTGGAACGTGTAAACCACAGATAGGGGAGATTGCAGATAGCCGATGTAATAATAATTATTGGCAACATATTTTGGAAACGACTGTTAGGCGTTCGGCATTAGTTTGGAAACAAGGCACCATAGAAAATGTAACTAATATAGAAGAGTAACTATTGGTAATCGTGTTGATATCTAAAAGAGCCCTCTTTTGTTTTGGTAGCAAACTATACATAGTAGCGGTATATTTAAACCATTTTACTTTCTTATACGTAGTATAAGGAAGTAAAGAAAGGAAAATTTTCGACCTCGAGATTTTTGCAGATGTCCACGTTTTGAAGTCCCCTGATACCGAAAAAGTGGTTTTTAAAAAATGTCTGTATGTGTGTGTGTGTGTATGTGTGTGTGTGTGTATGTGTGTGTATGTGTGTGTGTGATCACGATAGCGCTCAAACCGCTGTAGATATCAATTCCAAATTTTGTATTTACGTGTATAATCCCCTCTTGAGATCTGATTAGTTTTTCAGTAAAATCGGTAGACCGGAAGTAGCAGTTTACTTCAGTGAAAAATTCGAATTTTGCCAATATTTCGTCAATTACTAAGTTTAAACAAATTTATAAAGAATTGAAATGTACTCAAAATTAAATTTGAGACCAATTATCTTAAAAAGGTTTTTCGAAATTCCAACCGGAAGTAGGTCTTTTACTCTTATCGAAAATCAGTTTTTTGCGAATATCTCGCAAGTCATGCTTTCTAGGCGGATACATTACGAGTATAAAAGTATTTAAATTATAATTTTAAATATCTTTTGTATAAAAAAAATTTAAAAATTCGGACCGGAAGTACCACTTTTACTCTTACCGAATAGCGATTTTTTGCAGATATGTCGTAAATTATGCATTCTATATATATTTATTAAGAGTACAAAAGTATTTAGAGTTGAATTTGCAATATTTTTTGTATACATGAAATTTCAAAATTCGGACCGGAAGTGGCACTTTTACTCTTAGCGAGTAGCACTGTTTTTCGAATATCTTGCATTCTATAGCGATTTATTAAGAGAATGAAAGTACTTAGAATAGGATTTTGAATAAGTTTTGTATAAAAAATTCTTAAAATTGTATAGTTTGAAACGCTCATACGTATAAGAAAGTCGTGTGGTGACCACACCTCATTTTTTGTATGAAATTGTTGTTGGAATTATTTTTGTTTTTTTAAATGTAATAAAACATTTTCGATACTTTAAAAGATCACAAATGGATATAAAGATTAAGTGTAGGGAAGTATGGCATAAAAACATATGTTAATTAATATTCTCATTTATTTCATGATCGTCTTTTCTGACATCTTTTTGTAAAAATATCATTTGCTTGCTGGTGGAGTGGATCTGTGAAAAATTCTACATTCATCGAAGAAGTTATATCTTTTAAGAATTCATCTTCTGCAAAATGCCTCTGGGTGCGAAGCTTCCTTCGGAAACTTTCACATTTTGTTTTATATTTTTTTGCAATACATTTTAAATGTTTAGCTTCTTGATATCGTTTTTTCGCTTTAGGGGAAAGATCACTTGTTCGTGTGTTACTCCAACTTTTTGTAATAATGTATCTACAATGAAAGAAGATTATAAAATATGTACCAAAATCAGCATATCAAATGTTGTTATAACTTGTAAAAGTATATAGTTTATTACAGTATGATTTATATGATTTGTTAACTTAATAGTATTTTAGTTTTATAAGGAGAATAAACATACAGAATGTGTCAATTTTCATTAGCCATAGGCGATTAATCCATACAGTACGTGGCAACATAGTACCCCTTCTTTCCTTTCCCATGCCAGCACGACCGATGCATGTTCGTAAATACAAGTAAGCGTGGTTAGCAGTAACTATTCGACCACCGGCTTGGGTGTTTGTAATTCGTTCAGAAATAATATTTACGAGTTGCAAGGATTTGTTTTTCTTTTTCCTTTCAGTAAATGCAGAGAATTATTAAGCCGCGTTCACGCTGCATGACACAAACAAAAGCGTAATTCTAATAAAATTAAAAATAAGGTAAATAAAAATGGATTCTGAAAATAATAATAAACTACTAGATCAGGAGATCGCCGCGGCCATTTGATGTTTCCCGTTCCAGTAATAAGACGGCTTTTTATTGCAGACTAGATCGCAACGTGTTTGCAGCTAAACATTGAATGTAGAAGTGGGAAGATCGGAGAAAATCGTTGTGATGTCGATTGTTGCCGGGATTGGTGACGGACAGTAGGGTGCCATGTTGCCACGCATTACTTGTATACGTATAAATCGCACCTAAACATTGAATCCCTATACCTAATGAAAATTGACACATACGGTATACATATACAGTGTGCTTGCCGGCAACCTGCGTATAGGGCTTACTGTGAGATGAAACGACGACACCGAGAGTTTGTATGAGTTAGTACGAGAAAGCAATATACAAACCGCTTTTTGGTCGAGTGTAGTGTTGGAAAAGTGGGGATTCGAGTACATTTACGTTGAGGCTAGAACGGGCTAGACTGACTCTCCGTTTAAGCAGGGCAACAAGGATAGATAGCAGCTGTACTGCAGTTTGTATATTGCTTTCTCGTACTAACTCATACAAACTCTCGGTGTGGTCGTTTTATCTTACAGTGAGCCCTATACGCAGGTCGCCTGCAAGCACATGGTATATGAAATTATTAATTTGTTGTTACATAACAAAATGAAATACAAATTTAAGAAAAGACAAAAGTAATGTAAAATGCAATTAATATGGCATTCTTACGAAACTTAAACTTACGAGAATCTTTTTTCAAATTTGTTTCTGGTGCTGGTACTACTTCTATTGCAGTATCTGGGTTCCAGAATGATGTAGATGTTTCGTATTTATATTTACCGGAATCACAACTCGTACTTGGTGCAATCCGCGATTCTACTATCTGACCTACGAAAAGACATTGATTTCCTTCTCATTAATATATTTTTTATATTTACATTTCTCAATTGTACTTGATGTCGATGGTATGCCAATACATTAATTATGATAACTGGTTGCTGTAGACGGTGAAGTAATACAATAATCATGATCAATATTTTGTGTCACATTTTCATTATCTGAAAGCATGTCTTCATCTGAAACGAGAATATGTATTCTTGAAATAACTTGGGTTATTACTTGTTGTATATTTAAACTTTACCTGTAGATATACTTGGTATGTGGAGACATGGAACAGCTATTTTTACTAATCTCATATTATTATTATACTCTATCTTTGTCATATACTACTTGTGGATTTAATTTCGCAATTGCCAAGTTTTGGCATACGCCAATCCACTTTTTGAATATGGCCAATCTTTTTGTTGGCAAAGGAAATCGATGTTGCGGTTGACTTACATTGTTACAATCGAACACGGCACACTTTCTAGACCGACCCATAACTACAACTTGCGATTAGTATTTACTACTACGGCTAATACTATTACCACAACGGTTATCTCGATATGTCTTTATAACCTACAAAACAAATTGCAAATTATATTACTGATAATGTAGATCTACTTCCTTAACGTACAGCGCGAAGCTCCTCTTACGGTTTGGCCGCTAACTAATTATAATCTGTTTCTTTCTTACAAAACCTGAACACTTTGTTCCATTTAAGTTTCTAACCCGTGCAAGGCACCAAGATGGAAATAAGTTTTGTAAAAATATTCGGGACGCTCTCTCACGGATTATAGTTGAATGTAACAAAATCTAGGTTGCTATTTTAATTTCTACTTCAAATAAGGCGACGACATACTTCTTATATACCTGACTCTGTCGGACATACAGAAGAATAGTCCTTCAAATAAAAAATATACATATGGACAAAAAACGTGAAATAGAACTGATGCGCCTTTGTTGTGTTTTGTACATACAAGCGCATTTACAAGCAAGAAGTTTTAACAGACACATTTTATTATACCGTAGTCGTCAAATTTTAATTTCCGTTTATACTTCTATACCATGCAGAAGATGACCTTATAATATGCAGCGATGCCTGCTTGCTAACACTGGTGGGAGAGCCATGCAGTGTCGGGGGACCCTCACGTCTTACTTTTCATAGGAAACGTTTGTCGAGTGTACTGTCTTGGCAGCCTCGCTTATGTTTATCTTTAGTTTATTAGAAATTAAAATATGTCGACTACGGTATATTATTTGTGCGCCAAGGTTATATTTATACGTCTTTACTGAATTTAATATATCTTGGAAATATTCTAAATTCTGATTATGATTATTCAATATTTATATACAATAGATAATAATGAAACCCTATTTACTGCTGTTTTTAATTTTGAATGTTAATATAATACTTTCGAATAAAATTTATAATAGATAATTTATTGTCAAAGTTGTATGCAAAATAAGTCTTGGTAATATATTTATCTGTCAATACAGGCTGAGTCATATTGAATAGAGGGTATGTTTAAATTTGACAAAGTTGACAGTTTTTGTGCTTTCTTGGCACCATCAAACATGTGGTCTTGTAATTTTAAACTATTGTTACACGTAAGTCATTAGCCAAAGTAAAATACCGTAAATAAACAAAGAGAAACGAAATATTCTTAAAATCTTTTCACTCGTTTCAAAACGTGGACATATGCAAAAATCTCGAGCTCCAATATTTTCGTAATCACAATACTTCTTTACACTACGTATGAAAAAATAAAAAAGTTAGGTGTGGTCACCACACGACTTTCTTATACTTATAAGCGTTTCAAATTACATATACTGGAGGCGCGTTAAGTTCCGTTTATAGCTACTATATTTAGGACAGCTGACTCGTCGGCCATTTTGGAGATAAATGTCAGTCATATCACGATACACTTATACCGGTATGCTCACTTTAGCTGTCAATGACGTCATTGCGGAGCAAGTGAGATTGACAGTTCTCATATGGGCTACATTTTGACGCAGTTATCTCCAAAATGGCGGACGAGTCAGCTATGCTTTATATAATAGTTGTAGTTCCGTTGCACGTCATCGATGACGTTTACATGTTGTCATAACTGTATTACAGAAACTAAAAAAGTTACTTTGTTAAATTATACTTGAGGGCATTTATTTCATTAGCTTAAATAGAAGATTTATAAATTGATCGTAATATACGCATTCATGGCAAATAAACACATAATTTCCTTTTCAATATTAAATTTCTTTATTACATATTTTTAATAGACTAATAGTTCAATTCGGTGTTGACAGATAAATCATATCTGTCAAAAAGACGTGCGATGTGTATATTCTTCCTGTCAAATTTTTCATGTTTATTTTTGCTTTGATATAAATTGTTTAAAAACAGTGCTTCTTAGAAGTGTATTTATTATTTATTTACGTCCTTTGAATATATTGCCGAAAGGTTTCTGTAAACAGTCGAAGCTTTTAACAAACTTTTCTATAATCATGTGTTAAATTTAATGTGAATAGCGTAAGTATTGCTTATTTTAGATTATATTATGGATGCGTAATGAAACATTTAAGGTTTTTCGACAATCTAAATCAATATAATAAATAAGTTGAGAAAGACTGAAGTCTTAGAGCATTTCAATTACTAAATATATTACGTTATAGTTATTGTATTGTGAATAATTTTTTTCTTTGGTTATATCAAATCTCACTGACAGAAATAAAAATAGATCCGGCAACATATACAAGGCGAGTCGTCATGGATCTAGTATGACGTGCAACGGAATGTAACGCGTTTCCACCATAAGTTGTTCTGAATTGTTTTAATTACTCTTATCATAGAAAAATAATCCGAAAAATAAACCTGTAAGTGTGTTACTTCAAGTCCAAATTTTAAGAATTTTTGTATATACAAAATATTCAAAATCCTATTCTAAATAGTTCTATTCTTTTAATAAACCTCTATCGAATGCATACTTTGCATTCGATATTATATATTAATATTGCTCTTAATATGATAAATCTTGGAAAAAATATTGAATCAAATAATTCACATTCATAGGTGATTAGTAAGCATCGAACACTTTAAAGCTTCAAAATTAATCTATGTCGATGCTTCACACATTTTACTGCTCGATCTTAAAGTACTTTGAGCATCTGTGTATGCTTTATCAAAGCATCTATTTTTAACTCTTTAAAGATTTTCAACTCATTGTTTATTGCTTCAAATTGCCTTTTCTTTGAATCTGGGAACTGCATCTGAATTTAAATTTCCGTATGATTTATTAGAAAAATGCGGTAATTCTTGTTGGAGTGATGTATGAAAAACATGATGGCTCAAAATGAACGGAACAGATACATGCCAAAATATTTTTTTATTATGAACAATGATAAAACTAGATTTCTGGAAATACCACTTCTCAAATTTATTAATCCTGCCTTTTACACGCCATTAACCACACATTTCGTACCGTCTCTTCATTGGGAAACCTGTAATATTTAAGGGTGTTGTATAGGTACATTTTCAAATATTTACAGATTACAGGCTACCTTTAAACTTTATGCAAAAATGATTTAGATGAAATATTCTTATAATGTTAATCTACACGTCCCTAGGCATTTTGTTTTTTCAATTTTTTATTAATTGTTATAAAAAATTAAATATAAATAGACAATCGAAAAATAAAATTCGTACCGACGTATAACATATTATTGTGAACATTAATTTCTAGCAAAATTTTTTCGTATTTATTAAGATAAATGTGTAATTTGATAAGAAAGAAATGCATTTTTGGCACTGCTTTAGTACGCCACCTGCAGTCAAATATTTGATATTTCCTTGCAATCGAAGACAGGGCGCAGTTACTTTGTTTAGGTGGGGATTCACTTTACGAGCGATATTGGGAATACAGAAATCGTTGTTACGGTTTTGAGTAGGTATTTGCTTAAACATTTTTTATATTATTTTACATTTCATAAAATTGAAAACATTATCTAGTAACCTTGATTTAACTTTATAAAATTAATGTATATTTTCTTTTTGTAAAATTTACTTATATTATTTTGTATTACATTTCATAAAATTAACAAACTTAAACAAAAGTATTACATATGATTCATAAATAATACTAGCTTTTTTAGTTCTTCCACTATTTTATATTTATCAAGATAAAATACTACTGACATTTATAAGTGAGTTAAAAATAATGTAAAACTAATATAGAAAATGAGATGGATATAGATGGTGCGTACTTCCTCTGTACAGATTCGTCAGATATTGTACCAGACTGGTAGACGTTCAAAAGAGTAATTTACGACCTAGCAAAAAACGATTTAGTGTTCGGATAGTTATAAAAAGATTTGAAGTAAACCAGAAATTGCTCCGAAAGGATATCTTTTATTTTAAAAATTCAACTAGATTACTTTTCGTGTTATGGTAAATAAAGAACAAACAGAAATAGGACTTATTATTTTACAGATGTAGTTGCATATTAATAATGAATAAACATTAAACTTTAAATAATTTATATATAATAATAAAACAATGAAATTCCATTCAATACATGATATTATAGTACAGTCAATCCGTATTTTTTTTGGAAAAAAATATGCGAGACTATTTTATTTGATAAATCGTTAGTGGGGCATGCGACGACTCTAAAACCAAAAAGTTGTGGGTTTTTGGTAATCTCAAAAAGTTTTTGAATGGAGTTTCCGAGTAAATGGTTGGTCGAACAGCAAATTTTTTTAACAAAAAAAAACAATATTATCTACTAATTATCTAATGTACTCGCTGCGATAATGAAGCTGGCAGTAAAGTTAAAGGGATACCACGTGACTTGGATCCGGCGCATTCAACAATTTCAACAATCTTGAAGGACAGGACTAAAGTAAAAGATGCATTAAAATCATCGACAGGTTTTAAAGCCGTAATAACTAGGCAGCGGAAAGGTCTGATTCATGAGATGGGAAGGCTCGTCGCGGTTTGGTTGATGGCCAGATACAAACTAGAATGCCGATGAGCCTACTAATTATTCAGGCAAAGGCGCGAATGATCTCTGAAGTTTAAGAGAAGTATTAGCGGTGAAGCAGCAAGCGTTGACGTCGAAGCAGCGGAAAAATTTATTGAGCAATTTGATAAAATTATAGATGAAAAAATGTAAAATGTCAGAAAGTGTTCACAAATAATTTAGATTTTGACGAAGACGAGTACACTAATGCCATACATAAAGTAGTAGAACTTACTAACATACTTAATTTAGAAGCTGAAGTGGAGGATATTGAAGCATTAGTTGAGTATATTGAGGGAGAATTAACAAACGAAGATTTAATAGAGTTGGAAGTACAACGGCTCCCGGAAGAGGAACCAGTAGAGGAAAGTGAATGAAACTACTAAAACTAGAAGATATGGATTCGAATATTGAACGGTTCACGAAAGTTGAACGGCCAATAAATGAAGTTTTACAAGTTACAAAGCATACTACATGAACGACATTCTTTTCAAAAGCTATAACCAGGACTCCTGCCCTTGTAAATACTTCTATTTCTTCGCCTCCATCTCTCTTACCAGGCCCCTCTACAGCTTTTGATAGCTCTGGTGATAAATACAATGACGACGTTGATGAACCACATTTTGCACTACATATCATGAATAGTTTTTCTTCGTTTTTCACAGAATGAATTTAAATTTTTTAATACGTCACTTTTTAATTTTTGTATGTATTCTTATGTTCTGTAATATATAAGAGATGCAATGTACAATTTAAATTTTTACTATAGCATTTAGCAAAACAGTACATGGTAGTGGGGTATTGGCAAGCTTCACCCATGGGCACTACCCCACCGACACCCGCAGCGAAGACGTCGAAATTTTCAGCTTGGTATACAACACCCTTAATGATTCACTATAGAATGTACACTTTGCAAGATATTCGAAAATAATAGAGTGTGACCACCAGACAACTTTCTTATACGTATGAGCGCTTCAAACTATAAATTTTATGAATCTTTTTATACAAAAATTATTCAAAACCCAATTTTGTATAATTTGAAACGCTCATATGTACAAGAAAGTCGTGTGGTGGCTACACTTCATTATTTATGATGGTCCTCCGGCCCATTGTGGAAGAGGTGTCACTAATTTTCTCAATGAACAGTCTCCAAATCGATGGATAGGTCGTGGTGGTTCCACAGCTTAGCCACCGCGATTTGCGGATCTCTACCCACTAGATTTTCTCATATGGGACATGAAAAAATCTAGACACTTACATATTCAAGGGGAAAGCCTAATAATACCGGATCATCCATAAGATTCATGACATTTTATGAGCCGAAAAACAATATGGAGAACTACAACTGGGAACGAGGATTCTGACGGAAGATTTAGTTATGCATTGTACAATGCGCGGTGGCCACATTGAGCTGCTTTAATAAGGCTCCGTAGGCTTTCCAATAAATAAATCACATTTTTTTCTAAACCCTCTAGTAATTTATTACAGCTTCGAACACCGATATTTCAAGAACCGTTAGGAATTCGGAAAAAGTGAATAGGAACATTTTTGCTTAAAATTAGTCATTGAATTCATGTACGAGGTTTCTCGGATACCTTGCCGGCCACCTTGTATAATAATAGTACCTATAGACATAAATAATTATCCTGTGATTTTCAATTCGGCCAATTGAAAAGATACTCAAGACGATGACATTAGTGCCTTTCAACAAAATATTATTATTATTACATATGTAGTGTTCATAGGCACTAAGTAATATTTCTTTTAATCAGAATTCCATCTTACATATTAAATTATTGAACACATGTCAGACTAAAAAAACTTAGAATCTACATTCCTGTAGCGCCTAGACACCAGACTAAGTAAATCATACAAAATATTACTAGCACCTACGTTACGTAGAGTATGTGTAGCCTGAACAGAGACAATTAGCACTTAACGCATCAGACGTATGTCATTTCGAATGCATCGCTCCATAAGGGCGGTACTTATAAACTGGGAACTGTACAATTTAGATTTTTACTATAGCATTTAGCAAAACAGTACATGGTAGTGGGGTATTGGCAAGTCCCACCCATGAGCAGTACCCCCCGATACCCGCGCCGAAGACGTCGAAATTTTTAGTTTGCTATACAACACCCTTAATCTATCTCTACTTTTTCGATTGTATTTACAACAATCGTACACTGCACATCCAGGCATATTAAATAGAATATTATTAAAAAGAATCGATAAAAGACCTTCAAACTGTGTCAAAATGCAGCCGATAATGAGCACTGTCAATCTGATTTGCTTCGCAATGGCGCCATTGACAGCTCAAGTGAGCATACCGGTATAAGTGTATCGTGAATAACAGTAGGTTTGATATAATCCAATCATATTACTTATTTTTAACACGTGATTTTAAAAATGCTCAGCGATTACCAAGTAGTTTATAATGCTTTAGATAGATGGCGCCACTTTTTTTTTGAGGTTACCAGAATCAGAAAAATCTCGTTATGTACACTTTTTTATAAGTATTTAAGGGCGCGTGCTGTTTAATATATTTAGACACTACAATTTCCAACGTCATCACTTAAAGTCATTTGTTTTTCAGGGTAAAGGCACTGGCGTTGAAGACACCATTAACTTGGACGTACACGCAATAACCGATCTGCAGAACAGAGGAATTAAACCGACGGACGATTCGGCCAAGTACAATTATCACGCGGACAAGAATTCCACCGAATATGTTTTCGAAACGTGCACATCTTCAGTCATCGCGCTCAGGTACAATAAGGAATTCGTACAGGAAGTCCAATCCGGTCGCGAATGCGGCGTACTGCTCGATAAAACCAGTTTTTACGCGGAGCAGGGCGGCCAAATTTACGATACCGGTTACATAGTAAAATTTGGCGATGAAAGCGTGGAGTTTACGGTGAAAAACGTTCAAGTTCGCGGTGGATACGTCGTGCACATCGGAAACTTAGAAGGTGTCCTCAGAGTAGGCGACAAAGTAGTGTTACAAGTCGACGTCTCCCGAAGACGATTAATAATGAACAATCACACGGGGACTCACATCTTAAATTTCGCCTTGAGGAAAGTTTTAGGCACCGATGCGGATCAAAGAGGGTCATTAGTTGCTCCGGACCGTTTGAGATTCGATTTTACCAATAAAGGTGCTATGACGGTGGATCAAGTCAAAGCGACTGAAACTTTCTCGAAGGAATTGGTGGCTAAAAACGAAGAAGTCTTCGCTAAGGACTCCTCATTGGCTTTAGCGAAAACCATCAATGGTTTACGAGCTGTGTTCGAGGAAACCTACCCAGATCCTGTCAGAATAGTTTCTATAGGAGTTTCCGTCGATGAACTGGAGAAGGATCCGTTTGGGCCGGCCGGCACCAAAACCTCAGTCGAATTTTGCGGCGGAACTCATTTAAAATACTCCGGACATATTGAAGATTTCGTGATTGCAAGCGAAGAAGCAATCGCCAAGGGAATTAGGCGGATAGTCGCTCTTACCGGTCCGGAAGCCGTGAAAGCCTTGAAGAAAACCGAATTGCTAGAGAATAAACTGAACGCGATAAAAACAATCATCGATAAAGACGCGAATGGCTTGGAATCGAGGCAGATAGTTAAAGAAATAGTCGAACTGACAGAAGAAGTGTCACGCGCCACGATTCCCTATTGGAAAAAAGAATTCATCCGGAATTCGCTGAAGAACTTGAAGAAAGCGTTGGACGACAAAGATCGCGCTAAAAAAGCAGCGATAGCCAATCAAATCGTCGAGGATATGAAAGAATATCTGAAGGAAAATCCGAATCTGCCCGTTCTCGTGAAAAAATTGAAAGCCTACTCGAACACGAAAGCCCTGGATTCCGCCTTGAAGCAAGTGAAAAGCTTAAGTCCCCAGACTGCCGCGATGTTCTTCTCCGTCGACGAAGATAACAATAAGATATTTTGCTTGTCGGCAGTGCCCAAAGGAGCGCAGGAGAAAGGTCTGAAGGCAAACGAGTGGGTTCTGGCCGTTGCGGGCCTGATGAATGGCAAAGGCGGTGGTAAAAGTGATTCTGCGCAGGCGTCGGGTAGTAATACGTCGTGTGTGGACGAAGTGATGAAATTAGCCACGCAATTTGCTCATTCGAAACTGTAACGACACTCAATTGTTTCTGAGAATATTGTTACTTTTTTCTATTCCTTTTTTTGAATGAATTTTTACATTTTTAGTAATTTATCTTGCGTCTGATTTCGCTGCGAATAATAAAATAAATTATTTGAGAAATTGTTTTTTTTTTTAATAATTCCCTGGCAATTATTATAAATTTCACGAATATTATGAACCGAATTCAAAGAAAACGTAAAAAAGATAAAAGAATAGATGAGTACATACAAATAAAGTGTTATCAAAGTGTTGGTAAAGTGATGAAGTCATGTAGATACTTAAATCGTGAATTTAGTAATATCGATTTCAGCTTTAAAAACAATATTTTTAAATATTCTGTAATAATTGCATTTTTAGTTCTTTATTTTATTTTTAATAAATAACTTATTAAATAAATAGTATTTTTAAAAGTAATATGAAGGGAAGAAAATATATTTTACATTTGCAAAAATTCAATTTTTAGGTTAGGAGTGTTTTTTTGTATTTGGCGCCATAAAACTTTTATCCTAGAATTTGCCATTAAAGCTATATAACTCTACAGCTTCAGGTATCAATTCTATCTATTTGGTTGGACTCTACAAAATATATAGTGTATTAGAAAACGAGTCCAAGAGCGATGGAAACAATTAACGCAAAGGGAAGTCATTTGCGCTTTTGTCTGTTCACGTAATTGGCACACATCCGATTTTTTTTATTGTGTAGTATTAGCTGATAAATCATTAATGAAAGTAACAAGAAAAAACTACCTAAAATCGAGCCTTGCTGCATATATCACTTTTCAACGTTCATAAATTCTACTGAATAGCTTTATGATATTTAAATTATCCAACTTCAGGTAGGTATACAGGAGCGGATCTATACAGTGTGCTTACCGACGACCTGCGTATAGGGCTTACTGTGAGATAAAACGACGACACCGAGAATTTGTATGAGTTAGTACGAAAAAGCAATATACTCCTTGCTCCTTGGTCGAGTGTAGTGTTGGAAAAGAGGGGATTCGCGTAGATTTACGCTGAGGCTAGAACGGGCTAGGCTGACTCTCCGTTTAAGCAGAGCAACGAGGATAGATAGCGCAGCTGTACTGCAGTTTGTATATTGCTTTCTCGTACTAACTCATACAAACTCTCGGTGTCGTCGTTTTATCTTACAGTAAGCCCTATACGCAGGTCGCCTGCAAGCACATGGTATATGGGCTTGTTGGGCTGCAGCCCAGGGCCCTGTGGATGTAAAGGACCCCCAACCTCCATTGAAGACAATGGAAAATATTGCGAATTTAAAAAAAACATCTAAAACGGGTTATTTCAGTAGTAAAATGTTTGGGTATAATAGGGGCTTAGAATTCCGAGAAATCAGAGGTAGAGTCTTACACCTCTTGCAGTGAAATGCTTATGTTAATTTATGAAAAGAAACTTGTTGATGTTTTCCTAAATTGCTATTAGTAGAATTACCGAACAGATGCAGTAGCAACAGCGCATTTGCCAGTTTAAGTTATTACAAAAATATATCTTAGGGATTTTTTTAACGTTGCCAATCACTAGCTGTGAAGCGGAACGCTCTTTCTCCAAAATATCGTATATAGAAAACAAATATAGGATAACAATCACGAACAATCGATTTTCCATAAATTCCCATAAATTGTGATTTAACAAAGAAAGGACTTACAATGTGATGAGCTAAAGGAATTTGCAACGCAAAAATACAGAAAGGTTGCTTTATAATTTATATAATATAACTACACATAACCTGTTCTTTTGTTTTTGCAATAATGTCTTACAGTTGCTGTGTATGTACGCCATATTAAATAAATAAAATATATTATTGTCCCATTTTTTTTCCTATACCGTATAGGTACATCATTATAGAAACCAGTTTTTTTACAAAATGGCCATTAGTTTGATTAATTAGGTAGTCCCCCAAATAGTGTTAGCCCAGGGTCCCACAAATTCACGGTCCGCCCCTGTGGGTATATCAATATCGTTTTTCTATTCGGGTGCTATAAGTTCACTTTAGAAAACCCGTTTCGGCTGCATAAAGTCTTCCTGTCCCAAGCTAATTTTATTTTTTGGAAGTTGATTAGAAATAAAATATGAAGCCAAACCATATTTAAATGTCAAATACACGCGTTTTAATCTCAGATAAATTATAGTTGAAGTTGTACAAAGAATAAAAAGGACATGCTAATATTTGATTTAGTCTAAATAACGATATAAATCGTTAAACATAGTTGGCTAGCTATATTTCTATTACTACGTATAATAAAATTTACTTCTCAAACCAATTATACAAAATCTTTGACAAAAAATTTATTTGAAGCTATAATAAATTAAATATTTTATTTTATACAATATGTTGTACAAAAATATATATTTTACATATCAATTATTTTTCAATCCGTCCTGCGACCGTATTCCAACTATAATTTCCAAATTATTCAGTCAATAGCAGATAGTCAGCAGCCAGTCGTACAGCAGTACAATAGGTTACTTTATGGTTTTGATTATACATGGGCGAGGTAGGGGAAGTTGATCCGATTTCACTGAGACTAGGAGTAGACCGACTCGTGTTTTGTCGGCTCTCGGGGACAGTAATGCGGTACCTGAGAGCCGACAAAAGACGAGTCGGTCTAGTCTGCGTGAAATCGAATCCACTTCCCTTATCTCGCCCCGTATAGTTTTGATACGTTCGCGACCGAACTGGATAAAGTTACTATCCAAGCTGTGTACCAGTGTTGCCAACTTGGGGGTTTTCCCCCTAGATTTAGGGGTTTTTTTGAGCCATGGGGGAAATCTGGGGGGTTTTATTTTTTAGGGGTATTTGTAGAGGACATTGAAAACTCTTATACTTGAGTATTGCATTATTGCAAACAAAATTAAGGATAGGTGTATAAATTGTAATTTATTCGATTTTCCTACAAAAATAATAGATTTCGTCAGTTTTAAGTTCAACAGAAGAATTGTGAACTCATCCATGCCTTTTTCCGCAATCGTATTACGGTATCATAAAAGCCGTCTACCCTCTTTTTCTAATTTTACAAATATGGAAATATCATACTATGAAAACATGGAACACAACTTAGAAACACTGAAGAAAAAAGGAAATTAATTACACCTAAACATTATCAAATTTCTCTTGACTTGCTTAAAATAGACCAAAACTTAAAAACATACCTGAGTGCATAGGAACCTACCTTTAAGTGTTTGTAAACGGCTGCACTGCATGCGCACATCGCAACTGTGGACCCAACGGTATCTAATTAACTCCGACTAACTTTTTTAGGAGCTTAATGTTTTATATTCTTGGTAACCAAGAAAAAAATTAATAGTCTCCAAAATCACCAGATATAGTAATTTAAAAAATAATCACGAGGTAATTTAAAATTAAGAAAAACAACCAGAACTGGTGATAAATCACCAGCATTATTGGCAACACTGACTTGTCAAACAGACCTGTCAAATTAACGCCCGCGTCGTATGTGTAACACGCTACCACGTCATACAAGGATGATACATTGTGCAAAAAAAATACTTCATGTAGAAAACAAGCGGATTGTGCTTTTTACAGCCAAAAACAAATGAAGGTGCCAATCATCGAGGCCTGCCAACAATACCCCCCGCTACCCTATGTAGGTATATTATTTTTATAAGAGAACTATTTTGGAAAGTTTAAATAAAGATTGATTAAATATATGTTAAAAACTTATAACATTTTTTTAATTTCCTGGAAACTTGCGTTTGTCTATACAAATAACTGTCACAATAATATAAAGGATTCTATTTATAGATATAGCTGTCGGTTCTTGGTGAAACATAATTTATATATACTTTAAGGTAGATAAAATTAAAAAACACTTGATTTCGTTTCACTTAATTTATTAGAATTTCTCTAACAATATTGTTTCGGTATGTTCTACCATTCTCAAAGAACTAAATTTGTGTGTATATTTTTTAAACTTATATATTACTTGAGGGCTGAGGGTGTTCTCTGTACCTACTTTGACCACTTTATTACTGTGTCTATTATCGGTGTGTTTATGTATTCTGTCTGTGTGTTGGTTATGTGTAATTTTTTATGTATAGCTTTTTTAATTTCTAGGATTTCTAAATAATTAAGTTTTTTGCTTTTGTTAACATTATGTAGTAATTTACAACTATCTATATCGGGAAAGTGGAGTTTCTCAATGCAATGTTCTGCGAACCCTGTGTTTTTTGTTCCTTGGATTATTGCTTTTTTGTGTTCATTTAGTCTTGTTTTTATGTTTCTTCCACTTTGTCCGATATAGATAGCATCACAATGTTTACAATTAATTTTATATACGCCAGAATTTTATCTACCTTAAAATATAAAGGAGTTATTTTTTTTATAACAATTTATTTACTCGTTTTTAGGGGGTTTTTGATGAAATTTAGGGGGTTTTCAAGCATTATTCAGAGCATTCAGGGGGAATCGTCTGTAGTGGGTTGGCAACACTGCTGTGTACCCAAGTGAGCCGATTCAATATCGACCGGCTCTGTCGGTTCGCGTGAAGACAGTGATTTGTTGAAATGGATATAGGTATTTGAAAGTAACGTTCATGCTGATCTAAAATACTTCCAAATAGAGGTATACATATATAAAAGCTATATAGGTTTTACAAACACTCAAACGGTCGGTCCTTCATTTTATAAATAGAGAACATTTTTGTCAGGGCAATGTTCTTTAATGCAATTACTTCAGCAGTTGTATTATGTAATTGTTTTTAATAACTGTATATGAGTAAATACAAAAATAGCTTCATCCAGGTTTCATCAGTCAAACGTTAAGTTGAAATACACATGTATGATTTTTACAAAATGGCGCGCAACATGCATAATGTTCACCATTTTATGAATATAAATGGCACCTAGAAATATTCCAAAAATATCGAAATTATGCGAGATAATTTATATTTAATAAAAGACTTTTATATTTAGCTTGGCACTAATAGAAACAAATCCTATACAATTAAAATTATTTTTGAGAACTGTCCAAGCATGATTAAAAGCCTGATTAGAGTTTCACTTGGTTAGTTTTAAAAAACCAACTGCATGTACAGAATTTTTTTTTAAATGACAAAATTCATTTATGAACCGTATAGTTATAACAAAGCAATTCTTATATAAACATTAAATTTTAATTTTCGTAATGAATCCAGATATTCTTTTTAAAATCAAACAAAGAATGTGAATGTTCTATTTATACTTACAAAATGCTATTTATAAATTAGAAATTGCTATATTTTGGCAAAATTTCTTCCTGGAAAGTTGCCCTCAAGGTTGCTTAATGTTGTTTACATTTAAACAAGAATTTCCTTACTGGCGCCAATTAGCGGCAATTTCTTGTTTTGTTACTTTACAGAATGCCTGTTAAACTAATACTTTTGCTTGATTTTTAAAATAAATGGAATTGATTCGAATGCACAAGATTATACCTTTTCAATTTTATTGTTTCATTAGTGAATATTCAAGCTCATAGCTTTCACTACTAAAAAAAAAACAGGATAGATACATGAAAAACTTACTTACCTTTCAAATTAATAGTTTTTCTTCAATATCTTTGAATAAAAGTGACACAAAAATTGTAAAAAAATTCATATATTTATCGTTAATATGAATTTATAAAGATATCTTTTAAAACGACAAATTTTTCTATATTCACATGTGACCCACATGCTTGTATATATATTACATGAAAAATGAAAAAAAAAACTATGGCACAAATATTAAAATGAAGAAAAGGATGATCTCTAAATATTAAATTTTCATTATTATGACATTAGTGTCTTGGTTTCTCAATAAGTCGTTTCAAGCTGAACGATGACAGTCCAACACCTAGCCCAGCTAATAGAAAAGCAGCAGGATACACTAATCTATCACCTACAGTTGTATTTGCAGGTACATTCTGCAAATTAATAAATTCAATGAGTTTACTAATCATGGCCGAAATTTTTTTAAATTACCTGTGGCACAGTCAACCGAAGGGCTAAATGTAGTGCTTGAGATATTTTCATCCTACAATCGACTACGCCCTAGAATGGAAAACAAACATTTTAAACAATAGCATTCATTACACAACTAAATTAAATTCAATTCACCAACGCAATTGATGTAGTGAGTCTCTGCAGTACAAATATATATCTGAGGTGGAATTAGTGATAGCGATTGTTAAATATACACATTTACATAACCTCTACAAGGTTCATTTAATTGAGACTTCGTTGCGTCAATAAAGCCACATAAAGTATCGTTCGGCCAAAGAGCGTTTTTAATGGGAGTACCGCAGATAATCTGACACACGAGTGTTAATCTAATTATGATAAAAATGTGAAAAATTTAAATGGACTTACAACAAAACTACACTTTACAACGCTCCAGACGAAAAAGGCAGGTTCAGAAACATGTACATACAGTGTAAGCAGGCAGAGTAGGACTTCACTTCACCGCTTCACCTTTGAAAATATCAAGGTTAAACGTATTTGTAAAACTATACAGGGCGCCTGCTGAGCTGACGTTTGTACACGGAAATTGGCGGAAATTTTTGTTTGTCGCTTATCAACAATTAGTATTTATTGTAAAAAATAAAAAAAAATCCTTTTTCATAACGTTGTCTGCGAAATTCCTTATAATTGTTTTAAATCATTAATACATCTGTTTGAATTCGAAAGTTTGCGTCGTAATGTTAGAAATGATTTGTATGCCATAATATGCATAACAGAAATTATTATTTCTAATAATAAATGCACATGTGATGAGACAAACAAGTAGTTAAATTGTAAAATGTGTTCACCTATTTATCAGATACTTAATGAATAAATTTCGCTTCTATAAATAAATTGTACTATGCTAATTACACATTCCTAACATTGCCCTACTTTTGCTGTTTTTAGTTTGTAATTTATAATTAGTTAACCTATAACACTTCAATTGAAATGAGACAATATGTAAAAATTAAATTTAAAATTTCCAACAACACAAATCGATCCAGTAAAAAAATTGGATTCTATGTACCTATGCCTTTTAAGAGAACAAATAAATTCTCTTTTTTCTGAAATAATTCCGCGTAACCTTCTTCTTATTTTTTGAAAATTATATTCTTGTAAATATGATTAGATAATTTGACGTTGCTTAGTTCAGCCCGTGACTAAAATGCACGAAGCCACATCTTGTCAATGTCAAGGTGGGTTTAAAAGGTCACTTAGCGCCGTGGAAACAACGGATTCTTTTAGTAATAATGTATAAAACAGAAACAGGAAAAACATTTTCTAATCTAAACAAAACGAAAAACCAAAACCACATAGAAAAGCAAGAAAATTATAACACACATTTATTCTTGGTAACCATATTTCTAACAAGAATGTTTTACTGACTAACAAATTTGTGCAGTAAATTTCATTTTGAATTTTACATAACTTATATGCATAAAATAACCACATTGACTTGTTTTGTTTGGAAACAGTTAACAATGTTGCCAAATGTTTTATCACGTGTGACGTTACACAAAATTAAAGGTACCTATACTCCATTCAGTCTAAGAATGGAGTAGATGGCGCTACAATATGAGCACAGTTTACACACGATGAACTTTGTATTTTGAAAACAAGTAAAACATATGTTTACTGTCAGATGGATAGCAGGGATATACATATCTGATATCATTATATTTTGACTGTCAAAATATAACTTGTACAAAAATTTACGTAAATGTCACATTTACGTAAATTTTTGTACAAGTTGGTAACTCATTCCTCAAGAAAAAGGAATGCACATGTCGTCTAATTGTACTTTTTTGTGCTTCATCCAATTTATTGTAAGTATGACGATAATTTCTTTTTCTTACTATAGAATATTAGCGATTACGAAAAGAATGTTAACGAAATTGATAAAATACCTTAACAAATGAATATTTCACTTGCGAGTTCTAAGAAGAACTATTTTTTAAGAATATTAACAACAAATAACTATGTAAAATACGGAAATCGACAAAATCTTTGAACAAAACTGTCAGTAAACAAATTTTTGACAGAACGAGCTAAATGCGATTATTTTGCCGGTGTAAATGCACACTCGATTTCAACCAATCACAAACGTTTATTTTAAGCCCTATCTTTCCCAATGCTTTATTCTTAGACTGAATGGAGTATAGATAATTATAGTTGTCGGAGCCAACCAAAAATGATGAACATATCCAAACTAATTCTGATATAGAAATTGTAATATAGTAGTTTGCCCGTAAGCACATTTAAATTAATTCTATCCTTGGGAAGAAGGAAAATAACGATTCAAGCACTAGATTTGATCAATTATAAATAATTTGTATTTAATAAGAAAGTTCAGAATTATCTTTACGACTGAATGTAAATTCTACAACGTGAACTATAAACCGTAATAATTCCGTATCAAGCACGTGAGCGGGATTTGTCCAGATAATTAAATATATTTATCACTTTTATCACATTTAAATACCTATTAGAACGATTCACACAATACAACTCTTCTTACATAATCTAATTTACTCACGTTTGTTTAGGTTAAATAATGTTGTCTATTTGGGTATTTTTCCGTTTCAAAATTTATTCTCGTTTTATACTAATATGTACCTACTATGTACATGCCATAAAATATTGTAATGCACTGTCAAATATTCTTTTAAATTTCGAGTATATTTATACATAGTATATGTGTATAGTATCTACTTTTACTATGTATATATACAATGCCTGAAATGGGAAATTTTCCAGGAACTTCACTTCTGAATAAACGAAAGTATTTTAAATATTCCCGGGTAGGATGGAATTGTTTTAATCAATTAGTTATCGTTGCACTATGAGTCCTAGGCTTTGATAACATTTTATTTTAAAGAAAAATCTAAATGTAATTATTATTTGTATATTCACACAGTGGCGGGTGGTACTAAAGGGCACAGGGCACGTGCCCACCCAACCACCAAGATAAACACAGAAAGAAATTCGCATGTAATTCAGTGCATTATTTAATTTTATTATTTTTACGTTCTAAATTATTTTTACGCTCAAAACTATGTTCCGGGGCACGATTTCAGATGTACCTCTTTCGAGTATGAATCGACTCGCTCCGCTTATCTTCGCCATATGCGCTTATAACTTTGGTTTGGGGCACAAATTTGCCAGACTCCAGTTAACGTCTTGCATTCATTGCGAGTGCATGTTTTCGTTGCGTTACTTTGCGTGTGTGATTTCAAAGCCTTGAAGTGACGTTTATTATTAATGATGGAAGTTAGTTGTGTGCAGGATGTTTTAAAAAAACCGGTATCATTTGAGAAAAAACTTTTAATTAAGAATAAAGGAAGGTCTGTTTCAGAACTTCAAATAAACTACACTTCTACAAGTAAAACTCGAACTAACAATAGAGTATTCAATAAAAATTGAAGGAAACATACAAACTGTTGGATATTCTTTGTACAACGCCCATGTCGACAGCAGAATATGAACGATGTTTTTCTACCCGCAAACGTATTAAAACTTTTCTGAGAAGCACAATGTCAGAAGATCGACTGAACACATTGGCGGTCCTATCGATAGAAAAGAAGTTCATCCAGTCTATCCCGGATTTTGACAACAAAGTCATAGACGTCTTTTCCAGCATCAAAACTAAGAGAATGGATTTTATGTACAAAAAATAGGTAAGTTTTTCTTTTGCGTCCACCCTGTTTCATAACTCACGAGCCGCCACTGTATCCACAGCCTGCTTCTTATAAGATAAGTAAACTAGCACACACGGATGTTTTATTAAGTCACTAATAGGCACTTTCGGATTGATTCCAATCGATCGTTATTTGTATTTCACTGTTCTTTGGCTATATATGATTTACCTCCATATTTCGTTTCAGTATGATCGCAATCACGAAAATTTCGAGAGACGTTGTTTACGTTATAATGCTATTTATTACAGGAGTATACCTTTTCAACTTCAAATTGAGAATAATCAACTTCAAAATGAGAATAATCAACATCAAATTGAGAATTAATAAATTTGTAGCATGCGTTGATGTAACAAAACAATACCAAACGTGAGTGTTACTGAGATGGTGACTGAGTAATACTGAGTGTCATTTAGCGTCAGTGGTTAGACATTTACTGACATTTACCATGCCTCACATTAAAAAACGCGAAGTTGACAAAGTTAAGCAGCAAATTTGCGCCGTATATCGACTGCCTACCGATGGGTTAAAAATCAAGAAAATATGGAAAATCCACGTGGGAGACAAACATTTGTGAAAATCACGGAGCAGCATCGTCGATTTATCGTTCAATACATTGAAGAAAATCCAAAATTAACATTAAAAGAACTTGAACTAAAAATGGAAGTACAACATCCAATAACAGTATCTAAAGAAACACTTCAAAAACATTTGGACAAATTCTTGTTCACATTGAAAGACATACGAAAAGAAACTGAAAGAGCAAATAGTGATGGATATATACATGGACAAAACAAATTTTAGTTTATGTATATCAAAAAGACAAGGACAATCACGAAAGGGATCCCGTTGCAGCAATATAATGACTGGCTGTCGCGGAGCAAATATACACGTTATAGGCTGTATCGGTAATATGGGAATGATTCACAACAAGCTCAGAAGAGATGCCTTTAGAATGGAAGACGCAAATCAATTTATCCGTCACTGTTTGCGTGCAGCCTATAACATTTAAAAGAACTGATTGTGAGCTTCCAGCTCCAACGCATTTAAATTCTTCTGCAAATTCCACGGATGAGGAAGATGTAAACGGTGTGTTGAATGTGTCATTTTCAAGTAATCTGACGTATGTTTCTTCTGACGAACCACATCTCATCTTTAATAACTGAAGTTTGTTCGATTAATGTGGAAAAAATTGTTAAAAAATAAGAAGTTTTTGTATTCAAAATCTGCTACTTTATTTCGCAATTACTTCGAATATATACATAATTACAAGATATTAGGTAGCTTAGCCTATGGAGAAATAAATTCTCTTTCTTGTAATGCTTGATATAAAGCAATTAAGCGTATTTTATAGCTGTCTTGTGCTTTTAATTGTTTTTACCCAGTATTCCGATTAAACAAGCCATATTTTAATGAGAAAAGTAGATTCCATATATCATAATCAGGGTGATGGGTGCAGTAATTCTTAAAAAGAGGGCGCTACCGACAATAATATTGGTTTTTAAGAATATTCGTGGCTCTCTCTAATTGAATGTAGCAAAATTTTTATGTCTGCTGCAAATATAGGGTCGATATACGTCTTATATAGCTTACTCAGTCATATAATTACGTTATATATGTCTTTCTGTCAGCCATTAAAAGAGTAACCCCTAAAAAAATCACATATTTACAAATAACATGAAATTGAAATGATATGATACTATTTGTTCAATTCACACAAATTTTCATGGATATTTTTTATTATTTGCTCCTCAATTACAAAAAGCCTAAAATAGAAGGTCTCGGATTCTTATTTAATAATATATATACCGAAAATATCTACCCAACAGATTATTTCAAGTATTGTTCAACCATATTTTACGAAAAATATTTATGTTTTGGTGATCATGTACAGAGTGTTTCAAATTAAATACGAATCTGAAAATACTTTCGCATTTAATTTCCATTTAATTTGCAGGTGATTTCCATAAATTTGCTTTTAATTTGAGATTTCTTTCGGGTACTCCCCTAATTTTTTCGTTTAAATGTAAAAACATACTACATAAAATGTCTACTTATTTGATTAACATTAAGGCGTGCCGCAGAGGGGTTAAAGTCCATTCTGGAAAAAATCAACTTTTTTGCTTTTTCTTCTGTTGAATTAAATAAAGTGCAACTTATTATACATAAATGGATAGGATTTGGAATTCACAGTAAAAAAGTACATACCTTGATTTTTTCTAGAATAGCAATAGTTAATGAGTAAAACGTTTAACAAATTCGCAGTCTTAGGTTTAGCTGCGGCTCAGTAGTTGTGCTAACAACAGTCGATTTGTATGAATCCGGAAATCTTAACGGTATTGACTAACTACTTGTAGGATATATTGCTGTTGTAATTCATCTTTCGACAAAACATTAGTTGTCGGTAATCAACCTTATGCCACGTTCGGCATGACACAGTAACACGTTTTACAAGAGTATCCTCTGCATCATAATCCTAGTCTTCCTCGTCTATAAACATGAGTACTTTTTCACTCATCTTCGTTTTAATTGAAATGGAAACTGCCGGGCAGAAAAAGGAAAATGCAACTAGTTCAGGCGACGAATACCAAAGGTGATCGAAAAACTTGTTTACGGCTGTCTCGCTAATTTTTTACATGGATGCTTTTGTAATCAAACAACGATTTCAAAAATAAAAAGTGTTGATATGGTGATTAAATTACCAAACCATGCTTTTACATACACTCGCACTAAGAACAGACAGATTTCTCTTATAGCAAATATTTATTGACTAGTAAGACAACTTTAGTTTATTAGATGTTCTGACAGAGGTGCAATGTTGATTTTTCATTATTTTTTTCTTAGCGTTTCCTTAATAAAAATTGAAAATTGTTTGATTACCTTTTCCTATAGAATCAAACTGAATTAGAAGAAATAGTGGGATCACAGGAGTTATTTTTATAGTATTCTAATCGTCGGACACTAGCGGCCTCTGAATTATCCAGGTCGGAGAGACGGAATCTGCTTTTCTGCTTAAAACATGTCTCGTTAAATGGGAATGCTGGGTGGAGACAATTAAATGCAAAAGGCTGTTCAAAGATGGATATTTTGAACGTACCATGAATGATGTAGAGCTGGCAGCATGGACTTCTTTTAAAAATGTTTGCAAATATTTTTTGGGAAATTAGAAAAGAGTGAAAACTACTAAGATATCGTGGCTAATTTGCTAGAAAACTTTAAAAATTTAGGGTGCCGTAAATTTTTTGCAATTGGATTTCTTTGCTGCTAATTTAGGAAAGACGAGTGATGAACATGGGGGAAAGGTTCCTTGCAGAAATGGGGAAACGATATCAAGATAGGTGGGATCCCGTCATGATGGGAGATTTTTTCTGGTTTGTCATTAGAGAAGGCAACAGGCAACATAAAAGGAAGAAATAACTCTATTTATGCAAAATTTTGATATAGGTATCAGCACTATTCCTTTGTGTGCAGTTAAGTCTTTTTGTATTCTTGATACTAATTAAACATTCAAGTATTTGTTATGTCAAGATTTTTGTACTTATCTATTTCTTCTTATAATTTCTGTATAACAAATTTTCTAAATACAATATTATTGTTTTTGTACCAGTAGTAAAAAATCATAGCATTTTTACACATAACAAAGCGCCACGAAATGACATTTCACGACCTGGAACTAATAAGAGGTAAATAATGAGGCTATTATTGACCTAGGGAAATAATGAAAACAAATAAAGGGAATGCCGAAACCATGCAATCGCAGTAGCATGTATGTATGTCAAGTTGTCAACCGTCAAATTCATTGCAGTTTGTTTATTCAAGTTTATTTTTATTTAGATTTATACTACAAATCATACTCTAAAACTTATAAATGCTCGACCTCTAAGGTAAAATAACTAACAGTATTTTAACAATAGCAAAATATGTATGACAGAAGTATAATTGGAAACAAATATCCTAACAGGTATGTAACTATTATAGATGTAAAGATATTTTACTTTCTTTACATAAAACTGTATTTTAAGGTTATGTAACAACATAATATGGAAACAATATAACACGTAACTATTACAGATGTAAAGAATTTTAATTTATTTATAAAAATTGATAGTGCAATTATGGCATGTCAAATTTATTGATGGTTCAATTCTGATTCAGAGCTGTAGGCACATTAATGACAGTATTGTTAATTGTGTTAATTCCATAAGTATTTACGATATCTTCAGTTGAAATAGAGCCTGATTGTACTGCTGATGTTGATGGAATTTGGTTCATATCGTGTGTAAGTAGAGGTAGGTAGACCTTGTAACATATATGCTATATTTATTTTTATTTCTAGGGAATCTTCGATATAACTTTCAGCTACACTAGATTTCCAACCACCATGTACCATGTTGTTTTAACTGAAGGATATTACCACCATTGACAGCTAAAAGTGTAGCCTAGGTTCTACGGAAGGGCAATTTCTTTTGGCATCTGTCCTATTGTGTTATGTCCAATGTTTTGTCTAGTACATTTTCCATTACGTACACTAATAAAGAATTTTGCTATATCTGGAATTGGTCTAATTTTTAAATAGTTTTTAATTATTTTGATCCAAAGTGGCTCCATTATTACAAACTTTAGAGACGAACCATTTTTGCTATTGCAGATGTGAATAATAATTAAATCGGCTTTCATGATGACATCAGAAATTAATAAATTACACAGCTCATCACTTCGGCATGCACCAGAAACACCAATTACAAGAGCAGTCTACAGGGTTATAAATTGTCAATAATTTTGAAGTATTAATATATAAACATACTACCTTAGTTGCAATGTAACATGTATCGGGTGCCTCAGTAAGGAATTTTATAATTTCCTCTAGTAAATACTAATGACTTTTTGGGCTTATAATTTTCATTTTATCTTTTTAAAAAGGCAACTAATTTAAAATATTTTGATATGTTAATATTCTCTGTTAAGCCAAGTGTAGCTTTCAATATTGAATAATGGGTCCATAAAGTCGAGGCTTTTTAATGTTGTGTGTTTAATGGAAGTACGTTTTGAGAAGTTACTACTGTATTTTTGGAATTACACGATTTTTTAAATTCTGTATATGTTTTTATGTATAAGTGTTTAGATATATGCGGAAGCAATCTCGCGCATTGCAGGTGGTGTAATCTAAACTCTTCAGATATTATAAATGGAATGAAAAATAATCTAATAAATACCTACTTGACTTTTACTTTCAGCATTTATGTCAAAACTTATTTGTCAACATCAAAATATAGCCTACTTATTTGTTTATATGAAGTTTTATTACAAGGGAATTCTTACATGTATGAGTAAATTTATTCATAATTATTAAGGTTTCAAGATCCAATTAGACTACTGGTACAAAAAATAGTATACATACTGCGGTTGAGAAGACTATTATTGCCCTTGTGGCTTAAATTCCTCGGCGCTGCGCGCCTCGGAATTTAATCTCGCCACTCGGGCAATAATAGTCATCTTCTCAACCTTGGTATGTAATATACTATTATCTACTAGCGAAATATGATTGTAACTCTAAAACTAGACGTGGTGGAAAGATTTGGTTTTTGGTTATGCCTTCAGTCGAAGACTGTACAAACTGATAAGCATTCGAATTTAATAAATTTAAATAACCAGTTATTATTCCAAAAAATCATATATTTATATTTAAAATTAAAGTTAGCATGAAGGTAAAATACAGAAAATGCTACCTATTTAGTTTTGTATAAGACTTTTATTTATTTGAGTTATAAAAAGTAACTCTTCTTCTTATTGTGTCCACAGTATCATGGGTTAATAGAGGAAGTACTACATGTATTGTTTTTTTTTAGTTGACAGCAAGCAGTTTAAGATAAGAGTCTCAAATAAATAAAAACTCATAAAAGGTTTTCAACTCGAACAAGAAGGATTAATTGTCTCTAGCTAAGCTATAGAAACAGGACTACTTAGGATTACTTTTTTGTGTAAATCATAAATTGAATAAACTATGATTGTCACTATTATTTTTCGTAATTTTTCTCTTTGGTCAAGCTTCTTTGATCGGTAGTGTAAATAAATTATTTCTTTCAAATTATGCATACTCACTGGTCGCACATTTATCAGCTTAATTAAAAATTTCTACGCGTCGGTACAACTTCCTCTCGTATTTATTTCGTCGGTGCTCGTTATCAGTTTTCCCTGTGTGCCGATTAAATAATTACCAAATGTGCCAACACAAACACAAACACACTAACACATAATCATGGAACAATCACGGGGACAGCATCCGTCTAAAACAAAATCTTTCGAAGAGACCCAATCCCAAGTGGACGAGGTGGTGAACTTAATGACCGGTAATTTGAAGAAAATGCTCGATAGAGAAAACCATCTGGATGCTTTGGACAAAAGTGCTACCAACTTGGTGGAAGGTAGTAGACAGTTCGAAATAAATACGAAGAAAGTGGAACAGAAACACCGCTGGAAGAATTATAAACTGACAATTATATTAGGAATTATCTGTGTTTCTGTGGTGGTTATATTAATTTGTGAGTATTAATTTTGCTTAAATGTTATCTTGAGTGTATCCGAAGATATAATATTCATTGCAATACGTGGTCTTTGCGCATGTACCACGTGATTCTCGATGTCAATTGAGAACAGGTATTTTAAATTCCTATTGTGGAAGCATCAAATATAATTCGAAGGCTTAAGGAAATATAATTATTTAGAAAATACTAATACTAAAAGTACTAATTTCTGATCCATAGGTTATTATAATCACTATCAAGTGAAATTTTGTAAAAGGCAGTTGGTTATGCACTCAATTCAGCGTTTAATTAAGGTTTAATTAATGCTTCTTTACAGGGTGTCCTAGCCAAGCAACAAATTCTGATAATTTAAAATGGAACGCCATGCAGTTTATTACAGTTTATAAATTTTTCCAACAACATTGCTTATAGGCGCAGGAGAGTAGGTATTTTTAAATAGTAAATTTCTAGTACGTTTCACTAGCTAATAAATATACAGAATTTTGAAGTTCAAGTGAAAGATATGTAATCCTAAGTAACATCAGTGGCGGCATTCTTGATGAATCAATTGAAGCACTGATTCACCTTAATTTTCTGTACAATTAGTGAATATTTTATTCCATGTTTCTTAAATTTTTCGCTCGGAAAATAAGTTAAAAAAATAGTATTATTTACACTAACAATATTACAGTAACAAACTATTATTATGTTCATATTTTCATATGTTAAACGAGAGTGGAACGCTCCTCCCTAAAGTAAAAGATAAACTCGACAAAGTGAATCAATTCACAATTCGTTGCAATTTGATTCCCCTGTTTATGCGGTTGCCATGACAACGACACGTTGGCCGCAAGCGAGAGGGGATCTTTTACGTCACCCCAGTGAGGCAACACGGTACGTTGTAAGGCATTAATAACTTTAAAAATGATTTTTCCATAAATTTATTGTATCTTAATTAAAAAACCTGACTTATTTTAGATATGTACCTGTTTCATTCATCTTAAACCATTATGTTTTTATACATCGTGCAACAACCTCATAAAATTTTGAAATTAAAAAATTTTGTTGAAGTTTGAAAAAATTATAAAAGTACAGTTCTGTTTTACAATTTTATTTTAACTTAAGCATTATAATACAAAACCTTCTGAAAATCTAAAATACATGACTACTATTATGTATATTTTAATCTAGCATTAAGACTAATTAATGGGTAGGAATAGTAATGTAAAGTGAAACATTTCACACATATTTCATTTCAATGAAATATTTCATAAATTTCATAAAACATTTTTGAATTTCGCGCTCAAAAATGTTGATGATCCGCCTCTAAAACACATAAAATATAACTAACATAGCTCTAAAAATTTTGTTTTGGTCACTAAATAGAAGACTGATTTTATTTTTTAAACTGAATACTTTGTTTTCCTTTAATTTTTATATATTTTTTCTTGCTTTCGCTATTTGTTCTCTAAAACGAGTACCTATGTTGCCTTTGCGAACTCCAAACAATCCGTCAATTTGTTTCTCGATATTTCCCTCAATATTTCGTTCATCATTACTACTTAAATTTATGTAGTATTAACATTTAACAATTGGCATACAATATCGAAGTGATGTTAACATTAACATAACCTGAGATTGTTGAAATATTTCAGGAAACATTTATGCCGTAAATTAAACTTTGTAAAACATAATTGCATTGCTTGTGTGGTTATAATCCAGTTCGTAGTCATTTATTAATGTTAAATCTGACTTTTTGTAGAAACTATGGTGCTTTAAAATATGATTTGTCATTTTAGAGTCACACTTGTTAATTCATTTTCCCGGTATGGAATGGGCAATTTCCGCTGTTGAGCAACCGCAGGTACGTGCTTCAAAGTCATTGGTCATTGTCAGTATGGTATAGGCAAGGGATAATGTGGAATATTCTTGAAGATAGCACCGGTAAACGGAAGACCATCAGGATGGTAGATGCAAATAGTAGCTGGTCATCCCAATGGTCTCCACCTTATTCCTTAGCTACACCGTACTGATGATGATCAATGAGTCTAAAACTCGTGTCTGCGGTTGCTCTAGAGCGAGGTCATATTCACACAATATATTTGTTCTGTCAAGACAATGGTTCATAACTATGCTAGGATTCGATAGGTGGCGCTGATGTCAAGTTATTAACAAATTCTATATTTATGGACCAAAATAACTCATATTCACAATATATGTTGGTTTAGTGTCGTCGAGTTCGCGCCACCTACCGGAAAGGACAGAACAACGACGTATGCTGGGCCAGCTACTATTTTTATAAAATTCTTAAAGAAAATAAGACAGTGAAGGTTTATTATTCTTATTTCTATTTTGAAAATATTTCAATAATCCGAAAAATTAACATTTCCCAAATATAGATAATGAATTTGCAAAAATTATGTCGAAACGAGCTCTAAATACTTTTCTACTGACAAATCTCTATGATATTTATAATTTGCCACATATTTGGAAAAAATGCTATTAGATAAGAATAAAAGTGTTACTTCCGGCCCGAATTTTTGATTTTTTAAAAATTATTCAAAATCGAGATTTAAATACTTTTATACTCTTAAGGTGGCCGTTTAATAGAAAGAGAATCGTCCCATTGCTCTATCCTTTTCTAACCATTAGGCGTGTATTATGTGTTGCATATGTGTTGCATACGTGACTGTATTTTAATTAGCCATCTGGTTGCCAGTAGCAGCGATATTATTTGTAAAACAAATTTATTGGATAAAAGATGCCAGTACTAACGCAACGTCTCTCTTAGATTGAACCAAATTATACAGAGACTAGCAGACCAGACCGTTGTTTTTTTTGTGTATGAGACAAAAAACAGAGTTTTTGTCTCATACACGATTTAATGGAATATGTGTCTATTTTGAAATCATTGATATTTACTCCAAATTGTAAAAATGCAAATTGCGTCCTTACAAGAATAATAGGAACATACTGTTACATATAATGTTTGTTTTGTAAATACCTATGTAGATCTGTCCTTTATCTATTTGATTTAGATAATAAACAGGTATTTTTTAGTGATTATTGCATTTTTGAAAAAGGAATATATAGGCTGATTCAATTTTGATGGTCACCATGGGTATTTCTCTTATTATTTGGAATAGAGAGTAGGTTTGAGTTTGGCAAAGTTGGTAAATTTTGTGTTTTGTTATGTAACTTGAACATGTACCATGTCTTAGTGGGAAGAATTAGATTATTAGATGAGAAGTAACACTTGAGCGCGAAATACATAGTTACCGAGTATGTTGTCAATGGTTAGTTTTTTCAAAATGTGTAATGAATACAAAAGTATTCAGAAGTAAGTTTGGAACAACTTTTGTATAAAAAAATCTACTTTCACATTTTTATTCTTATAGATAAATAGTTTTTTTTATAGAAGTATCTCGCCAAGTATTTATTCAAATTTGACTAAAAAATGAACTGTTTATTTAAGAAACCCGTAAGTAGTGAACCTGTCAATGTAAGAAACACAAGGCCTATTGTGTGTGTAAAAGTAAGAAAAAGAGAAACAATCAATATGTTTCACATACCTATAACACTCTAATTAAATTGGTTAAATCTACATGTGTGCTCAGAAAGTAGTTTTGGATATTATAAAATGCCTCCTTTGTATTACTTTTGATACCGTATCAGCTATTAGAATGCCAACCCTAAAATTTATCCGACAGTGTGGATTTCCCACGTTCATAATAATTTACTAAAATATAATTAAAAACGAGATCTGCAGAATATTGAATTACATTTCTTACATATGTAAGTAATTTTTATTACAGGATTGAAGAAAATAGATTAAAAATTTTGTATAGGTACCTAAATAACTTGCCTTATAATTAATACTACTGGTCGACCAGTGGCCGAAATTTGATCTTAATTCATTAAATTTTTAAGTTTGAGTTATTGAGGTTCTTTTGTCAAAAAGTATACTTGTATGACCATTGCATACATTTTTTTTCAATTTTCTATTACGTCAGCTGCGAGCGTGTAGAAATACGTCATTATGCATTAATTTTCGAGTTAATTAATTAATGTATTTGTTTGCAAAAAAAAAATTCTCTCACTATTTGACCATGATAGCGGCCAAACGGTAAAAGTCAAATCAATCAATACCGAAGTGTATATTTAGAAATATAATCTCCCTCGGAAATCTGATTATATTTTCAGTGAAATCGATAAATCGGGAGTAGTACTTCATTTCAGTGAAGAAAACAAATAATAGCAATATCTCGTCAATTACTAATTTTAGGCAAATATCTAAAGTATAACAAAGTGATCAAGAGTAAATTAGAAAACAATTTTATAAAAGAATTCCTACCGGAAGTAGGTGTTTACTCTGATCGTAAAACAGGTTTTTGCGAATATATCGCAAGTCATGCATTCTAGACAAACATATCGAGTGTATGAAAATATTGAAAGCTCAATTTTGAATATTTTTGTAATAAGAAATTTCCAAAATTCGAACTGAAAGTACCTAGCAATTTTATTCTAATCGAATATCAATTTTTTGAAAATATCTCGATAATTATGCATTTTATACAGTATAAAAGTATTTAAACATGGATTTGGAATATTTTTGTAAAAAAAAATTCAAAATTCGGACCGGAAATAACACTTTCGACAGTGACGGCTGGTGAGAACGATTTAGAGAAGCAATTAGACAGACAAGACTGATTCGTTTATTATCGGTGATATGTTCGGCTACTGGGAGTATATCAGCAATAATAAACGAATCAGTCTTGTCTATGTAATTGCGTCACCTAAACGAACTCAACAGTCTGCAACACCTTCACTCTTATCGAATAGCAGCTTTTTGAAATATCTCGCAAATTTGCTTTTTATATAAATTTCTTAAGGGTGGGCTTTCTCTAAGAAAAATTCTCGAACGGCGTATGTCGGGTTGCCTGAAATATATTGAATAATTTTACGGAGTTTGATATGCCTGTACCTTTTACACGATACAGGTATATGACCAGCAACATGAAGCAATGCCTGGTCAACTGGAAAGCAAATAAATTTGGGATATTTGTCTCTTGCATTTATTGCATGAAAATATTGGTGCATCTCCTTTGTTCGAAATTTGTTTTTGCTATTTCTGAATATTCTTTTGGCTTGTATTTATTTAGTTTTATTAAGACTCCCGTTTTATGTAATTTGTAATTATTTTAATGATATTTGCCTGAATTAATTAGACATTAAATCTTATTCTGCAATAAGTATATAATTTTATTACTATTATTTATGATTATTAATTATTTAAGTTGTATTTCATATTATTTCTCACTATGATTTGTATTTACTTTATATGTTGAGGCTTTGAAATATGAGTAATGTTTTAGAGAAAACTAAAATCTGATAAAAAAAATCTATTGTTACAACAGTGCCGGTGTTTCATATAAAATGCAAAAAATATTTATATTCTTCACAATCGACACTGATATTGTTAGTTAGCGAAAATAAATTATAAAAATTTCACGGGTACGTGGGTACGATACGAACTGTGCGGACTCCGAACTAATCATTGTTAGAAGACAATGTTAATATCACAACTTGAAATCGAATGTTATTGATATTATCATTTTTTTTATTTATATCTTGCCTGTTTAATTTTTTTTCAGTAAAGCTTCGGTAAAATTTTTAAATAACCGTTATGTGGCAGACAAACGTCAAACGCAATCCTTTCCGCACCACCTTAGAGGTAGAGTGCAAAGGGTGTTTTTTGTCATGGTATTTCCAGTAGGCCTAATTCATGTTTTCTACAACAAATTTTTTTTACAAAAGTATAGACGGTGTAGAAAATAAACAAGTATGGCCAAGTAGCGTTTTGTCTAAACGTATCACTATCAGTAGGTACATATTAATTCTCCAATTTGACGTTTCTAATTTCTCGATTTCTCAAAATACGAGGATCCATAATTTGAGATAATAAAGCGAGAAAATAAAATTCCTCTAACTTAATTACCATTTCTGGTCAGAGTTCTACATCTATGTGTATTGTCTCATACCAAGTATCCTTCTTTAGATCCTTGACAAAAGTAAGAAGCACAATCCGAGTGTTCACAAAAAATATATCTTGGTCCATTTATAATGTCACACTGCAATTTCACTATCTATAATTTGTTATTGTTAAGTTCGAACTTTTGTAATGTTCAATTGCTTTCGTCACGGCCGAATTGAATTTAAGTTTTTTTCAAACAGTCCCTAATTTTATTTATATAATTACGTAATATATGATTTCGGCACTCGATTTTTTCAATAATTTTTTGGAGACCGTAAGGGGCCGTTTCACTTAGTTTTCTAAGAACGATGCTATCATCGTCCCCTATTAATCTACCATAAATACACCGTGCATTTCACGAGAAACCTTCCGCAATAATTGTCGACTCCATGACTGTTGACGACGAAGACTAATTTTTGTAGCATATCTGATCTTTAGATTTACCAAATTTTGCACAAATTAATCAAAATTTGTTTTTTACGCCTACATACAATTTTATTTTTCGTTCGCCATCCAATAATTGCTGCCACTCCTGATAAACCGCTGCAATTAAACTTATAAGCTCGTTTGGCCCATGCTCTTTTACTGACTCACATATACAAAAAAAATCTAAAAAAACTGTCCTGGAGTCAAAATACAAAGTATAAATAAAATAAAAACATGAAGGCATAACAAATTCAGATATTAAAATAAATGCTTTTACCATCTAGAAAACTGAAAATTGTGTAACTTCCTGCCACTTAGTTTAAAGAGTCCGGCAAACTTCTAAGTTCGTATCTTATAAAGACATAAAGTTGTTTTTGCCAGATTTTAGTTTTCTACAAACATTAAATTGTTCATATTATTAAAAAGCTTCCTGCAACTTTATAATTAATAATAATAATGTATATTTATTGCCGAAGAACAGTACCGGATCGAGGGGGGGTCAAAAGGGGGCAATTGCCCCGGGCGGCATCTCCTGAGGGCGGCAAAATGGAATTTATTACTGCATTACCTATATAGTGAAAATAGCTACAAGGGCGGCATGGTGCTGACTTGCCCCCCTTAAGAAATTTCCTAGATCCGGCACTGCCGAAGAAAACTACATTTCTGAAATGCCATAAAGCTGGAACCTTGTCCTTGAAAAATAAAATTCATTTTGAAAGTGAGAAGAATATTAACGAACAGAAAAAAATGTCTAACAAAGTAGACGCATCAATGTTATCATGTAATCAATCATAAATGAACACCGAAAAATATCTGAAATATATTACAATTTGCTTGTATATACCAACCGCATGTAGTTTCTTTTACAAATATGATTAGTGTATACTTATTATTATAATAATAATAACATATATTTATTCCAGGCGAAAAATTAATATCTAATACATTCTGGCAAATATCCTTAAAATAATTACAAAATAAAGCCGATATATGAATGAAACATTCGTTTACTTGAGGTAATAAAAAAAGTTGAGAATCCGAGACGCCTGAGTTCTATTTTCGATTTTTTGTATTTGAAGAGCATGTTGTTTGTAACCTTTTTTTCTTTAAAGATACTCTTTTGATGCCTGACAAACACATATATAACGTAACTGAGTATGACTGAGTAAGCAACATACAAGTTTGTCGAGTCTATATTTCCCGTAGTCAACTTGCCTAACAATAACTGATCGTTGGCAGCGCCCTCTGTTTAAGAATTGCTGCACCTACCACTCTGATTATAATAATCGAAATCTACTTTTCCCATAAGAACATGTCTCTTAGATACAAATCAATGGGAATTTAGGGGTGAAAACATTTAAAAGCACAAGACAGCTATAAAATACGCTTAATTGCTTTGTATCAAGCATCAAAAGAAAGAGAATTTATTTCTCCAGGGGGTAAGCTATCTAATATCTGGCAATTATCTATATATTCCAAGTAATTATGAAATAAACTAGCAGATTTTTGGTATAAAAACTTCCTGTTTTTTAACATTTTTTCCCACATTATTCGAACAAACTTCCGTTATTAAAACTACCCAGTCCCCTGGAGATAAGTTTGTAGATTATGCTCGTATTTTTTTTTTTGTAATTTCGTGGCTTACTAATGGATTCTGGTGCAATATGTTCGCAACATGTTTGCAATGTAATTTAGATGGGCGAGATGGCCACCTTAATATACTTATCTGTCTAGAAAGCATGATTTTGATATTCGCAAAAAGATATTTTTTTTTCGATAAGAGTAAAAGACCTGCTTCCGGTAGGAATTTCAAACACTTTTTTTATAAATTTTTTTGCAAATTCGCTGTTGAATACTTATGCATTCTTTAGAAATTTGTTTAAACTTGGTAAAATTTGATTTTTTCACCGAAGTAAACTACTACTCTCGGTCAACCGATGTCACCGTAAATCTAATCAATAGGAAAATTATATTCGTAAATATAAACTTTGATATTGGCAGGTTAAAAATTTTCGGCATCACAATACTTCCTTATACCACGAATAAGAAAGCAATATAAGTGTGTTGGTTCCTGGTTCTGGAACGCTCTGTAGAAATGAAAATATTTTCAAACTGCACAGCTCATGATTTTTTAAAATTTGATCCAGGTATCCGGATATCCGGATACTTGTTTAACTTAGATTCGAGCATCCGGATATCCGGTTTCGGTTCTTTTATTATGGCGCCTCAAATATAAAGCTGTCCTTATTTGTATTCTGATTAACCCTTGTGTCTATGCTCGAGGTACCCGGGTATTTTTCGTTAGATTTTTTCAGAATTTATCTAAAGCTTTTCTTTTGAGGATGCACGTTTATGCCATGACAGCCTCATCAAAATAATGGGAAATAATACAAATACTTACGTTTATAACACTTTGTAACTGGTGCTAGTGTGCACGCTTAAAAAATGATTACTTGTTTCTTTTAAAATTGTCAGGCTTCCATTTAAATTTAAAAGCCGTCAACTATCAAAAACGTTTAATTAATCGGTGATAATAATAATAAACTTTATTCATCTTTAGATGTTTACAATGTTACACTATAATTTTAAACTATACAATCATTCCTAACATACCTCGTACAATAGTGTCTAAACTCTCTTATAGAAGGACTATGTTTAGTCGCTTCAGGCATACCATTATATAATTTTAAACCCTTGTAAAAAAGACTATTCTGCGAAGCCGATTTTTTGTGAAAAGGTAACCTAAAGTTATCTATGTATCTAGTATTGTAGTCATGAATCTCATTACTACACGAAACATATTTGTTTAAATACTTTGGTAACCTATTATGTATTATTTTATAAATCAATATAAGAGTGTTGAACTGAATCCTTTGCTTAACACTAAGCCATTGCAATGTATCTAACATTAATGTAATTCGAGTATACCTATTGCAACTCAGTATAATCCTCATAGCCCTGTTTTGCAGTTTCTGTAATCTATATATATCCCCATCTTTGGCTAGAAATAGAATTGTGGAACAATAATCAAAGTGTGGGGCAATGATTGTCTTATAAACATAGATTCTAGCCCATAAACTTAATTTAGCACTTATCCTACCCAAAAAACCTATTTTTTTTGCAACTTTCTTTTCTATATAGTCAATATTTCTAGAGAATGTTAATTTATTGTCAATTATCACACCGAGATATTTAATCTGATTTACCCATTCAATAATTTCATTATCAATTACCACTGATTCACTAGTGTCATTTATCACACTGCTGTAGATAAGCATAGCTTGTGTTTTCGACGTATTCAACTTTAGTTTATTAATTTTTAACCACCTGCTAACACCTTCTAGTTCACAGTTTATCTTTTTTATTGCTGAATCAACATCCCTATCTGCAACACTTATTAGCGTATCATCCGCAAACAGGTTAATCTTGCAGTCCTTAGTCGCACTTATCACGTCGTTTATGTAAAGGATGAAGAGAAGTGGTCCTAGAATTGATCCTTGAGGGACTCCTAGGGAGACCTCCTCAGCTGTTGACTCTTCATCGTCGTACCTAGTTTTTTGTTTCCTATCTGTTAAATAATCCTTTATCCATTCCAAAGCCATACCTCTTATTCCATATTTACTTAACTTTTGTATTAACCTCTTTCGGTCAAGTGTCTCAAAAGCCCTTTTCAGATCCAAGAAAACTGCCACAACTTTGTTATCGCGATCTATCTCTTCCTTCCAGTTACCTATTACTAAATTTAATGCTGTTTCACATGAGTGATTCCTCCTGAAGCCGGACTGCACATCCACCAACACGCAATTTTTTTCCAGAAAGTATTCTAATTGTTCTTTTGCTGCATATTCTATGATTATGCCACCCCCTGCCATCGCGTCGCTCTCAAGCAAACAACATACATAGAAACAGAGCTGGGCGATAAGGATTACGATTACAACTTGATTACGATTACAGTAATCCTTATATAAAAGAAAACATGATTACGATTACTGTAATCGTTAATCGAACGAACTTAGATTACGATTACAGTAGGTAATCGTAATTTTGAAAAAGTTTAAATTACTATATTACTGTAATCGTAATCTAAGTTCGTTCGATTAACGATTACAGTAATCGTAATTCCGTTCATTTTATATAAGGATTACTGTAATCGTCGGCAAGGATTACTTATTAGAAAAATCACTGTTATTTACTGTAGAAAGTGTATTTTATTGTTTATTAGATAAGTACCTACATTTAGGGCATATATTATTCACAATATTCAATATTAGCTTTTAATAACACTAATTTCTCTGAGGAAAAATCGGACAGAGCATGACGGCGCACAGTGGTCTGAAACGCCCGAAAAGCTGGTCAAAACTCGAAAAAGGTTCGGATTTGGCTGAAAATCAGTATGCTTTAGTTTTTTTACTTTCTGATTGTAGATTTGAGGTAAAAATGGTAAATTGCAAAATGGGGAGTTTTAAATTGCCAGTTTTATGTTCAAAAATACGATAAAATAATATAAAATTTGGCTTAATAAATTTTGTGTTGTTTTTCATTATACTTTTTATAATTATACTTACGATAAAGACAATAACAATTATGATAACAATAGTAATAATGATAATAATAATAATAATGATAATAATGAAAATAATGCTAATAATTATGATTATTTCTTGGTAATTGCACTTTAAATAATTCAAAGTGACTTCTTCTAAGTTACTATTTGGTTCGGATCGTGCGCATATTAAATCTCTTCAAGATTAATTAAAAATATGTAATTATGATGTGACATATACCGGGTGTATTATGAAAAACCTTTGGTGCTGTAACTTCCTTATATTTTATCTGATTTTGATGAATGATATGTCAAACTAAATCGTTTTTAAAACACTGTAACCTGTTATTAAATTTTTTTTTTTGACATTTCGTTTTTGACAGACAGTAGTTAACTTTTTTTTTTTAAATTGTACTACATATTTTTTTTTACTTATTCTAATAAAGATTTATTTCCTGAAGACACCTCCATTAAATTGAGTGACAAATTTATTGTTATTAAAAAAATTACGAAATTTACAGAAATCAAGCTATCATAGCTTTTAATAAATCAAATGTTCGAAATTGGACCCATTTTCTTCCAGACACATTTGACACCTCCTATTAACTATTATTAAGTCGCAAAGCAGCTACAGAATTTTTTCCGCATTCAAAATATACTTGAATCGCATCCACACATTCGCCATTATCCATTCCAATAACAAATTTTAGAAATAAATCGTTGAAAATGTTATAATGAATGTGTGACTGACAGATGTCATAGCTCTCTTCGAAAATATGGAATGCACTTTTATCGTTCAATATGACTGCTTGATTTTTAAATTTTTAAAATAAACACTGTAAATGTTGTTGTTGACCCACCGCTCACGGGGCGTAACTTCCGTATAAGCCTACATCCTTCATTTGGTGTCAGTTATATTGAAACTATGAGTGTTTTCACAATTTTATTTATTTTAATAAAAACACTTAAACCTGTTTACAAAGTAAATCTCACAATTGTTATTTAACGAGAGATGTTGATTATCTTACTGTTTGTAACGAAGTCTGTAAAGAAACTGATGAAACACTGGTAACATTGGTTTATAATACTTTATGGGCTATATAGTATTGAATGTAAGTGATTTTAAATGCTACACACATTTGCTGGTAATAAAATGAAATAGAGTATTTAAAATGCATTTAAGAAATCTCTGTGTTCGGAAAAACCAGAATAAATTGAACTAAAAAAAAACCTTCAATTCCTCGTTTTTTTTTCATACAAGGGTACCATTGTTTACAGTTTCATATTCAGAAAAAAAAAATATATTTGAATAAGTAAAAAAAAAAATATAGTACAATTTAAAAAAACACAGTTTGCGGCTGTCTGTCAAAAACAAAGTGTCAAAAAAAAATTCAAAGCGGATCACGTTACAGTGTTTTTAAAACGATTTAGTTCGACGTATAATTTATTACATTCGGATAAAAAATAAAAAAGTTACAGCACGAAAGGTTTTTCATAATACACCCGGTACATGTGACGTGTCACATGTATAGGGCCGCGCAACCAAATACAAATAAATCAATTGCGTGGAGAATCGCAGAAAGTCGCACCTCAATTTTCGATTTTCTAGTTGGTTAGACATTCATCTGGGAAATGAATCAGCGAACAACGCGGAGTCTCGCGGAAACATCACTTTTTTGACAATTTCGGAAAATTTTTAATAACAAATTATAAAAAATTGTTAAAAAAAAGTGAAGTGTCAAAACATTATACCAATCTTCAGGCGCATCCTCCATCTTCTTGTTGAAGATATTTGCGCGTTCACGAATTTTTGTGTGCACTTCAAATGTTGTTTTTCTCGTTTATTGTTGAACGTTGCACGTAGCAAGTTTTGACAACCGCGACTTTCACACACAACTACACGTCCCGTAGGCGCGCTATCTATCTGCTATTCGAGAAATAGACGCCCAGGCACGTCGTTTACCGACTACCACACAAGAAACTATTTGAAAAAAAAATTAGTTTTTTTTAACTTTTTGGACGTTTCAGACCACTGTGCGGCGTAGCGTATTTATAATGCCAGCAAAAGAAAATCATTCTACCGGTGCCGACGAAGTTAGTGGTGTGTTGCACTTCAATGAAGCTTTATTCAGCAACGGATACATTTTAAAAATTTCATTCATCGGGCACTAATATTGTCAACTGGGAAATTTCTTCGGCATAAAGATCCAGTTCGTAGAAAAGCCAGGCGATATTACACATTGAAAAATAAATATATGTACATGACAATTATTTTATCATTAAATCACATATATAAAATGTCTATTACACAACTCAAACAAAAATTTTAAAAAATTCCATAAATTATTTTAGCAGATGCTAAATATGTATGTAATACAAGTATAATGTATGCAGCAACATGTTCCAATGCAACTGCAACGCTATTTCTGCATAGAAATTAAAGAACTAACCAAAATCGCAACAAGTCAATCACCAAAAGTCAATTTAATTGTGTCCTTTTACGCGCCACGAAATTGTAAAAAAACGAATACTGATGCGGAGCTTCATTGAACGAGCACTAATAATTCGACCGCGAGATATCTTCGCCAGTACGTGCTAAAGCCGGTCTGCGAGTAGCACTTTTTTTCGAATATCTTGCAAAGTATGTATTCTATAATGATTTATTATGAGAATAAATGTACTCAAAATAGGATTTTGAATAATTTTTCTATACGCTCATACGTATAAAAAAGTCCTCATTATTTTTTTAATTTCTGGTGTATTTTAAACACTTTTTTGTTCTTATTTTTTCTTATTCTTATTCGGATAATTAGTGCCTTCATATATAACGCGTACCAGTTTAATTGAGCCGCGTTTAGCTCTCTGACATTTTTTGAACAACTTCGATTACGATTACTTAGAAAATCGTAATTCAAACATTTTTGAAATTACGATTACTGTAATCGTTAATCCAACGAACTTAGATTACGATTTCAGTATTCCTAATTTAAAAACTAGTATCCGGAAATCCGGGTATTCGAATCGGATATTGACGACGCGGATATCCGGATATCCGCGCAAAAGTAAGAGCCCTTCGCGAAGATATAAGGTGGTATGCGCGTGTTTATTATGCATTAGTATATGGCGAACATGTCCATACCACTTTATATCTCCGCCAAGTGTACGGTTAGTTATTTTTCTTGGCGTACAAGTAAACGCCAAATTAGTCCGCGCAACATTAGAAATACTGGGACAAATATAGACCAATAGCCTGACTACTGCTTCAGTAAGTGGGCGCACGCGTTTTTAAAAACGACTACAGCGTATTCCTACCGCTCGCCATCTAATTTGTCGTTTACTATACGTATTTGCTTGGCTGGGACACCGATGTATTATAGGTACTATGAGACAAAAAAAAGCTGGTAAAATTTTTAAATTTGCAAAGCCTTTCAACATATTATTTAACTCTACTATCATTTCAATTTTGTCGTTTTGAAAATTATATTTCTTTAATAATACCACTTAGTAACAATTAATTATTCTTTTTTTCTAGCTGTGTTCCTTTTATTATGAAATAGACAGCAATTTTATAGAAAACGAAAGAAATTTACAACGGAATCATAAAAGGATTAAATATTTACACATATTGTTGTTTATATTAAAAATACGTGTACAGTTTTTACTAATAAAGATTTTCTAATAATAATTGTTGATATATTTTTATTTCTTAAAGGTACCTATTTTTTGTAAGAAAACAAGTAAAGCTAAATCGTCCAATACACCAGGTTTGCATTGGGTGATTTCTAAAGTTTTGATATGATTAATCTCACACAAAAGGTTAGTTTTTAAAAACACAATTCATCCATTTACAATTAATTGTATTTCAGTTATTTGTTTCTGTATTTTTTATTTGACCCCTATTAACGGGTTCATATTTGCAAGCATTATAAGTAAACAAAAGAGATTTGGTGCTCCTGTCTGCCTCATATTAACGTTTATAAATGGCATGAATACTTTGTTGATTAGTCTACTTAAGTCTACATGCATCAATATGTTTGTTGAGTAAGAAGTGAACCGCAATAATTATTTTAGAATTTTTGGAACAAAGTGGAACCTTGCAGTTAACAACTTGTTTACGGTTAACCTATGACCTTAAACACACTCTTCAAAAAAAATATTGGATTTTATTTCGTTTATTTTGTTTACCTATACATTTAATGTGCAAAACATAGTACTTAAAAACTCTTTATAATTTTCTGCAAAAACAATGTCAAATGTCCTTTATCACAGACTAAACAAGTTGTTTAGTCTGTGTTCATAAAAAAACAGTGAAATATTTCATAAATTTCATAAAACATTGGGGAAGTACGGCTATGATGCCATCCTTTTTTATAAATATGTGTAACTATGTTCATTTAAACCGCAATAGATATTTAACCATGGCAAAATTCAAAGAATAGGAAGTAATTTCATAAATAACCAATCTAAGCTATTCCAAAATAATATATTTCTATAAAATATACAGGCTGTCTCTAAAAGGTCTTTAAACAACTCTACCACGTATTTTTCGGACCAAAATAAACCGATTTAGCAAAACTTGGCTTAGTGAAAGTTGCTTAGTTTGTGCGCAATACGGTCCTGAAGTTGCAGTTGGAAAATTGTTTTTTTGTTATAAATTTGAAACGGCTAGAGCGATTGCGCTAAATTTTGTCACGTTTACATAGTTTCAGTCAAGAAATTCTGTATCAAAATTGTGATAGTAATCAATCCATAGGCGGAGAACCTGCGTTTATAAATATTAAAACATTTCCATTTTCTACGCCAATGGATAAAAAAGAGTTTGTCTATAAAATTTTAGATTAAGTGTCTTAAGTACAAGAAAAAAGGTACTCTTGGTAAGACTCGAAAAATTGCATCGTTTTCTCAAAAATCGCATTTTAAGAATTGTTAACAATTTTTTTATGATATGTTTTCTTTTTTAATAAATACGGAACGACCAATACCAAATAGGTCAAAACAAATAGGCACTAGTTAATAAAAAAGATATTCTGTTTATTTCGTCAATTAATACAAAGATGCTATTTTTTTAATAATGTTTTTTCATATAAATTCCAATTGTGTTCTGGTTGGTGGACAACAGAGAATTATTAACAATTAAACAATGAAATAATGAAAATGAAACAATGATTTTTAAAAAAAAAAAGAAATGATATTATAAAAGGTGTTCAAAATGTCTACCATTTTCGTGAATACAAAGGTCTATTCGCCGGAGGAAATTAAATTGAACTCTTTGCAAAACTTCTACATCACCTCTGAGATTATTGGTTGCTTCTTGAATACGTTGCCACAATTCTTCTTCATTATTTACAGGTGTATTGTAAACAATGGATTTCTGGTGTCCCCAAAAAAAATAATCCAGAGGATTCAGATCTGGACTTCGAGGTGCCCATTGTACAGGAGCGTCATTACCTCTACCGATCCATCTATTTGGAAAGTGATGGTTTAAGTAGTGTCGTACGTTCATCGAAAAATGTGGTGGTGCACCATCGTGCATAAACCACATATTCCGTCGAATATCTAGCGGTATATCATCTAACAAGTCCGGAAGAGTATGTTGTAAAAAAATCAAATAGGCTTCTCCAGTTAATCTTTGCGGTAGTCTGACAGGTCCAATAATAAAATTTCCGATTATTCCAGCCCATACATTCATTTTAAATTCATGTTGAAAATGGTTAATTTTAATGGCATGTGGATTTTCCTCTGCATAAACATGTTCATTATGAAAGTTCGTTATCCCTCTTCTTGTAAAACAAGCTTCGTCGGTAAATAAGATTTTTTTTGCAAAAGTTTAAATTTCTTGCTCTTTTATGTTCAATAAACCGGCAAAAATTTAGGCGCCTTTCAGGATCTTGAAGTAAGAGGTCTTGAACTCGAATCTTATGGTATGGATGTAATAATTGTTCTCTAATTACTCTATTGACCACATCTTTAGATACTGCAATTTCTCTAGCTATTCGTCTAACGCTCAGTTCCGGATCTTCTTAAACACGGTCTAAAATTTCTTCTTCTACTTCAGGTTGCCTCACAAAGCGCTGCCTGCCATAGTTTGCTGTTACAGGAGCTAAGCGACCGGTTTCTCGAAGGCGTCTCTCTACTGCGGCAAACGTTGGATGACTTGGAACACGACGATTTGGAAACCGTTCCGAATATACTCTAACACTCTCGGCATAATTGCCTTGACAATATCCATATACTAATAACATATCGGTATATTCTTCGTTGGTGTATTGAACAGCCATGACAAAACGAAAATAAAAGTAATGATGGAAAACACTTTTGAAAATCCAGAAAAGTCGTTGTCAAATATTCAAATAGTCATAAGTTATGACTCATAACTATGGAAACCAACAATAACAACTAAATACAAACATATGTATTTTACAAAACACAGAGCACAAGTGGAATTCTTAAAAAAAAAAACATCAAAAAAATAGCATTTTTTGCATCAATTGTCGAGATAAATAGAATATCTTAAAGATACATGTACATGGAGCACACAGTATGCGCTGCCGTCCTCTAGTTAATGTTCTCAAATCTTAAAATGCGATTTTTGAGAAAACGATGCAATTTTTCGAGTCTTACCAAGAGTACCTTTTTTCTTGTACTTAAGACACTTAATCTAAATTTTATAGACAAACTCTTTTTTAACCATTGGCGTAGAAAATGGAAATGTTTTAATATTTATAAACGCAAGTTCTCCGCCTATGGATTGATTACTATCACAATTTTGATACAGAATTTCTTGACTCATAAAACTATGTAAACGTGACAAAATTTAGCGCAATCGCTCCAGCCGTTTCAAACTTATAACAAAAAAACAATTTTCCAACTGCAACTTCAGGACCGTATTGCGCACAAACTAAGCAACTTTCACTAAGCCAAGTTTTGCTAAATCGGTTTATTTTGGTCCGAAAAATACGTGGTAGAGTTGTTTAAAGACCTTTTAGAGACACCCTGTATATTTTGATTTTATTGCCAACTGTGCCATCATATACCTATATAATGTAATGATGGCACACCATATATGGTAATGATGGCATAGGTAGATACTAATTATTTACAATAGATAAAAAAATTAATGCAAGCAGGATTTTCATCATCAGAATCATCTTGAAATTGTGGTACATTTGGATCCAGATTTTTATAACTATCAACACCGAATTCAACCCTTTTCTTAATTTTTCTTGCGGACTTTCTCAGTTCTTTTGCTTTTTGGTCTGCTTCCTTGAGTTTTAGTAGTTCAATAGTGGGTGTTTTATTCAAAACACCTTGCGCATCTGATCTTTTGCGTTTTCTCTGTTTCAGTATTGAATCCATTTGAGGGACTGGTGGTAATTCTTGTATAAAATCAGTCGCATTTGAAGACGTAACTGGAATCTTTATTGATGACACGCTACTTACTCCAACTACAAAAGATTCTGATAAGTTTTTCTGACCTAAGCAGAAATTTACTATCGCATTCATACAACAAACTACTGTGAAATGCTGACCTCTTTCAGCAGCAGTTAATGAGCCTACTTGATTCTTTCCTTTGCGGGCAAAAATTTGTTCAGGCGTAAATTTGTATTCTTCAATTACTTTTGTCTAATTTTCAAAATATGCTTTGATATTTGATCAATTGAATGCTTGAGCTCGTGCAAGAGAGGTTGCTTCAGGAATTCGGAGACTCATGGAAGGATTTCTCTTTAGAAAGCTACGAAGCCAGTCCCACCCAGCTAATTCTTTTGTGCTATTAAAGTTATGTTTTAGACTTAGCTTTTCAGCAAGTTGAAAAGCTAATTTTCTCACATCAGTACACGTTAATCCAAAGAACCTTAGTTCTAACATTTTTATATGGTCAACTATTTATTGTTCTCTTTCTTTATTAAAGATAGGTAATCTACCTCCCAAAAATCCTACATCATTACCTTTTAGCACCTTATTACTTTCCGAAACCCTTCGCCGAAGTGTTCTTGTTGGAACATTAAATGTCTTCGAAGCGAGTTTCCATCTCATATGTTTCGAATTTATAGCATCTATATATAGCTTCTCCCATATTATCAGCTGACCTTTGCTGCCTTTTGGAAGATTTTTCTTGCTTGTTATTCATGTCGTTTATGCTATAACAAATAGAAAATTATAATTGCTATCGACATTAAAACATTAATGTACCTACTTATAAACAACATCTGCACATTGGTATGATGCCATCATAGACATAGTAAGCGTAAGCACAAGTGCAGCAGTTTTTTTTTAAAAAAATTACAACACCAACCCCCTTATAAATTGTTCTGCAAAAATAAGCACTAAGCGTAAATCCTTTTATAATATACGACTTAAGAGATTCTTTCCTGGCCCATACTTCCGACAAACAAATGAAATTCAGGTTTGGCAGCAGATCAACTAGACACTCAATACACAAGAGCTTGTCATTATTCAAACATTGAATATTCTACACCAAAACATTAGGATCTAACTCTAATAAGTCATCAAAATTTACATTAAAAAATTATCTACTAGCAGTAGACCCTTCATGTTTACACCCCCATACTATAGCCAGATCTCTGATTCTGATCTGAGATATAAAGAAGGTTTTCTCTGTTTATATGGCAGATATAATCATTTCTCTCAAAATTATCTTTAAAAATACGAAAAATGTTTTCAATTAAATTTATCTTTTCCGCTCTGGGAAAAAGTAATTTCTGATCACCACAATCGTGGGCTTTACCTAAGATTCTGTTGCAATCAAAATATAAAATATTTGTATTCTTCACAATGTTTAAATACACATCCTTTTATTAAAGCATATATATGTCTTTTGAATTTCATATTTCTTCTACAGTATGAGGAAGACACCGACGTAATATTCGTACAAAATGACATTTCTTTTGGCAGGCCATTTATTCGTACCACCCAACAAACAACGACACAGTGACGAAAACCAAAAGGTTATCAACTCGACCAAGAAAATTACCTGTTTTTAGCTAAACTACACAGCAAAATATATTATACCACGAGATCAAAAATTATATTGATACAGGTTTGCCATGGAATGTAAAACGTCTGTCTTATGTTATATCATTAAGTGTCATACTGTCATTAATATTTGTCATTTTATTTTCTCTTAGTTATCTTGTAGTTTTTCAATTATGGTTTACACCACAGCGCACAAAACTTACATGATTGAAGCGTATTTTAGAACAGGTGTGCAAGTTAATGGTATTTGGGAATACAGTTAGCGTTTATGTTTGGATAATTTTCGTGAACACTTTCCAAATTTCGCAGTGGTAGAGCAAGATTTTTATGTATGCCTCGCACATAGTGTTCGTGTATTTCGCGAAACTGGATCTGTTACTCATTAAAAAGGTGCTGACAGGCCAATTATTCGTACAGAAGAAGTTATTATTGACGTTCGTAATTGTATGGAACAGAACCCCACAAAATCTTTGACACGCCTGTCCCAGGAAATTGGAGTTTCCTATGGAACATGCCGAACCATAGTAAAGGAGAACTTGAACATGCATCCATATAAGATGCAATCATATCAAGTTCTTTTTTTTCCGATGGGGCATGGTTTCATCTTTCGGGGTACGTAAATTCTCAAAATATGCGAATGTGGAGCATTGATAAAGCGCATGTTTTTGTTGAATCTCTACTACATTCTCAAAAAATTGTGGTTTGGATGGCAGTCTCCCGTAAAAGGTTAGTTGGGCCATTATTTTTTCCAATTTCACCATCAATGCAGAGAGGTACAGAAATAACATTTTGAATGAATTTGTTCAACAACTACACCACGATGAACTACATAATGGTTATTTCCAATATGACGCCGCAACAGCACATACAACACGAGAAACTAGGTGCTTTCTTTCGTTTCAATCACGTAAACATACACTTTGTGAACATGAACATATGTTCACAGTAATCCGTGTTTAAACCGATTCATCGAACGAAGTAACAAACACAAATTGTCTCTACTCATCTATTTTCGTTAGAGGTTATGTTACATAGTTACATCGATATATGTGCTTTAAAATGTCGAACATGAATTTATGTCTAATTGTTTTATTTTATTGTTTTAATAAAATATATCAAACATATAACATTTATTGTCTTTTGTTTTTCTAAAAACTAAAATATTAATAAAACGTAACACGTCAAACTTAAATAGTAAATATAATTATATAGAAAATAGGTAATTTTATTTTCCTACAAACCAAAAAAAAAAAATCTTTTCCAAAATATTAAATAAAACATTTACAAAACGTAACAGATGAAAATTAAACAGTCAATAACGTATTTATATATAACATTTATTGTCTTTTGTTTTTCTAAAAACTAAAAGAAAACTAAAATATTAACAGAACGTAACACGTCAATATTAAATAGTCAATAAAGTAAAGTACATATATATAATTTCAATAAAAATAATTAGCTTTTAACTATTTAATTTTGATAAAATTTCTTTTAGCAATTGTACTTTTTCAGCCCACTATGTTATTCCTACTTTTTTCTACCTCTAGCCTCTCCTGATGTCGCCTTTCTTTAATCATTTCTTTTTCACAATTATTTTTTTCTAGAAAGTTTATTTTGTTTTTGAAATATTCTTGTCTGTAATTTTTCATTTTCTTTTTTGGAGGTACAGTTTCAGAATTATTCTCTTTTTCTTCACAATTAGTATCTATTGCCAGTTTCTTCAAATGTAGGATTAACATCGGGTAGATTATCTATTATTGCGGAAGCTGCTGATGAATAAGTTTCAGGCAAAGATGTTGATGCACCTAAATCTATTACATATTGCTGTGACTCTTGCAAATTTATATATAAATGAAATAAATTTAATTTATTTAATCAATGTGTAATTGAGAGTCAAGCACGCATCCCAGTGCTAGGCCTTATGCTAGACTGAGATACAATGAATTTTCTGCTGAAAAGTAGGTTAAGCAAAACTATTACATACAACTAGCTCAGTTTTAAAATAAATAATTCTCTCAGGGGCAGAAAATATATGTAGATTCTCCAATCGATTCTCCTGCTCTTTAATTATCTCCAGGTCAGGTAAAGAAAATAAAATGCCAAATAAATCTTAACATCTAATTTATTAAAAATAAATTTAAACGTATTCAAAAAAAATTTTAATATATAAATGTAAATGTATCATGGCCCCACGTTGGCTATCGTCCACATATACATTATAGAAAGTGTTAATAAATGATATATATAAATGTTTACATACAAAGAATCAATAATTCAATCATTATTCAAATTGATACATCATAATCAATAAAATATTATAAGAAATAAAAATAAATGAAGTCATAATGTCGTGAAAAGCCTATGTCTAAAGAAAAATGTGAACGTGATCATTATGAATTATATTTGTTATAGATACATATAAACAATCAAAAATAAAATAAATTACACATGATGGATTGTACTGGAATATAAATAACCAAAAATTTTGCGCGATCTACTATTTGCTAACAAAATATAAACATTAAGGATATGGCTTTGCCCTAATTAGTCCTGTCCGGCGCCTTTTCTCGCTCCCAACACAGTACCATCAGATAACAAATTCACACAGATGAGTATCCCAAAGTTACACCCTACGAGTATGTCTTTTTCAACTCGTCGGACGCAACCCGAACATACATCACAATGTGCTCACTCCTTAAGGAATATATATATATAAATAAAATTTATAGAAAATAAAATAATGTTTTTGCATATTCAATAGACTAACTCAGCCCTGATTAGTTCTGCCTGGTGCCTTTTCTCGCTCCCAAACGCAGTACCACCAAGACCAATTCGTGTCTTTCAAATTCACCAGGACTCCATGCTATGAATTAGATAACGACATAATTCATTTCAGACATTCCTGATATATTATTCAACACGTTAATATTGAACACCCAAATACAACAAAAATATACTTGATACACATATAAAAAGAAATAATATATACATTAAAAATAAACTTTACCTTTCTCGTGAAATTCCAATACAAAAACACCACTACAAACAAAGAATTTGGTACGCCACTATACACACATTTATAACAAATACTATCTAATCACCTTAACTCTTCGTACATGGTTTCAAATTCATCCATAATAAATTTCAAACTTGTTCACTTATATAAATCCTATATACACATAAAAGAAAATTATTAATTTCAAATCCCTTTTGAAGGATAAATAAATTTAAAAGAAAAGTAAATTATACGAAAATGAAATGATTATGCTATCCAAAGTTATCATTACAATTACTAGAAAAGTTTTGTCATAATGTATGGCATAGTACCCCTACATGCAAAACAAAACATTCTAGGAAAAGAAAATAAAACGAAATTAAATAAATTCAAGATCCAAATTCATAAATAAAATTATTTCATACATAATTATTTATACAAGAATAACTACAAATCTCAATGTAATACACGTTGCATGTTATCCGAGAAAATATTACAAGTGTTGAATCTTGTTAAAAATTTTATAAGTGTCGAAAATCTCAAAAATTATTCTAAGTCCGGATTTAAAAGTAATCCTTTTAAAAAAAAAAGGAAGTGGTTTATCACCTACTTTTAGATTAGTTAAAGAGAGCGGTTTGCACCAGCTATCCCGGAAATTTTATCCGTCCGCTCTTTTATGCCTAATTTTCTTTATAAAAACATACGGCAACTTTCGGCATACACGAATCCACCTCCAAAATTGTATATCGACGGTGCTGCTCTTATCGGTCACTTGGGGAAACAGCGTATTAATAATCCTTGAAAAAGGTAAACAAACATGTGAATATAAATTCGTCTATACGTTTATGACTCATACGTGCATCTGACGAATAATGTTGTTTTTCACCGGCCATACGGTCGACCTCCGTGCGAGAAACACTTGCTCGTTCCTTTTCACGTAACATTTAATGCGTCTTTTAATATTATGACTTTATAAAAATTTTACTAAGATTCTTTTATTGTTTTACTTAAATAAAAATAAAATTCTCGCAAATTATTGATATAGTGAATATTTACATACACATTATGATAAAAATGAATAAAATAAAATTAATTTAAATAAAATCTTAAAGTGATCTTGATTATACTTATTTATTTACATATTATTATTTATTCAAGATCACTGCAATATGTACTACTACAATTTGATGGTCTCTTTCCTAATATGTCATCCAAAATATTAAAATATTTATATGTAGTATGCCCACGTCCTGTTTTGTTTGAATTATGTTTTATGGACCTGTAAACCCCTGTTAAATTTATCTACTTTCTCTGGAATTTTTCTGCACACTTATTTATGCCTACTGAAGCAAGTTTTTCACTGATTACGGACCATATATGTTTTTTCTTTGTGCGTGCAACATCATCAAAATGTTCATTATAGAGACTTATCAATGATTTAGTTTTTTTTTTCATTAAACACTTTAAACACTTTATATTGCTCTGGCTTTCCCTTTCTCAATGTATCATATTTTCCAACTAATTCGTTTGCAAATTCTGGTTCTATACAAGCAATGGATACAATACAAGCTATGGATTTTTAATAGTATTAAAAATAGTATACCTGTCTCAAATCTTTCAATTTCATATTGTGTTAAAAATACTTCAAACTTATAACCTTCATTTGAGATGAGTTCCACTTTTTGAACGTTCATTTTTGTTGTTTGAGGTTATACCTACTGACTAACATAAACATAATGAACATGGCAAACATAAAAGTTTCATGATTCCTAGGGGTGAGGGGATTACTAAACATGATTACAAATTGAGTAGAGGGGATAAAATGATCAAACTCAAAGTTTTTTGATGATCGACTTATAAGTTTGCATACGCAAGTTGAGTTTCCTCTGAGGTCACCTGGTTTGACTATTATGAACTATTTTGTGTTCCCTTACTGCAAAAATTGAATTTTTAGAACTCCTGTACATAATTTGCAAGAACTGCAACAAAAGATTATTGAAGTATGTGCAACCATAACGCCACAAATGTTGCAAAATGCTTTTGATAGCATGAAAAGGCGCGTAAACGTGTGCATCGAACAAGGCGGGGGTCATTTTGAACATTTATTGTAATTTGTATATTAATTTTTAATAAAATGTTATTCAGGCATGTAAATCATTTTAAATAAACATATATTTACAAATTTTATTTCATTCAAATGTCAGTATGACAGTTAACCTGATAATTTAATCAGAATTATCTTAAAACAATGATAACTAAGACGGACGTTTTACATTCCATGGCAGACCTTTATCAATATAATTTTTGATCTCGCTGTATGACTTTTTTCGTTGATGAAAAATTGTGCCCAATAAACTATTATCTTCATATTTATTATTATTATTATTTGTATCGGCATTTATTTTTCGTAGTTTTTCTGCTTGGCCCAGCTTCTTTGAGCGGCATTGTAAGTAAATCATTATTTTTCAAAGTATCCCCATTTCGTTGTCGCAAATCTGTAGACGTAATTAAAAATTTCTGCGTCAATACAACTTCCTCTCGTATTTATTTCATCGGAACTCTTATCAGTTTCCCCCCGTGTGTCGATTAAATAAATTACCAAAGGTGCAACACAAACACACTCACAGTAAATCACAATCATGGAACGATCACTGGGTCAACAACAATCTAACACAACATCATGCGAAGAGATCCAACCCCAATCGGACGAGAGGGAAAGGCATAATATGGGTACTTCGGATAAACGTGGTAAGAACAGCAAGAACTCGGAGAAAAATACTGAAGACTTCCAACTAACTACGAGGAAAGAGAAACTGCAATACTGTTGGGACATGACTAAGCTGATAATGATAATAGGAAGTATGTGTGCTTTTGTGGTGGTTATATTTTATGGTGAGTATTAATTTCACTTAAATGTTATCTTAGTAGTTTTCGAAGATAGAATATGCATTGCAATCTGTGATCTTCCAGCATGCTCGATGTCATTAGACAAACGATATTTTAAATTTCTCTGAGGAAGCATTAATATAATTCGAAAGCTTAAGAAAACATAATTATTTCTCCCATAAATATCTGTATTATTATCTGAATATTAGTAATTTTTAAGCATTTATGTATACTTTTGTTAATTTCGTTTGACTAGAAATTACTAATACTAAAAGTACTTGATATTTAATTTTTTAATAAAATTGATTTATCTTGCAATCTCTATCCGCTTACTAAAAATTTTCAAGTTTGCAGTGAAAAGAAAATCGCAACACAAATGTGACAAATATGTCATTTAAACGTCATCACTATTTTTGTTATATCTTGTTTTGTTTTATCATGTTTTTAATAATACAACAACATTTGACATAAGCCATCTTTATTAACGTCTTCTCTAGTACCAACCCTTATACACATATGTAACTACATATACCGGGTGTCCCCCAGCGGAGCCGTAAAGTCCATTATTGGAATCTAATAATGTAGATAGCGAATAATTTTTAATACAAAAATTGTAGATAATCATAAGTTCTACAATTTAATAGTATTTTCATGTATACAGAGTGTTCGACAACGATGAACCAACACAAACTTATGATTCTTTTTAATGGAATGCTATGCATTTTTTTTCATTTTATGATAGCCCTTTAAGGGTTGATCAAACTGACATCAAGTTGTATTTGTCGATTTTCAACTATTTCTGGGATATGACGATTTTTTGTTAAAAACTGTACAACATTTGAGAAGTTGCTGTGTAATAACGATTGATGATGAAATACCTATTATGGCCTCAATTAGTAGGGATATCTTTTCAGTACGTAAAAATAAATGTTTATTTCGACATATCTACGCATGTCAGCTAAAGTTAAAAATTCAAAAAAAAAAAATTAATGGAACACCCTATATATTTTGTCATTGAATAGTACTTAAAATATATTAATCAAAAATATCTACTTTGTAGTGCATGTGGGCGATATTGCAAAAGTTATAGGATATTATATCTGAATAAACTAGTTTACAATTTAAAAAAAATTAGGTGTGGCCACCGCACGACTTTCTTATACGTATGAGCGTTTCAAACTATACAATTTTAGGAATCTTTTTATACAAAAGTTATTCAAAATCCTATTCTAAGTACTTCCATTGTCTTAATAAATCTCTATAGAATGCATATTTTGCAAGATTTCATGTATACAAAGAATATTGCAAATCCAGCTCTAAATACTTTTGTACTCTTGATAAATATATATAGAATGCATAATTTACGACATATTTGCAAAGAATCGCTATCCGGTAAGAGTAAAAGTAGTACTTCCGGTCCCAATTTTGAATTTTTTTTTATGCAAAAGGTATTGAAAATTAAGTTCTAAATAATTTTATACTCGTAACGTTACCCGTCTAAAATGCAACACTTGCAAAATATTGGCAAAAAAACCGTTTTTCGTAGGAATTTTGAAAAACTCATAATAAAATTCTTCTCAAACATAATTTTGACTACATATGAATTCTTTATAAATTTGATTAAAATTATTAGTTGACGAAATATTGGGAAAATTCGATTTTTTCACTGAAGTATGAAGTCATAACAAAATAACCTTTTGTGCATATGCGTCTTCTACAACAGCAGTACGTAGTATAAGGAAGTATTGTGATGATGAACATTTTCGACCTCGAGATTTTTGCAGATGTCCACGTTTTGAAGTTCCCTGATACCGAAAAACTGGTTTTTAAAAAATGTCTCTCTGTGTGTGTGACCACGATAGCGGCCAAACCGCTATAGGTATCAATTCCAAATTTTATATTTACGAATATAATCTCCCTTTTGAGATCTGAATAGATTTTCAGTAAAATCGGCAGACCGAAAGTAGTAGTTTACTTCTGTGAAAAAATCGAATTTTGCCAATTATTCGTCAACTACTAAGTTTAAACAAATTTGTAAAGAATTCATATATACTCAAAATTAAATTTGAGAAGAATTTTATGAAAAAAGTTTTTCGAAATTCCTACCGGAAGTAGGTCTTTTACTCTTATCGAAAATCAGTTTTTTGCGAATATTTCGCAAGTCATGCTTTTTAGACAGGTACGTTACGAGTATAAAAGTATTTAGAACTTAATTTTCAATACCTTTTGTATAAAAAAATGTTGAAAATTCGGACCGGAAGTAACACTTTTACTCTTATCGAATAGCGATTTTTGCAAATATTTCGTAAATTATGCATTCTATATATATTTGTCAAGAGTACAAAAGCATTTAGAATTGGATTTGAAATATTTTTTGTATAAATAAAATTTCAAAATTCGGACCGGAAGTAACACTTTTACTCTTATGGAATAGCGATTTTTGCAAATATTTCGTAAAATATGCATTCTATATATATTTGTCAAGAGTACAAAAGTATTTAGAGTTGGATTTGGAATATTATTTGTCTAAATGAAAATTCGAAATTCGGACCGGAAGTAATACTTTTACTCTTAGCGAGTAGCATTTTTTTGCAAATATCTCACAAAGTATGTATCCTGTAGAGATTTATTAGGAGACTGGAAGTACTTGGAATAGGATTTTTTGTATAAAATAACTTTTAAAATTATGTGATTTGAAACGCACATACGTATAAGAAAGTCGTGTGGTGGCCACACCTCATTTTTTCATACGCAATACTGCTAGTTTCTTCAAATCGTTGACAATTTTTGAAAAGCACTAACGATGGCAGTGCCATATTTGAATATTTTTGGTTGTATATCTTTGTGCCAGCAAACAATCACTTTCCCCCAAAACATAGACCATACCCCTATTAATTCCAATTTTAAATATTTCATTTCGCACTTAACATAAATTCATGTACTTACTTCCCTTAAAACTGAAGCTATAAATCTATGTCGTTTAAACAATTTTTGACACATAGTGTCTGCGATATTTTTTATTATTGCTAATTCATGAACTTCCAAACTTTTCATGAGTTTTAAAATTTTAATAAGAATTAATTAATTAATAATTAAGACATGGCAATTCATATTTGTAAGTCGTAATGGGGTTTATACAGATATAATCTTATAAATTTTGCACTATCGTCCACAAGTAGAAGAAAGTATATATTTTTAATTAGTAAATTTTAAGTATTTTTCAATGACATATAAATATACAGGGTACTTCATTTATTTTTTTAAGAATTGTTAACTTTAGCGAATGGTATATAATTCTAAAGAACATGCGTAGCTATGTCGAAATAAACATTAATTTCACGTACTGAAAAGATATCTATACTAACCTACGAGGAAAGAATAGCACAGGGGAGAGTATCCTTAATAATAATATTTGTCCAAAGTGGTAACTCAATATGGCCGCCGCAATGCATAGGCGGCCATTATGATTATGCATAAATATTTTGTATAAGGTATATGTACACTTCGAAAATCATTTAAAATAGGTTCTTACTCCAATAATAATGAACGTAATATCGTGAGTGCATTATTTTTTCAATCCTTCTATTTTTTTTTAATATAGTAACATATATTCTAACTGTATTAAAGAAAACATAATAAAAAAACATGCCTAGAATATGTATGTTACGCCACTGAACACATAATCAAACATACCGGATATATGACAAGTTATTCAAAATACTCATTTTATAAATTATGATTGGTCAATATTGCCATAACTGACCTGCCTTAAAGTGTTAACTTCCGTGTATATAATACCTATTCTCCTACCAGTTTATTATCTCTCCTGTTTTATTGTTTCCTGGTAGATACTAACTGAGACCATAATAGGTATTTCATCATCAGCCATTTCATAGCAACTTTTCAAATGTTGTACAATTTTTAACGAAAATCTCAGAAACAGTAGAAAATCGACAAATACAAGTTGATGTCACTTTAATCAGCCTTTCAAGGGATATCATAAAATGTGAAAAAAAATGCATAGAATCAACATTAAAAAAAAACATATGTTTGTGTTGGTTCATCATTGTCAAACACTCTGTATAAATGAAAATATTTTTAAATTGTAGAGCTTATGATTGTCTACAATTTTTGTATTAAAAATTATTCGCTATCTACATTAATAGATACCAATAATTGACTTTACCGCTTCCCTGTGTAACATTGCAATACTACTTATAATTGTAACAATTAACTTTTTTTCTTTCCAGCTTTGTACAGTTTACGTTGAAATAGACAACAATATTGCATAATAAGTTTATTAGATTTTAGGTACAATTTTCCTTTGTAAAGTCTAGTTCACATGTTTATTGCAATTTCACTTTTTTTTTTTCATGTTAGCATTAAATATTTGCACATATTGATTCATAATATTTGTTGTTTGTGTTAAAATACGTGTGCTTACATTGTATTAATAAAGATTGTCTAATCAGAATTGTTTATATATTTTGTATTTCCTATATTCTTTTTAAGTAAACAAGTAAATCTAAATCGTCCAATAACAGGTTTGCATTGAGTCATTGCTAAAGTTTTGATATAATTAATCTCATACGAGATTCTCACACCAAAAGTTAGTTTTAAGAAACGCATTACTTATCAATTATATTTCATTATCTGTCTCTGTATTTTTTATTTGACCCCTGATAAAAGTTCATATTTGCATGCATTATAAATAAACAAAAGAGTTTTGATGCCCCCTTCCCCCTAGTATTAACGTTTATAAATGAACTGAATAATTTTTGTACTTCGGTCTGTTTAGTAAGAACTCATCCGTGACTGGTGTACTGGGAATATTTATAACAGATTTTTGGAACAAAATCGTACGTTGCTGTTATCGAATTGTTTATGCTTAATCTATGATCTCAAACACATGTATTTGCTTCTACCAAGAGGTGGCTTTAATACATTTTATTTCGCTTATTTTGATTACAAACCAAATAATCTTCAATTTACATAATAATTGTCTTTAAAATATATTTTGAATTTTCTACAAACTTGATATGAAATGTCATAACAATCATAACTCTTCAAAGATTAAGAAATATAATAAAAAAACGAATTTATTAATAGGAAACTTACGTACGCATAGAACTACCCAAACCTTATTAGATTGGAGATGGGTCGTTCGCGAACGAACCGGTTCAGTAAACCGAATCCCAGCAGGGTACCGACGGAGCCGGTTCACTAAATTTCAATGAACCGGATCTCTGCTCACTTGGGTCGTTGCTTAATTTGTATACAACAATCTGATAATTTCTCAAATTTGTGTGCATTATAGCTTCAAATAAATTGTTTGTCAAACATTTTGTATAATTGGTGTGCGCGCAGCCTAAATATTCCCGATTCGTTGGAGCCGACGCGACGGCGCCGACTATTATTACATGTCCTACACGTTCCTGGAACGGTATGCTATTACGGATCCACACGGTTCAAATGAGCCGGTTCCGGCTCACAATGAGGAGCTGAACCGAGTGAGCCGGGTCAATGAAATGAACCGTTTTGCCCACCTCTATTAGAGATATAGTAATGAACAAGTTAGGCCACTCTTGATACTTTTTTCTCTCTTGACAGCGTGCAGTGGTTGTAATACGAACGTCACAAAACCGCGCGAAAATACGAATCTAAAATTAAGTATATAATAGTATATATATATTCATTGAACATTACAAAAGTTATACAATAATTAACATGAACAATTCATATTCAAATTGCAACATGTTAATCACTGAATGAACTTCGTAAGTACCAATAAATTTATATATAAAATAAAATATACCCGCATAGGGAATGAAAAAATAAAAATCCAAAAAAATAGTAATTATTGTATATTACACAATACACAGCATACATTAAATAAGATAAAAATAGAGATATTTTGTACAAAATATTATACAGATGTACCTTTTGTTAATAGTAATAGTAGCATCATATCCTTCTTTTTATAATTAAACTGTTGCTGTTAGACTTATTCTGTTGCACGGTACGTTTAAGGAGTACTTAAATATAAAATGGAATCTTAAATTTAAGCCGGCGATATCCGAAGCTTAAAGCTTACTTAACCTATAAGTTTTTGTTGACAATGTACATACCTACACAAGAACATAATTGTGGTTATATTTTCATTAAAAAGATGGCACGGGAATATTTCAATTTAATGCAAATGAATAATATTATAGATATAATTGTGTTAGATTTAGTGGTTAATGGAATTCCACGGCAAATTAATATTAGAAACGATCATTTTAATTGTATCCCCGACTTACAATTTTTTAATTATTTTCATCTGTGAAAAGAAACCGTACTAGATTTGTTACCCCGATTAGAACCTAGATTAGAATACATACACAATTTGTAAGTAAACTGTAAATTTCTCTGGTTGTTATATTTATTTATTATAGAAATAATAGTGTTTCACCAATAAATCAACTGCTAATTAATATATTTATTTATTTAATTAAATAGAAGTTTTAAAGAACGCACAAAAACGAGAAATACTTTTTGTATGAAAATTTACAAAATTTATTTGGTACTGTAACATTCAGAGTAACACAGTAGAATGACAAGTCGTGTATAGTCTGTTTCAAAATATAAGAACATAACTTTGAACAGCTCTAATGGTTTTATTGCACCACCTTCTGTGACGATAATTATTATACCTGGTCTCCTTATTGAACGGCTACGGACGGTTTACCTATTTGCAACGTATGAATGAGTTATTGCCGCAGGTGGTGCAATAAAAGCATTAGAACCGTTGGCGTTATCTTCTTATATTTTGAAACAGACTATACATTTCTAGAAAACAGGTATTTTTTATAGACATACCCTATCATAAATATGCAAAAAGCATTAAAAACCATCTTAAATTTGTACAATTGACAAACATGTGCAGCAAACGTGTGTTGAGGGTATTGGTTGCTATAGTAACCCAACTTTTACTACTATGCGTTTTCTATAGAGCGGAGAATGAATACACTATTGTCATTGCTACCTTCTATGGTAAAAACTTTTTGCCGCTCGATATGCATGTTTTCAGTACGAATAAGTATAAGTCGTGACTTAAATCAAACGGTGCAACTAAATAGAAAAATAAGTAATACTTATATTTAAGCAGTACTTAAATTTTTCAGTTTAAGATTTGTCGGTGAGATGTACCTATTTCACAAATCCCATGGTTTTTATACACTTTAGCAGGATTTGTCCTTTTAAGGAATGGATCACCAGTTCTTTCAACCCACTGATTTATATCTGCACAATGTTGATTTTGTAAATACATACAGAATAATAATTCTTTATATTTGTGAACTATTTACACTTACGTATTCATCCAAATAAGGAAAGGAACCTCTGTTTCGGTAGGTACCACAGAATTATATAAGGTAAATAGAAGAACATTCATATACTTTAGAAGTGGTCTTAATTGGATCTGCGCAGGCCATTTCTGGGCATGCGCTTTGTGAAAGGACAGGGCAGTACACGGGAAATTGAAACCCAAAAGCAGGGTTGGTTTCAGTAGAAAAACTTTTATTAACGAAAATACTACTGATTTGAAAATAATATCAGTTTGGACAATTTCTTCCTAATCAGTTCACCCCTCTCCTTTTCAGTTTGTTTCTTGGGTATATGGTGTAGCCTAATTTTGGTATACGATAAAACTGCAGCTTTTATCAGTCTCATGATATGGTTCTCCTCCAAAACAGAATAGTCAAGACAATGCTCTGACAAACATTTAAAATATTTGCCTTCCCCAAAAATTGTCATTGCCAAACTGTGGCAAAATTTATCATAAAAATTCTCCTCATTGGGCATTTTCTGATCAGTTACAATAAGCACCCGCTTAATGCTTTTCTCCACTATCAGCAAGACTTTCAGCAAATCATCAGACGGTTTAATTAAGCCTCCACGATCTCGCTGCCTTAACAAATGCAACGCACTGTCCATCTCCGATGAGGTAGATACAACAGTATGCAGACTTAAGATGCATTCTGGGCATTTAATTTTGCGCTTCACCATGCTGACCACATACCCAGAGATATACCCAACAACATTTTGGGTTACTATTGATAAATCTGGTAAATTGGGAATTGCATATTCATGGTCTGCAATTTCCATATCTGACCAATAAAGTTCATATTTTTTTATAAATTGTACATCATCTATAGTTACATTAGTAACTTTTGTTCTGGAGGTAGAAGGAACCGCAGCCAGCAAGTGTGTCCGGTCCTGTATGGTACAGTTTCCCTCAATTGCACGAAGGTCATGGCGCACTAGTAATCTTCTGTAAGTATTAAAGAACTGCAGCGTGGTTGGGTTGTTGTTCCAACCATTTCTAGCCCTAAAAATAACAGTTAGCAATAACCTTGTGAAATGAATGTGAATGTAACAGTGTACCTTATACTACAAAAGAATAATTCCAAGTGATCCTGACTGAACTTGTATGTCAACAAATATGACAAGAGTGCATTGTCAGAATCAACATAGGTCTCATACATGGCCAAAAGAGACTTAATTGTTATTACAAAGCCCCTAATTGTCGTCTTCTTGGGAGTAGTATATAAAAACTTTTGGTCCACAGTTTTGAGATTTGTTAAATATTCTATGGAATTCAAGAGTATTGGGTGCCAATAATTTTTATTTGACGCCCTTAGAGGTGTATGACACCCCTTGCCAAAAGGATTCCTTGAATTTAATAAATCGAACAAATTATTTATTGTGCGTAGAAATCTGATTGTTCCATCTGCAGTTTGAAAATCGGCATGCCCAATATTTTTTAAAAATTCCATTGCCTCTGCAACGCTATTGCTGAATGTTTGGGTGGCCAACTTAACCTACAATAATTTATAAAAATGTACTGTATATAAGTTATTCTTAAGATCAAATGTTACAAACCTTCATTTTCTGTCGCTGCCATTCAATGTGCGCTTTTGACAGTTTGTTCGCAAAACGCAACCCTTCTGCCTCTTGTAATTCAAACAATTTTCGCACTAAATTCCATTTAATTTCTCGTCCTTCATAATCAATTATTGTTCCTAACGTGGCCCAACAATTCCGCAATAATTTTACCATGTGGCAAGCGTCCAAAATTATATATACAGGAGCATTATTTACAGGATGGTCAAAATAAGTGTTTAATTCAGATATTTTTGCCACTTTAGCACCTAGTGCTTCCATCATTGCAAAATTGGCAGTTGGACCGTCAGATGTGATGGACAATATTGTAACGTCAATTTCAGACAATTTCACCAATGCTTGTCTTATTATGTTGGCTTTGGCTGCTCCTGTCAAGGACTTTATGAAAAAGTACCCTATTGGTAGCTTCCAGTGCCCATTAACACCAACTACCATTATGACTAATGCTTCAGTAGCACATTCTAATGAATCGTCCTCAATGCCAGTGGACATGTCAACGTATCCCCAAGCTTTACCACCCACAAAATCAACCTGTTTTTTTATAGACATTTCGTCAAGCATTAAGCTGCACACTGTTTGCTTGTTATGTCCTTTATTCTCCACTACCTGGTTTTTCAATAACTCAAATGAAGTTTGGGAGAAACCAGGTAAACATTCAATGTTTGTCATCCATGATCTTATAGTTGAAAGAGATGGTAGGGCTAATTTGAATGTGCTTCTCACATACTCATATGCTTTTGTAGAATAAAAATTAAGTGTCATGGCGAAGCTTCGTAGTTCTGGAGGAAAACTTTTTCTTGCAATTTTCCCTCTTCGGGAATTGTCAAACAGTCTTGACATTAGGGCAAGAGGAACTCCAGAACACGATCTGTTTATGATGGCATGTGCTTCATCATTAATGAGATTTTTATTTCTCAAATGTTGCACTACTTGCTTCAGAGACTTCACTCTTTCACTCAGCCGTTTAATTTTTTGTTTTGATGTCTTCAACTTTGATCTCAAAGCAGATTGTGCATCTTTGTTTGCGGATAAAGCAATCTTCATCTTTCTAGGGCTCCAGCTGTAAATTCAAAAGTCTATAAAATGTACACAGAGGAAAAAGGAATTCCTTACTAATAAGCATGATCTAATCTAAGGAGACGTCGTTTCTTTTTTGCTGATCCTAGCAAACCAACAGAATCACTGGAAGATGTTTGGATCGCACTCGCCTTTCTCTTCCCTTTGGGAGCAGATACATCTGAATCATCAGTGGAAGTCATACTGACAAGAGATACACTACAAATATCAAATTATGAATTTTTAAAATAATATTTGACAGAGACATATTACTGAGTAATAATCGTCAATTAGAAGATCATGTTTATAAAAAAAACAATTAGTTCAAATTAGGTCATTGGTTTATCCTTTACAAGATTATTATTAATGTACAATGTACACACTTCGATAAGTGATTATAACTTACGTGTCAGCTGTCTCTTCAGAAATGTCTATGCATTTCTCAATCAATGGTAAAGCACTCCTGCAATTAGAAGAACTAAAATTAAACATTATGAATCATATGTTTAATAGTTACATATCAGAGGTATTTGATGGGCCTGCTTCTGATTGTCCGACCGAGGTGGATTGAAGAGGACGAGAATCTTCATACCTATAAGTAACAATTAGCAAAGTCTGCATAATTCTTCAACAACACTTACCGCACTTCCAGACGACTTCGACAAGAAACTAGAGAAGAAATTTTTCCTGGTCTCAATTGCAACGATGGTATAGCATTCTTTCTTAACGCTTGATTTGGCAAAAAATCATCAGGAGAAAAGTGAAGTGAACAAATCACATTATGTACACTCATCGGATCATCTACACTTCGTCCTAGAGCATTCAGCCATGACTCACGTCGAGCAGCAGTGAGTCTGTAAGCAGTGAAATCCATAAATAAAATGTCAGATTTACTTGAAGGTATTAATTTTGCACGTTTATGTTATATTATTTGAAACTTGTTCTCCACTTTCATTTAAATGTACAGTTTTATACTCACCGAAATAATCTTAATCCTGCGGTCCCCTCTATGGATTTACAAAATGGCACAAAACACTTTTTAGGCATTTTAATTTATCTCTGATCAGGCTCTGAACGATAAACTCCAGACTCCAGCAGAGTTGTTGTGTATTGTTGTCTGTCAAAAAACCAAAACACTAACACATCCAATGCGCATGCGTACAAATGGACAATGGCGCTTTCCTTGTTAGCACTGTTTTTCCGCGCGCATCTGTTATGTATTAGACGTCTATTTACTGTATATAATGGTCTGTGGTAGGTACACGTGATCACAGAATACTAGACTACGGCCATAGTTCCTCGCAACTTACAACAAGTCAAAATAATTAATGAAACTCAATGCAAACAACACTATGCAACAATTTGATTATGAATTATCAATGACGCATATAATTTGAGGTTAGGGTTTTCACAAATCACGCGCTTTTATGTTTCGTTATAACGATTCGTATTCGGTAAACTTCGTATATCATCTACTAGCGCTTATAATAGTGTTTGTAATAGGAACTAAAATAAAATTCAAAATTGGTAAAGCCAGACCCTGGTTAAAATGTACTAGGTCAAAATGACCGAGATCAAAATAAACCTACCCTCGCTGGAACAAGTAATTAGTCTAGTAGTTCATTATTTTCAGTTTGTTTACTTATTATCAATAAGTGAGATGCACTACAGAACAGACAATTTTGTTTGTTTGGTTGTATTTTATTTTATATCAATTAAACTCCATTTGATATAAAATACAACCAAGCATGCGTGTTCTGAACCAATTTCAAAGTTGGTTCTTGAGTGTGTGGGGGTAAGTAACACAAGCCCCAAGATCAGAACGACACTAACAAAAGGATCAAGCGGAGGGTAGAAGTTGCGATTGAGATAACTCTGTACAGTACACAGACTGAGTGCTGACCGCTGGGAGGAGTCCTCGCTACGCGACTTATAGGTCAGTGTAAGACAGAGAAAGTATTCGGAAAAAAGAAATGATAACATTTGTTCATCATCGCATACATTAGCCGGACGAAGGAGTAAATGCACATAAGAAATTATAATATACTGAAAAGAGATACATATTTAGGAAACATATTGCACTTCGATGTGTAACGCTTGTCAATTTTTCCAGACTGCTCGTGCTTATCCTAATATTACAAGAATTTACTGCGCATCTTGTGGGAGGGGCATCTCACCGGTCAGCTCTCAATCTGTGAGCTGTACTTACTCTGATCCTAACGGGAAAGCGCTTCTTGTTGTCACACTAGAGTCATAGCAGTTGCCAATTTTCTTTTTTTCTGATTTAAATCAAAGCCAACTGTAACTGATATCGCTGCGCGATATACGGCCATCACGTAACTTCGATTTACATTGTTGAATTTGATTCTGGTAACCTCAAAATATTGATCTTTAAGTACAGCCATCTAGTAGTACCCAAAAGAAATAGTTTCTGAATTTTTATTGATAGGTTAAATAATAACGAACGTTGTGTTTTTTTAATAAACATTATAATAGGACTTTATACACTTTAAACATAAATTTTGCAATAATTAATATTAACAATTTTAAAATAATCATACAGTACAAAATGGAATTAAAAAAGTAGCTTGAAACTTAAGTTATTGGGTAGGTATGTGATTTTGTATAATTTCAATAGTTTTCTACTTAATGGTTTGTTTCGTAAGTATTTTCCTTTAATACAATCTGTTCCTTCCAGACAAATATTGTACAAAGTTGGTTTCTTAATTAACTAGATACCTAATTACTCTACAAACTTTGTCTTTGTGTTCAGTACAATTAAAAATGGTATTTTGAATAATATGTGGATGTAAGATAGTCACTAACTGCTGACAAAGATTTTCTGACTCCCAATATGGTAAAATTTGAGCAACAATATATGTTAATTCTTTTAAGAGACCTACAAACTTATAGTATGGATATGTCAAACCACCACGGTCTTGAAAAAGAATTAATCGAACGAAAGGTCCAGGAAATGCTGTAGATATTAGAGGACACAGGCAGTGATAACATTGAATAATTTCATTTAATTTTTGAACAATGTAACCCTCTAGAAAAGCAACAGATGCAGAGAAAATAGTGTTTTCAGTAATAACAGTTTTACTTAAATTTCCAATTTTTTCTAATAATTAGAAAGGTAAAATTAATTCAGGGTCAATTATGTCGTAAAGTATTTGTAGGTATTGATTTTTTAGAAGATTTCCTGAATTTTAAAAATGTTGCGATACTAACATAATTGATGCTTTTAGCTGTATTTGAAGATTTAGAAGCTTTTACAATTCCACACCGCAATATTTGTCTCAAAGCATATTCTGCTACTCAGGCATCAGCACCATCATTTGCACCTCCTTTAAGTGTAACATGTGCAAAGATGCTTTCGACAGCAACAGAACTAAATGATCTTGTTAAGACATAATAAAACCCAAATTGCTGTAGAAGAAATTTCACACCAAGGTAGGTACTTCTTGTGGTGAACACTAATGCATAAGCCGTTTCAATTGTTAAACCTGCCAAATCATCGGACGAAGATGAATTTTGAATATCTGCTATATAATTTGGAAATGAAATATTCAACCAGTGTAGCCGTTCATCATGCATATAATGAGTTCTACTCTTAACATTATGAACTTGAAAAGAAGTATACATGGCATCTAAATATTTGATGGTACCATCTACACCTTGGAATTGCAGATGCTTATTCTGTTGCAGGAACCTTAAAGAACTTACGGCTGGTGAAAATATTTGAAGTGCACATAATACGTTTATCTCTTCAAAATTTGTGGGGAATAAATGTTTTCTCGTTAAAAATCTCACAGGTTTTACCGGCAAATCTTTTTGAATAGCATGTAATTTTTTTTATAAAATCTGATGTAACAAGACCTTCACTTAAATACAGGTCTCTTTCCAAAAATAAAGTTCTTGCATTTTTTATAGCATGGCAAAAATCAAAACTTAAAACAATGGTAGTGGTACTAAAAAATGGCGTGGAAGAGAATTTTAAAGCAACCTATTACCTAGTATTTTGAAAAGCTTTACATTTGCTGCATAATCATGTGACAAGTCTCAAAACAATAAAATCGATGAAAGAACAAGTTCCAACACATTAAGGGCCGGTTTTTCCAACTCCCATTAAAACGCCGATTAGCGTAATCGTTGATTAAAACACCGGTTAGTACAAATTTGCGTTTTTCCAACGCCGGTTAACTCTAATCGTTGATTAAGAACGTCGTTAATCGACCAAATTTTAACCGGCGAAAGAAATACCTGATAAAATATTAAACAGTGATTAGGACTATATACACATGCGCATAACCTAGAAGATTTGAATTTATGTTATTATTGACAGCTGTTGTTTTCATATGCATTTGTTTTACTGTATAAAAGTATTTTTTGAAATTAATTGATAATTATTTACATCAGTGATTTAGTAGTTGTATTGAACAATAAATGTAATGAACAGTGTAATTAAAAATAAAAATAGCATAATATTAAATATGTGTAACTTTTAGCTTACTGCAGAATATTAATTAATTAATAACTAGGAATAATTTTCTCTGATGAGGATGATACAAGTTTGGAAGTTTTTCTACTCTACTACAATTCTGGGACTTTACCTTAATTCGTGTGGATTCTAAGAGCCTGTGGCAATTTAAGGCTTCATTTGGCTCACTCTCTTTTTGTAATTGTATTTTAATAGCACCTTATGAACACATCATTTTAGTAGAACATATTTTAGACTCACTTTAGATATGTCATTAACATATTAAACTATACTGAAAAATTACAAATGAAATAGAAAATATGGAAGAAATACTAGAGAAGCTGGCAGGTTTACGTTGAGATTATATGCAGACACTTTAAATTCTTTTAGCTGAACTGGGTCTGGATGAATAATGTACATGCCTGTAAAGTTGACGTGCAGTTAAATTCTACACTAATAGTTATTCCAGGCACTGTCAAGTTCACACCGATTCCTCCAGAACATAACATTTATTATGTTGAAATCGTGTAAACCAATTTGGAAAGAAGTCTTTCTCAATCAACCTTCTTTGATTAAAGGACTTAAAATTAGTTAGAATGTTATTGTTCTTAATAAATCTTTCAGTAAAAATATCTGGCTTTATTCACCCCACAGAAATTTGGTGAAAGTTAAATCATCTCAGATATGCCAACGGAAAGTACAATATTTTATACCATTATAGTGTGACTGATAATCCAGCTTAAGATTCTAGATGGTAGACTTTTCTTTTTCAGTAAATTGTTCCTACTTTTATGATTTTGTTACATGTCATATATTTTACATAATTTTGGTAACTGTTAATTTCATATATGTATTGCATTAGTTTTTTCATTTTTACAAAATTTTTGTATTTTTCAATAGCAGTAAGTAATGAATAAATTTATTTCAGTTTCAAGTTTGTTGCACTTTGTTATTATTTCGAATAGAAATTTTAAATATGTGCTATGTACATAGAAATTCGCATGCACAATTCACAAAATAAGTACTTACACCTTATTTACTAAAATGAAATTTCTAATTATAAAGAATAAAGGCAAAAAGCCCAGAACAAATTCAAATATAGGAAATGGCGCCAATATTATTAGAACAAATATGCTAATTTAGATCAAATATACGAGCATTTGTGTTACCAACCTTCTAAAATAAACTCTTAATCACTGATCAGATAACCGGCGTATTTCTTGGCATTGAAAAACGCCGGTTAGAGATAATCAACGATTAAGCGTAATCAATGATTAGTTAACCGGATACTTTAACCGGTGTTGGAAAAACCGGCCCTAAGAGTAATTTTATTAAAGTTTAGCAAGTATTACATGGGGTGCTTAGTCTGTAGACAACATAACCAAGCATTTTGTTTGCTATGTCTGGTTTATTTCATCTTTAATTGCCACATCATCTATTACTATTGAGCAAACAGGTTCGACGGGATTTTCTAGCTGATTAATTTCTGCATTTAATTCATCTTTGATTAAGGGATTAACACCATTTAAAGGATCTAAATATCGTGACATTGTCATTTTTGAAGGTAAATTTATCAAATGTTTCCTGCCAAATTCATACCCTTTTGGAGAGGTATTTCTCCAAGTAGTACATAATCGAATAGAGGTTCCTGACCATCGAGGAGCTTTTGTACAGTAATTTTTTATAATATCTGTTATGAGAATGGCTTTTTCATCATTAGCTTTCACCCCTTCATAAATTGTTTTTAAATCTGTTAACGATTTTGAATTTTTTTCTTTTTCAACTTGTAACTCCTTTAATTCACTTAAGCAGTTATGATATTTTTCAGTTATCCTTTTCAACTTCAGGTTTAGAACTTTGCGGTGGTACCTCAAATTTTGAACCTCATTTTCAGTGATGGAATCAACTTGAACGAATTTAGAATGACTACAATCCAAATCATCTTTATAGCTAGTACATGGAGAAGATTCATTGGAAATGCTAGATTCATGGAAGTCCTAAAAATTATTTTATGTATTAATGCATAGTTTACCTGTGAAACGTTAAAATTTACAAACACGGAAGGCAGCGTTCCTTCATTTAATTTATTTCTCTTGCCTGACCTGTTAATATCATTTTCATGAAAATGTTTTATGCAAACAACACTGTAGTCATTCAGTTTTGTAGTATCTATAATAAAAAATTAAATTAAGTATTCAGTATTCATTGATTTCTATTATTAAATTTTAATTTTTAATTAATGTTCCAGTTGCAATAGACTATATATTTAAAAAAGTATTGTTTTTCACAACCAAAAGTTGAACACATTATTCCACAGATTATTTTATTCATAGATAAAATAAAAGTGCCTTTTTATAAGATTACCACAAATTTCTTGAAGAATATTCATCCATAATGCTCGGATGCCAGGCTTACTTGGAATTTGGAAACAAATATTTCTTTCTCCACAAATAATACATTTCCTAAACATTTTTAGATTTTTTTTATGCTTTGGATAGATAGCACCACATAAATATAAACACAAGGGCAATTGCATCAATATCGCTGCACGATATAAGGCGATTTTTCCGATTCTAATAACCTCAAAATATTGATTCTTATGTGGCGCCATCTATCCAAACCATAATAAACTGCTTGGTAATCGCTGAGTATTTTTAAAATCACGTGCTACAAAAATGCAATATGATTGGATTACATCAAACCTACTGTTACTGACATTTGCGTGCATTTGACTGATTTGACATTTATTTCGTCTATTCCATACATATTATTTTCTACTTAAATTATTCTAATACTACACATATTCAGTCGTTTCATTTAATGTGTGCTACATATTTACTATATTTTTTAAGTAACGTCGAGTACCAATAGGGTACCTATAAGGGGAAAATCTTTAGAAAATCAGTAAAGTGGCAACCCTCTGACGGCCGCTTTACTAACTACTGAAATAGGGAAAATATTCAGTTTGCCATTGGAACGTGTAGTACTAATAAGTTGAAATTAGAGATAATTCAATCAAACTCATTATTTAATTAAGAATGGAGTACAAGAAGCAAACAGAGAAGGCGAAAATCAGTAAAGTGGCAACCCTCTGTCGGCCGCTTTACTATCTACTGAAATAGGGAAAATATTCAGTTTGCGATTGAAACGTGTGGGATAGGTGTAGTACTAATAAGTTGAAATTAGAGGTAATTCAATCAAACCCATTATTTAATTACGAATGGAGTACAAGAAGCAAACAGACAGAATGTTTTCCCGATTTCGTTAATATTTGAGAGCCATCTAGCGGCCACTGATTTTCTCCTATACCTATATCACGGAAGAAACTTGGCTGTTCTGGGTCATTTAGTTCTTATCAAAATAGTCTACACTAAAAGGAAAATAATATAAGGAAAATTCTTGGTAAAGAGCTATAATTTTTTTTTGCATTTTTAGGTTAATATATATCTTAATATTTGTAGATGTATAAAATTCTAATGGAAAAATTGCTGGGCTGTAGTGAAGCAGCTTTGCTAGACGTTATTAGGTCACTAATATTAACAATATGTCTAAATATGTGAACTCTCATTTTAAAAGTGGGTTTATTATGAATATTCCAACATTGTCAATTTTTGTCCTCTAATTAAATTTGTATCTGTTGGATAAATAAAGATGCTATAGTAATTTTTAAAATGCTCTAATTATTATCAATAATGCACCTTGTTATCATCGCCAGACTGGCTGAAAATTTTATGAGGAAAATATTGCGATGTGAAATAGTAAAACTTCAAAGTCTTCCAACACAATTGAAAACGTTAATTACGTTAGTACCGCAACATTTTTTAAAATTCAAGAATTCCTATACAAAATCCAAACAAACACTTTACAACGTAAATGAACCCGAATTAGTGTTTTCTTTTGTGTTTTTATAAAAACTTCGACGTGTAAGTAAAATTGTTATTCTTGACACTACACAACTTCATTTTTGTTTTTCCTACAGCAACATGGTGAAGAAGTGAAATAGATTTTATTTTATTGTTACTTTTTAGCCACTGTCCACTATTTTATAACTGGTGTAACAAATAACACTGGTCAACAGTGAAATTGCTTCTTAGGTGAAAGTACCCAATCCTGAATGAATTCAACGTGCTGAACACGAATATCACATTGAAAAAAGTTGATTGGCTCACGTTCAAGAGATATTGACGTTTTGTCCATTGTATAGATGCTATTGCATAATGTAATGCAATTTAGTGAGAAATTACGAAATTTTGCGTCATATTGCATCATCCCTTCATGCAAAGAAGTTAATGCAGCATTTACTGTAAGTTTCCATTGAGAGTGTTGCGAAATTGATTGCGCAATATCAAGCAATAGCTAATTATAGTTTATTTATAAATGTCCGACGTGACAGTTAACTCGTGCAATGTCCATTCATTCGCGCATATTTTTCGAAGCTCTAGCATACATAAGTGATTGCTATAGTGTAAAGTAACTAAACAGTAGCAATGCCTCGTAACTGTGTTAATAGTGCAAATAACTAACTGTTATATTTGCGGAGAAGTGACATTTGCTGCACAGAAAAAGAACATCAGTGCAACAGTTAAGAAAGCGTATCATTTGTATTTTGGTTGCAAGATAGGCGATCAGGACAAAGACTGGGCCCCACACGTATGCTGCCGCACTTGTGCCGTAAATCTTTCACAGTGGCTTAATGGCAAAAGAAAGGCAATGCCATTTGCTGTGCCCATGATTTGGAGAGAGCCCACCAATCACGTTGACGACTGTTATTTCTGTATGGTACGACCAGCTTCTGGAGGCATCACCAAGAAGAAGAAGTGGACAGTTGAATACCCTAACATACCATCTGCTCTGCGACCTGTCTCTCATGGCGAAGGACTCCCAATTCCAGAACCTCCTACAGATTTTTCTATCAGTTCAGACGATGAGGATGGCCATGCGTCGGCGAGTTCTCCTCAACGTGGCAGTAAGGATGATGACTTTTCGTGCTTTGACGAAACATCTGCACCACATAAAATTACCCAGGATGAAATGAACGATCTTGTTCGCGATTTGGATCTGTCGAAAAGCAAAGCGGAGATACTGGCCTCAAGACTTCGACAGTGGAATCTTCTGGAACAGAATGTCCGAGTGACTTCATTTCGCACTCGCCATCAGCTCTTCGAATCTTTCTTTAAGAAAGAAGAAAGCCTTGTGTTCTGCTGCGATATTGATGGTCTACTACAAGCTCTCGGTATTGCACATGATCCCCACGAATGGCGGCTGTTTATAGACGCTTCAAAACTGAGCCTAAAGGCGGTTTTGTTGAATAATGGGAACCAGCTTCCATCCATACCTATTGCACATGCGGTCTACATGAAGGAGACTTACGGCAATCTAAAGCAGCTACTGGAGACGATTAACTACAGCAAGTATGGCTGGCAGATATGTTCTGACCTGAAGGTAGTATCTCTGTTGATGGGTTTGCAGCAGGGATATACAAAGTACTGCTGTTTTCTTTGTCTGTGGGACAGCAGAGCAATCGATTTGCACTACATCAAGAAAGACTGGCCTCCGAGAGCATTTTTTAAGCCTGGAGAAACGAATGTACAGCACCCACCATTGGCACAGCCACACAAAATCATCATTCCTCCTTTACACATCAAACTCGGTCTTGTCAAAAACTTGGTAAAAGCCATGGATAAGAATGGACCAGCATTCAAGTACCTGCATGACAAATTCCCTCGACTCAGTGAAGCCAAAATTAAAGAGGGCATCTTTGTGGGGCCTCAAATTAGACAGCTCTTCCGAGACCCCAAGTTTGAGGAACTTCTTCAAGGTAAAGAAAAACAGGTTTGGGATGCATTCTATCAAGTGGCAGCAAACTTCCTGGGGAATGACAAGGCAGAAAATTACAAGTGTCTGGTTGAGGATATGTTGGCTTTGTTTCATGAATTCGGCTGCAATATGTCCTTAAAGATCCACTTTCTTGATTCCCACTTAGATTTCTTTCCTGATAACTGCGGGCAGGTCAGCGATGAGCACGGCGAACGCTTTCATCAGGACATTGCCACCATGGAGCAACGGTACCAAGGCAAATGGTCTACGTCAATGCTAGCTGACTATTGTTGGACAATCAGTAGAGATGCTCCACAAGTCCACTACAAACGGCAGGCCAAAAGAAGTCGAAAGCCGGAAGCAGACTAATGTTTTCTTACCATGTATTATAATATTGACATAAGTACACTTTTTCTGAAATATGCGTAAATGTTTTCTTACCATGTATTATAATATTGACATAAGTACACTTTTTCTGAAATATGCGTAAATGTTTTCTTACCATGTATTATAATATTGACATAAGTACACTTTTTCTGAAATATGCGTACATATTACAGAAAACCCGTAGCCAATTCAGCTTTTTCTTAGTCATTTTCGTGTTCAGCACATTGAATTCATTAAGAAATGACTATTTTCAGCTTGGAAGCATGAACTTTTCGAAAATTTGTTGCCCAGTGTAATTAATTCATGTGTCACTATATCCATACGCTTTCACTCGGACATATCTTCGTTTGTTTTAATTATCTCATTATTAGTATTTAATTACTATTTGAACATGCTTAGTCATAAGCAAATAATATGTTATATTGTTGTGACGGCGAAAAATCCGGAGACAAATATCGTATTAGAGCGAATAGGTATAAAGCGCGACACCAAAATTTTTCATTAAAAAGTATTTATTTAAAAGTAAGTAGTACACAGGTTATATTCATGGCAATAAAATTAAGTAATGTAAGACGAAATTAATATTAGGTATGTAAGTAGCAGGATAAAGATAAAAAAGAAAATGTTTATTGAGAATTATAAAGGCACTTACACTACCATTGTGTGAGCTCTAGCGCCATCTTGTTGAAAATAACTAAATTTTCTGATTTAATAGTTTTTGATATTAGGCGTTTATTGTCAATTCTTGAAAACAAAACACTAATAATTAATACAAAACAAAATAATAAGCCAACAGTCATAGTAAATGTAAATGAGTGTAAATTTACCATAAAGTAAACTGCTTGAAAATAAATGACTTTTTTTATTCAATAACTAATTTTCAAAGTGAAGTGTGTGTAAAAATGAATATTAACGTAAAATAAAACAACAAATTTGTTTATATCTTCACTATATTTATTTACAAAAATGTAAATGCTGTAACGCGTTTCGCTAACACTGTAGCTTTCTCAAACAGTGGTGGTATAATAACTACTCTACAAGTGAAATACGTAGGTATATGTTTGGCAATTGCAAGTATATATGACTCACAGAACAAAAAAGAGAAAAGAAGACAGGGGGTGGGAAAGACATACGAGGCACTTCATCACAATAGGCACACGGAAAAAACCCTAAACGAATAAGTTTAGTAATGGAGAACGGTTAATATCTAGTTGGTCATTAAGTAAATTCCCAGAATTTTTGTTTTTATTTATTTCAAGGGCTTCTAAGAGATTTAATTTATGAGATTTATTTTGTACATGTAAAATTTCAAACTCCGGATCAAACAAATGGTTTTCTGATATTAAGTGATTTGAGTAGTTAGAATCTAATTTTTTGTTATCATAACTACGTTTATGTTCTGAAATTCTAGTTTTGAAGTTTCTGAACGTTCTCCCAATATAAATTTTGTCACAATTACTACCACATTTTAATTTATATACTCCAGATTTATTAAATTTTGACGGTTTGGATTTACTGTTTTTAATGAACCTAGATAAATTGTTATCTGTTTTAAGGCATATATTTAGGTCTAAAGTTTCTAAAAATGTTTTAATTTTAACTGAGGGTTTACCTATGTATGTTAAACATTTATATTGATTATTTTTATTTTTATCCAAGGGGAATATTTCATCTAAAGTTTGTTTGTGCGTTTTCTTAGCTATGATATTATCAATTAACTTTGGGTCGTAGTTATTATTAACTGCTATTTGTTTAATAATATTACTAAATATTATTAATTTTCTCTTTTTTGTTCTGTGAGTCATATATACTTGCAATTGCCAAACATATACGTATTTCACTTGTAGAGTAGTTATTATACCACCACTGTTTGAGAAAGCTACAGTGTTAGCGAAACGCGTTACAGCATTTACATTTTTGTAAATAAATATAGTGAAGATATAAACAAATTTGTTGTTTTATTTTACGTTAAGTTCAATGGATCTTCACCAAGTAAAAGCCACATCTATCCAATTTTTAAAAATGAATAGTTCTAATAGGCATATTCATCCAGTTAGACCTATCATAAGTATAAAACAAAAGTACCTACCTATACAAAGTAAAATTGAAGAATTTATGCTTAAAACCATAAGATTAGATTTTGTTAAAACAATTTCTTATAAATATGTCCCAATTATTTAATATTAATATATACCCGCTATTGCATGTATTTTTTTCTAAAACTTATGTGATTGTGTTGTATTTATATGGATGTATGTGATTTCTAATTATTTTTGTCGTCTTTTAAATAAATATGTATATTATTTTCTCACTGCTGTGTATTCTTTTACGCCCTTTTTAAAGTATGCTTTAACAAATAAATATTAACTTTAATTTATATTGCTCTTAAAAGAAATTTGTATATGCCTCGCTAGACAAGAACCGCAGCCCCTTGGCCCAACTACACAGTAGAATTAACAAAGTAATCGGACAAGCCAAGGGTCATACAAGTAAACTGGCCCAACTGTATGACTTCGCTCCCAACAAATTTTTATATAGGGTCCATTTAGGACTAGCTACGTCACTGGTGACATTGTGTCAATGATCTAATACTATTATGCTACTAGATGCACTGTACGCTATGTCTTGCTTATTAGGAAGTGACCCACACCATAAGAGAAAGAAGGAAAATATATGACAAGGATGAACGAAATTGACAGTTTTATGTGAGCAAAATTCAAATATGTTGCTATAGCTTGTAGTGGCTTATAATGTCTTAAAGCAAATTCTTAAAATGTGTCTAATTACAATCAGAATTTTATAAAAAAAAATAGTTGATTGAATTATCATGAATGCACAGTAGTCCAACTTACCAAAAAGACAAATAAATATGTATAAAACAACAAAATTGAGAAAGTTTATATACGAAACCATGTATTGGCGCCTTGTTTTCTCCATAATTAACGGTTTTGTATATCTGTCTCCTTTGTATGTAGAGGTCAATTCCTCTCTCTTTCTCTACAGTACATCTAATAGTTCTATATTATTTATTAGATCATTGCATTGAATCGTCGTCGTCTTTAGTTCGTACTTTGGCCGTGTCGGCTGCCAGCAGGGTTCAACCATACTAACCTTGAGGGTAAACTTTTCTTTTATTTAGTGACAGAATTCTAAAAGTCTGTTCACATTTTTTAAGTTTTCAGTAAGTATCATTACCGCTAGACTTTCTTGATGTTCTAGTTCTAGCGTACACTAGAAAAAACTGGAAGGTAAAATAATACACAATAAATACTATCTTATTTTATTTTTTAAAAAATCTTTACATTTAAGCATAATTAATCAAATAAATCTTTACGCGCATGCCTTTTTTGCACACATGTAATATTGAGTTTTTTTTTAATTAATTAGAAACACGTAAGTTAATGTTTTCGAGATTTTTAAACCACACGAATTTAATTATTATTTTCTTAATCCGTTTTTATTACTACTTAACTCGTATGCGAACATATTTCACATCACATTGACTTTGAAGACAATGTTTGCTCTCTTACCAATAAAATCCCTATTAGTTGATCTTTCTTTCTTAAATAGCGAATAATGTCTTGATTTTGTATGTGTTTGTGTGTGTGTGTGTGTGTGTATTTAATGTTTTTTTTTTTGTAGTGGGAATAAAAAGGACTTTGCGTGTTAAATCCCTTTGATCCCCACGCGTTTTTAATGATATGCAGAATCGAAATTAAGAATATCTACAATTAATAGAATTGTTTGACCTTACAGAGTAATTTACAAATCACTAGATTTTTCTCATATTATGTTAGTTGTAATCTAAACTATATATAATATTACAGATAACACTTAGTTAATATCTATAACAATTTTATTTGTTTCATTTTTTCAATATATTTATTTTTTTAAATATTTTTTAACTAGCTTTGTAACAATTGTAATAGATTTTTTTTCGGTACAACATACAGTAAAACGGTTTGTTAGAATTTTTAATTAATTTCAAAACAGATTATTAATCTTTATTTAAATAAAAAATATAAAAATGTTTTTTTATATAATTAATCTCTTAAACTTTGACAAATATCTATTTCCACAAAAGCAAGTGAATAAAGTAAACACACGGGTTTTGTGTTTTTGTTACAATTATTACAATTATGTTTTACTGTTTCTTGTAAATACATAAATATCCACGGACTGTATACAGGAAAAATTCTATTTATTTATTTTAATTATTAAAAAATAAATTTGTTTTATAGGCCCAAAATTCTGATCTTGTATCTTTACCATAGTCTAGTGAATAGACAAAATAATTCGTTTTTATGTTTTGTTATTCTATTTTTTTTTTGAGTTGGAATAATTTTATTATCATTTTTAAAATTATTTAAAAAAAATGAATACACCAATTTCTTGTAGACATTTTAATGAAGAATGAACTGATATTATTATTTAATTTATTTCAGTTATCATCAATTTTGAAATATAAGCAAATATATATAATAATAATAATAATAATAATAATTTATTTGTCCTCTCGACTACATTGTAGTATGGGATATGTCAACAAACAAAGCAATTATACATACAATATATATATATATATATATATATATATATATATATATATATATATATTTACTATAAAAGGAAACTAAGCAAGCCATGATATCACTGCTTGAGATGGTATGTATTTTAGATTCTAGACGCGTTTTCTTTGGATTTTATTCGATTTATTTAGTAACTTGCTTTTAGTTTAACTAACATTGGTGCACTAATCCGTGCATTGTTTCGCAATAGATAAACTAGCTAGTCGAATGTGATCGGACTTACAACAAAAATCTGTTTACAGAAATCTTTCTCACGTCTTCATAGATGTAGATGATATAATTCAATACAGTACTTCCCTCCCCCTATAATGGCTCGAAGTGAAGTAACAATTTGCACGCAAAATTTACAATCGATGGCTCGAGTAAATTTTAATAAGAGCAAAAGCTTAAAAGCTCCTGAGCGAAGTAGTTCCTCATATTCAAATTTACTAAAACGTTTCTATACCTTCTTAGACATCATCACCTTTCCGTAATTATGTTAAATGTTATTATCATTATATGTAAATCATAAAACTATCATACCCGAAGGTATAAGGTATATTGTATTGTCTAGAGTCTTTTCCCGTATATAAACTTTTTCTCCCTTGACAATACCACCGCTTCTTTCCACGTTATGTCTCTTTTTTCTAATATTACTGCAATCTCTTTGTTCTAGAATTTCTTAGATATACTTCTATTCCTCCTGTTGGTTATTCTCGCTTCCCATAAATTCCTCTCACTTGCCTGTTTTTATTCATCCTACTTAGGTGCCCAAACCTACCAAATTGCTGATCTTCTCTAGCAGTCTCGTTTCTTATTCCGTCTCTGCGTGTTAGCTTTCTTACTTTTCTCAGGTATTTCATATCTATTGCCTGTATTCTGTTCTGCATTGTAGCTGATGTCACCCATCTCTCGCTGCCGTATGTTAGGATCGGTCGGAACACTGTTTTTTTTTAATATATACTGACGTCTTTGCTTTGCAATTGGTTTCTTTTTTACTTAAGAACCACCCATAAAGTGAGAAGTACATTCCTGCTGCGCTGGATATCCTTTCATCCTTTCGTTTACTTCTTGTTCCATGTCATCATATCTTTCTATTTGGATTCTCAAGTATTTGAATATGTTCACTTGTTCTATTTCATTCTATTGATTTTCTATTTTGGTTTGTTCATTATCCTTGTTGGTCACTAGTGTTTTTGTTTTCTTTGTGTTTATTTTCATATTCCTTATGGATAACCCCTCATACTGTGATGTTTTTCTTGAGGTCTTTTTTGTTTGGTGCAGATAGCATTAGGTCGTCGGCAAATGCACAAATGGAACACACAATTGGACAACTGTTTCGCTTGTTTTGTCTTTGGTAGCTTTAATTACGTCGTGCATCACTATTATGAAGAGCAGAGGACTAAGAACACCACCCTGTCGCAAGCCATATTTTATTGCACCCTTAGATATTCCTGGATGCCACTTCTATGTTTTTGGTATTTGGTCAAAGGCTTACTCAAGACCTATGAACGCCAATGAATCGTTTTTATCCCTTGTTTCCTCTATTAATTGTGAAGATGTGATCTTGTACACTTTTGCCTTACCTGAACTCACTCCGTGTTTCTTCTAACTGCAGTTCTATGACTGTTCTTAGTTTTTTCTCCACGACACTTTAATATATTTTGAATAATGTACTTAGTAAGGGTATTCCCCTGTACTTTGCATTTTGAATCTTCTTTCTTATATATGGGGACTATAGCTACAGTTTTCCAATCCATTGGAACTTTTATTGTTTTCAATGCTTCATTGAAAAATTTCACTTGCATTTCTTTTCCTTGTTACCCCAGGTGTTTCCAGGGTTATCTTATCATGCGCTGCTGACATTCCTTTCTTAATATCATTAAGTCTTCGACAGTTATCAATTCCCCTTCTTCTGTTCCTTTCCATTCTACTATTTCTCCTACTTTTCCATTGTGTTCCAGGTCATTTTCTGCATTCAATAAAATTTGTTAAAGTATTCCTTCCATCTTTTCGTTATTTCTTTGTTGTCACTTAACATTACAATGTTTTTTCCTTTTACATGTCTTAGGCTGTATTTCTTTTCTTTCCGGACATTCTTCAATACTCTCAAAAAAGTTTTTGATTTTCTCTACTCATCGTTAACATTATTAAAAAAGACTTGGATAAAACAATTTCTTATAGATACTTTAATGAAAAATGAACTAATATTATTATTTAATTTATTTCAGCTATCACCAATTTCAAAATATAATAAAATTGAACCGTTTCTACTATAAAAGGAAACTATAGCAAGCCATGATATCATTGCACGAGATGGTAGATATTTTAGACATCAGATGCGTTTTCTTCGGATTTTATTCAATTTATTTAATGATTTACTTTTATTTTAACTAAAACGTGAGTGCACTAATTCTTCCATTGTTTCGCAATAGATAAACTACATAATCTAATATAATCAGACTTATTAAAATCTTTTTACACGAAGCCTTCTCAAGCCCTCCTTAGCTGTAGATGATAAAATTCAATACAGTACTTCCCCCTATAAAGGCGGAAGGGTGAAGTAACATTTCAAACGCACAATTTACGACAGATGGCTCAAGTAGATCTTAACAAGAGTAAAAGCCTAGGAGGTCACGAAAAAACTTGTTCATAATAAATTTTTTTTTTACAAAACATCAGATTAAAATTCTTCTTCTTCTATACTTTCCTAGACTTCATCATCTTCATTTTATAATTTATTGTTATTCATTTAATGTTGACTATGTTCCAAGTCAATTGTAGGAAGTGGGCTATAATTGCTTGTTATAACAATCGAATCAACAATTTAAACGAATATTCATAAATTAAAGAAAACTTTTTCAGTATCCAAAATAAATAGAGATTAATAATTTTTTGTTGTTTATTTGTATTAAATGCGTTTCGAATTGCTGATGTTTTGTTGAAATTACAATGAAATATCGCAAAATCAATAGCAATTTTTAAAGTAGATTAATTATATTATTATATGTAAACAAAATAGTGTAACGGCCTACTATAGTTTCAATTTTAAAGTGTTTTGCGTCATATTTCGAAAGGGTTAAGAACTAAAGACATATAGTAATATCAGCGTATTTTCCATTAAAAGTATCTTTGTACTCTTTTTTTAATATCCGCAATGTATGAAAACGTCCACTGTCTTGAAATCTCAAAATTTGAAATACCTATAATAGGTATAAATCGAAGAAGATTGGTGAGAGTACAACTTTTATTGTTTCTTTAGCGTAATACCACCAAAAGAAAACATAACCTTAAATGTCATAAATGACTATTTTCACTATGCAAGAATAACTTTTAAAACGAATTATTTTGCATCACTACCTTCTTTTTAATTACTATTATTAAATGATTTTTTCTTTCGACAATATTACTAATTTTATGAAATATATTAGGTATATATATTTACCTAAATTTACAAATATGTAGTAGACAGATGTTCCATTTTTTCTTTAAATTTTTCATAACTGTCTGCGCGCATCCTTTAACTGCATTTTTTTGAATACTCTAAAGAGACTAGAGAATATTTTGAGATTAATAGACTACCAGTAGTTTTACACATTTTTTCTGAAAAATATAATAAAATTTACCTATCAATACGCATTTTGAAATTTAGGGAATTTTACGTGCAAGGATATCTGTCTTGTATTTCACATATTGATGTAATTTTAACAATTATCACTAAATTCAAGCCGTCGTATAAACTATAGAGGGTAAAATTCCCTAAAATGCTAATTATTGTTGGTAAATCAATAAAATTCACACGATATATAAATGTAGTACTTTTTAGACTATTCTAAAAATGCTGGAATCGATTGCGATGTTAATAAAAATATTATTATTATTATATTAATAAAAAAACATTTTTTTATAATTTTCTGTGCCAATTTTTTATATTCCACGCTCATGAATACGTTATTTTTTTTTTTTAGAATATTCTAAAGAAGCTGGAGAATATTCTGAGATTAAGAGACAATAAACAATTTTATATATTTTTTAAAATAATATTACAACTAAAAAAAAATTAAAATAATATTTTGGATAGTTATTTTAATGATTTACAGATAAGCATTTGGAATTTTGCGAATTTTGCCTTCTAGAATATGTGACTGTGACTTGTATTCAATAACTATTGTTAATCAGGGATTGATTGAATTGATGGTAATTTTAACAATTATGACTGAATTCAACCAGCAGGACAAACAGTAGAACGCCAAATTTGCTAAAATGCTAATGATTATTAGTAAGTCATTCAATTTATTTTAAATATTCTAAAACGTCTATAACCAATAAACAATAAAAAATTATTATATTTAATGATTTGATTTCAAAGTTAAAAAATCCAAATATTTAGTAAACATGTAACATTTTCTCTTAACATTCTATATTGGAACACTTAATTTTAAGAAAAAATATTTTGCTATAATTTTCTAATCCTACTTTTTTAAAATTTTCCACGCTTTTAAGTACATTATCCTTAGGTAAGTGATTTTTTTGAATATAATTTTCTTACTTTTTTAATTTTAAATAAAATTTTATAAAAATAAAAACTTAAATAAATAAAATTTTCACTATAATAATATTCTATATCCGTGGACCTCTATGTATATATCTATAATATCTATACATAATATTTTATTATATTCAACGAAATTCTTTCTGTCTTTGAGTACGATAAAACATGAATAGGCAAATATTTAATTACGATTTAATCAACAAAAACAATATTTACATAATAATTTAATAAGAAATTATTTATTAAAGACGAATTATTCCTTTCTTTGTCTTCATCTATAGTACATAATACATATACTTAACCTTTTCGGTTTTGTATTTATTTTAGTTTTTATTTCATTTTCTTGGTTCAATGAACACATTCGCCTTTCTTTCTCTCTCTCTCACAACACGAAATTTTTTCGTATGCTCAAACGCATACAATAAATGTCTTTTTTTTTAAAGTATTAAATGGTAAGTTATTGTGATGAGTCGATAGTTACGTTTTATTATTAGTAATTTTACCGTTGACGACACTGACCTGACAGGGCAGGGAAACATAAAATTACCCGCCGTTAAAAAAAAGAGAATCGTTGCAATTTTTTAAAAATTTATTAAGTTGTCATTCCTGAAAGAAATCGAATAATAACATCTAACAATGGCGTCGACGTCGTTTGCGTGTGCCTGTGTGCGCGTTTTCACGAAATCTCAGTGTGCTGTCATGTTTCTCATTTGTTTTATATAGTGTTTCTTTTTTGTTTTATAATAGTTTCAACCGTCGACTATATTTAAACATTTACAGGCTAACAATATCGAAATCTTATCGCATCGAAGCCACCTATGAAACTCATAACGACTAGTTTATGTGAGCTTTTGGTTAATAAGGAAAATATTTGTAGAGTTTTATTTTTATTTTTTTTTTGTTGCTAATCGTAAAACTTCTTAGGTTGTTTTTTTTAAGTTGGTATTCATAATAATATCGGTTATTATTGTTATTATCATTATTTTTTATATTAATTTTTTCCCCATCTCTTGTGGAACTAATTCAATTGTCAAAAAACTAAACTAACTAGATATTTTCACGCTTTGTTTCATCACCCTACTAATTTTAATAATACGCGATACAGAATATTGCGGTATTGTAAATGATGGCAGTTGGAACTAGCCTTGGTCTCGGCGTTTCTCTTTTTTTTTTTATGGTGGACGTCGAAACTTTATGGTTATGTGGTTATGGTGTGGATCTCTTAATCGATCATAAGTTCAAAGTGAACTGATCCTCGTCTGTCTGCGCGATCGTGGTGGACATTGACAGCCCAGGCCTTACATTCTATATTTATTAGTACGTTACCTGAAAATAAAAATGACAATTTAAAAGGTGTAATGTGAGGTTATGATGCGTTAGATTATCGTCATGGTGGTGACACTAGCACAACGTGTTTCAAAAGGAACTTCTATACTCTGTTTTTTAATTCCGCCCCCCACACGTAATTAAAGTGAAGAAAAAATGAGTCTATAAGATCATTTCAACTGGATTAATAAATTAAACGTGCATAATTTGAAGTTTTCCTATAATTAAATGTGTGTCTATGTAATGATATTGTGAATTTTCTTAGTTAAAATACTGATTAACGAATGTATAAATATATTTAAAGTTTGTTGTACATTAGAAAATACACTTTACTTTTTGTGTTATTATTTAGCAATATATTCTTATGTTCTCTCTGTAAACATGAAAAACTATTAAAATATTAACTAAATCGCTTGGATTGTTTTTAGATATCGTGTATGTACATAACTAACTTCCTTGACCAAAATGCAAATATTGTTGCCATATTTTAATATAAATATTCTAAAGTAACTGCAGAAATTACTAAAAATAAATACTGTGACTTACATGTACACATTTATGTATACGTAAAACGTATACCATAAGACCGCGTGCGTCTGCATTATCGCGATACCTGTAGTGTAAGCGAAACAGATAGAGATGTCTGTGTATTAGAACGGTAAACAAGTGGACGCAGTGTTATACTGGATTACAACAGAGCTAGTATTTCGCATATGCCTATGATGCACTCGCATTTGTCCAAAAACTCCACATTTATACGGTGTAGTCGGGCAGTCGCATTCGCCGTCGCTTCCACATATGGGCGTCAGTTCGAGTTTTATTATTGGTTAAGAATAACATTTTTTTAGCTAATTACAGGTTAATTGCAATGTTGAATTACAATTCTGTTTTAAGAAGTAAATATTTTATGTTTCAGTATTTTATTATAGTTGAGTTTTTAGATTATAATATTTGTTGAAAAATATTATTTTAGTTAAGAAGTTTTTTTTATTTTAAAGTCTAGGACTTATTTATTATTTATTTTTGCTCTTTTATGTTGTTTATGAAGCTGTGATGAGTTACTTCACTGACATATTATCAGTGATTATCTGATGCTTCAAACAACTACAAATAATTACTTACAACGGGAACGCAATACCTATTACACTGCTTTTCACTTGATTTGCCTACGAATACATTTATACGTATAACTTATACGCCCGCTGTCGGTGTGGCAATTCAAGTTGGCACGCCCATTTATAGTCGACCAGTAGTTACTAATACATGCATCGCGCTATGAACGGCGGCCACACGGTATGCATATATGCATGTGTTTGAGATACACACATACATTAAGTGCCATTGCCGACAATCAAACGCACAGACACCGGTGTTTCGACCTTTGAGGTCTCGTCAGTGGACGTGGAGACTGTCGACAATGGCTTCAAGACTTAAAAAGCTGCTTATGTCATTTTTGCGTGTTAAATGCAGTGAGAGTATCACAGCGACATCTAACACCCAAAAGATGACACAGAAAAAAACACATGCATATATGCATATACGTTTTACGTATAAATGTGTATATGTAAGTCACAGTATTTATTTACTGCTTGATGTTAGTTTTAACATCCATGTATTTACACTATTCATTTTCGTTTACTAAAAATATTTGATTACATAAATCTTGATGTAAAGTGCATGTAGTGTAGTTGCATGCATATCAGTGCGTATACACATAACATAATGTACATAACCAGTATCATAAATTTGTCAAAAATGAATGTCATCATATATTGCATATGGCTCTAGTTGGTTGTCTGCGGAATTAAAAAACAGAGTAGAAGATGTTATTGTACGCCATTCCATTGAAAAATGACGAAGATTTGAATGTTATACAATACGAAGTAACTCTGGTGTGTTTGAATGACTTCGACTGGCATTGAGGAGAAAATTATATACATTCTACGTTGTTCTAGTCAATTTGAACAGTGCTTGTAACAAGTGGTGGGGTGGCGATACGTACGTTTAGGTTTTTCGAAATGCACAGCAACAAAAGGACTAACGTAGCCGTCATCATTTTTGAATGGAAAGAATTGACCTGGGAATCCTCGTATGGGATAATAGTTCCTTGGTCCAATATTTTCTACGTCAGCATTGCTTTCACCCTCACAGGAAACCCATACCGTGTGAGTCTGAAAATAGATAAAAATATAAATTGTGAAAAGTTCATTGATTAAGTTTGCAGCAGGTGCAATTTATTGTTTCCACTTTATTCATGGCAACCAAAACTTATAATACACACATTTGAAGGATATGTTCTTATGGTTAATCAATATCTAATGTTTTTTTTTTTTGCTAGTATTACTGTATTTTAAATATTACGTTGCATGAACCTAGAATAACACGAATAAATGTGTTTTCTAGATTATTTCTGAGAAAGAGAAAGAGATAGAGAGAGAGAGAGATGGGGGCGGGGGGAGAGAGAGAGAGAGAAGCGAGGTAGTTTATTTGGATAAAAAACTTTAGTTACACGGGGCTTTTAAAATTTTTAAATTTTAAACAACGGTTCTTGAATATTTTTTTCTTTTTCATGTCTGTTACATCACATAAATAGGAACACGTGCTCCGTCTTCTCTTCATTCTTTGAATTACTAAGAAGACTGTAGGCAGAAGGTGCCATAGAAAAAGTGCCATTTATTGAGGATTACAAGTTAAAGAAACTAACAAATTCATTTTTTATAATAATAAAAGAAAAAGGGCTGAAAAAGAATCATCCAAATTAGCAGCGATGATATTGGCGTTTTCTTGAAAAAAAAAAAAAAATTGACCGAGATAATTGCAAAGAACGTGTTTTTGTCAGCCCCCCTTTTCTTGAAAATTGTAATTCTGACAATTGTTCTAAGTTGCTCTAGGTTTGTTCTAAATTAATCCAAAGTATTTCAAAGAAAAAATCAAAAACAGACGAGAAAATGAGGAAAACGAAAGCCAAAAGTATGAAGTCAGACCCGGTTTTTGCAAAAAATAAAAATTTGACGGTTGTTCTAGGTTTTTTCTAAACATTGCTCTAATGCGTCAAAACCGTATCTCTTATATCTCAAAAGATATTGTAAAAAAACTATATCCAAAAGTGAGAAGTTAGCCCCCCTTTTTACGAACATTGAAATTCTGAAGGTTGTTCTAGTTTTAGTTGTTCGAAACATTTTCCAAAGAATCTCGAAAAAAATCAAAATTGGCCGAGATAATCGGAAAAAGGAGATTTGCCAGCCCCATTTTTCTTGAAGATTGTAATTCTGACGATTGTTCTAGGTTGCTCTAGGTTTGTTCTAAATTGATCCAAAGTATTTCAAAGAAAAAATCAAAATCAGACGAGAAAATGGGGAAAAACGAAAGCCAAAAATATGATGTTAAACCCAGTTTTTGCAAAAATTAAAATTTTGACGATTGTTCTAGGTTGCTTCTAAACATTGTTCTAAAACGTCAAAACCGTATCTCTTATATATCAAAAGATATTGTAAAAGAACTGTATCCAAAAGTGAGAAGTTAGCCCCCTTTTTTTCGAACATTGAAATTCTGAAGGTTGTTTCAGGTTGTTCTAGTTGTTCTAAATATTGTTCCAAAGAATTTCGGGGAAAAAACAAAATTGGCCGAGATAATCGGAAAAACGAGTTGTTGTCTGCCCCCCTTTTCTTGAAAATTGTAATTCTGACAAATGTTCTAGGTTGCTCCAGGTTTGTTCTAAATTGATCCAAAGTATTTCAAAGAAAAATTCAAAATCACACGAGAAAATGGAGAAACACGAAAGCCAAAAGTATGAAGTCAGACCCAGTTTTTGCAAAAATTAAAAATTTGACAGTTGTTCTAGGTTTGTTCGAATACGTCAAAACTGTATCTCTTGTGTCTCAAAAGATATTGTAAAAAAACTATATCCAAAAGTGAGAAGTTAGCCCCCCCCCCCTTTTTACGAATATTGAAATTCTGAAGGTTTTTCTAGTTCTAGTTGTTCTAAACATTGTTCCAAAGAATCTCGAAAAAAATCAAAATTGGCCGAGATAATCGGAAAAAAAAGTTTTTGCCAGCCCCCCTTTTCTTGAAAATTGTAATTCTGGCAATTGTTCTAGGTTGCTCTAGGTTTGTTCTACAATGATCCAAAGTATTTCAAAGAAAAAATCAAAATCAGACGAGAAAATGGGAAAAAAACGAAAGCCAAAAGTATGATGTCAGACGCAGGTTTTGCAAAAATTAAAATTTTGACGATTGTTCTAGGTTTCTTCTAAACATTGTTCTAATACGTCAAAACCGTATCGCAGTCATATATCAAAAGATATTGCAAAAAAAACTATATCTAAAGTGTGAATTTAGCCCCCCTTTTCTTGAAAATCTAAATTCTGACGGTTGTTCCAGGTTTCGTTGGTGTTCGTCATTACGGTATAGCCAACAAACTTTTGCGCTGGAAACTTCTCAAGTAGTGCAGTCGCATGTACGAGTTTTAGTCTCGTTGGTATTCGTCATTATGGTATAGCCACGGAACTTTTGCGGTATATTAGAAGTTGCTAATGATTCACTTATAAGTCCGTTAATATTTATGTGACATTTGTGGTGCCCCAATTATAAAGTAAGAACACTAAAACGGAACCAAATAACTAATGTCTATGCCACACAACGATTATCATTTTGGTGTGGAAGTAATATGAGTAAAAAGTTAGATGCATTTTGATGATAATTAAATAATAATAACCAGCTTTAAACGACTGCATTTTTAGTCCATTAAGTAGGGAGTTTTGCCCTGCAAAAGGTGGGATAGAAACGATTTTTACACATGTTGCCAAGTTAGGTTTTCGATCTTGTGGAGGGGGGAGCTCGAGTCGCCATCTTGAATTAAAAGTTCTCCTTAATGGTTGATCTCACGACATAAATATATTATTCAGCTTTGAAGAGGAAGTAATTTTTGACAAATTTTGTATAAAATTTTTCAAATAATTCTGAGATGCTTCAGGATTATTACATTCTTAAAAATTAATAAAATATATATACTTACATTCTTTTCATCATTTTCGTTCAAAATGTGGTCTTTCAAGTCTTTTGGCATCTTATCCGGCAAGTTTTCTTTAGTATAATACTCTGGTTTCCAACCGAAAATCTAAAAAACATGACTGGTAGCAGGTATATGTGATAATTTTACAAAATATAAGGTAAAACTAGAGACAATTTAACTTCACCGAATTAGTTAATAATATGTTAGTTTTTTTTCGTAAGCAGCTATCTCTTATCTCAACCTCTAAAAATGTGAATCTTACTTTGTTGAGCTTTAGGAAGATACAAGGACCACCGTACGAACTATTAAAGTTAAAGTTATTTTCAGGCAGGCACACATCGGCAACGTTTTCTATGTTGCATACTTTTCCTTCTGTCGGAGGCACACCCTGTTCACAATCTTGGTAGTTGTTTGCATGGGCTGCTTTTATGTCTTTATATGCTGAAATTAAAGAATACATTAAATATGATGTCAACGCAAAAAAAATGATTTTTACGTAATGAAATGAATATTTGAAATTTGTTGGTCAATTTCATATAAAGGACATTAAATTATATAATAATCCCTTTTCGTAGTTTAGCGGCTGTAGAATGAACTCAAAAAATATAAAAATTTAAACTTTTCGATAATATTGATATAAGCTCCACAATTAAATACTCTAAAGAGATACGATTAATGTCTAATTTTATTATAATATTTGAATATTTCTTTAAGAAAATCCGTCGTTCCGTGTTTAATATAATATTGTGAAATGAGTTAATAATATTAAGCCCTATCGTACAAATCTGATTCGATAAATATAAAATAAAACTCAATAACTTAAGAGAAATAATATTTATTAATCAAATCGGCCTGTATGTTGCTTTGTTTTAATGTAAGTGAAATAACATTTTTTATGCTTTTATATGCTTAATGTTGTATGTATAAAGTCCGCCTTCTCTCTCTCTCCCCCCTCCCTCTCTATCCCCTCTCTTCCCTCCTCTCCCTCCCCCCCCCTCTCTCTCAGGCGTCTACTTGTTCCATATTATTTTAAGCTTGTTTGACATCGTCAAATTATTGAATTTAAAATTGAACAGAGATTTTTTTGTATTTCTGTTATAAATTATTGGTTACACATTCATGATGATTTGATTTATACATGTATGTATGTATATTAACAGTAGTTGCCAACAATTTTATTATGTTTTGACTCAGGTTGTCAATTTTAAGTTATAGTTGTTAGTTTGATACCGTCTTCTGTAATTAGTGTTCTTCATTTATGTGATTTTTAGTAATAGCTTCTGATGAAGTTATAGATAAATAACGAAATATTGAGACTTGGAAAAAAAATATTTTATTAAAGAATAGACCGAATCCCCCCCCCCCCCGTTATCTCTTAAACGAAGTGAAATAAAACGAAGAAACCAAAATAAAACAAAACCACTATAAAAATATCAACATTATGACTATGTTGTATTTTAAAAAAGCTGTTTGAATGAACATTAATGTTTTTTTTTTAAATTTCCTTCATTTGTTAAAAGAAACTCCGAATTTCACGGGTAGCGAATAAAAAAAAAATACTAAAATTGAAAAAAACGAATAATCCTGAACACATCACTGTGATTTTTAAATTAAATGTTCAAAATGAGCACTCTTAACCTCTTGGCAATAGAAAAACTGATTGCAAGACAATGATGTGATTATCCTACCCGTGAATTTTTTTCTTTGCCAAATGAAGAAAATTTTAAAAATATTTTTTGAATACACCTTCCAAATACCTTTCAAATTATGGGTCACTCGACTTTGCATTTTAAAGTTCTTAAGTTGCTCCATCTGTCAAATTTTAAAATGAGACATGGTAAAGTTAGTATTTTTATAGTGGTTTAGTTTTATTTTTGTTTCAACGTTTTATTCCACTTCGTTTAAAAGAAAATGGGGGGGGGGTAAACACGCACTGTACAGGGTGAGTCATTAGTAGCCGCTTCTTCGATTGCACTTTTGTATTTTAAATAAAAGAAAAAACAATTAGTGGAAGATTCATGGTTGCTCGGGGCGCATGTTCTAAAAATACTTTTAGCTCTGCATGCATTTCCGGTTTCACCGGAAATGCATGGAACTTAATTTTTTTAAATGACTCACTCTATATATTTTAAGATTTTCTAGTACTGTTTTAATTTGTCTGTTTAGCTGTTTTTGAGTTATTATTTTTTTTTTTTGTAAATTTTTGACGAAAACGCGTGTTCAGAAAAAAAAATTTTTTCATTGTTTTTAAATGTAAAAACATTAACTTTGGTGGTGCTTGTAACCAAGAAAATTCTGCATCATTTGGTATAAGTTGCACTTGACAATTCCTCAAAAAACTCTGTTTTATCAAAGCCTACTTCATGAAAATTTCACACACCAAAAACTTATTTTTTTTTTAATGGAACACCCAGTATTTTATTGTGGCATTTTGTTCCCTTTTTTATTCTCTTTCGTTTTTGTTAAAAAAAAAGGAATAAAATGCCTTAATAAAATACCGGGTGTTCCATTTAAAAAAAATAAGTTTTTAGAATGTGAAAATTTCGGTAAGTAGCTTTGAGAAAAGAAAGTTTTTTGAGGTATTGTCGAGTGCAGCTTATACCAAATGATGCAGAATTGTATTGGCTACAAGCACCACCAAAGTTAATGTTTTCACTTTTAAAAACAATGTGAAAATGATTTTTTTAAATACGAGTTTTGATCAAATATTTTCAAAAAAAAATAATAACTCAAAAACTATTGGCTCAATTTTGAAAAAGAAAATACAGTCGAATAGACAATTTAAAGCAGTACTAGAAAATCCAAAAATATATAGGGTGAGTCATTTAAAAAAAATAAGTTCCGTGCATTTCCGGTGAAACCGGAAGTGCGTCAGAGCTTAAAGTACTTTTACAATATGTGCCACAAGCAACCATGAATTTTGCACTAATTGTTTTCTCCTATATTTAAAACACAAAAGAGCAATCGAAGAAGCGGCTACTAATGACTTACCCTGTATATATACATATATATTACTTGAGTTAATTGACAGCCGCTAAACCACGAAAAGGAATTGTTTTACCAAATGGCTAGAAAAAGAAAGTTTTTTCCTATGTCCATATACAGGCTGATTCAATTAAAAGTGTTATTTTTTGTTGGTTGCAACAGAAACAGCGCATTTATATGCATAATCTAAAATTATTTTCAATAATACAGGATATTTTTTAATGGAACTTCAAATGTTTTGTTTTTGTATTGAAAATTATTGAATTACAACTCAATTAAAATTCAACAAAAATATTAGTTATTATTTTTGGTAAACAATTCTAATATACACAAATAAACGATAGTAATAATAAATCCTTTCTTGAATGTTAAATACGTTTTTTTGCAACTTTAAAAATATCTCAAAAATGTTAGATTTCAGGTATAATTTTACATAAAATTACTCAAATTTTATCTGTTGAATTAGATATTTCATTAGATACATCGAATTTTTTTATATGGTTAACCATTAGATACGTAACCATATAAAAATTTCTTCCTAACACAACTTGAAAGAATTTGGTATAAATACATATAGATGACTTACTTTTTAAAAAACTATTTAATTCTTTTGTCCAGTAGGCGATACTTTCTTCACTTTTATGTCTATACCAAACTAATGTACTCTCCACATTACTCTCTGGAGGCATTGGTCTAAAACCAAGACCTGAAAATCACGAAATTTAATTACATAATATTTCCATGACCATAGGTGTAGGTAATACGTTCATGTTGAGAATATTAGAAGGCAGTCCCATTGAAATGAGGTTACTACAGTAGTTGCTTAATAAAGATCGTAGTTGAAGAACGATCCAGCATGCATCAGTATATTCAGTATTATTTTCAATAGATCCTAATTTTTGTTGATGCTGACGAGGCGCAGAGAAACTTTATGAATAAATGAGATGTGTTTCTAGATTTAATTGTGTGGGTTATATATAATAAAGGAAGGCCAAGAAGATTTGTAAGTTTGTAGTTTTAATATAAGAACTTTGAGGTTATGTTCACATTTGTGTGCTGCTAATTTTCTCGGAAAAATCGAAAGTTACAACAGGGGGAAATTTAAATTATACTTTGCAGTGTTATTCGGTGCATGCCTACACCTATTCATGACAATTCATGGTTATCTATTCATTATCAGTGGGACTGCCAGTGTATGTTAAGGATTTCCATCTAATATATCTAGATAGATCTGACTCTATATTAGAAATAATAATTAATAAAATTATGCATTTTACCTACCTGGATTACTACCAATTAACGACGAATCTAATTTCCATTTTGGTTCTTTAGTATTTAAAGTTTGATAAAATACAGCTAACATAGCAGCGAAGAAACCAATTAGGGCTGCGTAGAAAAGTAAGTAGAACAATATAATTTTACCTGCAACAAGAGAAAAAGTTATATTAAAACAATACCTTTGCATTTTGATTTTTAGTTATTAACGATTAATTTTGACAGCGCAAGCAAATAATTATGGTTTGTGAGGAAAATATTTGAAAAAGAATTAAATAATATCTAATTTAGCACTCCTTATCGAGCGGTTAGTTGATTATATTTAAGAAACCAATTAGGGCTGCGTAGAAAAGTAAGTAGAACAATATAATTTTATAGTATTGTGACCATACTGAAAGCTTCGGAAAATAAAGAACTTGCGCTATTTCATCATAGATGGCGCAAGTAACTAACGCGTTTTCCGCTTTTAATTTTAATTACCTGGGGGTGTTGTGTTATTTTCTACAAATAAAATTGAGCATAGTAAAAAAAGTGAGTCGCGAACAAAATTATTACCAAAAAGCGATCACGCTGTAAAAAAGTTTGGGAGACATGCCCTTGACGACTAAAAGCTTATGTGATTCTAACGGGGAAATTTTAAATAACACATGTATATTTTATTAATGTTCGCTATAAAAGAATGTGTATAAAACTCTTGTCGGAACGAATAGGATATTTATTTTATGTTTTAAACATTCTATTCTTATTTGCGTTAACTTTTTAAAAACTTATCAAAACTACCTCGATAAGTATATCCGCTGAAACAAGTGTTAGATCGAGATTTTGAAAGTTTATCGGAAGGCGATTAAAGTCTAGTGATTATATTTTTAAAATATAATTTGTTTAATACGGCATTGTCTTTCTACAAAGAAACTCCACAGTCTGGTGAATATTATAATGATACCTAAATATATAATATAACACTACTCTTCTTTTTTATTTTACTTTTATAATTTTAGTAAGTGTCTCATTTCTATATCTACATATTTATACAAAAATTGGATATACTGTACTTACAATATGGTATATATTTCAAATAAAATCCATAAAATATAGTATGTACAATAAACAAATTTTAAAACAAAACAAATTAATACCTTAATTATAGTAAGTGCATAAACAGGAATTAGGAGGTTATATTAATCTTAATTAGTGAAAAAGAAACTATAAAATAACAATAAATATGTATATTAAAATAAGCAAACATTATTTCAGCAAATATTCACGTGAGTTTCCATTCACTTCTAAACATTTTTCAATACGCTTCTGAAATGATATATCGACATTAAGAAAAACTTGAGGACTTATGTTTCTAATTATTTCTCGAATGTTTCCGCATTGCTTCTTTTGTTACAAGTATTCTGTAGAGTTGTTCGTTTACGTATCTGAATAAAAAAAATCTAATTTTGTGATATGTGATATCCGGAGACCAGTGAATAGGGCGTCCATGACCTATCCATGTTCCAGGAAGAATGTTTAGACGTGAATATGGAAACTCATTTGAATACTTGTTGAAATAATTTTTTAATAATAAAGGTAGAAATAATTTTTGCTTATTTTTGTATACATATATTTATTGTTATATTATAGTTTCTTTTTCACCAATTACCGTTGATATAACCTACGAATTCCTGTTTCTGCATACTATATTTAAGGTATTAATTAGTTTTGTTTTAAAATTGGGTTATTGTACCATATTCTATATATTTTATGAAATATATTGCTGGCATAGATTGTATTGTAAGTACGATATATCCAATTTTTGTATAAATATGTAGATATAGAAATGAGACACTTACCAAGATTATAGAAGTAAAAGAAAAAAAAGAGTAATGTTATATTATATATTTTCGGAATGCAGTTTTATAAACTCAAAAAAATTTTTTTTTCATTTCCCCAATACGTATTAAAATCATAACCTCTAAGCTAATTTTTAGAAAAATTCATTATAAAATCACGCTTGTCAACTAAGTAACAACTTATTAAATGGCAATTATCAATGTTGCAACAAATATCATGGCTCACTATACCATAGGCGTAACTAGACCTCAACCATGGGGGGGGGGGTCACGTCAACCATGGGGGGGGGGTCACTTCAAAGATATGCCACGATCGTCCATTTTTCGAACCCGTTTTTCTTTCGCATTTGTCAGTACTGATAGTGTTACTATTTCTTTCCATCAGAGTGTGTTAAAATAATACATTTGTCAAGACTTTTAAAATTAACAAGTACTGAATCACCCAATTTTTTGGGTGATTCAGGGGGGGGGGGGGGTTCTAACCCCCCCCTGGTTACGCCACTGCACTATACCGTATTCAAATAAAAAAACATGAAGTTGGCAAAATTATATCAAAAAAAGACGATAGTTCTGTAACAGGCACTTGTAAAGCATTAACGTCTTACATGTTTTTGATGTAAAATTATATAAGCAATTCAAAAATGAACTGATATACAGACACAATCGGCCTTAACCGCTGAGATGACTCACCCTGTATATTTAAAATTGTTTAAAATTAAAAATACATAGGCTTGGAATATGGGCCAGGCTGCACGACCCTAGAATCATCCTATATACATCTATTCCTATTACAATGTTATAATATTTTTCATTTTAAATTTTCAATCCAAGTTTCTTATTTATGTTGGTAATAGTTTCGTATTGCCAACTGACAATTATTAAATCATGTCAATCTGATTATGCCCTCTTTTTTCACTCTCGTTTAAAATACTCTGTCTGTAAACCAATAATTGATTAATGATAATCCCTAAGGGCCGATTTCTACAACTCCGATTGAAATGCCGATTAGCGTAAGGATTGATTAAAACAACGATTAGTACATATTTGCGTTTTCTAAAGCTGGTTAGGGCTAATCATTGATTAAGAACGTCGTTAATTGAAGAAATTTTAACCGGTGTTTTGAGTACCTGATAAAATATTAAACAATGAATACGATTTCTTACACATGCGCATAACCTAGAATATTTGAATGTTTGTTATTATTGTCAGCGGTTGTCACGCATTTGTTTGCTGTGTGAAAGTATTTCTTGTAATTAATTAATAATTAATTTCATTAGTGATTTAGTAATTGTAATGCTTCTTCTAAAAATAAACAGTAATCCTGACGCACTATTGCAGAACCCTGTATATTCTTGAACACAATGTTATCTCCAGTGTGATAGCTCTATATTATGTTTACTGAAAGGAAGCTGTCATGTTGCCATCCAACTGTCACTTTTCCTACTAGCAAAACATTTTCTAATGGTTTATCCTGTCTTCCTATTTGTTGATTTCATACATTTCCACCGAGACGTTTCTTTATTTCTATCGATTTGCTTTCGAGTTTCATAGCAACAAGTTAAATCTTGGGATGAACCACTGCAAAAATGTAGAAATACAGTCACTCAGACTGACTATACTAAGTAGGTCACGGTATTCTGTAACAGTCAGTTAATGCAACCAGGAAAGTTCAAAATCGATAAGACAACCTGAGAAAGGGGAAACAAGAAAATATATTAATCCCTCCGATTCGCTTTCCTGTGAGGTCTTTTTTTACGGCGACAAACTACGAAATTATATTTCCATTCGTACCTCACCTAAACGTGATGTGTTTCCGACGAAGTTAATATTCTATTGTGATAAGTTGGCAGAGAAAGCATTATTCAAGTATTTTCGATATTTTAATATGGATAGGAAAGATCTCATTTTTCACGTGATAAACTTAATGATATTTACTGATCGTTTGCTACAAAAATAAATAGGCTAAGTCAGTAGAGCTAGTTCATATAGAAACAGAAAATACAGTAATAATACCTATCTTGACAAATAGAATAATATAAAAAAAAAACATCAAATCGTGGATAAAGCAATCACAAATAAACTCGACTATAAGCCTAATAAGTAATAAAATATATATATAAAAATAAATAGAAAAACATACATTAAAGTAGCGAAAAGAAAAAATGTACATAAGAATATTTATTACAATCATTTGCAACATGTACAGAAATAAAATAGAAGTTATTTAGAAATTGTATATTGGATTGCAATAAAATATTGACAAAGCTTTAGTAGTAATAATGGATACCAGGGCATGCTACATTTAAACTTATTAAATTAACCAATATTTTCCTATCAAGAAACTTTCAAACATTGTAAAAAAACTAAATGATTTAACAGGTATTTTTTCAATTCAATCTTAAATCTATCAGTTGGTACGTCTTTTAAAAATAAAAGCAACTTATTATACAGAGTGTATATAAATGGTTGAAAGGTGTTTGAATTTCCCGCAGTCTATTACTTTCTTATACGTAGTGTAAGGAAGTATTGTGATGACAAAAATTTTCGACCTCGAGATTTTTGCAGATGTCCGCGTTTTGAAATCCCCTGATACCGAAAAAGTGTTTTTTAAAAAATGTCTGTCTCTGTGTGTGTCTGTGTGTCAGTGTGTCTGTGTGTGACCGCGATAGCTATCAATTACAAATTTTGCATTTACTAGTATAATCTCCCTCTTGAGAACTGATTAGATTTTCAGTATAATCGACAGACCGGAAGTAGGTAGTAGTTTGCTGTTTGAAAAAATATAATTTTGCCAATATTTCGTCAACTACTAAGTTTAAACAAATTTGTAAAGAGTTCATATGTACTTAAAATTAAAATTGAGAACAATTTTATTAAAAAAAGTTTTTCGAAATTCCTACCGGATGTAAGGTCTTTTACTCTTATCGAAAATCAGTTTTTGTAAATATTTTGCAAGTCATGCTGTTTAGACAGGTACGTTACGAGTATAAAAGTATTTAGAACTTAATTTTCAAGATCTTTTGTACAAAAAAAATTCAAAATTCGGACCGGAACAAACACTTTTACTCTTATCGAATAGCGATTTTTTGCTAAATTGAGCATTCTATATAACAGTACAAAAGTATTTAGAGTTGGATTTACAATATTTTTTGTATAAATGAAATTTCAAAATTCCGACCGGAAGTAACACTTTTACTCTTAGCGAGTAGCACTTTCTTTAGAATATCTCGCAAAGTATGCATTCTATAGAGATTTATTAAGAGAATAGAAGTATTTATAATAGGATTTTGAATAATTTTTATATAAAAAAATTCTTAACATTCTGTAATTTGAGACTCTCAATATACTAATTTATTAAAGATAATTACAATAAAATTGTTTTCTAATGTTGACATTTTAAATGTAAATTCAAACACAAATTCACTTTTCTTTTCATATTGTCGAACACATTGTGTAATATTTCTGGTGTAATGTCATTTACAGTTTCTGAAATTGTTAGTTGTAATTCCTCCAATGTATGGATATGGCTATTATAGATGAAATTTATTCTTTAAATAACCGAACATATAATAATCCAAAGGGGTTAAATTTGGTGACCGAGGAGCACCAACTTTCCGACATAAAAAAAGCGCGGGCGATTCAAACGCCTTTCAGTCATTGTTGAACACATTGTACATACCTACTACATATAAAATTAAAATAGAAATAATAATAAATCTTTTAGAAATCTCTATATACTATAAAATAGTGTTGGTATTTTGTAATATGTAGAGATATTTATTGATGAATCAACTATTAATTGACATCAACCTAACATTACAGACTTTGCCCCTATCACTTGCGTTATTATTGAATTGCGACAATTTGTCTTAATTGTTTGTAATTGTGTCATGTATACTCATTAACTAAATAGGCTCTATATTCTGCATATTCTCTCCGAAGAACTACAGAAATTATTACATAAAAGCTATTTAAAAACGACACGGTTATATTAAAACTATAATATTACACTAAAACTAAATCATTTAGACATATATAATTATAATTATTATAATTATAAGCATTCAGATTTCATTTTACAAGTTTCATATTGAACCTGATTTAAATTTGGGAATTAGACTGAGAATGACTATACATATAATAAATCCAGAGAGGAGTTTATTTAGAATGATTTAATTGTCTATCTAAAAGAAGAAACCCAGACGGTCATTGGATGCAAGCACTGGTCAAGGTGGACTGGCAAAAAATCTGATCATATAGCAAGGGGGTAGGTGTGGCTTTTAATGCCAGAGCATCGACCATGTGAACCCTAATGTGCCAGCGATTGGCCATATATGAATTTGAAACTGCCCAATTGAAATTCTTAGAATTGTTTAGGCAAAATGTCCACTATAAAAATTCCTGGAATTGCTTTTGTCGATTAGGATGACGCCAAAAATATGTTGAACTATTTATAATATATGGGCTATATGTGTTTATAAGGATACACAAACTTTGTCTTGGTAAACGTAATGAATTGAATTATTTGTCTACAATTGCATATTATCTACATATATTTATACAGGGAATATCACGACGAGATTTCGTTAGAACAATATAGAAAACTAAAAAGAGTTAAGTTTTGAAATTTCGCAAAGTTAGTTTCGCGTTACGCTCTTTCGATTTCAAACAGTTTCGAATTTTCGCTTCTTCCGGTTGCACCGGAACTGGATATCGATTTCCTTAATTTAAATGGAATACCCCATTTTTGATTCGTATTTCTGACTTAATTTTAAGGCTAGTTTGTCGAACAAACATTGCCCCTGAAGTTTCGAAGTATTTAAATTTTGGTAAAAAAATTGATAGCTAATTACTCATAACAACATTCCCAATAATTGAATGCATGCACAGATTTAAAATTCTAGGTGATTATTTTGGGAAGTATAATGCTTCAAATGCGGTATTATAAACTTTTCAAAAGAATACAGGGTGATCAGGAAACCATGTTAAACATTTTATCAAGAAAATATCAATATCTTCTCATTTTTAAATAGCAACCTATATTTTTTTCAACTTCGTTGGATTCTTAAAAATTAGGGGCAGTATATGTTTACTTCCCTTTGAGGTAATGTCTTAGTTTCAGAGTAGTCTTAATAATACTTTCTAATAATCTTAAATTAAGTTTTCAAACACATCACCACCTCTATCTAAACACTTTCTTATTACTCTTACTTTTTAAAATGTTTGTATGTGTGGCATGTTATATCATTGTACGTCTAGATTATTGAACGCGCCTCGCACTCTGCACATCAATCTTCTTTGGTGGTAGCAGGTATATTGTATACTTTATCTTTAACATATCCACAAATAAACTAATCTAGGGGCGTTCAATCTGGTGATCGCGGTGGACACCTGTAAGGTCCTTTATCCTCCGATCGACAGATCATAAAATATTTCGTCTAAGTGCCTGTTCAACAATTCACGAAAAAGCATGGAATAAGTATTCGTAGTATAAATTTATCCCATAGATATTTTTGGCATAACGGCGTAAACGTTCTACAAATCTTTAAAACATAGTAATTCTTAATTCTTAATAATCCTACAAGAAAAAAAGCACTTTCGGTTTTTCCCAAATTATCCAATTTTCCGGGCAAATTTTCCAATTTTTCTTATTGGGATTATTACCAAGATATTAAAAAAAAATAACCAAATCAGTTCAGGCGTTCTCAAGTGGTGCGCTTACTAACGTACAGGATTATTCATTATAAATTACCCACCCTTTATCATCGTTATTATTGCATATATGTACAAAAAAGTGTTTGAAATAAAAGTTGTGTGGCTGAGATTGAATTTTGTTTGCATACTTTCAAAAACACAGTGGCGTGCAGATACAATGGTAAAAAATGAGGTGTGGCCACCACACGACTTTCTTATACGTATGAGCGTTTCAAATAATAGAATTTTAAGAATTTTTTTATACAAAAATTATTCAAAATCCTATTCTAAGTACTTTCATTCTCTTAATAAATCGCTATAGAATGCATACTTTGCAAGATATTATCAAAAAAGTGCTACTCGCTAAGAGTAAAAGTGCTACTTCCGGTCCGAATTTTGAAATTTCATATATACAAAAAATATTGAAAATCCAGTTCTAAATACTTTTGTACTCTTGACAAATATATATAGAATGCATAATTTACGACATATTTGCAAAAAATCGCTATTCGATAAGAGTAAAAGTGGTACTTCCGGTCTGAATTTTGAATTTCTTTTTGTACAAAAGATATTGAAAATTATGTTTTAAATACTTTTATACTCGAAACATACTTCTCTAAAAAGCATGACTTGCGAGATATTTGCAAAAAACTGATTTTCGATAAGAGTAAAAGACCTACTTCCGGTTGGAATTTCGAAAAACTTGTTTAAGACAATTTGTCTCAAACTTAATTTTAAGTACATATGAATTCTTTATAAATTTGTTTAAACTTAGTAGTTGACGGATAATTGGCGAAATTCGATTTTTTCACTGAAGTAAACTACAACTTCCGGTCTGCCGATTTTACTGAAAATCTAATCAGATCTCAAGAGGGAGATTATATTCGTAAATATAAAATTTGGAATTGATACCTATAGCGGTTTGACCGCTATCGTGGTCACACACACACACAGAGACAGACACACAGACACACAGACATTTTTTAAAAACCACTTTTTCGGTATCAGGGGACATCAAAACGTGGACATCTGCAAAAATCTCGAGGTCGAAAATTTTCATCATCACAATACTTCCTTATACTACGTATAAGAAAGTAAAAAGAAGAGAAGTTAAACAACTGTCATCTGAATAATCTTACTTAGAAAATTTCTGGAATCTAAATTAAAAAAACTCGAAAGATTAATTCGATGGCTGGAAGACCCTCATAAACCATACTATAATTTCCAAATAGTATTATAAAAACTAGTAAAGAAAAAAAGACTATATAAATGTTACAATTTCTGATTGATAACACTACTATTTTGCTTAATATTTTTTTGACATTTAATAAATTGTTTGTATTGATAATAATGTTTATTCATATCTCGAATTGACAAACTATTACTTCCACAAAAGAATTTCATGTTCTACCGGCATAAAGCATTGCTATAAAACGTTTTACTTTCTTATACGTAGTATAAGGAAGTATTGTGATGATGAAAATTTTCGAACTCGAGATTTTTGCAGATGTCCACGTTTTGAGGTCCCCTGATACCAAAAAAGTGGTTTTTAAAAAAATGTCTGTCTGTGTGTCTGTGTGTCTGTCTGTCTGTCTGTCTGTCTGTGTGTCTGTCTGTCTGTCTGTGACCACGATAGCGGCCAAACCGCTGTAGATATCAATTCCAAATTTTGTACTTACGTGTATAATCTCCCTCTTGAGATCTGATTAGTTTTTCAGTAAAATCGGTAGACCGGAAGTAGCAGTTTACTTCAGCGAAAAAATCGAATTTTGCGAATATTTCGTCAACTACTAAGTTTAAACAAATTTATAAAGAATTCATATATACTTAAAATTAAAATTGAGAATAATTTTATTTAGAAAGTTTTTCGAAATTCCTACCGGAAGTAGGTCTTTTACTCTTATCGAAAATCAGTTTTTTGCGAATATTTCGCAAGTCATGCTTTTTAGACAAGTACGTTACGAGTATAAAAGTATTTAAAACATAATTTTCAATATCTTTTGTATAAAAAAAATTTCAAAATTCAGACCGGAAGTACCACTTTTACTCTTATCGAACAGCGATTTTTTGCAAATATGTCGTAAGTTATGCATTCTATATATATTTATCAAGAGTACAAAAGTATTTAGAACTGGATTTGCAATATTTTTTGTATATATCAAATTTCAAAATTCGGACCGGAAGTAGCACTTTTACTCTTAGCGAGGAGCACTTTTTTGATAATATCTTGCAAAGTATGCATTCTATAGCAATTTATTAAGCGAATGAAAGTACCTAGAATAGGATTTTGAATAAGTTTTGTATAAAAAAATTTTTAAAATTGTATAGTTTGAAACGCTCATACGTATAAGAAAGTCGTGTGGTGGCCACACCTCATTTTTACTTTCTTATACGTAGTATAAGGAAGTATTGTGATGATGAAAATTTTCGACCTCGAGATTTTTGCAGATGTGCACGTTTTGAGGTCCCCTGATACCAAAAAAGTGGTTTTTAAAAAATGTCTGTGTGTCTGTGTGTGTGTGTGTCTGTGTGTGTGTGTGTCTGTGTGTGTGTGTGTGTGTGACCACGATAGCGGTCAAACCGCTGTAGATATCAATTCCAACTTTTGTATTTACGAATATAATCTCCCTCTTGAGAACTGATTAGATTTTGAGCAAAATCGCCAGACCGGAAGTAGTAGTTTACTTCAGTGAAAAAATTGAATTTTGCAAATATTTCGTCAATTACTAAGTTTAAACAAATTTATAAAGGATTCAAATGTACTCAAAATTAAATTTGAGCAAAATTGTGTTAATAAAGTTTTTCGAAATTCCTACCGGAAGTAGGTCTTTTACTCTTATCGAAAATCAGTTTTTTGCGAATATCTCGCAAGTCATGCTTTCTAGGCAGGTACATGACGAGTATAAAAGTATTTAGAATGTACTTTTAAATATCTTTTGTATAAAAAAAATTTCAAAATTCAGACCGGAAGTACCACTTTTACTGTTATCGAATAGCGATTTTTTGCAAATATGTCGTAAATTATGCATTCTATATATATTTATGAAGAGTGCAAAAGTATTTAGAGTTAGATTTGGAATATTTTTTGTATAAATGAAATTTCAAAATTCGGACCGGAAGTAACACTTTCATACGTATAAGAAAGTCGTGTGGTGGCCACACCTCATTTTTTACTTTCTTATACGTAGTATAAGGAAGTATTGTGATGATGAAAATTTTCGAACTCGAGATTTTTGCAGATGTCCACGTTTTGAGGTCCCCTGATACCAAAAAAGTGGTTTTTAAAAAAATGTCTGTGTGTGTGTCTGTGTGTCTGTCTGTCTGTGTGTCTGTGTGTCTGTATGTGACCACGATAGCGGCCAAACCGCTGTAGATATCAATTCCAAATTTTGTATTTACGTGTATAATCTCCCTCTTGAGATCTGATTAGTTTTTCAGTAAAATCGGTAGACCGGAAGTAGCAGTTTACTTCAGCGAAAAAATCGAATTTTGCGAATATTTCGTCAACTACTAAGTTTAAACAAATTTATAAAGAATTCATATATACTTAAAATTAAAATTGAGAATAATTTTATTTAGAAAGTTTTTCGAAATTCCTACCGGAAGTAGGTCTTTTACTCTTATCGAAAATCAGTTTTTTGCGAATATTTCGCAAGTCATGCTTTTTAGGCAAGTACGTTACGGGTATAAAAGTATTTAAAACATAATTTTCAATATCTTTTGTATAAAAAAAATTTCAAAATTCAGACCGGAAGTACCACTTTTACTCTTATCGAATAGCGATTTTTTGCAAATATGTCGTAAGTTATGCATTCTATATATATTTATCAAGAGTACAAAAGTATTTAGAACTGGATTTGCAATATTTTTTGTATATATCAAATTTCAAAATTCGGACCGGAAGTAGCACTTTTACTCTTAGCGAGGAGCACTTTTTACTTTCTTATACGTAGTATAAGGAAGTATTGTGATGATGAAAATTTTCGAACTCGAGATTTTTGCAAATGTCCACGTTTTGAGGTCCCCTGATACCAAAAAAGTGGTTTTCAAAAAAATGTCTGTGTGTGTGTCTGTGTGTCTGTCTGTCTGTGTGTCTGTGTGTCTGTCTGTGACCACGATAGCGGCCAAACCGCTGTAGATATCAATTCCAAATTTTGTATTTACGTGTATAATCTCCCTCTTGAGATCTGATTAGTTTTTCAGTAAAATCGGTAGACCGGAAGTAGCAGTTTACTTCAGCGAAAAAATCGAATTTTGCGAATATTTCGTCAACTACTAAGTTTAAACAAATTTATAAAGAATTCATATATACTTAAAATTAAAATTGAGAATAATTTTATTTAGAAAGTTTTTCGAAATTCGTACCGGAAGTAGGTCTTTTACTCTTATCAAAAATCAGTTTTTTGCGAATATTTCGCAAGTCATGCTTTTTAGACAAGTACGTTACGGGTATAAAAGTATTTAAAACATAATTTTCAATATCTTTTGTATAAAAAAAATTTCAAAATTCAGACCGGAAGTACCACTTTTACTCTTATCGAATAGCGATTTTTTGCAAATATGTCGTAAGTTATGCATTCTATATATATTTATCAAGAGTACAAAAGTATTTAGAACTGGATTTGCAATATTTTTTGTATATATCAAATTTCAAAATTCGGACCGGAAGTAGCACTTTTACTCTTAGCGAGGAGCACTTTTTTGATAATATCTTGCAAAGTATGCATTCTATAGCAATTTATTAAGCGAATGAAAGTACCTAGAATACGATTTTGAATAAGTTTTGTATAAAAAAAATTTTAAAATTGTATAGTTTGAAACGCTCATACGTATAAGAAAGTCGTGTGGTGGCCACACCTCATTTTTTGATAATATCTTGCAAAGTATGCATTCTATAGCGATATATTAAGAGAATGAAAGTAATTTGAATAGGATTCTGAATAAGTTTTGTATTAAAAAAATTCTTAAAATTGTACAATTTGAAACGCTCATACGTATAAGAAAGTCGTGTGGTGGCCACACCTCATTTTTTACTTTCTTATACGTAGTATAATGAAGTATTGTGATGATGAAAATTTTCGACCTCGAGATTTTTGCAGATGTCCACGTTTTGAGGTTCCCTGATACCAAAAAAGTGGTTTTTAAAAAATGTCTCTGTGTGTGTCTGTCTGTCTGTCTGTCTATCTGTGACCACGATAGCGGTCAAACCGCTGGAGATATCAATTCCAAATTTTGTATTTACGTGTATAATCTCCCTTTTGAGATCTGATTAGTTTTTCAGTAAAATCGGTAGACCGGAAGTAGCAGTTTACTTCAGTGAAAAAATCGAATTTTGCCAATATTTCGTCAAATACTAAGTTTATACAAATTTATAAAGAATTCATATGTACTTAAAATTAAAATTGAGAACAATTTTATTTATAAAGTTTTTCGAAGTTCCTACCGGAAGTAGGTCTTTTACTCTAATCGAAAATCGGTTTTTTGCGAATATTTCGCAAGTCAAGCTTTTTAGACAGGTACGTTACGTGTATAAAAGTATTTAAAATATAGTTTTCAATATCTTTTGTATAAAAAAGATTTCAAAATTCGGACCGGAAGTAACACTTTTACTCTTAGCGAATAACGATTTTTTGCAAATATGTCGTAAATTATGCATTCTATATATATTTACTAAGAGTACAAAAGTATTTAGAGTTATATTTGCAATATTTTTTGTATACATGAAATTTCAAAATTCGGACCGGAAGTAGCACTTTTACTCTTAGCGAGTAGCACTTTTTTTCGAATATCTTGCAAAATATGCATTCTATAGCGATTTATTAAGAGAATAAAAGTGCTTAGAATAGGATTTTGAATAAGTTTTGTATAAAAAAATTCTTAAGGTTGTATAGTTTGAAACGCTCATACGTATAAGGAAGTCGTGTGGTGGCCACACCTCATTTTTTCACTTCGACTTAGGTTCTTTCTGCAATAAACTATTCACTTGTAGGAAATCAACTAAAATATACGAGAGGTCGTTTTATATTCCCGGAAATTTCGAACAGGAATAGAAAATTATTTTTCAATATAAAGGGGGCTATATTTTGGAGATTTTCCTTGTTTTGTCAAGACTTTTATAACTGCTCGATATTCAAGTTTGTGCATTTTGATACGTGGGAACACAAACTGACTGATATGAAAGCTAATACTGCTTCAATTGTTTTGAAAATTGTCAAAGTCGTTACCAACGCATGTATAATAATAAAACACTATACTGAAAAATTATATTAAAATTGAAATATGTCTAGTCCGGGAATATAAAAATGACCCCTCGCTTTTACAATTTTGGAGCGATATTTGATTAATTCCTTTTGATTCTAAGAGAAGGTATAGCACACGCAAAAAGAAAAGTTAAATAACTGTCATTAGAACAAGCTTACTTAGAAAACTTTCCAATTCTTGAATCTAAATTAAAATATCTCGAAAGACTAATCTGAAGTGTGGAAGACTCATATAAACCAAACTATGAAGATAGTATAATAAAAACTAGAAAAGAAAAAATTTTATAATTTCTGATTTCATTACTATTTTGCATACCATTTTTTTGACATTTAATAATATGTTTGTCTTGATAATAACGTTAATTTATTTCACTTCTTATTTCAAAGTAAAATTATGGAATAAATGTGGTAAAACTTTATTCTGTTCATATCTTAGAGTGTCTAACTATTAGTTTCACAAAAGAATTTCAGTTCTACTGGAATAAGTTAAAAAAAAAACATTTTTTTCACTTCGATTTAGGTTGTTTCTGAAATAAACGATTCACGTGTAAGAAGTCAACTAAAATATATATGCTATTATTTTGCTTGGCAACTGAATGCAAGTATAAATATCGATCAATATGCCAACGTTTAAAATCAAATTCGGTATCATCTAAAATCACGCTAACACTTCCATGCGTGCTAGACGTAATAATATACGTGCTATATACATTGATTTGTTGTATGTAGCATAAGCATGATGCACAATATGTACTTTCGATGCTTAAAATAACCGCGAATCCGTTTACCATCGATTGTGCATAGCGAAAATAATGTTTCGTAAAGCGCAGGCGCACCGAACTCTTAACTCTCGTGAACCCGACTGGAAGACGACCTCTTATTGATTTATTTACTGCACCATCACGACCAATAAATCTAAAATTTCGCCCGTCAATATATTTTTCATCTGAAACGTCTGCTCCCACAAACTAAATGGATGGATCCAGGTTTCTTCGAAGGAAGGCACTATATCCGATCAGTTACGTAAGCGAAAATTACTCACAACACAGAACACATCCGTTCCAAAAACTTTAACTGATCTCAGGAGGAGACAGAAATATGTAACTGTTGTCTCCTAAAAGTTCTATAATGTCAGGAATAAGTTTGTTTGGAACTATGCTCCGAGTGAGAATGCGAATGGGTCAAAAAGTTTTGGGAAATATCTGACTTGCAATTATGTACTTGCTTTTCTATTCAGAACCTAGGAAAAAGTATTGGCAGATACATAAATTTTCATTTTCTTTATTAAATTTTTATTAGCTTTTATGGAAAAAGGAATACAGATAGTTACACAAAAATAGATTATTAACCTAAAATATTTTTGAGAATTATAATTCACTAGTAGTACCCCCACGGCGCACAGTGATTAAAACCGACAAAAAACGTGTGTGTGTGTGTGAATTGCCGTTTTATCTTTGTCAGAACCAGAGATATTAATTATCAAGGGCTGCAAAATTAATAATATCTCAATTGGGTATACATATTTTAGTCCCCGAAACATAATTTGTCTTTGTTATTACCTGAGCCAGGTATCCTGGTCGATTTAAAAGTATTAATTATTACAGGTAAAAGTACTTACTTTAAGGATTCAAATGGCATCATTAGTTTCTAGGAAGCTCTTTTTTTCCAGGTAACATCCGGTGTCTATATTCCTATAAGAGCCATGTATAAATGAATTTTTAATAAGGGACAACGTTTCTTGCTAGTACTTGCTAGTTCGTGAATTTTTCATGAAATGGAATATTATAGTATAGGTCATTAAAAAAGTTAAGTAATGCATATAAATGTGCGATCAGTGCCGTAGGTATCTAGTCTTTTATTAGTTATGAAGTGCAGTCGTAAGTATAGTTTATTATCTTCTTGGTGTCTTCAGAAAACTTTTTAATTTCGCGTAATTGTTTTTTCAATTAGTGTCTAATTACTTTTAATTGTTGTTTAGTTAGTGATTTTGGTGTTTAGTTAGTGTTTTTGGTGCATTTTCGGTGTTTTGCCACTATGACAATTACATTTCTGGATCTATATCAGAAAATGATGAAAGTGTCAATGGTTTTCTGTGAAAAAAATGCGTGTTTTGGACTACCTCAGAGAATATTTTCAAACAGATGTGGATGAAATTGCAACTAGTCCGTTCGACAATTTTACGAGATAATCGTTTTTTCCACAATACCTTACAAAGTGGTGTCATTTTGCGTGTTTTAAGTTTGACGAATATTGTAAGACACTGCAGAATTATATGTATCTTTGTACAATTGGTACTTAATACTACCTACAGTACATAAAATTCGTGGTGGAAGTACCGGGACAGATACACGCAAAAAATCAACCCCGTTAAAATAAATGAGGACTTATTCTATTGATTCCTATTGTTTGATGTGGTTAAAATCTGAAGAGATGATGTCGTTAGTGTTGCAGGATAGTAATCATTTTTGTTTATAAATACAAAGATTTGTTAATAACTTGACTTTTGCGCCACCTACCGAGTGCGTTGATAGCCTATTTTACGCGCACTGACGATATAAATATGATCTGAGAATATCAAGAGGATTGGTTGAGCCATTAAAAAGTTATTGAATAACGTAATAACGCGACCACAGCGCCACCTATCGTGTCCAGATTTTGTGATACTCTTTTTTGTCACTAAACCAACATATATTGTGAATATGAGTCATGTTGGTCCATAAATATAGAATTTGTTATAACTTGACATGAGCGCCACCTATCGAATGTTTTGATAGCCTATTTTATGTGCATTGACGATGTAAATAAGGTCTGCGAATATCAAGAAGATTGGTTGAGCCGATTAAAAGTTGTTGAATTACGTAGTAACTCGACCACAGCGCCACCTATCGTGTTTGTCGAATGTTTTGATAGCCTATTTTACGCGCATTGATGATATAAATATGGTCTGCGAATATCAAGAAGATGGGTTGAGCCATTGAAGAGTTATTGAATTACGTAGTAACACGACCACAGCGCCACCTATCGTGTTCAGATTTAGTGATTTTTTTTTGTCATTAAACCAACATATATTGTGAATATGATTCATGTTGGACCATAAATATAGAATTTGTTAATAACTTGACTTCAGCGCCACCTATCGAATGTTTTGATAGCCTATTTTACGCGCATTGACGATGTAAATATGGTCTGCGAATATCAAAAAGATTGGTTGAGCCATTTAAAACTTTTTGAATTACGTAGTAAGTCGACCACAGCGCCACCTATCGAGTTCAGATTTAGTGATTTTCTTTTTTTGTCATTAAACGAACATATATTGTGAATATGATTCATGTTGGTCCATAAACATAGAATTTGTTAATAACTTGACTTCAGCGCCACCTATCGAATGTTTTGATAGCCTATTTTACGCGCATTGACGATATAAATATGGACTGCGAATATCAAGAAGATTGGTTAAACCATTTAAAAGTTATTGAATTACGTAGTAACACGACCACAGCGCCACCTATCGTGTTCAGATTTAGTGATTTTCTTTTTTTGTCATTAAACGAACATATATTGTGAATATGATTCATGTTGGTCCATAAATATAGAATTTGTTAATAACTTCAGCGCTACCTATCGAATGTTTTGATAGCCTATTTTACACGCACTGACGATGTAACTATGGTCTAAGAATAATATAGATTAGTTGAACTATTAAAAAAAAAGTTATTGAATAACGTAAATACGCACCAACGATTATACAACGAGATCCTTTTGAACTGTCGTGGGTTGGCAACAAAAAAGTGCTAGTATTATCAAAAACTAGGAAATATTTACTTCCCTGAATTGTCCATACTAAATTTACTTGTCAAATGTCAAAATCATAATATATTGAAGTGTCTTGTACTTTCCTATTTTCATTGTTTTATTGTCGCTTTTCTGTCTACTTCAAGACAATATACCTCGTATACTATGCCTTTTACGATACAACAGGATACGTTTATCATAATGTCGCACTTTCGCAGTGGAAGGTTGCAAGAGGATGGATCATGGAAATAGTCATGCGGATCGTGTTTTCAGCTATTTTTAACGGAATGTATTTAAATTGTAGGTATTTCCTACGGAAGTTCTCATAAGGCACTGAAAACACGCTTACATATGCACCCATATACAATTTCTGTACTACAACATTTACGGGGCAATCACTTTGAGCAAAGATTGAATTATTGCAACTGGTTTAATGAAATATTACATGAAGAAGACTTGAATCGCTCTTTCTTTTTGGATGAAGCTTGGATCCATTTGTCGGGATATATCAACTCTTAAAATTACCGTACCTGGTCATCAGAGAATCCACTTTTGTTGAAAATATTCTCCATCCTACCAATGTAGGTGTTTGGGTTGCAATGTCGAAAAGACGGATTATTGGACCAATTTTTTTCTATGAAACAATTAACGCAATATGATACTGAGAACAAATATTGGAACAGCCTTCACGAAGTTGAATTAACCCTGGGGCACTTCTAACAAAATGGGGCAACTGTCCGACAAGCTATTAATTATTTGCAAGGATACTATGGTGACCGATTGATTAGTCGAGATCGATGGCCAGCCAATTCTCCTGACTTAACCCCACTTTTTTCTCTTTGTCTATCTAAAAAAGTGTTTCAGAACAGACTGCATAATCTCGATGAACTTGAAGAGGCAATTTAGAATTCCAAAATATTACACCGGAAACACTCCGCAATGTGTTCAATAATATGAGAAGACGTGTCAATCTATGCATTGAGAATAATGGTGGACATTTTGAACAATTTTTAAAATGGATTCATTTTGTGACATAATTATGGGATTATGTTTTACAATATTTGTACAATATTTATTATTGTTTATGATGAAAAATAAAGTGCAGTTACTATATTTCTACAAAAATTCTTTCATTTAATTCAACTTAAAGTAACCCTACTTCATTGACATTTATCACAATAAAAACGTAAATAGTAAACCTAGCCATCAAAATAAATAAACATGTTTGCCAATTACACTGTGTTCCCATATTAAAATCAGTGTGGCCAACTCAGGACAGCTCAAAATGATCACGTTGTATATATAAGGATTAAGCGTACAAATGGTTTTTAAAACTTCTTTGTTGTACTATATTTCGAAGTAAGTAAGCACCATTAGCTTCGAAATCAATTAGTAACGTACCAAAGTTAGGCGCAGGTTCATCTTTGAACTTTAACTTTACCACCATTAGCTTTTATATCAATCAGAATAGAAGGTATTAAAATTAGTGCCCGTTTCAACTTTATTTTGGACAAGATTCATTATCGTTTGTGACTGAATGTAATATTTCAAAATTGTCTACCTAATGAGATCATGTGATGATCATCAATACAATGTTCTGAAATCCCCCAGCACTTCCAAGAATTTAAAATCGATTTCTTATGTTTAACTATGTATACACGTTTATGAAAATTTCTGGCTGTTTGGCCTACGTAAAAAGCGTCGGAAACAATGCAGTTTAATTTGTAAATAACACATTTTTCTGTGTTTTCAAGTCTGTCTTAATTATTAGTCCAAATTTTATCTAAATTGAATTTATTAATTGCTATTGTTTTTACATCAAACTCAGCTGATTGATATATTACTAATTTTATTTGTGATCTTACCTATGTAATTCAATAACCGATATTTTGTTGTTTCAGCTTAACGACAAACATATTAATTTGTTGACGTTTTTTCACTTTTTATATATAATAAAAGCCATTCGAGTGACCCATTCTAATCGCCTTGGTTGAAATAGCTTAACCGAACCCTAAAAAAAGGCAAAACGATATGTGTAACTCCTCCCAGGAAATCGCGTCGGGAGCGTTCCCTCTTTGGGTACGTATAGGCTGGACATTTCTCCTTTGCGTGTGGTATATTTGGTGGCTGCTGGCGACACCACACTCGAAATCGGAGGCTCCGAAAATGGACCGCGGGCTTACGTAAAGACAAATAGGCGCTTATGTGAGGGAAAATAAAATTAAAACACTTCAAAAATCAAAAATTGTCAGATATGACAGATACATTGAAAAGTTTCACGGTTCTCACTTTCACGAAAGAATTCAACGTTATCGAGGTTTCGCGTGCAGATGAAGGCTGAGAAACCGATAAAATGGACTTTTACGCAACGTTTGGTTTGGTTTCCAAGTACTTCTATAACGAAGGTACAGGTCATTTAAAGCCTCTCTGCAGGCGGATCCGGTAAAAAAATCTCGCTAGAAAAAGTAGGCGACAGCTCGCGTCAATTCAAACACATCACATTTTGAAAGCTTTATTTCTGACAGTTTCATATCGTGACGTTTTCTAATAGTAAAAGGATTTTAATGTACGAACAGAGCGTGAAATGTCATACCTACCCGATTTGTAATTATCAGGTCGTCCACAAGGTAGAAGAATCGACATTTAGAGGAGAGACCGGCAAAACAAGCCCTATTTCAAATTAAGGTGGAAAGAATTGACACCACAGGGTCAGTAACTACATATGAATACATGCCGTATAACATTTACAAATTACAGTCTTAAACGTTTGCAGGGTTTGTACGGTAAATACTGGAAAAATCCAAGGCAAATAAATTTATAAATCGAGGGAATCAAATACGTAAGCACTAAAGAATATACTAAATGGTATTAATTTCATCAAAAACGAATTTAGTATTTATACGACAAAGCGTAAACAAAACATATATTATAGAGAAGATGCACAATTTTAATTTTTCTTTATGAAAACTTTAACTGCACGTTGCCGAATAACATACATCGAAGAAAAACATTTAAAGAAGTGCTAATGTTAGGTAGGTAATTAATATTAAGTGTAGAATATCCTTTAAAGAAACGAGAAACTTCAAACATCCAACTAAAGTTTGATTTTCGACGATAGTCTTACGAAAATTGAATTCCGGATTATGAACCATGTCAAACATTTATATGGACGCGAATAAGCGAGCAGTCATTGTATGAATAATAATGGCAAAGAAATGCAGTTTCAAGTGTCATACTTTACTGAAATGAGGTATCTATTAGATATGTATTTTTGTTACTACCAATTATAAATTGTCAATAAAACTAGGAGTAATATTTAAAATTGAATGTCAATAATGACATTCAATTTGACAATTTATGTTGAAGTTTATAGGAACGAATAAATGTCAACTACCTTTTGCTCAAATTAGACGTATATACAGGGCGCGTCAAAAGTTTAGAAAATCGGACATTATAAAAAGCATCATGGCAATGCTCGCGCTTTACAGGATACTCTAATAAAACTGCAAGCAGATGCTTACACGAATTCAAGCTCGAAGAGATTGAAAATCCTACTAGTTTTGTCTATAATATCTGTACTAAATTCGTTGTTTAAGCGTTTCAGATTTGCAACTTCCTTATCATAATCTACTTTAGAAAGAGGTACACTTAATAATATTTGTAGGTAACTGTTGAAGGTATAAGCTTTAATGCTGCTTGACTACTAGGAGGTTTGATGCTTACAAGATTGTCGAGTTTCTTCATTTGAATGTTGTGATTTTCTTCCCTCACTATTTTCCTGGTAATTCAGACCCCCAGTTCTGAACAGTTCTAGAACTAATGCGCATGTCATTTGAAAAAAAGAGCAATTGTCATTCGTATCAGCTTTCGCATTTTTCTGATTACGTTTATCGTATTTATGTTGAACTTAAGAGTTTAGAGTTGTAGGTTAGTTTTATTTTATAGCTGTTATTCTAGTACCTATTTGTTTTTGTTTTTTATTTTAGTTTGTGATATTATTAGAGTATTGGTGTAATTCGGTTCAACAAACTTATTTTTAATTTTTTCCTCTTGTTTTTATTTACATTCATTATTTCAATGTTGTAATAGCCGAAGTAATGTGATTAAACATTCAAAATTCTTCAAATGGTGGTTTATTGTTTTAGAAATTGCTTCAGTTACTAGCATGTTCTTGAGTCTACCAAGTGACTCTTTCTCAAAGAATAAAGTGCACGTAGTGATACAATTATAGAAACTTACAACAAGTAAATAGTTAATGTATAATTATCATATATTCGTAGACAAACTGACATATTTGTTAATCTTAACAATCTAGTATTTAATATTATGTTAACAAAACTCTAATTTTTGATTCGACGTGTCCCCCTTGAGATTTAAGAAAAATAAAGATATTCTGTGATATCAATGTATTAGAAATTCATATGCATTATAAATTGTTGTTCTGGAGATGTACTATCAGAACTACTAATTTAAGAACGGTTCTGGAACTGTTCAGAACTGAACAAACTAATATAAACTAATATAATCCAAACTATCGAAGTCGGAAGTTGCCAATATGTGCGTCAATTCGCCATCTACTAACTTCTGATATAATTTGAGTATGTCTCTTACTTTATACCACTTACGTAATTTCAAATATAACCACTTCTTACTATGCTGTTTTTGATAGTGCTATGTGTGTTTCTTCTGAATTGTTGTAACACCTGTTTTTCATATTGCTTGGGTAAACATCTTATTTCAATCGCTTTTAAACCATAAGTGAGCAGATTGTAAAAACAGAATTGTGTAAAATTTCAAAGATCTGCATTAAATAAAATTATTTTAGATTCAATAATTTTATAGCCAAAAAGACGGGTTAGCAATAGGTTCGCCGATGGCTTGTCTATTCGCAGAAATTTTCATGTTAAAATTCGAATGAAATTTGTCTAATTCAAAAATTCCGTATATACATTACATATACAGGGTGTAGATAAAGTCTGGAACAAAATTAATATTTCTGTTATCTTCAGTTTGATGGAAAAACCCTGAAACAGGTCGATTTTGCTTTTATCCCGTGCACTTTATAACATCGTGAATTTAATTCTGTCGTCATCTGGTTGCGCGCGGGCGTGACGTCATTAGTTTTTTCAAATGGTAACCCGCCACATTTATTACTCCTTGTCGTTAGGTATTCCATTGTGCACGCAACGGTATAAAAAGTTTGGTACCTTACATAACAATTTTTGGGAGAAAAATGCTTTCGAATTTCAAAAAATTAAAATTTTATTTCTAATGAAAAACTAATCAAAAATTATTTTAAAAAATCAGATAAATTATAATCCGAGCTTTATCTTGGATTGTCGTCAAACAAGACACCAAAAAAATGTCAACGGAAGTGTTTAAATTGTCCGCCATTGGCCATTTGACACTGACCGAGACGGACGTACACGCTTTCTACGACACGTCGTATTGTCTCTGCATCAATATTTCGCATTTCCTCGCGGATACGATGTTTCAGATCATCCAAGTTATTTAGCTTATTGGTGCACACCTTTGATTTCACATGACCCCATAGAAAAAAATCAAGTGGTGTGAGATCTGGCGAACGGGCAGGCCATTCAATTGTTCCCCTTCGTCCGATCCATCTCTCGGGGAAAATTTCGTCGAGGTAACTCCGAACACGCCAGCCAAAATGTGGAGGTGCTCCATCTTGTTGAAACCAGATTCTGGGGTGAGGCTTGTCGGGGGTGTTTTCATCCGGAAATAATTCTACCAATGTTGGCACTAGCGTAAATCTTAGGAAATGTAAGTATGTTTCAGCGTTTAAATTTCTGTCCAGAGAGAAAGGCCTCACAATGCGATCTCCCACTATTCCCGCCCATACATTAACTTTTTGCCGGTGTTGGGTGTGCTCCTCTCGAACCCATCGAGGATTTTCGCCCGACCAGTACCTACAATTGTGGCGATTCACTTCACCGTTCAAGGTAAAAGTTGCTTCGTCACTAAAAACCACATTGTCGACAAATCCGGGATTCTCGTCGCACCGTAGCATGATTTGTTCACAGAACTCGAGTCGGCGGTCGAAGTCATCTTCATTCAGTTCCTGAACCCGATTGATTTTGTACGGATGAAGTTTTTCCTTCTTCAGCAATTTGGCTACTGTGGTAAAATCGACTGCATTATTCCTGGCAATGTTCCTTGTTGAAGTGTGGGGGTTATCCTGAAGTTCCAGGAGAATATTGACCCTTCTATCTTCCTCAATTCTTGGTCGACCTTGACGAGCCCTGTCTTTTACACTACCAGTTTCAGCAAATTTTGCGACAATTTTGCTCACCGTTAACCGCGAATCGGTGCGCGGTTTGGATTTTCTGCATTGAAAAACTGGCAGGCTTCTTCATGGCTACGTATTTTATCACCACAACCAACAATAATGAGAATTTGAATCCGCTCTTTTTCGCTCAAATTCGCCATTTTCGCAATGCACGTTCAACACTACCAATGGAGCAAGTATTGTGAATGGATAAGTTCAAACACCAAGTAATGAACTGTCAATATGACGTGTCGTAGAAAGCGTGTACGTCCGTCTCGGCCAGTGTCAAATAGCCAATGGCGGACAATTTGAACACTTCCGTTGACATTTTTTTGGTGTCTTGTTTGACGACAATCCAAGATAAACCTCGGATTATAATTTATCTGATTTTTTAAAATAATTTTTGATTAGTTTTTCATTAGAAATAAAATTTTAATTTCTTGAAATTCGAAAGCATTTTTCTCCCAAAAATGGTTATGTAAGGTACCAAACTTTTTATACCGTTGCATGCACAATGGAATACCTAACGACAAGGGGTAATAAATGTGGCGGGTTACCATTTGAAAAAACTAATGACGTCACGCCCGCGCGCAACCTGATGACGACAGAATTAAATTCACGATGTTATAAAGTGCACGGGATAAAAACAAAATCGACCTGTTTCAGGGTTTTTCCATCAAACCGAAGATAACAGAAATATTAATTTTGTTCCAGACTTTATCTACACCCTGTACAAATAGTTTAGATACGTAGACAATGTTTTTGTTTTTGAACCGGTGCAGTAAATATGTAATCCTGGGAGATACTGCATCTGTGATCACAGCGTTTTCGCACTTTAAAATAAATTGGATCGATCATTAAAATATCGTGTGTTTTTCACCAGCTGGTTAACGATCATAATGGGCAGTGCTTAACATATTAATCAACAGCGAATATACATCTTTAGGTTAAAATGCATGTACGCACTATCGGCTGAGAAAGCACATCTAATATTTATAGTGGTTTATAAGTAATTTGCACGAAAATAACTCGATTATTTCCATTATAATTTTCTATGAAATACTTTCTATATACAGTGTGATTTTAAAGGTGTGACGTACGTTATTTATTTATATTATGAAATTAGTTATTAGATGTATGTATGTCACTATCAAGATTTCAATGACAATAATTAGTTGATGACCAACAAATTTTAACGTTGCATTTTGCCATGAGATGACGTAAGGTATTGTGGGGTAAAAATATTATGATTTTTAAAATTCTGTAAAAATTAGCAAATTAGTTATTTCGTCCTTAACAAAATGATGCCTATAACCAAACAAAGTTAATTAATTTTTGTTAACAGCGTCATATATCGAATTTGGGCCATGAGATTAGAATATAAGTGATAATGGACTTTCTCATGCTGTATGATTTTCAATAGAAGTGTCTCTGGGGCAATATAATTTTTCTGTGCATTCCTTTTTTTACACAATTTATTTCGTAAAAAATAATGGAATTTCAGATTTTTTTTACAAAAATATCAAAAATGTTAATATTTTTACTTAAACAACAATTACTAATTTATATCAACATTTTATCTTTTAGAAACACATTCAAGATAAGTAACTAGAATTGTAACCATTATATTTTACTAACAAAGTGAATTCCGACCCTCTTCCATCCTCTGTTGGTTATGCAAGTATCTTCAGTATATTTACGCTGTCTTCCAAGTCAGCACTTTGTACATTGGACCAATTAAATTTAGATTTTTTCAATCATAAAAACCGAACAAGCCATTCATGATTTACACTCACCTTGCTGAGTATCACTAAACTCACTTATCAACTTCAAGGATATGATGATTTGATTGGAATTTACATTTTCTTCTAAGTTTTGCAATTCCTATAAAAATTCTTCATCTTTATCAGAATTTTGATAAGCTATTTATTCGTCAATTGATTCACTGGACTAGGTGGTATCTTGAGATTTAAATCATGCCTTTTGTTAAAATCAAGAAACCAAACATTCCCTGGCATGCAGATCATTAATGCTATTTCATAATATTGACAATATTATAGTTGTATGTAAGCATATCATATCATATCACAAAATAAGTTAAATATCTAGGCGCGTCTATGATTAAAGAGCAAATGAAGAGGAAAATGATGTCTTACCCACTACGATAAAAAACTGTTTTGCTAAGGTTGGTTTTGTAGAAAAAAGTCCCGAAGAAGATCAAGAAACAACAGAAGATGAAGAGCACACATATACTGAAAATACAAAATAACCATGGAAACAACTCGAATTATTAGGAAAAGTAAATGACGGAATTGAATTCGAGCAATTTCTACACGTGGCCGACAATTTAATTGTGGCCGATTACCCCAGCGATCAGGAAGTATTGGACGACTGCTTTGATAAAGATGAACCCAGCTATGGCGATGACAACGAAGATGAATTTGTAATTGAAAAACTATCTAGAAAACAAGTAATGGAAGCATTCGAAACTATCCGAAACAGCTTGATATTTATTTCTAACGTTCCTGAAGAAGTTTTCACCTATATGAATAAAAGTGGATACTATTATGATGTGGCTTCGGCAAATAATAATTATATACAAAAGGACATAAGGAGCTACTTTGTTCAAAAAAAAAAATGTTTCATTACGTATGTATATGAATGTGTGTAAATTTTTAGATAATATACATATTATATGTATTCTATATTTATTTGTAATTTTTTTTAAATAGGCACATAATGTACATATTATTCCATATGTATGTAATTACATAGTACTATTTTGAAAATAAATTTATTGCACTGTTTATTTTATCTTTAACGTTAAAAAATGCATTTAACTCTAAAAAATTAACTGTACTTGTTTTTAGTTTGAAAAAAGAAATACATTCGAACCTCTATATATCGAATATGAACGATATATTGCATATTTAAAAATTCGAATATAAATTAAAAGGTAGAGACTACCAAACTTAAGTGATACTGAAACAAATTTATTGATTAGTCCTACTGACAAATACTAAAATATTCAAGCTAGACTATCAATCATATTCTAATTTTTTTTTTTTTTTTTTTTTTTTTTTTTTTTGAACTTAATTGTAATTGTACAACATATTATTACACTAGCCACCTGACTCGATTTAACTTGCATAAAATTACCTATTTATTAAACGAATTACATTCTAACAAATTTGATTTCCAAAAATTTTTAATTAGGAGATGTTGATCGTGGATATCTTGTTTCCAAATTCAATCTAATTACTGTTTCGAAAAACCGAGTTCGCTGGATTTTTTCGTACTGAACAATACAAACCATTTTATACCACCACAAAACCACTCCCAGGTTATTTTGCTCGTAATAAGATAAACTATACAATTATTGCTTTCAATACCAGGGCACCAGGGATTTATAGACAATTTAATTTGGCCTGATTACATACTCCCTGTAATTTGCGAAATCTACATTGTTTCTATTCAAATTTACATATTTATAGATTCTTTTGCTTTCATTAAATACTTAAACAATCAAGAAATGTCCCGGTTTTCTCCAATAAATTGACAGAAAATTAAGTTAGGTATAGAGAATCCATCCTATGACTAAGTGATTTTTTGAATTATACTAAAGAACAGCAGGTACAATTTGAAAAAGTCACTTTTCGGAAATTTCTGATTGCAGTATTTGAAAATCGCCTATGCAAATCTGTTATGAAATGGAAAATCTTAAATCAGCATGGACTTTCAGTTAATTCCATCCAAATTCGGTTTCGTAATTTTGAATAGTTAGCGCAATGTACTGCAGAGGCCATTTTCTTTAAAAAAATAATATTTGTCAAATGTTGTTAAAGAAAAATTATCATACTTAGATTGTCTAAATCAGAACTTAAAGCCCAATCTAAGCATTTAATAAAATATTTGCAAATTAAAAATGCAAATCGCATTCTATAAATACGATCATTATGCAAGAATATCTTTAATAATTTCAGTTAGAAGGATAAAATTCAAGTATTTAGAGCATTTATCCTAAGATTAAATAATTTTTTGAATGAAACTAAAGAACAGCAGGTGCAATTTGATAAAGATGATTTTCGGAAATTTTTGATTCCACTATTTAAAAACCGCCTGTCAAATCTGGTACAAAATGGAACATCCTTAATTAGCATGGACTTTCAGTTAATTCCATCACAGATTTGGTTTCGTAATTTTGAATAGTTAGCGATATATACTCCAGCGGCCATTTTCTTTGTTTTTATGTTGTTAAAAAAAGTTATCATACTTGTATTGTCTAAATCAGAACTTAAAGCGCAATCTAAGTATTTAATAAAATATTTGCAAATTGACAAAGTTGCTTACGAAAATCACATATATATACGAACATTATGCAAGAATATCTTTTTCCTACTCCCATACCTTAATTGTATTATTAGATATGCCGAACCTGTAGTTTTATTATTATTACGATACAGGTTTTTATTAAGATACAAGTTTATGTCCAATAGGAATACAGATTTTTCATTAAGATACAAGTTTATATCCAATAGAAATGCGACATTCCAATATTCAAACAATATTCAGTATGGAGACTGCATATCTGACAGATATAAAAATTAATCAAATGTGAAAGTTGTCTGCAATTTACTAGTAAGTAGTTAAAATTTGTGCTTTTTTGAAAATATAAACGGTAAAAATGAGGCATAATGACAGTGAAATGTAAAATTTGACTCCACCAGAAATTGTGGAGCAAGCCTTAGTAGCCACCAACAATTTATTACCAGCTAAATTCGCAAAGATGTACGGAAAATTTTACTCTCAATTTATGAAATTGAATGTTCAAAAAATAATGTTTTATTGTGGGGTCGTAGAAAAAATAGTGTAAGCAACTCGCATTTAATGGCTATTGAAACACTCGTATTCATTACAATACTCGCCTTCGGCTCGTATTGCAATTTTCTTACTCGTGCCTTAATAGCTATCATTAAATGCTCATTGCGTAATATACTATAACGATCTTAGTTAGAAAGATAAAATTCTAATATTTACAGCATCAATCCTAAGATGAAATAATTTTTTGAATGATAGTAAAGAACAGCAGTTGTAACTTGAAAAAGTCGACTTTTCGGAAATTTTTGATTGCAGTATTTGAAAATAGCCAGGACAAATCTGGTACAAAATTAAACATCTTAAATCAGCATGGACTTTAATTAATTCCATCACAAATTCGGTTTTGTAATTTTGAATAGTTAGTTCAGATGTACTACAGCGGCCATTTTCTTTAGAAAATTAATATTTGTCAAAAGCTCTTAAAGCAAATTTATCATACTTGAATTGTCTAAATCAGAACTTAAAGCCCCAATCTAAGCATTTAATAAATCAAATTGAAAAATTTGCTTACACAAATCACATTCTATACATACACAAACATTACGCAGTAATATCTTTAATAATCTTAGTTAGAACGATAAACTTCAAGATTATCAGCAATCAGAAACTGTAACATTATTCACTGTAAATGTTACAAATAACCTTGACCTAAAACAAAGTGTATGTTTAGTAAATTTATTCAGAGCATTAAAGTGCTTTAGGACAAAGAAATTAACTCCCGTCTTGTCATAAGGAACAACCGTCTCGACACAAAGAACAAGGACATGCGATACCTTCAGAAGGGTTGTAGCCATTATACGCCAAAGCGAATCGAATGGGAGGGATGATATACATATTAACATGACATTGTCAAAGGCTACAGAAACTGTGTCAGAGATCATGATGAAACAGGTTGAAGCTCAAACAAATAAAATAATAAAACAGATATAATTTGACGAAAGGCATCGTCCAAATTCTTCCAAGAATATAACAATTACGTAATTGTTATTTCGCATTGGGGTCGAGTGAGTTATCATTTTGCATCTGCACAATGCTGACGTTGGAAGTAAAAAATCAATAAAAGATGTTCTAATTTGCCGCGATTATGAAACTTGCATGAATTGATTTTACCCCTTTTTTTTGGTGGAAGCTTTGGTAATACCTGATAGAGAAAAATCAGTGCATTTCTAATGAATTTATAGGTACTGAACTATCTAAAAGGAACTGACATAAATTAGATTGGTCATCGACCCTAGCATATAAGGGGCGGAGTTTCCCGTGTATTTCTATAATTTAATAAAGATTTTAGTATGATTTAAATTATTATAACTGATTTAATCATTTAATCATGAATTTAATATTAGGTACTTTTTTTTTCAAAAATTAAATTTTTGCGAACGCTGGAAAGATATAATTTAAATTCGATTGATGTGTGACGAAAATTTTATTAAAAAAAATTGTTGTGAATAAATCGATGGGGCACGGATACCTTTAATAATTAAAAAAACTCGTAATAAATATCGAAAAAACTTACCCCAACTGGAACCTGTCCTCCCCAGGAATTGATTCGTTTCCGAATTCCACAGGAATACTTTGAAACCCTCCCATTTTCCCAACTTAGGCGGTCTTGTGTAGAACTGTTCGGTATTTTTCTTGTCAGCCATCGTCTATTGCGACCCTGTACCCTCTGGACGAAAGGGGTGCTATTTGGACTCTTCCCAGGGTTGCATCTGATGACATGCGCAACCACCCGTTCAATGTTCGATCGGTCTGGCGCTCCTGCGGAGAAACTTAAACTTTTCGCGCCGGCAGCGACATCTACACTGCCTCGCGGATGCTGTTTTACTTGCACACATGGAAATATCGGACGGCATCGATCTCCCCGATTACGTAACTCCATGGGATGGATATTAAAATGTTGGAAGTGCTCTTAATCGTCGCGAAATATCGGATCTTCTTGGTATGTGAGAGCTATTCCTTATGATGAAAGCGGGACGGGCGATCTGTTAACTACGAGAATGTGCTTGAAAATTACAGATCTGTATCATTGTTATCTGTGTTTTCTAAAATTTTCAATCAGTTACAAATAAATAATTTAATATTAATAAATCAGCATGAATTCTTAGTAAATATATTCACAATTACTGCAATAAAAGAAATTTTAAATTGTATTTTAATATGCAACAAAATACATTGCATATATTGCTTGTAATTTAAGTAATATTCATGAAGACTTGCGGAAACCTAAACTTAAAATTATTAATAATGAAATTGGTGTTCCTCGAGGATCTGTCTTGGGGCCTCTATTAATTTTGAATTATATCATTGACACAGGTCTGCAACCAAAAAAGGGTGGAACCGATTGCTGTTACTGATAGCACTAGCCGAAAATTTTAAATTTCTTTTTAATAACTGTTGTAAAAATGGATATACAATTCTTACAGTTTCTAAACTGATGGTATAACCAAAAACCAAATCTTTCCATCACGTCTTGTTTTAGAGTTATAATCATACTCCGCTAGCAAATAAACAATAATATCGTAACTTTGTTATACAGAGGTTATAAAAAGAAATAGTCATGTACAAAAATCTTGACAGAACAAATACTTGAACAAAAGAGAAAACTTTTAATATGTCAAAGTTTTGCATAAATACACGCTAAAAAGTATTATTTTGAATCGAGTAAATCTGTTTCAAATCGAGACATTCTCTGTTTTGTATATAGGGAAGTAAATTTAGTTTTAGTTTGAGAAATATATTTACTCATTACATTCACTCGAGCCAAGACTATTTTATCTCAATTCAAATAAAGGTTTGAAAATATGTATTTTTGAACGAATATTCTTTATTATTGGCACAAAAATGAAATAGTATTGTATTGATATAATTAGATTATTACTTCAATTCACTTTTTATTTCTAGTAAAATATTAATTTAGAGAATATGTATTGTTGCGTTTCCGGGGTCGAAATGAACAACTCGTGCAATTGTTTTGAAACAGTCTGTATATTTACACACTTAAAACTACTACAAATAAATTAACACACGCATTTATTTCTATCAGTACTATTTATATCAGTAATATTTATGTATTTCGTGAACTATAATAAAACTGCACTACTCACGTTATTTATGTTATTTGAACTGTTCAGTAAATACCGCGCGCGACTACTATTGAATGAATGAATTCCTTATCCCACCGGCGGCATTTATATGTGTAGACAAAAGGTCTAGCAAATTCTGGCTCTCTTCTACCATATTCCAGACTTTCTGTCGCTGTTGATTTACGACTTGTTTACCGTTTTTGTCGTCGCCCGGATGTCTGCTCACTTTTTTTTGTGGGCCCATTTCATTACAGTATTTTCAAACTGATAATGTATTATCTTAACTGAAATATAGGGTAGTATTCCCACAAATAAATTAATCTATTATTGTGAGAATCTATTTGTTTCAGATCAAGTATTTTTGGTATTGTAATAATACTTACCGTGTCGATTTATGTAATCGTTATTCAATCATAATGTGTTTAGTTTTGTTTTGGTTTTCTGTTCTTGTGATTTTGTGATGACGCTAACTCTTTTGAGTTATATTGATTATCTGTTTTTTGTTGTGCCAAATGAAAGTTCATCATTGCTAATAAAGTATACTTCGTATTTAAGAAATACTTGTGATCAAAAATATCTTTAACGTAGAAAGAGTTAATGTCATCACAGAATCACAAGAACAGATAACCAAAACAAAACTAAACTCATTTATTGAATAACATAAAACTGCACAATAACATCAAATAGCTATGTATAATTAGCCTAGGTACATATCTCATTTTCACGCAAGAAGTTCTAATTCTTGATTTTATGCCATTAAATAAAAACTCTAAGAATATAGATAGGTATGTGAAATATTTAAAATATAGTGACTAAAAAGAAATATTTATTACATTTTGGTTTAAAATACATTATACTTTCAAAGAACTATTAACACTATTAAGAACTAGATATACAGTGTGACCAGTGAAGTCCGCATCATATGGGATTTTTTTTATTAATAGATTTATTCTAAATTTGAGTTTGGCATGAATTTCTGCTTCGATCAAGATGAAAATTAACCAAAAAAATAATAGTCACTTGATTCGCATTATCTGTCAAATTTAAATTTTTTTCCAAAAAAAAATCAAAAGTGGGGTTATTTCTCAAAATATCGAAAAAAGTTATTAGAAAAAGTTTTTCTAAAAACAATTTTTAGCCCATATAAAAAATTTCTGCTGCATAAGATAATTTAGATTTTTTGCCAATTTTTTTGTAAATTGCACCACTGTTGCGAAATAAGACAACGCAACCTACATAAAACTTCTTAGTTTTAACAATGCTTTATTCCAGACACATTTTCTTTAAGGCAGCGTTATATTCAATGTGTGTTTTTCTACAAAATCCAAATAGGGCTATTAAAATTTGGTCACATGTGATGCAAAGTTTATTTGTTTTTGACCCTGTATAACTATTTTTGAAAATGTAGTTTGTGTTTAAAAGTAATACACATTAATATTAAGAAAATAGTTTAATTGAAAAGTCAAATTTTCTAATAAAATAATCATAATACATTATAAAAATGAAACGCATTTAAAATTCCACCTTTTCAATTAATAACAATATGTATTTTTGGTATTTGAATATTAAATTAAACATAATTTGAAAAACCTAAAAATTAAAATTACATTTCTGTGCGCCTCCCATTGCGTTCAATACAAACAATTGTTCTTCTTGATACATCTTTAATGGAGTTTCTGATACTAAGGGGCCTTATTTTTAAAATACAGTTTCGAATCACCGTTTCCAAATGATCAACATTACGGAAAGGTTTTTCTTTGTAAACATTTTGTTTTAGGTAACCCCACAAGAAAAAATCAAGTGAGGTTAAGTCCGGAAACCTAGTCGGCCAGTATTGCTCCATATTACGCCCAATTACTTTGCCCTTAAATATTTCCAAGAGGCGTTCTTGAACCCGTCTTGTAGTATGGATGGGAGCACCGTCACACTGGTACCACAAATTATGCCTTATTTCAATAGGCATATTGTTCAAAACTTCAATGACCTCGGTGTTAAGGAAGCGTAGGTATTCTTCAGAATTTAAATTGCCTCTAAAAAAATAAGGCCCAACAACTTGATCGTTTAAAGTACCGCACCACACATTAGTTTTAAAGGAATACTGGTCCTTGCATTCTATTATAAAATTTGGATTTTCTTGAGCCCACCATCTACAATTTTGAGAGCTAACAAAGCCGTTTGAAGTGAAAGTGGCCTCGTCGGTCCATAAAACGTGAAACGGAAAGGACACATTTTCTTCTTTTTTCCCCTGGTACCAAAAAGAGAATCCCAAACGTATGTCAAAATCTTGTTCCTTAAGAGTATTTATAAATTTAGGTTTATACGGTTTAAATTTATTTTTGTGCAAAATATTCCTTACACTCTCTCTTTGAACGTCAGTTCTGCGAGAAACATGTCTAATACTAGTTTGACCATGTTCCACAATATCTAGGCAAACATTTAATTGGACTTCTTCACTATGTTTTATAGGATTGTGAGGTTTTTAAATGAACTTTCCACCGATCCAGTTGATTTAAATTTCACCATAATCCTACTCACAGTAGATTGTTGCACATTTTTGCCTGGATGCCTTTCATTAAAAATGTTGGCCGCTACACGATGACTTGTGTTTTCACCACATATTAATACAATTTCAATTCTTTCCTGTACAGTTAACATTTTTTTATTTAATACGCAATATTAATTAAAAGCCACTATGACAAACAGAAAGCGATTTGACTGTCATTAATAAAGCAAGGGCTTGTTGATCTTTTTTATCATTTGTTTTGCGGCCAACTTGTGTTTGGTGCATCATCGTAAGGTACAAAACTGGTTAATTTTTTGGAAACTGAACTTAAATAATAAAAGACTAGTTTTACTTTTTATAACATAGCTCCATAACAAATGTTAATAAAGGGGTTTTAAATTAAATCATTGAAACTAGTTAAACTTACGTAAAGTTAAACGAAAATTTATTTTCCACTTAATGCAGACTTTACTTATGACGCTGTGTACTTGTCTGTATTAATATTAATATGTATTACTTTTAGACACAAACTACATTTTCAAAAATAGTTATTTTATGAAGTTACCTTATACAGGGTCAAAAACAAATAAACTTTGCGTCACATGTGACCAAATTTTAATAGCCCTATTTGGATTTTGTAGAAAAACACACATTGAATATGGCGCTGCCTTAAAGAAAATGTGTCTGGAATAAAGCATTGTTAAAACTAAGAAGTTTTATGTAGGTTGCGTTGTCTTATTTCGCAACAGTGGTGCAATTTACAAAAAATTGGCAAAAAATCTAAATTATCTTATGCAGCTGAAATTTTGCATATGAGCTAAAAATTGTTTTTAGAAAAACTTTTTCTAATAACTTTTTTCGATATTTTGAGAAATAACCCCACTTTTGAATTTTTTTTGGAAAAAAATTTAAATTTGACAGATAATGCGAATCACGTGACTATTATTTTTTTTGCTTAATTTTCATCTTGATCGAAGCAGAAATTGATGCCAAACTCAAATTTAGAATAAATCTATTAATAAAAAAAATCCCATATGATGCGGACTTCACTGGTCACACTGTATATGTACATCGTGTCATTAATTTTATGTACGTAAGCTGGAGCATAAGAACATGGTTCGGTTACCGAAATAATTTCTTTCTTATTGATTAGGGATAGAAAATAATTTTCTATAAGAACAATTCATGTTAAATCATGTAGCTCATAAAATATAATTACCAGTTCTTTTTTCTAGTGCGAAATATAAGAAGTATTTTTATCATAAATTGTTTCTGTTTCAAAAATACCTTTTTGAATTAAATACCAGATATGTTCACTCTGAGGTGGATATTTCGCATTAAATACGTGATATATTTTAATCAAAAAATCTGTAGCCTTCAAAATACTATTAGATTCGTATCTTATCTCGTCAACCACAATGAATACAGAAGTTATACTCTTCAGATTTCCCACGACTATTATAAATGGTTGCAAAGTGCATTTACGAAGTAATGCTTTTTCCTTTTTGTTACTCTATGGATCTATCTACATCACCTGTCTGTAAACATTACAAATACTAAACTATTTATAGAAAATATAGAGGTATCTACTAACCGGCACCGATAAAATTATGCTTGCCCAACCTTCAAGAATTGTAAATTTCCAATTGCATGATTCTGATTTAATTCTGCCTTTTGGAGGAATTATGTGACATTGTGCTTTTATTTGAGCAAATGTCTTATATCTAAAAAAAAAATAGTTAAATAATACTATGTATTCAAATAGCCTTACCATCAGTAGATTTTTTATCATTTATTATTTCTAGCAAACAGTCAACTTCCTTATCTTTAGTTTATTTTTTGCCTTTAGCGTTTACTACAACCCACATCTAAATATATCTGGAAAGTATAGTTAAAATCGGTTTTACCACCATGTTGTATGTCCAGTACAACATGTCCGGCCTTAAAAACCCATTGCTTCCCATGTAAGCGTCTAGTTATCATTAGAGATGTTAGCGCTTCTTCGTGATGTTTTCCAGGTGTCGATTCCAGGTAAGTCTCGAGTCTAGCGTTACCCCTAGATACTTTACCTCCTTCGAGATCTGTATGTTTTCTTCCCTTAGGGTAAGCAGTCCAAGATCTCCCAGCTTACGCCTTCGTGTAAATGCTACCAGGGTAGTTTTAGTGGAACTAATGTTTAGTCCCTCTCTTTCTATCCATCTGGATATCCGGTTGAGGGCGTCCTGCATACGCTCCCTAACCGTTGAGTTGAATTTGCCTCGTGAAATTATGACTATGTCGTCAGCAGGTTCCACAATAGTAGGGACAACACCCCACCCTGCAGACACCTCCGGCGCACTTGAAGCCTTTGTTAAACGACTAGATAGACCTCAATAATTGACGCTTTTGAATTGGTACCGTTAAAGACATAGTTGTTAATCATTCACTTGGAGTACATTATACCGTAGTGGACAAATTTTAATTTCTGTTTAGAGCTCTATACTAGCTATATATCCCATGCAGGATATGACCCTATAATATGCAGCGATGCCTGCTTTCCAACAGTGGTGGGAGAAGCAACGCAGTCGGGGGATCTTCATATTTCATAGGAAACGTTTGCCGGGTGTACTTGGCAGCCTGGCTATATGTTGTTCGCTTTTTCTCTGTCATCTTTTGTGTGTTAGATGTCTACCACGCAAAACTGACATAATTAGCGTTTTAAGTTTTAAAGCCATTGTTGACAGTCTCCACGTGCACTGATGAGGCCTCAAAGGCCGAAACACCGGTGTATGTGCGCTCGATTGTCGGCAATGGCACTTAATGTATGTGTGTGTCCCAAACACATGCATATATGCATATACGTTTTACGTATAAATGTATATATGTAAGTCACAGTATTGTTTGTCTTTACTTTATTTCGCTGAGCTCTTTTCCTCTTCTACTGTCGTACCAGAAATTAAAATTTGTCGACTACGGTATAGTGATTAAGAGATAATTAGGTACGAATATGGGTTTAAAACTTATGAAATTTGTAGAATATGTATTTAGTAGTAATGTAATACCTGAAGAAGCTTCATCGTACTGAAACATGTCATATTTTTGAATATTTTGTGATTATACTGGAAATTAGTTATAAATTGTATTTTACTTCAACACTAATTTTTATGGATTTCCAGCAAGTATCGGCCGTTTCAATTAATAGAATTTGTTTCTACAAAATAACGTTTAAAATCGAGTTTAATTTTCCAGATTTTCAAATAATTTTTCTGATCTGAGAAAATAACTCTTTGTGTTCAAGATTTTCCACATTATTCTACTATTTTAAATATTGCTTCGGTTTGAAGGTAGACCACAACCAGCTCTGAGCGATGTTCTGATTTAGGCCCTGAGAATTACATACCTACATGTTTTGTTTTTCGATTGCTCTGTATATTCTCGCCTTTTTGTTCTTTTTACACAATATTATTATATTGTATTATTAATACGACAGAATTCCCACCAAACCACATAGGAATTTTTAATTCAATGCGCATGGAACATGTCACCTTGCAGATCAATAAGAGGTAATATATCCACATATTTTGTGTGAACGTCAAGTTGTGTAATTTAAAACGATTGCAACATTTAATTGTCACAATTCAGAGACTATAAATATGATACACTTGACTTTCATATTGTACATACATATAAACATAAATATAGTCATTTGTCTTCTATACATAACAAATAACAACTATACTTCTGTGCAAACTTTGCGACAAGCTGATCTTTGCCTTTTGTCCGCTAATTCATGTACTCGTACTTAATAATGTACAAACGCCGTCCAACCTATATCCTATAAATTCAATTTAAAAGAAAAAGATAAAAACGTATCCAATTAAAATACATTTAAAAATTATCAAACATCTTAATTCCCTTCTTATTCTGAGGCAGTGTAATCCGCTTCTCTTTTTATGCAGTCAATATGTTTCACAGAAAAACATAGAAAAAAATGCACAAAGACAGGAAACATTTCTATGATATAAAAAGCAATAAAAAGAAATTTTGTATTTTTCGTAAATAAGTTAAGTACTTATTTTAGGTATAGAAGATGTTTTTTGCAGATAACCGATCAAAAACGTACTAAAATGCTAAAAACATTATTTTCAAATGAATATTGTATCAAAAAAAGTCCAATATGTGTTCATTTGAATGCATATGCCATAATATTAAAGGTATTTATAATAATGATGTTATCTATTTATTATTGCTATATTTCCATTAATGTAATATACAAACATAATAATAAAAAGTGTAAATTTTAATAATCCTATTTGTGTTATTAGTTATTAGTATTACATTAAATATTCCTATGATTTGGATCGTTTTCGTTCAAGAAATCATACAGTACTGCGCATTTGGTTGCATACGACGCAAATAGACAATACATTTCATTACACTTTTTTTTACAAAATAACAAATTTAAGTAACACTTGAAGATGTCTTATTAAAATATGCGCTCTTCCCACTCAAACACTTGAGTATACATTTTGTAATATAACCGTGGCCTCTTTTGTAAATAATTGTTGCACTTTTTGTAAATTAGTTTGATTACATAAAATAGTGAATTAGCTGAATTACTATTATTGTGGTTCTAATAAATGAATGAGTCGCCTAGTTCTAAAACCAACTAAATCCACCTGAACATATTTTTCAGGAAACGCGGAAGTTTGCTAATAATCACAAAATAAGGATATTAGAATTTTGACTAGAGAAATTCGTAGACAGTGACATAACACTTAATAGGACTTTTGCGGAAAATCCTACTATAATATTTGTTTGAAAAACTGTAAAAATTCCTCGGATTTAGCTCTTCTTTGACACTAAACTGGATTTAGGGGATTTTGAATTGAAATTTAGATGGGTTTACAGTAGTTAGGACTTATTTTGTGACGTTAGCTTAAAAATGAAAAATAAAATACAAAATTAAAAAAAAGTGTTTTATATCTTATTTCTTATATTTTTCAAAAACAAACATTATACATCATTTTGCTGAAAGTTACTTCTATCGCATTTTGCTAGTCAATTCCAAAATGCTTGCAAAGTAATTCATCGCCATTTTTTACTTTTTTAACGTTCTGTTCAACTCTGTTTAATTATATTTCTTCTGGATTTATACTAGAAACTTGTTTACTTCTCTTGAACATTCCCAATGAATTATACAGGGTATCCAGAAACTCTCCTGACAAACGAATACCGGAGATTCCTCAGATAATTTTAAGCCAATTTAACCCAATTCACCCTAGTCCGAAAATGCTTCCTAAGGGAGCTAGAGCTCTTTGAAGATGGCGCCTTGTAATTAGTTTTTTTTAATATCTCCCGAACGCTTCTATTTAGGAAAACAAAAACTGGTATGCTTATTTATCCTCCAGAGATGAATCGATTCCATCAATTGCGAATTTCTAGTACCGGTCATAGGCGTCCGTTTTGGGTTGGTAAACGGTTATTTTAACGCATAACTTTTTTGTCTTTAACTTTTAAGCATTTGAGACACTAGATTATTAAATTTTCAGGTATTCTAGTACTAAAAGGTACTCTTACTTTAAGTCGGTAGGATACACCGTTTTCTAGAAAAATCGATTTGAAAATTTTTCGTTTTTTCGTCATTTCATCTTTCGTCATTTCAACTTCGCGAACTGACAACAATTTGACAATTAAAAACGTAGGTTTTATTTCTGTTGGCAGTTCAGAGCGAACTAGTGCAAAAAATAATAAATTGAATTTTAATGACGAAAAAACGAAAAATTTTCAAATCGATTTTTCTAGAAAACGGTGTATCCTACCGACTTAAAGTAAGAGTCCCTTTTAGTACTAGAATACCTGAAAGTTTAATAATCTAGTGTCACAAATGCTTAAAAGTTAAAGACAAAAAAGTTATGCGTTAAAATAACCGTTTACCTACCCAAAAACGGACGCCTATGACCTTAGGAAGCATTTTCGGACTAGGGTGAATTGGGTTAAATTGTCTTAAAATTATCTGAGGAATCTCCGGTCTTCGTTTGTCAGGAGAGTTTCTGGACAGCCTGTATATGTCGCCGAAATAATTGGGTTCTCCACGAATCCGTATTGTTCCTTTTTCATTTCTACGTAGAATTATTCTCTTGCAGGAATTAATTATAAAGTGAAAAGAAGATGTGTCAAGAATCGCTTTTCGCCCGTCTAAAATTTTCCAATGCATTCCTAATTTTTTGACAGTCCCACATATTTCAAATATCTATTAGTAGTCGTTGACATCGACGATTGTATCCTTCTTTTTTATACTTTTTTAAATCTGTCAGAAAACTCTATTTGACGGAAGGAATGAATGACCGATCACCGGAGAAATTAAATTTACTTTCTGGATACATTTGTGTGCATCACCTGCCAGTCATTTGGCACATATTGCAATCACTGTGTCGTTCTTATCCGGTACACCTATGAGATATAAGTTTTACATCCCAAACCTCGGCAGAAATTTCCAACAATACTGTAAACCATCGGAGCAATTTCGTTGGAACCTTTTGAACTTTGTGATTCCAACCAAGTATGCATCATCAATTTTGCTTTAGAGGAATCAATTACGACTGTAAAATTATATAAATAGAGCTGCCTTTTATAATACCTGATTTGGTCTGGGATTTTTGACAACACTAAATTTTCATATAAAAGTGTGATAACCTGTTCCTCTTCTTTCTTCAGTATGTCAAAGAATGATTTTGCTTTCATTTCATGTAATTTATATTGTGTAAAGAAAGCTGACTTATTTACAATGTTCTTTTTACGCTTAACATTTCCTTGCATAATATTTCAAACGATATGAACATACATCCACTTGTGGGGCGTTAAAATCAATATTAAATTTAGTGTTAAATATAAATCGAAAATACGATTCCTTGCATTTCATGGAAGCATACCGCCTTTGAGATTTGCCTGAGCAATAGTGTTTTTCTATTCCTGTAATTTCATTAGTTGCATTTAGTGGACTTTGTTCATTAGGTATATGGTATACACGCAAATATCCATATAGATTTAATGGATTTTGTTATTGTATAATAATATAATAATAATAATAATAATAATAATAACTTTATTCATCTTTAGATGTTTACAATGTTACACTATAATTTTAAACTGTACAATCATTACTAACATACCTCCTACAATAGTGTCTAAACTCTCTTATAGAAGGACTATGTTTAGTCGCTTCAGGCATACCATTATATAATTTTAAACCCTTATAAAAAAGACTATTCTGCGAAGCCGATTTTTTGTGAAAAGGTAACCTAAAGTTATCTATGTATCTAGTATTGTAGTCATGAATCTCATTACTACACGAAACATATTTGTTTAAATACTTTGGTAACCTATTATGTATTATTTTATAAATCAATATAAGAGTGTTGAACTGAATCCTTTGCTTAACACTAAGCCATTGCAATGTATCTAACATTAATATAATTCGAGTATACCTATTGCAACTCAGTATAATCCTCATAGCCCTGTTTTGCAGTTTCTGTAATCTATATATATCCCCATCTTTGGCTAGAAATAGAATTGTGGAACAATAATCAAAGTGTGGGGCAATGATTGTCTTATAAACATAGATTGTAGCCCATAAACTTAATTTAGCACTTATCCTACCCAAAAAACCTATTTTTTTTGCAACTTTCTTTTCTATATAGTCAATATTTCTAGAGAATGTTAATTTATTGTCAATTATCACACCGAGATATTTAATCTCATTTACCCATTCAATAATTTCATTATCAATTACCACTGATTCACTAGTGTCATTTATCACACTGCTGTAGATAAGCATAGCTTGTGTTTTCGACGTATTCAACTTTAGTTTATTAATTTTTAACCACTTGCTAACACCTTCTAGTTCACAGTTTATCTTTTTTATTGCTGAATCAACATCCCTATCTGCAACACTTATTAGCGTATCATCCGCAAACAGGTTAATCTTGCAGTCCTTAGTCGCACTTATCACGTCGTTTATGTAAAGGATGAAGAGAAGTGGTCCTAGAATTGATCCTTGAGGGACTCCTAGGGAGACTTCCTCAGCTGTTGACTCTTCATCGTCGTACCTAGTTTTTTGTTTCCTATCTGTTAAATAATCCTTTATCCATTCCAAAGCCGTACCTCTTATTCCATATTTACTGAACTTTTGTATTAACTTCTTTCGGTCAAGTGTCTCAAAAGCCCTTTTCAGATCCAAGAAAACTGCCACAACTTTGTTATCGCGATCTATCTCTTCCTTCCAGTTACCTATTACTAAATTTAATGCTGTTTCACATGAGTGATTCCTCCTGAAGCCGGACTGCACATCCACCAACACGCAATTTTTTTCCAGAAAGTATTCTAATTGTTATTTTGCTGCATATTCTATGATTTTTTCTAATGTTGGCAACATGTTGATCGGTCTAAAATCAGAGCAGTTCTTGGTGCCGTTGATCTTTGGAATCGGTATTATCGTAGTGGTTTTCCAAACATCCGGAAACACGCCTGTCTTGAACGACTCATTAATTATTCCCAACAGCGTATGTCCAATAATCGGAAATGCGTCGCTAATAACTTTTGTATCAATACCATCAGTTGTTGACTTGCTCTTAAGTGATTCTACAATTTTTCGTAGCTGCCCTATTTCAAGCGGTTCAAAAGTGTTCAATATGTTTGTGTCTCCACCGCGATAGTCATCCATATTTACGTTCTCTACAATTACTTCGATATTGTCATGTATTTCCCTGATACTTTCGATGAAATACGCATTAAACTTCTCCGCAATTTTCTTTGCTTCATATTCCCTGCTCGATAGAAAATCAATATATTCAGGCTTTCTCTCGCTAGTAACCGTGACTAATGATTTAAGTTTTTTCCACATTCTTTTTGCATCGCCCCTTGTTTCATCAATTTGCCTCTCATAATAAATATTCTTACTTAATTTTATATGTCTATTGTAGTAGTTCCTCATGTTTGTGTAATTACTCCAGTCGTCCTTACTATTGCTATTCTTTGCTACTCTGTATAAGGCGTTCCTTTGTTTCTGCAATGACTTTAATTCATGATTAAACCATGGGTTACCCTGACTCACAGCAATTGTTTTATTGTTGACAATGTTGTAATAACTTGCATTTAGTTCATTTACTAGTGACAATGTCCGATTTTGTAAATTATATTTATCGATCTGTGTCCAATTACGTAGTATCAGCATGTTTCGCAAGTCGTAATCTGTATTAGCACTTTTGTCTAATATTTTTTTGCGCTGAATCATATCTATCGAATCGCTGTTTGTAAACTTTAATAATAATGTTTCGTGGTCGGAAATTTTGCAATCGCAAATTTCTACCGTCGCATTCCATTCATTTGTTATAACTAGGTCAATTAATGTTTTCGAATTGCTTGTTACCCTAGTATAATCACCAACCACTTGTTTCATTCCACTTGCAGTAATGATATTTTTCAATCTAGTCGCATAGGTTGAGTCTCTGGACATATCCACATTGAAATCACCAAAAATAGTACACATATCCCTTCCATCGAAAGTTTCCTCACACCAGGCCTCAAAAAAGTCCAAAAACTCCACCTTGCTTGCACTAGGACTATGATATAAAACTGTATAAATACCCCTAGCAAACCCGACCGAAACACTTATACTTAGCAACCATATAGCATTATTTACTGTTATGTTGCAAGTTTCACTATAATTGATGTCATTTCTTACGTAAATTATAACACCACCCGTGTGTCTGCTGTGCGAATATCATCTCGCAACCGAGTAACCTCTACAGTTTATTTCTGACTCCCGGACATCAGATGTAACACGCGTCTCACTAAGCAGAAGGATAGGCGGGCGATATGTCTCTATCAAATTTTCTATTTGCTCAAAGTTTGCAAGTAAACTCTGTACATTCAAATAAATTACCCCATATTGCTTTGTCGTAACATTACGATTTATTCTAAAAAATCAACTTTATCTCTGGCGTTTTGTAACTTCCGTTTAAATACCGGACAATCTGAGTCCCACGTAGCGTGATTTATGCTAATTTTTAAGTGAAGTTTATCTACAGCATACTTACAATTTATACACTGCACTTGACTATCATTTGCACTACAGCTGCTTACATGGTGTGATCCCGCACATTTAGCACATGTTAGTTCTCTCGTTCAGTCTTTCCCTTTGTGATTATATCCGCAACATTTGTAACATCTAGTCACTGTCACTGCATCAAATACTTTACATACGTCCCAACCAATATTTATTTTCTGAGTTTCCAATAGTCTGTTGTAACTCTCTGCATCTACTTCCGCATAAGCAAAAAACCTGTCAGGCAGCTTTATTTTGGATATCATCCTACCTACGTGAACAATTTTTATGTTATCTGTTTTTAGGAAGTGGTTCTGAGCTATGATCTTGCCTCGTATCTCTTCAGGGTCCCGCTGTATGGATTTAGGCATGTTTGAATAACACTCACCCGTGAATTTAGGGGATTTTGAATCCAACTTTAGAAATCTTCAGTAGATTAAAGGACGATTAAGCCAGTTTTGAAACATATTTTATAATCTAAAATATTATTTAGGCTTCTTGCAATGAGATAGTGTTATTAGTTAGATTTGTTTGAAAATTGGATTTAGCGTGTTTTTTTTTGGAACTAGGTGACTCAAATATCGACACAATGAAAAAAAAATGTTTTTCTTTAAGGGTTCTATATAGTGGATCGAAAATGTAATATTGGTTGCATAGCACATAATTTAATAAGCCAAGGATGTCCGAGTACTTATTACATATAGGGAATATACAATAAATATTTGAAATAATAACTCAATATCTAAGCGAATAAAAATTCATTTATGACCAAATATTTACACATTTGTAATCGCGGGAAAGATTTTTACTAGAATAACAATTCATTGTAATGTTGGTTGCCTAATTTTAATTTATTTTATATTCATTTAAAACAAAGTAAAGAATAGTTGAACGAAAAATAAGTGCAGAGCGGGGTAGCTTTTTATTCAATTTATAACGTGAACCTAAGGAAACAAATCTCCTCCGAAGGATTTTTGAGGAAACTAGTTTTTAATATTTTGACGTATTAATTAATTTTCTTTAATCTGATAATTTTTTTCTAAATTTGATTCTTCAGCGGGGTAGATTACCAAATTCTTCATAAGTTGACGTTGAAAGGTTTTCTCCAAATTTAAAATTGATCAAAAATATCTTGCATCTAAAATCTGCTATTTTTCCATTGTTTACAGATCCACTAAATAGGACCCTTAATTTCTGCAAACCACTTGGTTCTTTTTAAAATTAATCAGGATGGATTCATATTGATTCACATATTTGCCACCGTTCTACAAAACGGAAAATTAAAATGGAATTTTGTAATTTTAATTCTCGATAAACATACATACATTACTACGTAATGTTTATTACGTCTTAATTAAAATAAAATAGAAATTTAACATATTTTTTTTTGCTTTTATTAAAAAATAAAAACATTGTGTTCAGAAAAATTCGAAGTCAGGTAGGAGTTGAACAAAAAATCGTATGTCCTAACATAAGTCTGTGGTTCGTATTAAATATTAAATGTAAATTTTTATCTGTCAATAATGTCAGAATCTAATATCAAAGAAAGTAATTTATATTTTTGAATTTTGAAAATGGTATTTAGTAACGTACACAAAGCATTCATTCATGGTTGAATCTTATTTTCGATATGGTCAAAAGTTCGGACCGCAAAAAGGAAAAAGGCGAAAAAAGACTGATTCAAACTCCGACATTTCAAGAACCGTTAGGAATTCGGGAAAAGTAAATAGCATCATTTTTGCTTAAAATTATTCATCGAAGTCATATACGAAGTATCTCGGATACCTCAGCGGCCATCCTGTATATTATAAATAAGATTACATATGAGAAAGAATTTTTAGAGAGAGAATAGAATATTTTCATTCTTACGAACATCTCGTCTAGATAGATAATCGTGTAGACAACTATGGGCGCACAGCCTACCGAAGAAACAGAGACATGCTTTTAACGTACTTGTTGCTTCTCTATAGTCGTTGATCTCTGTTCTTATGTTTCACAAATATGTATAGGGCTTTTATGGTTGATGTTATGTTAATTTTTATTAGCTTCCACATTCATTCCTAGTGCCATTTTTTATAAAGGGAATTTATGCACGACACCTTCAATCATAAAAGATAAATTTATTATTTGATGTTTCATTTATTAACTTAATAGATCAGTGGCGAATATAGATTATAACTGGGAGGGGGGGGGGGGCAATTTGACGAAGCTTACCGTTACTTGCGCTTGTTATTTTTTTGCTGTTTCTTTAAGTGAATTTTTTCATTGATTAAGGATAATTGTTTAAAACAAAGTGTGAGGACTACACTCTGTATCACGAATAAATAGACAAACAAAAGTGCGTAATCAACACGTGATCGTTCTCTCATTATCTGAACAGATGTAAACACTGCAAAGTCGATGCATCGTACACGCTAACGAAAATAAAACGCATTTGCATATAACGGCTTTCATTTATAACTATAACTTAATAATAATTATTTATTGTAAATATACATCTATTGTTTTTGAAATAAAATATATTACAGTGTCTTTTTGTTTTAAAATTATTAATTAAAAATTAATTAAATCAATGAATTAAAAAGAGTAATTAAAATTAATTGTTATTTAAATTAAACAGAAAAATTAATATACACGCCATGTGCTTCAATAATAGCGTAAAAATGTTTTAAATTAATTTGCAAAAGTGTCTTTAATTACTTTTCTTCTATAGTATTACATGCGATTGAAAAATAATTTAAATTTATTTTATTAATAAGGTTAGTATCATATACAGGGTGTTATAAATTCAGTCGGCACTATTGCTAACTTTGTTATTAATCGGTTAAATTAGCAAAGTAGTAGTATTTTTATCGTGAACAATGATGGCAGAACCGAAAAGACAGTTGAACAACTAATTTTCGCGCTATTTACAAAAGTTACTTTTTTTTAAATGGAACACTCAATATATTTTTGCATATATTGAAAGAAGGACTTATTTTAAAAAAGAAAGCTTTCATACATTATTGACAAAAAATGAAACTTCCGGCAGTTATCCATTATTTTGTACAGCAATTCATATCAATAAAATCAAGATGGATATTATAAAAAAAACAGCAAATATTAAACAAGCATTGTGTATTATGTATATTTATTATATAATAGATGTTCGAAGACATCACCGTTTTCTCCAATACACTTCCGAATTCGTTTATGTATGTACGTACATTGCGAGTTACTTTTAAAATCGATCTTGCGTCTATGTTATTAGGAAAAGTAATTATTTTATTTTGCAGCCTTACAACGTTTTCATATCTCCCTTTGTAAATTTCATTTTTTAAATATCCCCAAAAATAAAAGTCTATAGGGTTTAGATCCGGGGACCGTGGTGGCCACTGAATTGGTCCATTCGTACCTATCCACTTATTCCGAAACATTTCGCTCAAAAAAATTTGTACTTCGCGATGATTATGCACTGGTGCTCCATCTTGTTGAAAATGTATATGTTGCCGAGTATCCAAGTCCAGGTTATCCAAAAATATTCCTAAATGTCTTCGAACATCTATTATAATAAACATTTGCACAATGCTTGTTTAATATTTGGTGTTTTTTATATTGAATGTATTCCGTATTGGACAAAACGGTGATGTCTTCGAACATGTATTATAATAAATATACATAATACACAATGCTTGTTTAACATTTGCTGTTTTTTTTATCATAGCCATCTTGATTTTATTGATATGAATTGCTGTACAAAATAGTGGATAACTGCCGCAACTTTCATTTTTTGCCAATAATGTATGATAGCTTTCTTTTTTTAAATAATTCCTTCCTTCAATATATACAAAAATATACTGGGTGTTCCATTTAAAAAAAAGTTACTTTTGTAAATAACGCGAAAATTAGTAGTTCAACTGTCTTTTCGGTTCTGCCATCATTGTTCACGATCAAAATACTACTACTTTGCTAACTTAACCGATACTGTAGCTTCATTAATAACAAAGTTAGCAATAGTGCCGACTTAATTTATAACACCCTGTATAGTTAATTTAAATTTAGATTAGCTATCACTATTATCGTTATTATAACAACCCGTTTTTTGAGGATGTCTTGATTACAGGTAAATAAACAATAAAATAATTATTATGGATGTGTAATTCGGACTTGTTCAACTTTTCCCTATTAACGTCACAAATGTTTACGTGATTTCCTCGTGATTAGACCATTTCTTAGTGATGCAGAGTATAGTTATTATTATTAAATATTAAAATTATTAACTACTTTTTTCTCCGGATTTCGGAGCGGCGGGAGGGGTTGTAATAGGCATGCAAGTAAAAAGTAAAAAAATTATGATCTTAGCACCTCGGGGATTTCGTTTTATGAATAGTTATTCTCTTATCCATTCTAGAACAGCGATTATTACCGGTCAAAACCTGACATGATAAATTCACATTATCTGTGTCAACAGCAAACGAAGACACTAGGGCCACAACAGCACATATGGCGTACATACATACGAACTAGTACGTCTAGAAATGGAAGTATTAGGAAGAGGATGTCTGATTGTCTGGACACACGATTCCCTTCATGAGTGTGAGTTATTCAGTATTTATTTAATTATACCGGCTATTAACTGGTTGTTAAACACAACACTGCATACGAATTACACGTGTGTGAGTCAACGGTGAGGATATTAAATTTACGAATTGGGATAAGAGTCACTTGAATGGCCACCAGTTTTTCCTCGTAGTACCTACTTATATACGAAAGATGCTATTTATGAAGTTTTAAAATAGGGCGTAAAAATACAATAACGAAATAACTTATTTCTTATGAGAAATTGCATTGCAGCATAATAATACCGGATATATGACAAGTTATTCAAAATACTCATTTTATAAATTATGATTGGTCAATATTGCTATAACTGACCTGCCTTAAAGTGGTAACTTCCGTCTAAATAATACCTATTGCCCACCAGTTTATTATCTCTCCTGTTCTATTCTTTCCTCGTAGAGTAAAACTTTTTTAAAGTGTACCACTAAAAAAAAATAATGTAAACTATTCGTGGATAACTAGACATTAAAACACTTGAATGGGCGATTTCAAGTACTCCGGTTCCGCAGTCGTGCTTGAAATCGCGCGTGTTTTAATGACTTTATCGACGACTAAACAATAAAGTATGTATTATATTAAGCAATATTGGCTAATAATAACACTCATAATACCCGTAGGGAATAATGAAATGCGACCAGTGAATAATGGGCCATAACGTTACCATTATTCACTGCATTCTTATTGGCGGAATGCAGTGAATAATGGTAACGTTATGGCCCATTATTCACTGGTCGCATTTCATTATTCCCTACGGGTATTATGAGTGTTATTATTAGCCAATATTGATTAATATAATACATACTTTATTGTTTAGTCGTCGATAAACTACTATTATTATCCACTTATACTATAATATACTATTCAGTGATGGTAACCCTACCGATTTTTCGGTAGATCTACCGAATTTAGGTATAATCTACCGATCTACCGAAGTGCTATGGAATTCTACCGAAATATTTCAATTCTTAAATGACTAATCTGCACAACAAATAAATAAATTAGAATAACCAATCTGACGGATGTTAGCCACCTATAAACAGATAGGCAGTTACTTTGGGTGTTACTATTTTTACTAATATTAGTATTTTTAACGAAAAACTGTTTCTCATTTTCCTTGTCTTACTCTAAGAAAGGATTTATTTAGCTAAAACTGATAATAAAGAAAGAAAAGGAAATAAACATAGATAGATAGCAATTGTCATTCATTAAATTCACTTTAATATAAGGGTATTCACCGATGGATTTATAGGAAAACCACCAGCCAAAACTATATATATACGTTTAACTACCTATTCGATGTTATTTATTGAATTCACTTCAAAATAAGGGTATTCACCTAAATACATTTATATAGGGAAATCACCGAGCAAACACTATACAGGGTGTAACAAAATAAGTGTAAAACATTTCAGGGGGTGATTCCTTAGCGAAAAAGAGATAGGGTCTTTCATATAAAAAAAACTTCAATGGAGCATCCCTTGTTAAGATACAGCCCCATAAAGGGGGTACATAAAATTTGTTTTACAATTTTTCTCACAAACACTAAAAATGTAATTTATTTCCATTGTAACTTTTTGTCTGATTATTTGTTTACCATTTAAAAATTTATTCCCAATAGCTTGTTTCATTCGAAACAAAAAATGTCTCTTGAATTTTTTGCCCAAAAGTAACCAGTTCGCAGCAAAAAATTATTTTACGAACAACTACAGAGATACATCGTCATAAAACGAAAATGTAAAACTAATTTATTTAGTAGGCCGCTAGTAGTGATATCACGCTGTCAGTTTGTAAATTTTTGAAATTGAATTAATACTTAATTGTGTGTCGTTGTTTTGTTCGTAATTTGTTAGTTTAATAATTCACTTGTTATTAAAATGGCATACACAAATGAGGAAATGGCTGATATGCATTACGTTTACGGTCTGTCGCAGGGGAATGGGTTAGAAGCTTCTAGAAGATATGCTGAAATGTATCCTCAACGGCAGCTTCCTTCGCATAGAATATTTGCCCGACTTCATCAACGATTACGAGAATATGGTTCATTCGACAAAAGAACGCAGGATTTTGGTCGCCATCGAGAAGTTAGAACAACACATCTTGAAGAAGCAGTACTTAATTTGGTTGAAGAACAACCTACTAGCAGTACTAGAAAGATTGCTTTTGAGTTAAATGTTGATCATATGACGGTATTTCGAATTTTAAAGGAACAACTCTTATACCCTTACCATCTGCAACGAGTACAGGCACTGTTACAGCGAGATTTTCCGAACCGTCTTGAATTTTCCAATTGGATGCTGGAAATGATTAGAAGAAATCCTGACTTTCTGAAGACGATCGAATTCACAGACGAATGTACTTTTTCTCGGGAGAAGATAATTAATTTTCATAATAACTACATATGGGCTGATGAAAACCCTCACGCTATTGTACACGCTAACCATCAAGAACACTTTTCTCTTAACGTGTGGCTCGGAGTTATTGGGGATTATTTAATTGGCCCTCATTTTCTACCTCCTCGATTAAATGGTGAGGCATACACTCAATTTTTAAGAGAAGTGCATCCAATACTGCTGGAGGAAGTTCCTTTGGGCGTCAGAAGGGATATGTTTTTTATGCATGATGGGGCTCCCGCCCATTTTAGTCAAGCAGCACGTCAGCATTTAACCCAAACATATCCAAATCATTGAATAGGTCGAGGAGGACCACAGAATTGGCCCGCTCGATCCCCGGATCTCAATCCTCTCGATTTCTCTACTTGGGGCCATTTACAGACTTTGGTTTATCCTACTCCTGTTCGCGATGTAGAGGACTTAAGAAACCGCATCATCGATGCGTGCAGGGTAATTAGAGAGAATCCAGGAATATTTGAGCGAATACGTGGCTCAATGCGCCGACGTCTAGACGCATGTGTAATGACTGAAGGTGGACATATTGAACATTTACTATGATTTCTACATGTTTTATGTTTTGTTATTAATAAATTAGTTTTGTTTATTCATCTTTAATCATATGTATTTTGATGCAGGTCGTAACTACAAAATAACAATACTAATCCAGTTCGCATTTATGACGATGTATCTCTGTAGTTGTTCGTAAAATAATTTTTTGCTGCGAACTGATTACTTTTGGGCAAAAAATTCAAGAGACATTTTTTGTTTCGAATGAAACAAGGTATTGGAAATAGATTTTTAAATGGTAAACAAATAATCAGACAAAAAGTTACATTGGAAATAAATTACATTTTTAGTGTTTATGAGAAAAATTGTAAAACAAATTTTATGTACCCCCTTTATGGGGCTGTATCTTAACAAGGGATGCTCCATTGAAGTTTTTTTTATATGAAAGACCCTATCTCTTTTTCGCTAAGGAATCACCCCCTGAAATGTTTTACACTTATTTTGGTACAACCTGTATATACGTACAACTTCCTATTCCCCCATTTTATTTTAGTAGATTGAATGTAGAAATCTAGTCGTGCTTTCTTATTAACTAACTAACAAAAATGAGTGATAGTGATAGTAGCAATGAAGGTAGTAGCTCCGGCATTATTAAAAAAAGGAAATACAACAAAACTTATAAAAAAGAGTGGAAACGATAGATGCTTTTAAGGGCTGGTTAAAAAAAAAGTGAAAAGGGGTTTCAGTACGCAAAATGCAGTTCATGCGACAAAAATATAAATATAATTAGTGGAAAGGATGCCCTCACGAAGCATAATAATCCAGCTACTCATCAAACAAAACTAAAAGCGATTTCGAAACAACCCACATTAGAAGTGTTTGCAACTGCTGCTCCTTCTATATTAGAGGAAGAAGTTAAAAAGGGTAATTACTTTATTTAAACATAACTTTATTTTTTATTTTTTTATGTACATGTTATAGGAGAAATACGTCTATCTGCTTTCATCGCCGAACATAATTTACCACTTACTACTATGGATCAAATGTACTGGGATATGAAAATATGCAAGTATTATATGATCATCTCCGGACGAACAAATTTTCCCTTATTGTTGATGAGTCGACTGATACGAGCAATATTAAACATCTTTGTATATGCGTAAGAATAAATAACAGTAACACTATTTGTGATAATTTTTTAGCTTTAATTGAAATTAAAGCAGCCGACGCTAATAATATATATATAAGAAATCTGGTCGGTATTGCATCTGATGGGGCAAATGTTATGGCATCGCCAGTAATGACTTTATTGCAAAATGACATTCCAAAGCTTTTTGTAATGAAATGTACCGCGCGATCATTTAAATTCTAAATTAGAGCAGGCTGTGAAATTTAAATTAAGTTGGTATATAAGTACTAATTTACAATTTGAATTGTCAAAGTGACGTTTCAAAATGTTAATTAATCAATAATTGACATTCTGGACAACCTAATAAAAAAAATCCCGCCTGCTATAATTTAGAATTTAAATGATCGCGTGGTATATGTCACTACTTCCATTTGTGCGCTTCATATGCATTTGAAAAGCCACCTCCGTATACAGCTTGAGCGCGCGGGGTATGATCACCCGATGCTAGTCGATATTCTTGGGACGTATATTCGGCAAATGATCTCCGCTAGCTGTGTTCGCCAGATATAGATATATAGATTTATTTTTCCAGAGTTGTTATTTCGTTATATTTACTGGAGAGAATCTCTAATTTTAATTTCTATTTCAAGGGTCGTTTTTATGTTATTTTATGGTATTCCTGTTATACTTATTTATAGTTTTTTTTTTACCATGAAATTTCTATTTATTTATTTTTCTCTGGACATCTTAGTTTATTTGAGTTGTTGTTTGGGCTATTTCCATCGTTTGAGGAACATAGGTAGTCCGACGTTTCGGCAGTTCGTCTACTGCCGTCATCAGGGTAGTCCTGAGAAGGACTGTTTCTTGCCAAACTTGTCATTATATCAACGACTTTATCTGGCGGTATATGTCTTCCCTATAATTTTTTTTAATCTGATGTGCTCTGTGTCAGGTTTTGAACCCGGTCGATAAATTCCGAATTTCAATATCCTATCCACTTTACCACTCGACTAATTCGGGGGACAGAAACTACTTTCTTAAACCTATATTTAAGTTACAGGTGTATGCGCAGTAAGTGTGCGCAGTGTGCATTTTTTCGTATATGCGTGGTGGATGTGCGCAGTGTGCATTTTTTCCGTATATGCGCGGTGGTTATGCGCAGTATGTATGTTTATCCGTCTGTCTCCGGTCTCATGGCTGCCGGTCTTTGGTTAACACATTCTCTAATCATAGGGAGCCAGATATTCTTGATTTCCAGGCTGGGCGTGCTGATCGTGTCCGGTGTTACCTTCATATATGCTGTTTCCGTAATTTTTCTTTTGTAGCCGTGTTCTTGTTTGGCCAGGATTGTCGCCTCATTCCATGCAATGTTGTGGTCTTCTTCCCAAGCATGTTCCGCCAGCTGTGATTTTTCTGTCTCCCCTAAGCGTACCATTCTTTGATGTTCCTTGATTCTGACTCTTAGGGGTCTGCTGGTTTCTCCAATGTATGGTCTTCCACATTCGCATGGTATCTTGTATATGCAATTTTTCGTTTGTTGGTCTTCGTTGTCGGGTTTTGTTCTGGTTAGAACGGACCTATTGGTGTTCATTGTTTTTATGGCCGTTCTGATCTTGTAGTTGTTGCCAATTCTTCTGATTTTTTCCGAGAGGCCTTTTACATACGGGATGGCCGTGGTATATACTTTTTCTTGTTGTTCTTGGGTTGTGTCCTGTGGTGCCCGGACCTCTTTGGCTTTCTTAGTTTATTCTGCAGATGTTTCAGGCGGGTTGTTTTTATTTCATTCTAAAACCCAGTTGTACTGCTATAACTTTGTACACAACTACATTATTATTTAATTTCATTAGGATAATCATAATTACGTTATAAGTATTACAATCTTCGCGTTATTATCGACTTAGTTATCTAAGCAATCGTCATCACTTAAAGAGAAAATTTAATTTGTTCTTTTTGTCAATCTGCAAAAAAATAATCAGATCACTATGAGTTCGAATATGAGCAGGCAATGCTAGTATGTTGTGCCGTTACTCTAATATGTATTATCTGACCACGTTTAGATGCGAGTTTACGTATACCATCGGGTGATCATACCTCGCGCGCTCTTGCTGTATAGAGAAGCTCACAAGAGATATCTATAATTACTTTGCTCATAGTCCCAAACGAATTAGCGAATATACCGAGTTTCAAGTATTTTGTAATACAAAAATCCATGAAATTTTACGCCCATGTCGAACCCGATGGTTATCCGTACATAGCGTTGTTTCGCTGTTATTAGAACAGTATGGACCTCTACAGTTTTCGCCGATGTCGCTAGTACCAATGATATCATGTTTGTAGATAACATATTGAAAACGTTAAATGATCCTGTTACAAAGTTATTTTTACAATTTTTAGAATTTATTCTATCCTTTTTTAATAACTTGAATAAGGAAATGCAATCTGAACACTCCAAAATACATTGTCTATATAAAATCCTAGACATTACCTGCAGATTGAGGATATGTATTTTGGCGCGGAAGTGATACAAACAATATCCAAAGAACAATTATCGTTTTTTAGACTAAGATGCTTGGATTTTTATGTAGAAGGATGTGATCAAATAATTAAACGGTTTCCTTTAAAGAATAATGCTTTGGAAAAATGTCAGTTTTTAGATACAGTAGTTGTAAAATCAGGATCAATTCAATCTATTACCGACATAGCACTTATTTTCCTGGATTTTTTATACAATTCCGACCCTCAGACTTCGGACAATGAATGCGTATTTTAAGGAATACTAACGAAATTAACTCTTTTTCTGATAATGTAGAATTATTTTGGCAAAAAGTAGAAACGACGACATTCGGCGACGGAACACGTAAATTTAATTGTCTTACAAAATTTGTTTTTAATTTACTTTGTTTGCCGCATTCTTCGGCCAATGTTGAAAGAACTTTTTCTACGGTCAATAATTTAAAAACTAAACAGAGAAACAAGCTACGTACGGATACAATCAACGGAATAATTCTTGCTAAGCAAAACATTGGAAATAAAAGTTGCTTTGATTTTCCAATTGAAAAAAAAACCAACTTTGCGAATGGCTAAGCATACACTCTATGAAGATGGCGAAAATGAGTAATTTTTTGTAAAATGAGATTTTTTTAAAAATTTGTTTTCAAATTTTATATTCTATTTAATGTATGTTACTTATATATTGTTGTAAATAATAAATAAAAGAAGATATTCCTAAAAAAGCTGTAAATTCTTTTATTTCCTCTTGTCTTGTTAGATACCAATTACAGTCGTCTAGACCAGGGGTCTCCAAACTTTCCAGCCTTAGGGCCATACTGATTACTCCAGTAAGTTCCGAGGGCCAAAACCATATTATCATTGTTGCCGGTGGTAAAAAGTGAAATAGTCCACTGATGAAAAAAAGTCCGAAAAAGTACGCAACGTTTAAAAAAGGCTGCAAAACGGCAACACTGCATATTATTAATTTTCCTGTCATTATCTGTAATTTCTAGATTAGTCGTAGAGTACGAGCCATGAGGAGTAACGTGACACGACATCTGGTGGACACAAGCGGAAATAGGTAGTACCTTCTATCGCTAACAGATGGCGCTAATAGCACGTACAGAATAATCTCGTTGGTTCGAGAAAGTTCTGGTGTCTTCCACTCACTTCTAGATGGCAGTAATTGGAATATATAAGAAGGCTAGTGGCGCAACCACAAGTCAGTTCCTATGACACTGTTGTGAAATAAAATAGTGCGTACCTCCTTAAAACGTGTTTGTGCGTGTTTAAGTTTAAGACATCTTTGTAACAGTATTTTGATTTGAATTGTTGCTTTTGTGTGTGATTTAGTGGTATGGAAAAGAAGCGAAAAATTGATAGTGAATGCAGAAAATTCAAAGATCAGTGGAACATTCAGTATTTCGTAATTGAGTCCAGTAAGAAGGCGCTATGTTTGATTTGCAATGAAAGCATAGCCGTTCTCAAAGAATATAACATTAAACGTCATTATGAAACAAAACATTTTCAAAATTACTCAAAATATACAGGAAGTTTGCGGACAGAAAAATTCGAAGCTATGAAGTGCGGATTGAAATCGCAGCAATCTTCATTTACAAAACTCAAAACTGAACAAGAGGCTGCAACGCGTGCCAGCTTTCGTGTGGCTCTTGAAATTGCAAAACGTGGAAAACCATTCACCGATGGAGAAATGATCAAAGAATGCATAATTGCAGTAGCCGAAGAAATGTGCCCTGAAAAGGTAAATTTATTAAAAAGTGTCAGTATGTCAGCAAACACTGTGGCTCGAAGGGTAGAAAACATCGCTGAAAATATATCCTCTCAACTGTTCGACAAAAATGGACATGTTGAGTGGTTTTCTTTGGCCTTGGATGAGTCAACGGATGTGTCAGATACTGCTCAGGTGTTGATTTATATTCGAGGAGTAGATAAAAGCTATGAAGTGCATGGAGAACTTCTTGATATGAATAGTATTCATGGCACAACTACTGGTACAGATATTTTTAAAGAAGTTGAAATGGCCATTAATCAAAAGAACCTTCGATGGAAAAACTTGAAATGTATTACAACTGATGGAGGCAAAAACATGAGTGGGAAAGATAAAGGAGTGGTCGCTCTTGTGTCAAAGGCTGTAGAAAATGACGGTGGTTTAAAACCATTAGTCTTACATTGTATCATTCATCAACAGTCTTTGTGCGGAAAATGTTTGGATATGTCTGAAGTTCTGAAACCAGTCATATCATCTGTTAATTTTATCAGATCTTTTGGGCTGAATCACCGACAATTCTGACAATTTATTGAAGAGATTGGAGAAAATGACTTACCTTATCATACTGCCGTACGTTGGCTTAGTTGTGGGAAGGTCCTTCAGCGCTTTTTTAAACTTCGAGCAGTGATCGAAATTTTTTTGAATGAAAAGCATCGCCCTCTTACTGAATTACAAAACAACGCATGGCTGTGGAAGTTAGCATTCTATGTTGATTTGACAAAACATGTGAACGAACTGAATTTGAGATTGCAAGGAGAAAACCAGCATCTTCCTGATTTATACACTAATATCAAATCATTCCGGAAGAAATTGATACTGTTTCAATCACAACTACGAAGTAAATGTTTTTCATATTTGAAAACATGTGAAATATTCAGCCACACTAATGAGACTGAGTTTCCTATCGATTTTGCAATCGAAACTTTGAGTGCTTTGAAAATAAATTTTGATAATCGTTTCTCGGACTTTGATGCCATTGCGAATCAAATTAAGATTTTTCAGAATCCTTTTGATACTGACATTGAAACCCTAGCCCCGGAACTTCAAATGGAAATAATTGATCTACAGTGCAGTGATATAATTAAGAACAAATATCAAAACTCATCTTTGTTGGAATTTTATAAGAGTCTTCCACTGACACAATTTGATAATTTGCATAAATTTGCTCGTGGGCTGTTTTCTGTTTTTGGTGCTACTTATTTGTGTGAGAAGACCTTCTCCAAAATGAAGTACACAAAAAATGTTTACAGATCTAAATTAACTGATGAGCATCTTAAATCTCTTTTAATAATTGGTACAAGTAAAATTAGTCCACAACTACAAACTATTGTCAGTGGAAAATCTCAATTACACAAATCTCATTAGTATTTCATATGTCATTATGCTTGTTATAAGTTATGTTTTTATTTAAAATATATAAAATGTTAGTTGGATTCATTTCAATAATTTCTTAGTTATTATATACTGAAGTAAAATTTTCTGCATATTATACATGTCTTTACTCATTACAATTCTGTTTCTTTATCCAACTTATCACAAAAACAATAACAATAAGCCTACAACAATGTTATGAGTAGTTAGCCCATGACCATATCAATGTAGATGTCATATTAATAATTATTCAACATAAAATTAGAATACTTCAGTAAACTAAATTTAATTTGCTATAAAAAATATGTTCTCTAAAAGGAGTTTTCAAGTATGCTAGCTCTCCGCGGGCCGGACAAAACTGTCCGCGGGCCGAATGTGGCCCTCGGGCCGTAGTTTGGAGACCCCTGGTCTAGACTACCTAAGTAGACGACTCTTTACAGGAACGGTTCCTGTAAAGGGTTGCCATGGCGTCTTTACAGGCCCTTTCTGTCTGTCAAGACCTTTCAAAAAAAAAAAAACATTTATAATAAATACTTCCTTTAATATTGTACAATTTTTAACGTTCACAATTCTTATCTATTTATAATAATTTATAATTTAATTAATAAAATATGTTATTAATGTTTACAAGAATAAAAGTTAACAGTACACTTCGATTCGGGATGAAAATTAAATGTTGCGCCAGGAACAGTCAAGTGGCTAGTACTTTGCAGCTGATCGTTATAATTATTCGAATTATGTATATCTAAAGTTTCAGACGCAGATGCACTCTTAACTGTTCTGTCTCCTTGTATCATTTTAGCAATTTTAATTTTGTTTGTAACAGACTCTGCCATGTAACTTTCAGCGACAGACGATGACTTCCAAGAGCCATGGCGTTTTAAGGTTAACACATCAGCACCTGCATCTGCTAAAATGGTCGCTGAAGACCGGCGAAAACAATGGCCAGTGTAGCTTTCAGGATTTTCCAATCCCAAGAACGATGCTATGACACTCGGGAACTTGCCAAAACTTTTAATTCCTACCGGTTGTACGGTACATTTTCCATGACGGTAGGAGATAAAAAAGCGATTGTGATCAACATGGCATGGTCTTAATGATGCATATTGACGGTAGAGTTCCAAACAATTCAAACCTTCTCCATCGGCAACAATAGTGAACTTTCTGGGCACATGGGTTTTCGAATCAGGAATTTCAATAACAATATACTCTCCTTTGTCCTTAATATCGTTAACTCGCATCTTATACAATTCCTCACGACGGCACCCTCCATTTACACCAAATACTGTTGCCACCTGTGTGTAGAGTAAGATATTTTTAGATAACTACGCCGATAAGTTATCGAAACATACCTTTATCATTAAATATCTGTCATTTGGTGCTTCTGTCAAAAACCTATCAATATCTTGTCTGCTCAAATTTCTAGACTTTTTCGGTTGATAACCCAATGACTTCTTTTTTAAAAAGCTGGTTACTTTAGTAAATTTTCCAATATCAACGTTCTCGTACACTAACAACGTGCTCTTCAGCATAGACATAAAAGCCCACAGTGACGATGGTTTGTACTTAAGTGACTAATAAAAGGAATATAATCAGATGTGTTGGCATACAAACGTAATTTTTATTTACCTTTTCATAAATAAAGCTCATAATTAAATTTTCATTAACACCTTTGATTCCTTTCTCTTTTCGCCATTCACTGAAAACCCTAAATTGCTTCTCATACCGTTCTTTGGATTTTTTAGGTATTAGGCAGGCATTGGCTGCGTTTACCGTATCTTCAATTTCTTTGCAAACAGCAGTAAAATCTTCCCGAAAGTCTTCATCCGCGATTAAGTCCATTACAATAACACTTTTTTTACAGAGAGCGACAAAGGGTTTTATTTTTGTAATTTTAATTACAAAACATACGAATCTCCTTGGTTACCATCACAGCAAACTAATTTTTCTACAGTGCAGAGACTGGCTTCGTATTACTGTATCATTTATTTATATTTATCTATTTCTACAAGAGGAAATAAAACGTTGTACGCAGCCCGCTTGCAATTAGTCTTTACTGGGCTCACCGGCAATCTTCCCGGCTCACCCGTAAAGACTAATTTACTAAGCTTGCCACGTAAATAACTATAATCTACCGATATTTTCTATACTCTACTGAACATTGCCGACCTTTCTACCGATCTAGTAAGAGTCAGGGTTACCATCACTATTATAAATGCCAACTCGTTTTGACGTTCAAACGTCAAACATTACTTGTCAGTGCAAGCTAACTAAAGCAAATTTTCAATCAATTTATAGAAAAACTGTTGCAAACATTAAGAAACGGAAAAATTATCATGTTTTAATAAACAGAAGATAAAAAAAATTAAGAAAACCAGATTTTTCAAATATAATCTGTTATTTTTATAACAATATTCGATAATGTCAAAAATAAAGGTACTTTACTACTGTTGAGCAAAATTCATATTTTTTGACACACTTCGTATATGACTGCAAAAAATTTATATTTGATTAATTCATTTTGGGTTCTAGACCATGCAAAACTTTTTACAAAGAGTAACTTTTTTTTCTTAAAATTAATAATAAAAAAGTTTTCCATATGATTCCAACTTGAGTAGACACACTGTACACAGGATCACAATTGTAGAAATATACTTTTTAACAATTCGCATCTAACGTCCTTCTTTTATAAAATTAACGCCTAACGTAACTTAAATTATGCATGTATGTACCTACAAACACAATTACGTGGCATTATCCCTTCACACAAAGACCACTATCATCAATGAATGATTGTGTTATGCAACAGCAGGTTTGCCGTCGTACCAATAGGTCGCAGCGAATCGGTTATCACATCACACAAGAGCCCAGTGTGTACAAAGAATGAAGGTTGCAATACAAAATAATTCATATACACCGCGAACACCAGGCAGAGAGAGATATATACGAAAGTGTGTGTTGAATACGTTCTTAGATGCTGAGCTCGTCAAAGACCTCGATCAAAATTTAAGATTAAATCAATTAAATTAACATTTATACTTAGCCCGTGTGGCAATAAGGCGATGGAGGTTTGCGTAAAAAAATTATTGAGTACCTCTGATGAGGATGTATTTATGTATGAAATCGCTAATATCCGGGGCCCTCCTACAGACTCGCGTATCTGCGCTAAGCTAAAGTTTCCTCCACGTAACTCCAGTAGTTCACCAGTCAGCGTTAAATAAGAACCAAGTGGTCGTGTGGTGTTTTTCGTCGCATTGTTTTTTGCCGTTTAACGTCCGCTTTTCCTATTCTTCTTCTTTGGAATTTTAACGCGAAATGCCGTCAAGTAAATCGAATGCGGCGGCCGCCACGGGGGCGGCAAACGAAAACACTACCACCGCTAAAATCAGGCAACAATCGGTGGCGATGATCAAACAGGAGGAACTTTTATCGGCGCAGACTGCTTACTACTTAAAACCAGAAGAATTAAAGCTGTCGAGGAAGGAGAAATTTAAGAAGTTCCTGTGGGACTCAGAAACTAAGCAGTTTTTCGGTAGAAGTGGGTCGAGTTGGGGTGAGTTTTATAATTTGTGGCAATTTTGTGACATATACACTACTGTGTATCAGCGTGTTCGAAAAAACGCTCGGACACGTCGATTGGTATTTTTAGTTGTGCATTTTTTTCAACAGTAACTTTTATACATGATGAGTGGCCAATACCAACTTTTTTATATTAAATGCATCACCCTGTCTATTATTCAATTTTTAGATTCTTCAGAATTCTAGACATATTTCATGTACAATTTCCTATACCTATCTTCAACTGTGTCGGAAATATTAAGTGTTTTATTGCAAAAATTAACATTAAGGAAAGAAAATTATTTGATTACAGAAATTCGCTACAACACACTCGAAAACGAATAAGTAATCTCTTTATTTCTTGATGATGTAAAAGAATATAAAAACATTAATGTAATGTAGGAGATGTTCAATATGCTCGCCGCGAACGTCTTGGCAACATCCTAATCTTAAATAGAACTTTCTTCTAACGTTACTCAATATCTCAGCCGTGACCGATCTACTCGCAAGCGTTATTCGTCTTCTTAGTCAGCTAAGTCGAGGGGTTTAGTTTTGTATACAATGCGTTTGACATGTCTCCATTAGCAGAAGTCTAATGATGTCAGATCAGGGGATTCGGTTGAGGTACTGCCGGACATTGATTTGGTAATGGGGCGTCCTCCATCTTGCTGAAACCATATCATATTCGCTGGAACTTGTGGGTTTACTGGATCAGGATATAAGTTTGTCGAACTTGGCACGATATTATTTTGGAATAGACTTATGATATGATCTCCAACAATTCAACATTAATCTTTACAGGATGTTGCATATGTTCTTCTCTCATCTAATGAGGATTTTCCCTCCACGAATAGCGGCAATTTTGACTTGAATTGTTGTAAAGGTGCACTCATCAGAAAGCAAAACATATTCTAATTGGATCACATTGTTATCTAATACTGCCATCATTTGTTCACAAAAATACGTTTTCCTATCCAAATCGTCTTCCATGAGCTCCTGAGTTGGTATCATTTTATAGGGACGCATTTTATTTTAATGTTCGAATAATCGATGAATGGCTAACATCGAACATTGTGGCTGCTTGTCGACTAGAAGTATGTGGGTTTTCCTTAAACTCAAGTATAATATCCAATTTGTTATCGTCACTTATTGCATTGCCGACTGCTTTTTTTTATCTGCCTTACATGTCCAAGCTCGCGAAACTGCTTTTCTATTTCACTAATTGTCCCTTGGGATATAGGCGACAAATCTGGACATTTTTCATAAAATAAGCCAGCAACTTCCACTTGTGCGAAATTCAAACGACTATAACACTGACAACTAAACTGTCATGCAGGCAGACAACAAGTTACTAAGGCCAGGCGTTTTAAACAAAAGTAAACAATAGTTATTTGTATCACTTATTGCGATTTTACAAACATGCTCAACAAAAAATAGCAATAACTCTGTAGGATTAATTTTAAGTTTTCTCGTATCAGCTGGTCCGTACTTTTAGAATTATTTAATTTTAGAAAATAACTTTCTCTGTTTCGGTGTTAGAATAACGTTATTCTAGCAGCCATTTTGATGTTAGAATGGACTCCATTCTAACACCGATTTTTGGTAACTTTTTATTTTGATAGAAATAGGTTGGTGGCATAAATTTTTCATAATCTTTTCATACTTGCTTTTCGATTTACCTGGTAGTAAATTATTTATGGCGTCGGAGGCCCCGTCCCGCAATTCTAGTGCCGCAGATTGACCCTCTGACATTCCGCCCACAGATAATATGAGACTTTTTTCTAATTTAAGCAAACTTTTCAATTCAAATAATTCTTACAAAAGTCAACTGTCAAATATAAATGTAAATCATTGCTACCAATCGACTATGTCACGTTATCAAAATTTCCCTTAATGAATATTTTTAACAATTTTTCTATAAATAAATAATATAAATACAATCCGAAACAGAGAAAATAGTGTAAAATACTCGTAACAGAAGGCCATTCCAGCATGATTTCCAAAGGAAAGAATGAAAGGCCTTCTGTTACTTGTATTTTAATATACTATTCAAACCTTGAAAGTGTCAGTGTTAGTCTAGTTTTTAAAACAAGATATTATTCCAATTAATTTTCATACAATAAAAAAATTTTATTAATTTCGGAAATATCAATTCTGCAAGAAGAAGAACCAAATTGTTTGCAAATGAAGAAAATCAAATTAACGTTCTTGGATATTTTAGTGCTTATCCAAGGTCATCCATATAAGCAGTGTCAATTGATCAGGGAGTAGCATATTCTTGGAATCAAAGGATTTTAGCGACATCCTTTTTAACTACAAAAGGCTTCGTCCAACTGATTACCCTAAACGGACAGCTTTGCGAAGAAGTTTTGTTGAAAATAGAAAAATATGCAAATTTTTGAAAACTAATTGTATGGACAGATGAAGCAAAATGTACACAACAGCTTGTTTTCTTTTTTTTTGGCTACTATGGCACATGTCTGGCAAATTTGAATGGTGCGAAATATCATAACCAAATAAGTTCATGCGGTTTTTTATGGTAAAATATAAATATTTATTAAGAAACAATAGTACAATATTATTCATCAAAGTAATTACCATCACACTCAATGACCTTTTGCCAACGTGACACCAATTTTTTTATGCCGGTATTGTAGAACTCTACGGATTTTGAATCAAAAAATTGACGGACTGCGTCTATTACATTAACTCGAGTTTTAAACTGCCTATGTCTCATACAGTTGTCAAGAGACAAAAAAAGATGGTAATCACTTGGCGAAATGTCAGGGGAATATGGAGGGTGTGGCAATATTTCCCAGCCAAGTTCACAAATTTTTTCCCGGGTCACTTTTGCAGTATGCGGTTTGGCGTTACCTTGTAAGAATATCACTTTCTTTCGATTGATTAAAGAAGGCTGTTTTTAGATGAGTGCTGCTTGTACTCACTGAAGTTGTTCACAATACAAGTTCGCAGTGATGGTTTGGCCCTTTTCCAAAAACTCATAATGGACTATTCCATTTGCTGTCCACCAAACACACAATAAAATCTTGTTTGGGTGCAAGGAAGCCTTGGGAGTGTGAGGTATTGCATCAGTAGGCGACAACCAATGATACGAACGCTTAGAATTTGAGTATAATATTCATTTTTCGTCGCAGGTTAACAACCGATCAAGAAATGGTTCATTATCGTTGCGTGAAATGTTTGCCGAACAAATGGTAAGACGACTTAATTTGTTATCATTTGACAATTCATGTGGAACCCATTTGCTCAACTTCCACGTCTTTCCTAGCTGATGAAGATGCAAACGAATGGTTTCGTCACTCACATTGAACCTTTCTGCAAGCTCTAGGCACGTTGTACTGGAATTTGCCTCCACAACCTGTTGAAGATCCTCGTTGTTAATGATCTTCGGTCTTCCAGAGCGTGCTTCATCGGTTAAGTTGAAATCTCCCGAAGAAAATTTCTTGAACCACTTCTGTGCTGTTTGATCACTTACGACATCATCTCCGAATGCGGTACATATTTTTCGCGCCGCCACTGCAGCTTTAGTACCAAGTTTGTACTCATAGAGTAAACAACCTCGAATTAAAGTTTTATTCGTTTCCATTTTCAACTATTCAAATTAATAATTAAATAATTGTCACGAAATGTGTATGTATTAAATGACAGAAGGATTGATACTAAAGTGGATGACAGATAACAGACAAGTGCTATCGATCAACAACTTAAAGAATATTCATGGCACTCTGCTGTATACAAAAACCGCATGAACTTATTTGGTTACCTGAACTTACAGATTATTGATAATGTTGTCGAAAATTGTATTAGCATTATATGTATGACACGTACTGTAGTAATGCACTAAATTACATTCTAGACAAAGTTGTTACCAGCTTTCGAGATTTTATGGTCCTATACAAGAAAAGAATGAATTCTCAGAACAATTACTTATTTAAATATTTATAAACCACAGGTAGATAAAAGATCCAATAATATTTGTATTTTATTATTAATTTTAGATTTACAGTATTGCTTAAATAATAATAATTTATTTAAACAATCGGACTACAGACGTTATGTGACTGTGTACAAAAATATATCACATACAATTTGGCACATACTGTAAAAATTATAAATCATAAAGAAAAGAAACAAACATTACAAATACATATTAGTTGAGGCAGATCATTAATAAACACAGACATAAAACAATACATTAGAAAGGCCACCGATTTATGTACCGATACATTAAACATATCTTTTGTTTTTGTTCGATAATCATTAAAGTCCCTGTTTTTTTTTCAAATTGTCTTTATGTATGAAAACAAAGACCGCGCAGTTATACAGAAACAGAGATGAAAATGTTTTTAGTGTGTTATAAATAGGGGGCGGACATGACCGGTTTAAACTTCGACGAAGTTACAACGGAGCAAAGAAATAATGTAAACAACACCCACTTACTGATTAGGACTAATTCATATGGTGAACTGCAACATCTGTTTACGCCCGAGAAGTGTCCGAGAATGAGAGCAAAAAATGCCCATAAAATAAGGAATTTATGAGTAAAATCTTTTTTTCATCGGCGTAGATAGAAGCGTGAGGGGTTTTTAAAATTTATTATATTTATATATATTTAAGAAAAATAATGTAAATATGTATATACCTACTTACTGTTATTTAGTTTCAATAACATACTCGTACATTTTTAGTTATCATTTATTTAGATCTAGGACGTTGTTTATGTTACTTTTTCTGATATGAAAATGAATTGTTAGTGATTCCGACATTTATTACAAAATCTGTAAAATATCGTTACAGAATGCCAAAATATCGCACGTTCGTCACTTAGTTTTGCTAAAACATACACAGAAATAGTTTTTATGCAGAGAATTTCCATAGTTTACAAAATTTTGTTACATGTGCTGACATGTGTTGACGGTGCTCGAAGTATTTTTGAGTGCAAGGAACTAACACAAATCCCAAATTTAAAAAATCAGTTGTTATTCCTTCAGGAAGACTTTGGAAATTTGCCTCAACTAATCACATATTTTGAAAATCGAAATCTTAAATTAAAAGATGGATTAATCACATTAGACGTGGGCTATTAATAATTTCAAAAGTATTCCAAGTGACTTCGGATGTGGCCTTCGGCAAAAGTTAGACGCAGTTTTTAATAGAAATCCAGATTTAATAACATTGCGGCAATTGTGTATGCTAAATACGCTGAAATAAAAGAATTTTTCCAGTACGAACCTATAACCAGTTGCGATGTAGAAAGGACGTTTTCTATCTACAAGGATGTACTTAATTCAAAGAGAACAAGTCTTACAGAAGATAAAATGAACAAATAATAAGGTATTTTGTATTTTATAGATCACCAGCCACTTGTTATCCAATTATATAAATAAAATTAAAACCTCTTTAAAAATACAACAATTCAATAGTGCGCCCATGGGCGATGAGTCATCAACCTTTCGTGTCCGCTCTGTATTTATGATATTACAGTAGGTATTTGGTGCATTTTATTTACTAAAAGGAAATTTCTAATTATACCAGATATAAAATTTAGTAAAGTGCAGTTCACGCCAATTGAAATGTTGTATTTATCAAAGTGATGTTCACATTGAAAAACACACGAAAAGAACTTGAAAGAGCAAATAATGACGAAATTAAGATAAAACGTCGTGAGTAGTGACTATATTCAGCAATTTTTAATTTATCCAGCGGATATTGTGCCAATTATTTACATGAAAAAAAGAAATTTTAATTTATTAATGTCAAGAAGACAAGGACGATCAAGAAAGGGATCCCGCTGCAGCAATATAATGAATGGTTGCCGAGGAGCCAATATACACGTTATAAATGTGAAATAAAACAAACAAAGAAGATTTACACTGTATTTAATAACAACGTGTTTCGCTACACTATAGCTTCTTCAGGTTGACATATACAATAATGACCCATTATTGTATATGTCAACGAGTTTGTAAATTATGTTACGGAAAACTAAAGTTCTATGGTTATTTTTATTTTCCACTTTTAATTGGCGAGCTTTTTTTATTGTTGTTGGTTTTTCGTGCATTTTATAGAATAATATATTTTTGTCATTATACCGTTGTTTAAATTGCGGGCCATTTAGTACATTTCTCAGTAAATCTGTACATTTTCTGTTAAATGTGCTGTACGATTTGGAAACTAGACACGGCAGCAGTGGTAGTAAACAATTTGACATGACTTCTAAACAGTTAACAATATAATTATTTGTAAACTATTTTAAATTTTCTTATTTTTTCTAATAAGTGTAAAGAATTAATTTTAATAAAATTATTGTACAAGTGTGTCCTTTTGGATTAATATGTAAATATTAGAGTTCGTAGCCTTAACATTTTATACATAACTAAAAATGTTTTTCGTCCTTTTAAGTGTACCAATCGTTGGCGGCGAATTTAACGGTTTGCTTAGATCTGCCTTATTTTAATACATAGTAAAATATAATAAAGAAAGCAAAAACGTAAGAGAATATGTTCACAGGTTAAGGCATCGTTATGTTATAAAATATATACTTGTCTTCTCATATTAAATTTGCCCACGCAAGAACCAATAAAATCTTTTAAAAATATGAACCATTTTTGCGTGATATTTGAATCACTCCTTTTTATTCTGAAGCACGGTGTAGTAAACATGTTTCGAGCCTTGTTGTTGTAAGTATATAAAGGTGAAATGCCTGTATTTGAAAAGAAATCGATATAGATTTATTTTTTAGTTGCTTTATAATCTATGCCTATACATCTACAAATATATGCAAAATCCTATAATTAAAACATAACCTCTATGCACCTCTATGTTAATTCCAGCAAAAATTGGTCTCTTCTACTTGATCTTCTATGGAATGCTGGCTGCGTTGGTCGCTATTTGCATGTGGGTGTTCCTGAAAACCTTAGATACTCGGATACCAAAATGGAAACTGGACAGTTCAATAATAGGAACGAATCCTGGTCTTGGATTTCGTCCCATGCCCCTAGAAAATGCCGACAGCGCACTGATATGGTTGCAAGGGAAAAACATCACTAGCAACGACATGTGGGCCGGTCTTCTCAACGACTTTTTAGACGGCAAGTTTTGTTTCATAAAAATTCCTTTTAATTTTTAACATATCATTTGCAGATTATTACACGTTAGGAAAATCGCAAAAAGGAAGAACTTCGGTTAAAAAGTGCAGTTATTCCAATCCCCCGTTAAGAGGTGAAGTGTGTAATGTGGAGGTGAAGAATTGGGACGTCTGCTCCAAGGAGAATAAGTATTTATATCACAAAAATTCTCCGTGCATTTTTATCAAACTGAATAAGATATACGGCTGGGTGCCGGAATACTACATGGATCCATCAGAATTCCCCAGTAATATGCCGGAACAATTACAGGAACATATCAAAAGTATTAAGGATGAAGAGGTATGGTAGTACTCGCTTCGAATAGAAACTCTTTGTTACTTTATGGTAAAGTAAATTTGTATCGTCGCCATAGAACTTTTACTTTCTTATACGTAGCGGTATAAAGAAAAATTGAAAATTTTCGACAAATGTCCATGTTTTGAAGTCATCTGATATGGCAGAATTGGTTTTTGAAAAATGTTGTGTGAGTGTGTGTGACCACGATACCCAAACGGCTAAAGCTATCAATACCAAACTTTATATTTACGAGTAATATCTTCCTCTTGGACTCTGATTAGTTTTTCACTAAATTCGGTTAACCGGAAGTAGTTTACTTCATTGAAAAAATCGAATTTCACCAATTTTTAAACAAAAAATATAGTAATAATCGACGAAAGAGATACATGTTAAAACTCCATTATATATATAAGGTATTGTAGGGTAATAAGGCCTACCTAAGAGTTATTTAATCTTATGTGAACAAGGAACAAAATATTAAAAAACATTTTTGAAAAACTAAAAATATATTCCATTTGTATAAAATACATATCAAAATAAACTTTAAAAAAATTATATTTTTTTCTAATAATATCTACTGTTTTTAAAAAACTTAATTTTGGGTCTTATTATCTGCACAGCATGTAATAAGGCCCGCAATATAAAATCAATTTAATCGTCACAGTTTGGGCAGATAAGGTCTTCTAAGTCATCTGCAGTAAAGCCAACACATTCTTCGTGTACCCAGTGGTTATAGTTAATACATTGACGGATATCTGCCACAAAACTTTCCTTGGATACTGCACAAAACCACCTTTCTGTTTCACAGTGGGAAGTCGCTGCTCCAGTCGAAGTAGAGGGACGTGGTTTATCAGATTTGTTCTGCTTAGTAGTTCTCATCTTCTCTCCAAACACATTTCTTGTAACTTCAAGCGTTTTATAATTTAAGCCCTTTTTCCGGACTTGTTTGTTTTGTTTAGTTTTTACTTCTGGAGTTGCCAAAACCTCTGTGAATGTCTTAAGTTGTTGTTCAGTTCTTTTGTTTATTAAGGAAGTGAGTGGTTGCTCATTTTCTGAATCCCATTCTCTATCTTTGGTTTCATTATTTGGTTCTGTATGACTGGGTAAACTTGGAGCATATGCATGTTCCGGAATAGTATTTTTGTTGAATGGATAAATCCCTGTACCTCTAAATCCATTCATTATGTTGCTTATTGTCATTGATCGCCCCCAGACTGGTGTGAAGGAGTTCTTCATCCCAATAATATTCGAAAGGTCTGAAGACAGATTTATCCATAGGTTGTAATTCGTGAGTCGTATTGCTGGGTAAACACAACAAATGTATGCCTAAGGCTTCAGCTTTTTCGGCAATACTTACATCTAGGTGGCAAGAAGCTCCACCAAAGATTAAAATTACTGGAGGAGTTGACATAAATTTTGAAAAATGTTCAAGGCATTTAACAAACATTTCATGTGTCATGCTTCCCTTTAGTGTCATTTGAACAATAGACCCTGGAGGTAATCCATCTGAAAATATTGGCTTCATCCGTTGCCCTTTGAATAGAATCATGGGAGGAATAGCATGTCCCTTTGCATTCGCACATGCCACGATCGACACATTTTCAGCATGTTCTTGTGCTATTAAGTGAACCCTCTTGCATCCTCTTTGGGCTAAAACAGTTTGTTGATGATGAAGGCGACACCCCTTCTCATCCATATTATAGATTTTGTCAGGTCTTTGCTTTAAACCAGTTTTTTCCAATAGAGCATCTAATTTTATAAAATAATCTTCTACGATTGCTTTATTGAGCTTTTGAGCTCGGGCGGGGTTCATAGGTTGTGCTTTTCTTTTAGAAATATTTTTATTTCTGTTCATGAATGAACGATACGATTCTCTCCCGGCCAATTTTTGGTTATCATTAAAGCGGTTAGGAATTTTATATTTCGTAACAAAAGAGTAGACACTTCTGCGAACTGTTTTAGGAGTTAATGGAAATCCTCTTTCGGCAAATTTTATTATTTTACGTTCCAGTTGTTCCTCAGCTTCTGCGTCTAATATTGGTTTTCTTCCCAAACGTCGAGAGGTTATTCCAGATTTAATGTGGTTTCGTATTGTTCGGCGAGGAATTCCACAATGTTCTTCTACGTATGCTTGAGATTTGCCTTGTCTTATAAGATTTAGTGCTTCTTCCATCATTTCTTCCGTCCAGTTAGCGCGGATTCCACGGCATTTTCCCCCATTTTGTCTATAACATCAAATATTAGAAAAAATAACTGCCAGAAAATAAGGCCCGGGCCTTATTTGCTGCTTTGATGTCGGAATGAATTATAGGTTAGGAACCGATAAGCTTTTTGAAAAAACTGGTAAATTTGTGACAACGTATTACTGAAGAAACTAAACTTGGAGTCTGTGGCTTGAAACTACACAAAAACACTAAAACACCTTACCACACTAAAGCACAAAAATGGCTAAATACGTATTTCAACAACTAAGTTGTCATCATCAGTAGCACTGATCAATGATATAGAAATAGATATTTATAGAAAGGAAACCAATGTAAACAGATTCATTACAGCAGATTCTAATCATTGTTTGCAACAAAAATTGTCTTCATTCAATTTTCTAATCCATCGCTTGTTAAACTTCCCACTTACAAGAGAGAGATACGAGAAAGAATTACGCCTTATAAGAGGTATCGCTGAATACAATGGTTTCCAGACAGACGTAGTTGACAATATCTTAAGAAAAATGAAACATAAGAATGTAATTCTAAATTCCACAACTTTGCTACCTCAAAGTGATACAGATAAGAAATTTGTTGTCCTACCTTTTCATAATATTTCGAGAAACTTAAATAATATTTTTAAAAATGTTGGTTTGCAAGTCGCGTTTAAATCATGTAATTCGTTGAAAAGTCTTTTGAGTAGTACTAAAGATAAAATTGAGGTAGAACAAAAATCTGGAATTTATGAAATTAATTGTAATAAATGCGAGAAAAAATATATCGGCCAAACTAGACGTTCGATTGCAACTCGCTATAAAGAGCACATTGCTCATTTTCGGTTTAATAGGACAGAGAAGTCTAGTGTAGCTCGACATATTTCGGACACAGGTTATGATATTCCAGCAAGCGGCCTCAAACTTATAAAACAAGTGCGCAATTATAGAGAACTAGATAGTTACGAGAGTATATACATTCAGAAAAATAAAAATAAATTAATGAATTCAGATAACGGGCCAATTCCCCAATCTTGTTTATATAAGTTTGTGGTGTAAACAATACCTTTTAGATACCGTTAGTTTTTCATAGTACATTAGAATTAAATGATAGAATTATAGTATTAAGCATGACTAATTTAACGATACAGCGATCAGGTACTGTTAATGACGTAGTTAATAGTTTAGGTAAAAATATTTAAACCATCCCCGTAAATAGGAAATTATATTGTTGGTTTTCTTAGAATATTAGAATTAAAGGATAGGATTAGAATAGTAAGTATGACGTATTTAACGGTACAACGATCAGGTATTTTTAATGAAGTTTTTAATAGCCTAGGTAAAAGAATAAACCATCCCCATAAATTGGAAATCAGTGTTGCTCTGTACGCTACGGTGTGTAGACAGCGCGATTTTTGATCAGTGCTACTGATGATGACAACTTAGTTGTTGAAATACGTATTTAGCCATTTTTGTGCTTTAGTGTGGTAACGTATTACTAATGATCATAAAAATACATACCTAAAAAAGGAGAAGAAATTTTTGCTAAAACTTGAATCTATTCTGATAAAATCTTATAACTTAATACAACCAGTGGCTGATACTTGTTTTCACATTCGAAGCCACACTGTGGCGAAACATATTGCTGTGACTCTTTCAAATTGAGGTTTTTATAAAAATAATTTAAACCGTTCAATCAGTAAGTAGGTAAGAATCAAGCATACATCTTAATGCTAGACCTTACGCTAGACCAAGATTTAATAAATTTTCTGCAAAATAGTAGGTTAGGCAATTTTACATTTAACTAGCTCAGTTTAAAATGACTAAAGAAAGTTTTCTCTCAGGGGCAGAAAATCTAAATAAACTCTCAATCAAGTTGATTGCTCTTCAGTTATTACCAGGTCAGGTAAAGAAAATAAAATGCAAAATAAACCTTATAATATAGTTTATTAAGGATATTAAAGAAAATTTTAAAAATTATACAAGTATATCTACAAAAATTAAATATCTTAAATGTTACATAAAATTATGCATGTCATGATCAAATAGTCAAAACAATAAACAGATTATCATTAATAAAAGAATAACATCGAATACAATTTATATTTTAAAAATAAATATGATTATCATTTTCTTTATTCGTCAAAGATACATGTAAACCATCAACATTTCAAAATAAAAAGAAAATATTGTATGTTGTGAATTGTACTGGATTATAAATAACAAAATTATGTGACTTATCATTTGCAAGAATATAAACATTAAGGAAAAGGCTCTGCCCTAATTAGTTCTGCCTGGCGCCTTTGCTCGCTCCCAAGACAGTACCATCAGAAAGCAAATACACACTGGTAGGTACCCCAAAGTTCCACCCTACGAGTATGCTTCTCAACTCGTTGGACACAACCCTAACATACACTACTATGTGCTCACCCCTTAAGGTATATATATAAATTTAAGTGTAATAGAAAAATGTCTTTGTGCATTCAACTAATTGACTCAGCCCTGATTAGTTCTGCCTGGCGCCTTTGCTCGCTCGCAAAACAGTACCACCAAGACCAATTCGTGCTTTAAGGATTCACCAAGACTCCATGCTATGAATTAAACATCTACTTAATTCATTGCACACATCCCTGATCTATTACCCAACACGTCAATGTCAAATACACAAACACAATAAGATATAATCAATATAAAGAAAGTATATACAAAACAAACAAAAAATTACCTCGTTCTAGGATTCCAGTATAAAACACCACATAAGAAATTTGTACAACACTATATACACATTTATAATAAACATTAATAAACTACCTTAATTCTTCATATAATATCTCAAACTCATCCATCTCAAAATAAATTTTTTTCACAGTCTAAGTATCCTACAGGTACATAAAACAAAAATTATTAAACTATAACTCTTCTAATCTGGTAAATAAATAATAAAGAAAATTTTATTAAAACGCGATGTTTATATGATATTTAATTCAAAAAAATTATTATTAGGATATCTAATTTGATCGTTACAGACACTAAAATGCTTTACCATAACACACGGTGTAATAACCCTGCATATAAAAATAAAACATTCTAGTAAAATAAAAAAATATAATTTAAAATTTTATTTTTTATAAACTTATTCCAAATATAAATAATTATCTCCCAAAAAAATAATTACAAGTTCCAATGTAAACGAGTCTCCTGAATTAAAATGATATCTAATTCATAAAATATTCTAAGTCCCACTTCGATCGAAAAATTTCGTATGTACAATAAAATTATTACGAAAATATTATTATTTTTTATAAACTTATTCCAAATATAAATAATTATCTCCCAAAAAAATAATTACAAGTTCCAATGTAAACGAGTCTCCTGAATTAAAATGATATCTAATTCATAAAATATTCTAAGTCCCACTTCGATCGAAAAATTTCGTATGTACAATAAAATTATTACGAAAATATTATAAGTTCCAATACGTGAACAAATTTCTATGTTAGAATAACGTTTAATCTATAAAATATTACAAGTCCTAATTTTGTTAAAAATTTTTGTAAGTGTCGTAAAATCTTTTTTGAAAAATTATTATAGTTCCGATTCATGAATAAACTTTAAGTTAAATTAACATTTTGTGTTTTAAAAGGAAGAAGAGGTTTCCACCTACTTCTAGTTTTTCTTCTGAGTGCGGTTTACACCAAGCATCTAACGTTTTCTCATCGTGTCTCGACTTATATGCATATTTTTCTTCACAAAAACGTACGGTTATCCTCGGTACGATACCGATTCCACCTCTTCAATTGCATTTCTACAGTGCTGCACCTATCGGTCAATCGATGTATTACTAGCTTTCAAAAACGTAAACAAACATCTAAGCATCGATTTGTTTACACGTTCGTGATTTGTCAATTTCATCTAGCGGAGATTATCGTTTTCACCGGGCCAATCTGTCGATCTCTCCCAGTCATAGTATTTTTCGTACGGGAAACCCTTTCTTGTTATAATTCACTTAATATTTTATGCTTATTCTAATATTATAGTTTTTATAAAAATTATAATAACATTCTTATATTATTTTACGTAAATAAAAATTAAATTTGCCAAAATATTAACTAAATGAATATCTATATACACAGCATGATAAAATAAATAAAATAATAATTAATTAAATTAGATGCAGAAGTGATCTTGATTATGCTTATTTACAATTTACCACCAAACTCAAGATCACTGCAATATGTAGTGTGTAAACATTATAATTTTTTGAAACTAAACGATTGTGTTTTATTATATACATATAAAAAATATATTGACTATCCAGTCACGATTAATGTAGATTTAATGTGTTTTTCTTTCTATTTTACAGTTAAAACGAACTGTTTGGATCACATGCGCTGGAGAAAATAAAGCGGATGCAGAAAATTTAGGACCGATAAAGTATTATCCTGATATCCAAGGATTTCCTGGATATTACTATCCGTATGAAAATTCTGAAGGTTATCTAAGTCCACTAATAGCCGTCCATTTCGAAAGGCCTAAACGTAAGATTATTTAGTAATATATTAAACTATATTTTTTGATTTGATTATCCATAATAATAATATAATAATAATTACTTTTGGTAATTCCGCAAAATACAATCCTAGAGCGTTTTCCACATCATCATTCGATAAAAATCGACGACCTCTCAAGTGTTTTTTCGAGTTTTGGCAAAAGATTGTACTCACCAGGGACACGGTCGGGGTTGTAGGGTGAATCTTGTAATTTTGAATTTTGGAAAACGATTACAGTCACCGGGGGCAAGGTCGGGGCATAGTTTTCGTGAAGAAGCAGAGTTTTCTGAGCAAAATTGTGGAGTTTTTTTTCGCGTATAGCCCTCTTTAATTTCTTAATTATGGCTTGGTAGGCATTTCACTTTATTGTAGTCCTTTTTGGCATATACTCAATTAAGAGAGTCTCTTTGGGCTCCATAGGACCCTTAAGGGTCCTCGCTAGTGAATGAGAAATGTAATATTGGTTGCATAGCACATAATTTAATAAGCCAAGGATGTCCGAGTACTTTTACACATAGGAAACATATAATAAATATTTGAAATAATAACTCAATATCTAAGCGAATAAAAATTCATTTATGACCAACTATTTACACATTTGTAACTGCGGAAAATATTTATAGCAGAATAACAATTCATTGTAATGTGGGTTGCCTAATTTTAATTTATTTTATATTCATTTTAAACAAAGTAAAGAATAGTTGAACGAAAAATAAGTGCACAGCCGGGTAGCTTTCTATTCAATTTATAATGTGAACCCAAGCAAACAAATCTCCTCCGAAGGATTTTTGAGAAAATTGGTTTTTAATATTTTGAAATATTAATTAATTTTCTGTAATCCGAATTTTTTTTTCCAAATTTGATTCTTCAGCCGGGTAGACTATATAATTCTTCATAAGTTGACTTTGAAAGGTTTTCTCCATCTTTAAAATCAACAAAAATATCCGGATTCTAAAATCTGCTATTTTGCCATTGTTGACAGATCCACTAGCGAGAACCCTTAATGTTGCTTTGTTTTTTTCAGCTGGAAACGTCATAAATGTCGAATGCAAAGCCTGGGCTAAAAATATTCACCACAGCCGACTGGATAGGACAGGATCCGTACATTTTGAGCTATTGATAGATTAAAGCTAAAAAAAATACTAGCTACTGTTAGATTCATTTACCTGTAAATAAAAATCAAAACATATCGAAACCGAAACAGAAACAACATTCCTGCCACAACCTAGGACGTTGATATTGATGTAAATTATTTTATTTTGTTTTATTCAAACTGATGCAGATTTAAATTTATGTAGATTTGTTGTTGTGTTATTTTGTTTTTATTGTCAGAGTATTTTCTATTTCTGTATATAAAATACAACTTTTAAATATTACTTTTCTGTTAATTTTTTTTTGTGTGTAATAACAAAATAAAATTTAAAAAAAGCATGTGCGTTTTTATAATTAATCCTGTTCTTTGTTATACATTACAGATACTATTTAATAGCCTATTTATGTATGGACTATTCCTTTATTCCAGAAAAATTGAACAATACAGGGGAATTTCTATTACTCGAACATGTCTAATATTCGAACTGATATTTAGCGCGTAACTGCCCAACTCGAATTTTTCGGGGAAATACTGTATTTCGGGGATTACCGACTAATGTGCAACGACAGCAAAACGTTTGCGTCGGGCACGCAATTGCTTACCATATTTAGTGAAGTGCGCCAATAATTTAAAATAGCGTCAAATTTGAAATGTTGCCAAAAAGAGTATAGATGACAAGAGAGATTTATGATCAGTGACTCCTAATGTTAGATACAAAGTTTGGTGCTCAAAAATTAAAAATTCTTCAGTTTGTTGATAACTGTCCAATACATCCTAAGAATGTTCCAGCAAAATTAAAAAAGCATTAAAGTGGAATATTTTCCTCTTAATCTGACTGCGCTTTTACAACATATGGACCAGGGTATCATAAAAAAAAAAGGTCGATAACATTTCAGAAAAAGATTGAAATGAAAATTTTAGCCTATGTGGAAAAGGCAAATCCAACAACTGTATCACTACTTGAACAAATTGTAGAGTTGAATAAAACGTGGGACCTCCATGTAAAACCACAAATAATCGCCAAATGTTTAAAAAAAACAGGCTTTACTAAAGACGAACTAATGCTGAAAGCTGATGACTGGGGCGACCTTCCACTGTCTAAATAAAAAAAGTTTTATACCTCATACCAAATGACAATGAAAATGGATGGAGTTACATTTGAATATTACGTTAATATTGATGTTGGTGTGCATATAATGGGTTTCCCAACATATGAAGACATTTTAGAAAGCGTCATGGGAAATCTCGTTTCTGATGAAAAAAGTAAGTTTGGGTTAGTATCTAGTAAATTAAAAAAAAACAATTTCATCGCCATAAAGCTTAGCGGAGCGTAAACACCGTTTTACGGAGGTAAACAAACACTTATCCTACTGTAAAGTAATCACCTGTCACTAATATCTGTTAACGTAGCCGTGACCGATGACTTTAAAGACAATTCGTTTGTCGCTGTCATAAAATGTGATAAGTCATTACCTATATCTTTATTTTTTAAATTACAAATTTTTGCGGTTGGCGACTCAATTTTGTATGCACCACGTCAGTAAAGTGCCTTTATCGAACTCGTCTGTTACTCGCCTCACTCACTTGACTCATAAATAGACGCGTTCGATAAAGAATCACTTTACTGACTTGGTACATAAATAACTATTTTAGTATGCATGTATTTAGCAAAGATAAAAGTGTGAAATGTATTGCCAGTATACGGCTCCTTAAATTTAGTGGAAGAATTTGTAGACAAAGAGTAATGGTCAAATGTAAGCCAAAAAAAAGTTACCGATTTTTTTTTAATAACCTCTCTGCACAGTCCCTTTTTATTTCTGGACATAAATATAGGGTTTTTTTTACAATACAATATAATTAATGTGTATGTATGTAAATTGAAAAGCCTTAATTAAATGTATTTTTCTCTAACTCGAATTGCACTGTCAGTGTCTTGGAGATTCCAGTTAAAAAGTTCCACCTTAAGCTTTTTTTTAAGTTCTTGATTTTGAGATTTGCTTACAACAACAACAACAACAATAATAATAATAATAATAATAATAATAATAATAAATAGTCTTTATTTTCCAACATGTTAAAGCCTAATAACATCAGGAGAAAAATTCAAAAATATTACAATACAAAAAAAATCACTGGTTTTAGTTAACTATTTATTTAATTAATTAATAAATTAACAACTAATATAACGTAAAAAAAACTAAAAAATCTGTACAGATAATAGATAGGTATAGTAAAAGATTTACGTTTTTGAAAACATGATACATTCTGGCGCATTTTCACTGGAGTGTATATTCTTTTATTAATATATAAAAAAAGAAGTTAATGTATTAGTAACAGAGTTCCCTTTTCCCCTTCAGTGAGATTTTAAATTTTGAAAATACCCTCAATGAAGAAATTGTGCCTCCCGAGTATCAGAAGCATCAACATGGCGGGTAATTTAAATAGAAACACTTTCAGAATCATTTAACATTAAAATACCAATTTAATGACCATCAAAGTAAGTTATGCATTTAATTTTAATCCTTTATCTTCCATAGAAACATTAAATACGCAACAACGACTTAATGACAATACAGTCTAAGCACCATCAGCTACCTGCCGTAATTAAGAATGAGAATTAACGGTCAGTTTGGGTCTGTGGCAACACTGTCCGTCACATACATATAACGGCGGCATTGTCCAGCCTCGCCTTCTTACATGGCTACGGTGTAGTTGTTTACGTTATTTTTAGCATGTTTTTTCTTCCGTCCATTAGTTTTTAGTGTAGTTTTATTAAGTTATTATTTAAATTTCACAAAATGGGCATATACAAACAAGAAGAAGAGGAATTATACGCTCCTTACAGGCAAAAAATATACGATAAAGAAAAGGGAGAGGTTTTAGGACGGAATTTGCAAAGTTGGTGTAAGTTTAGTTTTTGTTTACATTCTGGCATGTTTGGTTACTAAGGATATCAACACGTAATTTAGCTATTTTCAAGTATGTAACTATGTTTACGAAATGTAATATCGATTTATCAAACACTTTTCAAGCAGCTCAGATAAGTTGTGTTATTAAATGATTCACGAATTTATGATGTGACTCATTACTAAAAGAAATACGTGTGTATCTTAAAACATGTTGGGATATACACATATTTTATTATATTACTGTTTATTTATTTAAAAAATTATCAATGTAATAATACAAGCCTCGAAATTGACGCAATAAACTACTTAGCTACATAAATAACAGAAAAAACAAACTCAATTGCTAATCAGATTAACCTAACCTACATAATATTCTACAAGCATTTAAATTTCAAAAGAAAGGAATGTCTATCGTACTTATTTACTAAATTATTTCACCTGTTCTTTTTAACTACGAACTGTAGAAAAGCGTCTTGTTTATTGGGGTGGGTCTAATCAATTGACATGTTTATGTGCATGTTTATAATATTATCAAATACATTTGTAACACTTGGTTACATTTCGCTGTAGCAGAATAACCAACATTAACTTTGAAAGTGATGAAAAAGTTGTGCGTAAATAAAATTTGAAAATACATACGTAAAATATAACAAATCGGCTGAATTAATAATTTGTTTTATTTCATACTATACAATAAATAGAAGATTGTGATTATACCTATTGTGGAGACTCCAATTGCTATGAAATATAATGATTACATTTAGGTGGATGAAAGCTAAAATTCAAAATTACACATACCTTAATATACAGGCAGATTCATTTTCGGCCCTTACCATGAGGATCTCTTTTATTATTGGATATAGAAAAAAATCGTTATGCAGTAATAGTAAAAGTGTTACTTTCGGTCCGAATTTTAAAATTTTTTTATACAAAAGGTATTGGAAATTAAGTTCTAAATACTTTTATACTCATAAAGTACCTGTCTAAAAAGCATGGCTTGCGAAATATTCGCATAAAACTGATTTTCGATAAGAGTAAAAGACCTACTTCTGGTAGGAATTTCGAAAAACTTTTTTAATCAAATTCTTCTCAAATTTAATTTCCAGTCCATACGAATTAAATATAAATTTGTTTAAACTTAGTAGTTTATTCGAAATTTTTATATGACGTTCCATTTCTTTCTGGCCATCATCAACTATCTAATTTCATATAGGCGTCATATTGGATTTAGACACCTTCAGAAAGAGTTTTTTCTTCTAATTTCAACAATGTACTACATATTGATAAAAGTTTTGATATTATGCTTTAATTGAAAGAATATATTTTAAGATTAAATTGGGTAGCCATGAAATTGATGATGGTCAGAAAGAAACAAAACGGCATACAAAAATTTCGAGTACACCATTGGATAGAGGTTTAAAAGTTGCCATTAGAATGTGTTCTTAATTTTTCTCTACAATGACAAATGTAGGTTCTACAGGTAAAAAACAAAATGAGGTTTTTGCGATTTTTTTTAAACGAACGTCATTTGTCGCAGGTCCATTTTCTTTACGGATTCATAACAAACACAAAATTTAACAATTTCGCCAAATTTAAACCTATACTCTATATCCAATAATAAGCGAAATCCTTATGGTGAGGTCCGAAAATGAATCAGCTTGTAGGTATATGCATATATTTATATAACATCTAATAGGCAATATGGCAGTTTTAAGAAATATTTTATCCTATACTAACTTGAACTTTTAAGTAAGGAATAAATTTGTGGTTGATTAAAGAAATTTTAAAAAGAGATGTTTTCCAAACGCAGATTTGATTCTTGTGATGTCAGTGTTCAGTAGTATAAGACATTAAAAGCGTTTTATTATAAGTGCATTTTTACATCGAATATTCGAATAGATTTCGAAGTGGAAATAAAACAGCGTTTTCTTTTTCAGTGCTGCTCATAGTTTTCTATGTCGTCTTTTATGCTGGATTAATAATATTATTTGCCATTTGCATGTGGGTATTTTCGTTAACATTAGATCCTCGGATACCCAAGTATTACAGAGAACAGGACACGATCATTGGTAGAAGTCCGGGCCTGGGATTTCGACCGATGCCCGAAGATGAACGGAGCACACTGATATGGTTGCAAGGAAAGAATATCGGAGGTAACGCCGAATGGATAGCAAGTCTCGATAAATATCTGGACGGTAAGTATCATCATCAGTACCTGCTGATAACTCTGTTATTAATAATTCGATTTCAGTAATTCAAAAACCACATAAGACAGGAACAGTATAATTATTATTTTCTTTAATATGTAATTTTTGACAAGCGATAGTAATTTTTTTTTAAATAGCAACACTTTTTTTTACAGTTTGGTAGAGATATTTTTTCTGAATACAATGGTGTGATTCAATTTGATTTTGTAAAATATTCTTGGGAAATAATTTTATTTTTTAAAAAAAAGTTTTAGTGTGCCGTGGAATACAAAACAATGCAAAATTTTATTAACGTCAAAAATAAAACATCGTAACAAATCATAATTATTATAAATATTGCTCAAAATACCTCCCACCTTGCTGATTACAAAGCTGACACTTTCAAGTTACTCTATATGTAACATTCAAGATTAAAACAGGAGGTATCTTTCGACAAGTATGAATAATTCTTTGTCTTAAAACATGCTTATTCTCGGAGGGTGTCAAATAGACACGGTCTTGAACGTAGATCCATTGTATTCAGAAAAAATATCTACCAAACAGTAAAAAAAAGAAATTGTTGCTATTTAAAAAAAATTGGCTATCGCTTGTCAAAAGTTGCATTTTAAAAAAATACACAAATTATACTATTTTGTAGTATTTATACATCTGTCATATGTGGTTTTTGAATTACTGAAATCGGATTATTAGTAACAGAGTTATAGCGTGGTGCGTTTTTCGTAAGATAGACTGTATATTAAGTTTGAGCCTTTTAACCATATACCGTATGTGTCAATTTTCATTAGGTATAGGGATTCAATGTTTACGTGCGATTTATACGTATACAAATAATACGTGGCAACGTGTCACCGCTACTGTCCGACACCAATCTCGGCAACAATCGACATCACAACGATTTTCTCCGATCTCCCCACCAGATTTTACATTCAATCTTTAGCTGCGAACACGTTGCGATCAAGTCTGCAATAAAAGCCGTCTTATTACTGGAACGGGAAACATCAAATGGCCGCCGCGATCTCCTGATCTAGTAGTTTATTATTATTTTCAGAATCCTTTTTTATTTACCTTATTTTTAATTTTATTAGAATTACGCTTTTGTTTGTGTCATGCAGCGTGAACGCAGCTTAATAATTCTCTGCATTTACTGAAAGGAAAAAGAAACATCCTTGCAACGCGTAAATATTATTTCTGAACGCATTACAAACACCCAAGTCAGTGGTCCAACAGTTACTGCTAACTTGAGCTTGTATCGGTCGCGCTGGCATTGGAGAGGAAAGTAGGGGTGCCATGCTGTCACGTATTGCATGAATTAATCGCCTATGGCTAATGAAAATTGACACATGCTGTATATAATACTACTATATCGCGTGTAGACAAGGAAAACTTCGCTCCAACATTGTGAAATAAAACATATGGTGCTATGCCGTTTTATTGGAGCATTGTCCAAACTTCGCATGCGTTACAAATAATTTTTCAAATTTAGGTCTGTTTGTTTATCACATAGATTCATTACTATAAATATTTAATTATTGTTTGTACATCGTCAAACAAGTATAAATAGTTTAAAAATCGACAAACCTTTTTATAATTAATAATTGTGCCTTTTCAAAAGTGGAAAAATAATTTAATTTCCCTTAATGAATGAAGAAATATCGTCCTGGCATCACGTGCAAATCACAGACAAACAAACGATCATACTGAAGAAGTATATATGTCAAAAGTTGTAGAATTGTGGTTATGTTATTGTAAATTAATTAAGTAAAACCCGCAATCAGTTCAATTGCATTGCAACTGTGTTTCTTTGAATATATTATGATGGGATATCGTGAACAGAAAGAAAAACACCTCTATAGGACATTTACAAAAATTTGTGATATAATAACAACACCTAAATTATTCAACTCAACATACAAGAATAATAATGAATTAGATATTGTGGTATTCTTGTATTCTAGAATTACTCTCATCTATATCGGAGCAATATACAGAAAGAACACAGTAAATTTTACATGTATTAGATAATTATATTATTATGTTACATATTAAAATATTTGAATTGCTCTATTAAACCTCTTAGAAGAGACACATACCAATCTTTTTGCCACAACCTTCTAATTTTTTTGATATATATCTAATAGAACATACATGTGTTCATAGAAAGTTGAAGAATTTTGACATGTCCACCACGGAATCCACAGATCTCATATGATATGAGATAATAATATGCCGAGATTTGGTATTTTGAGAAGAGATTGGGCCGGTTATTGGAATTTATGCTATGATGCATCACTGATTGTGAAAATAACTTGAAGCATGAACACATTATTTATAAGATAGTGAAGTTTTTTTTTCTAATTTGTACCTTGCTAAATATGTATCGTAATATCTGTCACTAAATTGTAATCAAGCACATATAGAATGTATTTTATATTTAAATTTCCTATAAAATATGTTTTAGTTTAAAACAGCTTGTAGATGGTACAGTATAAAGATAATATTCATTTTGTATTTCGCCAAAACAATGTGTGATGAGTTCTTCTGAACTTTTCCCAACATTGTGGAAGTAAATAATGCAGTGTTATGAACGGCAAGATAGCCACGGCATCAAACAGTATTCCTGTTTTTATGATGATATTGTTACATTCTCTAAATCTTTTTTATCATTTTATAAGTTTGTATGTATCTATTTATACAAATATTTATATTTCATAATAATTTTTGTTTTGTTTTAATTCCAAGAAAGTATTACAAAATAGATTTCCGAACATAGATAAAATAAAATTTAATTTTTTTCTTCGCAAGTAGAAATTGAACTTTGCTCATTGATGTAATTATTGATTCAAATACAACATTAACATACTTTTTTTTACAAGCAATAATATAAATTATTTGCAAGTCTCATTTCTACTTATCACAAGTTTTTGAGACAGTGACATAAAGAAAAATGTATTGATTACGAATATGGTATTACAGACACTAAAGAAATTCAAGTGTATCAGAGTTGGTAATGGTTTGTTTAGATTCTTTGCTACCATATGGGCGTAAATAACACTATCACGTTTTTATTTTCATGAATGGCTTAATCATTCTAGATTTTAAAAAAAAAGTTAACAATAATAAAAATTATATTCAATCACAAAAATGTAATGGTGATTAATTCCACGACTTTTGCTAAAACATTCATATTTCAGTGTATATCTCGACACAGAATTAAATACAGGAATTTAATTAGTTTTGTACATTGTTGATTATGCAACATTATATTGAATAATGTACGTAGACAAATATAAAATAGATGTTGTTTTATTCTTACATATAGCCAAAATATTAAATACAGTAATTTTAGTAATTTTATTTGCATTCTTAAGCTTAAAAATACAAGCAAAAGTATATGTTGAAATATAATACAATCGGACATATAAAACATACCTGAATATATTCGATTGTGTATATAAAACATTAATTTATGTGTTTTCTGTAAGTCAAAATGAAACAAGCAGTATTTATATTCAATAATTGCACACACATCAATAAGCACACACTCATAATGTACACAAGATTTTCTGTTCAAAATCTTTTCAATAAGACGAAATGAAACGATCGGTATTTACATTTAATAATATAATTTCACATTTTCCAGTAAGCAGGTAAAAATCAACGCAGAAGTTATAACTTCACAAGTTTTTCTTTTAATAATTCACTGTAATCTGCCTTCATATCGTTTATTTATTCTACCACGTATTTTCTGAGTAATTCTACAAATTCACTGATGAAATAAACTTGCACAAAACTGAATTCAATAAAAAACAACTTTGCGTATGCTTTCAGTAATATCATAGTTATAGATGTCAATTTAAATCAGAGGTTATAATTATGTTTTCTGTTTATCTGTCATTTCGTAAATTTCAAAATGGACATTTTGCGTCGACGCATGCGCAGAACAGGCAATACTCCAATTCTATCTCTCTTAGTTGGGACGAAAAATTACACATTATCAAGATATAATACACGCAATATAGTAGTATTATATATATGCTTTTAACTTTCAGAATATTACACACCCGGTACGAAGAAGAAAGGTCAAGCGTCTGTCAAAAAGTGTGGTTATAATGATTGGCCGCATCTGGGTGATGTTTGCGCCTTCGACGTGAATCTGTGGGGTAACTGTTCCCGTCCCAATAAGTACAACTTTCATAAGAATTCACCTTGCATATTTCTTAAGCTGAATAAAATATACGGGTGGACGCCGGATTTTATAAGGAATAGTGAAGATTTTCCTAGGGATATGCCACGCCAGCTGAGAGAACATATATTAAAAATAAGAGATGTCAGGGTAAGTAGACACGCTCACTCTTATAATAGGTTGTCAGCAGCAATTTCTAGTGTCTGATAGTCTTGATAACATTTGATTCTGACTCGTTTGTGATTTTATATTGGAACAAACCTAATATTAAGTAGCCAAAATTTAATTATAAGTTATGCCATAAATAGTGTCGTCATTCTGATGTAATAACAGTGTTGACAAATTATATTGCTTTAGGCAGTCTGTAGTTTGTAAATGAACTGCTGATAGCGGGAGTAATGGCCTATTATTATCGTGTTCTCTAACAAAATATCAGAATTACTGTCCATCGGATCTTTTGGGTCACGTCATCAATTGCGTGGCGTTATCAAGGACATCGGCACCTAGAATGTATATATACTCATTTCTTTCCAATCTCAATGACTAAATAAGTAATGAAATTTTAAACTCTAACGTGGAGCTGTCTTCCCCGTAAGAGTAAAAAGACAGACAGAGAAAATATACCGCCATGACACTCTGTTACTGCATTAGTCAACCTACATGTTGTGACATGAATTAATGACAGACCCGTATACTTTGTTCATAACCAGCGGTTATTATTGTTTTATTGAATTTCATTATAATAGATATAGCTAATTTAAAGCAATGAATAAAACACGTTATAAAATATAGAAAATATTGGATATAAGCATCATAAGCTCTTTATTTTAAATATTTCATTCTATTTTGTAAGTAATGAATTTGAGCCAGAAGTGTTAATTTAATTCATATGGATGAAAATCAATGGCGTAAGGCAAGAGATCTCCATCATGATGTAACCACATATTATTTCACAGCTCTACTATATTATGTGTTAATTGAGAAGATTATAATTGTTTCATATGAGGAAACTGTTTTTGCAAATTCTTATAGGTTAAAACTCTATTTTAGCACTAAAGCCATTCCATTGAACTGTATTGCTCTCAAACTGTTGATATAGTGTTAGTTTTAGGATAATTCGATTTTTAAATATTGAAAAATATAAAAATACATAATCTAGAATTACGACTTAATAGTTAATTGTTATTAATTTTATAAAAATTACAATTAGTCAAATTAATTGGTTATAATTTTGAAGATGTATTATTAGCACATTGTCATACTACTATCTGTCTTTTTCTGTATATTCTTTGGTTAGACATTTTGAATCTTTTTCTTTAACTTAAACACTTTCAAAATGTATGTTTACACATATTAAACATAGATAGCAATATGTAATTATTCTAGATATTTTAAGGTAATAATTTACTTAATTGAAAATATATTTTTTCTTTTCTGACACTTCCTTGAACAACTAACTACCTGTATGGTGACGATCATGATCAGTGGCCAACTGCCACCGTAATATGTTTTCTCATACTTAATTTTTAATATTTTATACAATATTATTTATAATTTTTTAACCGAATTTGTCACAAATATCTACTGTGTTGAGAGAAATAAATGAGAAAAGAAGCAGCAAGAAATAAATAAATATTTAATGTATTATGGAACCATCCGATGTAACATATATCCAAGTGCTAGATAATGCCACATTCGACAAAGAATATTGAAATGTTAAATCATTGTTTCTTTTGTTCGAAATCCTTCTTCTTTCGTGGTTTTCGTTTATATTTATTTTTATATTATATAATGTCATATATAATGTAACACGTTTAAATTTATATTTTTCTAGTTTTAAATTATTAATTATTAATATAATTTCTTATGTCAAATCTTTAATTTTATTTATTGACTCCTTCAAAATATCAAGTATATATGATACAATTACTATGGTCGACATCTAGGCTATCCTTTCTCAGCTTCACTGCACATTTGTATATATTTTCTGATATCCTTTATAGTGTATTGGATTCCATAGTAGTGTAAATGTTATATACATGTTATTTTCATAATTTAAATTTCGCCTCACATTGGGTGCCAAAATTGTTTTTATTTTGTAAAAACAAATTTCTGAACTTTATAAAAACTATGAGTTACATATTCGTGCCTATTTAACAACAGTAATTACAGTGTTTTACAATTTAAACAAAATCGTATAATCATAAATATGTTATTAGTACTCATTAACCAAACCAACCTATGTACAACATTTTTAATGACAAATAAAACTTATAATACAATTGCAAATATATCACTACATTTCTCAATTTGAAAAAGAAAGATGGCGTCTATTGCCGGAAACGCCCTCAATTTGAATGTACTTTATTTAGACTTTCAGTTTATAATGATCGGTAACAATATTTCATATTGATAGTATTAAATTAGACATATAATGAATGTATATAATTCAGCATTAATATATTTTTTAAAAAAAATTCCATTCCTTCTAATATATTTATAATTTTCCAGGAAAAAGACACAGTTTGGTTAACATGCGAGGGTGAAACACCTGCAGATGTGGAATATTTAGGACCAGTGAGATACTATCCTGAAATCCAGGGGTTTCCAGGTTACTATTACCCGTACTTGAACCACGAAGCGTACTTTTCCCCATTAGTCGCTGTCCATTTCGAGGAACCTAAAGGTATGTTATAATTAATTAAATAGAATAGACTTTATATTTTTTATTTTACAGCTGGAGTTGTTATCAGCATCGAGTGTAAAGCCTGGGCCAAAAATATCAAACACAGTCGAGCGGACAGGTTGGGTTCTGTGCATTTCGAACTGCTCATAGACTAATATCGGACCAAGATTATTCCATTTTTATGTACAAATTGTAGCTTATAATGAAATTATTCCATTCTGTCGAAGAATCTCATTTTCGTTCTACTACCTTTACGGTATTTCTATTTATTCATGTGTATGTATATTCATCCGTTCATCATCGATTTTTTTTCATGTCAGCATACAACAGGCAGTGCCTTCACCATATAAATATTAAGTAAATTTTGTGCCTTACCTCATATTCTGCAATAAAATAGTATTTCTGTCAAGATATTACTCACTCGTGAAGAAAATGTTATTTTTTTTAATTCTACTTAATTTTATACTTATTTTTAGATATTATGTAAGATTTTTTATTGATATTTTACATGTGTTCTTTTGTTATATATTACCAATATATGTATATAAGGATTGTTTTTTAAAAAAATATAGAAAATAAATAAATCTAATTTCTACTTGTGTTATTGTTATTGTTACTGTTAAATATCAGCAGACACACTAAAAGAAATTCTATATAACTTGCTTTAAATACAGTAACAATGTGAAATACATATTTTTATTTATTATTATACAAAATAAAAGTCTAGATATCTGTTCAAACTTGGTGTTTAAAAACAGTTTCTCTACTCCCATATAATTGTATTATTAGATATTCTACACCTGTACCTTAATGATATCCATTAAGATTCAAGTTTACATTCAACAGAAATGCGACATCCCAATGTTCAATCAATATCAATACGGGGCCATGACTACATATCTGACGGATATAAAAATTAATTAAATTTGACAGTTCTCTGTAATTTACTAGTAAGTAGTTAATATTTGTGCTTTTTAATTAAATTATGTAACAAGTTAATAGCCACGAACAATTTATTACCAGCAATATCGGCAAAAACGTACGAATAATTTTACTCTCAATTTATGAATTCGAAATGTTCAAAAAATAATATTTTATTATATATAATTGATTGAAGACGGAGATACGTGTTGAAACTCCATAATTTACAAGTAAAAATTGAAATAAATTCAAATTGAGTTTAAAACAGTTTTATTTAATCCACAACAATTGTTTCACCCTACTAGGGCTTCATCAGGTGATGAATATTATAATACAAAATATTTGTAGACGTTCTTATTTATGTCTTTTCCTAAATGAAGAGGGGGGAGTTTGTGACATTAGGTTAAGAGCGGGAGTAACTTATATCTTTAATGTAATATTTAATATATATACATAACAATATGATTAATAATATTAAAAATTTTTGAAAACTGATTGTTTACTGTTATTATAAAATTAAACAATTTATAAATATATATATAACTATAAGAATTATTAAGTTGATTTTTTTTTAAATATTTAAAATCAACTTAATAATTCTTATAGTTATATATATATTTATAAATTGTTTAATTTTATAATAACAGTAAACAATCAGTTTTCAAAAATTTTTAATATTATTAATCATATTGTTATGTATATATATTATTATATTAAATATTACATTAAAGATATAAGTTACTCCCGCTCTTAACCTAATGTCACAAACTCCTCCCCTCTTCATTTAGGAAAAGACATAAATAAGAACGTCTACAAATATTTTGTATTATAATATTCATCACCTGATGAAGCCCTAGTAGGGTGAAACAATTGTTGTGAATTAAATAAAACTGTTTTGAACTCAATTTGAATTTATTTCAATTTTTACTTGTATTTTATTATAAGGTCGTGTAAGTTCCCGGATTGCCTAAAACGCGTAAATATAAGACTCATACATAAAAACGATAAATCAGTGTTCCAAAACTATCGACCGATTCCTCTGATATCCAATATATCGAAAGTTATCGAGAAAATAGTGTGTAATAGATTGGTGCACTTCATAAATAAGAATGACATTTTCACTTATAGTTACAGGGAGCTTTCTTTTTTCAGGATAAATTTTCAGCTTTTAAAGAAAATTTTTGTTGCTAGGTATCGAAAGGGCAATTTGTTGAGTTCAGTTACCATTTAGCAACTAAATTTGAGTCTAAAAATGGAAAATTTATTCGGAAATAAAAAGGAAACTCGAATGTAATTCGGTAAGATAATTTACTAAATGTGTAAACAATATACTGAAAAGTTTATTACATAGTAATCATATTATGTAAAAATACAGTTATTAAAAACACAGCTCTTATACATTTTGTGAAGATTACTTACAATGAGTTTGCAAATTTTGTCATAACAACACTTCACAACGAACACTATGATGATAAAGTAAGCAAATTGAAGTCTGGTCAACCAAAGATAGTACGCAAAGGGTTGCGTCGACTTTGACATTTCATTTTGACAGTGAGTACGTTTATTTTATGACAACGAAAAAACACAAGTTGTTGTCGAAAAGTTGTTTACCTTTGATTGGCCTGACAACAACTTGTGTTTTCTCGTTATGTCATAAACTCAACGAACTCACTGTCAAAATCAAATGTCAACGTCGACGCAACCGTAAGCTTTGCGTACTATCTGTGGTTGATCCGACATAAATTTGCTTACTTTATCATCATAGTGTTCGTTGTGAAGTGTTGTTATGACAAAATTTGCAAACTCATCGTAAGTAATCTTCACAAAATATATAAGAACTGTGTTTTTAATAACTGTATTTTTAGATATGTAGTACCTATGATTACTATGTAATACAATTTTCAGTAATTGTTTACATATTTAGTAAATTATCTTACCGAATTACATTCGAACTTTCTTTTTATTTCCAAATAAATTTTCCAATTTTAAAATCAAATTTAGTTGCTAAATGGTAACTGAACTCAACAAATTGCCTCTTCGATAAAACGACTCGTCCTTCGGACTCGTCGTTTTATTAGGAAATTTGTTCCGTAGAGTTACCTAGCAACAAAAAATTTCGTTAAAAAGTGAAAATTTATCCGGAAAAAAGAAAGCTCTCGTGTAATTATAAGTGATAACTTCTACATAGAAGATGGGTAACTAAATACTAAATATTGTAACCCTATCAGACTCATCTCTTGAAATTTTCAGATACTAAATTAAATGGCGGCAAATTGTGAAATTAAACACAGTAGATACTTATCCAAAATTAATGGTTTTATTTTTATAGTTTGTGAGCAAAATTCTAATATTTTTGTAATTAACTTCTTTTATCTAAAATTACTTAATATAATTAAGAATAAGTTACTTACTAAAATATTAGAGTTTTGTTCATATATGTCAAATCTCTATTTGAGTTTGGACATAAAGCTACATTACTTACAAAAATTCAATAGTCTTTATTGAAATAAAATAAATATAGATAAAATACACAAAGCACTTTTCCGTTACCATTTTGTTCTTTGTACTTCTGTTTTCTCCACTCCATTCTTGTTCTTCATTAGTTGGACTTCTTGTATTCGCCTTGTGATTTCTTTGTCGCAATATCATTTCTAAAGTGTTTCACTTGCCTAAAATTGACACTAACTAATAATAGAAACAAATTTGTACAAACGAAAGAATGTAACACTAATTACGAAAAATAGTCAAACAAACTAAACCAAAATTTCAGTTAAACACAACAAAATATTAAAATATGAATAAGTGAACACTTATGCGAAACCGCCTAATTAAAATTCAACTGCATCCAAAATTAAAACTAGAAAGGCGGTAGAGTGTAGGTAGTTAATTTAGTAATCTACATGACAGTACTAATCAGAGTCATCTGGTGAGGTTTGCAGGTACCAAACACTCTAGCGACAAAGGTCTAATTTATCAAAGCTCGACAAGATGGGTGTGCGCGGTGTAGCCTTACACTGGAATACGTCCTATCTTAGTGACAGAAAACAGTGCATTTTCTCTAGTGATACCAACGGAAAACTATGAGATCAGATTGGAAAAATGTCAAATTAGGAGTACCACAAGGGTCCGTCCTGGGACCGCCATTGTTTGTGTTATACGTGAATGACATGCCTTAAGTGGTGGAGGATCCGCTGGTTTTGTTCGCGGATGACTCATCGTTGGTGGTAAGAGAAAAAGATGGGGATTCCGTAATAAAATCAATTGAAATTAACTTGGACAAACTGGATACATGGTTCGTACAGCACAATCTAACACTTAATTTAAATAAATCTCACTTTATGATATTTAATAACACAATCACTCCGAGCGTTAGTATTAAACATAATGGTGAAGTGCTTGCCTGGGCTGAGAATAGTATGTTTTTTGGCTTGCTGGTTGATAATCACCTATCTTGGAGGCCTCACATAGAGCTTCTATCTACAAAATTGAATAGCTGTTGTTATGCGTTGAGGGTTGTCACACGGAATGTTGGCAGGGATGCTGCGGTTCGCTTGTATTTTGCCAACGGCAATTCCAGACTCCAATATGGTGTACTGTTCTGGCGATATGTGGTGTTTGGTCGCCCAGAAATCCCGCATAAGGGCAGCATTCAAACTAAGGCCAATAGAGACTTATAAAAATATATTTAGAAACTACAATAGATACTTACGCTGCCATCGATATACATATTGGAATGCGCTCTGTTTGATAAAAAAAAACACAATAGAGACGTATTTCAAAATATGAACTCTCGCATTGCTATAGCGCTAGGGGTACTATACTCCATTCAGTCTAAGAATGGAGTAGATGGCGCTACAATATGAGCACAGTTTACACACGATAAATTTTGTATTTTGAAAACAAATAAAACATATGTTTACTGTCAGATGGATAGCAGGGATATACATTGTATATGATATCATTATATTTTGACTTTTACGTGTTTATTGACATTTATTTAAGAAAGGCTTGGATTGCTTTTAAAATGATAACCATACTAACAAACATGAAAAGGCAAACAGCTCATCAGTATTTGATAAGTTTTCCAAAACAGAATATCGCTCACACAAAAAATATTAAAATATAAGGAAGATATTGAATAACACGTTGTGTCTACATGTAAATAGAACGCTTACATTTTACAACATTCAAGAATGTAGGTATCATTATCAATATGTGAGTAAAAGGTGTGAAAGGCAATATTTCATGTTAAAATCCAATAAATTTTAGATGCTATTTCCATTAGCAGATATTTCAATTTTTATCTTATTTACAATATCTAATTTTATTATTGTAGATTGTCGTAGCTATAATGAATTTGTATACAAACACAGCAAATAATGAACTGCAATGTGAAGATCATGTATTAAAAATACCGCAGAAGAAGTATTTATATTAAAATGAATGGAAATTCATTAAATCCACAAAAGTAAATGTATCTGATAAAATTGTATTTTTAATATGACAGACCATAAAGCAATAAGGAGGGGTATTATTTCATATATTTTTTAAAAAAATCTCTTATAAACATGTACAAGTACTTTTATTTCACAAAACATAACAAGTATTTACTACGGTATGCGGCAAAATAAACAGTACTGAAATTATGAAACGTTTATTATTTATTATTTATGTATTTACTTTTCATTATATAACGTTGCAAGATGCCCTCCGTTCAGTTTCAAGCAGTATTCGTAGCGTTCGCGAAGGTTCACAAACATGTCTGTGAACACAGGTTGTTGCATGGTACGAAAAAAACCCTGAATTTTAACCCGCAATTCTGGAATGTCAGACGGTGGATCGGTACGGAAAACAGCCTCGTTCAGCATTCCCCATATATACGCATCAGGTGGTGTTAGGTCTGGTTAGTGTGATGGGTATGGAAAATCAGTACTACGCGAAATAAGGGGATCCCCAAAATGTGTGCGCAGCATTCGAAGAGACTTCCTAGCTCCATTGATTCAACTTTTAGCATACTGCTATCAGCAAAAATTCCTTTTGATGTTAACCATTCAATCAGTGCCTCCTTGTTCCAGGATGAAGTAGGTGACTTTTCTGTTTTACTTGAACGGTAAGGTGCATACCATCACTACGACACAGCCAACCTCTGGTTCAATTCAATGAATACCTCACTATTCATATCTTCATGATAGTCTCCCGTTTTCTTATATTCAAATAATAACAAACCACCATCTACAAAACCAGCTTCACTGCCAATGTGAAGTACACTTAGTCGCTTTCCTTTACCAGATGGATCTTTTAGGCCAGTAGAAAGACCTTCAATTAATGCGTGTCTTGGGTTTAGCACTGTTGTATCTTTCCATATTTTGTTTTCGTATGACCTGCATTCACCCACGTTTCACCTAAATAATAGATTTTTCTACTTTCTGCACGGAACTGTCTTATATTTTTTAAATATCGACGTCACCATAATACAATATCATTTCGTTCAATTAATATGTTGTTTCGTGTGCGTTTTTCTCATTTGAATCCTATTTTTTTTTAGGATTGTCCAAAGTCATCATTACTAATAGCCTAGAAACCAAATAATCATACATAATTAACATGATGATATGCAGTAACATTGTATTCCTACTAATACCCACTTCCTCTGCTGTTTGATTGACTGCAGCTGTTTTAGACATATTGTCTTTATGCTTAATGTACACATTATAAGCCATTTGCCTTTGTCCAGATCTTATATGTTTCCCTTTATGATTTTTTGAAGGACCTGGTAAAACTGCTTCCGCCATACTATAAAATATTAGCGATTACGAAAAGAAAGTTTACGAAATTGATAAAATACCTTAACAAATGAATATTTCACTTGCGAGTTCTAAGAAGAACTATTTTTTAGGAATATTAACAACAAATAGCTATGTAAAATACGGAAATCGACAAACTCTTTGAACAAAAACTGTCAGTAAACAAATTTTTGACAGAACGAGCTAAATGCGATTATTTTGCCGGTGTAAATGCACACTCGATTTCAACCAATCACAAACGTTTATTTTAAGCCGTATCTTTCCCATTGCTCCATTCTTAGACTGAATGGAGTATAGTAAACTACATCTTCTACCACCAAAAACAGGTTTTACTAAAATACAAAAAAAGTGCCCTATTTCAATGTATCAAGATTTACAATCAACTTCCGCATAACTTGAAAATGTTACGAAGCACTCAATACAAGTCTGTGCTGAAAAAATATCTGTGCGCAAGAGCGATATACTCCGTTGATGAATTCTTCAGTGATGACTTCTTCAATGCGGGAGTGAATGTATGGGTCTATCTATGTGTATAAATCGAAATGGTGCCCAGCTAAAAGAATCGAAAAAATAGTCCCCACATGTTTTACTAAAATCTGTATATTTTATGTGTGTATGTATATGTTATGACGTTTTCATACTATATATGTAATGTTGTTAGTGTGAAATAAACATTATTATTATTATTATTATATGTGTACATATATTTTATGTAATACTTGCACCTGACGATTGTCAATATTTTGTATTAATCTTAGGACAAATATATACTATCACTATTACTATTACTACTATATAATGACTATTAAGACACTCGTATTCATTACGATATGAGCCGAAGGCTTAATAGCCATCATTAAATGCTCATTGCATAATATACTATTTTCTACTCCCATAAATTAATTGTATTATTAGATATTCTGCACCTGTACTTTAATGGTGTCCACTAAGATACAAATTTTTCATTAAGTTTACATTTAATAGGAATGCGACATCCCAATATTCAATATGGCCATGACTACCTATCTGACAAATATAAAAATGAATTAAAATTAACAGTTCTCTGCAGTTTAGTGGTGAGTAATTAAAACTTGTGTTTTTGTGAAAATATAAACAGTAAACATGAGCGATAGTGACAAATGGAAAATTTGACTCTACCAGAAATTATGGAACAAGCCAAGAAAAATTTATTACCAGCGAAATCAGCAAAAACGTACGAAAAATTTTACTCTCGATTTATGAATTGGAATGTTCAAAAAATGTTCATAATTTACTATTTTTCTATGAACATTTAGAAAAAAAAGTATTGACAATTAAGCAAAAAACACTTAAAACTTGTGCATCTTTTAATATTTTGCTTTTTCAAGGAATTTTCTATATCACATATTGTTTTTACACAGTAAATTAATTCTCTATTATTTCTGGATTTATACTAGTGATTTGCTAGTCAATATATCAAGGAATGTCACATTATAAGTAAATGTTTTCCAAAAAAAATCCAAAATAATTGCTATCAAGCATTATTTTTAAGTAAATTGTTCAATCACACCAGGTTAATAATTAATTTTTCTAAAATAAAACGCAACTAAATATCGTTCTAAAGATCAATTTTAAGTGAAATTTTTTTATAGATGTAAAGCGAGCTTATTTATATCGGGATATGTCAAACAGCATGTTTATAATACTAATTTAGAAAACAATATCGAAATTTTAAAACAATAAATTACGGAAGCGGTCAATTCTGGCACTGAAGATATGATCCACAATGTTTAAAAGAATTTGTACGTAGAGCTAAAAAGTGTGTAGAGGTTGGAGGATACCACGTTGAATAAAATAAAAAAAAAATCCTGTAATTCAAGTGTATTTTTGCAATTTTCTCAGTTGCTAAAAATAAAGATTATTGTTTCAGAATTGATGGTTTTGAGACAGGCAAAAATTTTATAAAGAATTGTTCAGTTCATCCGGGGGGGGGGGGGGGGCACGCTATGTCAATGTCGAATCATCTTCTCTCTAGAATCTTTATGATTACAGAGCGGACGTCCCAGGTTTAAACTACGACGGAGCAAAGAAAACATGTAAACGCAGTTATACTGAATAGCACTATTCATATGGTGAACTGCAACATTTGTTTACGCCCGAGCATGAGAGCAAAAAAAGTCCATTTAACTCGTAAATTTCCTGTCTTCATCGGCGTAGATAGAAGCGTGAGGGTCTTTTAAAATTTATTATATTTACCTTATATTTCGCAAGAGAAATAAAGTTATATATGAATATACCCATTCATACTTACGTTAGTTTCGTTTTTTCATTTTTCATTGTTTGGACTGTTAATTACGTACTTCGTAATTTATGTAATAGTTCCTGTTTAATCCCGTTTCATTGAATCGACCTCTCCCAATTATCTAGACGTAAGTGTACACTGGATTTCGTTTAGTTTCAATAACATACGCGTACATTTTTAGCTATCATTTATTTATATCTAGAACATTGTTTATGTTACTATGATATGGAAGAACGTCGAGAATGGCATCGTAAAACAATTGCGAGTTGGATTAAGGGCCATACTGATTGTATGTCCATTGTCAGAGATTCCGATATTTATTGTAAAGTTTGTAAAATATCGTTACAGAATGCCCAAAAAGGGCACGTACAACTTCACTTAGCATCGCTAAAACCTACGAGTAAATAATTCTTTACTCGTTCTTTACACAGAAATATCCCATTAAGGAAACTTGGCAATCCCACTTTCAAAACATTTCTTCAAAAATATACTGGTCGAAATGTACCAGTTTCCATTAAAGAAACTTGGCAATCCCACTTTCAAAACATTTCTTCAAAAATATACTGGTCGAAATGTTCCTGATGAATCCACCTTAACGCAAATATCATGTTTCTAAGTGCTTCACGAAAACAGTAGAATGCATTAGAAGACATCTTTCAAATCAGTACCTATGGATAAGTGCCGACGAAACTGTCGATATATTAGGACACTGTGTGGTAAATGTTATAGCTGATGTACTACAACCAACTATTCCATATAACGCATATCTATGTAATAGCATCTAAAGTTATAAATACAGTTGATGCGGAAACAGTTGCTAAAACCTTTGACGAAAATTTGCACAAAATGCTTCATTCGGACGACAGGTACAGGGAAAATACTTTTATTTGTTAGTGACAGTGCCGCATATATGTTAAAAACAGGCAGACTATTAAAGGAAAAATATCCTTATATGCTGCATATTACTTGTGTAGCACATGCTCTCCACAGAATCTGCTAATATATCAAAGACAGGTATACGGAAATATATAGACTTGTATCCGCTTTTAAAAGAGTTTTCAGAAAAGCACTAACGAGAGTAGCTCTTTACAGGGAAAAACTTCCATCTTTGTCACTGCCGCCCTCGCCAGTAATAACTAGATGGGGAACATGGTTGGAAGCTACTAGTTTTTATGCAGAGAATTTCGATAGTTCACAAAATTTCGTTACATGTTTAAATGACGATGCTCGAGGTATTTTTGAGTGCAAGGAACTAACACAAATCCCAAATTTAAAAAATCAGTTGTTATTCCTTCAGGAACACTTTGGAAATTTGCCTAAACTAATCACATATTTTGAAAATCGAAATGTCAAATTAAAAGATGAATTAACCACAATAGATGTGGCTATTAATAATTTCAAAAGTATTCCAAGTGACTTCGGATGTGGCCCTCGGCAAAAGTTAGACGCAGCTTTTAACAGAAATCCAGATTTAATAACATTGCGGGAATTGTATATGGGGACAATGGCACAAAATCTAACTGCTAAATACGCTGAAATAAGAAAATATTTCCAGTACGCACCTATAACCAGTTGCGATGTAGAAAGAACGTTTTCTATCTACGAGGATGTACTTCATTCAAAAAGAACAAATCTTACAGTAGAGAACCTTGAGAAAGTATTGCTAGTAAATATTAATACTTCTTTACTCGACTTGAACTACAAAATGAACAAATAATACGGTATTTTGTATTTTATAGATCACCACCCATTTGTTATCCAATTATATAAATAAAATTAAAACGTTTTTAAAAATACAACATTTCAATAGTCCGCCAATGGGCGATGAATCATCAACCTTTCGTGCCCGCTCTGTATTTATGATATCACAGTAGGTATTTGCTGCATTTTATTTACTAAAAGGAAATTTTTAATTATACCTGATATAAAATTTAGCAAAGTGCAGAAAACAAAATCAAATGACAAGAAGTGGCCGCAATATTATTAAAACAAATTACAGCTGCAATAATATGTTATTTATTTATATATATATATGTGTCGCCAACTTTATACAATAAATCCTTAAATACTGGCTAAAGCTAATTAATGATTAACCAAGAATTTTAATCAGAGACGGAAAAACCGTGCTTTAAGTGCATATCGATGTATGTACAATTAAAACATGTTTTAAACCAACAAATTTAATTTTAATGATATCATTGGAAATTTGATATAAAGCTTAAATTGAGGCATTTAGGTTAGGTGTAGGTTTAAAAAAACGGAACAGGCCGTTGGCAAATACGCATATTTAGCAGCGTTTAATTTTGAAATAAAAAATTTCCTCCGCCAAAACCAGACTTCCCATTTTAATAATATGCAAATGTAAATTAATGTTATGCAACGAACAAAAATATATATAAGGTCCATCGAACAAAAGATCGATACTGTCACAATAATTCACAAGGAACAATGGCGAGTAATAATTTAATCCATCTTGGCCTTCTGTGATGCATTTGCGTCGGAAGACTACCACCCACAATTAAAGAGTTGGTGCAGACAGCTCTCTCACATTTATTTCCCCATGGTGAGACTTCGATTCTGCAAATTTTAGTTGTATTACCGACAATTCCTGCCTCGACAATAAATTTCATTGCTAACTACATTGTTTATGAAAAAGAACCACGCCTTATTCGGTACATGCATATATCTATATACATATGACCAGGGAAGTTGAATGCCGTATAGAAAAAAAAGAAGATAATCTTGTTTTCTGACATTTTGGGAGCAAGTTAGTAGAGAACAAGAACTCATATATTTATATGTATGTTAACGTATATGTATAGAAATTGATTGTAATGATTATGAAGTTATTTTATAATATGTATAAAGATGTTAAAGAAACCGCTAATAAGTCAGGCAGGTTAAATACGTAATCTACACAGATCTGCCATGAAAATGTTATCTTAGAAAATACAACAACATTTCTGTCAAAACTTGCCAATAACAAAAAAAAAGACAACTTTAGTGTATCATACAGAATGGTAATAAAAGTGGTTCAAATATTTAATTTTACATGACTGAGTTTAGGTTATTGTATTCTAATCAAAATTTCCTATAGAGGAAACGCGTTACATTCAATTGTACGTCATACTAGATCCATGACGACTCATCTTGTTTATGTTGCCGAGTCTATTTTTATTTCTATCAGTGACATTTGATATAACTAAAACAAAAAATTTTCACAATACAGTAACTATAACGAAATATATTTAGTAATTGAAATGCTCTAAGACTTCAGTGTTTCTCAACTTTCGTCTTTCATAATGTATTCAAAGCAAAAATAGACACAAAAATTTGACAGGAAAAATATACACAATACACGCCTTTTTGACAGATATGATTTACCTGCAATACCGAATTGAACTACAGTTCTCGACAAATAAAATGGGGCACGTTTTATTACGATTTTAGGGTAATTTTATTTGCGTAAGTAAGTCTTTTACTAAAACAATTAATATTATGAAATGCCTTGTCATGACATACAGTCGAAAGCAAAAAAAAGTAGACAAAAATACAGGTTTCTGTCATAGACTTTCTCAAAATAATTAGTGTAGTAGCGTCTTCAAAGTAACTTGTCAAAATTTGGTTATCTATCAAAATTAACAACCTTACAGTTGATATTAAACTATTACAAAAATGCATTCCATAAATAAAGATATTAAAGTCAATATTATTGCAGATTTGAGTAGCGGTTTCGAAATAGGTGAAATTTCGGAAAGAAATAATATAAACAGATTTTACAATTATTAAAAATTGACGAGATCACCATAGAATTTCTGGTTCTGGCCGCAAAAGAATATCAACAGTTGAGCAAGACCGCCATCTCACAAATGTGCTTATTGAAAAACCATTTTCTTCAGTAGTGATTGCAGCTGATGTAAGTAACTTTCCGGGTTCTGTTTTTACTACCCGACTAAGAGTTAGAGAAGCTAATTTGCGGTGCCATAAAACTGCCGAAAAACTTAATTTGAATGCGACTCACAAATAACATTCTAAGTAATGTGATGTTGCGTTCAGTGGTGCTATTTTTTCCAAATCGCAATTTTATAATTCAACAGGATAACGCTGCCGCATCCATACATCGGACAGAGTGAAAACATGGTTCAGAGAAAAGAACATCAACGTGTTGGAGTTGTTGATCAAAGAAATAAAGAAATTGAATCGAAGACCTCAAAATAGAGAAGAACTGATAGAAATAGTTCACACAACATGCGAGAATGTAAATCAAAATAGTTGTACCAACCTTTATAAGTCTATTCCAAATAGATTGCAAGAAGTTTTAAACAAAAACGGCTCTATAACTAAATATTAATGCATATATTTCTTCATATTTTTTAATTAGTATTTTGATTCGTATTAATCAGATAGAAAATGTTTTGATAATTATTTGATATTCCATAGAATAATGACTTGACACTAATGATAGGTAAATAAAGCCAGGTTTACAAAGTACGAGATCTCTTGTCTACTTTTTTTGCTTTCGACTGTATATTATAAATGTCAAATATTTTCATCAATATCTGTAATCCTGACTCACAATAATTAAAAAATGTGTCCCATTTTATTTGTCGAGAACTGTTTTAGTCTATTACAAATATGTAAGGGAGAAATTTAATATGGAAACGGAAACTTTATGTTTATTTGCCATGATTGCGTATATTACGACCAATTTATACATTTTCTATTTAAACTAATGATATAAAAGCCCTCAAATATAATTTAACAATAGTTATTTATTATACAAGGGAAAAAAGTATTACATTTTAGCTCTCGGTAATGTTTGTCTCCTGACAAAATACCGAGAGCTAAAATCTAATGTTTTTACCCGTGTATAATACACTATTTTTTTCTGTGATGGGAAAAACGACGATTTAATATTGAAAAAAAGTAAAGATTAAAGACAGAAAATCAATCGATGTGACATTTGAAGCAGGGGCGTATCCAGAATTTTGCTCTCGGGGGGGGGGGGGGGGGGGGAATAAAATTCAAAGAGCTGAAAATCCTATTACTTTATTCCAGATAGGTACATAGATTCATAGGTACCTGATGAAAATTGAGAATGGTAATGTGTAAAGGTAAAAATCATTGAGAAATGAAAGACAGATATTTCATAGATAAACAATACAAAAAAATCTATTTTTTGTATTAGCAAATCTATCTATAAAAGAAGATACATTGAGTTTAACGCTTCTATGAATAAAAAGTAATGCTAAACCAGTTAAGCGTTCTTGACCCATTGTGGATCGTAGCCATGTTTTCAACCTTTTTAAGGAAGAAAAACTTCTCTCGGCGGAAGCTACAGTTATAGGCAATGTCACTAATATATGCAAACATTTCTTAATAATTGGCAATAAGTTTTCGTCACAAACTGTAAATGCCGAAACCACGTCACTCGAAATCTGTGCATTTTGTTTTTGAATAGTTAACCACAATTCAATTTCCGATTTTAATTTCAGTTTAAGTAAATCTTTAGATAAGGTTACATCAATTTTGTAAATATAGTCGACAATTACTTTTACAGATTTTTCTATTTCTTCAGCACTTTTTCCAAGACAAATTGACGGTATTAAAAAATTTAGTTGGAGTAAATTTAAAGACTCTTCATTAAAACGAAACAAAAGATCTTCAGTTACATTTTCAAGAATTGCATTATACAGTGTAATTCTATAATAGTCTTCTGCTGTGTTTGTTACGACATTAAGTCGATTTGTTAATCGCGACGTCGAAACTTCGATATCTAATTGTCCATGAATTTTAGATATCGACTGAAAAATGGAATGAAAATTTTGTTCGGAATTAATTCGCCTTTGTTTTAAAATTAATATGGAATTTTCAATAATGTTTGTAGCATACTGTTTGTCTATTGATTTTGTTTGTAAAATTTTGCTAACGTTGACGGTTACAGCTAATACATCACAAGCACCAAATAGAAACAATGAAAGTTGTTGAAGTAATTGCATTTTTCAGACATTCGGCTTTAGAAGATGTTTCACGATCTTTCCATTTCGACATCATAGTCAGTATTTCCACGATATATTGAAAATTAGTATTAAAAATTAATACAGATTCATGCCTTTCAACCCATCTTGTTTCGCAAAGAGATTTTAATTTAGTTTTCATATTCCTTTTTAAAAAAGCATTTCTTTTTGCGGATGCTTTGAAAAATGCAATTACTTCCTTCATTGTTCCTAGTGAGTTTCTAATGGCCTGTACATTTGAGCTTTTTGAAATTGAAAGATTTAAGGAATGACTGTTACATGGACATTTTACAGCATTAACTAATTTTTTTGAAGCTCTACAACTGCTCCCTTATTTTCTCCTAACATTAAATTACAGGTATCGGTACCGATACCAACACAAAGATTGGGGTTTAAGTTACACTTTTTTAAAAAATCTAAAACAGTTTCAGCTAAAATTTTTCCAGTTACAGTCGGTTCCATCGTAATATCATCAAATTTCTCGTGGCAATCTATAAATCCCATAAAGTCTTCATAAATATTATTTTCATAAGCATAACGAATTACAAGTGACATTTGGGACTTACGGCTAATATCGGTTGTTTCATCGAAAATTATGCTATAAAAAATACTTTTCCTTATTCTAACTAGTAAATTTTCAAGGATTTCTTCACCACAGCACTCGATTAATTCATTTTGTGTCACACTACTTATATACGTAGCCTTTGCACCGGCTTTTGCTAAATGTTGTTTTAAAATTTCGTCACCACTACCAACTCTGAAACGAATTAATTCTCTGAAATTTCCGTCGTTTGCAATGGGAGAAGAGTTATTCACTTCTTCATCATTGGAGTTGTCTTCCGATTGATAAAGTAATTTCCCACTATCTCGATGTCCTCTTAATGGTATGTTCTGACGCCCTAAAAACATTATTGTTTCCACAATTGGTGTTAATCTTTCCCGATTTTCCATCGCCTGCATTTTCCTATTGGAGTCTACCATGTTTCTTATGTCGTTTTTAGAATTTTCAAAAACTTTGATGAAATGCGCAGTATCTTCAATAGCGTTCTTATGATAATTACTTTGATTGTGGTTAGTTAAATCACCGTCTTTACCATACAACTTAGAGTACTTTTGTAAAGGCACTCCCACTAGCTTATTTAAAGGAGTTGTTTTACGTACACCACCACACCTTGCAAAAATTACACAATATTTACAAAATATTCCTTGTAATTTTTCTGAATATGTCAGCCAATTAAATGTCTCAAAATGCTTTCTAGATAAGTAACATTTTATGTCCTTCTGATTTTTTCTGTGTGTTGAGAACGGATATATAAAGGCTTCCCCGGGAACAAACGCATATTTGATGATGTTGTATTTTTCCATAGACGTCAATTGTCTGTCGGAGGCAGCAAAAAATCCGACATCAATGGTACAATTTCTTTCATTATTTGATAATTCTTCTTTGGCAGTAAGGGCCTTATCAGAGTTATCAGCGGTAGATTCATTACTCGTCGATTGTATGTCGACATTTTTCGAACTAGGACCAGGTTCGTCGGTATCTAATTTTCTTTGTTTTGTGAAAAAGTAATCTATAGTATTACTTTGCTTTCTTTTATTCATATTGTCTTGAGATGAAATTAGGCAACTGAAACCAAAAATTATGTTATTACATAAAATATAATTAGAAATGTTCAACTCGTAAGGTTTTTTACTTAAGTAAGTACCTACTTGAAATTATTATTAAACAATATTAGCCGTGGAACTTTTCTGCGACACTTTCAAAGAACGAGCTTTACCAAATTTTTAGCGCAACACACAACATTCGACGAAAGAGACTGAACTGAACTGGATTGAAATGAAATCAGAATCTATTTAGCCCTTTCCTTTTTTTGTATTTTAAATAATGTGTTATTTCATTCAATTCAAGCACTGTCAAGCGGAAGTGTCCGGCAATAAATTTTATTAAAAGCTGAAGCTGTCATGTTCAAGTAGACAAGTGGACAAAGCAATTTGACCCGTTACGGGAAGAACCCATAAATAACAATCGAAGAAAAACAGATGTTCTGTCGCTTTGATTTAACGAACTGAAAAAAAAGAAGTGTCTAATTATTATAGACTAAAACTAAAATAAAAGTAATATTCGAATTCAACATACTAATCTGCCTGGGGGGGGGGGGGTAGTTACCCCCCTTTACCCCCCCCCTTAAATACGCCGATGATTTGAAGTTTTAAATTGGTAGGCTGTTGTACTTATAGCGACATTTGACCTGCGTTGCTAAGGAAACCTGTAAAGTATTCTAATATCTGTCAATTTAATTTTGTGTTTGGTTTTAAAAATTTGCGAACTTAAATTGATTATTAGTTATTTTGAACGGAAGGCGAAAAAGAAATTCAGTTCTTTCTCAGAGACAGTGTTATTGGCTTACATAAATACATGCAACTTTTTGTATAATAAAATATATTAAAATTAAATGTACGTGTTCTTACTTATGTGTACATATCAAAATGTCACTTTTTTCCCGGGGAAAAAAGTAATTTTATAAAAAGTGACATTTTTTTTACCTGTTTAGAAAGATAAAATGTCAAACTTTTTTCCCGTCACAGAAAAAAAGTTACTTTTTTAGTTTCCCTAATACAGTTATGACAACATGTAAACGTCATCAATGACGTACAATTAAATATAACGCATCTTCTCTATACATACTTATTGTAACTTTACTAAATATTTTATAAAATGATTAGTAACATTACTGCAACGGATATATTTATAATTAAGTACACCAACTTTCATTTTATATTAATATTTCGTTATAGCTCCATTTCCAGCAATAACTAACTCTAGTCTCAGTCTTAGTATAGATACATACAGCCTGTCAATGAATCGTTTGATATGTTTTCCCATGTTGAGTTCACGATTTCCAGTAGCTAGTTTTTATTTCGAGGTCGCACGTGCTGTTTTTGAGTCTTCCTCTAGCAAACCCCATACATTCTCTATGTTAAAATCCGTGTTATTGCTGTGTCTGTTGAGAACATGAATGTTATTTTCAGCAAACCAATCAGTCACTATACGAGAACTATGGACAGAGCAATTGTCCTGTTGGTATATATAGTTGCCTTCTGGGAATAATATTCATTCAGTATATTCATATATTCAGCACTTTTAAATCGGTCTGTTATATGCCATAAAACACCAATTCCGCATCTAGATATCCAGCCCCACATACTGTACAATTATTCAAATTTGAATGTAACACCCGATTTAGTTATTAATTCAATTTCATCACCATTTCTGAACGATCTCCTTGGGGTGTCTCTAGTTTTTGTTGTAATATCATTTTTAAAATTTTTGACATATCAGCCACACTGGTCGATTGCCATCCCCCATGTCTTTTAAGTGTTAGAATGTCAGCCCCGCTGTTAGAGAGTAAGGTGGCAGAAAAAACAGGTACTAGTGGGGTAAAACCTTAACAGTAGATATAGTGTCCCAACATTCGCGGAACAACTCCACACTACGGTTTAAAGCAGCGATAAAAGAACACGGAAAAAATATTTAAAAAATCCCACAATGTTCATTCTAGAAGATATTGACCCCTTTGTAAAGGTAAATTTGGCAACATGGCTTATTTATTTCTAAGGCCTCAAGTAAATTTAATTTTAAACCTTTTTCTTGTGAATGTAGTATGTCAAATTCGTTGTTGAAATTATGATTATTTTCTAGTAAGTGAATTCCATAATTTGAATCTGTCTCTTTATTACTAAAACTCTTAAAATGTTCGTTTATTCTTTTGTCAAAGCAACTCCCTGTTTGGCCTATATATGTTTTCGGGCAATCCATACATGTTAATTTATAGACTCCTGATTTTTTACCCTTGATTTATTGTTTTTTATGTATTTCCCCAAAGAATTATTTGTTTTATATGCTACATTATATCTACTTTATGTAATTTCTTTTTCTGTTTTTTCGCTTGTTGATCCTATGTAAGTTAATACTTTACAATTACTTAATTTCTCTTTTGTTATTGGGTAAACAGTTTCTATTGCTTTTATTGTCTGTCTGTTCCACTGAAACAACCCAATATATCATCTACGTATCTATGCCAATAAACAAAGTGTTTGAATTTTGGATGTTCTTTAATTTGATCTTCTAAATCAGTGGTTCCCAACCGGTAGTTCGCGAACCCCTGGGGGTTCGCGGTCTGTACAAAGGGAGTTCGCGAAAATAATAGCATAATGGCGGGATTTTAAATGGCCAAAGAAAAAAAAAACAAAAACACACAAAAATGTAAAAAACCACACCAAATGCAATGCAGATTGCACGCTGTTGTTTCGAACGTATGCATACTGCCTATATCTTATGGTTGCCAACAGTTAGTTAAGCTATTTTACGGCCTTTAAATTCAAACTCAATGCCGTAAAAATCAAATGATGCGTCTACATGCACCGTTAAATATCAGCACTAGATAAATACATGTCTGGAATACTTAGAAAACGTTCAAACGTCTGGAATACTTAGAAAACGGTCGTAAAAATGACAGTGGCAACGGTCCATGTAAACTTAGATTTTAGTTGCACGCAGACTTTAGAATTAGATGCTTGTTCACAGCTGGGAACTGGGAGAGTAGTGTTGCATTTACCGACGTTCGTACATAGGCTTATAAACCTTGAGCGATTTAGTTCGCAATTAGTAGAATAGCTACTGTGACATTGTTTGTTTATTAAAGTTCTTCTCGTGTACATAACTTTTAATAATTATTATACCCCAATTTTATTATGGATCAATGGTTAAAAACGGGTCGTTTAGAAACAACACATGATGATACTGAAAGTTGTATTGAGCTACCGTTTCACCAGAGTAAAAACCAAGAAAATGGTGAACATGGTGTGAAAAAAGGAAAAAAGCGAAAATATGACAGCGACTATTTACAACTAGGTTTTCATTTTACTGGGGAAGAGTCTGAACCTAAACCGCTTTGTGTTATATGCAACGAAATTCTTGCTAATAGTAGTTTAAAACCATCACTTCTTCGTAGACACCTTGAAACAAAACATCCGACGCACAAGGATAAACCTCATGAGTATTTTAAAAGAAAATTATCTGATAATAAAAAGTGTAACCTCTCTTCTTTCCTGTCTTCAAACGAAGATAGTAAAATGGCTCTTGAGGCATCATTTCGAGTAAGTTATAGAATTGCAAGATCTGGGCAGGCACATACAATGGCAGAAAATTTAATTGGACCATGTGCAAAAGATATCGGGAAATGTATGCTTGGAGAAAAGGCAGTAAAGAAAATTGACCTGGTTCCCTTATCTAACAATACGGTGTCGCGTAGAATTAATGATTTGGCAAATAATGTGGAGAACGAACTTTTGAAGAGAATAAAATTGAATTATTTTGCTATCCAACTTGACGAGTCGACCGATGTAGCAAACGCCGCAATCTTGCTTGTCTACGTTAGATATATTTTCACGAATATCGTTCAAGAAGATGTACTATTTGCAAAACCATTGAAAACCTATACAACTGGAGAAGCAATTTTCGATATGATCAATGGTTATTTTCAAAAAAATGGAATAAACTGATATTATTGTGTGGGTGTGTACAGATGGTGCAAAATCAATGACAGGAAAATTTTCTGGTTTTGTGGCACGGGTGAAGAAGATCAACGAGAAAATTGAATTGACTCATTGCTGTATTCATAGACAAGCGTTGGTATGTAAGCGTATTCCTGAAGAGTTATCTACTACTTTAAGTGAAGCCGTAAAAATTGTAAACTTTATAAAATCGCGTGCTACAAATAGCCGTCTATTCCGTGCGCTTTGTGAAGACTTTGGAAGTCTCCACGATTCTTTACTACCTCACACAGAAGTTAGATGGCTTTCCCGTGGCAAAGTTTTGACACGCTTGTTTGAATTGAAGTCTGAAGTTCAAGCATTTTTTATTGATCATCCGTTTTATTTGTCCTCTTGTGTATCCGATGTTCTTTGGCTGCAAAGGCTTGCATACTTAGCTGACATCTTTTGTAAATTAAATGAATTAAATATGTCATTACAAGGCGCAGGTGTCACCATTTTCAGTGTTCATGATAGAATTGAGGCTATGCTAAAAAAATCAATTTTTGGATCCAATGTCTCCAGATGAATGAGTATGAATGTTTCAGTTCTCTTTGCACTTTTTTATCAGAAAATTCAATGAAACTTGACGAAAACATTAAAACGAATATATGTGAACATCTGAAACATCTTCAATTAACTTTCGATGACTATTTTCCCAATAGATGCAATATATCCATCTCAAACAACTGGATACGTAGTCCATTTCAAGTAAATGTAAGTTTAGAAACCTCTCTAACTTTATTAGAAAAAGAAAAGCTCATAGAGCTATCCTGTGACAGTTCTCTGCAAGCTATTTTTAAAGATCACTCCTTATTTGACTTCTGGCTCAGTATAAAAAATGAATATCCTGTTCTGTCAAAAAAAGCCATAGACGTTCTATTACCATTCTGCACAACATATCTGTGCGAGAAAGGATTTTCAACATATACTTATCTGAAAGATAAATATAGAAACAGGTTAAATGCAGAACCTGATCTAAGACTGAAATTGTCAGATATTAGCCAAACTTTCAATTGCTTTGTTCCATGAAACAGCCAAAAATATCCCATTAAGAGCTTTTTCAAAGGGAACATGTGCTGAAATAAGAACCAGTTTGTTAAATTTATTTTGTATTCAATTTTTATAGCTTATTTTAGTCTTATTTATATTAATCATTTTAGTCTTATTAATGTTTGTGCAATATGTAAAATAAATGTTCTACAAAATTTTATTGTTTTTTGCCTATCATTAACGACTACATAGGGGGTTCGCCAAATTCTGTTGGATTTTACTTTTGGTTCGCGAGGAGAAAAAGGTTGGGAAACGCTGCTCTAAATGATCCATAAAAATCTCCGCTAATAGCGGGCTTAATGGGTTACCCATTATTAAACCGTCATTACAAGAATATATACTATTGTTAAATTCAAAATAGTTTTGCTCTAAACAAATTTTAAGGGAACTCATAATATCTAATTTTTGAACAATATTAACGTTTTTAATGGTTAAAAGGTTTTCAACTAAATTAATTGTATCATTTAGAGGAATACTTGGAAATAAGTTAGTAACGTCAGTTAAAGAAAAGATAAAACACCCGGATAATGCTAAATTAGTTTCATTTGACGTTACTAACTTATTTCGAAGTATTCCTCTAAACCTATAAAGGATACAATTTTAGGAAGCGTCGTAAATTTTTTTTTATTTCATTTACGACCTAAGTACTATATTAAATATTTTAGCAAAAAATAGCTACAATTATCAACTAATACCTTCAGGAATAGGTAGTCGCTAGGGATAAACATTTTGAAACAAAAATCCTAATTTAATAATTGCTTTTTTTTTCTGGCTGGTCTGCACTCAATATTGTCCCCGACTGTATATCACTGGCATTTTAAGAAACGATTACCTTTAAAAGCACACGATATAGATGTCAAATTAAAGCACATAAACATCAAAAGCAGGCGGTCAATAAATCTTCCCGGCCGCCGCGGAGGCGACCTTGTCTTCGTCTACACCGGGTTGTTGTATGTTTCAACATTAATTGTTAAAAAACGCAGAACGATAATAATTTCAAAGTCATCGAGTCCACCGAATTAATTATTGTGAATTTATACAACGCACACACATGCAAAATAACAAACAAACACGCTTGAATAACCGAAAAAAAAAGACCGGACCTTTTATTGGGTGCGGTTCCTTTATATAGAGCCCGTTCAGTCAGAATCGTTATCAGTCTTGCGAGTACTGGAGACCCAGCAGCGCGACTACCATGAAGATATTCGTTGCTTTATTCTTTGTGATTGCGGTGACGCAAGGGAAACCTTCCGGTTTCGTCGTGCCCGTTGCACCGGTCCTTTCAGCTGAATTTTCCACCCAATACCTCGCCCAAGATTCAGCGGGACAATACACTTACGGATATTCGAATCCTCTCTCGTCGAAAGCCGAAGTGAGATCGTTGGATGGTGTCACGAAAGGAGCTTATAATTACTTGGATGGCGCGGGTAAATTTCAAACTGTGAGTTATAAAGCTGACGGGGCCAGCGGCTTTCAACTTGTATCTGCGACGAATTTGCCTCAAGCACCTGCCGTACCTCAAGTGCCGCAATTAATTCCTCCGAAACCTGTCGAAGATACCCCGGAAGTGGTCGAAGCACGAGCTAAACACTTGGACGCTGTCAAGGAAGCTGAAGTTAGTGCAACTGCCGAACCAGCCGTTGTAGTTACAAAAACTGAAACGACAATTCCCGGTGCTGCTTCTGTGACGTTGACAAGTCCAGCGCTAGCTGCTGTTTCGCTGAATACACCCCTTGTCTCCTACAATTATGGAATTCCTGGTGCAGCCGTTACATACTCTACTTATTCAGCACCTTTACTGACGTCGTACAACACAGTAGTGGCAGCGCCTGTTTTTCATCCGTTCCTACCAGTGCCAGCGTTGCCAGCTCTGCCTTCACTTCCAGGATTTCCCGCTGCCCCTGCCCCTGCCCCTGCTGAAGAACAGAAAGTGGACGTTCAAAACGATTCAGTGACTGTTGAAGCTAAAGAGTCCAAAGAATAAAGCGACTAGATTATCTTTTTAATTATAATTTTACTAAATTTTAGAAACATAAATTGGCCATAAGTATTAATAAAAATTTTGTATATAATTTCATTGTTTTACTATACATCTTTCATAAATATAAATTAAAAAAATTAATATCTATTATATTTAGTATGTATATTTCCTTGACAATACAGGAATGTCTAATATTTTTTTGTACTTTAATATCGTCTTTTTAAAATTCCATAATTAAATGATATACATACTGGGTGTCCCAGTACAGTGACGAAGTTTATAATTATTGTGACCTAATAATTTAAATAGCAACACATTTTAATACAAAACTTGTAGATAATTATGAGCTGCCCCTGCAGAAGATGAGAAAATGGACGTTCAAAATGATTCAGTGACTGTTGAAGCTAAATAGTCCAAAGAATAAAGCGACTAGATTATCTTTTTAATTATAATTTTACTAAATTTTAATGAAGAAAGATAAATTGGCCATAACTATTAATGAAAATGTTGTATATATTAAAATTAAATATAAATTAAAAAATTTAATATCTTTATTATATTTATTATATGTGTATTTCCTTGACAACATGTGTAGGGTTTTTTTGTACTTTCATATATTCAAAGATTATAATTATTGGTATCTAATAATTTAAATAGCAACATATTACTTTCTTATACGTAGTATAAGGAAGTATTGTGATGACGAAAATTTTCAACCTCGAGATTTTTGCAGATGTCCACGTTTTGAAGTCCCCTGATACCAAAAAAGTGTATGTGTCTGTCTGTCTGTCTGTCTCTCTCTGTGTGTGACCACGATAGCGGTCAAACCGCTGTAGATATCAATTTCAAATTTTGTGTTTACGAGTATAATCTCCCTCTTGAGATCTGATTAGATTTTCAGTAAAATCGTCAGACCGGAAGTAAACTTCTACTTCCGGTCTGCCGATAGTGAAAAAATCGAATTTTGCCAATACTTCGTCAACTACTAAGTTTAAACAAATTTATAAACAATCCATCTGTACTCAAAATCAAATTAGAGAAACATTTTATTATGAAAGTTTTTTGAAATTTCTACCGGAAGTGGGTCTTTTACTCTTATCGAAGATCAGTTTTTTGCAAATATTTCGCAAGTCATGCTTTTTAGACGGATTCATTATGAGTATAAAAGTATTTAGAAATTAATTTTAAATATCTTTTGTATAAAAAAAAAAATTCAAAATTCTGGCCGGAAGTAACACTTTTACTCTTATCGAATAGCGATTTTTGCAAATATGTCGTAAATTATGCATTCTATATATATTTATCAAAAGCACAAATATATTTAGAGCTACATTTCAAATATTACGCAGATAAAATTATTATTATTATTATTATACAGGGTGTTTAAAAAAGACGCGGCAATATTAAAGGGGTTGATTGTCCAGGTCATTTTATACAAAAAAGTTTATAATAAACAAGGTCCGCAAACGCTTCGTTACCGATCTACAGCGTGTTGAAGTTTAATTAAAAGAAACAGTAAAAATTAGATTTCTCCAAGACGGCATTAAAGATCATAATGAAATTTTAGGCGTGTTATTTTTCAAGAAAAAAATAGGACGCCGCTGATTTCTCTAAAAATAAAAATATGTTTCTATTCTTTGTTTAATTGTGAAGAAAAAAGCTCTCTTAACTTTCTATCATACGACGTACCGTTTTTTAGTAAAAAAAACACATTTTAGTGCATGTACATTTATTACAGACATTTTTTTTTAAATAACAAGGGTTTTATTTAAGGGCAAAAACAAATATTTTACCATACCAACAATTTTAGCAAGCAAAAATTACAAAAACTGTGCAAAGTGACCGCCTCGAGCTCGGATGCAAGAATCCAATCTTCTCCTCATCGACTGGTGAACTCTCTCAAAAACAACAGGATCGGTTTCAATTGAGTTGCACCCAGCAATGATTCGATTTCTTAAGTCTTCTACGTTTTCCATAGTTAAGAGAGCTTTTTTCTTCACAATTAAACAAAGAATAGAAACATATTTTTATTTTTAGAGAAATCAGCGGCGTCCTATTTTTTTCTTGAAAAATAACACGCCTAAAATTTCATTATGAGAAATCTAATTTTTACTGTTTCTTTTAATTAAACTTCAACACGCTGTAGATCGGTAACGAAGCGTTTGCGGACCTTGTTTATTATAAACTTTTTTGTATAAAATGACCTGGACAATCAACCCCTTTAATATTGCCGCATCTTTTTTAAACACCCTGTATAGAAAACGATTAATGAATTGGAATGTAAGAACGGTCAGTTTGAAGTTGATTCAACTGTATTTACTGTTCTTACAACGATGATATAATCCTACTGCGTATACTTCCCGCTGATACACATCTGTATAATAAGGTGCCTCACTATGTCCCAAACAAGCATTATGAAATATTATGCAGTTCCTATACAACAACAATGAATGGAGTAAATATTATTGAGATATAGGTTTAAATGACGCTTATGTATTTATGTAATACTATAGAAATAGAAACAAAAAAATAATTATGATGTTCTTCGAAAATGTTCCTGACAGATACCTACTTACTGATAATCAAAACATGTTCTAGATCATCGACCTTGAACTTGAAAGTAAAACTGGACTTGTATTTTAGTCTCCTATTGTTAAAATAATGAATCTCACCCAGGACAATAATAATATGAATATATATGTCGGGCAAATACTTTTATTTTTACAATTATTATCATTAGGATTAAAAATTACTTTTATGCATAAGTTTAGAGATATTTCTAAAGAATTTCAGAAATTTTTTTTAAGAAAGATTTCCCAAAATTTGCTACGGGAGTAAATCTTCAACTCTTATCCAAACAGTGTTCTGCCAATATTCCATAAATCATGCGTTTAACACAGATTTTGAAAATATTTAGAACTAAATTAGCAACAACTTTTCAAGAAGGGACAGAGAAAGAGAAAGTAACACTTTTAACGAAAAGCAGCTTTTTAGCAAATATTTAAAATAAATTTTATACGAAACAAATCGGTACTTTTTAGTCAAGTTGCATACTGAATTAATGAGAAAATCGCTGGAACTTTTAGAATTCATTTGAATTTATTTGTAAATTATGAAAATTAATACATAGTTTAACATAACCTCACCTAATATTTAGATTGCAATATGCTAATATACTTAATACATGATATATTATTTAAATTATGTATTATTTGTTTGTATTACCAGAATACAAATACATATTACGAAGATACTACGTCAAACTATTTAAATAGAGACGAGAATATTAGAGAAATTAAAGCAAATGAAATAGACAATTTCAAGAAATTATCCACACTACATTCCATAATATAATAGAATCACTCCAGCAACTCGATAAGATTAAAAGAAGGAAAGATTACCCGTGAATAAATAAGAATATAGTGAGTGAAATTAGGGGAGAGAAATAATTTATACAAAAATCACATTAAACACCCCAAAAACGAAGCAAATCTTTATCAGATAGGTACAAAGATCAGAAGAAACAGACAAAATAGGGTGAATTCGCCGGTAGTCGGCCTTCTTTGATGAACGTCAACTTTCAGCTTTAATAACATTGAGGCGTTCCATATTATATTAAAAATGTATTCTTGAGAGTGAAACAAATATACTTAATTGCAGTAGGAGTAAGACAGAGAATGTTTAGGATGAAGCATACTTTTCTTTCTGATTCTTTTGAAAAAGAACATATTTGGCAGTAATCGAACACTTACAAGTCGGTACTCGGCCATTGGTACACCAGTTGTCGGCCTAGTCAATTTTCACCAGGTCCGTATAAACTTTTTGTGCCCTCATATTAATCGTTCCGTTTTGTTTTGTTTTTTGTCTTTTCAATGAAAGTAAGCAATTAAAAGGGTGAAATCAGTAAATAAAAAATGAGGTGCGACCACCAGACGATTTTTTTATACGTATGAGTGTTTCAAATTATACAATTTTAAGAATTTTTTTATACAAAAATTATGTAAAATCCTATTCTAAATACTTTTATTCTCTTAATAAATCTTTATAGAACGCATATTTTGCAAGATATTCGAAAGAAGTGCTACTCGCTAAGAGTAAAAGTGTTACTTCCGGTCCGAATTTTGACATACCATGTATACAAGAAATATTGCAAATCCAGCTGTAAGTACATCTGTACTCTTGATAAATATATATAGAATGCATAATTTACTACATATTTGCAAAAAAAAATCGCTATTCGATAAGAGTAAAAGTGTTACTCCCTGTCCGAATTTTGAAATTTGCTTTATACAAAAGTTATTGAAACATATGTTTTATATACTTTTGTAATCGTAATGTACCTGCCTAGAAAACATATCTCACGAGATATTCGCAAAAAACTGATTTTTGATAAGAGTAAAAGACCTACTTCCGATAGGAATTTCGAATATCTGTTTTCATAAAAAAAATCTCTAATTTAATTTTGAATGCTTTTGAATTCTCTATAAATTTGTTTAAACTTAGTAGTTGATGAAATATTGGCAAAATTCGATTTTTTCACTGAAGCAAACTACTACTTCCGGTCTACCGATTTTACTGAAAATCTAATCAGATCCAAGATCAAGTTTATACTACTAAACACAAAATTTGAATTTGATAGCTATAGCCGTTTGACCGCTATTGTGGTCACACACACAGTGACTGACAGACAGACAGATACACAGAGAGACATTTTTTAAAAACCACTTTTCCGTTATCAGAAGACGTGGACGTCTGCAAATACTTCCTTATATTCCGTATAAGAAAGTAAAACTAAATGTATATTTTCCGCTACATAAGTCAGTGTACAAAACCAAAAACAAATTCTCTATAAATAAAAAAACACTAAATCTCTAATAGTCATATAAATTTAAAAAAATAACATTCTCTTCTGATTCACAAGAAACAGAAATCAACTCTTGAGAGAAAAAAATAATAACTAAATATCTAAATCGGTCATGGTAATTGTAAATACAAAAATTAAATAGTTAATGCCTTTTAAATTATTCATCGTCAGTAGAAATCGCAGAAGAAATCTTAATTTTTTACATCTTCATATGTACAGAGCGGACACGAAAGATTGATGACTCATCGCCCACGGGCGCACTATTGAAATTTTTTATTTTTAAAGAGGTTTTAATTTTAATTATATAATTGGATAACAAGTGGGTGGCGATCTATAAAATACAAAATACCTTATTATTTGTTTATTTTGTAGTTCAAATCGAGTAAACTTTCCGTACTTTATTTATCTTACGAAATATAATAAATTTTAAAAACCCCTCACACTCCTATCTACCCCGATGAAGATGAAAAATTTACGAGTTAAATGGACTTTTTTTGCTCTCATTCTCGAGCATGAACTGATGTTGCAGTTCACCATATGAATACTGCAATTCAGTACCTGCGTGCTGTTTACATTATTTCTTTGCTCCGTCGTAGTTTAAACCTCTGTATTCATATGACTGTCCTACAAGCTTAGTACACTTTAAATGTTGGGCAAGTACCACATCTAACATTTCGTCACCTTCTTCTTCGGAATGACTGTACAGTTCTTCTTCGCAGACACCGCCTGCTTCGCTTCTGCTAGTTGCACGTTCGGTTCTTGGTTTCTTTTTCTATTGGTAAGAACTTTTTTTTTGATGTTATGTTCTGTTTGGTTTCAGATTCATTTCCTTGCCGTTTTTTCAGTTTTCTTTCTCCTCTTTCTGTATTTCTGTCAATATGCTCGTGAATGGTTCCGACTTGGGTTTCTTAGACTGTTCTAGTATTTTGAGATACTTCAAATGCTTTATGAATGTATCTACGAATACTTGGCCTGAGCTAAGTTTTCCCTCTAATTTTACTTGTCCACTTTTTCTTGATCCAGTTTTTCTTCATCTAATTGTTCGCTTTCCAAATTTTCTTCCTCCAAATTTTTTTTTTAGTTATTTTTTCTAGTTGCAATCCATATTTATTAAGGTTTTTTTCGTCTACATTTTTTTCACTTTCCACACTCAAATATGGATCTGGGCCCATTATTCGTTGCTTGTTGGCAGCTGTTCCTTGAACCGGTTCTGTAATGTTGCTCGAGGAATATCGAAATGTCTGCAAGATACTTGGATTTTTGAATCATAATGTACTGCTTCCAACGCTTTTTGCACATTAACATCAAATATCCAAAGAATTTTCGTTTTTGGTGGTTCGCCATCTTCTGAAGATGAGTAACTTCAAATTACTTTTTCCGAAAATAGCACTGAAAACAACTTATAATCTTAAGGCCGACAAATGGCAAAATCAGCATTTGACGTCTATGTCAATGGCCGGCCATTGCTTTCAATATTGCAAAACATTTTTATTATTGACTGTGCCCACGGCCGATTATTGTTGGGAATCACCTTGTGAAACTGTACATGACTGCGAATGAAACGAACATATTATATCTGAATAAGTAAGTACGACAAAGATGAAAATAAAATTTTTATAATGTGCTAGTGGTCGACCTGTGTGGGGGTGTGGGGCACCACTAGATACTGGAGTAAATCTTTGTACCAGTGACCGGTCGTGCTTTCTTTAACATCAATGTTAATAAATCAGGCTTTTTTGCCGAATAGAAGTTATTTCAAACTCTGTTCATCCCCGAAAACCCACCGAAACGGGTTTAATAATAATAAATAAAATTTGACTTACTTATATATTCACAGTTACCTAAGTTTACCCCTTTTTAAATATTTCGGTGCTCCAATCGGCTCACGACACTTATATTTTGCGTGCGAATTACAGGAATAAAATATTTATATACGGGAATGAGAAATTGATATTCGCACTATATGAAGACGTAAGATTTCAGCTGTGTAGAGAAGTAGCATAATATTTGCCCAAATTTTAAGTTATTCTTGAAGAAAGTCACCAGTGGTGGACTATTGGATGGTGGCCGGTTACAGGCGAACTTACCCTATGTTACTTATAGAAAACACTTAGAAATAATATTACAGAAAGCAATTCAAAAAGTATAATAAAACAGAATCGAAGAAGACATGCAACCTAATCAGCAAAGAAGTCAGTCCGAATATATAGTCAAAAATGTAAAATATAGTAATTTGCGTTTATAAATGCCTAGTTACGGCCCTGGTATATACGTAATCGAACCTCCGAAAAAAAAGCATGTCGATGTTCCCTATCGAAATACACACATTTCTATTTTAATACAAATAATTACGTACTTTTCGAGTTTCCTGTATACTACTTCAGTACTGTAAATATCTCGTGACGTCGCATAACACGTCATATCTATCTATAACTCAACATACTAGGAGCTACATGTATTATCAAAGACAATACACATTTCTATCACATACCGTGCAGTTATGTTTTGATGACTCGCGTGAATTATTTTCTCGGGATTGTTTACATGTTTATGATAAGGTTCCCAAGAAGTTGAAAAATGCAATCTTGCGAAATTCCAATTCTGAAAATTCTTACTCAATTTGACGCCGACTGGTCTTATAATAAATACATTATATATAATATCCCTGGATTTGCGCCAAAATACATTTTGGCAAGACCCGTAAACACCGTTCACAGTCAGTAATTTCAACTTAACAGTAAGAGATTCTTTATTTTTAGCGGTAACCTACATACAGGACGTACTTTCACAGACGAATATTTATGCGGATTTGTTGAGTAATCTTCCTCCAGACGATCGACCAACCGACGCAACGGCTCGTCCGTGAAAATTAAAAATTAAATTTTCGATGTGGAATACGGAATGTATGGATAAATTGAAAATGCCGGCGCAAACATATTTCTTGAATAATTTATATTTTAATAAGAATATAAGAAGGAACTAAATGTTGTTTAAGTAATATAAAATAGTAATAGTACAATCGAATTCTCATGGGGCATTTCAAGTTGTTCGAATTGGAGAGCATTTTGCGTTAGAGAGTGCAAGAGTAAAAATGTTAATAAAGTTGTTTGTAAACTACAGAAGGCATATATTTGCAGGGCCGCCCTTGTTCAAATTGAAATTTGGCGCACCTGTCCCTTTATGGGGTTCTATTGCACTCTTATAAAATGCTGCAAATTATATTTGAAATACTTTTTTATAGTATTCAAAATTTGACTTTCGAACTGAAAAGCTTTAAAGTATTAAAACACGGTTGTCTCATTGTTTTTTATTATTTCATAAATTTTAAAAACAAAACAATGATAAAACATTTTTTAAGTACAATATAAAAATTAGAAAATATATTCAAATATTGATTCTCCTAGCTTTAGCAGCTACAAATGCTCGTATCAATTCCTTTGTATTTAATTTATCCAAAATTTCGCTCTCTATGGATATAATTGACAAGTCCGATAATCTCTCCTGCGCCATGGTAAAGCGCATGTAGTTTTTTATAATTTTAAGTTTTGAAAGACTTCGTTCTCCAGTAGTCACCGAAACTGGTACGGTTAAAGGAATCCGTAAAGCTACTGCAATATTTGGAAATGTATCGATAAGATTGTTTTCATAAATATAATTTAAAACATCAATAGGTGATATTTCCTCTTTGGTAAAACAAATTTAATCCTTCAATGTCATTTTCATTAACATTTTTAGTATCCGTTAATTTTTGTTCTAATTCTTTACAATGTTTTAAAATTTCATTGTCACTCCAGTTTTTTAAATGAGGTATATAGTGTACTACCTTGAAGTAATTGTAATTTTCTTTTAACTGACTGAATCTTTCAGTAATTGAAGAAATAGCAGTGTCTAATATTATATTGTAAAATTCAACCTTATATTTTTGTCTTGGGTTGTTGATTGGTTCGTCGCCGGTTTGTTCATCTTAGAATAGTTTCTTTTTAAACCTGTTTCGACTTTGTGGAAAATCAGTATCCACCCCCAAATCATCAGCAACGATACTTGCATTGGCAATTGCATGTTCATACGCTCCATCTGCTCTACGATTATTTAGTTCTGATATAAGATTTTGTAAATTGTCAGTCACGATTTGTAAATCACATTTAGAATTTTGCATTATTTTATTTCCCACATTTACTAAATTTAAAATATCGTGCCAGATGTTAATGGAACAAATGAATTTAAACGAGGAAACCTTCTGAATTAAATGTTTTGCTTGAATTCTTGATTCCATGTTTCTTGTTTGATCTTCTTGAATATTTATTAACGCTCTCAAAATTCCCTTCAAATCGTTTTTCAACGGTCTCAATGCTTGAATTCTACTTTCCCATCTGGTGTTGGGTTGGGTTGTTAGATTTTCAACATACTGTTGCAAAATAGACCAACGTTTAACGGATGAAGAAAAGTAGTTGTAAAGATCCTGCACTACTCCGAAGAAATTAACTGTTTCGATGTTTCGAAGGAAATTTTAGCTGCATCATTTACAACTAAATTTAGAGAATGCGCGGAGCAGAGGATATAGAGTGCCCTCGAATTATGTTCAATGATTTTTTGTGGCAATCCTTTGTGCTTTCCTCTCATATTAGCACCATTATCGTAAAAATGGCCTCGTAAATCTGATAAATTTAGTTCCAACGATTTTAAATTTCCATTCATGAATTCAAACAGACCCTGTCCAGTAGTGTCGTCGACAGATTGAAGTCCTAAAAAATGTTCTTCAATTTGGGCTTTATTGGTTTCCTCGTTCTCATAAACAAATCGAATTACAACAGTAAACTGTTCGGTATGACTGACATCAGGTGTAGTATCCAGAAATAGTGAGTAATATTTTGACGATTTAATCATATGTAATAAATGATTTTTAATTCCTTCTAAAATAATGCTTATAATTTCATTATGAATTTGATCTCATAAGTAATGAGCAATGTTCTTCTTTTGAGATGTTTGAATTTTGTGGAGATGTTCAGCGGTTATTGGATCAAATTTTGCTATGGTTTTAACCAACTGCAAAAAATGTCATTGTCTGTTTCTTAATGGGACATCATTAAAGTACAGGTTCGGCATATCTAACAATACAATTAATGTATGGGAGTAGAAAATAGTATATTATGCCATGGGCATTTAATGATAGCTATTAAGACACGAGTAAGAAAATTACAGTACGAGCCGAAGGAAAATATATTGACCAAATAATATAAAGGAAAGGAAAAATATATATAATTCAGAAAGTACAAAAAATATAACAAAAAAAAAACTACAACTTAACAATTGTTCAAAGTGTTCACCATTATTTTCAATACACATGTTTACTTGTCGATTAGTGGAGAGTACAGTTACTTCAATTTCGTAAGCAGCAATTGTTGTAGTCGGCTTTTTGTGATAAACTATGTCTTTTATTCTGCCCCATAAATAAAAATGAACAAGATCTGGCAAGGCAAATAAAATCTCAATAATGTCTTCTTTCGGGATAATTTAGGGAATATTGCCGCAAAGCAAGAATGAATGCATTTTCATAGCACTGAAAATACATTCTGATCATGCCATAAGCTTCAACGTTAGAATATGACATTTTACAAACTTAATAATTATGTACAGGCATCCAAAAAGGCTTAATTTGCTAAATACGTACAAAAAGTTTAACTACAAGTGACACTAATATTTTTACATTTCGATATTCATGACCCACCTTGGAAATCTCATTATAATGTAATTTAGTATCACTGTGCATGCCATGTTGGATAAGGATAAGGATAACAAATGATATTAAAAAAATAATAGCTAGAGAATTTGAAAACATTTAAAAGGAGAATCTAACGTAACATATGCAATGAATTAAAAAATCGATAAAAAGATTGAAATAAATACATTTAGGGAAGAGTATGATGAAATTTCCAGTGAAAACGAACCATGTACTGTCTAGGACCCCCTTAAAATTAAAATTAAATTATTACTCCCAATAAATAAATAAATTTATATTTAATTTTTTTTATTCTTCTGGATTATCTTCGTATGAGTATATCTTCTTCAAGAAAAAAGGTAGCAACTTCCGGTTTTCATCATACTCTTCAGTTTTTTTTATGTGCTTCAATATAACGATATTAAAAATATACCGTTCCATTAAAAATTTTAAAGAAAAAACAAGTAATATACATCAATTGAGAACAGCGCCCCCTGTTATTTTTTTTGACAACCACGTAATTTCGTACTACATATCCTTCAATTTTTTTTAAAATTCTCTATCTAATAAGCCTAGGAACATTAAATCCATTGGGGCCAACCTATATTATACCTACTTTTGCACACAGACATAACCCCCTCCTTCCTTCCCTTCATATGGGAGTTAGATCAAAAAGTTTCAAATTGTATAAAAACGTCTAAAAATGTTGCTAGTAAATATTTTAATCTATCTTAATCTTTAAGAATTTAATGAAGAATTATCGAATTTTAATTCATCTTGAGAATTGCACCCCCTTACGATCATTTTGGAAACTTAAAAATATTTTTGTTGTAATTCCCGTGGTCCATTTTGCTATGAAGATTTTTTCCGCCAGGTTACAGGATAAACGGTTGCCGAGATATGACTGGCGGACGAGCTTACCCGGTATACACATTGTATATGAAAACAGGGCCACTAAAACGAATTAATTTTTTTGGCTTCGCTTAGTAGACGGGCTTCACAGAAGGCGGATGTGCCACGCCTGTCGGCCAACAACGAGTTGCAGGTAGGAAACAATAGAAATCAGTTGCATTAGACGAAGACTTATATTATTTAATGCTTTATATCGATGACAAGGAGCTTTGTGAAATTAGTGTCTTTATTGACAAATATAGGAAGCTAATAACAGAAGTAGAAAAACAGGCTGCCATTTGTAGCCTCTGTCAGAAGATCCTTAATCTGTTGACGACAATAATCAACATTAGGGGTAGACAATGCCTAATTATGTGTTAAATGAATCACGAGTGACATAGCTCGTTAGTCCGCATCAGTATAGTATAGCTAAGGTAAATAAAATATTTAACGAATATTTGCACATGAAACTTAATTGGAGGCTGTGGTTTGCTCTAAAATCTAAACAAAATACACTAAAAATATATATATATATATATATTACGCTTATATCGGAAATGCTCTTAATTTTTTAGCGCATGTTGGTTGCCAATGCCAAATGTATCTCCTATCGCTGCGCGATATAAGGCCGTCACATAACTTCGATTTACATTGATAATTTTGATTCTTGTAACCTCAAAATATTGACCCTTATGTGGCGCCATCTAGTGGTACCCAAAAGAAATATTTTCTGAATTTTTATCAAAATAAACTTTAAAATATCACTTTAAACATTAACTTTACAATAGGTAATTAATATTAATAATTTTAAAATAATTAAAAGTGTTGCTGATAATAAAGTTGTTGGGTAGTGTCAAGAATTACAATTTTACTTACGTTTCTAATTTTTTATAACAATTCAAAAGGAAACACTAATTAGGATTTAATTACGTTGTAAAGTGTTTGTTTAATGTCGCTTTCAACTGTATTGGAAGATTTCGAAGCTTTACTATTCCACATCGCAATATTTGTCTCATAAAATATTCAGCCACAAATTTGCACCTCATTTAAGCCAACAAACATTTGGTTTACAGCAAGTTAATGATCTTGTTATGACAAAATAACTTTCTTGTACAGGATACTCAAATATTACAATAAACTATACATCCATGTACACTTATTAAAAAAATATAGAATATTTGTAAATTTTATACATCTACAAATATTAAGATATAAATTTAAAGTAAAAATGCAAAAAATTATAGTTATTTACCAAGAATTTTCCGTATACTACATTTCGAATAATTAGTTCTCATTTTCCCAAGTACCTTGCGAATTACTTGCCTTTTAGCGCATACTATTTTGGAACTAAAGAACCAAATAACCCAGAACAGCCACGTTTTTTCCATGACAAAACTGAATATACAGTTTTCTATTGGTATTTGACGTAACTTCCAAAATATATTAGAGTAAATATGTAGTACACATTAAATGAAACGACTGAATATGTGTAGTATTAGAATAATTTATTTATTTAAGTAGAAAACAATATGGAATAGACGAAATAAGTGTCAAATCAGTCAAATGTCAATTACAGTAGATTTGATATAATCCAATCATATTGCATAATTTTATCACGTGATTTTAAAAATGCTCAGCGATTACCTAGGCGATCACCAAGCAGTTTATTGCGCTTTGGATAGATAACGCCACATAAAGATCAATATTTTGAGGTTACCACAATCAGAAAAATCTTGTTATGTGACAGCCTTATATCGCGCAACGATATTGATACAGTTGACCTTGCCAAATCGATTCAACCATAGATTTGAAAACTTGAAAGTTCTATGTATTTTCATAATAACTTTGGGTAGATATATTTTGATGTCTTTTTATTGAACACAGGAATCAATTGCAAGGAGGAGTGACTAAAAATACTGTAAACATGATGGAATACATAACAATAGCATGCTAAATCTTTAACTGCCACTTTCACTTAAAGTTGTGTTTGTAACTAGAACCCCATAATACTAAACCATGGATAGGTAGTTTATTTTGTTTTATTAATACTAGAGTCGACGCGACGACCTCCAAAACGACGATAAAAAGATCATAAAATTGGTAAATTAGGTATACTCTACATACGTAGATTACTTAGTGATTATCAGGATATTTTAGAATCGGATATTTTAAAAAAGGTCGATGTTCGACACATAATGTTAAAAGTATTCCACGCTACAGCAATTACATAATAGATCCAATACTTTTTGTTTCGGTCGCTTATCAATAATTTTCATAAAAACAGATACGAAAAAAAAACTGCTGTTTCAAATCTCGGACCGCGAGGCCTTTGCCCCAAACGGCAAAACGCGATCGCTCAAGTTCGTCAAGCAGCCGAGCTCTGAGTACACACTAATACACAAGCACGACAACGTGAACGCGTGTTTAGTTCTCCGTTAGTGCATTGGGTGTCGTTGTTAGAGAATGGCCAACGCAAAAAACGAAAATGGAGCTATTGGTTTTGCGTATCTAAAGCCGCCAGAACAAACTACCTGGGAGAAAATATCAACAACCTTCTACAACAAATCGGATAAAACCGTTCTCGGCAGGACAGCACTAAGTTGGGGTGAGTTTTCATTTTGAATTTCATTCAAAACTTTGGCTAAAAACAGATTAAAAAGAGCGATTTCATATTGGCACCGGTTTTTTTTGGCTTCTCTCTTCTCTCATAATTCATAAAATGTATACACAGTTCTTCATTAAATATGTTGCATATTAATATGGCATACGTTAAATATATACACGTGTATATCTATAAATTTAAGTTCAACTTTCAAACGATAATAACAAAATTATCGCAGAAGTTAACAATGTTATAGATTACATTTCATAAATAACGGAATTTAATACATTGAATATTTTAATACTTTATACTATAGCATAAGAGAATAAACAGGAATGTTGTCTTTTAAATATTAACATTTATTACGATATATATTTGCTCTAAAAACAAACTTGTTGATTGCCAATACCTAACGCTATCGCTGGATAAGCATGCAGCCTTGTTTTGAAAAGACGATAATATACATCTGTTTTATGATTTTTCCAATCTCGTCCCAGAATTATTAATTTAGTTATCTAGTAGTGTCTGTTTATTATATTGTCGTCAATAAGGCAGACGCACCTTTTTCTACATAATTATTATGTAATAATGCATTGCATATTAGTTGTCAATTCTGAAATTATCTATAACCTTGATTTTATATTTTCTAATTGTCACCTGCATTTTAAAATCTAGTCATATCATTTTTAAATTATAAGTTTAAGTGTATGTGATGTCTTTTTTTCCTTTAAAATAAGTAGTATACTTAGAAAGATCAATCTGGAAAATTAACTTTTCGCGCAACATTCGATAGGTTATGACTTATGACGATATAATAATAAGCACTCGAAATAGAATGATGGAAGTAAAAATGAAATATCGAAGTGTTGGAATCATCCGTTTGTGTCATTTATATGGCTGCAATGAAAGTGTTGTCTCAGATTCTTGTTTTTTGTCGCTATCCGTGGTTCACTGATTTCAAAAGAAGTACAATTTACGTTACCAAAATGTATAATCTATTTTAAATAATGGCGGGAAGTTTAAAATGTTACTGTACATATTTTTTAAACAAGTTTAACCTTGTCAAACATTTTAATTACTTTTGTAATTAACTATAAGCGGTGACTTTACTTAAACTCATCCTGTTTAGTGATGTTTTAGTTTTTATTTTATTTTAATTTTTACTTCTCCTCTAATAAAGTAATATTGTGTGGCTCTCATTACAATTAGTATGATTTCTGCAGGCCTACAAAGTAGGTATCAATAATTGTTAATTTTCATTTTATTCGGGTATCTTTATATGCATATAGTTGAGATGGTGGTTATGGTTTATTTCATTGACTCTATCGTTTAAAATTTTGTAGATTTTAGCCCAAATTTTTTACTTCGTGTCATTTGTTATTAAATCTTTAAACCTAGATTCATTTACAATATATTAAAAAAGTGAAGCATGTAAATTTAAATTTACGCCAGAAAATGGTCATATTATTAATTATTATATTGTTTAATAAAAAGGCATGGACAAAATATACATGCAACATTGGATATCAATTAATATTGAAATTTATACATATTTCATTTCATCTATTCAAAAAACATACATTTTTAATAATGTGTTATTATTTTACATATTTCCTTTAGCTTTCAATTGACTTTTGGGTAAAATAATTGCATAAAATTTAATCATGTCCATCAAAGTACATATTTAAATTTTAACGTTGTTGTTGTTGGTTGTGATGTAGTTATTCTGTAAAATCGTTGTTTCTTAGACGTAATAAGTATTGTGATGACGAAAATTTTCGACCTCGTGATTTTTGTAATGTCCACCTTTCAAAGGCTTGTGATACCGAAAAAGTGGTTTTTGCAAACATATTACTCTTTCCTTCCCCCCTCCCTCTCTCTCTCTAATAAGAATAGGGGCTATACGGCTAAAGCTATCAATACCAAACTTTATGAGTATAATCTTCTGGAAATCTAATTAGCTTTTTAGTAAGTAACATCGATGAACCGCAGGTATGTAGTAGTTTACTTCACAAAAAACAAATAAACTTGACCAATAATATCTCTACTAATTACTAAGGAACACGAAACTACTGAAAAATGAATTTTAGAAAAATTTCAAAACATTTTTTGCAAATCATGCATTCTATACAGATTTATCTAGAATACAAAAGTATTTGGAGCTAGATTCGGAATAACTTTTGTGTAAAAGAAATTTTAAAATTTGGACCGGAAATAACACTTTTGTAGTTTTTTTTTTGCGAATATTTCTCAAATTATGCATTCTCCAGAGATTTATTAAGAAAATAAAGTACTTTTGACCTGGATTTTGGATAATTTCTGCATAAAAAAATACAAAATTCTGACCCTAAGTCACACCTTCACTCAGTCAGTTTGTTTTATTAATAAAATACAGTATTTAAAACTTAATTTGGAATTACTTTTGTATACATACACATTTCGGAACGAATATACGTATAAGAAAGTCGGGTGATGGCCACAACTTTTTTTGCTTTTTGTATATATGTATATGTAGGTATGTATATGAAAACATCAATTATTTTAATGTATCGGGGTGGGGTGTAACGGGGTGTTGTTGCCATTGCTGGTTGTGATGTATTCTGTAGAATCATTGTCACCGTTGTTGATATTTGCATGTACTTTATTTTCTGCTCAATTTTAATATTTGCAATCAGCGCTGCAGCGGTCAGAATTTAGGGAATTGTACCTCTAAAATTTTCGAGAATGGATTTTTGTCATAATTCAAAAGAGATGAAAGTGCTTCAAAGTTAAGAAAATCCTTCAATTTCATTAGCAGACATTTTTCCACGATAGTTAGTGACTTCACCGAAATTTTCTATAAATTTTGGAATTACTCAAAATTTGACTAAAAAATTCTCAAAAATGAAGTGCGTTTTTTTTTGTTTGAAAATTTTCCGCGACAATTAGTGACTTTACCGAAGTTTTTTAAACATTTTTGAAGTATTCAAAATTTGACCAACAAAAATTCCTCAAAAATGAAGTGCGTTTTTTTGTTTGACATTTTTCCACAATTAGTGACTTCACCGAAAAATTTTGGTAATATTCAAAATTTGACCAAAAAAAATTCCTCAAAAATGAAGTACGTTTTTTTTCGTTTGACATTTTTCCATGACAATTAATGACTTTACCGAAATTTTCTATAAATTTTCGAAATATCCAAAATTTTACCAAGAAAACATTCCTCAAAAATGAAGTGCGCTTTTTTTTGTTTGAAATTTTTCCGCGACAATTAGTGACTTTACCGAAGTTTTTTAAACATATTTGAAATATTCAAAATTTGACCAACAAAAATTACTCAAAAATGAAGTGCGTTTTTTCGTTTGACATTTTTCCACAATTAGTGACTTCACCGAAATGTTCTAGAAATTTTGGTAATATTCAAAATTTGACCAAAAAAGATTCCTCAAAAATGAAGTACGTTTTTTTTTCGTTTGACATTTTTCCATGACAATTAGTGCTTTTACCGAAATTTTCTATAAATTTTGGAAATATCCAAAATTTTTCCAAAAAAACTCCTCAAAAATGAAGTGCGTTTTTGTTTGACATTTTTCCACTACAATAAGTGACTTCACCCAAATTTTCTATAAATTTTGGAGATATTCAAAGTTTTACGAAAGAAATTTTTATAAAAATGAAGTATGTTTTTTTCGATTGACATTTCCCCCCGACAATTAGTGACTTACCGAAATTTTCTATAAATTTTGGACATATTCAAAATTTTACCAAAAATGAAATATGTATATTTTTTTTTCTTTCATAATATTTGTTTATTTATTGAAACTACATATTTCATTTTAGTTTCTTTGGTAATAAAAAATTGGTAACTTGTAAAATGACTAAAGTAAAACAATCATTAAATCTATAGTAAATTATGATAGCGCCCAGACAAATAACGAATGTGTAGAAGAGGATGGAAGAATAAGTGTAATCTTTAGTCGCTTGGGTAATACATTTATAATTTCAACCCCAAGTGAATAGTGGCATATCTAATTATTTAACAAAATAGGGATATCTCTATCAGTGACTGACAATGCACGACGCATATTTATTTTAACGTTTCTTTTCAAAAAACTGCTTATCGAACAATAGGACGTGGTTTACCGAAATCATTAGCAATAATAATGTGCATTTATTAGAGCCCAACGTGCAGTAATATTGTGAAACCACAATCACCATCCGTAAACGTGAATTAACGAGAGATTAGATTACATCATGCGTACGAACGCACTGTACTAGCAAATACTACGACAGCATGAGAACCTTTTAATAATATTGGCGTATTTTATCGGACCTAAGTAAATATAGTATTTTTCCGTCGTCAGATAATACATACTTATAATGTTGTTGTTAGGGTCTTTGGTTTCTATATTTACTATTTGTGTTCATTATTCATAATAAATAGGTCATGTAGGACTGTCATTATACAGGTATATACATTGTACAGGTACGAGCAGGTCCTTTTTTTTACCTGACTGTGCTCAGTTTTTATACAGCCTGTCCTCGGATGAACTGAACAATATGGACATTCTTTTTTGGGTATTTATGCAAAAATTTCATTCTTTATAAAATTTTTGTCTGTCTCAAAACCACCAATTCTGAAACAATAATCTAAATATTATTTTTAGCAGTTGAGAAAATTGCAAAAACACACTTGAATTAAAGGATTTTTTTTTTAAATTTTATTCAACGTGGTATTTGTTGAAAAAATACACTTTTCAAGTTAGGTTCATCTCTTATTGCAAGCATTAGAAAACGTTGAAGCAACTCCAAATACGAATGTTGATTCACATTTTCATTAAAAAAACACGGACCGATGATTTTTCCATACATAACACCATACCACGCATTAACCTTTTTGTAATACTGACTTCTAGTTAAATTTTTGTGTTATTGTAATTTCTCAGCTGCTAAAAATAATATTTAGATTATTGTTTCAGAATTTGTGGTTTTGAGAAAGGCAGCAATTTAGAAAGAATGACATTTTTGCGTATAATTCTTTTCCCCCTATTGTTCAGTCCATCCGGGGGGATACACTGTATGTATGTTTGGAACGTTTTAAAATAATAAAAAGTGTTTTTGCTGTAGTTGAATGTGCAGTTATTTATATTCTTTATAATAGTTGGAGTTAATGTTAATGATAAACAATTATTGGTGTACCAGTGTGAGAAGGTTGCCGAAACTCGAAAAAATAATAGACGAATTTATTCTGCCACTTTCTTAGGGAAACATTTTCTCTATCTGATGTTCAGCTTTAGCAGTTTTATCTTTGAAGTGAACTGTACAGCTGTCTCGACTTCAATGGTAGCTTTAAACTTCGTCTTGAATTGCATAAGAATAGTTTTTGCTAAAATCTAGCAATACAATAGCTTTGTTAAAATCCGTGTTTTTTAAATACAGGGTATCCCCGATTAACCCTGCGCGGTTAATCCGGGTGGCGGATTATCCGTGCATAAATTTATGATCGGTCAACCGTGCGCGGATTATTCGTGGCTGACAACAGAAGATTTATAGCAGCCACGCTACTATTTCAACGATTGATTTTCGAGGAAACCCAAATGAGAAGAACTTGATGAAGCAATGTCCAATTGGTTCTTAGAGAAAAGAGCCCAAGGAGTTCTGATATCAGGACCTATGTGTGCTAATCAAGTCCAAAAGTTTCATAAACAGTTAAAGGAAACTCTTCCGCGTCCTCTAGTTGGCTGTACAGGGTGTTTCATCGGTTGGGGTATCGCGAATTAAAGTGCCTAAATATAAAAATATCGACTTCAAATTTTAACCACTTATAGAGCTTTTAAACCGCTACCAGCAGGTTAGGTTGTTTTTGATAATATTATTTTAATTAATGCGTAAATTAAAAAAAAAACGTATTATCAAAAATTAAAAGTGCTCAAAAAATGTTCAAATTTGAATGGTGATACGTGGAAATATCACCCATATTAACTTCACAATCAGAATTTTTATAAACGAAACCGTTTGTCAAATAAAGTCAATATTAAATAATGTCGTTTTTCTTACGACAGATTTATGGTACTTAACTTTCTAATTGTGCTGTCCGCAAACAGGTAGTCCTTTTAAATTTATGACGGATAATAAATAAAAATTTATGACGGATAATATTCAACCAATGTAAGTTCAGAATGCCCTTGGAAACGCTTCCCGATTAGTAGAACTACAACAACAACTGAAGGCTTCAGGGTTGAATATTATCCGTCATAAATTTTTATTTATTATCCGTCATAAATTTAAAAGGACTACCTGTTTGCGGACAGCACAATTAGAAAGTTAAGTACCATAAATCTGTCGTAAGAAAAACGACATTATTTAATATTGACTTTATTTGACAAACGGTTTCGTTTATAAAAATTCTGATTGTGAAGTTAATATGGGTGATATTTCCACGTATCACCATTCAAATTTGAACATTTTTTGAGCACTTTTAATTTTTGATAATACGTTTTTTTTTAATTTACGCATTAATTAAAATAATATTATCAAAAACAACCTAACCTGCTGGTAGCGGTTTAAAAGCTCTATAAGTGGTTAAAATTTGAAGTCGATATTTTTATATTTAGGCACTTTAATTCGCGATACCCCAACCGATGAAACACCCTGTACATGTTTAAAAAGCGCCATGGAATAGGAGAAACTGAGTGCTGGTGATGTAGTTATGGTAGAATTTTGCTTTGATAAGGTCACGAGGAGACTTTATAGTAAAGACCTTATGCTCTAATTGTTGGAGAAACACGACTTCATGAGGTTTTGGAAATGTCTGAATTTAAAAAAAAAACAATTTATGCCGTCCCTCGGGCCTGGAATGTTGTGAAAGAAAGTAATATTATAAACGTCATTGATAAAACAATGACATTAGAAGATATTGAAGTTGAGAAGGAAGATGATTTGAATGATTAAGACCTATTATCAATGGAAAACATAACCCCCATAGTGTCAGAAGCAGAGATGTAAAATTACCGTAATTTATGATTTTGGTAAATTACCGCGGTAAATTACTGCTCTTTTTTACCAAGATTTATTATCGCGTAATTTACCATTTCTTGAGTAAATTACCATGGTAATTTACCACACTTTTTTTATTGTTTAAATAAAACCCCTACAACAAAAAAAGTCTTATACATTTTATTAGAGGAAAAAAGAAATAAAGAGTATAATATTAACATATTTTAAAATTAAACAATATTCTGAAGATAGAACAAAACAATGATTTATCATTATTACCATTATTAATTACATAACTATTCCAGATCACTCTCAGACTTAGTATTGCAATTCGAATCAGGACATTCCAACTCTTCTGTTGGGAGATCATTCAGTGCCGGATTTTCTTTCAGTTTTAAATTTAAATTCACATATGCCAACTTAGCAGCTCTTTCAATAGTTAATCTATATCGTTTTTTATTGTGTATAATACTAAACATTGAAAAACTTCTCTCCGTCGCACATGTTGTTGGTGGGCTGTTCAAAATTTCTATTGCGACTTTACTTAAAGCTGTAGTACAACAAAGTGATTTCCACCATAATACAGAATTCAATTTGCCTGTGTCCAATGCTTGCCATATAAAATCTTTTGAAAACAATTCTTCTTTCGATTTGTAATAAGCAACCTCAGTCATAATTTTTGCTATATCAGATCCACTAACTAGATGCGTTGATAGTTTGTTAATATATGATATGTAAAGAAGGTTTAATTTTTTTAAACAATTTTTGCCAATGAACATTTTCCGTAAAATTTAAAGGAGTATTACTAGCAAAGTTTCTGATTTATTCATTACATCCACAAAAAAATCCAAATTTTCAGTGTAAGCGGATTTTGTTGTGCTTGCAACAGATTGTGGGCGAGAATCGCTTGAAATCGTCTCTCCATCGTCGTCTTCTAAATCTGTTTGCGGAGAACTTTCACTTTCCGGAATCTCTAAAATGTTAAATATTTTTCCATAATACCCAATAGAAATCAATCAAAATTACTCACCTTTATTTATTGCTTTAATTTTCTTAACACTTAATGCTCTTGATTTTGATTGTATTTCATTCTTTATTTTACGAGGACAACGAATGACTGGACATTCTGGTTACATTTTAAACATAACTTTGCGAACAGAAGTCACACGAATATAATTTCGAATGTTCTGTGGATTTTGAAAATGCTGTTAAAATATCTTTTTTATTTTATCTTTACGCCCCATCCCAGCGCACAATACTACGAGTAGTATATTCACAAACTTTATATAGTTTAACTTATACACCGAGATCTTTTGAAAGACTACTTCACTTGTTATATAAACGGCTGATTCATGGGCTTTTACATCTGCTAGAAAGGGACTTCCCAAATCAGGTGCGTGAAGTTGGCACCACAACTTGCGGCGCAAATGTTCTTTTTAGTGCCAAAAGTTTGCGCCTAATATGCGCCGTCGATATCTGAAGAAAAAACACCGGCGCATTAATTTGTTGCAAAGTTATAAACAAAAACAGTTTTTTGGTGGCAACTTCACGCCAGCACCACAACTTGCGGCGCAAATGTTCTTTTTAGTGCAAAAATGTTGCGCCCAATATGCGCCGTCGATATCTGAAGAAAAAACACCGGCGCATTAATTTGTTACAATGTTATAAACAAAAACATTTTTTGGTGCCAACTTCACGCGTGAAGTTAGCACCACAACTTGCGGCGCAAATGTTGTTTTTAGTGCCAAAAGTTTGCGCTTAATATGCGCCGTCGATATGTGAAGAAAAAACACCGGCGCATTAATTTGTTACAAAGTTATAAACAAAAATAGTTATTTATTATCAACTTCTTACCAGACCAAAATTTCCGGCGCAAACTTTCAATTTAGTGCAAGTCGTTAGCTCACAACATGCGCCGTCGATATCTGAAGAAAAAACACCGAAACACTTAATTGTTATAAAGTTATAAACAAATACAATTATATAGGCGCGTGAAGTTAGCACCACAACTTGCGGCGCAAACTTTCAATTTAGTGCAAGTCGTTAGCTCACAACATGCGCCGTCGATATCTGAAGAAAAAACACAGAAACACTTAATTGTTATAAAGTTATAAACAAATACAATTATATAGGCGCGTGAAGTTAAGAAGTTGATAATAAATAACTACTTTTGTTTATAACTTTGTAACAAATTAATGCGCCGGTGTTTTTTCTTCACATATCGACGGCGCATAGTAAGCGCAAACTTTTGGCACTAAAAAGAACATTTGCGCCGCAAGTTGTGGTGCTAACTTCACGCGTGAAGTTGGCACCAAAAAATGTTTTTGTTTATAACTTTGTAACAAATTAATGCGCCGGTGTTTTTTCTTCAGATATCGACGGCGCATATTGGGCGCAACATTTTTGCACTAAAAAGAACATTTGCGCCGCAAGTTGTGGTGCTGGCGTGAAGTTGGCACCAAAAAACTGTTTTTGTTTATAACTTTGCAAAAAATTAATGCGCCGGTGTTTTTTCTTCAGATATCGACGGCGCATATTAGGCGCAAACTTTTGGCACTAAAAAGAACATTTGCGCCGCAAGTTGTGGTGCCAACTTCACGCACCTTCCCAAATCACCGAGTGTGCAATGTCATACGTGTATATAGATGATGTTTTACTTTGTTGGTAATTTACGAAAATTTTATGTGGTAATACGGTAAATTACCCCGTATATTACCGAATTAATTACCGTCTAATTCGGTAATATACGGGGTAATTTACCGTATTACATCAATGGACTCAGAAGTTACTAGTTTGGAAGGAATAGACAAAGAAGGAATACAGGAATGGATAGGATGTGATCACGAAGAGAAAGGATACCAGATTATGGGTGATTATGATGATCTTAATAATACTCCTGCAGAAGTAAAGTCTGAGGTATTAAAGTGTTGAGCTTTTGATTAAAGTCACTAAATATCCCTCCATTTAAACTGTAAAATTTACTTGTTGGGTTCTGTCATCTTCAGAACCCCATTCTTCAAATATTTTGTTATTTTTTTTTTCCTCTTAATTCCCATGAATTTTATTTCACATTCTGTACTTACACTTCGAGTAAGTACACTTTCTTGTATCCATGTCTAATTTTGAAAAGCTTTTGTTTTCTTAACTCAGAATGTTGAAAGTGCATAAAGGTATGTTTTTTTTTACTGTGGTTCATTTGTTTCTCTGTGTTATGACTACTTAGTCACACGACACAGACGTCAAGCATTTTTGATTGGTAGGTAATGGTTTGTCTCTCGGTCACTAATACCAACAGGGCACATTACCCTGCAGTATTGTTTTTGCTATTACTTAGTAAGTCTAGAGATGCAAGTACTTAACACGTAACAGTAAATACACCTTCTTCAATAGCAATACTACCGGGTAACATACCCGTGACTACCGAGTAACATACCCGTGACTGCCGCTCAAATGTACTCCCTTTAATGCCGATTCTTAATGATCAGGAGTGCGATCAGTGTACACATTATTGGCTGTACATGTATATTTACATATTTGTATCAAAACATTTAAAAGTTGCTACACAAATATGTGCACAGTATATTTGAACAATTTAACGATAATCACCAAGCAGGATATACACACAATGTTATCCACGCCCATATATCCCAACGTTAATAACAAATTGCTCGTAGAGTCATTTGATTGGTCGTGATAAGGTTCTCTTTAAATTTATATTATTGGAAAGTATTACGGTATCGTATTTCTACAACTTGTTATAGACTGTTATGTAAATACACAGTATCAAATAGTGCGAAATTATTTCTCAGTTCGTTATAGGTTATACAGATCTGTCATGAAAAACATTGTCTTAAATATTGTTGTTTTTCATGGTTATTTTGGTGCTTATGTGCAGTTTTACTGTCAGGGAAACCAGAGAAATCAAGAAACTTAATCACTAATACGTGTTTTCTTTGCCGGGGCAAAAAGGATGTACAGCTCGACACATATAAGTTGAGCCGTGATCGACGCATATCAAGAAGAGAGAGAATGTACGATAGAGATGGATACAGCTGTAACAAATGCATGCCTGTACACCTCGCTACTATCACTCTTCCCCTTGTCCTTTGCGCATATGACCTTCACCGCTCAAGTTATATGTGCTGAGCTGTAGCGGCAATATAATTTTTAGTAAATAATGACAAAATAACAAATTGGCTCTCATCTAAAAAAATTACAGTGACAAATAGAGAATGTAAAATCAAAAATGTGTAAATGAAAATGTAAACAAATAAGCGTAGGAGAGTCGGTACTATATTCAGCAAAGAATTTTATTGATATATTTTATGTATATGTATACATATATTTAATAGAATAAATAATAAACGTAAAGATAGTTTCAAATAATTTTTATTGTTTCACTCACAACAATATTGTTTCGCCAAACTTTGGCTTCATCAGGTGATGACGGAATAATGTTTACAAAATCATTAGAGCGTTATATATACTTATTTTACATAAATGTTGGGGTGGAAAGAGGGGTGTTTTAACAAATTTAGAAAGACAGTAGAGGGGTGTGATTTAAATCTGTTTGTTCGTTTAGTGCCTGACCTATTTTCTTATACGTATCTATTAATTTCTAAAGCTTCAAATAAATTAAGTATTTTTCCTTTATCTTGTACATGTAAAATTTGAAATGCTTTATTAAATTTATGGTTTAGTTCTATGCAATGGTTGGCAAATGTTGAATCCGTCTTTCTTTCCTTGTAGCTCTTTTCGTGTTCCTTAATTCTTTGTTCAAAGGTGCGTCCTATACTATATATAACACTGTAATGATTTGTGAACATTATTCCGTCATCACCTGATGAAGCCAAAGTTTGGCGAAACAATATTGTTGTGAGTGAAACAATAAAAATGATTTGAAACTATCTTTACGTCTATTATTTATTCTAACGTGGAGTTTCAATAAGCAACATCCCGTTCAATTAGTTATCATATATTTAATGCTTTTTCGATATTCTTTCCATATGTTGTTGTCATGTCAGTGTAGAAACCCATCTTGTATGGATGCGTTACTAACGTTGAAGGCGAACAATCGGCCACTTTCACTGACTTATTCAAATTTTGAAAATTGGTGTAATTACTGTTTTTGATAAACAGAATTTAGCTTTTCTTTAATTTTTTTAAAACAAAGTAAGGAATAAAACACAAGCATTCGTCTCTGTGACGTTTCGGAACATTTAATAATTTACACTTTAAAAAGTAATAAAAAAAATTAAAAACCTTTTTTTTTTTATTAGACTTGCATTGCGATTACTGTGTATCATTAATTCAAAAAACATTCAGTGATATACCGGTTGTGTCAACAAGCATTAGCCATAGGGACTCTCATGCATACCTATGTATGATATATACGTCGCCGGCAGTAGGTACCGGGTTGGCATACACATACATACGTATATATCGTACATACCTATGCATGAGAGTCCCTATGGTTAAGGCGGCAGTCCCACTGCATACACAACCATTGAGCGCCAGTAATTGACATCGACATTCATCGACTAAAATTATGTGGTAAGGTCTCACTGGGAAAAGTATTCAAACAAAATTAAAGTTTCGCGCGCAAAACTTTCATTCAACAAAACTGGCAGGACATAAACTATAAACACAAACATAACCTCAGACGTCATAAATAGAATCTTTGTCCTACTTCTTTAATTAAAAATGTCATCTAATTCTTCTTCTTCTGATACTGAAACCATAACAGCTTACTACTGTAAAAAGCATAGAAAATAATAATAATAATAATAATAATAAACTTTATTGTCCAACAGACAAAATCCATTTACAGAACAAAAATTAAAATTTAGTACAATGCAAACAAAAATATCGGCATATTTCCATTAACAAAAAAAAAAACAAAGCATTTTATTAGTATATATATCCAAAGATTATAAACCTACAAAGGATTGCTCAATCAGCTTCGGACGTGATCGGTCATACTCGGCAGTGACGTAGTCACCGGACCTACGAAATAGTTGAAATATAATGTCTTACGCTTTTCACAGATTTCATAGCATTGCAATATTTAAAATAAATAGTAGATTATTAAAATAATTAATCAGTATTTTCAGTAAATCTTGGGTACTGGTAAAAAAATGGATAAAATAAAAACTAAATTTTTATTTAAATTTTAACTAAACTTAAGAGACAATTTTTTTAAATTTCTTTGCGGTCTTTCTTTCAGAAGCCACAATTTTTCTTTTTCTGTTTTTGATTTTTTTTTCTTCTTGCTTAATATTTTCATAATTTATTTTAATAATTGTTCTAAGTTTTATAAAATTTTGAACTAAATCTAAAGGGATGTTTTCCTTCTGATAAATAAAGTTACTCAGCTGTTTGGTAACCGAGTGTTTTTTCTCAAGTTGAGGTCCATGGTACTTGAGAAAATATTTATTCATTTTTTTTACTTTTTGGAGCCATGACCTCTTAGGTTTAATTAAGCCTCCATACGATAAGTGTTCAACCCATGAGGGTAAATTATACTGATGTTCCGTGAGTAATAATTGGTGTGTATAATCGCCCAGATCAGGATATTTATCTTTGAATTTCTTTGCGATATATCCAGCAATATACTCTAGAGCATCGTTGGCAGTCTCTAAATTACTTGAATCGTTGGAAGAAGTTGAAGAAGAAGAGGATATAGATAAGTTAATTTCGACTAAATTATTATCTGAAGGATTTAATGCTATCTCAGCTTGTTCAAAGACTTTTGCTGATAAATATTCCTGAGGCTCCGCCTCTTCAGTATTCACATGGCTACTAAGAATGCCAGGGTTCTTCCCTAAAATAATCATACGAATTCTGTACAGTGCATTTAACGGCGATGGATGATCATCTGCTCCTCCTCTACTTCTTAGTTGGAAAAAAAAGTTTTCTAAACAGTCCTGGTTTAGTCTGTGTGTGCATATATAGGCAGCATTAAATTCTTCTTTCATTGAATTAAAAAGACCTTTTAATGATTTTGTAGATATAATTATTCCTTTTTGAAATGTCTGTATACTTGTTTTACCAATGGGTTTCATATTTTCTATTAAATCGATAATTTTGTCCAAATGTGCTACCTGACTTTCTAAATTGATTCCAAAAGCATTTTTGGACGCTAATTTATTACGAGGTGCGTAACTATTAAATATGTCAAACCATTGGTTTATATCGCTAATGAAAGTAGCTACATTTACAGCAAGAAGAGGATCATTACCTGGTTTATAACGAGCAAGAGCTTTTGCAGTCGTTTCTGATAACAATTCCGCAGCCAAACGAACATTCTGTCTTTGAGGTCCATTGCATTCCAAGTGTTTTTTTGAAATTTTGTAACAGACATTGAGTTCTGTGTCTGTCACTTTCAATAGTTCCTCCAATGGATTCTTATTTATCAAACTTCCATCTTTTAATTGAAAGCCGGTATCCAGTAACCAATTTCTAATTAATTTCAGGAGATGTGGAATATCTGCAAAGACAAATATATCTCTGTTGGTAGCGGGATGTTTGAAAGATGTGTTGTTAATGTCTATTCCTAAGTCTTTCCATAAACCAACATTTGTACTGCCGCAGTCACTAACTATTGCTACCACTTTAAAACCCTTTTCAGACAATTTGTCTATAATAGAGAATAAAATATTCGAAGTCATTCTCTGATCAAAATCAAGAAAAATAGGCTGTTTCCAATTTGAAAACAAGCCCCGTGCCATAATACACTGCATATAATTATGTGGACCCAAAATTCTATCATTTCCAACGTCATATTCTACGATATTTTGTACTTTTACTTCATCAAAACATAACACTACTGTTTTTTCAAAATCATTCATGGATTCTCCTGCTAATTGCATAAATTCCAAAACGCTTGTTAAAATTCCATTAGTAATCTTCAATTTACTTGCCCATCTTCTGAGAGAAGATAAACCAGGAAGGGGAAAGTGAAGTTTATCTTTAACATACAGATATGCCTTCTTACTATAATACCGTAGAGTAAAAGCTGATGCAGCTTCTTCGGAAGTCCAGTTGACTCGTTTCCTCCTATTTAATAACATGTTCATTTGATTTTTGGTAAACATTTTTTTTACAGCGTCTGTTTCTTCTTTCTTATTTTGGCACAGTTGTTGACATTTACTTTTGTAATGGCGTAATTGGTCATTCAATAATTTTATTTTTTTCCCACTGCTGTTCTTCAATAGCTTATGTTGCTTTTCAAGTTCATTATATTTTGTCAGTAATTCATTATTGTCATATTTTATTTCATGTGAACGCTTTTCTTCAGATGTTCTTGACATTATTTCTTGAGAGAGATGCTCATCACAAACCTGTGAAGTTGAAGCCTGGGGGTTAATATCAGATGGTATACTAGTTTTCAAAATATCCTCAACTTCTTTTTGCTTCTGTCTCTTTAAAAGTCTTTCGCTTCTTTGTATTTGTTGTGTCTGATTTTTTTCTTTCTTTTCAAGAGGTAAATTTACTGTTGGGACTGCTGTCTTCTTCAGTTTTCTTCTTACTGGTAATCCTAAATTAAGTAATCTGTAATGCCATTCTTAATATGTATTTTTTTTATATTTACCTAATAGTTCATTCTGTAAATCCCTTTCGTAATCATTAGACGTAAAGTGCACAGAACAAATTTGGCTTGTGTTGGGATTGAATTTATCGGCTCTTTGGCATCGTCGAATCCATTCTTTTTTTATAGTTGTGGAGACCAAATTATTTGCGCGAGGAAATTCATGGTAAATGACACTTTCATTTTTTGCTTTGGTTACAACTCTGCTATTGTTGCAACCAAATACGGCGCATCTACGACCCGGCATAGCGCTTATGTTTTCACGTGGTTTTCACTACCTATCAATAAAATTAAATTAATTGAAAATTTTAATAAAGAGTGGTTTTATTACTAACACAATAAAAACACAAAGTCAATCGCGAAATATAGATTTAAATCATAAAATAAAGCAAAACAATCTCATTAATTTGGCACGTGCAACACACGCCTATGTACTAAAAACACTGGAAACGTTACGATTTGAAGAGCATGGTCCAGTTGTGACGTCACCGCAGTGCGCGCCGTGAGGGGGGATATGCTAACGTTACAGCATAGGGAATGAGCAATCCTTTGTAGGTTTATAATCTTTGTATATATCAAAATACATTACACAATAACTGAGTGCAATCACTGGCATTTTCATGGCAGCAGGCAAGGATCATACATATAAGTAATGGTTCAGAATATAAAATATTCGCGTTTCTTGTCATGTGAGTTAGCGGTGCTGTATGGCTGTAACCATCACATTCGTTCGAGCTCTGGCTGTGGGCACGTCAAATATTTGCAAACAGAGAGGATTTAGGAGAATTTCACCGTTTAAACCCTCAACTTTTAAATGATACAGAAAAATTCTACAATTATTATAGAATGAATATTCAATGATATCGTATCTTAATTTCAAAAGTAGAACAATTGTTTCATATTTCTGTTTATATTTAAAAAAAAAACACCCCAAAACAAAATCAACAGGCGACGCTTGGGTTAACTGTCAAAACAGCCTTTCTGCGCATGTGCCCAATCGTCGATCATCAACTAAAATTAGAACCTGTCGAAAATTATGAACCGATGCATGCCGGTTGTTGTTGAACGATCGCCGTTAATCGATGCAGTCGGACTGCTGCGGATACTTTACTCATAACCTAATTTTAATCGATGACTGTCGGTGGACATCGCTTTATCAGTGGGACTGCCGCCTAATGCTTGTTGACACAACCGGAATATACATAATATATGGGTTCGGATGGCACGCAGGTTAAAAATGTCCTCCTCTTGTCGATGTTGGTTGTTGTCTTCAAAACCGAGGATCTTCTAACTGAAGGTTATCTTACCTAATTTCTTGGCTACACCGTACTGATGACCAATGAGCCAGAAACACTTGCCTACGGTTACTCTACAGCGGTGTTGGATTATTACAGTAGATTCAGTTTTTAATACATCAAAGTGAGCCAAACTCACCACACTACACAAAAGAATTATAGTAATATTGTGTAAATTTCCAAGGAGCTAACTGGAAATATATACATTGTACAATACTTTTATAGAACTTTTTATTTTTATTAAAATTAAGTAATTAATTTATTTTTATATTGATGAAAAATATATAACCCTAACTAGCAAAAATATAATTGATTAATATTTCTAAAACCTATAAAGAAAACATTAAAACATTCAATTTGTTAAGTCTAATGCATCTATTCAAAAAAAAAAAATTAACATAATCTTTACTGTCCCTGTTATATTAAATTTTTGAAATTTCAGGACGAGCTATTTTCTTTATAATCAAAAGGCGTTTGTTAAATAATTTGTTCCCCTTTGGTGCAAACTTTATGACAGGAACTGTATACAAAGCATCACACCTTTGATAGTTTTCACTATTTGTATAAAAAAGTGTACGTACATTTCATACGATTAATTAAACTTTACAGTATTTAATATACTCATTTTATTCACTCATATTATGTAGAGTATATTTCATCCACTGATGTCTACTCACTTCAAAGATCGCGTGAGTCAATATTATTATGTACTCGTATAATATGTATCTCGCAAAACTTGTTTTCCTTGGCCTAAGGGATTATAAGTGTTGAACACATGGCGTTTCTTGTTTGGCCCAATAATCACTGTATGTACTAGTTAGTACAGGAATAGTTACTACACGTGTCACGATGTCCCCTGTTTTTTTTTCGTGCTATGTAAATTTGACTGTACGCCGGGATCAAGGTCTGTTTTACACTAGAACAATTAATCTGATGATGTATAGAACACTAGCGGATAGATTCAAATTAAAAAGGAGAGATAATGTATTAACACATAGGCGTGATGGCTGGTTTGAGGCGTGTTTGTTAGTAATCATGCGTGCAATATGAACGACTACTGCTTTTACATGGACAATTGCCGTGTGTATGTATTGAAAATTAATAAATGAGAGAGTTTTATGTTTAAACGGGGCTGCCCGTCATGAATTGAACACTCAGTGCCTCCTATTTGATTTCTTAGTAAATTGTACAGAATTCGAAATGTCAAAGAAAACAATAATAAGTAATTATAACAAGTTTAAAGAAATTCTATGGCACGAAAATTACTTTCGATGGAAAACATCCATATTTTCCCAAATTACGTAAGGATAATTTGGGAAAGTATGGCTGCTTGAAGGGTTGTGGCTGAGGAAACACAAAAAAGAAACACATTTTAACAAAATAATAATGTCAAACTATCGTTATCTTTTCCGCAACAATTTTTCAATAGAGCCTTTGTTATACGTTGATTATTATTTACAATTTATTATATTGACACAGATGCCAGGAATTAAAAAATAAAATTTATTACAAAATATCTTTTATTACCAGTACTGAAAACTTATCCTCTTAAGTTTCTAGTAGTATTAAAACAACACCAGCAACAGTATCTACAAGAAACGATTGTGCTTCACGATTCAATTTTTTTTTGAAGATATAGGAACATTAGCTTATGAAATAAATAATACACCGTATTTTTATATTTATTCCGTACCTGTTATAACTACTAGCAAAATTTCACTTGATGAATCCGTCACAATTTTATATCCAAATCATTCAATTCTTATAGACAGAATAAGTTTGTTTGCCTTCAAAATTTTACCTGATATTATAATATTCATCACCTGATGAAGCCCTAGTAGGGTGAAACAATTGTAGTGAATTGAATAAAACTGTTTTGAACTCAATTTGAAATTATTTCAATTTTTACTTGTAAATTTTACCTGCATCGACAAAATAATGTCTTCGACGTGACACTAATGAAGAGTATTTGCACTGAAATTGGAAACGTTTCGCAATAAAACTTACTAACGATACGCTTTCACATGTATCCTTGATGAATCCTATTCTTCTAGAATACACAAGCGGCAAATCTTACGTCATTATATTTATGGTATTAAAATTCAATTTTATCCTTATTTTTGATTTTTGTATGTTCCTGTTGAACCCTTCCCTATTGGGGTAGACGCCGTTTTTCCCCGTCTTCAAATGGGGGACCCCGAAAAGGCAACAACCTAAACACGCAATCAATATTTCAGAGTCAGACGTATCACAAGAGTAAATTGCATTTCGCTTTCTTGATATAAATTTTCATTCGCAAAAAAATAATTTGCCGCAATTTTAATTTTACAATTCAACTATTGAAATATTCCAAAGATATTTGATAAATGTTTAGAATGGGATCTTCTGTTTATGACACGAACGTTAATACCGCCAGAGATTATGAGTCACCGGTTATTTTTAGCAGCGACTTCACTGTCGTATTTTAAGTTGATCATTTGCAAGGAAGGGTTGATTTTCGACACTACATCACGGATTACCCTAAATGGAATATTGGAATATATATTTTATAATCACACAGTGTATTTTCAATGGAAAGTTTTTATTTGAGAATATGTTAATTTTGCATAACCGATTCGATTCCAGAAATAAAATTTTTTTATCAGCTGTGGTTTCCTAGTTACGACATATCTTTGTTCTAATAAAAAATATCGATAAAAAAATTACATGTTACAATAAAAAATAGACAAGAAATGAAACTAGAAACTAATATTTGAATAACTAATAAATAATAGCTTTATAAATTGTAATTGTTAAATAGGGTGAATTCGCCAGTAGTCGGCCTTTTTTGAGGAACGTCAACTTTCAGCTTTAATAACATTGAGGTGTCTCTGTTAAGCATTTTTGAATTTAGCGCCTAACAAACGGAAGTAATAAGACAATATGTATTTTTGTATAAAAGCATAAGTTTTGTTTCAAGTAGTTGATCCGACAAGATAACAAATGGCTTGTCGTGTGGTTAATAAATAATCATTAGTGTGTAATTAACGTTCTATATATATAATAAAAGGTTCTATCAATTCGAGTCTTATTTTCATATAAATTCCACTGGATCCAATAGTCTCATATTATGTTAAGGCGAAAGGTGAAATGCATTTAATGTGTTTCGGAAACGAGAGATGGCGCTGATTTTATTTTCCGTTTTTTTCAAAAACTATACAATATATTAGGAATTTCATTGATTGTATATATAGTTAAGTGTATTTAGAAAAGATACAACGTTTTACTTTTTTTTATATTTTATTCTATAAAAAGATATATTTAATAACTTCCAAAAAAACAGATAAAAAGAAAATTCGAGAAAGGGCGACGTTGTAGAGTTAATTTTCATGTACTTATATTGTTTTTATACCGTGAATATTAACGTCTGAAACGCATATTTTCATAATTTTTCCGTCCCCTTACACCCCTCCCCGCTACTCATCCCCAACGCGTGAGATCACGATGGTCGGTCGTGACCCCATGTCTTTATTCATAACTGTCACACATCTGATGCAGTACAAGTTATCAATTTAAAGTTTTCGCATTTGTGAGTTCAGTTCTGTTGTGATAAAACAGACAGGAATAACATGGATAAAAGATACTCGACTAAGGGAAGAAACCATCTTTGACTTAGTGCCAAACGTAATAATGAGGAGTGGCCGGCCACCTTCTTCTTATACGTATGAGCGTTCCATGTTATACAAAATTGTTCTAAATTGCTTTAAATAGTTTTGTCTTCTTAGAAAAATAAGGCAAATATTAAGAATTTTTTCATATAAAAATTATTGAAAATCCTATTATAAGTAGTAATATATGTTGAGCACTTGTGAAATATAAAAATAATAAAATAAAACACCTTTTTCAAAAAAATTAGTTTAATAACTATTTGTGAAAAAGTTGTTTTATTTTATTACCTATTATAAGTATTTCTATTCTCTTAACAAATCTTTACAGAATGCACACTGCGAGATATTCGAAAGAAATTGCTACTCGCTAAGAGTAAAAGTGTGACTTCCGGCGGAAATTTTGAAACTCTTTTTTATACAAAGGCTATTTAAAATTAAGTTCTAAATACTTTTATACTCGTAACGTACCTGTTTAAAAAACATGACTTGCGAAATATTTGCAAAAAACTGATTTTTTATAAGAATAAAAGACCAGGTGCGTGAAGTTAGCACCACAACTTGCGGCGCAAATGTTCGTTTTAGTGCCAAAAGTTTGCGCCTAATATGCGCCGTCAATATCTGACGAAAAAACACCGGCGCATTAATTTGTTACAAAATTATAAACAAAAACAGTTTTTTGGTGCCAACTTTACGCCAGCACCACAACTTGCGGCGCAAATGTTCTTTTTACTGCCAAAAGCTTGCGCTTAATATGCGCCGTCGATATCTGAAGAACAAACACCGGCGCATTAATTTGTTACAAAGTTATAAACAAAAAAACACTGCCCGTCAGAGAAAACGGTCCACCCGACAAATTTACGTAATTATCCACATTTTTGAATATTGTTTGTCTTTAGTGCAATAAATTTATTATATATTATATCATCAATGGGTTTAGCTTATCGTCCGATGTTTTCATGAGATAAAAACAGAAACTAAGCAAAAATTGGAGAATTTTGAAATTTATTGAGAAAATACTAAAAATAATATTGACTATTCATACTACAACAAATTGAACTGAAGAGACAAGAAGTAACAAAAATCATTTGTCAATACGGGGTATTGCCGCCTCCGTTCTGGATGACACTCCTCATCCTATTTGGCATAGAGTTCAGCACGTCCTGTATGCTTGCTTGGGGAAAATTGTTCCATTCCTCAATAAGGGCCAATCGGAGGTCTTCCCGTGTTGTTGCAGCAGGTATGCGTCGTCTTACACGCCTTTTGAGCTGGTCCCAGATATGCTCAATAGGATTCATATCTGGGCTTTGAGGAGGCCAGTCCATTTTTGAAATACCAACTTCTTCAAGGTACTGTGTTACTATCCTTGCTGTGTGTGGTCGCGCATTATCCTGCATTAACAGGAAACCATTGCCAACAAACCCAGCATAAGACATCACATGCCCTTGTAGAATCTCTTCTAAGTATCGTCGGGCTGTTAATGCTCCTCTGTCAATCAAAACGAGATCCGTGTGTGCCTCAAAGGAAATTCCTGCCCAAAACATTACTGAGCCACCCCCAAAAGCAACCCGAGGTGACCGAGTACAGGCTGCATAACGTTCGCCAGCTCTTCTGTACAACTACATCAACCGAGTTGAAACAAATCGCAACAATTTTGGAGGACTGGGCATATAACATGCGCAAAAAAAAATGGAGAAAACTACAAAGAATCTGTTGTCAAAACTTTGTGGAATGGAACCGCAAAACTTAACCAGGAAAACTATTTCAAGGATTATAATAGAAAAATGGATCCATTCACTGATATTGAATTTAAGACTGCGAGAGACGCGCATAATTGTAAGCGTCGAGAACTTCAATTTATTCTCGAAAAAAGAAAATCATCTGCTGCAGCTCTCAAGAAAGAAGAAATAGAACAGATGATAGCAGCATGGGACGAAAATACTCCAAATGGATTACAAAGAAAGTTCTATCACACTGCTAGCTACGAACTGGCATGGAGAGGTGGAGAAGCGTCAAAAGCGTTAGTGCAATATTTTAGAGAAGAAATAGATCATTATGGAAATCAAACTGGAAGGATAGAATATAATCCGATAATTTCTAAAACTGCACAAGGTGGATCGCGCAGGTTAACTGATAGCAAATTTTTAACGCCAAATAAAAATAACACTGACAAATGTCCGGTACGTCTTTTTCATAAATTAATGTCAAAAAGAACTGAAAATATTCAAATTGATCGTTTCTTTTTGTCACCTAATCCATATTGGCAGGAACCTTTATCTAAGGGGTGGTATAAAAATCTCCCGATAGGCCAAAACGAAATAGGAAAATGGACAAAACAAGCGGCCCAAAAGATTGGCTTGGATCCTAAAAAGATAAAAATTACAAACCATTCACATCGTTCTTCTGCTGTAACACAACTAGCTAAAAGTGGAGTAGGTGAGCAGCAGTTGTTAAAAAAAACAGGACACTCTTCTGCAAACTCCATCAAACCCTATCTACAACTTGACGAAAAGCATCACGCAACCGTAATAAACAAATTAAGAGGAGACACTGTTTCTTCCTCTTCATCTCAAGGAAATAGCACTATTACCTACAATAATTGCACCATTAACTACAACAATTGTAAAGATTCTTAATTGTTTAATAAAGATACTTACATACTTTCCGACTTAGTTTAAAAAATAATCACGCCGAATTACATTCGTGGTAATAATTTTTTGTTGATAATTTTAGCTAGATTAGCACTCACCTTTATTGCTATTAAGAAATCCCACTCGTGGACTTCGTCCACTCGTGAGATTTCTATAGCAACAAAGGTTCGTGCATCTAGTTAAAATTATCAAAAAATTATCACCACTTATGTAATTACTGTTGAAAATATGTTATGAATATATTTACATTTTTTTATAAACTTCCGGAACAAATTGTGGGAGTAGGGATGAGAATCTTTCGAATAATTTCATTGGCTTACCACCTTTCCTTCATGCATATTAATTCATTTGAAATATATCAGAGCAGTGTTGCCAACATGTAAATCTAAAAGTCGGTAGAACCGACCGTAAAAAATCGGCAGATATCGGGAAAAATCGGTAGGTTGGAAATATAGAGGCAAATATTGTTACAGAAAAAATAGTTTTTATTAAAAAACCAATTGCAAAAATAAAATAAGAATTAAAAAAATAAATCAACTCCAAATAAACTAATTTTCGCTTGATGAAGTATACAAATTTTGTTTGTTCATATGAGGTAATAATTTTTGATCAACAAGAAAATTGTAGCAACTATTATATCCTATACAGGGTGTAACAAAATAAGTGTAAAACATTTCAGGGGGTGATTCCTTAGCGAAAAAGAGATAGGATCTTTCATATAAAAAAACTTCAATGGAGCATCCCTTGTTAAGATACAGCCCCATAAAGGGGGTACATAAAATTTGTTTTACAATTTTTCTCACAAACACTAAAAATGTGATTTATTTCCAAACTGTAAACAAAATGTAAAACTAATTTATTTAGTAGGCCGCTAGTAGTGGTATCACGCTGTCAGTTTGTAAATTTTTGAAATTGAATTAATACTTAATTGTGTGTCGTTGTTTTGTTCGTAATTTGTTAGTTTAATAATTCACTTGTTATTAAAATGGCATACACAAATGAGGAAATGGCTGATATGCATTACGTTTACGGTCTGTCGCAGGGAAATGGGTTAGAAGCTTCTAGAAGATATGCTGAAATGTATCCTCAACGGCAGCTTCCTTCGCATAGAATATTTGCCCGACTTCATCAACGATTACGAGAATATGGTTCATTCGACAAAAGAACGCAGGATTGTGGTCGCCATCGAGAAGTTAGAACAACACATCTTGAAGAAGCAGTACTTAATTTGGGTGAAGAACAACCTACTAGCAGTACTAGAAAGATTGCTTTCGAGTTAAATGTTGATCATCATCATCACATCTTGAATAAGCAGTACTTAATTTGGTTGAAGAACAACCTACTAGCAGTACTAGAAAGATTGCTTTCGAGTTAAATGTTGATCATATGACGGTATTTCGAATTTTAAAGGAACAACTCTTATACCCTTTCCATCTGCTACTCGTTGCAGCGAGATTTTCCGAACCGTCTTGAATTTTCCAATTGGATGCTGGAAATGATTAGAAGAAATCCTGACTTTCTGAAGACGATCGAATTCACAGACGAATGTACGTTTTCTCGGGACAAGATAATTAATTTTCATAATAATCACATATGGGCTGATGAAAAGCCTCACGCTATTGTACAAGCTAACCATCAAGAACACTTTTCTCTTAACGTTTGGCTCGGAGTTATTGGGGATTATTTAATTGGCCCTCATTTTCTACCTCCTCGATTAAATGGTGAGGCATACACTCAATTTTTAAGAGAAGTGCATCCAGTACTGCTGGAGGAAGTTCCTTTGGGCGTCAGAAGGGATATGTTTTTTATGCATGATGGGGCTCCCGCCCATTTTAGTCAAGCAGCACGTCAGCATTTAACCCAAACATATCCAAATCATTGGATAGGTCGAGGAGGACCACAGAATTGGCCCGCTCGATCCCCGGATCTCAATCCACTCGATTTCTCTACTTGGGGCCCTTTACAGACTTTGGTTTATCCTACTCCTGTTCGCGATGTAGAGGACTTAAGAAACCGCATCATCGATGCGTGCAGGGTAATTAGAGAGAATCCAGGAATATTTGAGCGAATACGTGGCTCAATGCGCCGACGTCTAGACGCATGTGTAATGACTGAAAGTGGACATATTGAACATTTACTATGATTTCTACATGTTTTATGTTTTGTTATTAATAAATTAGTTTTGTTTATTCATCTTTAATCATATGTATTTTGATGCAGGTAGTAACTACAAAATAACAATACTAATCCAGTTCGCATTTATGACGATGTATCTCTGTAGTTGTTCGTAAAATAATTTTTTGCTGCGAACTGATTACTTTTGGGCAAAAAATTCAAGAGACATTTTTTGTTTCGAATGAAACAAGGTATTGGAAATAGATTTTTAAATGGTAAACAAATAATCAGACAAAAAGTTACATTGGAAATAAATTACATTTTTAGTGTTTGTGAGAAAAATTGTAAAACAAATTTTATGTACCCCCTTTATGGGGATGTATCTTAACAAGGGATGCTCCATTGAAGTTTTCTTATATGAAAGACCCTATCTCTTTTTCGCTAAGGAATCGCCCCCTGAAATTTTTTACACTTATTTTGTTACACCCTGTATATTGCTTAGTGTGTACAATCCTATTATAGATTCTGTGTTTAATTTTTTACTTTGCATGGTTTTCATTAAGTTTATAGAAGAGAATACTCTTTCTACATTAGCCGATGAGTGTGGAAAAGTAAAAGAACTTAAAACATTAAACGTTAAAGATCCATCACCCAGCTTCAGTTTCTTAACTTCTTGCCCAAAATTCTACATGACCGAATTTCGTCGATATTTTTCAATAACCGCCACTCAGAGTCAAGTGCTTGTATTTGAGTATCATTTATTAAGTTAGGATACAAAAGGACCACTTCAGTAATAGAAATTATTGAACCATGTTTTCCAATGCTAGTATCAATAAAATTATATAGTTTTATTATATTTCCTTTTAATGGAAATCTCTGAATAATTTGCCTATACGTTTCTATATAAAAATCTAAACAAAATCTTCCACACTAAGATAATAATATGTAAGCCGTTTATATATACACTATTGAAATCTTATCATTAATATTTTTTTAAATAGAAATTATGCTATAAAAATTCCTCAATTTACTATTTTACAAAAAATACCTACCTCGATCGCTTTTATTCTTAAATATCTAACTGAAATTTAAAACATCCTAAAAATCGGTAGATGAAGTGCCAAATCGGTATATCGGTAGATCACCATCTAAATCGGTAGATCTACCGATAAATCGGTAGGGTTGGCAACTGTGTATCAGAGGACGATACTTTACTACGTAGAAATATTACGGAATATTTAGATTTCTCCAGGTTGTATACCTATAGTATTAAGAATTTTTAACATCTAATTCTGTTTAACGATGGCTGTTATTAATCAGTAGAAATGAAAAGTGATTTTTTTTTATTCTTTGCTCAATTTTATATCATATTTGTTACATTAAAATGTTTGTTTTTATACTTTACTTGTTACCAACTTAAAAAAAAAATTATAGTGAGAGAGACTTTATACAACCGAAATAGTAAATAAAAAAATGAGGTGTGGCCACCACACGACTTTCTTATACGTATGAAAGTGTTACTTCCGGTCCGAATTTTGAAATTTCATTTATACAAAAAATATTCCAAATCCAACTCTAAATACTTTTGTACTCTTCATAAATATGTATAGAATGCATAATTTACGACATATTTGCAAAAAATCGCAATTCGATAAGAGTAAAAGTGGTACTTCCGGTCTGAATTTTGAAATTTTTTTTATACAAAAGATATTTAAAAGTATGTTCTTAATACTTTTATACTCGTAATGTACCTGCCTAGAAAGCATGACTTGCGAGATATTCGCAAAAAACTGATTTTCGATAATAGTAAAAGACCTACTTCCGGTAGGAATTTCGAAAAACTTTATTAAAACAATTTTTCTCAAATTTAATTGTGAGTACATTTGAATTCTTTATAAATTTGTTTAAACTTAGTAATTGACGAAATATTTGCAAAATTCGATTTTTTCACTGAAGTAAACTACTACTTCCGGTCTGCCGATTTTGCTCAAAATCTAATCAGTTCTCAAGAGGGAGATTATATTCGTAAATACAAAATTTGGAATTGATATCAACAGCGGTTTGACCGCTATCGTGGTCGCACACACACAGACAGACAGACACACACAGAGAGAGAGAGAGAGAGAGAGAGAGAGAGAGAGAGAGAGAGACATTTTTTAAAAACCACTTTTTTGGTATCAGGGGACCTCAAAACGTGGACATCTGCAAAAATCTCGAGGTCGAAAATTTTCATCATCGCAATACTTTCTTATACGTAGTATAAGAAAGTAAAAAAATTATCAAACATCTGTACCCACCGTATATGTATGTATATACATAATATGATATTGATAATCCTAACATCGCACTTCTCTAAGAATTCACACGATATTTTGCCTGCAACAGCGGCTTGTTTCGATATGAAAGTGATGTCAGTATAAGTTCCGTTGGTATTACAAACATAGTATACCTATGACGTCAAACTGTTTTCATATGAAAATGCTGACATCCCGCAATTTATATATAGGAAATTCATCGCAAACAACCGGACCATATAGCCACGGAGAACAACGGAAGCGACGATAGTGATTTTCTGAAAGTGAGGTTGTTTAAAAAAGAACCTGAACTACGGATGAAACCGGTTCATACCAGACGGAAAAGAGCGCAACTTTTAGGCGAGGTTCGCGTTTTAGATATCTACTAATGAATAAGTAATTAATTCCATGTAATGACAGTATATCTGAAAAGAAGTTAAACGATAGTTGCACAATAAAATGCAATTGTAATGCTTACTCGTAATAGTTATCTTTGATGATGTTAGGAACTATTGCGATGGGCTAGAAACTGTTATGCATTTACGTCATATTATGTACAATCACGGCCATAAATATTCGGCCAGGCGTAAATTTAAGGTGACCAGATTTCGAAGTTCGAAATTCTGGACGCTATATACCGGGTGTTCCAGCGTAGCGGTAAAGTCCATTATTGGTATCTAATAATGTAGATAGCGAATAATTTTTAATATAAAATTGTAGATAATCATAAGCTCTACAATTTAAAAATATTTTCAATTATACAGAGTGTTCCATAACTTGGTGGCTAATCATAGTTATAGTTTTTTAAATGGAACACCCTATATATTATTGCACTTTTGTATTCCCCTATAATTTTTAGTCAAAAAGTAATAAAGATAGTATAGGCCTAAAATCTAAAGTTTTTGACTTATTTCCATTTCTCTGAAAAATTCAATGTTTTTATGAAATTATATTTCTCGAAAACGACGTTTTAGATGGACACAATTTTTTGCAGTATTGTTTACAATAATAGGTCCTAATAGAAGCATGTTTTATTTTTTTACAGTTACTAACTGCATGTCCAGAAAACTGGATTAAAATTTCATGATACGTTTTTGTACAAGTCATTTTTTTAAAATGGAACAGCCTGTATATCAGTTCATTTTTGAATTTCTTACTAAATTTCACAATAAAAACATGTACGACGTTAATACTTTAAAAGTGACTATTACTGAGCTATTGTCGGTTTTTATATAATTTTGTCAGTACTGTACTATATTAATTAAAACCATAAAACTGACAAATTTATATCAAAAAGCGACAATAGCTCAGTACCAGTCAGTTTTAAAGTATTAACGTCTTACATGTTTTTGATGAGAAATTTAATAAGAAATTCAAAAATGAACTTGATATACAGGCTATTCCATTTGAAAAAATTGACTTTTATACAAAAACTAACAGAATTATATCAAAAAACGATAGTAGCTCAGTAATAGTCACATTTAAAGTATTAACGTCTTGCATGTTTCTGACATGAAATTTAATAAACAATTCAAATATGAAGTGATATATAGGGTGTTCCATTAAAAAAAAATTACTTTTATACAAAAACGTGCCATGTAATTTTAATCTAGTTTTCTGCACATGCAGTTAGTAACTGTAAAAAAATAAATCATGCTTCTATTAGCACCTCTTATTGTAAACAATACTGCAAAAAAAATTGTGTTCATCTAATACGTCGTTTTCGTGAAATATGATTTTATACAAACATTGAATTTTTCAGAAAAATGGGAATAAGTCAAAAACTTTAGATTTTAGGCCTATACTACTCTTTGACCTAGAATTATACGGGGAATGCAAAAATGCAATAATATATAGGGTGTTCTATTTAAAAAACTATAACTATGGTTAGCCACCAAGTTATGGAACACTCTGTATAAAGCAAAATATTTTTAAAATGTGCTCCAGATGAGCAGTTATCACAAGAAAAACACCGCTTCAAAATATCTTTACTCATAAAGGCATTATCGGCCTTACCGCGTAGAGACCTGGAAGTCATGCTTCTTTGTGCCAACAACAACAAATGAAGTGAGCAACATAATGACCAAAATCAAAACAAAAAGTACTTTGGACCACTATGGTTTGACTACAAAATTGTTGAAGAGCGTCTTTGATGCTATTAGTGCCCCTGTAACGGACTTAATAAATATGTGCATTATAGAAGGCGAATTTCCTGATGAACTAAAAATATCAAGAATAGTTCCAATTCACAAAAAGGGGAACATCAATGATCCAAAAAATTACAGACCGATATCAATATTACCAGCAATATCTAAGATTTTTGAGCGAGTGATAACTGATCGCCTACTGTATTATTTTGAAAAAAATAACTTACTCTCCAACGCGCAGCATGGATTTAGGAAAAATAGGTCTACATATAGTGGTATAACCGTCTTCCTCGATTGTCTACTGGATGCACTGGATAAGCACGATAACATCGAAATAAACTGCTACGACTTAACACGTGCCTTTGATACTGTCCAGCATTCCATTCTGTTGGGAAAGTTGTATCATTATGGAGTTCGTGGCATTGGACATCAACTTATTGCGTCATATCTTAGGGACAGGAGACAATACGTGGACTTTCATGGACAAAGATCTAATGTACTATATGTGCAGCAGGGTGTACCACAGGGATCCATACTTGGACCCCTCCTGCTTATAATATACATCAACGACCTAGATTTAAATCTTATTGCAGATCGGGTGTGCTTATACGCAGATGACACCTCATTCTTAGTGCGAGAATATTGCAAAAGTAATGTACTTGAAAAATCTGACACTGTCCAAAAAGAAGCTGAGGAATGGTTTTTTTCAAATAGATTAAAATTAAACAAGAATAAGACGCAAAGGCTGGATTTTACAACAAACAAATGTGAAGAAACAAAAAGTATCAAACTCCTAGGTCTTTATATAGATAATAAACTAAATTGGAAGGCACATGTCAATGAAATTGCAGGAAAATTGAATGCAGCGATATACTGCATTCGCAGAATTAAGAATATATCTAACCACCAGGCGGCCCGAATGACATACTTTGCGAATTTCCATAGTGTTCTATCGTATGGGATTGAGTTCTGGGGAACGTCCGCGGGTGCGGAGCGGATTTTTCTACTCCAAAAACGTGCTTTAAGGGTGTTGTGCGACCTAAAAACAGAACAGTCATGCAAATCATATTTTGTCAGTGAAAAAATACTCACCTTACCATCTATCTTCATTTTTGTGGTTGCAGTGTATATGAAAAAAAACTTAACTAACTTTATAAAGAGTGGTGAAACGCACACATACATCACACGCGGGAGAGATCTATTAAAGGTTCCGTACCACCGGTTGACAACAACACAGAAGTATATTGACTATTGGGGTCCGAAAATACATAATAAGCTACAGACAGTACTGTCAAATAACAAATACGAAAGTGAAAGAAACTATTTATATCATGTGAAAACTTTTCTATTGGAGAATGCTTTTTATACTGTGGACGGTTTTCTAAATTACTAGTTTCATAGATTGACATTTGTTTGTACGACTTGTTGTCTTACGTTTCATACAATTTCAATGTTTTTAAGCTTATTTTATATATACAATAGTATTTATTTATGTACCTTTTGACGCTTGCTGTCATGTTTATTACAACAAATAAAGCACTACTACTACTACTACTACTACCCGCGAAGATGACTCACCCTGTATATATATATTGGTGGAAAGTAATGATGTTAACTTTCAATTTATTGTTGAAGCCCCACTTTACGGTTGCCATAGGTACATACGTAAAAGACACGAATTGATTGCACTTTTGTTTACCACCGTGACAAGGGTGTAATGTAACAAGACCCATTCTTAGATGAGCGCAGACATTGATCTTGGACTCGCCACATGAACTCTAATGAAACACATGCGGCGCTCCTTCGAATGTTATATAAAGAATATAAGGTCGTTATGGGTTTATATTTCTCTTACTCATTAGTGAAATTACTTCGGGACTGGGAGCAGACACGATAATAACAGGTGGGCTATCGTGTTACTAATTCGATGTTATTTCCATATTAATGTCCGGTATATTCGGGATGAAATTAGAACCAATTATACACCATATATTGGAACGTGATGACAATTAAGAATTTTAAAAAATAAATTGGGTCTTTAGATGATGATGATGAACATGTCATTTCATGTTAGTCCAAAATAATCTGTTTTGGTTAATCTGAGTTTTTATATGTATAAAAATTGATTTTCGGCACTTTTCTACATTAATTGAGTGTTAATAGTTTAATATATTAGTAACAAATATAAAGATGAATTGAAATTAGACTCAAATCATGACAATACATATCTTAGACATCAGATAAAATGAATTTAGGGGATGTCAGTTCGCAATATATATAGTGTGTAAAGTGATGTAGTTTTCCAATAATGGGTGGAGACTGTGGCCCAAAATCTGAAACAGAATGCAAAAGGAAACATCCCATACCACAAAATCCTCAGTAGGAGCTTGCGGAAAACAGAAAACACTCAAGTGTTATCCCACTGGTGATTTGGTAGAAGAGAAGAAGAAATATATTATTAGAGTGAATTACATTACACCCCAAGATTCTAAGCTTTATATATGTTTGAAGAACCCTATTGAACAGTAATCAGCTATTCTATGGATAGGACATTAGATATTTTTGAACCACCTTTATATTTATAACTAGACAGCGGACGTGCCAGGTTTAAATTACAACGGAGCAAAGAAATAATGTAAACAACACGCAGTTACTGAATAGCACTATTCATATAGTGAACTGCAACATCTGTTATTGTCCCAAAACGACAGCAAAAAAAAATCGTCTTTCCTCATAAAATTCGTTTCTTCATCGGCGTAGGAGTAGAGTGAGGGGTTTTTACAATTTATTACATTTACCTTATATTTCGTAAGATAAATAAAGTTATATATGTATATACCTATTCATACTTACGTTAGTTTCGTTTTTTCATTGTTTTGACTGTTAATTACGTACTTCGTAATTTTTGTAATAGTTTCTGTTTAATACCGTTTCATTGAATCTATTTCTCCCAATTATGTTGACCTAAGTGTGCATTGGATTTTGTTAAGTTTCAATAACATACGCATACATTTTTACTTGTCATTTATTTAGATCTAGAACATTGTTTATGTTACTATGATATGGCAAAACGTCGAGAATGGCTTCGTAAAACAATGGCAAGTTGGATTAAGAGTCATACTGATTCTATGTCCTCCATTGTGAGTGATTCCGAAATTTATTGCATAGTCTGTAAAATATCGTTACAGAATGCCCAAAAAGTGCACGTACAACGTCACTTAGCATCGCTAAAACATAGATAGACGTTGGACCCGTTGAAAGCTTTTAACGAAGAACTCTGTGAAGCTTTAATGGCAGCTAATATCCCATTAAAGAAACTTGACAATCCTACTTTCAAAACATTTCTTCAAATGCCTCCCTCGCCAGTAATAACTAGATGGGGAACATGGTTAGCAGCTACTAGTTTTTATGCAGAGAATTTCGATAGTTTACAAAATTTCGTTACATGTTTAAATGACGATGCTCGAAGTATTTCTGAGTGCAAGGAACTAACACAAATCCCAAATTCAAAAAATCAGTTGTTATTCCTTCAGGAACACTTTGGAAATTTGCCTAAATTAATCACATATTTTGAAAATCGAAATCTCAAATTAAAAGATGGATTAACCACATTAGATGTGGCTATTAATAAAATCATAAGTATTCCAAGTGACTTCGGATGTGGCCTTCGGCAAAAGTTTGACGGAGTTTTCAATAGAAATCCAGATTTATTAACATTGCAGCAATTGTGTATGGCGACAATGACACAAAATCTACCTGCTAAATACGCTGAAATAAAAGAATATTTCCAGTACGCACCTATAACCAGTTGCGATGTAGAAACAACGTTTTCTATCTACAAGGATGTACTACATTCAAAGAGAACAAACCATACAGAAGAGAACCTTGAAAAAATATTGCTAGTAAATATTAATACGCCTTTACTCGACTTGAACTACAAAATGAACAAAAAATAATGTATTTTGCATTTTATAGATCACCAGCCACTTGTTCGCTTGTGGGAAAGACAAGTGAGAAGTGAAAAGCATTTTTATTTTTCAGCACTATTCAATCACGAAAATATTGTTTAGGTTCAAAAATAACTTGCGCATTTTGGAAGCACGTTTTTAAAGTGTAAACTTCTTTAGGCGCGTTGCGCTGATTGTAGGCAGTGAACAAGACTGATCTGCAACGCTCGGATATGTAACGCTCTTCGGGGTAAAGTCGGCTAAGGGAACAGGATAAATAAATATATCATATAGAAGTATTTAATTTCAATTAAATTGAAAATTAAATGAATAAATAAATTCATGTCCCGGAGCAGATGTGAACCGGAACCGCCTGGATGAGAGGCCAGCACTTAACCATTAGACCAAGGGCGGGAGTCGAAAGCCAGTATTCATATCGTCTATTTATATATATACATGCGTCCGAAAATCTCCTTAATAATGCTTGCGGCCGAGGCAAGACAATCTCGAGTACGTTAAAGTTTTTCACGGACAAGATATACACACAATTTTTTGCTTTACATGCGTTACCATGGAAATGAGACGAATATAATAAACTACAAATACTTGATAGTTGTCAAAATAAGTCGTAGAATGCGTGATTAAACATGTGTCAAAATGTGTATTTACTTTAACGGCCGCTGCCATAGCAACGGCCGCGAAATTGTATTTCGCGAACTGTGTTGCGTTCGCGAATTGGTAACTTCGCGGACGATTAACCAAAAAGTTTGTTGTGTGTGTATGAGACATTATCTCTCTTCATAAAATATAGTTTCATATTTTTTAAATGTAATATAGAACGAAAAAAAAAAGTTGTATTTCGTATTATTAACCTCGCCTTGATGAAGTTTACACTTCTGCTGTGTGGTTTTAAGCACACCCATTTTCTTGTTTTCAATCGCGAAAATTAATAAATGCAATAAATGAAAATCACATTAGGCTTACAGATGAGAATTTAGAAAACACTTTGCGCCTGTGTACCAGTGGAATTGACCCACAATATTGATCATCTTATTTCTGAACTTCAATCTCAAGCCTCTGGTTAATTTCTTCTGATGATTTATCTTTTTTTTTTTTTCATTAAGTACCTCTTGTATTATCTATGTAATATTGTAATATAAATAAATGTGAGAATTTTTATTACTTTTTATTTAATAATAATAATAATAGAATTTATTGACAAGAAAATAAATACACGATATTACATACTTATACCATATGGCCAAAAGGTAACTTACTAGTACTTATTATCTACCTACGGCCCGCGACTTGATTAATGTCCTGAAGTTAGGCCCACAACCAAGCAAAAGTTGCTGAAGACTCGCCATGCTAAACCATTCTCATTTTTCATGATATTCCTCATTGGAAGCTGTCTGTATAATTGACATGTCTAATATGCTAAATACATAACATTATATACCTATATTAAGATTTCTTTTATAGCACTAAAACAAAAAGTAAAATGTATCCCTTTATTTTTTATTGTGTCTAATAACGTTAAATTTGTTACAATTCTGTAAATATAATCATACTAAACGTAAAAAAAGAATGGCAAACAACACACGTACAAGCATAATAATATGAACATTGCACCTCTAATTCGTTCTCAAACATTGTTAAAAACTGTACAGAGAAATAAGGTAAACATGTATTCTCTCGTCACAGTCCAGGATAATACCTGAAACAACCGGTTTCATCTGGAGCCCCTCTGCAGCTCGATACCGTTCGTGCACGCAGGTATTCTAGGAAGAGCCCTCGTGCAATTTCACCGTTCAACTCGATTAGAACGGGCGAAAAGTGGGCGCCCTGATAATGTGAAGGACCAGACGTCATCGGGTGAGCCTATTTGTCTCAATCGAGGACATTTTGGCGTGAAATATGAGAGAAGGAAAAAACCGAGCGGCGAGATACCGGCGTTTTAATAGGTCATAGCGGACGTTGTTTCTATTCAGATGCGCTAAAAATAAAATGAAACGTGCGATTAATATACCAGACGTAATGAATGGTGCATTTGTAGTCAAGCCTATGTTTTCGCCAAGGACGTTTGGAATTTTCAATGAAACTCTAAATAGGAAGGGTATACTGCCCAACCCACCCGTACGGATAACAACTAAATTAACTTTCTTTGGATCATTAATTTTCTAATTTGTAATATACGGCGGATGGTTATAATGAAAATGTTCTTAAATCCCACGATAACCGCAGTTGTTTTGTGCATAATATTTATGTGATTACGATAACGGCCAAACGGTTTAATTCATCACTACCAAACGTCATATTTAGGAATGTAGGTTTTCAGTGTAATCGGTAGATTGAAAGTTTACTTCAGTGAAAAATAGAATTTGACCAATATTTCGTCAACTACTAAGTTTAGACACATTTCTGAAAAAATACGAAAGTTCCGTAAAGGTGAATTTGAAAAAAAAAAATAATAATTATTCAGGGTATATCACATATATACAGGATGAGTCATTAGTAGCCGCTTCTTGGATTGCTTTTTTTTTTAAATAATAGAAAAAACAGCAAGTGGAAGATTGTGGTTGTTGTGGTGCATATTGTAAAAATACTTTAAGCTCTGACACACTTCCGGTTTCACCGGAAATCCACGGAACTTAATTTTTTTAATGACACACCCTATATATTTTTGGATTTTCTTGTACTGCTTTAAATTGTCTGTTCAATTATTTTTTCTTTTTCAAAATTGAGTAAATAGTTTTTAAGTTATTATTTTTTTTTGAAAATATTTGACCAAAACACGTGTTCAGAAAAAAATCATTTTCACATTGTTTTTAAAAGTAAAAACATAAACTTTGGTGGTGCTTGTAGCCAAGAAAATTCTGCATCATTTGGTAAAGTTGCACTCGACAATACCTCAAAAAACTAAAGCCTATTTCCTGAAATTTTCACATACCAAAAACTTATTTTTTTTAAATGGAACACCCAGTATTTTATTGAGGCATTTTGTTCCTTTTTTATTCTCTTTCATTTTTTGTTAACAATGTCCTATACCTATCTTTTGTAATTTTAGAAAAATATGGTGTGAAAAAACTCAATGTTTCACTTACTCGTAATTATACATACACAATAAGTAAATTATTTTTGAGTCTCAAGTAAATAATGGAAAAGTACTTTAAAATATTAACCCAGGATTATTTCTTCATAAAATATTTTGGGTAGTTAGTCAGTGGCTAATGTTTTAATTTTATCGACACAATAGCTATTTTTCGTCGGAAGATAACCCTGGAGCTGTTAGGCAACGACGTTTCCAAGAGTCTTGGAGACATCAATGCATTTTGTGTTATTAAACATGACAAAATATTTGCTTTGTATTTCTATGAAGAAAATTAAATAGTGAGCGATTTATAGACATCTTAAGAAACGTCATAAATCTAAATTTAAATACACTGCCGGCAGAAGAAGTTCGTGATTACAGATGGATGGTGCTCCAGCACAGGCACTAGAGCTGTTGGAGAAGTATTAGACGATATATTTTATGATCGGTGAATCGGAAATAAAGAAAGGACCTTATAGGTTTCCTCGATCACCTGTTGAATACATTATTTGGGGATATGGCAAAGATAAAGTATACAGTATATCTGCTACCACCAAAGAAGATATGATGGCCAGACTGCGAGGCGCGTTCATAGACGGTACAATGATACAGCATGGCTACACGTACGAACATTTTAAAAAGAATAAGAAAGTGTTCAGATAGAGGTGGTGATGTGTTTGAAAAGTTAATTTAAAATTATTAGAAACTATTATTAAGACTACTTCTACTTAATATTATCTACTTTTCATTTAAATGTTTTAGGACATCATTAAACAATGACTTCTTTTGTTTTTATTTATTTGCATGAATTTCCATAGTCTAATTGATTATACGAAATAAAACTCACTCTGAAAGTAAGACGTTTAGTTATAGGGAAGAAAATACATACTGCCCCTAATTTTAAACGTGGAATCCAATGAAGTTGAAAATATGTAGGTTAACTTGCTATTTAAAAATAACAAGATATTGATAATTTCTGGATGAAATGCTTACAATTTTTTCCTGTTCACCCTGTATTATTTTGAAAAGTTTATAATACCGTATTTGAAGCAGTACACTTTCCAAAATAATTACTAAGAATTTTAAAACAGTGCATGCATCCAATTACTGACAATGTTGTTATGAGAAGCAGCTATAATTTTTTTTACAAAAATTAAAATACTTCGAAAGTGGCTCACTTCAGAGACAAACTTTATTAGACAAACTCGCCTTAAAAGTAACTCGTAAATACGAATCAATCATAAAAAAATGAGGTGTGGCCACCACACGACTTTTTTATACGTGTATGCGTTTCAAATTATACAAAAGTTGTTCTAAACTTTTATCTTCTGAAAAAATAAACAAAATCCTTCTGTACTGCTTCTATTCTCTCAATAAATCTCTATAGGATGCATACTTGGCGCGATATTCCAAAGAAAGTGCTACTCGCTAAGAGTAAAAGTGTTACTTTCTGTCGAATTTTGAAATTTCTCTTATACAAAAATTATTCCAATTGTAGCTCTAAGTACATTTGTACTCTTGATAAATATATATAGAATGCATAATTTTGAAATTTTTTTTATACAAAAGGTATTGAAAAGTATGTTTTAAATACTTTTATACTCGTAGCGTACATGTCTAAAAAGCATGACTTGCGAAATATTCGCAAAAAACCGATTTTCGATAGGACTAAAAGACCTACTTCCGGTAGGAATTTCGAAAAACTTTTTAAACAAAATTGTTCTCAATTTTAATTTTAAGTACATATGAATTCTTTATGAATTGATTTAAACTTAGTATTTGACGAAATATTGGTAAAATTCGATTTTTCACTGAAGTAAACTGCTACTTCCGGTCTACCGATTTTACTGAAAAACGAATCAAATCTCAAGAGAGGGATTATACTCGTAAACACAAAATTTTGAATTGATGGCTGCGGCGGTTTGACCGCTATCGTGGTCACACACACACACAGGCACACACGAGAGATATTTTTTAAAAACCACTTTTTGGGTATCACGAGACTTCTAAACGTGGACATCTGCAAAAATCTCGAGGTCGAAAATTTTCATCATCACAATACTTCCTTGTACTACGTATAAGAAAGTAAAAAGTCCTCAGTTGGCGATTATTCGATGATGGTCGGTTACAGTCGGAACTTACCCTACTTCACGAAGACAAACTATTGAGATCATCAACTTACGTCCATTGATTCATCAACTTGAAAAAAAAACAATAGAGAAACTTTGATTTCACTTCAAATTTGCTCTTTCACGTCGACGGGCATATCTAATATGCGTAAATTTGAAATTTGTTGCGCTTGTCAAAAAATAAAATATTAATGAAAAATAAAAGCACAAAAGTTGTCTTATCTGTCGAGAATCCTGTTGGTTATCCTCAGAAAAGTTTCCGTTGAAAGACAAGTTTTATCTTTTTTGATTTCTAAACATAAACTATAAACCACGTCCCCACGACTTACGCAATCCCCAGACATTTTTACTCACTTTCCGGTTTGTGCAAATTCACTATAGCTATTCATTATATTCCTCCATTCATTCATTCATCACGTGTCATTTAGAATCACATCAATACAGACCAACGTATGTATGAATTGAATGTACATTTATACATGTGTAAGTCATTCTGCAGCTGCAGAAAAAACAATTGACACCAGGTTTTTTTAGAGGTCACACGTGATACTTGACCTACATACCACGTCCAGCCGATAGCCCACGTGTACTGTTTTCCGATTTCCACTCCTTTTTTTTCGAAAAACCGTTGCTCGAGTAAACAAAAAATACAATGTTTGGTAATATGTCGGGTAGAGTTGACAAAGTAATGGATCGAAATGATGCCTTCTTATTGCTTAATACTTATAAACGAGAATGGATCTAAAACGGTTTTCTTTGGACATAATTAGCGTTGAGGAAAATGTATTTGCTTTTGATTAATATATGCGGTTGCCTACACTCCTGGGTGATGCAATAATCAACGTGTTGCCGGACATAAAATCGATAATTTCTGTAATTGCAGTTTGGTCGCATATACAGGGTGACGCATTATATCAGGTGTCTTACTCCATAGGCCAATGTGTTTTCTAATTGTATAAGGTTTTCGAATAATAATTTTAGATATGTTAGGTAAACTATATTTGTAAGTTGTTCATTCTTAATTACATCTTCTGATGTTGTCGGTTTTACCGAAAATATCATAAAATTCAATATTTAGTCAAAACAGACTGTAAATTCACCCTTAAGGGGGAGATTCAGATGCTGGAATAACCACCCATGTTCTTATATTTAAACTTAAATTTATTAATAATAAACAGTACAGATATACAAATCATTCAAATGAAGACAAAGTAAATATAAGACGTGCGTTCCCGACGATATCATAATATCCGAATACCGCCATGTACATACATGGTTATTCATTATAAATTACCCACCATTCATCATCGTTATTATTGCATATACAAAAAAAAATTCAAATAAAAGTTGTGTGGCTGTGAATGAATTTTATTTGCATTCCATCAAAAACACAGTGGCGTGCAGATAAGACGGCATCAAAAAATATTTTTTTTAATGGAATAAATTTTTATAATGGTTTTTTTTCTGATTTCAAAAATATACTATATGATACATGTATGTTAAACTGTTTTCGAGTTATTAAATGTCGAATATCGTAGTTACTGTAATATGAAAAAGTTAACATTGCATAAGCTATGAAAATGACAACTATTGCGTTTGATAAATGACATTTCCTTAATGAAATATTGAAAATGATTTATTTATGAAATTTAAACACAAATAATTAATAAATTATAGCAGATGCCTAATTGATAACGTCTTCTTAAATTTATAAATGCATTGGAGATGATTTCGCTATTGACATTTAAATTATGTATTTATTTCAAGTCGAATCCTTTCTATAATGACTTTAATACTGTGGTTATTATTATTGACAGTATGTTTTAAAAATCTCCAAAAAAAAATGAATCCATAGGGTTGAAGTCAGGATTATTAGGTGGCCATTTAATAGTTCCGTTATTCCCTATCCATACCTCGAATACATTATTCAAATGATCTCGAACTTGTAAGGCACTATGCAGTTTACCCATCATGCATCCAAATCGTGTTATCAAGTTCGGCCTCCAAAAAATTCTTTATTAGAATATTTTCAACTTCTGGAATAATTATTTCCAAATAGCTCCGTTTAAATTATAATCATAAAATATAGGCCCAACAATTTTGTTTCGGAAAATGCGACAACAAATGCTAACAGACTTTCTTCCCGATTTTTTAATTTGTTTTACCAATCTCTTTCTGATGTATTTATTTTCCTAAGATTTTTTCTATTAAAAACTCGGGAAAGGATGACTCATCAGTTCAGAATATTTTAGTAAAATAATCGGGATCTTCATTCAAATTTTGAATCATATTGCGGCAAAAGTCCAGCCTTTTCCCTTTTTGTTAAAACTTGTACAGGTAATATTTTATATGGTCTATAATTGTTTTTTTTAACGTACGTTGGATTTTGGCATATTTTTTCTCTAATTGAACAGCTGCATTATTTAAACTACTTTCAGAATTTTCTAAAAATTATACATATTTCCATAACAGGTTACTAGCGAATAAATATACCGGTTGTGTCAATAACCATTAGCCATAGGGACTCTCATGCATACGTATGTACGATATATACGTCGCCGGCAGGAGGTATCGGGTTGGCATACATATACATACGTCTATATCGTACATACGTATGCATGAGAGTCCCTATGGCTAATGCTTGTTGACACAACTGGTAGATGGCCTTACCTTCATTTACTTCAACTAAACACTGTTTCTACACTAAAACTGGAGGTATTGTTTACCTTTACGATTTGGGTATAACACCCTATATGCTCTTTTTGCTGCACGTTTATTTTTGTTAATTTGTACAAAACAGGTAAATATTTGCACTTTTCATCCTCACTGTAAACCGTTTTGACTATTTTATTAAGCAAATGCTATTTATCATACACTTAACTTTTCCATAGTACAGTAACTACGACATTCGACATTTGATAATTCGAAAACTCAAAAAATAGTATATTTTTGAAATCATAGAAAGGATCATTATAAAAATTTAATAATATACAGATTATTCCATTTAAAAAAAAATATGTATCGTTGTATCTGCACGCCGCTGTGTTTTTGATAGCATGTAAATAAAAATCTCAGCCACACAACTTTCATTTGATTTTTTTTCTACATGCGATAATAACGATGATAAAGCATGGGTAATTTATAATGAATAAGCCTGTACATATGGGTATACCAGGGAATGTTTTTAAGTTCGCGAATGAAGGGGTTGGATGGTAATGGGTGAGCTGCTGCATGTCGTAATGTGGTCAGTGACTTATTCTTAGTATAAATATAAAGTTTTAACGCAATCGCGTCATTAGTCTTTAAACTGTCGGTGACCAAACAACTTAATCGGAAGGAAAGTGTAACATTTAGACAAAATCCAGTATCGCGGCGTTGTCAGATTTCTCACAAAACAAGACAAGTCTTTTCATACTATACTAGAAGAGATGTCATCGGTTTACGAGGATTTTGCCGGGAAAAAATTAAACTTATGAAGTGACACAGTCGCTTTAAGCAAGGTAGGGAATCACTTGCAGACGACCCACAGCTTATTGAAGATACCATTCCATAACTTCTTAAGAAAGTCGAAAAATTAGTAATGGAAAATGCTCGGTTAAAGAAGATACAACTCGCAGGAATAATTGGAGTATCTGATACTACCATTTTTAAAATTCATCATGATCATCTTGCCATGACTAAGGTCAGCGCAAAATGGGTGTCGCGTATGCTCACGCCGCCGCAAAAACAACAGCGCGCAATGTTCTCGTGCGTTTTTGAACCCCTGCAGCGTCATAAAAAAGGCACAAAACCCATGGCTATTGTTTTTTGGGAAACACAAGGAATTCTGAACATAAATACACGACAAAGTTATATATTGGTAAATCAAATCTTCATTTACTGTGGCACTTTTCATTTAGACTAACATAATTCTTATCGATCAAAATGTGGTATTTTTGTTAATATGTTGTTATTAATTTTTGTATTCAATTTTGCAAAATGTAATCAATCATGTGTTCATAACAAGCAATGAATAATATCTTGAGTCGATGAATAACACCTAATGGACTGTGGTAACTTGTGTTTTTCGTAAAGTGTATCTAATGAAATATTAAACCCATTAAATTCTCGTTAACTGAAGGGATCAATAAAGAAGCCTCCGAGTTTAATTCCATATAATCTAAATTAAATTATTTCCGACTGTCATTCTATGATACTTATAGCTTACGTACAAGAGGTATAATCCTATTAATTTTTAAAATACAAATGCAAAGGGATATTCAGAAAGATTATCTTTGTCCTTACAACACTTCATTGCAAATTTTAGGCACGTGTGGCCTTTTTTTTAAATAATAGTTTGAGGAATGTCAATAAATTTACTTCCTTATCTACGAAGTATAAGGAAGTATTGTGATGACAAAAATCTTCGACCTCCATATTTTTGCTGATGTTCACGTTTCAAAGTCTCCTGCTACCGAAAAGTGGTTTTTGAACAACGCCTGTGTCCGTCTGTGATATGGTAGCGACCAAACGGCTAAAGTAACATGTTTCTCAAACTCACTTTTGAGTAAATTTGAATTCTTCACAAATTTGTTTAAACTATAGGAGAGAAGAGGGTTATACACAAGTATAATCTCCTTGAGATCTAGTTAGATTTTTAATGAAACCAGTGTTTGAAAATGATAAGTTGGATTGGATGACTTCTATCATTATTTCATCAAATCAGCAGTGGGATAACACTGGTGATTTGGTGAAGAGCATATCTTCTAAAGTTACACCTTAACCGAAAGCAATAAGTTTAACGCTCTTTTCTGTTTTTCTACAGGTTTCTACTGAAGGTGGCAACTTAGCTGCCGAAATAGGTATATAGATTTTTTTTATATCTTTTTAATTTTTATGGTAAGGGATTTTTCTTTTGGACTTTGTTTTTAAAATACAGTCTTACTATTTCTATTTTCTCCTGAATAGTGTAAACCATTTGGTATTTTATTGATTAAAATATGATTTAATTATAATGACAGGATGTACTTGACAACGATGACAATTAAATGTCAAAAATATTACGTATCTAGTTGCTAATACAATTAGCTTTCAAATGATGTGTCACATTTTGGAATACGTAAGCGTTTTTTATCGCGCTAGAGGGCGCTAAAATCAAAAGTAGCGCAAGCAGCAATCATGTTGCTGAATTCCTCATAAAAATACCTTTTCAGTGATGTATCATACTAAGTACTTTCCCTATTTAAATTGTAATGGTTAAAGTAATGGGGGGAGGGGGGGGGCGTATCACAGTTGAGAATATGACAGGATGGGTGCCCTCTTGTATTAAAAATCGACCTGTTTTTGCGTTTTTTCACAAAGGATTTCTCCTTCGATATATTCGATCTGTTTTGTTTTCGGTGGCGCATCCTGTATATGTTATAAAAAATGTATGTATCAATTTATTAATAAGGTATCCGCTTAGTTAACTACAATTTGAAATAAATGGGATAAATATTTTTGGGAACAAAATATTTTATAATTTTTTAAAGGACCGTAAAAAAGTAAATTAAATTTTCTCTTTAACCGAACATCAAAACTTATATTTGTAATATGTAATACAATATGATATGATGTAATCATTTTAATAAACACGTGCGTCTCGCCATTTTTAATACCTTCTCATTGTGAATGAGTTGAATTCAATGCACGTTTTTCGAGTTGAATACAAACAGTAAATAATACTAATAGGGAATGAATCTCACTTGTGAAAGTAAACAACACTAACAGATAAGGATTAAACGCTCCCAATCGCAGTTATTTTTGTGCTGTTAGGAATGTTCGCGAATAGTATTCTCATATCATTGTCAGCTGAGAAAAGTAAAAGGACTTTACGATTCATATTCATGGATATTTCTGTAGATCAAAGGCGGTTTTTACCAATTTTATTCAGAAATTTTCGCGTAGGTATTTTGCTTGCGACCAGCTTTAACCGGTCTTCGTATATTTAGTTGATTCATTTGCAAAATTTAAGTGTACAACGTTGCCTTGATTTATTAACACAATTTACTTTTTTTTGTGTTGATATGTTTTCCACTTAAATAGTGATAATTGGTTTATGCAAACTTTGTGTTAGCATACTAGGAATATATGAATATTTATAAGATAGGTACTTATTTTACACATCTTGCAAGTACATACGAGTGTTATAGATACCAAAACCTGTGTCACTTACTTTAAACTGTTTCTGAGAAAATTCAAGAAAAACTTGCAGAAAACAAAGTGTATTATTTATGAGTTAATTTGTATTTTTACAATTGCTAAAGTACCAAGTTTATTAGCAAAAATAGGTATTTTTAAAACGTCTAAACGCGATGGGTATATAAAAAATATTAAATACAGTAAACACTCTGTAGTGTGAACATCGCATAACGGAAATCCTGCATAACGTGAAAAACATATAATTACGCTGGGACATCTCATATCCTGACGAAACTTTACCTTCGCTTATGGAAACAAATTTTATTTACAGAATCCATATGTATTTTGCTATTACGCTGTTACTCCGATATAAACACTTGCATTCAAATCAACAACATATGTAATTTTCTTCGCTTCGCTGGCATAGTCGGTCTAATTTCAGCATAACCGCAGCCTAATATGTGAATAGCCGATATACATAAGGTACACAGAACGAGACGTGGCCGGTGGGAGAAATCGTCGCTGCGCGATGTATGGGTCGGTGTCAGACAGAGAAAGTATTCGGAAAAAAGAAATGATAATATTTGTTCATCATCGTATACCTTAGCCGGACGAAGGAGATAAGAAATTGTAATATTCTGCGAAGAGATACATATATAGGAAACATACTGCACTTCGATGTGTAACGCTTGACAATATTTTCGAGACTGCTCGTGCTTATCGTAATATTATAAGAATTAACTGCGCACGTCGTGGGAGGCGCATCTCACCGGCCATGTCTCGCTCTGTGAGCTGTATGTACGTAACGTATTCGGTACGTCTCCGGTCGTAAGTTTTAAGTACAGGGCAGGGTGGGAAAAAAGTATGGGTACAGCTAAATATTTTGAAAACTGCGCAAATTTGGCGCACTGTTAAGAAGGTTTTAGACTCAATCATTTGAGGTATTCTTCAGTTTTACACCGTCATTTGTTTTCGAGATACAAGGCTAACTTGATGTTTGTTAAATAGTCCGGCGGGGAAGGGGAGGGGGGGGGCAAATATAACATTTTTTAACAGAGTGTTCTTTTCGCCATTCAGTGCCGTAACACAATACCTGCTTTAATTTGCATAAAAACACAAATAATTTTCTTTTTACGAAATCAATTTTGAAGAAAAGTAGAACGAAGTCAGCTTTTTAAAATCCTGCCACCACCCTTCTATCATTTGCATACCGTAAGATGGCGCAGTCAAGCCAAAATTTTTATCCGCGGTTTGTATTGCGTGAAGGCCGATATAGAAGGCGCTGGCATCAAAAAATTACAGTTTTCAATAACACTAAGCAAATAGCGGGCGATTCAAAATGTATTTGGTAGCGGGAAATTCAAAATTAAGTTTATTAAAAATTAGGGTTTAATACCGCGAGATCAAAAATATATTGATAAAGGTTTGCCATGGAATGTAAAAATCTGTCTTAAGTTATATCATTAAGTGTCATACTGTCATTAATATTTGTCATTTTAAGAGAAAATATAATGCAATGTGACACTTAATGATATAACTTAAGACAGACTTGTACATTCCATAGCAAACCTTTTTCAATATAATTTTTGATCTCGCGGTACATGATCACAACACTCATCAAATTGCATACTATTTACTAGTTCCCGTAGTAATGAGGAATCATTGCTAAGGAAAACAGTATGCAGTACGATATTCAATTACAATGCTGTAACCACACAATAACGTTTTAAAGAAAAGAATTACTTAAATAATTACACTTTAATATTGCTACGTAGAAAAGGTACAAAGTACATTTATGAATATTAATAACTAACATCTAACACGTATGTTTTAGTTAAATTACCAGTACAAAAATAAAGTAACGAAGAATAGCATAATCTACCAAAAGTAGAATATTCGACTAACAAAGATATTTTTAACATTAAGATAGAATTTCTGTTGAAAAAGCACAAGTACCTACTCAAAATACTACAAAGTAGAAAAGGTATACATTTATGATTACTATTGAAAAATTATAACCAACATCCAACATGTGTTTTAGTTAAATTACCAGTACAAAAATAAATTAACGAACAATAGCATAATCTACCAAAAGTAGAATATTTGACTAACAAATATATTTTTATTAATAGAATAAAACACCTTTTTCACAAAAAATAGTTTAATAACTAGATGTCACATTTTGTGTGCACTGCACACATCGTCAGTAATAACAGTTACTACTGACGATGTGTGCAGTGTACACGAAATGTGACATCTAGTTATTAAACTATATTTTGTGAAAAAGGTGTTTTATTGTATTACTATTTCTATATTTCACAAGTGTCCAATATATATTACTACAAAGATAGTTTTAACAATAAGATAGAATTGCTGTTGAAAAGTACAAGTACCTACTCAAAATACTACAAAGTAGGTAATTAAACCCGATAGATACACAATGACTTAAGCCCATGTTTACTACCACCATTTACAAAATCTTGTATTACATAAATGATGAACATAAAATAAGGTGACATAAATAAAAATATGGATACATAAGATACCTAACAAATTTAAACTTTTCATCAATATATAATTAAAAGAGTGACAATTAGGGCTTAAAAACTAAATAATGTTAATTACATGGCTATAGAACAAAACAAAAAAATTAAACCTGCAATAACTAACACCAAATTGGTTAATTTATTGTTGTCGTAAAACAAATGAGACTTCCAATGATATGGCTGCCTTAAGCTCCATGGGTGGCCTCATGGGATGGAGTGTCGGCACTGCATTTCTGTTGAGGTGTACTGAATGAGGGTGTGCATAGTATATTGTGTCAAAATGTAGGCTGCAAAGTTTCTTATTACATGTTGTACTGGCATCTAGCACAGGTTTCATGCCCATTTGCTGTTGCCAAGTTTCGCTCCTGAATAATAAAATATAATAATTACAACTGTATACTAACAAATATCAACGATAGTATAAAGGCACATTTTCATTATAGGAAACTGCACAGGAAAATCATTAAGAAAAACCATAAATGCTTCTGTACCAAGAAATCTGAAGTTTCTATTAACACTGCTAAACATGGATTGATTGCTTGTGAAAAAACATAATATAGAAACTTAAAAACAAGTAGTAAGCTTTTCGTGTAGTTTAAAGGCTTTCTTATACACCCATAGGGTTAAACTGCAGTTGAGGTGTCGGGCGACTAGTGTACCTTATAGAGAACCTCTAATTGAACACCTTTTTCTTATAAAATTATCAATGCAAACATAGAGAAATGGAGATAAAAAATAAATTAGGTACTGACCAAGTCAATTTTGCAGGTTACATCTCATGTAAGGTATCCCATATAGATAATTGAAATCATGAAAATCACTATAATTGATGTTTATTTCACATAATCACACACAAGTTAGGTCAATTTGTATGTTTTCTTATGACTTCTGCGATTTTAAAAGCACCATCAAATGTCAACGAAAACAGCTGATATCATGTGATCTCGTATTTACAATTTTGCTAAAATTCAATCAAAGAACGTGGAAATCAAAGGTAATTGTTTTGTTGTGAGCTTAAATAAACATCATTTATTGCGATTTTCATTATATCAATGCTCTATATGGGATATCTCACATGGGCTGTAACCTGCAAGATTAACTCGGTGAGTACCTAATTTATTTTTTATCTCCATTTCCCTACATTTGCATTGATAATTTTGTAAGAAAAAGTTGTTCAATTAGAGGTCCTTTATAATGTATACTAATCATTTTGTCAAAAATCGCCTGACATCTCAACTACAATTATTCTCACTTATATTATACTCCTAATAATTGCAAACTTTAATTGGTGTAATCGGAAACCAACAAAATCCTTGCTACAGGTGGTCCTTGTTGCACTTAGAATCAGAACTACAAACAAAAAATCTCCAGCTCACCTTCGGGTTATATGTCAACTATTAGTGTCATTAGTTACTTGTTCGCATTCTCGGAAAATATGCATCGCTCTTGCTTGTACGCCGCACATACAATTGATACAATGCACCAGCTTCTATCCATATTTTAAGTCTAAAAATGCATTATGTCAACTTAATAAAATTATCATATTACTCTTTACAGAACTTACGGTACGATTATAACACCACTAACTAAGTAGTAATAAGAAAAATAATGTTTAGCAACACACACAAAATTTGTTGGTTAACGGCCTGTACGCGCTTGCATAAAGTGACAGCACAGTAGTAGCGACATCTCAATTATTCGGTTAAAGTCATGATTCAAATTTACTTCTAGGTCTCTTGTTTCTAACACCGTGGCGCCGTCTAGGTGCGCCTGCATTAGGTAGATTAGGCGGCAAAACCCCTCATTTAAGTGAACCATCCGATAATCCGTGCCCAGAAGTAACACTTTTACTCTTATCGAATAGTAGTTTTTTGCAAATGTCTCTCAAATTATGCATTCTATACAGATTTATTATGGTGATTCTATTTGGCATAAAAAAAAATTCAAAATTAGGACTCAGATGTAACACTTTTACTCTTATCGAATAGCTGTTTTTTGCAAATGTTTCTCAAATTATGCATTCTATACAGATTTATTATGGTGATTCTATTTGGCATAAAAAAAATTAAAAATTAGGACCCAGAACTAACACGTTTACTCTTATCGAATAGCATTTATTTGCAAATGTTTCCCAAATTATGCATTCTATACATGGGCGAGATAGGGGAAGTGAATCCGATTTCAGTCAGACTAGGCCGACACGTGTTTTGTCGGCTCTCGGGTACCGTATTACCTACCGGTTTTCCCGAGAGCCGACAAAACACGAGTCGGTCTAGTCTGAGTAAAATCGGATCCACTTCCCCTATCTCGCCCATCTATAATGCATTCTATGCAGAGTTATTATAGTGATTTTATTTAGCATAAAAAAAAAATTAAAAATTAGGACCCAGAACTAACACTTTTCTCTTATCGAATAGAATTTTTTTTTGCAAATGTTTCTCAAATTCTATGCAGATTTATTATAGTGATTCTATTTGGCATAAATAAAAATTCAAGATTACCTAGAAGTACCACTTTTACTCTTATCAAATAGCAATTTTTTTTGCAAATGTTTCTCAAATTATGCATTCTATACAGATTTATTATGGTGATTCTGTTCGGCATAAAAAAAATTCAGAATTAGGACCCAGAAGTAACACTTTTACTCTTATCGAATATTAGTTTTTTGCAAATGTCTCTCAAATTATCCATTCTATACAGATTTATTATAGTGATTCTATTTGGCATAAAAAATTAAAAATTAGGACCCAGAACTAACACTTTTACTCTAATCGAATAGTAGTTTTTTGCAAATGTCTCTCAAATTATCCATTCTATACAGATTTATTATAGTGATTCTATTTGGCATAAAAAATTAAAAATTAGGACCCAGAAGTAACACTTTTACTCTTATCAAATAGCAATTTTTTTTGCAAATGTTTCTCAAATTATCCATTCTATACAGATTTATTATAGTGATTCTATTTGGCATAAAAAATTAAAAATTAGGACCCAGAACTAACACTTTTACTCTAATCGAATAGTAGTTTTTTGCAAATGTCTCTCAAATTATCCATTCTATACAGATTTATTATAGTGATTCTATTTGGCATAAAAAATTAAAAATTAGGACCCAGAAGTAACACTTTTACTCTTATCAAATAGCAATTTTTTTTGCAAATGTTTCTCAAATTATGCATTCTATACAGATTTATTATGGTGATTCTGTTCGGCATAAAAAAAATTCAGAATTAGGACCCAGAAGTAACACTTTTACTCTTATCGAATATTAGTTTTTTGCAAATGTCTCTCAAATTATCCATTCTATACAGATTTATTATAGTGATTCTATTTGGCATAAAAAAATTAAAAATTAGGACCCAGAACTAACACTTTTACTCTAATCGAATAGTAGTTTTTTGCAAATGTCTCTCAAATTATCCATTCCATACAGATTTATTATAGTGATTCTATTTGGCATAAAAAATTAAAAATTAGGACCCAGAAGTAACACTTTTACTCTTATCAAATAGCAATTTTTTTTGCAAATGTTTCTCAAATTATGCATTCTATACAGATTTATTATGGTGATTCTATTTGGCATAAAAAAAATTCAGAATTAGGACCCAGAAGTAACACTTTTACTCTTATCGAATGGTAGTTTTTTTTGCAAATGTCTCTCAAATTATGCATTCTATACAGATTTATTATAGTGATTCTATTTGGCATAAAAAATATCAAAATTAGTATCTAGAAGTAACACTTTTATCGAATAGCAGTTTTTTGTAAATGTCTCAATAATTATGCATTCTATACAGTTTTACTATAAGTACAAAAGTATTTAGAGCTATATTTGGAACAAGTTTCAAGTTTTATATGAAAGAAATTTTAAAATTCGGACCGGAAGCAACACTTTTACTCCCAGGTTAATAGACGTATTTGAAACTTCATTATTTAGAATAATGTGTAACGAGAAAGTCGTGTCGTGCCTACACCTAGTTTTTGTAATATGTGAATGATATTGCACATGTGATATGCTGTCGTCTTTACCGTGTGCGCTAAACTACTCTTATATTTCATCCAATTTATTTGAAACCGTCGTGATGAAGCGGAAACACGATAATTATTCTGTCCATTATAATTGTTGTTATTAATATTGCCGCTGTGCACCGTAGAGTTTATCTAGTTAGCGGGCGGTTGTCTGTTGTAAACAGAATTAAATATCCGGCCTATCTCGGTGGCAAAGAGTTATTCTATGTCAAAACGCGCGGTATTTTGTTGAAATTATCGTATCCGGTGAGTCTAAGTTTCTGATGACCGGAGTCAATTCACTCGGGCCAGACGAGGTTGCCCGGTAGACTGCATCACTGAAGAGTCAGGATAAGGAAGGATGGACTGCAAATATTAATGGAACTCCACCGACGCCACTGTTTTACCGTTGCTTTTGTCATTTGGTTCGTTGTTGCTGATGTATGACTGCAGACGATCGCGATAAATGGCACTTCCTAATTTATTAACATGCTTTTGTAAATTGTAGTTTTAATTTTTATTAATCATAATTCTACCTACCATATTCTTGTATGTTAATATATTTTTTTAAATATATCGTACCAGACAATGTAAATATACAAAACTAATATTAAGATTTAATTTTGTTTGTATTATTTACCAGTTTCATTCAAAATAATAATAATAAAAAAACAGTTCAATAATATTTTTTATTTTTTTAATTTGAATTTCAAATGGAGTTATTAAAAATAATAAAAATAATCCAATTAGAGTTGTAGTAAAACCCAATTTACAACTAATTTCCAGTATAATTACAATCTATTCAAAAATATATGTTTCACTGCGATGTAGCTTCTTCAGATGTTACTTTACTACTAAATACATATTCTACAAATTTCACAAGTTTTCAACCTTCATTCATACCTAATTATTATAATCTTCTAATGACTCTGGACGTTTAACAATATATCCATATATTTAAGTTTGTTTATTTCTAAGGCTTCAAGTAAATTTAATTTTAAGCTTTTTGGTTGTGAATATAGAATTTCAAATTTATTTTTGAAATTATATTATTTTCTCGCAAGTGAATGATAGCCTAATTTGAATCTGTCTTTTTATTATTAGAGCTCTAAAAATGTTCAGGTATTTTGCAAAAACTCCTCCTTGTTCGGCCAATATATGTTTTAGGGCAGTCCATACATGTTTAAATTATAATCAGTGATAGAATGAACAGTCAACTATTTTGCATTCAGTTTGTTTTAATCAGTATTATAACACTATTTCAAATTAAAGTAAAAATAGTGGGGAAAAAAATAGGAATAATAGACAGAATTGCTTTTATCTAATCGAATAAATTTCTTTTATAAAATTAAATTGAAATAAAAGTTTTTGTTAGAAAATTTAGTAACTGAAATGTTACACTGGTATTGATTTAAGAAAAGGAACAATTTAACGAATAAGAACTTTAGATGAATATACTTTGCGAAAAAAAAATAAGCCAAATAGAGGTGCGTGAAGTTGGCACCACAACTTGCGGCGCAAATGTTCTTTTTAGTGCCAAAATGTTGCGCCCAGTATGCGCCGACCATATCTGAAGAAAAAACACCGGCGCATTAATTTGTTACAAAGTTATAAACAAAAATAGTTATTTAGTATCAACTTCTTACCAGACCAAAATTTCCGGCGCAAACTTTCAATTTAGTGAATCGTTAGCGGACAACATGCGCCGTCGGTATCTGAAGAAAAAACACCGGAACACTTAATTGTTATAAAGTTATAAACAAATACAGTTATATAGGTGCGTGAAGCTAGCACCACAACTTGCGGCGCAAATGTTCTTTTTAGTGCCAAAATGTTGCGCCCAATATGCGCCGTCGATATCTGAAGAAAAAACACCGTCTCATTAATTTTAAAAAAACATTTAATTAATTAAAACATTAAACATTAAAACATTTTTTGGTGCCACGCGTGAATTTGTTACAAAGTTATAAACAAAAATAGTTATTTAGTATCAACTTCAGATATCTACGTCGCATATTAAGCGCAAACTTTTGGCACTAAAAAGAACATTTGCGCCGCAAGTTGTGGTGCTAACTTCACGCGTGAAGTTGGCACCAAAAAATGTTTTTGTTTATAACTTTGTAACAAATTAAGGCGTCGGTGTTTTTTCTTCAGATATAGACGGCGCATATTGGGCGCAACATTTTGGCACTAAAAAGAACATTTGCTCCGCAAGTTGTGGTGCTGGCGTGAAGTTGGCACCAAAAAACTGTTTTTGCTTATAATTTTGTAACAAATTAATGCGCCGGTGTTTTTTCTTCAGATATTCACGGCCCATATTAGGCGCAAGCTTTTGGCACTAAAACGAACATTTGCGCCGCAAGTTGTGGTGCCAACTTCACGCACCTGCGAACTAGCTAGTAAAACTATATACAGCTGTATCTGAAATAAACGAAAGGTAACAGCTAAGCACAATTTGTCACCAAACATCCTCCGACATCTCTAGACATCCCTTGACCTGCGTGGACATTGAAAGACATCCCCGATACATTCTTTAATTTTTTTTACAAAATAACTAAGTACATGTCCAATAAATATCTTTCGAGTATTTTACTTTATTATACGTTATAGAAGAAACTATTGTGATGACGAAAATTTTCGACCTGGAGGTTTTTGCAGATGTCCACGTTTTGAAATCCCCTGATACCGAAAAAGTGGTTTTTAAAAAATCTCTCCCTCTCCCTCTCCCCCTGGTCCTCCCCTGCCCCCTCTCTCTTTTTTTGGAATATTTGCATATATCCTTAATAAATAGTATATTGTACATAATTGAGAGAATTTTGAATGCTGTAGATCTTTGGCAGGCGTTTCAACAGTTCAAGATAAACAATTTGGTAAATCTTCCATTATGAAGGAATTTATTTTATTATGTTTGCAGTTCTCAAGAAAAAAAAATTTATGAGGTACAATCCCTTGTACAATTAATGGCGTCATACTTAGGTATCACATAGAACGGGTTATATTTATTATAATGGTTATTCATCCAATATCATTTCCTTTTCTTCTGGTGTCCCCCAAGGTTCGAATCTTGGGCCTTTACTCTTCAACATATATATTAACGATTTACTGGAAAAGCTAAACAGCGACTTTTTGGGTTATGCGGATGACTTAAAAATTTATAATGTGGTTAACAATCGTGCTGACTGTGTCAAACTGCAGACTAACTTCAACATAATCAAAGAATGGTGTAATCTAAATTTAATTTCTTTAAATGTGGAAAAATGTGCAATTGTTTCTTACACAAGGAGCTCCAATCCTTTACTACATAAATATACATCGAATTCCACGCCTATTGTTAGAAAGTCTGTAATCAAGGATTTAGGAGTTTTCTTCGATGATAAACTAACTTTCACGCAACACATATCGACAATTTGTTCTTTAGCCTCTAAATCTCTGGGATTTCTTTTGAGATCATGTCGTTCATTTAGTAACTTAAACAGTATGAAAGTATTATATTACACCCTAGTGCGTAGCAAGTTGGAATATGCATCCGTAGTCTGGTATCCATATTATTTACATCAGCAGATTTCGATAGAACGCGTTCAAAGGAGGTTCTTAAAATATCTGTCATATAAAATAAATGGCATCTACCCTGGTCATGACGTTGATTATATAAATTTATTATCATACCATGGTTTTCAATCTCTGTCGTGTCGCCGTGACTGTTCCAGTGCGAAATTTCTCTTAAACTTGCTAACAAATAGAACTGATTCCCCTTCACTACTTGCTCAAATAAACTTTAACGTGCCGGCTCGAGATACTCGCCATTTCACTTTCATTGCTACTCCAAGAGCTAGGACCAACATACCAGTTAAGTCTCCTGTTTCTCACATGTCAGCTAATTATAATAAATTATATAAAGATATGTTTTAAATGTTTATCGACGACTAAACAATAAAGTATGTATTATATTAATCAATATTGGCTAATAATAACACTCATAATACCCGTAGGGAATAATGAAATGCGACCAGTGAATAATGGGCCATAACGTTACCATTATTCACTGCATTCCGCCAATAAGAACATATAATGGGCCATAACGTTACCATTATTCACTGCATTCCGCCAATAAGAACATAACGTTCCTAACGTTGTCATAGTAACGATAGACAAGTCCGGCCATTTTACTGACTGCCTAACCATCAAACGTCATATTGATATAGTAATCTGACATTTTCGTTTACTTATTTTGATTTTTTTTAGTAATTTTCAGTTAGTCGTCGATAAAGTAGTGTATACTAACTCGCAATAATGACTATTATTCCCTCGAGCTGAGTTACTCCCTCGCCGCTTACGCGGCTCGGGAGTAAATTCAGCTCTCGGGAATAATAACTGTCATTATTGACTCGTTGTATAAACTACTATTAATATTTAACTATTTTTGTAATACCTCTTATTTTATATGTCCTATAAATGGTTTGTACTGTTGGACAATAAAGATTATTATTAAGACTACCCATGCCCTTGTACCTCATACTTAACTTATTTTCTCCAGAAGTATTGCAAATTCAATGACCTAGGTGAAACAACACTACGAAGTTCCGTGTATTCGGAGGTAATTGAGGAAATTAAAGCTAAAATTTGGAACAAACATTTTTAAATATGTATTGATGAAACCACCGATTGTATTGCTCATTTATTGATTGGTGTTTTTAGCGACGAGATTCTGCCAAAATCTTTACCTCATTGCATCTAAAGAATTAAAAAGAACAAATGCACTGACAGTGCCTAGATTTATTCAAGTGGAACTGTCAACATTTTTTCTTCCTACGTCTGTTCCTGGAAATAACTTTTGCTCATTTTATCAGATGTTACATGATAAAGGCCGAGCAAAATTTAAAAATCTTTTACCCGAACTTGATACATGTAACATGTCTTGCTCATGCTTTAAATAGGGTTGCTGAAGAGATTAGGAAACATTTTCCTCTTGTAAATAGTTTAATTTCCAACATGAAAAATCTTCCTTAAACGGCCTATAAGGGTTCTATATAGGAAAAACTACCAAACATTCCTCTTTCACCTCAACCTGTTATTACAAGAATTTCTGTCTGACGAATCTTCTCAATCCCTCACTGATATTAAGCAATTATTCGAAAACAAAGAAATAAAACAACAACTTTCGTTTATAAAAACCAATTATAGCTTTGTTTCTAAAACAATAACACAAATGGAGGAATCTAATTTGCCATTAATCCGAAGTGTAGAACTAGTAAAACAATCTGAGGCAGCTTTTCAAAATGTCGCAGGCAAAATGGGGGACAAGATTTTTCATAAATTCTAAAATGTGAGGGGGAAAAATCGTGGATTTTGGTTTCTTAGCCAAGTAACTAATATTTTAGAGGTAGAATTTGCTGAATCCAATTTGAATGATGTAATATCAAGCAATTTTAAAAACGTCCCTATTACATCGGTTGATGTGGAAAGTAGTTTTTCCATTTATAAATATTTATATTCTGGCAGGTTTTTTAATTGAGAACTTCGAGAAACATTTAGTGGTTTACTGTTTTTACAACTAACGACAACCTGCTTTGTGTTAATTAAAATGTCTGTTTACTTTTAAGTGAATCCATAAACTTACGTAGTATAAGTATTTTTTATTTGCATATATTCAACATTTTTGTGCAAACTTGGACTAAATGATTTACATATTTATGCGCATATTTTTAGGTTTTCCACTTGCATATTTGGGTTTCCCTAAATAATCTCCCTCTTGAGATCTGATTAGTTTTCCAGTAAAATCGGTAGACCGGAAGTAGTACTTTACTTCAGTGAAAAAATCGAATTTTGTCAATAGTTCATCAATTACTAAGTTTAAACAAATTTATAAAAAATTCAAATGTACTCAAAATTAAATTTGAGAGAAATTATTTCAAAGAAGAAGTTTGGTAAGTCTGTTACTCTTATCGAAAATCGTTTTTTTTCGAATATCTCCCAAGTCATGTTTTCTAGGCTTTCGTTTAAAAAAAATTTCAAAATTCGGACCGGAAGTAACACTTTTTTCAAATATCTTGCAAAGTGTGCATTCTATAGAGATTTGTTAAGATAATAGAAGTATGTACTTCGAATAGGGTTTTGAATAATTTTTGTATAAAAAAATTCTTAAAATTCTATAATATGAAACGCACATACGTATAAGAAAGTCTTGTGATAGCCATACCTCATTATTTTGGATAAGTTTAATTTGGTTCTTCGACTGAAAACAGTTTATTTATGGGAATGGCTATATTAAAATTCCAAGAGCTCATACATAACCCAATCATATGACCAGCAAATTTTTTCGTCGAAATAATCCATCTCTCAATGTAGACATTTATATGTAAGTATCCTGCCTATAGCAAATTATGTATAATTAAATAGCTGCTTCTTTTAATTCAAATTAATTGCCTCAATTAGATAATGAGATGACAGTCTTTTGAGATTTTGAAACGCAATACTTTATAAGTTAATGAGCAATTAAGATTTGAGACGTGCATTGTATATAAAAAGTAATGAAGTCGAGCTTTTCTAATGAATGCCTATTACTTAATTTTGACAAATCTTGGCAAGTTCATTATCGGCATATTTCTTTAAACGCCTTTTCACTTTCTTATACGTACATATAAGGAATTTTCAACCTGGAGATTTTTTCAGATGTCCACGTTTAGAAGAGCTCTGATAACAAAAAAGTGATTTTCGCAAACACGATACCAAACCTTATATTTATAGTATAATTCTTCTCTTGATATCTGATTAGATTTTTTGTAAAATTAGTAAAACGGAAGTTGTAGTTTACTTCAGTAAAAAGGGAATTTTAGAAAGATTTTATCAAGTTTTTTGAAATGCCTAACGGCGGAAGTAGGCATTTTTGTCTTGTTCAAACACAGTTTTTTGCAAATATCTCGCAAATTATGCATCCTATACAGATTTATGTAGAATACAACAGTATTCAGAGTTGGAGTTAGAACAAGTTTTATATAAAAGAAATTTTAAAATTCGGAGAGGACGTAATACTTCTACTCTTACCAAATAGCAGCTTTTTGCAAATATCTCGCATATATTGCATTCTATACAGATTTATTAAGAATGCAAAGGTATTTAAGACTCGATTTTCAATAATTTTTGTATAAAAAAATTTCAAACTTCGTAGTAACACTTTTACTCTTACTAGCTCTTTGCAAATATTTCTCAAATTATGCATCTTATGAAAATTTATAGCAGAATGAAAGTACTTTGAGTTAGAATTGGGATAGTTTCCATATAAAAAAAAAATCAAAATTCAGACCGCTGGTAAAATTTCAAAATTCGTACAAGGAGTTAATACTTTCACACTTCACTTTTTACAGTATATATTCTAAGAAACTAATTCGAAGACTGGCAGGACATAGTGACAGGCAAACATGCTAAGTGACGTTGTGCTTTCGATTTTTTGGCATTCTGTAACGATATTTTACAGATTTCGCAATAAATATCGGAATCACTGACAATGGACATACAATCAGTATGACTCTCAATCCAACTCGCCATTATTTCACGATGTATTTCTCGACGTTCTTCCATATAATAAGTAACATAAACAATGTTCTAGATCTAAATAAATGATAACTAAAAATCTTAATCTTAACAAAATCCAATGCACACTTACGTCGATATAAATGGAAGAAGTAGATTCAATGAACCGGCAGGAACTATTACAAAAATTACGAAGTACGTAATTAACAGTTAAAACAATGAAACAAGGAAACTAACGTAAGGTATAAATGAAAATTTTATTTCTCTTGGAAATATAACGTAAATATAATCAATTTTAAACACTCTTGACGCCATTATCTACGCCCGTGTATAAAGAATTTTACCTCGTAAAGTCCTTATTTTATTGCCATTTTTTGCTCTGATTCTCGGGCTCTTGTCGAGCGTAAACAGATGTTGCAGTTCGCACTATGAATTAGTGCTATTCAGATATAATGTAAACAACACACAGTTGTTTACATTATTTCTTTGCTCGGTTGTAGTTTCGTGGTAGTTTAGCTCGCTCGATTCCGCGCCCTATAACATGCGACACAACAAGAGATACGAGGTAGGCGCCATAAATTCTCGGCCTGACAGGCTTATACAAGTTCCAATGTGTTCAAACTCTGTCACGTCATGCATACACTGTAAAAAGAAATCTTGTAAATTTACAATGATAATCGCGGGCAACTTTGTTACCCGCGATTATCACGGTAAAATTACCAGCCCATGTAATATTAAAAATGGCTATAATATTACAAAATTTACATGTAAAGTTAAGATACACGGTTTTAAAGTTACAAATATTACTTGTATTGTTACAAAATGACACTGTATTGTTAGAAACAAGGGTTGTAACAACACAGTGTTAAAACGTAAAGATAGTAATATTAAAAGTATAATTAGATATTGCAATTGTATTTTTACAAGTAATACTTGTAACTTTGAAGCCATATATCTTAACAAAACATGCAAATTTTGTAATATTATAGCAATGTTTAATATTACATGGACTGGTAATTTTACCGTGATAATCGCGGGTAACAAAGTTGCCCGCGATTATCATTGTAAATTTACAAGACTCCCTTTTACAATAGGTGTTGGGTAAAAACAAAAGCAAGAAAATCTAAAATAAAATATTACAAGTATTTGCACATTTTTCTTTCAGCAGATGATGTAAGTATATATGTATATTTCATTGCAATAAAGGAAAGATTTTCACATATTGCGTAATTGATTAATTAAGGATAGTATCTTTCCAGACATTTTGTTTTTGTTTCGGGATCCTTTGTCCAGATGAATTTTCATAAAATATTTCTGAATAAACTCCAGTGCGCCCAAACATCTTTTGGGGTACACTAAATTTAAATTATAGTAATATGCAAATGTGATTTTAATTGCTGTCATCAAGCTTTCTGTTATTGTTGTTATTCTTTCTCTATGTATAATGTGTAATTCTCTGTCTCTGCAATGTAGAAAAAAAATATATTCATAGCTTGTTAGTTTGGATATTATTATTATTATACCTTTTAAATAGACTATACATGGCGCTGTTGTGGGTACGTCATCAATTTTGAAATTTTCGCTCTGGAAAACATTAAATTCATTAATAATAATTACTACTCAAAATAATATTTTTCTTTACCTTCCCAGATTCCGTAAGCAAAATATTCAAATCATCACCTAGGAAAGTGGCTACTGTTTTCAACGACATCATCATCTTCATTCTTAGGCCTTCAGTTAAATGTTGAATATATTTTTTCTTAATTGTAAATTTAAGAATTTTGTCAATTTTCGACAAAAACATGCTCTCTAACTCGTCTGCGCTCTTGCCCATTAATTTTTGAAGTGCCAGAAAGTATCTTCCTGCAAAAATAGTACAGGCTATTCCTTCTTAATGCTGTTAACACTTTCGGATATATTTATAAAATGCCTCTGCAGAGCATAAGTGTTCTCCAATAATTGAATTGTGTCTATTGCAAATTCCACAGCATTGTTTAATATACTTTTTTTTTTCTTGGAGTATATCCACATCATCTTTTGATAGATGCGTTTCGCAGTCAGAACACCCTAAGGAATAGTAAATAGAACTTAATGTAAAAAAATTAAATACACACTTACCGCAGATGTACTGTTTATTTGCAGCTTGAACTGTTTCGGCGGTCTATTTAGGTAAGCATTTCTGTCATACAGTTTTTGAAATAAAGTGTGAGAACCGTCACCAATAGTCACATCCTCAAAACATGAGAAGGTATTTCGATATAACTTTCACTGCGATCACCTTGAATAAAGGATGGCACATGTGGTTTGATTTCTCTGACTGCAACCACTATTACCTTTGCAACACTATCTAGTGAACAGTCAATACGGTTGCCTTTTTCACAATCTCTAATTACTTTGTTAGATAACCTTTGCCAAGGGACTTCAAATTCATCTCAATATTCTCTATGTATAATACTCGTATTAACTGGATTTGCTGCTTCAAAATATCTGATAAAGTTTTATCCTGTACTGTAACCGTCGATGTACTATGAATTTAGATGTGCTTTTTGCTCATCGACAGTCTCATATTTTAAAGAAGTTTCATATTAGTTGAGGAACATTGCTTATTAAAATACATATATACTTACTACATACATAAATATCGTTAGCAACAAAATCAAGCCAATAAAAGGTATGTAACCGTTCTAATTTACAAAAAAAAAAAATCAAACGACTTGATTTTATATTTTAGCAATAATACATATATACCTTTTATTAAATGCCCAAAAAACCTTGAATTTTACACTATAACTTGAATTGCGTCCGACAACGACCACAGCCGTGCAAGTTACTTCAAGAAACTAAGTTAAGCCCGGACCAAATCGTATTCTTCCTCGTATTATTTACGACAAACCTATAAAATTTGAAAAGTATCGTGCCAACATTTACTAACCAAGAACTTGATATGCATATGTGACCTCATCTTATAAAGCAAAAAATGTCTAACGTCGAATACAAAAAGTGCCTGGCTTGTCTAGGAATGGATGATATACATAGGTATATAGATGCATGAAAGACCCAATCCCCCCCCCCCCCATTGTTGATTCATATTTGCTTTGTACAAGTACTAAATAACAGGTAACCTTAATATTTTGGTCTGTATTATTGCAAGTATATTGACAACATTGCATTAGCATTTGTATAATTCCGGCAATTAATTTGTAACTTTACTATTCTATAACATATCTATAGTAAGTGATAGTAATTTTACTCCGAATTTCATGCCAAGTTACAGATTGGTTTGTATTGTTACAAATATACTGGTATGTTGCAGAGAATGTCGTTGTAATTTTACAAAATTTTTCTTTTTACATCGATTTTGAAGTAATTTTACACAATTTTTCATGTAGATATACACCCATTCTTTACAGTGTACACATACGCGATGTGTACACTATAAATATGACGGTTCGAATTTAATTTGTGTATGTTTTTGTTCTTTTCTCTTGCATTTAAGTTATATGAGATGGGTTGACCGACGTTTATTATTGTATATTATAGTTACATAAATGAACTGAAGGGTGGTAAAAAAATTGGACAGGCTTACTTTATAAATATTTATATGCTTACCTTTTTGTCATGATTATAATAAAACATGATTTTATGAACAAGATTACAAATTCCTACAGTGGCGTTTATTTCTCAAAACTTCATCTACTTTTCCTCTTTATTGAGCAGTAGTCGACAGATGGATGGTTTGGGTCTTTGATTACAAAAAAGCTTATTGGCTGTACTTTCAGTGATTTTCAGGATTTTCTTCTTTTTGCTTCCATTATACCCTGAAGATTTCTGTCGTTCATCAGTTTTTTTGGTATCAAGTGATACCTTCCTTCAGTTTCTCTTCGAATATACCCCGTATTATTATATTATAGATTCCATCTTTTAACAATGCTCTAATAAAGTGGTACAGTTTGTTTAGTAAGAAGCATTGGAAGTCAAACTTTTTTTTACTTTTTGATGGGGAGGGGGGGTTGAATAAATTATTGTTCCTATAATCAACACCCAAAACAAACATTATTTTTAACCCTCTAATACATGAATTATCGAAATTTGTAATTATGTTTCTAAAAAATTTGAAATAAGTTACATTGGGTTTGGAATAATTTTGGTCGGCAAAATTGAAGTTTTTCAAAATTTTATTTTTGGTTACCAATGGTAACATTATGAACCCATACAACAAAACAAAAGATTAAAAAAAATACTAAAGTTCAGAAAATGTAGTAATTTTATTGATGAATTTGTAAGAAACAATTGTTTTTGGAATTGCAACAATAGTGAACTTGGCATTTTTGACATTTCACGCGAGAAAGCCCCTTGCAGCTTGCATCTTTCGCGTTTATTCTGACCAATGGCTAATATGATCACTCTGAACAAAATTGTTTGGTCTCGGTTCCAGGCATCTTCGCGACTTTTTGGGTGGTTCTGGTTTTCCATTGTTTGACCCGCTTGGCCTTCCTCTTTAGTTAGATACTCGAATTCCTGTAGAGCAAAGCTGTTCTGCCAAAAGAGTTTTGAATCCGAGAAGCGGCATTATTTTGTCCGTGGATCCTGGTTGCCTTTTTATTCGTTTATACAATAGCCAAGAATTTACCACCACAACATCTATCATATGATAAAATATTCGGTGATACCATTTCCGACTTTTTAGCTTTATCGGGTAAAGTCCTATTAGCGAATCCTGCAAATCAACACCCCCCATATAGCGGTTGTATTCTGTGATTATATTTGGACAATCTACTTCTTTTTTGCAGTTTTCAGATTTGAAAAATCTTTTTACTTTGGTGATAGGTCGGCTTCCACAATACTCAGAAATTAGAGTGACAATTTTGTTGTCGTACCATTGCCCAGCATGTACGAGTATATCAATCCCATCAAACTTTGTTGTGCTTTCATTTATGGTACCTCTTCTTTTTTGCTTTATTTATTTTTCTGTCTGTCCTTGATTTTCAGGCAATCGATTTTGGCGGACTTTGGCCATAGTATGAATTTTCTGTTTCGCTAAGTACGATATTAACGCCAACGAAGAAAAATAATTATCCTAGAAAATTTTATGGTGTTTGTCATGTGGAATAGGTCTGCTCAATCGAAGTACATCGTTACTTGCGGCCCCCAAATCAGGCTCATTATCATCAATTGTTTGCTTTCCCGCAAACAATTCAAAATTGTAGGAGAAGCCCGATACCTCACTAAGAACCCACATCTTGTAACCCCATTTATGGGGTTTGTTAGGGTTGTACGTTTTTATACTAATCCTTCCTTTAAACGGGATGATCTGTTCATCGCAAGACAGATGCTGTTCAAGAGGAATGGTCAAACAGTCTTTTCTGATTGTTTTCAGAACTGGCATAATTTTATCTAAACTGCTTGTATTCTGACTATTCTCTGAAAAATGCAATAAACTTTTGATTACCTCCAATCTATTTACTGGCATAACATTGGCAACTTGCGAAATTCTGGTTTGAGGAGACCAATAGCTTCTGGTATTAGATAGTTTGATAATCGACATCCAAATTATCATACCCATAAACCGTTGTATTTTCTCAACACTAGTGCACAACGGTCTGTTAGGTCGTGTTTGGACGCTATATAAAAAAGATTGGCGAACAACTTCGGTGAAAAAATGTCCAAAAAGTTTCAGAGGAGTATCTAATTTCAAAATTTCATCAGGAAGTAACTCACTGCCACAAAATAGTATACCCGCTTCATCTTTACTCGTCACTGAATTTTTCCAGTTCAATTTTGGTTTTTTAGTTACTTTCCCTCTGGATTTTTGGTTTGCTGTATTCGGGGCTTGATTGTGGAGTTGCATTAGAGGAATGTCATCTTCATCTGAGAACTCGTCATCACTCTCTTCAATGTTGTTTGAAGAAACTCCTACTTGCACCAATAACTCTTCATTAGGGGTGTCATCGTCATCTGACAACTCACTGTCCTCACTATCAGAGGGGATATCACGAATGAAACAGTTTTGCGTAACATCCATTATCTGGAAGAATTTCATGCATCAATATAATTTTTTATTTTACGAAAATGTTTGGTCAATGCATAACGTTTCCGAACGGTAACATTCGTTGAGCACGTAATTGTTTCGATTTCCTCATGCAAAAGTCATATTTGAGAAACACGACATGACATAGTGATGATTTATGTGACCGTTTTTGATTTTTACTATAGCAGTTCTTACCTTTATTTCACTATAAAAACTTCAAACTTCTTGTTGAACACACCAAGGTTACAACTATAACCTTGCTTTTGTGCTGTCATCAAATAAAAATCACATTTACAACACCTAGCACCATCTATCAATTTACGCGCGTACCAATGCATTCAGTTATGCTATCAGGAGGTAACGACATGCATACAAGGAACAGCTTATAGTAATGCGACATAGATAGGAAATTTTAAAGTTTGAGTTACCAATTGGCAACAATATGCAATAGAGTGTTAAAACAATTTCTCATTGTAGACCTGTATGATTAGCTTATTTTATATGAATCATGTTAAAAATTAACTTTTAACCGAATGTTCATATCTAATTTCAGGCCGGCTATTGGTATTCTATTCGATCTTCTATTTAGTATTAGCAGCCCTATTTGCAATATGTATGCAAGGCCTTTTCGCAACTTTAGACGACAGAGAACCCACGTGGATATTAGATAGGAGTCTGATAGGGACAAACCCAGGAATGGGTTTCAGACCAATTTCGAATAACACTGAAGAAGGATCTCTGATATGGTACGATTCCAAGAACGCCACTACCGTAAAGAAATGGGTCAATTTTCTACATGAATTCTTACATGGTAAGTACTAGTGGAGCGAAATAGACTATAAAAGTCGCTTCGTTCTAGAAAAAATACAATTGAGCGTACAACCAGACGAAACTATATACATTTTAGAAAGTAATAAATTCTACATACGAAATGGTTATTGACGAATTTTTTTTTATTTCGAAAAAACATCAGAAATGTACCTTTTCTTTTTTTTTTTTTTACTTGATTTTTTTTTTGAAAAATTGAAGCACAAACAAGCGCTTCTTGGAATATCATTTCCATATCGAATATTGTACGAGATAGGCGCCATAAATTCTCGGCCTGATATACAAAAAAAGAAACTTGGAACAATATAAGAATTTTTATTTTTCAATGTAATGTCCTCTAACTTCTATACATTTATTACAACGATTAATTAATAATTCGATACCCTTGTAAAAATAATCTGATATTTTTCCGTCAAAATGTTCTATAACAGCTGCTTGCAACTCACTGTCGTCCTTAAAACTACGTCCCCTAAGGACTTTTTTTAAATTAGAAAACAAAAAAAAACACAAGGAGCCATATTCGGACTATACGGTGGATGTTCCAATTCTTGAAAGCCGCATTCACGGATGGGCAGCTTGTGAAATGGCGGCGGTATGGACGGGAGCATTGTCGTGCAATAATCGGACACCTTTTGTCAATTTTCCACGACGTTTTGCACGAATATTGTCCCTTAATTTATGTAATAAAGACGCATAATATGTGCTGTTCGCACTTGTATTGCGCTCTTTAAAGTCAATTAGCAAAATGCCCTCACAATCCCAGAATATTGTGGCCTTCACCTTTTTAGTTGATTGAACGACTTTCGCCTTTCTGGGAAGCGGTTTATCAGGTCGCCCCCATTCCATGGACTCCCTTTTCGATAGAGGATAGCAAAACAGAACCGTTGTTTCATCCCCTGTGACAATGGACTCCAGAATCGGTTTTGGGGTCGTCTCCACACATGTTTAAAAACGACTGCGCACATTCGACTCGACGTTCACGTTGGAGAGCGGAAAGAAGTCGCTGTACCCATCTAGCACTAATTTTATTCATACCCAAATGGTCATGGAGAATTCGGCGAACACTTGTTTCGGAAATGTTTGGTACCACTGTTAATTCCATCACTTTCAAACGGCAATCTTCTAGCACTAAATGTTCAATAATTGAAATTTGTTGAGGCGTTATCACTTCAATTGGTCGACCCGACCGATCAGCTTCTTCCAGGGATTCTTGTCCCAAACGGAAACATTTTGCCTACTTTTTTTACAGTTGAATACGAAGGAGATGAAGCACCGTAAACACCGTTCTAAACGTTGTTTAATGTGATAAGGTATATGCCCTTCTCTTCTTAAAAATGTAATGACCGCGCGGTACTTAATTTTCGTTACTTCAGACATTTTCGTGCGCTAGTCACGTTGGTTGGCTGGTTACTAAAAACTAGTAGACTTCGAACCGTCATGTTTATAGTGAACACCTCGCGTATGTGCATGCATGACGTGACGGAGTTTGAACACGTTTGAACCTGTATAAGCCTGTCAGGCCGAGAATTTATGGCGATATTTGCTTAAATATCAGCTTACCTGTTACTTCACTACGAAGATATTCACATTTTCATTAAGCGAAAAACTTTTTTATTTGTAGAAATTTGGAAATACATGTTGCGAATCAATTGTAGACAAAATAAAGGAGAATTTTTTTTGGGAGGGCGGGGGGGATCGACCTAGGTCCTAGAGATTTTTAACCCTGGACTGCTTAGGTAAAAGGTGCACTCATAGTTGCTTAGGTGGGGTTACTCATAACCCCATTCAATAAAAACAATTTTAAGCAAATCAAAAACGCAAAACTAAACATTAAAAACTTTATTTACTACATTTTAGGCATATGTCAACACGATGCGCATTACAAACAGGTTTATAACATTTTGCACAAGCTGTTTTAGTTTTCTTGTCTTTAGTTCTTGGGCAGATTGCACACCGGGTTTGTTTTGTAAGTTTTGTTGGAGGTGGAACCGCATCTATATTTTTTCCTCTATCCATAGAATATTTTTTATTGATAAAGACAATTTTTTTGGCAGATTTTTTGTTAAACGCTGTTCCATGTGCGGTCTGCAAGTTGAATTCCGAGCTCAAACAAATAATGTCGGCGAATGCATTTTTGTCTCTCACCCTTTGCCATTTGAAACAATATTCCGGAGTTTACACCAGCTTGATCCAGAATTCCGTAAAAAAATCGCAAAGGCCATCTTCTGGTCTTCCGCGTGACTGAATATGTATGAACCATTTGGTCAAATGTGTCCACACCTTCTTTTGTTAAATTATAAAAATTAATTATTTCCGGTTTATTATTTGGATCTATATTTTTTGTATTGTGGATTGTAGATAGCAATAACACACATTTCGACTTTTTTGGTGTAAATGACACTAACGTCTTTTTTTGGTCGTAAGCAAATTGTGAAGTCAGTGCTTCTTTAGTTTTATTTGGCAGGAATGATGGAGGAACTTCTCTCTTATTTTTACGGAGGGTTCCGACAATGGTTAGATAGAATTGATTTACCATGGTATCTGCCAATGGAATGCTGGTAAACCAGTTATCCATAGTTATATTGCGTCCTGTTCCGTGGATGGATTTAGACAGCTTTTTTACATAATAACTTGGTAGAGGCTCTGAATTTGGTCTAATTTCTTTCCCAGTATATGGGATGGCACTTACCATGTAAAAAGTCCGTGAATCGCACATTGTTACTATTTTCAACCCATATTTGTCTGGCTTCGACGCAATATATACTCTAAAAGGACAATTTCCGCGAAAACCCAAAAGCTGCTCATCAATAGTAACATATTCATGAGGAGTATAATATTTAGTACAGTTTGATTCAAACTCCTCCCCGCGAAAATTTATCTTCACAATTTCTGACAGTTTTATCATCGAATCTTATACATGATAACAAAAAGCGAAAACGTGTTTCACTCATAATAGCACAATATATTTCAGGTCCATACTTGGACCACATTTCGACAGTTGTAAGGTGATTATCTTTTCTGCATCCTGATATATAAAGGAGACCAAAAAGAGCAAGTATTTCCGTTGTATCCGTTTCGCCAACATAGCCACAATTTTCAGTATAGTTACTTTTTTTTCTTATAATTTCCGAATTAGTGTGCAAAACTATTTTGTTTATTATTTCATCAGAAACTAGCAACTTCCAACCTTCCAATTCAGTAGAAATAGTTTTTGCCTCGCCTTTTGGACCTGGAATGCGTACAACTAAATTTCGCTTAGGTGTCCGAGTACGTGGAGGAGGATCAGAGCACCACCGATGTCCATTTTTACCCTTGATAGAAGGACCTAAATTTTGATCTGTCGTGTCTGCATTCTTATCTTCATCGTCCGAAACTGAAATCTCACTTTCAACTTCTGACTGCTGAGATATATGGTCCTCAAATTCTTGGTCACTACCATCAGAATCATACTCTGAATCAGCTTCATCAAACCACCGTAAAACGGTTTCTTCAAAATTAGGATCACCTGGTTTCACTGCCATCTAAATTCAAAACAAATTGCTTAAATGTGGAAAATAATTTAAGCTTTAATGCTTACCTGGGGTTACAAGTCACCCCAATTGCTTTATAATGTAAAAACAAAGCACAGAAGCAAATGTTTAACGCACATATGACTTAGAACATAACCTCAAATAAACATAGCTAGTTCCGCAGTCATGCAAACCGCACCGCAAAAAAGTTACAAAGTTTCTAAATTCTATTGGGGTTACCAGCAACCCCACTAAGCGATCCAGGGTTAATAAGGCGTGCTGCCTCGCTACCAGCGCAGCCAGCTCCATTTTTTTTATTTTTTTTGATTTTAATGATTTCCTCTTTTTTGTCTCTTTTCTTTTTTTCCACGGTGTAGGATTATTTTCATCTGTATATTGTTCAGAATCATGCATTTTTGAAACAATAAACTAGCACATACGTACCAACAATTAAGTAACGTTAGAAACTGTTAGAAATGTCAAATTGGTTTCTGGCAAAAATAACCAATGTCCAGCACTAAGGTGGTTTTTGCTGAATATCGATGAGACTATGGTTGTTTTTGTAGAAACACATAATTTTTAGATGAATATAACTTGTGACAATGGCTCTTTTCCCCAGAACTAGTTTCATTAAACGATTTTGCGGCGATTTTTCATTATTTAATAAAATATGAAATTTGAAATCCGTCAAATTAACGGGTTCCGTAAAAAAAAACAGAATCAATGCTAGACTGAGGTTGTTAAATTAAGAATATTTAATGATTTTATATTATCACTTTTCAGAATACACGCAAAAAAGACCACCGAACGTAGTATTTTGTGACTTCGAGAAACCACCTACCGAAGGACAAGCATGCGAAGTGAACTTGAAGGACTTCGGAGATTGCGGTCCCGACAACGATTACGGCTATAATACATCTGCTCCTTGCGTATTTCTCAAATTAAATAGGGTAAGTGACTTCAGTTTGTCTTATTTGCATAGGTAGGGATGATTGCTCTTTTCGTCATTTAGTCTCGAACCCAAATTATTTTTGCATTTATTTTGAATCATTTAATCATTATTACATATCTTAATGTAGCCGTATTACCTACCAGTTTAATTAATTATATCTTTCTAATTATGTTTTGTGTAATATGTTTCATTATATTAATGTTTTACTAATAATACGTAATTTAATTACATGACGTGTCAGGTAGATACAGCAACATATATCATAAAATATTATTAATGAGTAGTCACAATTTATGTTTTCTGTTTTGCGGACATATTTCGAGTACATTTTGATTAACGTTTTTAATTCAGTACGCTGACAGACCATTGTAACACTAAACATACATTTTTCGATAAATATTTATTTTCTATGGTAGTTTTGTAGTCTACCGTGTATACACAGATGAAATAAGAGCTAATTTTTGCTTAGTGTATGAATTAATTTGTATTTTACAGATATACGGATGGCAACCCGAATACTACAATGACCCCAAAGATCTGCCGAAAGAAATGCCCCCCGATTTAGTAACCGAAATCAATCTGCAATACAACATAGTAAGGCATTGAAATAAGGGTGCCAATAACTCGTATATTCTTAGTTAACCTGATTACGATTTCAGAGCGCTGCGCACGCCAATCAAATCTGGGTGAGCTGTAACGGAGAACATTCCGTGGACAAAGAATACATAGACCACACTAAGTTCAAGTATTATCCCACCCGAGGTTTCCCTGGCTTCTACTATCCTTATACGAACGTTAAGGGTTACTTGAGCCCCATAATAGCAGTTAAACTTCAAAGTCCGCGACGTAAGTATTGTGAGGCAACGAATGTACATACATATCGTATGCCACGCATACATTATGGTAAACGAAATATACATATAGTTTTTTCAATAAAAACCTCTGTGAAATATAAGGTTTTCCTTTCACAAAAGTTTTATTGTCACACACGTTTTTATTGAAAAACTAGATGTACATATCACATGCCACGTATACATTATGGTAAACGAAATATACATATAGTTTTTTCATTAAAAGCCTGTGTGAAATATAAGGTTTTCCTTTCACAAAAGTTTTATTGTCACACAAGTTTTATTGAAAAACTAGATGTACATATCACTTGCCACGTATACATTATGGTAAACGAAATATACATATAGTTTTTTCATTAAAAGCCTGTGTGAAATATAAGGTTTTCCTTTCACAAAAGTTTTATTGTCACACAAGTTTTATTGAAAAACTAGATGTACATATCACTTGCCACGTATACATTATGGTAAACGAAATGTACACATAGTTTTTTCAATAAAAACCTCTATGAAATATAAGGTTTTTCTTTCACGAAAGTTTTATTGTCACACAAGTTTTTATTGAAAAACTAGATATACATAACGTATGCCACGCATGTATTATGGTAAACGAAATGTACATATAGTTTTTTCAATAAAAACCTCTGTGAAATATAAGGTTTTCCTTTCACAAAAGTTTTATTGTCACACAAGTTTTATTGAAAAACTAGATGTACATATCACTTGCCACGTATACATTATGGTAAACGAAATATACATATAGTTTTTTCATTAAAAGCCTGTGTGAAATATAAGGTTTTCCTTTCACAAAAGTTTTATTGTCACACAAGTTTTATTGAAAAACTAGATGTACATATCACTTGCCACGTATACATTATGGTAAACGAAATGTACACATAGTTTTTTCAATAAAAACCTCTATGAAATATAAGGTTTTTCTTTCACGAAAGTTTTATTGTCACACAAGTTTTTATTGAAAAACTAGATATACATAACGTATGCCACGCATGTATTATGGTAAACGAAATGTACACATAGTTTTTTCAATAAAAACCTCTGTGAAATATAAGGTTTTCCTTTCACAAAAGTTTTATTGTCACACACGTTTTTATTGAAAAACTAGATGTACATATCACATGCCACGTATACATTATGGTAAACGAAATATACATATAGTTTTTTCATTAAAAGCCTGTGTGAAATATAAGGTTTTCCTTTCACAAAAGTTTTATTGTCACACAAGTTTTATTGAAAAACTAGATGTACATATCACTTGCCACGTATACATTATGGTAAACGAAATGTACACATAGTTTTTTCAATAAAAACCTCTATGAAATATAAGGTTTTTCTTTCACGAAAGTTTTATTGTCACACAAGTTTTTATTGAAAAACTAGATATACATAACGTATGCCACGCATGTATTATGGTAAACGAAATGTACATATAGTTTTTTCAATAAAACCTGTGTCAAATATGAGGTTTTATTTTCACCAAAGTTATTAGTCACAGAAGTTTTTATTGAAAAAACTAGTTGTACATTCCGTTTGCCTTAATGTGTACATGGCACGTGAATCGTACATCTAGTTTTTTCAATAAGAACCTTTGTGAAATATAGGTTTTGTTTTCGCAAGAGTTTTATCGTTACACAAATTTCTATTGGAAAAACTAGGTAAAACAATAATGTCTGGGTGGCACACGAAATGTACATCTAGTGTTTTCAATAAAAACTATTGTAAAAATATAAGGTTTTATTTTCACAAAAGTGTTATTGTCACACAGTATATTTTGTTTGTCATAAAGTTTGCGTGGCACACGAAAAGTAAATCTAATTTTTTCAACTATAACCTGTATGAAATACATATAAAGTTGTATTTTCACACAAATTTTGTTGTCACAAGTTTTTATTGATAAAACTACTTGTAGTTTTTTCAATAACACCTCGTGTAACTATAAAATATTAAATTACACACAAGTTTTTTTTTCATTGCTGGGCAAATTACGATGTTTTTATAGGGAATTTCAATAACTATAAGAGATCCAGCAAAATTGATCTACCATCCTCGATTGTTTTTCATTTTGAGAAAAATTAATGGCAAAAGTCAAAATTGGTTATATTTGAGGTATTCACAAAAACTCGTACTTTTCAGTTATCGATTTTTATGTATTTCTTTCTTATTTGGCAAAGTATGTGTAGTTCACACCATATAATTTGCGCTATATACAGCATGTCCGGGCAATAAAAAGACTTGACTAGTAGGCATCTAAAGTACCACCAGAAATAATTAATAATTATCATAATAACGAAGAAATCCAAAATGTAATTTTTTGGTGAAATTTTTAGACAAGAAATTTACATTACGGTCCTTACACATACCATTCGTATATAACACATAACGATAACACAGTCACGTGTATTTTTTGTATAAAAAAACTAGGGGTTATTAAACTTGAAAATGGGTCAACAGCTGATACGGAAAATCGTGTGTAATTTTTATTTAGCTATTGAAAGTGTAAGTACTTTAGTAACTTTGTGCGAAGACTTTTGTATTCACTCTTTCTCTTTTCACATTAAATAAAATGAAAAGGAAACAGGTGGATTATTATTATTTCCTTCCTCACGTATGCGCCTTGCCGCTGTAAAAATACGTTGGCGAAAATCTTCTTCCGTCTCAATTTAATCCTCATCATACACCAGTGTTTTCATGTAACCACAAAAAAAATTTAATGGTTTTAAATCCGGGCTGCGTGCCGGCCATGGTCTATGCCCTCCACGTCCAATCCATCGAAGTTCTCGCGGAGGATCTGATGAAACCATCGATCGGGATATTCCAAGTTGCGTTTTGCTGCACTTCGCGTACTTGGATTCGCATCCGCCATATCCAAGAGCTGCTCTTCCACACGTAACACTCTTCGTTTTTTGTCACTCCTAACCTAAACACCGTCTACATATCACCTGATACGACGGACGCCTCCGATCAGGAAAACGTTTCGCGTATAAACGTTCAACTGCTCTTCCGTTTCCACCTGTTTCATCTTAAAGCCACATCACATGCCATAATTCGTGCATTGTAAAAGCCATGCTGATAACCAAGAACGAATACACATTCGCGGCTGAGGACATAATGAACATCTACCTGTCTTGTATGCCTAGATATGATACATGCAAGCGCGAGCTGTCCATTTGTTCATACCGCGGTCGTCCAGGTTCGGCATAACACCAATTGATTTTTTTATTATTTTCTTTCAGCCGTATGGGTAGGAATAAAGACTTTATATTTTAGGAATAATTTTCTTGCATTACAGCTATCGATTTCTGATATTTCGTCTTTTTATTTCCCGGACACCCGATATATTCCAATATGACGGGTTGTTTATATTTGGAATCTAGTTAAACCTGTGATTTAACCTATGTTATCATTTCCATTTGACTACTCAAACATTAATTTAAATACAAATTGCATAGCGTGTATGTTTAACAAATTATTTTATTTACTTCCAGCTAACGTAGCCATAAGCATCGAATGCCGTGCCTGGGCCAAGAATATAGAGTACATCGGTGGATACAGAGACCGACAAGGATCAGTGCATTTCGAACTCATGAGAGATGTTTGATCCACGTTTAATTTCTTACAACCACTAGGGGAATTTTTTTATGTGTTTAGGCTTTAGTACTTATTTAAGTTGTTTTAAGAGAGACCGTTTCACTCCTCTTTCTCTTCTTACCTTACCTCTTCAAGTCCATTCTCATAAATATAATATACTTACTTACCCATATTTGTATGATTTGAATAGCGCGCGATCCAAATGAAACTTAGTAGCGCTAAGGTTTGCCATAAAACATGCCAAGTATCATACAACATAAGACTACGCAACAGTCTTCCTTTAATAACTAATAAAATAATACAAATATATCTTTCTTAACTTGCTTAACTACAGAAATAGACACAACACTAAACAAGTTTCCTTTTCATTAGTGTTGTTTTTTCTTTTTTATTAAAAGATAAACCAATTATCCAAGGTTTGTGATGCTAAAAATTTGACAGATGACACTGATGACAGCGATACATGCGCCATCTGTTGATACTTACCTATAACACCTTCCATTACTTACATTATTTTTTGTTTTCTTTTCCTATTACATATTATTTAATTGTTAGGAATTAGTTTATCATTTAAAGTTGTTAAAAGAAATCGAAATGGTACAAAATAACATAAAATATACATTTCCAAATACTCATGGTCAACCTTAAGTACTTCGTAACATATGAAATATCATCTCTTGTGCTTTGTGGTCGTATTGTGATATTGTATTGTGTTTCTTTTTTTTTAGTGTTTAACAACAAATATCAAGGTGCCTACTGTTTTTATACTTTAATTATATACAGAGAATATATATATCTATATACTTATATAAAGAAAAATGCCAATTTAACCTCACATTATGGTATATATATGAGGAAGTATGTACTAAAAAAAATTGTAACATCGACTGGAGAGTAATCAATTATATAAAATAGTAATATTTATATATTAATCGAATACCTTCACATAATAATATGTCATGTCAATATTTGCACGAATATATTAGGCTCTCGATTGTTGGTTAATTTTATTGTTCGATAGAGATACTAAAATCAAACGTCAGTATAAATAAATAAACCTCCCACTGACATGATTATTAAATTTTGATTATTCCACGTGTTTAAATTCATGATTGTTAATCATTTTATATTGCATGTTATTTTCATCTTACACTTTTCTTCTTGTGTTGATTCTGAATCATGATAACATATGATTTATAAGACATGATCTTATTTATTATACATACATTTTTGCACTAAATAACATATCTAGTTAACTGTTTCATGTTACATAACCTAAATAATTATCTACATTCACTTTAATCTCAATACCTTAGAATAAAATCTTCCATCTTTTTGATCTTTTTTTTATGTTCCATTTTAATAATTTGATTCCTAATTGATTTGCTGTCTGTTATTTACGATAATTACAAAAAAAATACAATAATGACAAGAAATAATATTTAAACTAATGACTCAAATCATGAAACATCTATTTGGAGTATGGAGTAACAGACTTCAAGTGAACATGACAACATTCTTAGGTTGGCAACTTTGGTCAGTTGATACTGGAAAATTATTGTAAAAGTCGTATAATATCTACGAAGAAGTTAAGTATGTGATTATCAATTTTGTTTTATAAAAACAGATTTCGAGAAAAGGCAAGGAAATAGAAATAAAATGCATTGAGAAGTATAATAATGACAAAGTAACTGATTGATTCAGAATAAGTATCTGTTTTGTCATAAAAAGGAACAAGCCTAGGAAATTTTATGCTTCCACCACAAAAGTTCATTTAATATGGATCTCTATAACTACTATAATACGAAATTTTGACATGGCTCCCTACACTATATTTATGTAATTGTAATAATCACTTTTTAAGCAAACGTGGGGAAGTTTGATAAACGTAAGTCCCAGTGGCGACTTTCTTGATGAATCAAGTGAAGCACTGATTCACCTTAAATGTCTGTTCAATTAGTGGCTATTTTATTACATGTTTCTTAAATTGTTCACTTGAAAAATAGAACTATACTAATAATATTATAATAAAAAAGTATTATAATATTTTCATATTTCAAACGAGAATGGAACACTCCCTCCTTAAGTAAAATAACAAAGTCTACAAAGTGAATCAATTCTTAATTCGCTGCAAGTTGATTCCCCTGTTTATACGGTTGCCATGATAACGACGCGCAGGCTCTAATCGAGAGGGGATCGCATTACCCAAAAATCCCAGTGCAGTAATACTTTTAGATTTATGGCTGACACATAACGTGAAAGGTTCAATTATGCTTCGAGAGCCATCTGATGTCCGCGTCGTGACAACAACATTGTAACGTCTCATAAACGTTAGATGTTTACGTTTCAGAAACGTTAAATGTTTACTTCTCAGATGCATTGGCTTAGTTAAGTTAGCTGGTATGTTACCGAGTTCTGCAGAATATTGGGAGAAATAAATTAAAATGACGTACATAATATGAAACAACGAATCTATTCAAAAAATATTTAAAGAAAATAGTTATTGAACAGAAAAATAACTGGAATATTTCAAATAATATTATTTAAACCAACTCTCACATATATCATTGTTTTTTTTTTAATTTCTCTTTTGTGCCTCAAATTCGCTTGGTGAAACCGCGCGCTGCAGGTTCTATCAAAATGAGATTAGTTAAATTTAACAGTCCGGAATCTGAATACTGATGTACTGTTATTCTAGGAACTAAACTAAATATAATAACTGGATAAATCAAATGAACTATAATATTTTTCTTGAACGGATCGTATGGTACATTAAAGTCACAAGCGGTAAGCGATTACAAGACTCGAAACGGTCGGGGCACATAAAGCGCATGCGCAAATGGCGTCAAGTTTGCCCCGGATCGGCCTACTTCATACTTGATTGTCAACCGATCCAATACCATCATCATTATCATCATAATAATATTGTCTGTGATTCGTGTTAATGACAGACAATATTGCGATGATAATATGCTAACAGAAAAATAAAGTAGTCCGAATTTTTATCGGTTTCATCAGCATATAATTAAAAACGCATGGATTTCTCAGCAATATATTAATATTAATATTATAAAACTTATATGTATGAAGCGTTTTTAAATTAATTAATTATTACAAAATGTAATAGACAATGTTGATATCTCCTACCATTAATATCTCATAAAAAGTAATTAGGATACGTATCTGATCCATGTAATTGTTATGTGGCAAAATATGTTTCAAATTAACTTCCAAGAACTTAACGAGATTGCTTCATTTCGGAACTGTGGCCCATAACATTGTACTCTAAATGTTATCTCCTAGATACGTTTCAGTTATGTGTGTGTTGACTGAGTGCAGACTTACAAATTGGTCGAAAATTCCAATTGAAAAAGAACTGCTGAATGAATTTTTGGATATCCAACCTTTTAATGATGACATCATTGATAAGTTTGCCGCCTTAAAGAATAGAATAATTGAACTTGTGTTCAAGAAATAAATGATAAGTTTTAGCCGTAATCATTTTTTCTTTTAATATTGCCTGCATACACATTATTTTTTCTAAGAAGGGAGGGGGAGATGAACTTTGCCGACATTGCTTCACCTATTATTGAACTCACGAGCCGCCACTGAAGCTCCATAAATTATAATTCAAATTTATTATGAAAAGAAGCTGTCATTAATTTAATAAAATGATCATATACGAACAACACTGCAAAGAGATTAATTACGCAACAAAAAAACAATGACTTACATTGTTATTATCTTTTTGTAAAAGTCAAAAAAAAACATAACCTCCAAAATACATAACCTAGATCTATCTTTACGTTACTTAATTTACGGAAACAGACTTTGTTTCCTTCCATGATTACTATATGTGGATGAAATATTCTCCCTTTGCTCTAACCACCGTGCATATCACGTCTATAAATAATATCTACCTGCACTATATACTTCCTCATATATATACCTACTCGTATTCATATATATTTCTATAAAATGTATAATATGTAAGCGAGGTAGTCACTTTTTGACGAGTAACTTTACACTTTTTGAAAGATATACATAACCACAACATACTAACTATGCCTTTTCACTTTACACCAAAAACTGAAAATAGTATATTTTTTAATATTGTATATTGCACGATAGCTTGTAGTCTTCGATTATACGAAAGACGAATACGTGTTATGTAATATCCGCTTTTAATATTTGTGCATCCAATAGTTCATCAACGACATGTACGGTGTTAAATCATTGTGTCATTTCTCTTGTATTTATGTAAACGTATAAAATTGTTGATCTTATTTTGTTTTAGTTGTACAAAAAAATAATAAAAGAATATTGATGTGTCGGCGAATGCGTTTTATTTATATTTATTTTCCCTCATCGTATTATCTATAGGTAAATACTGTATAGGTAGAGCTTGTTAATTCATCAAATGGCAGGAGGCAAAAGAATTCAACCTTTAGGCGTTTGTATTGTGTTTCAAACATGGGTAGAGTCCGATTCAAACCTGATGGTACCTGCGTAGAAAACGATTTTCGGTATTAGAGAGAGCAAGCAGTATAAAATGAGATATCTATGCTGTACACAGTCGGGCGTGAAAACATTAGTCTACTATTTCATCATTTGTTGTTTAGTCTTTGCTTCGTACTGTGCTCTGATACATTTACATCATTTATATACATTATAAAATCAGTTTATTTTATTAATAATAAAACACAAAAGAGTGGAGTAATTTGTGTTCATGTTAAGAAAATTAAAGATTATATTGTTAAAGAACATACTATGGATGATTTCCACAAAGAATTTATTATTAATGTACATTGTGACAATGAGAGTGATTCTGTATTTGACTATTCGTCAGATGAAAACGGTTATTAAAATTTTATAAAAGTCTAGTTTCTTAATTTAATTTAATCTTTATTTTTATTTTAAATTTATTTATCTAATGTTGAAGTTTACTTTTTCATTTGCTTTTGCCTTGTATATAATAATAATAATAAAACTTGTAGATTGCATTTATTCCATGGTGTTTGTATGCAAAACTAGCTGAAAATGTACACGATCGTCTTGGTGTTGATATTTTGAGCAGAGATAGTACAGATTTTAAACCACGCCTCGCGCATCGATCTCAAATCCCATCAGGTTTAGATCGGACTCTTATCTGGCTATCGCTGCGCTCTACCGTGGCCGTAACATAACTTCGACTTTCATTATTAAAATTGATCGCATTTATCAGACGCAACTGTTGAGGGAACATCTGCTGGAAGTTTAAGCTACATCGAAAAACGTCACGATTATATCGACTGTTTTGTAGAGTCGAGAGGATGACCGACTTTTGTAGAACATTCTATTATCGATACGTATTGGTAATATGGCGGGTAAAGACGAATGATAAAAAAATTATTACAGATAATTCGGTTGTTAAAATTGTCGATAACACCTATTGTTTTGATTGTTACTACGAGGTAAGTCCAGAAAGTAAGCTGTGCTTAGTTATGAAAAGAAAACAAGTAGAGATACTGAAAAAAAACTATTGGAAAACAATCTACGCACCTTAAGCTATTTTTCTAAATAGTTCCCACCATTTTGTAGGCATTTGTCATCACGTGGCACAAGTTTTTGTATACCTTCTTCACATAAGGTTGCCGCCCATGTCGCCAACTATGTGGCAACATGTTCTAAGTGTTTTTGGCACCCAACGAGCATGGAGTTTTTGAAAACCCGGTGTACAGTAATAACTTCATGAGTAAGCGATCTTGAAATTTGCGAACATTCCTTAAAAGAACAGAAATGCTAAACTTACGGTTTTCCTTCATCTTTTCAACAGCACGAATCACTTATTCATCAGTAACCAAAGATGGGCGCTCACATCGTTCTTCATCGTGCACTTGACCACATCCTTCATTGAACTGTCGGATCCATCTTCTTACCACATATTGAATCACTCATTAAATTTTTTCCATAAATCTCGCAGATTTGTCGATGAATGTCGGACTGGGTTAATGTTCTTCGCATTTAGAAAACAATTTACAGATCTAATTTCACAAGCGGCGGTATTTTCAATCTACGCAGCCATTCTAAACAAGCACTACCAAGCGGATACAACAAACAGCGATTTCAAAATAGCGTCAACTCTACCTTAGCAAAAAATACAAATTTACTTTCTGGATTTACCTTGTATTTCAAATTGAAATCGGGCAATTATGATAAATAGCTCTTGCAGTCATTTTCCACAAAAATTATTTATATACAAACTTGCATCATCAGCTGTCTTGCATTTGACAGTTCTAGGGGTGGATGCACAACTAAAATAAAACTGAAATAGTAATCCGTCTGAGGAATAGAACAAAATGTGTGTTTCATAGTTTGCAATAAAAATCATACAACAAATTTTAATATCTAATTTCAATTTAAAAATTATTTATTATTTAAAAAAAATACAAAAAATAAATAATATTTGGGTTACAAGTGTAAAGTAAAAAGATAGGTACATAATTATACAAAAAATACTTTCCACGTTTTTCATGTATTACACATACACAAGGCTTAGAATTAAGCATGGTGATGTATGTTTTATTAAGAAAAAGCAATCATTTATTATCTATATAAAGAAAAGCTGTTGCTGAATGGATAGCTTCCTTTTGCATATTCGTAATTTCTGTGCCAAAAAAACATCGGACACCAATCACAAACCCACCTAAAGAAGAAAAAATCAAAATACTTTCTTTTGGAAAATTAGAAAGATCTTTTTTATAATAAATAAGCAAAGTGTCTAAGCTAGTAGGGGAAATGTGGATAAAACGGCACGGGTCCATTTTCATCCAAACCATATATGTTTCTAAACTACTAATGCCATCTCTTTTGTGAGGAATTGCATTAAAATTGCACTACCCAAAGTTAGGAGCGATTAGAGGCCGGTAACGTAGATTATGACTAAAAATTTACTTTAGCGTTTGTGAAGTAAAGAGTATTCTTCAGGTAAGGCTTGTTTCACACTTACCCGGCTATCGGGTAACCGACATCTAGCCGACACGTAGCCGACGCCGACACGAAAGCGGGTCTTTTTCACATTTGCCCGGTACGGTAACCGACACGCGTTCAGACATCGTTTTTATTTAGATCTTCATTCAGTACACGTTCCCGTTGAATAGTTGACTAATGGATGGCAATAAGTTAATAGCGTGTATGATCCTGTACAGACGTTTGAAGAAGCGAAGAAAAAATAGGATGTACTGGGTTCATCCGATCAATATGAGAAGAGACGAAGTTGGGGCATTCTTCTTACTTTTCGAAGATTTAAGAAATGATGGTGACAAGTTTTTTAACTTTTTTAGGATGAGTATATAAACTTTTGATGATCTACATATGAGAATCAAAGATTCCATACAACGCCGCAACACATCCTTTAAAGAATGTATTCAGCCTATCCAGATGTTGGCAGTAAAAATGTTGTTGGACCAACTCTTCATAACAACCATCATTTAACTCTTTAAAAACCTTGATCCAAGCACTTCTTGTTTGGATTCTGTCCTTGTAAGATTCTTGTGTTTTATCCCATACACTAGGGCGATCATGAACTAATGTAATCAGTACTTCAAGATCAACTTCGGCCATGATACAATTCTTTGAACTGATTTAACACAAAAACAATAACAGCAATACCAGAAAAAAATCGTAGAAACTACAAAAGAGACGTGCTGGTTAAATGTGTTGTCCGCCATTAGTCTCTTTTCCCACTGCCTTCATCCGTTTCTTTCGCCGACACCGGCAGTCGTCCATTGCAGCGGGGGCTGCCGGCTTCCTACAGCAATAGCTCGACTGCCGGTTGTTGTTTACCCGACCACGACATTTCTCGGGCAAGTATGACAACTCTGGCACACTCTTCGTCCCGATTATAGTCTACACCATAGGTTCCCAAAGTGGGCGATAACGCCCCCTTGTGGGCGCTGCAGGTCTAAAGGGGGGCGGTAAGAGACCCAGAAAAAAAATGGGGGCGTTGTGTAAAGGCTTAGGGGGCGATTTGTAATTTCATCTAGAATCTAGGAGGACTCTTAGACACCGACTGAGCTCTCGACTCTCGACTAGGGATGGGCGATAAACATCGATGTTCATTGAACATCGATATTTTAGGATCGATGTTCGATGTTTTTGCATCGATGTTTGCAATTTAGATTTATCGATAAACTATCGATGTTAGAAGAAATATAGTGAACATCGAACTTTTAAGCTTGACAAAATGTATTTGCACTAATCACAAAATAAAACAGCGTCCTCTGTTGACAAATACAAAAATGTTTCCAAATTAACAGCTCACATACAGGCTACGAGGATGTAAAATTGTCTACGAATAAAAGAAGTATTTAAATTACACAGTGCTATATCATATAAATTCGAATATTTCATTTTAGGCTCTTTTAAATATTACTCAGTATAAATATTTAAATAATATATAATTAAATACATAAATTTATAGTACTTTTAATGTGCAGAATAAAAGTTAAATTATGTATGCATGCAGAATAAGTGAAGGAGGTAAACGTATTTTCATAGAAAAAGAAGGGAGATAGACATTACCGATGTATACTTCTTCGGGAAATTCCCTAGTGCGTACAATCATACACGACGATACACGTATTAAATGCAAGATGACACATCAGAAATATAAAACCATATCCATATGTATCTCGGTATTTGCCAGCGTAGTCAAAAAAAAATGCAAGACTATAAAATCCCAAATAAAAATCGTTCTCTTAAAAAGCTTTGATACACGTAAATGTATATATTTTTTAAATATCAGACGATTTAAGTCATGTGGTTGTTTCATGCGTAATTGCATAATATTGTTTTTTTATATAGTTTTTTTTGAGTAGTTTCTAAAGTTAACTACATATTATAAATGTATATATTTCTTTTATTATTTTTTTTGAATAGTGATATCTTTTATATCATTTTGTTAAGGACGTAAATTAATTAAGTTATAATAAAGTTTTTGTTAAACTGCCAAAAAATAAATCTATAAATATAATTATCGATGTTTAAAAACATCGATGTTTGGTAGTCGATATTTTGCAACCATCGATGTTGATCAACGATGTTAACATCGATGTTTGATATCGATGTTTACCCACCGATGTCCCATCCCTACTCTCGACTACAGCTTGTGAACATCAACTAATATTAATTAAGAGATTGCTCAAACCAACTCGGTTCGATATTTCTCTCCGAGTAGTTCATATATCTGTCCTGTTTTATTGAATAAATAAAATAAAAAACATATCAATCGGTCGCTCCGTTTCGAAACGAAAAGAGACACAAACAAACAAATAAAAAGGCAACTGTATCAATCGGCTGGTTCATAGAATACTTGTTCTTACTTGTTGAGTACGATTGAGCGTCGAATGAGATAAACGAGTTTATGCATGTTTGTCTTATTCCTGTCGGTGCGTGCTGCTTATGCAATCCTATATAAACAACGTAATATTTATTTTATTTTCATTTTCGGTTTCGCGCGTAATAGATAAGCAGTACTTAAGTTCAACACTTATACTTACGTATTTCTCAAAACAAAACAATGTCGGAAGTAAAAAAGAAGAGACGGCAATACTGTGCGGAATATATTAAATTCGGATTCATTGAAAATCCTACAAACCCATCGTCGCCTTTGTGCCTTCTATGCCTAAAAACATTTTCGAATGAAGCAATGAAGCCTTCAAGACTTCAAGATCATTTGAATAAAATGCATCCAGATAAGAAAGACAAGAATGTAGCATATTTTCAAGACCTAGAGAAGAAGCATAATACTCGGCCAAGTGTAGCAAAACTCTTTTCGGCGGCTGCTAAGCAAGATGACGACGGACTTCGAGCTTCGTACAACATCTCTTTGTTAATTGCTCAAAAAGGCAAACCACACAACATCGGAGAAGTGTTAATTTTGCCAGCAATAAAGGAAGTAATAACTACTGTGCTTCATAAACCGGCCGCAGATATTATCGGAAAAATTCCTTTGAGTAATAATTCTGTGCAAAGACGAATTGATGAAATGGCCGGAAACATAGAAGAATCATTGTGCAATCATCTGAGGACTAGTCAATTCTCAATTCAGCTCGATGAGTCCACTTTACCAACTAATGAAGCATTGTTGCTGTCTTACGTGAGGTTTATTAAAGATGAGAAAATATGTGAAGAACTATTGTTTGCTAGAAATTTAGAGACCGATACAAAAGGCGAAACCATATTCAATACATTGGAAAAGTTTTGTGATGAGAAAGAGATTCCCTTGAAAAATATTATATCAGTTGCTACGGATGGCGCTCCGGCTATGACAGGGTGCCATAAAGGCTTCATAGCGTACGTAAAAAATAAAATTCCAGATGTCCTTGCTGTACATTGCGTTATTCATAGACAACATTTGGTTGCTAGAAATTTAAGTGAACGACTATTTCAATCACTGCAATATGTCATCAAAGCAGTCAATAAAATCCGTAACTGCTCTTTGAATGATAGATTATTTCATCAGCTTTGTGTTACTAATGACGAAGATTTCAACCGTTTGTTGTTTCATACCGAAGTTCGTTGGCTATCAAGAGGCAATTGTCTGACTCGATTTTACAACCTGTTTGACTCTGTGATAGAGTTTTTGGAAACTAAAGATACAGAATTGCGCAACAAGCTCATTACATCAAAAAATGATATAGCTTACATGACAGACCTGTATAAATTGTTCAACAACATGAATCTCCAACTGCAAGGCGATGAACTAAATTTAATTAAAACAAAAAATGTCGTTGCTGCTTTCGCAGCTAAACTGCTTCTACACAAAAAGAATATGGGCAGACGTGAGTTTCATAATTTTCCGAATTTATCAGTATCCTGCAGTAACGACGACTTGTTTGCCTACTGCCAACATTTGGAAAAGCTCCACATTGACTTCACCGAACGATACCAGGATATTTTGAACTTGGAAATACCAGACTGGGTGTTGGATCCGTTTTCAAATGTCAACACAGCAATATCACCACATCTGGAAGAAGAACTTATAGAATTGACAACGAACGAGGAAATAAAAATCAAGTTCAAAAATGGCTACCAAGAATTTTGGCTACAAAAACCGATCCCGCAATTGTACCCTGGATTGTGGTCAATCATTCAACGATTCTTGATAGCATTCCCATCGTCATATTTGTGTGAACGTGGATTTAGTGCTGTAGCAACGCTGCTTACTAAAAAGAGAAATCGTTTGCATGTTACCGAACGTGGTGACTTGCGGCTGTTCTTGAGTAAATTGGAACCTGATATCAACAAACTTATTAAACAGCATCAGATTCATCCTTCACATTAGTTTTTATATTAGAATCGATTATGTTTGTTTTATTTTGAATTTTGAATAAAAGATACTTTGTCTGAATACTATAAAGTTGCGTTTCAATAATCATTCTCATTGGCAGGTGTAGCCCGTAAAAGTTAACTTGAGACCTGAGCGCCGTTGTGTACTACCTACTACGCTCAGGTCTCAAGTTAACTCATTCATTCTAAACGAGACTTTTACTATAACCCATAGTAAAAGTCTCGTTTAGAATGAATGTTTAATCTCCGCTAATATAGCTCACAATAATTAATTTAATTTGAAGTTATAGTGGTTTTTGAGTAGGTGAAAAAATGGGGGCGCTAAAAAATAATTTATTCTCAAAGTGGGCAGTAGGCAAAATAAGTTTGGGAACCACTGGTCTACACGGTGTCGTTTAAACGATAGCCGGGTAAGTGTGAAACAAGCCTAAGATGTTTTGTATTTTCATAATGTTTGTTATAGGCGTATTCAGTGTCTCATGAAGATTATTATGAATAATTTTGATTTTATCATTTTTTACGTATTTTTGTAATTTTCATTTAAATAGAAAATAGGTTAGGTTTAGGATAAAATGGCATACATTGAGACATGCTGCAAGTAAAAACAAGAAGATATATAAGGGAGCTAAAGGTCTGGGTCGTTACTCAAAAACGTTTACTGATGAAGTAGAAAAAGAAATAGTGGCTCTGATCCAAGAACAGGAAGTAATGTTTTACGGTATCACACTTAACGAACTAAGATGGTTGGCATACGACTATGCAGAAGCAAATAAGATCAGCCACAGATTTTCTCATAGCGAAAAAATGGCAGGATGGAAACGGGTGAGAGGATTTCGTCAACGCAATCCAGAAATCAGCTTACGCTCTCCAGAGCCAACGTCTTTAGCAAGGGCTGCAGAATTTAACAGACACCAAGTTGGACGGTTTTTTGATCAATTGCAAAAACTTATGGCAACACATAAGTTCGAACCTTCAAGAATGTATAATATGGACGAATCAGCGTTATCTACGGTTCAGAAACCAAGGAAAATATTGGCAACCAAGTTGAAGCCATCACCAGCGCTGAACGAGAAATTCACAGTACTATGGTATGTTGCATCAGTACCGCAGGTGGTTACATTCCACCAGCTCTAATTTTCTCTCGAAAAAAATGGAAAGCCGAATTAATTGATGGCGCACCACCAGAAACGTTAGGACTACATAGTGATTCAGAATTTATGGTAGGACCGATATTTTTAAAATGCTTAAGAAAACGTTTTGCAAAATATGCTAATGCTTCTATTGAAAATAAAGTTCTCTTAATTGTGGACGTCATGGAAGTCATAAATACTTAGAAGCACTGAATTTCGTAAAACAGAACGGAATAATTTTACTTTGCCTACCTCCCCATTGCACCCATAAGATTCAACCTTCAGATGTAGCCCTTTTTGGTCCGTTGACGACATATTTTAATGAAGAGATAACCAAATGGCTTCGCAATAATCCTCGCAATTTCAAGTAGCTCGACTTTTTGGTTTAGCCTATGGAAGGGCAGCAACAATAGAAAACGCGACTAAAGGGTTCCAAAACACTGGAATTTATCCAGTAAATCCAGATGTATTCTCAGATTACTGTTTTCTGTATTTCTCAAATAAACAAATAAAAACCCAGCTAACATTAGAAGTTCATCAAGTATTGATACTCGTGCATATTCTGCAATCACCAGTTCTGAACCTAATACATCTTTAAGGGACATACTGCCTCTTCCGAAGAAAATTACAACAGACAATTGCAAAGGAAGAAATAAGACACAAAAATCTGAAATTCTAACAGCATCCCCATGCATTGCGGAATTACAGAAGAAAGAACACGATAAACTTGACTTCTTGAGAGAGAAAAGGCAACAGTGAGCTGCTGCAAAACGAAATAATTAAAGACCCATATGAAAAAGTAGAAGACGATAATGACGAAGCGTGCATTTATTGCAACGAACTTTATTCTCTTTCAAAAGGTAGCGTTTCGTGTGTAAATTAAAGTGTAACGATATTATTATTTTCTTTTGCAATGATGCCATTTTATCCAAGCATGTATGGATGAAATGGTACATTGTAATACGTTTTTGTTTTTGTTTTTTTGCAAAAAGTATGTTACTTTTCATTGTTTTTTATTATTTTTTACGGTAATATACACTTTAAATTTCTATGGAGTAGTATTATTAATGATTTCCATAAACAATAATGTGATAACTATCACAAGGCGACAATTTGAAATATTGTGATTATGGATGTGAAAATATTTTAATTATGATTATTATGCTTACGATCTAAATTTTCGAATTGTATCCCTACTAGAGGTGAACGATAATCAGGATTACCATCGTAAGGAAAATAATATTCTTTGAAGCTAGCACTGGGATAAAAAGACATTGTTCCAATGTGGTCTTTGTCGAAAATAGTGACTCCTTCGCAGATGACACGCATTTCGTTTGACTTTGGTATCTTTGTCGTGGGTGCTTCCTTTTTAGATGCCTTCCCCTCGCGTTTCGGAATCCATCCCTTAAGCTGTAAATTTAAAAGCATTATTTTGGTCAACTTCACACTGTCAAAGCAAACAGACAGTGAGACGTCCAAAGAAGCAGTTCGCATCATTATGAGCACTAGGTGGCTAGACAAAGCAAAGTTTTGTGTCAAGCTGGGCTTAGAGATTCCGCAGTCTGTCATTATTAACAATTCAAATTAAATCAGTGTTTTTCAACCTAACTAAGTATCTTCTGAATGCATGTTTTGGGAAAGAATGGATTATTCCCTATGGAAAACCTGTGATACCAACAGGCTGAAATACATCGTGCCTATTGCTGGACGTTAATAAAGTGTTTTCTCTTACCTGCGTTGCCTCGCTAAAGTGTGAACATTTCAGGTATACGTTGAGAATTTGTTTACTGTGTAAGTGCTTTAAAATTGTTCTTAAACCCGACTTAATCTACTGTACTCTTTCGGTAAATTTTGTACGACTCTACCTTATTCAACTTCAAATATATGCAAGGCATGTCGTCTTGGTAACCATATCCATTCCTTCCGCAAGGCCCCAGCATTTCTTTAGAGAAGCTGCAATATTGTTTCCTTTTTGGTTCAGTCGTGTCGCAGTCCACATATACTGATTCTTTCAAATTATCATATGCTAAAAGAAATTGTGCAGATTTTTATAAGATTTTAGAACAAGGTGTTAATGTTTTTAGGCACATGTAAATAAACAGATTTATCCATTTTATTGCGTTTAGTACAATCTATCGGCAGTATTTCCTTATTTAACAGTTTGTAAGGGTATTCTATTTATAGATATAGTTGTCGGTTCTTGGTGAAACATAATTTATATACCGTATGTGTCAATTTTCATTAGGTATATGGATTCAATGTTTACATGCGATTTATATGTATACAAATAATATGTGGCAACGTGTGTCACCCCTACTATCCGTCACCAATCCCGACAGCAATCGACATCACAACGACTTTCTCCGATCTTCCCACTTCTACATTAAATGTTTAGCTGCGAACACGTTGCGATCTAGTCTGCAATAAAAGCCGTCATCATCAAATGGCCGCCGCGATCTACTAGTTTATTATTATTTTCAGAATCCTTCTTTATTTACCTTATTTTTAATTTTATTAGAATTACGCTTTTGTTTGTGACATGCAGCGTGAACGCAGCTTAATAATTCTCTGCATTTACAGAAAAATCCTTGCAATGCGTAAATATTATTTCTGAGCGCAGTACAAACACCCTAGTCAATAGTCCAACAGCTACTGCTAACTTGAGCTTGTATCGGTCTCGCGCTCGCATTGAAGAGGAAAGGTGGGGTGCCATGTTGTCACGTATTGCATGAATTAATCGCCTATGGCTAATGAAAATTGACACGTGCTGTATAGGTACTTTAAAATAGATAAAATTTAAAAACACTTGATTTAGTTTCAATAAAAGAAACTAACACAAAAAGTGGCATATAATACACTACGTCCCCTCAATAAATAAACAAATTAATAAAATAATAACTCAGAAAGGACTAAAAGTAGTTAACGTAAACAAAAACAATCTATAATAGGTACCATGTTAGGCAATAGCAAAGATAACATTACAAATTTAGAAAAATCTGGGGTATATAAAATTAATTGTAAAGATTGTGATGCTATCTATATCGGACAAAGTGGAAGAAACATAAAAACAAGATTAAACGAACACAAAAAAGCAATAATCCAAGGAACGAGAAACACAGGATTCTCAAAACATTGCATATTGACAAGTTCCACTTTCCCAATATAGACAGTTGTAAATTACTCCATAATGTTAATAAAAGCAAAAAACTTAAATATTTAGAAATATTAGAAATTAAAAAAGCTATACATAAACAATTACACATAACTAACACACAGACAGAATACATAAACACACCGATAATAGACACACAAATTTAGTTGAGTAAATTCTTTGAGATTGGTAGAACACACCGAAACAATTGTTAGAAATATTCTAATAAATTAAGTGAAACTAAATCAAGTGTTTTTTAATTTTATCTACATTAAAGTTTGTTAGAGGTTACAAGGGGTTGTAAATTAAGTGCATATATTAGTATGTATATTTGTGTGTACATAAGTGAATTTTACAGATATAATGTAAGTAGTATAAAGTCGTTTTAAAAGAAATGCAAATATCTGTGTTATGCCCAGAATGTAAAAAAACGTGATATAAAGACAAGTTTATTCCTATTATTTAAAAATGTAGAAATATGTCAGATTTGTACGTGATTATAAAACAAGAAGAAATTGAGTACGATTTGTAAACATATTTTCCATAAAATTAATTAAATTACCATTAGGTGTAATGGTACAGCCTATTTCACTTTATTAATTTTATAAAATTTTATTATTTTTTTAAGGATTTAATTAAGTATATTTTTTTATTAATATTTTGAAGCGAAATAATATTTAAAATCAATGAATGTGTTATTGTATTATTAAGTAGATATTAGTCATAGGTTTTGTATATATTTATGAGTAAAAAAGGGTGACGCCGAATGTTTATATTAACGTGATAAACACTCCAGTAGCAATATACAATCCTGCGGCTAAATGAACGTGTATGTGCGTGTAAATGTGAATGGGAATCCCTGAACTTTGTGGAAAGCGGGGAACCCCAGACATTCTGATATAAAAGGGAAATACGCGTGAGAAAAGGGGGAGTCGACAGCAATATACGTTAAATATCGTCCTATCCTAACATTAGATTACGCATAAGAGTCATTGTTAATATAACTTCAATAAATAATTTACTACCGAGAAAACGTAGTAAAGTAGTGGTCAAAGTTGTACCTAAGAAGTAATTGTGCAACGTGTTATATTGTTAAAATAAAGAGTGTATTTCGAGTGGCAGAACAGGCAGATGATGCCGTTGAAAACATCGTAGAAATACAGAAGATTTCGTCGATAATAAGCAGCCCGAAGTTCCTGCTGGAAACAGTACAAAAAAGAAGATGAATAAGAAGAAATTAGATAAGGTATTATTTAGATGATTATTGTTTAATGACTGTAATATTTTATGTTATAATGGAGGAGAGACTGTAAAAAAAAAATTCAAACAGAAAGTAATTAAATAAATATCGTCTAACAAATATATGTGTAAAGTAACTTGATATATTCGCAAGTATCGATATAAACACGTATAGTATAGAATGTGCATTGTATATAATAAATTCTGGCGTTTATAGCTTACGATTGAATCGAACAAAGGACCTACAGAAATGTTTGTGTTAGTTTAAGAATTATATAAAAAAAAATTCTAATTCAAATGTATTAGAATTGCTTTTTAAATATACTTCTTGTGTTGTTTGTAAAATTATAAATACAGGATTCATTGATTTTAATATAAGAATTATTAAAATTTTTAAATGATATTTTTTTTATGTACAGGAACCCCTTTTACTTAATCATTTCAATGAACTCGCTCGCCCTGAGATAATTTGAGTTGAGCTGGCAAAACAAATAATTTTACATTTTATTTCTAAAGTTTAACTTTAAATTAAATATCTTAATTTAGAGATAGGGGTTTTTCTACATTGTGTCACCCAACATTATTTAATTTTAAAAATAATCCACCTAACCAAACTGTATCATAAGCAGCTGTTAAATCAATGAAACTAATTCCTGTTTTCAAATTCTTTTGAAAACCATTCTCTATATAATTTGTTAAAGCTAATACTTGATCACAGCAATTACGATTTGGTCTAAAACCAGCTTGCTGTTTGGGAAAGATATTTTGCATAATTGGAGAAATTCTGTGATATAATATATAATAATTTCTCTAACATCTTGTAACATACCGATAATAATGAAATTGGTCTATAACTAAAAGCTGACTTTCCTGGCTTCAAAACACCTACAACTTTTGCTTTTTTTAAATTTAGTAGGAACAATACCATTATTTAAAATATTATTATAGAAACATAAAAGCCAATTACGTCCTAAAGGACCTAGATGTTTAATAAATTGAGGATAAATTATACTTATACTATACCATAATACTAGGAACCATTAGTTTAAAATAAATAAGGTGACCCAATAATAAATACAGCAGGTATAAAGGTCAAGTACCTACCTTCTGTTAGTCCTAACGTACCTATGTACCTTTTCTTTAGTTAAGTTGTTGAGTAAATTGTGTGATTACCAGTAAACTGTATTGACTTTTCTGTATTTTTGTTATTAGATAATTATACTTATTTCGAGTGTATTTGCAACATCCTTTTACTTTCTTATACGTAGTATAAGGAAGTATTGTGATGATGAAAATTTTCGACCTCGAGATTTTTGCAGATGTCCACGTTTTGAGGTCCCCTGATATCAAAAAAGTGGTTTTTAAAAAATGTCTGTGTGTCTCTGTGTGTGTCTGTCTGTCTGTCTGTCTGTGTGTGTGACCACGATAGCGGTCAAACCGATGTAGATATCAATTCCAAATTTTGTATTTACGAATATAATCTCCCTCTTGAGAACTGATTAGATTTTGAGCAAAAACGGCAGACCGGAAGTAGTAGTTTACTTCAGTGAAAAAATCGAATTTTGCAAATATTTCGTCAATTACTAAGTTTAAACAAATTAATAAAGAATTCAAATGTACTCAAAATTAAATTTGAGAAAAATTGTTTTAATAAAGTTTTTCGAAATTCCTACCGGAAGTAGGTCTTTTACTCTTATCGAAAATCAGTTTTTTGCGAATATCTCGCAAGTCAAGCTTTATAGACAGGTACGTTACGGATATAAAAGTATTTAAATCATAGTTTTCAATATCTTTTGTATAAAAAAAATTTCAAAATTCGGACCGGAAGTAACACTTTTACTCTTACCAAATAGCGATTTTTTGCAAATATGTCGTAAATTATGCATTCTATATAAATTTATTAAGAGTACAAAAGTATTTAGAGTTGGATTTGCAATATTTTTTGTATACATGAAATTTCAAAATTCGGACCGGAAGTAGCACTTTTACTTTAGCGAGTAGCACTTTCTTTCGAATATCTTGCAAAGTATGCATTCTATAGCGATTTATTAAGAGAATGAAAGTAAAATTTGAATAAGTTTTGTATAAAAAAATTCTTAAAATTGTATAGTTTGAAACGCTCATACGTATATGAAAGTCGTGTGGTGGCCACACCTCATTTTTTTTCTTTAAGATAAGTTGTTTATTTGTAATAAATTTAGAACACAACACGTTTATCAATCCATGGCTTTCCGAATGTAGAGAGGGTTTTTGTTTTGTATACCGTTTTATACAGCATTGCCTCTGTGTTTAATTTGAACATAGTTCTTTTACCTATTCGAAACGTAGAGAAATACATATTTTAAACTTATGATGACGTAACATTTTTTCTATATGAAAAGACGAAGGCAACAAGCAAGAAAAACAGCCATTACGAAAAGTAGCTAGAAGTGAGTAGAGGTAGTCAAGGAATGTAAGCAAAAACGCGAAAGAAATTTTAATTTAAAAAAAGACTAAAAGAAAGACTAATACCAGAAAATGTATTTTTGATTTATGGCACACGATGTCAAAGAATGAAAGGATCAAAGCAATTGTAGAATACATTCCACAGAAACTGGACCTGTCTCAGTTAGAACATAACGTCTTTATAGTGACAGAAGTCTTTGTAACACCTCCGTGTTACCACTACAGACTTATAGCGAAGGCGATTCCTAAGAATATTACCTGGCAAAACCCCGCATCTTTATCAGTTAGATACTGCCGTCCCCATAAAGTTAATTTTTGCCAAAGTAACCATTGAGACTATTACCTCGGAAGTTAAGCAAATAGAGGAACACATATTAACTCTATTTTCTACGCAAATAAGCAATATGGATGAAGTGATCGAACCTTTGATGTTTAATGTGTTGCGGATGGCAAAGTTTGTATTGTCGTCTTGTGTGTCAAGGCAAAGATGTTACCTATGAGCAGTGTGAAGTGAACAATTCAGATGTTATTTCACATAAAGTAGTTGAACAAAATTTTCTGCCATTTGGATTGCTGCTAGATACTTCTTTTCGGGTACCTACTCCACATTTCCAACAGGCTTGAGGTCAAGTTATGGCATGTGCGAGGTATAGAGAATAAAACAAAAGTAGACGAAAGGAAGAAGTTCATAGACAAGGTAAGTTCAGAGCCGAACATGGTTTGTTAGTGGACTTGCCTAAGCAACAACGTGCCAACACCAATGACGGCAATACTGCTTGTGCATAATTCAGAAATGCAGAAGAAACGGCCGAAATAACCGGTCTTAATTTGGAATTAATAAAATTCTTTTGCATTATATTTGAATGTTAAGCTCTGGATTTCCAATAAATCTAGAAAAATTTTATATGTATGCCCAACAACTCGGGAACTATATTTCAAAAAATATTCATGGTACATAATACCTATTACATAAAGTACTTTTGCCGCCAGTATTTTGCCTATAGGCCGGTTGTCCGAAGAAACATAAGAAGCCAGGAACGAGGATAATAGGTAATATAGGGGACTCTATACAAGAATAACCTCAAGACTCGACACTAATACGAATTTACTACATAGACTATTAATTACTTCAGATCCGGCAACTTATTGGAAGAACCAGTTATTAAATATCCATAGAACTATAAGTATAATTGTGTAAGTTAGTGGTAAGAAATAAAGGAACAGCAAAAAATAAATTTCACCATTGGAGAAGTATTTTTATCATGCTAGATTGGCAATATACCGGGTGTCTGTTTAAGCTCGGCCACCGGTCATATCTCGACAACCGTTTATCGTACAACCTCGCCGAAAAAATCTTGATAGTAAAATGGATGACGGGAATTACAACAAAAATATTTTTAAGTTTCCAAAATGATCATAAGGGGGCGCAATTCTCAAGATGAATTAAAAATTCGATAATTTTTCATTAAATTTTAGATTAAGATAGATTAAAGAAATTACTAGCAAAATTTTTAGACGTTTTTATACAATTTTCATTTGAAACTTTTTGATCTAACTCCCTTACGAAGGGGAGAGTGGAGGGGGGTATGTCTGCGCACAAAAGTAGGTATAACTTAGGTTTGCCCAAACGGATTTTAATGTTTCTGGGCTCATTAGATAGATAATTTAACAAAGAATTGAAGGATATGTAGCACGAAATTACGTGGTTGTCAAAGAAAATAACAGGGGGCGCTGTTCTCAATTTATGTATATTTCTTCTTTTTTCTTTAAAATTTCAAATGGAACGGTATATTTTTAATATCGTAATATTGAAGCACATAAAAAACTGAAGAGAATGATGAAAACCGGAAGTTGCTACCTTTTTTGTTGACGAAGATATAGTCATACGAAGACAATCCAGAAAAATAAAACTCTTTAAATATAAATTTATTTATTTATTGGGAGTAATAATTTTATTTTTATTTTAATAGGGTCTCTAGACAGTGTATAGTACGTTTTCACTTGAAATTTCATCATACTCTTCGCTAAATTCATTTTCTTGAGTTTTTTATGTGCTTCAATAGTACTATATTAAAAATATGCCGTTCTATTTAAAATTTTAAAGAAAAAATAAGTAATATACATACATTGAGAACAGCGCCCTCTGTTATTTTCTTTGACAACCACGTAATTTCGTGCTACATGTCCTTCAATTCTTTGTAAGATTCTCTATCTAATGAGCCCAAAAATATTAAAATCCGTTTGTGCAAACCAAAATTACACCGACTTTTGTACGCAGACATACCCCCTCCCCTCTCCCCCTCGTATGGGAGTTAGATCAAAAAGTTTCAAATGAAAGTTGTACAAAAACGTCTAAAACTTTTGCTAGAAGAATTTTCAATCTATCTTAATCTAGAATTTAACGAAAAATTATCGAATTTTTAATTTATCTTGAGAATTGCGCTCCCTTGCGATCATTTTGGAAACTTAAAAATATTTTTGTTGTAACTTCCGTCGTCCATTTTACTATCAAGATTTCTTCCGCGAGGTTGTACGATAAACGGTTGGCGAGATATGGCCGGTGGCCGAGCTTAAACAGACACCCGGTATATCGCACTGTGCATCTTGAGAAGATTTTATAACACTGAAGAATCTGAGAATACTAATTCAGAAAATGGAAATGCAGCATCTAACCTCGAAATTGCACGTGGCAGAAAACGATCTCAAAAGAAAAAAATTTGGAAAGGCAATCAGAAAAAGGCAAAAAGGGTAGCAATGCTTGCGACTGTAAATTAAAGTGTTTTGATCATATAACACCTGAAATAAGAACAAACATTTTTGAATATTTTTATGCGCATTTGCAAAACTCGTATTTGGCTCAAAACATAAGTGTGACACATGTTAAAAGAAGAAGAGAGTGATCGAAAGAACACAATCAACTTCAGCAACTATGGATTCTTATTACTTTTTTTTTCAGATTTCGCATGATAGACGAATAATTTGTAAGAAGGCAATGATAGCAATTCATGGAGTAACTAAAGGACGATTAAACTAGACTGTGCATCATTTAAAACAATATGTGACACCTCCTGTAGATATAAATCCCATTACAGTAGGAAACAAGCAATTTACCATAATAATTACGGATTTTATTGTATTGCACCAAGTTTAACATAGCAACATTTATCATTACTAAAAGTAAGTATGTTAAAGTCCCCAACAATAAAAACTCTCTTATCAATGGAATAGTATCGTATAAAACAGTCGAACAAAATTTCAAGGTTATCAAAAGATGGCAAGTGTTAATTATAAAACTTGAGACAGAATATCGAGATTTTTTTAACACTTCTAACTACGGTTTAGAAAAAAGACTCACGTTTCAACAAGTCATCAATGGCTGATATGTAAGTTTCTGGACCTAAGTGACGTTTGCCAGTGTTGTTCTCATGTGTGTACCATATTACGGCGGTCACACTATTTGGTAGTCTAGGTAAAATTCCAATGGCTGTAAAATTATTCTTCTTCTCGTAAAAAGAGAGAGATAGAAAATTTGGAATGCTCATACCGGGACTGCTATCGGGCACCAATGATGTCTTATCGAAAACAGCTTCTTTCTGATTTGTTTTTATAAAATACATGATCAAAATTATCGTTCCTATGAAAGCTCCCAGGAGTATCACCAGAAATAGCAGATAAAAACAGATCAGTGCGACTGTAAATTATTCACTGTAATTTTGTCATGGATCGCTGATGACGAGCGTCTTACTTACACCAGTTCTTGCAAGTCTTATTGCAAAATGTATGCTTTTCTTTGTTGTACATGTATTTTCCGCAGGAGTGGAAACTTCTCTGGGTCTTGCGACGGAATTTCTCGTGTCTGGTCAAGTCAGTATAGGAACCGACGACACTGCTGGTGGTAGCTTGTGAAGGTGATCGGAAGTTCTTTCCCATTTCTCCAAAATAAAATGTCTTGCCGAAAGGGATAAAATAATTTCTGTTGTACGTTAATTTTGAATTCTATGTTGACATTATAAGGTTTTCTGTGGGTATCAAAAAATAGTTTCAAACTAATTATGACGTCTAATATATACCAAACATATTTATGAGTGAAAAAAAGTTGACATTAATATTTTGACATTATAAGTTGACAATGCTAAAAAGCGACCATCGTCCAGGACATACATAGTATGTATAGTTGCGGCCCCTACAAACTCAGACTATTGACATATTCAGCCAAATTCAAAAAATTGGTTATGTGTTAATTTGACTTTTATCCAGTATGTCATTGTCAGTGCCAATTTATTGTAAGTCAGAAGCGTGCACAATTTTTAAAATGCTTCAATTAAACGAACTGCAGAAGTCAATAATTAGAATTAGAATTACAAAGAATACGACATCAAGTTGTGTTGCGTGTGATTTTCAAGAATGGAAAACCGTGCAAGAGGGTAAAAATTTAAATATCATTTAAAGTGAAGAATAAAAACTATTAATGAAAAGTTGACATATTCAAAACCAAAGTTAAAAATATGTTATTAATGAAAACTTATTACTCTTTCAAGCAATTTATGATTGACCCTGAAACTTGAGTCTATGTATTGCGTATTGTATTTTATATTGTAAGATGTGACAATATCTATGCTTTGTGATAAAGTCTAAGCCAATAAAGATTATTATTATTATAACTCTAAAACTAGACGTCAGTTAAAGACTATAAGAACTGTACACCCATTTTTACAACAGTAATTTAAAAAAAAATAAAATTGTTGGCTAGTGTAATTGAAGGTTATGTCATTATATGACACAACAACTCCCGGCAACACAGTAAAATTTACATAAACATCTAAGTTTATTATAACATATAGATGGAAATATGTATATGTATGTTATGGTAAACCTACATTTTAATAACTGATAATTAAGTAAATTATTACAACTAATGGAATAATTAACAATGTTTCGTTATTCTAAATAAAACATTTTGATTTTAATAAGTGGTACCTATTTTTAAATGTTCCCGCTATTCGTGACGTGCGTCTGTTATAGACCAAGAGGTAGGACATTTTGATATGATTGAATCGAAAGCGTTTCTGGAACTGTTAATTCTGGCTGCTAATTTCAAATCAAATCACGAAAATAACGGAAGCCTCTTGCAATAAATGGCACAGTAATATGTCATGTATGTAAAAGAAAGAAATGAAATTAAGAAAAAATAGCTAGAGAATTTGAAAACATTTAAAAGGGGAATCCAACGTAATATATGCAATGAATTAAAAAATCGGTGAAGAGATTGAAATGAATAATTTATGGAAGAGTATGATGGACATTCAAATGAAAGCAAACTATACATTATCTAGTCATCCTCTTAAAATTAAAATAAAATTATTACTCGCAATAAATAAATAAATTTATATTTAAAAATTTTGTTTTTCTGGATTATGTCTATATAATCGTCAAGAAAAAAATGAGGTGTGGCCACCACACGACTTTCTTATACGTATGAAAGTGTTACTTCCGGTCCTAATTTTGAAATTTAATTTATATAAAAAATATTCCAAATCCAACTTTAAATAATATCGATGTATTTAAAATTTTAAAGAAAAAACAAGTAATATACATAAATTAAGAACAGCGCCCCCTGTTATTTTAGTAATTGTATAAAAACTTCTAAAAATGTTGCTAGTAAAAATTTTAATCTTTCTTAATCTAGAATTTAATGAAGAATTATCGAATTTTTAATTCATCTTGAGAATTGCGCCACCTTGCGATCATTATGGAAACTTAAAAATATTTTTGTTGAGATTCCCGTCATTCGTTTTACTATCAAGATTTTTTCCTCCAGGTTGTACGATAAATGGTTGCCGAGATATTGCCGGTGACCTAGCTTAAACAGACACCCGTTATATTAGCTCTTTCGGCTTAAGCATTTTCACTTATTTTATAGAACCAAGAATCTACATTTTCTGCCTTCCTATACTTAATGAAGCTATTTTTTGCATTGTTTTTTTTATATATTGAATGTTTTCATTTTGCATTTATATTAAGTCTTCGTTTCCGAAACGTTAATAATTTAAAATTATGAAAATTTGTGCACAGGCATTTTGAACACACACTGTATGTTAGTACCATGATAAATAAAATTGTTCATTATGCAACCTATTAAGCACCCAAATTTGTTGCTAAATAGACGTAAGTATTTTTTCGAGCTTACAAAATATTAAGCCCTAATATTATATACATGTTAAAATTTATGCAGTCCTTATCATATTCATAGAAATCAATTTCTAGTTTTAATTTTCTTTCTAATTATTGAATGTATAGGCTTCCATCATTACGATGCTGTAGTGTAGGTTGCCTACATGCGCAATTCTAAATCTGACATACCCAGGGAATATTGACGTTCAGGGATTCGTTTCAAAACTTAACGTTTTTTTTTGCTTCTCTCGTGCCGCGCATTCAGCTACCGAAAGACCGCGTGACTCTCATCACATGTGTTTATATGACGTTTGACATATATCGGAGGTTCAATGGGAGTGGTTGCGTTCGTTTTAGCTGTGAAACGAACCTAATACGTGAACGAACGTTTGGAAACTATCTTAACTTACATGAGCAGAGCACTCCAGTGCAAGTATGCATAATTACGGGCCTGTGGACTCTGCCAGACTATTTATCTAAGTGTGTTGTTGCGTGAGTGCCCGGGTTAGTTAGTAAACATTGCGGTTATCATTCGAAAAAAAGAAATTAATGAATACATTGTTGATGTGTTGTTTACCGACGATCGTCTTACATCTTGCGGGTGATCAGTGTCAGTGCTCGGACTTTCTGTTTGATGTAATTAAATTGTGCGAATTGTATAGTGCCCGTTGCATTACGTCTCCATAAAACATACCACACAACTCTCACGGAACGGTTTACATACATGTCTGGACATGTGGGATGTGAAATAATTCACGATTAATTCGATTAAACAGTGTAAGTAGCATCAATCTAATTTAATATTCGTCTCTGTTAGTGTAGATATAGTGGCGGGGGTGTCGGTATTTACCATTCCGAACCGTGGACGTACTCCTCTTCCACATCTCGAATTATCTTGTTAAAAACAATTTCCTTATTGTTGCCTCGTCTAACCTGAGGTCAGATTTATTGTCACCCCGGAGATCAGCTGTTTCTTTACCCTGCCCACGGCACCGTAAAAAATGATACGGCGCATGGGCAAAAAACATCGAAGCCGAACCACATACCACCCCATGTCATATGACAAGATTACGATTTTTCACCGTAAGATTATGTGGACTACGCACAGTTCTACATAATCTGCAAATTCCGTTCGAAGGATATCGCAATTAAAAGGAATAAATTAGTACAAATTCGTTTGAATATCATGAATTAAAAAGTGGCAATTTAAGTGTTTGTATTTACTTTTCGGAAAACTTTGACGACAGGTAATACTCTCTTGTTTTCTACATTTTCTAAGAAAGGAATTATTCTGCTTATATGTGTAACAGTAAAAAATATTAAGTACACCTTGTTTCATGTTTATCGCTTATATATATATTGCCATTTTTGTAATAGACAAAGTATTACATTATTGCCTATTATCTGTTATTAGTTTGTGTAAAAAAATGAGCTAAGTATCATTACTTAATCTTATCGTGTATTGGTTTCAATGTAATTTTGTTATGACAAGTTTTATTATAGTTTCATATACAGTACGGTTCATCAAAGCCTACACTTTTCGAAATATTTCTTTAGAATTGCAGAGAGAACAAACATTGAAGACAGTTTATGTACTTATATGTGGTAATTATGTGAATTGTTCTTTTCTCATAGGAAGTTAGTTCCTGGCACTAATGACCCGCATTTAGGTATATAGAAATTGACTCATCAATTAAGTACTTGCAATTTAGTCGTTTTAAATTTAATTTATTATACCTGCATATATGTACTTACAATATACAAACAATACAATTTTCACAAACTAAATGTTCTAAAAAAAGTGTATCTTTGACAATTTAAAGTTGACTACTTTTTAATCAGAGTATATTATCAATGAAACTACATCAAACGTAAAACTTTATATTTTGTTAAGCAGAAATTTACCTGTTGATCATTCAGCTGATTATTTTTATTTATAAATCAAACCGTAAAGATATATATCTTCTTGTTTCCGAGCCACTGAAGTTAGAGTTAGTTGAAACCTCTGTTTATTTGCAGTTTTAACAGGAAACTAATATTAAGAAGGCTGTTTGCACTTCTTCAAGTTGAAAGAACAATAAGAATATGAAATTTTAAATTTTAAAACCCCACGCAGTTTTTAATAAAAAATGGATTAAATATTCAGATTATATTACTTAATGGTTTAATAAATTTACCAACAAATACTTGGTTAATTATATTAATACAGAATATAAATTATATGTTTACCATTAAATCTTGACAATAAAGCTCAAAAAAACTATTAGCTACCTAACTAGAAAATTTGTACTTATAATACTCAAGGTGGAGATCATTGGTAGAAATATTTAAAAAAAAATTCATTTTATTGTCAAATATATGTATATCTTTATTAACACTGTCATAAAAGTATATTATAATGTTAAAATTTAAAAAGAAATAATTATGTACAGTATGGGAATATAATATTTCATTTTGAAATATGTATCAACTGATGGATGATAATAAATTATTTCCCCATTATTTTATAATTCCTATCTATATCGTGACACAAAGTTTGTCAATTTCTTGAATATCATTAGTTTATTGAAATTGTTAAAGCTATACAGTAATTTAATATTTTACCAAATACTTACATGGGATTTTCAGTATAATCTCAGATTTTGTAATAAATCTTTTCCATAAATGTCATTGTATATATTCTACCTTTGTATATATTCTACCTTCTAATATAGGCACTGCATATGTACATTATTTTCAAACTTAGAAAGACGACCCATTTGTTTCAATTTAGAAAATTAAAAATAAAAGTGTATGGTTTCAGTCTCTTTGTGATGCAGTACATTCTTCCAATTTCCAAATAGGTACTTAGTTATTTCTGTATGGTTTTGAACTAAAACAAATATATATACACAATAAAATGTAAGTCACAATTTTATCTATAATTCATTTCATTTCCATATTCAAGTTCTTCATGTTGAAAATTATTATGTAGTGCCATGATATGGCATATACAACTGCCTCTGCAGGATGGTAAATTAATGTGCGAAATCTGGATAGACACCGATATATGCTTTACAAAATAGCATTTGTCATTTCAGTAATATTGATTTTCGTTAAATCGTGCAGTGGATTTTATTAATTTGCCTAAAACGCATTGTGAGTACTTCTCACTTAGTGGCTATTATTTCGGCGAATAAATTTACCCACAAACTAGTCCCAGCATATTGCAAACTCCACAACGAGTTGTGTATAAATTTCGGTCATTACCCGAATTCGGCAATTTTGCACAACATAATAATAATACTTAATTGTGTACCCAACAGTAAAAAACCAGCAAGAGGAACACTGTAATTTACAATACAGTATGTCCCCAGATCGATTTTAAAACAGGAATTTTTTTTTATTTTTGATATCAGAAAATTTCACTCTTGATGATTTACTCTGCTTGTTTTCAAACCTCCAAAACACAAATAACTTTTTATTTAATTCGAACGGTTCTCCAGATAATATAATTTTTCTTCAAAATTTGGGCTTAAAAGTTTTTATTTGTAATTTTTAGAAGTAACTCTAGTAGGCGGATTTCATTGAAAAATACAACTGACAGCAGTTGACAAATCTAATAAGTTAGTGTAACCATAGACTAAACAACCCAGACCGGCAACTACTTGAAAAAAAAATATCCAAGATCTTCTATCCTTGTCACACATCAGTCAACTTGGTACGAAGATGGCGCTAGCAGAATATTGGCGCGAAATTTGAAATGAGCTTGTTTTTAGAATTCGCTTATTAAATACGTTATTTATGTAACAAACACATACACAAAAGTTACTAAAACTATGGTAATAAATATTACTTACTGTAACAATTATAGCCATAGTTTGAGCATCATATGTGTAATTGTGTGGTGTTACATATTAAATATGTGATACGAAATATAAATATTAATCTTTTACTTACATGTATTATAACATCCCTCTTACGGTGACCTATTAGACACAATAAACTGCTACTCTATATAACATTAAGAGAAATATAATAATCTAATAAGTGAAAGCTGTCAAGGAAAACATAGGGATATAATAATAATAATTTTTATTGATACATATAAATATACAATAAAACATAATAAAATTAAATTACACAACCAATAATGCGAAGACAATAATAATACAAATCTGGTGTAATATGACAAATAAAAACAAAACTAATATGTACCGAAAGGAACAAATTCAGCAATAGTTCATTACTAAAATGCTGATTTTAAATTTGTCCTTTAAACTAACAACAAATGAAATATATAACAGAAAAATATGCAGGTGTAGAAAATTAATATTACAAGTCTATAGTATATAAAATTGATATTATACAGATTGCCAAAAATAAATTCAACAACAAAATAGTAAGAATAAAACTAATACACAAATCAAAAGGTATCAAACCTGCAAGGCAAAGAGCATGTCAAAAGTGCTCTTCTTAAACAAAGGAAATGCCAATCTTATCTTAAACCTGTACATTTTGTTAACTTCATCCTGTCCAAACCCGCACACTAAACACTTGAACACCATATTTGTATCAACATATAATTAATATGATGTACGACAAAGGATTGCAAAAATATGTCAAACGTGTCAAATTTGAAATGTAGTTTTGAATGACATATAACCACAGCATAGCAAACATTTCAATAATTTCAATTGACGCTAGCGCCATCTCATCTCCAAGTTCAGTGAATTTGACAAAGATGGTAGAGTATTGAAATTTACGTTTGCTAAACAAGGATGAGTACTCTGGATAAAATCTAGGATTAAGTTGCCGGTCTGGATTGTTTAGTCTGTGGTGTAACTGCAAATTAAATCTTCGCTAATTTGAACAGTATTTATGCTATAATGTTGACTTTACAACAAAGAATTTATCTAATTCAATGTTACGGAACTGGGGAAGAGTGTTTCGGAGTTGTTATCAGAAAATTCAACTAAAAATACCCGGGAAGTTACCATTTCAAATTCCGGAGCAAAAAACATGGTGACCAAATTCCTTAAAACAGGCTCGGTTTTAAACATTAAGAAGTCCAAGAAATTGTTCGATGAAGACGATGCTGCTTCAGTTCTCGCCGTTCATTCCGCAAGAGAAGCTCCAAGGTTGTTTTTAAGAAGGAGGGCAATAATAACAGGGATAAGTAAATCTCATTTACAAAGCATATTTAAGGAGAACAAAATTTAAATTTAAAAAGCAGAGGGACCAACATATTCACATACTTCTGCGATCATTTTGATTCTTTTATACCTACCTCCATTTTTTAACATATTTTGTCTGCAAAATAATCGATCCACTCAAAAAATTGATGAAGTTTGTTCGTTAATAAGTTTGTTATTTTAAATTCGATTTGATTCATTTTTTTTTTGCATATTGTAGGTAAATTTAAATGTAATCTATCACATCTTTGGAATTTTAAGAAAATTTGGCGTACATCATTTTATACAGGGTGACACAAAGTCTGTTTTTTTAAATCAACTTTAAAACCACATATGGATTGTCAAAGTTGCTCCACCTTGTATTTTCTTATTTTGTTAACAAGACACATCATTTCTTTACAATTTCTTTTTTTATTTATTACAATAGCTTAATTTTTGTAAAAGATACAAGGGTTTAAGAAAAATCTTACATTTTTACATTTTTCCTATGGTACTAACAATAAGTTTACGAATTTAACTTAACACCGAATATAATGAAAAGGAAATGAAAAACATAAAAGACTTAATACGAAGTGTTTCCTCCACGTGCACGGATAACAGCTGCAATTCGTCTTGGCATGCTCTCAATTAAGTTTTGAATGTAAGCCTGGTTGATTCCATTCCATTCTTCATTTAGAACGTCACTAAGCTGCTGTAAATTTGCAGGCTTTGGTACACGAGATCGTATTTTCCTCCCAAGTGCATCCCAAACATGCTCAATTGGGTTTAGGTCTGGGCTTAGAGCAGGCCAATTTACTACTGGGATTTCAACCTCGGCTAAATACTCGCGTACAATTCTGGCAACATGCGGCCGGGCATTATCATGCATCAGCATGAAATCATCTCCGATGAACGGTGCAAAAGGAACAATATGTGGCTCTAAAACTTCTCTTATGTATCTATCGGCTGTCATGGCTCCCCCGTTCATTATAACCAAGTCCGTCCGAGCTTCAAAATTTATGCCACCCCACACCATTACCGAACCGCCTCCATAACTTACTCTAGGAAAAAAATGGTTTTGAAAGAAACGTTCACCAGTTCTCCGGTAAATTCTTTCACGTCCATCTGGTGTTTTAAGACAAAATCTTGACTCATCCGTGAATAAGATGTTGCTCCATTTTTCGTTACCCCAATTTACATGTTCCCTAGCAAATCTAAGGCGTTCAACTCGATGGTGTCTCAATAACTCTAGACCAGTTGCAGGTCTCCTAGAACGCAGTCCAATATCAAACAGCCGCCTTCTTATTGTTCTAATTGTTCTATCACTTACTTGAACTTGCCTTACGTCCTCTAATCTGTTTTTCATTTGCACAGAAGTAACTTTTCTGTCCCTCAAAACATTTAACGTTATAAAGCGATTATCTCGCTCACTAGTAGATTTCTTTCGACCACAATGATTTCTTCTTGTGTATACACCAAATTCATTAAACCGTTAACAGCTCTTTGAACTTTACATCTTGAAACTCCCAACACTCTGGCCACATAATACTGTGACCTACCATCCTGAATCAAAGCAACAATTCTCGCTGCGTCGGTTACAGAAAGATCAATATTTTAAATTACTATTCGACAAGAAACACGTTCAAAAACGTAAGTGACAAGTTTTAGATTTTACAACTGACAGTATTTCAATAGCCCTCTATGCAAAAACGATAAATTCCTAAACTTATTGTTAGTACCATAGGAAAAATGTAAAAATGTAAGATTTTTCTTAAACCCTTGTATCTTTTACAAAAATTAAGCTATTGTAATAAATAAAAAAAGAAATTGTAAAGAAATGATGTGTCTTGTTAACAAAATAAGAAAATACAAGATGGAGCAACTTTGACAATCCATATGTGGTTTTAAAGTTGATTTAAAAAAACAGACTTTGTGTCACCCTGTATAAAATGATGTACGCCAAATTTTCTTAAAATTCCAAAGATGTGATAGATTACATTTAAATTTACCTACAATATGCAAAAAAAATGAATCAAATCGAATTTAAAATAACAAACTTCATCAATTTTTTGAGTGGATCGATTATTTTGCCGGTGGGTGTATTTAAATTATACTTACTACTGTACCTCAGTTATTCCTTGTTTTGAAAAATATGTTAATATAGATTTAGACGAAATTATTTGAATCTGCGTTGGCTAAACGGAAATATCTCCTGATTCTTTAGAGCAGTTTTCTATTTTCAGAAATACTGCCCAGAATATAACAAAATCAAATACCTACCTACGTGACATATATTTTTTTCTCAATAATACAATTCCTTAGTAATTGACATATGTATTATTCGAATTCTTTAATAGGCATATTAAATCGTGAAACTGAAACACTTCAATCATTATTTATCGATAAATAATAATCATTTATTTTTTTTGTTTCAATTTGAAATTAAATAGATAAAGAACATTATCAGATAGTCGTTCATCTTTTTTAACTTACTTGTGACAGTATCATTTGGATTGGGAAAAGTGTAAATAAATATGTTAAAATTGCCTGGCTTTTGTAGGCAACAATGAAAACAAAATTTTCTGCATGCACATTTATTATATTTGAGATCTATTTAAATCAAATTTGTGGAAGCATATGGGTTCGCCTTCAAATAAATTAAGCACTTTAATTATAGGTACGTCACTATTAATAATTCACATCATTGTTGGAACACAATTAAGACTGATGTCCAACGTTATGTGAATTGTGTACAAGGTAGGCGCCATAAATTCTCGGCCTGATCTACAAAAAAGAAACTTGGAACAATATAAGATTTTTTATTTTTTAATGTAATCTCCCCTAACTGCTATACATTTATTACAACGATTAATTAATAATTCGATACCCTTGTAAAAATAATCTGAAGTTTTTTCGTCAAAATGTTCTATAACAGCTGCTAACTCACTGTCGTCCTTAAAACTACTAATTTGAAAACAAAAAAAAATCACAAGGAGCCATATCCGGTGGATGTTCCAATTCTTGAAAGCCGCATTCGCGGATGGTAGCTTGTGAAATGGCGGCAGTGCGGACTGGAGGATTGTCGTGCAATAATCGCACAACTTTTGTCAATTTTCCACCACGTTTTGCACGAATATTGTCTCTTAATTTATGCAATAAGGACGCATAATATGTATCTTTAACACTTGTATTGCGCTCTTTAAAGTCAATTAGCAAAATGCTGGCTGGTTACTAAAAACTACTAGGTTTCGAACCGTTATACACCTCGCGTATGTGCATGCATGACGTGACGGGGTTTGAACACGTTTGAACCTGTATAAGCCTGTCAGGCCAAGAGTTTATGGCGCCAGCTCGTACAGGCATAGGAAAAGATTTGTACAAGTGTTATTTTCATCAGCATATTAAGAAGAGTTATTTAACTGCTGAATTGTGTCTCAGCACAATTCAGCAGTTAAATCCTTTTCTTAATGTGCTGATGAAAGTAATTGATATCTTTCTATAACGAAAAATAAAATGATAAATAAATTTTGCCAGATCCTGCATCATTACTACTATTTTGTAATTGCATTAGCAGGCGTTAAATATCTAAATCCTTATATTGTATTTAAATCATCGTTAATAAATAAGTAAAAGGCATTAGATATGTGTATATGTAGTAACATTATATTACGTTATCATTTTATCGAATATTATTGTAAAATCCAAGGTAACCTTATGTAATTGTGTGATGATAATGCTTTCTGAATTCTAATAATTTCGTGAATCAAAAATTTAAGGTATTCAAAGTTTAACATGACGAAGCTAGATGATTAATCATCATATATAATGTATGAATATGAAATACTACTGGGACACTACTATAGTAAATTCTACGCATCACGCATATCAGTGTGAAGTTAGAAACGAATTTTCGGGCGGTGACTTAGTTCATTAAGAGTCCTATATAGTTGATCTGTCAACAATGGAAAAATAGCAGATTTTAGATGCAAGATATTTTTGTTGATTTAAATTTGGAGAAAACCTTTCAACGTCAACTTACGAAAAATTTAGTAATCTACCCCGCTGAAGAATCAAATTTAGAAAAAAATTATCGGATTAAAGAAAATTAATTAATATGTCAAAATATTAAAAACAAGTTTTCTCAAAAATCCTTCGGAGGAGATTTGTTTGCTTGGGTTCACGTTATAAATTGAATAAAAAGCTGCCCCGCTCTGCACTTATTTTTCGTTCAACTATTCTTTACTTTGTTTTAAATGAGTATAAAATATATTAAAATTAGGCAACCCACATTACAATGAATTGTTATTCTAGTAAAAATCTTTCCCGCGGTTACAAATGTGTAAATATTTGGTCATAAATGAATTTTTATTCGCTTAGATATTGAGTTATTATTTTAAATATTTATTATACCATAAGACCGCGTGCGTCTGCATTATAGCGATACCTGTAGAGTAAGCGAAACAGATAGAGATGTCTGTGTATTAGAACGGTAAACAAGTAGACGCAGTGTTATACTGGATTACAACAGTGCTAGTATTTCGCATATGCCTATCATGCACTCGTATTTGTCCAAAAAATCCACATTTATACGGTGTAGTCGGGCAGTCGCATTCGCCGTGTCGCTTCCACATATGGGCGTCAGTTCGAGTTTTATTATTGCTTAAGAATAACATTTTTTTAGCTAATTACAGGTTAATTGCAATGTTGAATTACAATTCTGTTTTAACAAGTAAATATTTTATGTTTCAGTATTTTATTATACTTGAGTTTTTAGATTATAATATTTGTTGAAAAATATTATTTTAGTTAAGAAGTTTTTTTTTTTTTGTTTTAAAGTCTAGGAGTTATTTATTATTTATTTTTGCTCTTTTATGTTGTTTATGAAGCTGTGATGAGTTACTTCACTGACATATTATCAGTGATTATCTGATGCTTCAAACAACTACAAATAATTACTAACAACGGAAACGCAATACCTATTACACTGCTTTTCACTTGATTTGCCTACGAATACATTTATACGTATAACTTATACGCCTGCTGTCGGTGTGGCAATTCAAGTTGGCACGCCCATTTATAGTCGACCAGTAGTTACTAATACATGCATCGCGCTATGAACGGCGGCCACACGGTATATTCCCTATGTGTAATAAGTACTCGGACATATTTGGCTTATTAAATTATCTGCTATGCAACCAATATTACATTTCCGAACCTATATATAGGACCCTTAAGCAGCAATTCGTTATTATTCGTATTTTTGTTATTACATACCGGTTGTGTCAAATACCATTAGCCATACGTAATCAGTTTAGACGTATGTATGCAATACGTCGCAGCGCGGTGTCTATACATCGTACATACATACGTATACACAGATCCGCTATGGCTAATGTTACTTGACACATGCGGTATACACCTCCGACTTACAAGGTAATCAAAGGATCATATTCGCAGGTATTTCAAAAATCTGAGGCTTTGGCGATGAAAATATTTTATTCATATCCCCAAGGCCCCTGATTTTTGAATTTTTTTTGTAATACTTTTCGGAAACATAACGACTTTTATTAGGGGCTGGTATTTTCATGGCTATGACTGTATATCAATTCCTTAATATACAGTTGAACGAGATTACCATTCTTTACATTTTTAAAGTGACTAATACTTTTAAGAGATGGTACAACTATGATGAAATTTTATTAAAGATGACAAGATTAGTATCGAATCCGCGGCATTTAGAAGAAGATCATAACAATTAATAAGATGGCATTGCACTAGTGGATATTAATTTCTATTTAATTTAATTGTGTTTTTCCGCTAAAGATACACTACCACCGTGATAAAACTTTAAAATTACTTACAAATTATGTAGTTTTGTTCTGAAATCTATTGCAATAATCGTAAGCGCAAACATACAAAATTTTCTCATTTTTTCGTCAATTATCATATCAATTCTACTTATCAGTATTCAAAATAAAGAAATGCATAAGATCAAGTGACAAGTAACAAATAACTAGATCTAGTTTGCCTCATATTTTTTTTTTGCCAAAAAATTGCACTCCATACCTCTATCAAATGATACTGTTGCACTTGCATTGTTTGCTATCTTAAATGATTTTCTAAACAACGGGGTAATCCCCTTGGCCGAGATTCTCCCATTTGTTTTTTTTCATCCGTTAGCCTTTTATTTCTCTTTCACAGCCTCCCGGAATACGAATATTACCTTTTATGGGAAAAATATATTACGCTTACTTTACCCAAGTAAGTTTTAAATTTTGAAATATAAAAATAGAAAGTTACTATTATTTAATCCAATTACGTTATTTTTAATAAGATGACCTATAGACTTTGTTTTCTCATTAGGGGGGATTAGAATCTGTGATTAAGCGAATACCATTCTATGACTCAAGGAAACGGAATCGTAACACCTCTCAGTGCATCAGTACAATACTATTGCATGATGAAACCTGACGAAATTGTTTTATTTTGTGCGTCTGAAGTCACGCGATCGGATCTTTTAATTGTTATTTGTCATTTTTCTTCAAAATCGAGTATTCCTGTTAGTCAATCGAAACGTAGAATGTAGGTCACGTTTGGTGTTGAAAATTGTCAGAAGCATGTAAATAAACATACTCGGTGCATGTACACTTACAGTGAGCTAAATATTTTCGGTCCCTTGGAGAAAAGCAATGCACGATGCGGCGTTTAATCGGCGTCGTTGAATTTATATTAATTAAGTAGAGATTTGGACGTGTTCGGCTAATAAAATTTAAATCTTATATTCGTAATGGAAGAAAATTTTGTGAAAATAATAGGTTTGTGCTTTTGAACGTTATTTTGATTTTACAAAGATATATGAAGTACGTTATACCTATGAATGAATGGCATTTGTTCTTTACATTGACAGAATTAGTAATTTCTTGGTTTACACAATTTCCTTTGGAAGACTCATTTATCGAAATATTCCACGTTAATACATTACTACCCGATGCGGATGAGCCGACCCGAAGTTGGCTTGCTTCGGCAAAGCCCCAACATTTTCAGATACATATACCGGGTGTAGAATGGATTTTCGTACATAGGGATTTTACATGCAAAACTAATAATTTGCGAATATTCCCTCCCCTAATTTTTTTATAGGAAAATGTTAAACACAAAAATTATAGAGCTTTAAAAATAGGTCCCATTTTTTTTCTTCTTTGCTTACTATCACCCTCCGGGTCATTAAAGGAAAAAGAATTGAAGAAATGATACAAAATAGCAACAGCCGTGACATGTGACAACAAAAGTAACAAAATTCATTCATTTAACACAACAATGTGACAATTTTAGTAGAGGCGTTTAAATCTGTTTTAAGCATAGGTTTTAAGTCGTTTGCAGAAAATAAAAAACGTGCTGAAGAGATTTTAAAATTTTATTGAACGTGGTAATAAAGGTAGTTGTAGTAATAACTAAATTAAATGCTCAAACAAATCTCCGTTGACAGCTGAGCAGCACCCCAATCTGTCGTAAAAATTTCTTCTAGTTGCGGCCAGTTGATAGTGTGAAACTAATAATTTGCGAATATTCCCTCCCCTAATTTTTTTATAGGAAAATGTTAAACACAAAAATTATAGAGCTTTAAAAATAGGTCCCATTTTTTTTCTTCTTTGCTTACTATCACCCTCCGGGTCATTAAAGGAAACGCTGTGGCTAGGGGCACGCGAGCGTGCCGATTAATTTGGAATTATAGGCACGTGGCTGACGTCACTGCTGTTATGACATTATCATTTAACGTGCACCTAAATTTGAAATTAGAGGTACGTCAAATCATTACTTTATTCTGCGCTAATCTATAAGTTATGAGAATAATTAATAATAGTTTTCATTATTAATATTTTTTAAGGAATAAATAACAATTAGAGTCAAAATAAGTCTTTTTATTACAAAATTCAAAACATCAAAATAACAAAACTCTTACTAAGGATAAATAAAATATTATTGGAAAGTTTTAGCAGAACATTCTGTATCAAAGGATGCTTTGCTTATAGCGTCTAGTTGATTATTTAAAATAAATGTGAGAATGTCTTGCTTTTACTATTTTTATTGCGTTTATTATGATTTATTACTGTCATAGAATCATGTCCCTTGGGTCGCCCCTTTTCTTAATTTTTGAGGGCAACACTATTGATTTTAATAAATCAGTTTTAATATTTTCATTATTATTATTATTACTGTTATCTTCATTATCACCAAAGGGTTCATCAACAAATGTAATGTGTGGCATGTTTGCTAAATTATTATCTGTCAATTCACTTATATTTCCATCAGACAATACTATTCTAACACTATTTTGTTGTGAGATCGTTTCTTGATTATTATCGTATGCCTCAGTACCTGTTTCTGTATCGATCAGATCACAATTTGCCTCACCTGTTGTAATATAATTCCCACTTAATAATTGCCACTTCGTTTCCAGTTCTCCAGTAGTGTTCCATTTTCTTCAATAAATCTAATCTATAGTTGAATTCACTATTGCTGGAAATGCTAATTTGTTCATTAAAGAATTCGTAATTAAAGTGGCTGATTTTCGTTTTTCGGTTAACGTCATCACTTTAGGCTTTTCGCTTACTACATGTTTTAGTTTTGCCGCAATATCTGACTTGGTTGTTCCAATTCTATGTTTTGATAAATAATAATTTTTTGTCCAACGTATGTGATACACGTAGTTTGAAACACACCGTCATTATATTCCTTCAATATTTTTACTTTAGTGATTAAATCTATCCGTTTCTGGATGTCCTTGAAATTGTAACCTGTTAAAATATTCACATACTGCAATAAATCTTTTTCATGGTTTTGAAATCGGTGCAGTGGTCGCTTCAAAATGTGTTCAGATGCTCGATTGTCGATTGATTATGGCTATCCAAAAAAATTAAAAAATATTTAACAAAGTCGGTTAAAGTTGAATTCTTAGGTACTACTTGTTTTATTTTATGGTTAATTGACTCCATACGGTTATTTGTTGTATTATTTAAATTGCCATTTGATATGTTACATACAAGCCATTCATTCCGAATAGTATGCCAATTTTTATCAAAATAATCACATACGCTTTGAGGAACTCATTCCTTAAATTGAGTATATATGATATCATATTCAGCCTCATTGTTACAATAGACTAATTTTTGAAGGTATTCTAAAGATAAATCTCGTTCCTCTTTAGAAATATTCAACTTCTCGCAGCCTATTTCTCGTCTAAAAGTCTTTAAGGTATGAAATAAACAGAAATACACAGGTCTCCCTGGAAAAGGTTGTTTCATAACTCCACGTTCTGTTAAAGCTTTACCTCCCATAAAGCAAATTACTTTATCAGTGCTATTTTGGTTTGTAAATAATTCAAAAATGCAGTAATATGATTCACGATCTTCCACAGCTGTTAATGATACAGAAACAATTTCTGACTGGCCATTAGAATCCTCTACCAAAAATAAAGAAAGAGTGCAGCCGGTGTTAAGCAATTTGTAAGTGCCGTCAATACTAACAAATTCAGGCCACGCTTTCATTGAATATCTACTACTTTCTGTAGAGAATTGTAATGCTTTGTAGTTCTTTTCCTCGTCGCAAAGTAGATGAACATTGCAATCTGTTGAGAAAAATATCTTTTAGGAATATATAGATACAGTAGCATTTAACTCATTACTGTATTTGGATTCCAATAATTTCACAGTTTCTGCCAAATGATTTTTCCCAGTCTCGAGTTTGTAGTGAATATTATGAAGATCTTTTTCTTTTAATGTTGTCTTTTTACTAATTTCTAGACGGATTTTATTCTGTATCTTCTTCTTAGTTGCGTCCAAACATAAATAATCTTGCACATTTCCAAGGTCTGTTTCATGTAATATACGATTTTGAGGGAAATGATCAAAAACTTTCTAGAAAATAAAACTATTTGCTTACAATCGAAAGTTCATGTTTTGTATGTTCTATTACAACTATATACTTTTAAATATTGGCCTCCTGGAAAAATACGAAGTTTGAAATTCGCATTACATCCTAAGCGTAGCGTGCTGAAAATTATTACAGAAGTCAAAACAATTTTATCGGTTATTTAAAAGCTATTGTAACCTCGTCTGTCGTAACCCATTTCCTCTTTTAGGACGTTCTTTACCATTGATACATGCATATTAAAGTTTATAAAATTCTAGAGAGGACTTCAACGGTCTTTGTATGTATTTAAGAGAGGAATTTATTGTACGACTTTTTTTTTATAAAATTTTTGTTTTTTGTGTTGTTCATAGATTTCTAAATATTTCTTTAGTTCATTATAGGAACCAAACTGGAGATCAAGGGTTAATTCTTTTTTTTCATTAATAGTCTCATTTATGTCGTCATTACTACTATTATTTATGGTAACTGTAGCCATAATGTTATCTTAAAAAAATGAGACATGTGCGAGATAGGGGAATACGGTTCAGTTTCACTCAGACTAGACCGACTAGTATTTTGTCGGCTCTCGGGCACCGTATTACCTACCGGTTTCCCCGAGAGCCGACAAAACACGAGTCGGTCTAGTCTGAATGAAACTGATCCGTATTCCCCTATCTCGCCCATGTATAATAAGATACCTTATAAAGTACTGTTTATGACATAAATCTAGTCAGGATAAACTATTTCCTAACCCCAATTCCTCAAGGATTAATTTTGTATTAGCATTAGGTGTGCATAATACAAAATCAGAGTACGCTCTGTTTAGTGATTTAACTACATATTATTAAATAGAAATTATTAAAATACATCGTTTACCTGTTTGACCGTCCATATTTAATAGTTTATGTCGTTATAAACTGCATTAATCCACTAACACTAACAGAAATCCGCACCACAAACTAGATCATGCATATTTCCCCCGTTTTTTATACACGTGCCTTTAATTTCAGATTTCAGGGCACGTTAAATGATATCGTCATAACAGCAGTGACGTCAGTTACGTGCCTATAATTCCAAACTAAGCGGCACGCTCGCGTGCCCCAAACCATAGCGTAAAGGAAAAAGAATTGAAGAAATGATACAAAATAGCAACAGCCGTGACATGTGACAACAAAAGTAACAAAATTCATTCATTTAACACAACAATGTGACAATTTTAGTAGAGGCGTTTAAATCTGTTTTAAGCATAGGTTTTAAGTCGTTTGCAGAAAATAAAAAACGTGCTGAAGAGATTTTAAAATTTTATTGAACGTGGTAATAAAGGTAGTTGTAGTAATAACTAAATTAAATGCTCAAACAAATCTCCGTTGACAGCTGAGCAGCACCCCAATCTGTCGTAAAAATTTCTTCTAGTTGCGGCCAGTTGATAGTGTGATATTTGACGACATTCTGCAAGTATTGCAGCTCTTAAAGCGTCGACATTTTGATACGTCCTTCCATTGTATAGCCGATCATGCAATGTGCCCCACAGAAAAAAATCATTTGGCGAAAGATCCGGAGATGTTGGAGGCCAATTAATTTCTCCACCTCGACCTATCCAGCGATTTGGGAATACATGATTTAAGTACTCTAAAACATCGCGCTGGTAATGCGCCGGACATCCATCATGTTGGTACCAAAATTCGTAATTAATTCCCAATTCGTCGGTAGCTGGCCCGACTTCTCTTGCAAAAAATTTAAATACGCAGCACCAGTTAAGCGGTCTGCAATAAAGAACGGTCCAATTATGTGAGGACCTAGTATGCCAGCCCAAACATTGACACTACCCCGGTATTGCGTATGAGTCTGCAACATTAAATGTTCATTTTGTGTGCTCCAGTAGCGATAATTTTGTTGATTTGGTTCACCAGTTAACTGAAATCGACACTCATCGCTGAATAAAATCCTAGATAAAAAGTTTCGGTCATCATTGGCCATCTCCATCATTATTTCACAAAACTGCATTCTTTTTTCTTTATCCTCCTCGAATATTTTTTGGTGCTTTTCGTATTTATAAGACCGAAACCGCGGATATTGACTCTTTAAAATTTTCTGAGCAGTAGTAAAATGAATCCCCAAATTATTACCTATTTGTCTTAAGGAGACATTTTTGTTCTCTACAACGCTCAAGAGAACGGCATCTACCTTCTCTCTACTTGCACCAGCTGTTACATTCTGGCACTTACATTTCTTATTAACAGTGCCGTTGGTCTCAAAGTGCCTGACAATTCTATTCAGGGTGTTCAAATTTAGAATTGGTCGCTCCGGGTAGAATCCAGCAAAAGTTGCTTGTATGTCCCTAAAAGACAATCCAGAGTAGTACCTTTTAATAAAGTTGACTTTCTCTTCTTGGCTATAGCAATTCATTTTAAGAATCAGCAAACTTATTTTGATTGTCAAAACGTGACATTTATTGCTGACAGGATTCATGGCTAGTACTAATCGGTTCATTCCTAATACTTTTTCTTCAAGTCTAGCAGGACCAGAAGGTGTTAGAAAATAAATATCAAAGAATTTAGATACATTTTTTTTGTCTACAACTTTTGTGTTTAACATTTTCCTATAAAAAAATTAGGGGAGGGAATATTCGCAAATTATTAATTTTGCATGTAAAATCCCTATGTACGAAAATCCATTCTACACCCGGTATGTATATTCAGTGTGTTTATAAATGCTCTTCTCATAGAGTATATGATCAGTATTATTATTATTACGTATATAAAAATTAAATTAAATTTATTTACTTTTTACAGCGTCATCTGTTTACTGAACACCAAAACTAAGAATTTATTCTGTTGGTTAACGGTATGAATCTCAACTACTTTGTAAATTACCCCCACCACATGTGGACACTTTGACAACTAGCGACTACTGGTGGTGACGTCCAAAATGTTGTTTGTAGGCGCAACTTTTTTATTATGGTCTTGGAATATCTTATGTATAATCAATGGCCACGGACAATGTCACTCTAAATATTCGACTTATAGAGATTCTTGTGTTACTGAGCCGCGGTGGCAGCTTCGAATTATAAACTTGTTCTAGTTAGGGAAATTCGAGTTAGAGAGATCAAAATGTACACGGAATTACAATAAGTACGGGGAAGAAGAGTAAATTTCGACTTGCAGAAAACTTCGACTTGTGGAGGTTTAACTGTATTTTAAATCCATCTAATGAAGCTAGTGTGGTCAAAAACATGTTGTGTGTACAATATAATTTCGAAACTAAATAGCTGTTTTTATTGCCATTTTGATTATTTTTTAATAATCTTTTTGTAATTTTCATTAGGGTAATTAATATGATATGGTGTCAATTTTAATTCACTGTCCAACAAAGTATTTATCCTTATTTAGTAAATATGATAATTTAAAGTGTTTATCTTTTACTTGAAGATAAAATTACTTCTTGAAATTAAATATCGTTTTTCTCTGTATTATATAATCGAAGCTACATATAAAAGTGTCTGTTTTTCAGGTCTGCAGCATTACATATTGCATTTAAACTACAATATGATTACATTATTTCACTTAAAATTATTACAAATATTCAACAGCCAGTAAAAATATATTTTACAAAAGGTGAACATTCTTAACTCATACTGACCAAAGAGAGGTTCAATGAATTACAATAATTCTCTGCTGCATTATCCATACATATACATATTATTATATATCGAATATGTACCCACCTCCTTGCTTGGTATGTAATATTTTGATCGCAGCCATTGTATGTTGACTCAATCTGTTTGATTTAGATGTTAGTAAAAGCCAGTTGATTGTAATGTTTACCGATGTATATACATATTCATTTGTATGTACGTTAATAATTTCATGAACATATTTCGAAGCAGTCCAGTCCCGTATGTAAATCAGATGACCAAGGGTGTTGTCTTGAGCATGAGATCTATTGAGTGGTGGTGATTTAACGATGATCGATACACTGACGTCGGTGATAATTTGATTTTGATACCCCCGGTTCTTTGTGTCAGTTTGTGCGGGTTTCGTTAGGACGCTCCTGTACATCTGCTAATTAGTTCTAATTCACTTATGTGGAGGCGTGACAGTGGCTGTAAATGATAAAGAATTAGACGGACTTGCCGTGGATAAATTCTAGACTTGAGTTGTTTCTTTGTTCGCATAACGCAGAAACAATGTTTAATTTGTAAGTATTTATTGTGTTATTGATTTTACTTCACGTTAAGTGGTCGATACGAAGAGATATCAATAAAATGTCTCTGTGGAAGATTGAACTTTAATCGTTGTTTAGTGTATTTGCTTGTTAACTATACTATTGTACTTGGAAAATCGCGCGCTGGGATTTGATATGAAAACAAATGATAAATGATAACAATCTTATCGCTTTTTTCTGCCTAAACAAAAATTCTTTGGGAATTGGTCAAATTATAATGTAATATTAGAGAACAACGACCATATATGGGTCGATTACCCAAACAGACGATACACGTCATAAACAATAACTTCGGACCAAGTAACATTAAAGTACAATAATACCTACTAATCCTAATATTATTCTAGCTTCGGGTAACGTTTTATGTTACCAGAACTGTACGCCGTTGCAACATATAAGATGGTAACATTTTATTCTGTCAAATGTCATACTGTCATAGTTGTTTACATTTTTCAGTCAGTTCATTATCATACGTATTTCTTTCATTTTTACTATATTTATACGCCGATTTTATTTATAACAATCAGTTGTTTTCACAACTAAATCATACCTAAACCGTTAGGTAAACAAGCGAAAGAAATAATTCTCTCCTTAATCGGGTATTTTGAAAAAGAACGCGATAATAATGCGCCATTGCTCCCCCTAATAGCAGTTCGAGAGGTAATATTTTCTGTTATTTATAGTTTATACAATAAACGTTTCAATAAGAATATTTTTCATTTAGAGAGTAGCCAGTGCTTTAAATATTCATATTGCAACTGTAAATAAAATATCATCTACATCAAAATCTAGTCCAAAGCGAAAACGGCCTAGAAGTAAGCCTATTGTAAATATTGATGACTTTACTCAGTGTGCAATAAGAAATACAGTATATGACATGCATAGAAACAGTAAGTTCTTAAGAATTTACGTTTACAAAATTAATATTTGAGTTTTTTACAAGACAACATATCACGCTTCATTCACTGAATATTGCTCTTAAAGAAAAGGAACTCTTTTCTGGTGGCAAGTCATCTTTACGGACAGTATTACACAATATTGGTTTTAATTACAAGAAGGATGATCCTAAACGAGCTTTAATGGAATTACCACAAATTGTATTAAAACGTGTTACATTCTTGCAACAATATGTTCGTATGAAACATGAAAATGTTCACCTTGATGAAGCTTGGGTTTTCCAAGATGGAACAATTCGTAAATCTATCATCAAAAGTAGGTGGAAAAGGTACATTATATTTCTAAGAATAACATATTCTTATCTTATGTATATTTATTATATTATCTTGTTTTAGATATACATATTGTATTGCATGCAGGTAGTTCTAATGGATTTATTCCTGGAGCAGAATTAATTTTTCCGAGTAATAGTCAGTATTTAGATTATCAGGGTGATACGAACAGAGACAAAATAAAAGTCCAACATCATCTGCCACTAAAAATTTAATTCAGACATGGCTCACCAATAATAACATTGACTATGACAGAGCTGCTTTAAAAATACAATTACTGGATTTAGTTAAACGGTTAGTACATATATATTTAATTATTTTATTCAATAATTTCATTTATATCTTTACGTAAAGACATAAACCACCAATTATATATGACACTGACGATTTAGCAGAGAAGTATGGGCACGTAGTTCTTCGACTTCCACCCTACCATTGTATATTTAACCCCATAGAACTAGTGTGGTGGATAACAAAAACATACTATAACAATCACATTGGAAAATATGGTAGAAAAGTGGACGAATGCATAAAACTGTGGAAAGAGGCATTAACACAAGTAACCCCAGACATTTGGGCAAATAGCGTTAACCACTGTGAAATTGAAATTCAAAAATGGTGGGATAGAGAAGTAGGACAGTGTAAAGGATGAAGAAAACTAGCATTTCAACTTAATATTATTTTGTTTTTATCATATGCTTATCGCAATGTTATGAGTTTTTTAATCACTAATATGTATAATAATATATAGATATTGTGCGTATATTATTTTTGTGAATGTAGTCTAAAATAAATAAACTCACATGTATTTAGAATTTGTTTATATTTTTTGAAGACATAGTCGAATAATTTAAAACATATTAATAGTATTTGCTAATATTTTAAAATGTCAACCTAATCCTAACCACAGATTATTTTCAAAATACAGCGTCCTCAAAGCAACGTTATTTGTCAACACTGTTATGCCATCACAGTGACGTTTCATATGACGTGTATCGTCTGTTTGGGTAATCGACCTATAGTAGTGACAAAGACGATTAAAGTGTGTCCCTGTTTCTCCGGTAGGCGGTGCATACGTAGTTGTCCGCGCTGTCAGTCGTCTGTCTAGACTAGTGATCTTTAACCGTTTTCAGTCTGAGGGCCAAATTTCATTTACTTTTGGTATCGCGGGCGACACCACAAGGGAAAACAATATTTAATTATTATTGAATAAAAGACAACTATTAGTTCCAAAAGTTTTAATGATGATATAATAAACAAATGTGAAATTTGACATTGTTTACTCTTAATTAAGTTATCTATATCCGCCCTGAGATTGATAGTTGCGATTCTCAAACTGTTTTCAAGATGAGCATCAGTGGTTCTTGCCCTCGCTTTGGATTTCACGCTTTTCATTCGAGAAAACAATTGTTCACATAGATATGTGGTGCCGAAAAGTCATCCTCAATGGAGATATATTTCGAATAAAATTCAACATTAAACTTGTTTTTTAAAGCAGCATTGCACTGCAACTCTATCAATTTCATCTAGATGTCGTCAGGAAGGTTTTCGACAAAAAGACTGAATGGGCGAGCAAATAAATTCATGTGTTTTTCACTTTTTCGGAAATCAACGAATCGTGATTCAAACTGTGTTTTAAGATCTTGTAGTGCAGAAATATATTTGTCAATGTTTGAAATCTTGCAAGACGACAGATGAGAAAAATGCGTGGTAGCATTTTTGTTATGCAAATCGAACACACGTTTTAACACTAGCGTCTACGGACAGCATGCGATTCTTATTCCCAGTACCACGTATGTGTATAGATGAAAAGTAAAAATATAAACTATCGTAAATCTCGTTCATTTGACTGTATAATTAATAAAACAATAAACAGAATTTAAAAAAAAACAAGTCAAAAATGAAAACACATAGCTACTTATCATATAAATTTATTATTAAACTTCGATATTATTTAGAATTTAGGCTAGCAAATAATGCATTTTATACTTCCTCTTAGCACGTTTTTTTAAATTGGTAAGTTAACTTTTTCCCTTTTTTACTTTCTTATGCGTAGTATAAGGAAGTATTGTGATGATGAAAATTTTCGACCTCGAGATTTTTGCAGATGAACTCACCTGATACCGAAAAAGTGGTTTTTAAAAAATGTCTGTGTCCCGTGTCCGTGTCTGTGTGTCCCGTCCGCAATAGCTAGCAATTCCAAATTTTGTATTGACAAGTATAATCTCCCTGTTGAGAACTGATTAGATTTTCAGTAAAATCGGCAGACCGGAAGTAGTAGTTTACTTCAGTTAGAAAATCAAATTTTTCCAATATTTCGTAAACTACTAATTTTAAACAAATTTATAAAGAATTCATATATACTCAAAATTAAGTTTGAGAAGAATTTTATTATGAAAGTTTTTCAAAATTCCTACCGGAAGTAGGTTTTTTACTCTTATCGAAAATCAGTTTTTTGCCAATATTTTGCAAGTCATGCTTTTTAGGCAGGTACGTTACGAGTGTTTTGGCGGACACTGTATAGGTACTTCTAAGTAAAATCTGTATGCATGAATATCAAAATAATGATAGCGAAATAGTATCTTTATCTGAACCTGAAGTAAATCATTCGACACTTACATTATATTAATATTTATCAATTATAATAAGCTGCTACAGCATATATAACATATACATATTTGCATTTTTTCTTCGCCAATATGCTTCATTAATCATTGTATAGTTATTTACTTATTAATATCGATATTTTCGTATATTAGACATTTGTTAAGCTCTCATCAAGAATAATGAGAATTGAAGTGACCTCAACTTCTGTGTTTGCCTATGCTTTTAGTTTATTGCGTGAAAACGATCTCACGTACTGATCAATTGACAGGTAATTGCGAAACAAATAGACCTTGAACTCCAATTGTTGTTAGTGTTAAGGCGGATCCACATCAATAAAAAATTATCTTGTACGTTGAATTTTGAAATTCAGCAAAAATATTTGCGGCGCAAATTTAAATCTGGTTAAGTATTTTACCAAGTAAATATTTATCTTGTGTGTTGTACGGCCGAATCCACGTGTGCAGGTTTGTTCATGCAGAGCGCAATAGTTTCTGTCAGCATTACAATAAAATAAAAAAAGCTGATGCCTGGGGCACAATAGCTAAAGCATGTAGTATTGGAGTTGAAGAAGCAAAGAAAAAAATGTCAAGCTTGTTGGGGGCTTTTTCATAATTTTCGGTCCAATCAAATTAAGGAGAACTTCAAAATCTGCTTGTGACATCCGAAGAAAATTGTAAAACTGTCCTGTTGTCTCATCAGCAGCTAGTGTTCGTAGTATTTTTTCACCACCATTTTGTCTTCTATGTAGAAAAAGCTGTGTTGTCCAGTAACGCCGTCTGTGCTCACTCTCTTTGTGCGGTGTAGATAATCCGATATAATTATGAACAATGCACATTTCTTTTTTAAAATATGAGACATGATCAATCACCCAAACATAGGTATTTACGTAGAAATATGAAACAAAACTACAGATGAACTCAGAATCAAGTCCACATTAACACTACTGTGCGACGCAAATCTCTTTGAAGTTGGCTGGAAAACCGACAGCACAACGGATAGCGTGCGTTGTTCGTCATGAAACTATTTGTGTGCATTTCTATGCGGCGCACAGTCCACACCAACAAAAATTTCAACGAACACGAGCAAATTTGTGTCAAATACAACGCACAACGCAAATTTTTATTGATGTGGATCCGCCTTTAGATGATGAATTTGTAATCAAAGTACATAACGTACAACTTTAAATATATGTGTATATATACAGATATATGTAGTTTCTCCTGGTAGAGAACAGTAAGTTGATTACTAGGATGATTCATCAAACCTACATAAATAGATAAACACTAGTTAGTACGTCCCACTCTAAAAATTGGTTTAGGAGATCATATAAAGACTGCGGTAAATTGAGGCACAGTGCCAGTGATGGTAAAACAGCAATATGTATAGTTAAATCCAAGTGGATTCTAATTCTATGTGGAGTCCCTCAGGGATCTAACCTCGGACCAATTATATTCAATACTCGATGCTCTTGCTGTTTCTCGATTACGTCTGTTTAGGTAGATAGATACACACTGAGTCTAAAAAGCCTGGCAACACCCAGATATAAACGTCACGTATGATTTTTGGAAAAAAAATATCAAAGAAGTATTTTCAAAAAGCTTCGTGTTAAGAGTATCCTGGCCTTTTGTTGATGAACTTGAAAAAGTTATGATGTCAACCTTGCATTTTTACAATTGTTTTTAATAGTTCTCATATTTTTTTTGTACTCACCGCCTGTAAAGTGACATTTGGCGCATGCATCGCTCGACCACCAAGGAGTATTTCCCGGTCGATTGAAAAAAACATTTGGGACATTTAAAATAAATCTAACTTTGTAGTAATAAAATTTTTCATATAAAGTTGGGGAAATAGGAGTAATAATTAAAAATTCTTCCTATAAATGTATAAGCGCCATCTATTTGACTACCTCTTAGCGACATTCATATTGTCAGTTCATAAGAAATTGTAATTAAACCAAAAAACGCAATAAATGTACTATAAATTTATAAATATAAGAAGAAATACCTCATGTTTGCCAAGTCTAAGAATATAATAACTTAATTTCAGGGAAAGGTGAGTAATAATTACGTACATGAAATGCTTAAATTAATTAGGTAACCTATTTTAGGTTAGGTATGATACTAATGACATTAATCAATATTTTTTTAATTTAATGTTCGTACAAAAAATATTGTACAAACCACTTGCGTGAAGACATCTTCCACGCATTCGCGCAATTATAAGCACTCGCTTCTTGCGGGCGCTCGTACTTTCAAAGTGCGCTCATTCGGGAAAATAGTATTTCCGCACTTGGTTCGTAAATAACTATAAATGACTGGCACAAATATTCTAAATTTATATAAGAAATTGTTTGAAATAAACTGCATTTATTATTAGAACACAAAGACTACAATATATGTTGAAAATGTTGTCAATTTGGCAATATTCTAAAAGATATTAAAATTCGTTGCTGTTTCTAAATAATGACTCATGGAACATGATTGGAATCTGTTGAGTGATGCTTTAGAATGTTATGTCTTGTGTGAAGCTTTTATTAATGAAATTAAAACGAAATATAATGACTTGGGTAAACAGAAAACAATTAAAGAAAAGTGGATCACTGATGAAATTAATGTTAAAAACAATTATTAAAAGACAAATGTACGAGGACATACTAAGCAAAAGAATAAATATAGAAGAATGGTTTCATCAATGAATCACACAATAAGACTAAGGTTACTACTTGGCAGCTGGTAAGAAAAATCACGGGTTCTGGTAGAGCTGAGGAAATCTCTGTTGATGGTATTGAAGTAACAGGAGCAACAATTGAAGAAAGGTTATCTACAATCAACAGGCAACTGATAGAAATGTGTAACAATATAACCAAGGTAAAAGATTTAAATCTGGACAATATTCTTTATAATAAATAACCCCTCATTGATGTTGCATCCTACTGATAGAGGAGAAATATGTAGCATTATTGCGTGGGTTGTGATGAAATACCTGTCAAAATAATAAAAGAATGTGTGCCTGAACTTGCTGTTATACCAGAACCAATAGTCAATGAATGTATAAAATCCGGAATATTCCCAAATCAATTGAAGAAATCTATTATTAGATTAATATACAAGAAAGGTGAAATTACAAAACTAGAAAACTACAGACCGATATCTATACTGACACATTTCTCACAAATATTTGAAAAAATTATTTTTAAACGTATAATGGATTTTCTTTTGGAACATGATATATTCACTGAATACCAGAATGGTTACATCACAGACAGATCTACGATCAGAGCTGCTTATCAAGCCATACATGAGATAATTGACAGTCTGAATTATGATGAGTGTACAATAGGTATCTTCATGGATCTTAGTAAGGCCTTTGACTGTGTTGAGTAGGTACTATGTGTTGTTTGAAAAATTGGAAAGATTTGGAATAAGGGGACATGGTATGAAATTGATACGGTCTTCTCTAGATAATAGAAAGCAGTGCGTAGTCGATAGTGGGGCGGGTGTTGCTTCTGATTGGGCTTCATACATAAAATATTTAATACCTCAAAAAAGGCAAAAAACTGTATTGTTTGGGATACTCATCAAAAAAGCTTTCAATAGCATAGAAGAGTATTTTAATTACAGATTTTCACGCATATGAATGTGAATCTGTTTTATTGTGTTATTTGCGTGGATGTACTTTTTTTTAGCATTTATTATTATTACACTGGTCAACAGTGAAATTGCTTCTTAGGTGAAAGTACCCAATCCTGAATGAATTCAACGTGCTGAACACAAATATCACATTGAAAAAAGTTGATTGGCTCACGTTCAAGAGATATTGACGTTTTGTCCATTGTATAGATGCTATTGCATAATGTAATGCAATTTAGTGAGAAATTACGAAATTTTGCGTCATATTGCATCACCCCTTCATGCAAAGAAGTTAATGCAGCATTTACTGTAAGTTTCCATTGAGAGTGTTGCGAAATTGATTGCGCAATATCAAGCAATAGCTAATTATAGTTTATTTATAAATGGCCGACGTGACAGTTAACTCGTGCAATGTCCGTTCATTCGCGCATATTTTTCGAAGCTCTAGCATACATAAGTGATTGCTATAGTGTAAAGTAACTAAACAGTAACTGTGTTAATAGTGCAAATAACTTCTGTTATATTTGCGGAGAAGTGACATTTGCTGCACAGAAAAAGAACATCAGTGCAACAGTTAAGAAAGCGTATCATTTGTATTTTGGTTGCAAGATAGGCGACCAGGACAAAGACTGGGCCCCACACGTATGCTGCCGCACATGTGCCGTAAATCTTTCACAGTGGCTTAATGGCAAAAGAAAGGCAATGCCATTTGCTGTGTCCATGATTTGGAGGGAGCCCACCAATCACGTTGACGACTGTTATTTCTGTATGGTACGACCAGCTTCTGGAGGCATCACCAAGAAGAAGAAGTGGACAGTTGAATACCCTAACATACCATCTGCTCTGCGACCTGTCTCTCATGGCGAAGGACTCCCAATTCCAGAACCTCCTACAGATTTTTCTATCAGTTCAGACGATGAGGATGGCCATGCGTCGGCGAGTTCTGCTCAACGTGGCAGTACGGATGATGACTTTTCGTGCTTTGACGAAACATCTGCACCACATAAAATTACCCAGGATGAAATGAACGATCTTGTTCGCGATTTGGATCTGTCGAAAAGCAAAGCGGAGATACTGGCCTCAAGACTTCGACAGTGGAATCTTCTGGAACAGAATGTCCGAGTGACTTCATTTCGCACTCGCCATCAGCTCTTCGAATCTTTCTTTAAGAAAGAAGAAAGGCTTGTGTTCTGCTGCGATATTGATGGTCTACTACAAGCTCTCGGTATTGCACATGATCCCCACGAATGGCGGCTGTTTATAGACGCTTCAAAACTGAGCCTAAAGGCGGTTTTGTTGAATAATGGGAACCAGCTTCCATCCATACCTATTGCACATGCGGTCTACATGAAGGAGACTTACGGCAATCTAAAACAGCTATTGGAGACGATTAACTACAGCAAGTATGGCTGGCAGATATGTTCTGACCTGAAGGTAGAATCTCTGTTGATGGGTTTGCAGCAGGGATATACAAAGTACTGCTGTTTTCTTTGTCTGTGGGACAGCAGAGCAATCGATTTGCACTACATCAAGAAAGACTGGCCTCCGAGAGCATTTTTTAAGCCTGGAGAAACGAATGTACAGCACCCACCATTGGCACAGCCACACAAAATCATCATTCCTCCTTTACGCATCAAACTCGGTCTTGTAAAAAACTTGGTAAAAGCCATGGATAAGAATGGACCAGCATTCAAGTATCTGCATGACAAATTCCCTCGACTCAGTGAAGCCAAAATTAAAGAGGGCATCTTTGTGGGGCCTCAAATTAGACAGCTCTTCCGAGACCCCAAGTTTGAGGAACTTCTTCAAGGTAAAGAAAAACAGGTTTGGGATGCATTCTATCAAGTGGCAGCAAACTTCCTGGGGAATGACAAGGCAGAAAATTACAAGTGTCTGGTTGAGGATATGTTGGCTTTGTTTCATGAATTCGGCTGCAATATGTCCTTAAAGATCCACTTTCTTGATTCCCACTTAGATTTCTTTCCTGATAACTGCGGGCAGGTCAGCGATGAGCACGGCGAACGCTTTCATCAGGACATTGCCACCATGGAGCAACGGTACCAAGGCAAATGGTCTACGTCAATGCTAGCTGACTATTGTTGGACAATCAGTAGAGATGCTCCACAAGTCCACTACAAACGGCAGGCCAAAAGAAGTCGAAAGCCGGAAGCAGACTAATGTTTTCTTACCATGTATTATAATATTGACATAAGTACACTTTTTCTGAAATATGCGTAAATGTTTTCTTACCATGTATTATAATATTGACATAAGTACACTTTTTCTGAAATATGCGTACATATTACAGAAAACCCGTAGCCAATTCAGCTTTTTCTTAGTCATTTTCGTGTTCAGCACATTGAATTCATTAAGAAATGACTATTTTCAGCTTGGAAGCATGAACTTTTCGAAAATTTGTTGCCCTGTGTTATTATTATGCTCGTAACGTAAACCACACAATCTATGATTTACCACCAGCTGCGATAATCGGAACAGAACTCAATAACTTTGCACAGTACACTATAAAAGCTAATCAACAGCATTTCCTTTGTGGACGTTGGAAGTTATATCTTTTATTGTCACACTGAGAGAAATAAAATATTCAATCAACCAATTTCTAGTTGACTCAATAGTTTTTGGTGTTTAGTCAACTAGAAATTGGTTGTCATGAGTGAAAGAAGCAAATGAAAGCGGATAATAAATATCCACGGGTACAAAAGCAAAATAGTTAGAAAGGTTTAGAACTAAATTCGTTCTCTAATTTGTATTGTAATCTAGGTATAGAGATACCTGAGTGATATCTGGAACATGTCTAACTTTAAGCTGTACATAGATAAGTGATGACCCCGTGATATTTGAATCGCAACTATGTTTCTCACACGTTCACGCTGTATTATGGTATTTTTTTCCGTCCATCCGATAAACGTTACGTAAAATGAGTCAATTGACCGATAAACTGATATTACAGACATTATTTGGTGTTTGGGGACAGCGGGGTACGGCACAGGGAACATACAGATATAATTTGTATCTTAATCGCATAAATGTATTTAGTAACAATTTTTTTTAATATCTAGAACATTGATTATATAATAATTTTGTTATCTATTATTTTATATAAAGAAGACGATAAAATAATAGTAATAATCGTGTTCATAAAAATTTTAAACAATATACCTACGTTAACAAATGTGTTTATTTATATTTAAAAGTCAATTTTGTTTTTTATTTTAAATTTAATAATAAGCTTTTAATGTGACACTTGTTATTTGCTAAACCACGGGCATTTCCAACATTGATTGTCGAGGAATTATTAATACAGTGTTCTCGAAAATAAAACGACTTTTATTCATTATTTTATATTTTGATAATTTGAAATACGTATTCAGATTGCGTTGGAAAAAATATCATATCGATGACACAGAAAATGGAAGGTGTTAATAAAACAAAGTACAGTACAATCGCGATGGTGTGAACATGCGGTACTGAAAAACTGTCGGTGGTGTGAACATTGAACGCCGAGTAGTATGAACAGCGTGGACCCTCGATGGTGCGAACAAGTGCATTATATGTTTATGTCGGAGTTTTATTTATTTACCGCTCGGGGAAGTCCCTTATTTTATACATTGAAGCATGTATACTAAATGCGCCGTCGCCGTGTATAAAGGTATAGTTGTGAATGTGCCTCCAGTGTAAATGCTTAGAGCAAGATGGGAAAATTAAAGAAATTTTTGAGTTTAACAGTAAAAGCCAATATAATCGAAGAACGTAAAAAAGGAATGTCAGTCACAGTGTTATCTAAAAAATACGGAGTTTCAAAATCAACCATTTGTGCTATTAAAAAAAATGAAAAACTTATTGTCGATACGTTAACTCACACGCTAAAACCATCGAAAAAATGCACATTGAAAAAGTCAGCATTTCCGCTTTTAGAAGAGAAATTGTACAACTGGTTTCTTAAACAAAGAGGCAAGAATTTTCCAGTTTCAGGGATTATGCTGAAACAGAAGGCATTGTCACTATCAAAACAATTGAATATTGATACTTTCACAGCCAGTGATGGTTGGCTACAAAGATTTAAACATCGTCGTGGCATAAGGTTTTTGATAATCACAGGGGAGAAATTATCAGCCAACCCAGATGCAGTAGACCCTTTTAAAGAGGATCTAAACCATATTATTCAAGAGCATGACCTAAAGTTGCACCAGATTTATAATGCTGATGAGACAGAATTGTATTGGCGCTTATTGCCTGTTAAAAGTTATGTCTCATTAGCTGAAAAAACTGCTCCTGGATTAAAAATTTCTAAGCAACGACTGACGTTTATGGGTTGTGTAAATGCTTCAGGAGTACATAAGTTGAAACCCCTAGTGATAGGGAAATCAAAAAATCCAAGGTGTTTTAAGAATTTTAACAATCCATTTCTGTACAAAAACACTAAAAATGCGTGGATGACCGGGGAACTCTTTAAGGAATGGTTTTTTCGACATTTTGTACCTGAGGTGAGAGTTAAAATTATCTACGGTGTGTTTCATACGCCTGATTATTTCAAAATTATTAATTCGTAGGTAAGATGTTTTCTGCGTAATCAACAGTTACCTCAGAAAGCAATTCTCCTTGTGGATAATGCCCCGTCCCATCCATCAGCAACAGAACTGAGGACTAAAGATGGGATGATTTTTGTAAAATTCTTACCTCCTAATGTTACATCTTTGATCCAACCCATGGACCAAAATATTTTAAGGCTCACCAAACTATACTATAGAAACAGTCCGTTGATACAGAAAAAAATAACAGATTTTTTTACATCTTAGGGATGTTCATGTATAATCCATTTAGGTTTAAGTAATAAAGTTAATTTGTTTAATTACACCCTCGTTTCTATAAACATCCCCGTTAGTTTGAACGACTCACTGTATTTTTGTGTTCACACTATCGCGATTGTACTGTAGTGCAATACGAAATAAAATAATAGATTTGGTGTACACTATAAGAAAATATTACATAACATAACGTTGGCAATTTTGTCATGTAATTTTTAAATTTACTTGATACATTATGGAATTGTTTTCAAAGATTGCTTACTGAAATTTACATTGTAAATTGAAACCTCTTTCGATGCCTGCTTATTGAAAATTACATTGTAAACTTCTATAATTAGTGAGGGTAAATTTCTTTATGAAATTATATAATTACGTATGCGGCACATTCACACAGTAAAAACTCATAACGGAATATGATTATTTACATGGTAAAATAATTCAAAAACACATAAATTTCGTAATTATTTCGACTTAATATATATCATATATGATGCATCAGAATAACAATATGTATCATTTATTATATATAAGTGCGTGTTATTTTGATTATATTTTGTAATTTATTTAAAGTTAGATAGCTAAGACTATAATATATGCACATAAGTAAAATGGGTTGCTAACCCTAAGGGTGAATTCCTTTATTAAAAGTTGTGGTAAATAAAATACACAGATAGTTATTAGTACATTTTAATTAAGAAAGCTTAATTGTTAGAGGTATAATACAAATGCTAAGTAAATCAATAAACTTTATTGTGTGGAGGGGATAAACAAGAGGTACGATTTGAGTATAGAGTTGCAGAACCTAGCTATATGTACACAAAATGTAAAAATAGCTTTACATATATTAAGAAATGGACCATTATTTAAGAATAAAAAAGTATTAAGAGCAAACAATAGAGAAAGAGTCATGTTAAAGGATGAAACAATTATAAGGGTGAATCATCTGAATGCTATTAAATTATACGAGCAAGGTGAAATCATATGTGCTCGAGAGAGTGACACAATTTTGAATAAGGATATAAATGTGAATATGAATATGTAGTATTAATTCATGTGATTCAAGCAGTAAAAGTAAAAGATAGTAAATACGTACACTTGAGAAAAAAAGGATATAACTGCGATATTTATATTATGAGACTTTATATCATAAATAAAACATTTTGTACATAATAATGAAAGGTTAAAATGTATTCATTGATTCTTGTATGTGTAACCTTTGTGTTTCGGGGACATCAGTGATGGTCATGTGTGGTTTAAGTACCTGCAAAAGAAAATTAAAACGTCAATACTTTGTTTGTAGCATTCTACAAATAACAATATCACCTGGAAAGAATATAAACAATTTTAATTAAGAACAAAATTTTAAAAAATAGTTAATCTTGTTAGTCATAATAATTTATAATATTTTTGTTTATAACTTTGTAACAAATAAATGCGCCGGTGTTTTTTCTTCAGATATCGACGGCGCATCTTAGGCGCAACATTTTGGCACTAAAAAGACCATTTGCGGCGCAAGTTGTGGTGCCAACTTCACGCACCTACATAATTGTATTTGTTTATAACTTTATAACAATTAAGTGTTTTGGTGTTTTTTCTTCAGATATCGACGGCGCATGTTGTGCGCCAACGATTTACACTAAATTGATAGTTTGCGCCGGAAATTTTGGTCTGGTAAGAAGTTGATACTAAATAACTATTTTTGTTTGGCACTAAAAGAAACATTTGCGCCGCAAGTTGTGGTGCTGGTTTGAAGTTGGCACCAAAAAACTGTTTTTGTTTATAACTTTGTAACAAATTAATGCGCCGGTGTTTTTTCTTCAGATATCGACGGCGCATATTAGGCGCAATCTTTTGGCACTAAATAGAACATTTGCGCCGCAAGTTGTGGTGCCAACTTCACGCACCTCAGTTTCGGTACTGTTTTTATTCATGTGAATTACTGTTTCGTCTTTTGGGTAAGCGTCGAATTAGACGAGTGTCTAATATGGCGTATTAGGTATCAATTTCAAAATTAAATTAAAACAACTAATACTTCCTTTTGTTCGATATTTTAGTTCTTTAAAATTTAGACCTAAATTATTCCTTGCCTTTGTATTTAAAAAATATTTTGTCTATGTAGGAAAAATTTCGACAATCAAGATAATCATTACAATTATTAAGCGTATAGAAAATATGTACGCATAATTTTAATTTGTAACACTACCTACATTCTTTTCTAAATATTTTTTTATTTGTACTGTCGCGCCTCTCTGCTAGATAATAACAGTAAACCAACCAATAAATAGACTAATCTAATCTAATCGGATTGTTTGGAAAATATATACATACTTGTAAAATTTTAAGCATACATTTTCATCTCTTATTTTCTGATATTATCACGAACGTGGTACCATATGTTATTGAAGTAGAAATTAGGAATGCCTTGTGGGGGGTGCTAGGTTATTTTTAGATAATATATTTGATTTTTTTTGGGAAAATAATTATGTAATAGAATTATGACATATTAAATATTACAGTATTTTTCAAATTTAATACATTTCATTTTAAATAAATATAAATTTCATATTTTCTGACAAATACGTACACATTCTATGTTTCCCCCCATAAATATCGTCGGATATTGGTGGGTAATATCCAAGAAGGTATATGCAAACCCATGTCATGAAATATATGTAAGTCGCTATCGTAAAATGATGTACGTAACTAAAAACAAATATACATAAGGAATAAATATTAGGAGCTTTACACAAATTAAACTTAATATTTGTCTTTGGACGATTAAACTGTCTCGGTTAATATAACAATAAACGCCAATTATTATTTTAACTTATGGTATTGTTTTCTTTGTGTTTTCTTTCTTCCTCCGAATGAATAGGTTTGATTTCCCATCATCTCTGTAAGCTATTGGAAAATAACATAAAATGAAATAATGAGGTGTGGCCACCACAAGACTTTCTTATACGTATGCGAATTTTAAATTATATAATTTTAAGAATTTCTTTATATAAAAATTAATCAAAATGCTATTGTAAATACTACTATTCTTTTAATAAACCTCTATAGAATGCATACTTTGCGAGATATTCAAAAGAAAGTACTACTCGCTAAGAGTAAAAGTGTTACTTCCGGTCCGAATTTTGAAAATATGCTTGTATTATGAACAACACTACCGAAAATTGTGTCCATTTAATACGTCGTTTTCCAGAAATATAATAAGAACACTGAGTTTGTCAAAAAAATGGTAATAAGTCGAAATCTTTCAATTTTAGACCTACTATCTCATAACTTTTTGACTATGAATTATACGGGCAATACAAAAATTTAACAACATACAGTGCAACCACCTTTGTCATTGACTAGATGTTTTAGTCCAATTAGTATGTCAATGAACTTGCTCAATAATTAAACCAAAAATCAAAGACGTTGCCCCTGTAATTCGTTAGTCGTTGCGAAAAGTCGTGGGTCAATAAGCGCCACATGTTTTATTTATCAAAAACATGAAAACTAGGATTGGACTTACAGCGACAGCAATAAACACACAGGATTAATTTAATTGTATAATTAATAGTAAGAAATGTATATATTGTAACGTTTTCGGGTTCCAATAAACAACTCGTGCAATTATTTATTTAAAACAGTCTGTATATTTATATACTTAAAATTATATAACAATATAAAAATATAAAACTAACGTAACAGACTTAAACTACTACAATTTAATTATCACAGGTATTTATTTACTACTAATATCTCTGTCCGTATTTATTTATATAACTATTTATATAAAACGGCACTACTATATTTATTTATTTGGCTACCACTATTTATTTACACGCACTCGAGACTGAACCCCGCAATGAATGAATCCCGTAATGAATGAATCCCGGTGACCCCGTCGCCTTATATACATATGTGAAGATTACTAGAGCATTCCTCTAAATTCCATACTTCTCTCGTAAACTCTGTCTCCCTCTAGAATATTTATAGAATATTCCCAGACATTTGTCTCCGCTTCCGATACAGTACTATGCGTAAGTGTATGACTCACCGCTTTACGATATTTACCAGCCGAGAGAGATTTATGGTCTTTTTTGTGCGTGTGACAATTTCGTTTTTATCGCGCCGAGAGATCTGATTCTTTTATTTAATGTAACTCATTTCGTCTGCTGGTTTCGTTACATTGCCCCCTTCTTAAAAACTGCGTTTCGTCCCGAAACACACTATTCCATGTTCTTGACGCTGGCGGATGACGAAATCCACCGTCCCAGGCTGCACAACGGGCTGATCGGTCCGACAGCCGCACACGACCATTTCCGTACCAGCACGCCGAAACACTGCCTCCAGCATGTTTCCTGCGATTTTCCATACCAAACGGTCTAATCCGCAGCCCATCCTCGGAATTGCCAGCCTCCCCACATCCTGCTCGTGTGCACGTCCTCGTAGATCGACAAGGGATTCCCATAAGCTGGCTCTCTAGGTTTTCCAGCAAATTGTCGCACATCCGCCACTTCGCCGCCGTCACGTCCATGGTATGGGGCAATTGGTTGAAACACACCATCTCTGGCTCGCTATGGGGTGTTAGTCTCATGCGATAAACGACGTCATCTATTTGCTTTAATATTTCGTATGGTCCCTCCCAGTATTGTTGGAGCTTTGGGGACAGGCCTCGGCGACGCTGAGGATCATACAACCAAACAAGGTCCCCTTCTCGATAACCACCTTTCTCGGCCTGCACGTCGTAACGATCCTTCATCCTGTCGCTGGCATCTTGAATATGCAGGCGTACTCGTTCGTGGGCATCCTCCAACCTTCGCCAGGTACCACTGGCGCAGTCTTCTCCATCTGGGTTCTCCACAACACACTTGAGTAGATCATCCTCTACCTTCAGAGAGTCCCATTGAGCCCAGTAGGATTCCAGTCCCTGTGAACGAGGAGCCACTTCTTGCCAAGCCGGTCCGCGACCAATTCCCTTCCAAACCATCAATGAACCAAGGTCTTCATCAGATTCTTGACCAATCCGCAAATTGTCAGGATGCCACTGATCGTCAACCACGGCAGTTCTGAATGTTTTGGCCGATTTTTCTTCTAGTCAGTTACCATGCCTGCAGTCTTCTGGACGTTTTGCTGTTGCACAGATGCAATTCGCGCTATTTATTTTGAGGCTCTACGATACTGAGTCGACGATTGCCTCTTCTTATCGACCCGTTTCATTTTTCGCTGCTCCGCTATGGTTTTCTTGGGCCTCTTCGCGCATTTACTATGCGCATGGCCCATTTCCATCTCCATTTCCATCTCCATTTCCATCTCCATTTCCAATTCCAACATCGGAGCGTTCTTCTCTTAGGTTGCACCTTATTCACCAATCGTCGGACTACCTGTCCCAGGTGCGCATGCCCATACTTCATCTCAAGACGCTTGATCAATTTAAGGTAGTCTTGACACTCTTCCGGAAGTACGGTCTGCAGAACATCACTGGCCTGTCCTCTTAATGACACAATCAGACCAGTAGCTTTCTTCGGGGACGTCCACCCATTTGCTCCTGCAGCGGCTTCGAATTGATTCCGGTACGACATCCATGACGTCTTTCCATCGAAGGTGGGAGGTTTTACCTTTACCTTCGCTGTTCGGGCAATCTCCAGGCTTCCGCTTGAGATATCATGGGGACCGCAGTCGTTCATCGCTGGCAACTGAAGCTGAACCCCAAACTCGTCCCCCATTCCGAACACGCGCTCCTCAACTTTCTGTTCCATGGCTTCGATGGCCTCAGAAAATTCCTGCCTCCCATTCGATGAATTCTTCTGAATGTCTTCCTCGAGTTGTTTCGAACCACTTGCAATTTCATCTCCCAAAGCTTTTGAATTATTTGCAATTTCATCTTTCAAAGCTTTTGAATCATTTGCAACCTCATTTCCCAAAGCCTTTGAATTATTTGCAATTTTATTATTTAAAGCTTCCAAATTACTTCCAATTTTTTCCAGTCTTCATATTACTCTCGAATTGTTTTGCAACTGCATCTCTTAGAGTCTTCCTATCAGTCTCGAATTGTTTTGCAATTTCATTTTTAATTTCTTCCACTATTACGCTTAAATCAGGCTGTACTTGAAACAAATATTTCTCGGGATCCTCACCTTCATTTATTAAAAGGTCACGAAGCCGGTCCTGGAGAATTGTTTTTTTTCCAGACGCATCTGCGTCCCTTTCTTCCAATTCTGCCCTTAACTCGGCGACCTTTAGTTCTTCCAAACGTTTGGTAGCCATTTATTTATTTATTTATTTATTTGCACTTCTATATTGTTTATCCCACACTGACACCAAATTGTAACGTTTTCGGGTTCCAATAAACAACTCGTGCAATTATTTATTTAAAACAGTCTGTATATTTATATACTTAAAATTATATAACAATATAAAAATATAAAACTAACGTAACACACTTAAACTACTACAATTTAATTATCACAGGTATTTATTTACTACTAATATCTCTGTCCGTATTTATTTATATAACTATTTATATAAAACGGCACTACTATATTTATTTATTTGGCTACCACTATTTATTTACACGCACTCGAGACTGAACCCCGCAATGAATGAATCCCCTTAATGAATGAATCCCGGTGACCCCGTCGCCTTATATACATATGTGAAGATTACTAGAGCATTCCTCTAAATTCCATACTTCTCTCGTAAACTCTGTCTCCCTCTAGAATATTTGTAGAATATTCCCAGACATTTGTCTCCGCTTCCGATACAGTACTATGCGTAAGTGTATGACTCACCGCTTTACGATATTTACCAGCCGAGAGAGATTTATGGTCTTTTTTGTGCGTGTGACAATTTCGTTTTTATCGCGCCGAGAGATCTGATTCTTTTATTTAATGTAACTCATTTCGTCTGCTGGTTTCGTTACAATATGAATGAAAACACAGCTACTGTATAACATCAACACACACAGACAGTCAACAGGTGGTATAAAGTGCATATCACTTAATACAGATATAATGAACTACAATGCCTCCAAAATACAACAATGCTCTTGTTGACAAAGGTAAGGATGTTAATAGTCAACTTATTCCGGAGTCCTTGCATTCAACGCACAAATACAAAGAACTTTCGAACAACAAGGCTAAAAGGTGCTAATTGTTAAATTATCTTGGAGCCTTTGCATTTGATATATAAACTATAGTTCAAACTACTTATCTTAACATCTGCACAAGTGAAGGTCTCGTTGAATTATGTAGGTCGAAGTCTGTTAATCCGCTTGACACTGTGTCACATCTGCATCTAGCACTGGAAAAGTCGATGATCTTGCACTAGTAAATAATGGCTTCATACAGGTTACAATACTTCTCAGCTACGCCTTGCTTCCCGATGCTTGTTTAATATCTTGCAATATTTACACATGTACATACTGCAGCCTGTCGCACATATCGAGATGTCGTTTATTTCATACTAAAACCATATGTCTGCAATCTTTGCCTAACAGCTTGGCCACTTATTTTAAAGAATCTCGTTCATTAAAGTATTCTTTATCTAGATGTACCATTTGCTGGTTACATATAGGTTGCTTAGGTTGCCACATGCAACCTTTTCTTTTAAAAGGTAACAAAAGATTCTCTTTCAAAGGATTTTCCTTAAAGCATAAAAGTCGAATTAACAATTAGCATGTGCTTATTTTGAGGTTAAAATACAAGCGTCACTAATAGCGGTTGGAAAATTACTATCGATTACAAGAGGATGCATTGCTTAACATTATTAACAAATATGATGCTTTGAGATTATAATTAAATTATATTAACAATCGAGCTTACCCTAGTGTCTTATGAGGCTTCACATTTAAAAAGAAGCTAAAATTTTCTCGGTATAGTTTATATGCGCCTGTCAATTTACAAAAACCAACCGCATAAATATAGCTGTTTTAAAACCTCTGCACATGCTACTTGTCATACTGGCAACAATGATTGTTACTGAATCACATAACAGGTATTTCTAACTAATACAAAATAAATTTTAAAAGTACTCCAAATGAGTGGCTATCATAAGAAAAAACCTCCTCGAAATATCTTTTCTCATTAGTCACAATCTGCCTTCCCCTGGAAAATGACTCACCCTGTATATTGATTATACATAGTACTTGTTAAATTCATAAAAGTCATTTTACAATTTTCTAGCGTTGCCTGACATAATAGCTTTCTCAGAATAGATATATTCAATACGTATGTAATATGTTCGTATGAACAATTTTATGAGTTAATAAAACATTAAGCACGATTTGATGATTTTATTATGGATTGTTCAATTAATAATTCAAAAATATTTAATGTGACTTGTGATTTATTTATGCTTCACCTAAATTTAAGATTTTACATTCTCGTAAAGAGAGATTAAATAAGATTCTGTATTCTGTTTCAACAATGCATAACACTTACTAGGCATGTGCCGCCTCTACGTAAGTAATGTATTTTAATTACTTAATATTTTGACATATTGCTGTGACTCTTACAAATTGATATACAAATGAAATAAATTTAATTTATTCAATTAATGTGTAATTGAGAGTCAAGCACGCATCCTAGTGCTAGGCCTTATGCTAGACTAAGATACAATGAATTTTCTGCTGAAAAGTAGGTTAAGCAAAACTTTTACATACAACTAGCTCAGTTTAAAATAAATAATTCTCTCAGGGGCAGAAAATATGAGTTGATTCTCCAATCGATTCTCATGCTCTTTAATTATCTCCAGGTCAGGTAAAGAAAATAAAATGCAAAATAAATCTTAACATCTAATTTATTAAAAATAAACATTAACGGATTCAAAGTTTTAATTTATACAGATATATATATATATTTACAAACAAAGTATCAATATCTCAAACATCATTCAGATCTATACATCATAATTAATAAAAAAACATTATAAGAAATAAAGTAAATGAAGTCATAACGTCGTGAAAAACTTATGTCTTAAAAGTGTGAACGTGATTATTATGAATTATATTTGCCATAGATACGTGTAAACAATCAACATCTTTAAATAAAATAAAATAAATTACACATGATGAATTGTACTGGAATATAAATAACCAAAGATTTACGCGATTTACTATTTGCGAACAAAATATAAACATTAAGGATATGGCTTTGCCCTAATTAGTTCTGTCCGGCGCCTTTTCTCGCTCCCAACACAGTACCATCAGATAGCAAATTCACACAGATGGGTACCCCAAAGTTCCACCCTACGAGTATGTCTTTTCAACTCGTCGGACACAACCCGAACATACACCACAATGTGCTCACTCCTTAAGGTATATATATAAATAAATTTTATATAAATAAAATGAAATAAAATAATGTCTTTGCGTATTCAATAAATTAACTCAGCCCTGATTAGTTCTGCCTGGTGCCTTTTCTCGCTCCCAAACGCAGTACCACCAAGACCAATTCGTGTCTTTCAAATTCACCAGGACTCCATGCTATGAATTAAATAGTGCCTAATTCATTTCACACATTCCTGATGTATTATTCAACACGTTAACATTGAACGCACAAGTACAACAAAATATACTTGATATACATACAAGAAAAATATATACATTAAAAATAAACTTTACCTTCTTGTGAAATTCCAATACAAAACACCACCACAAACAAAAAATTTTGTACACCACTATACACACATTTATAACAAATATTATCTAATCACCTTAACTCTTCGTACATAATCTCAAACTCATCCATGACAAAAATCCAAAGAAAACTTGTTCACTTATATATATCCTATATACACATAAAACAAAATTATTAATTTCAAATCCTTTTGTATGATAAATAAAGTTGAAAATAAAATGATTATGCTATCCAAAGTAGTCATTACAATCACTAGAATGTTTTGTCATAATGTATGGCATAGTGCCCCTACACGCAAAACAAAACACTCCAGAAAGAGAAAATAGAAATGAAATTAAATAAATTCAAAATCCGAATTCATAAATAAAATTATCCCATACATAACTAATTATTCAAAAATAACTACAAATCTCAATGTAAAACACGTTGCATGTTATTACAGAAAATATTACAAGTGTTGAATCTTGTTAAAAATTTTATAAGTGTTGAAAAATCTCAAAAATATTCTAAGTTCGGATTTTAAGAATAATCCTTTTAAAAGAGGAGGGAGTGGTTTATCACCTACTTCCAAGGTTTCTAAGGCAGCGGTTTGCACCAGCTGTCCCGGAAATTTTGTCCGTCAGCCCTTTTATGCCTAAATTTCTTTATAAAAACGTACGGTAATTCTCGGCATGTACGATTCCACTTCCAAAACCGCATATCGACGGTGCTGCTCTTATCGGTCACTCGACGTACTTTACATTGCTGCAGTGCTGCACCACTCAGGAAAGCAGCGTATTAACGATCTTTAAAAAGGTAAACAAATAGGTAAATATAAACTTGTTTATATATCCATGACTCATTTATGCATCTGGCGAATAATATTGTTTTTCGCCGGCCATACGGTCGCAGTATTCTTCATGCGAGAAACACTTTCTCGTTATTGAAAACGTAACATTCAATGCGTAATTTAATATTATGACTTTATAAAATTTTTACTAAGATTCTTTTATTATTTTACTTAAATAAAAATAAAATTTTGGCAAATTATTAACATAGTGAATATTTATATACACATTATGATAAAAATAAATAAAATAAAAATTAATTTAAATAAAACCTTGAAGTGATCTTGATTATACTTATTTATAATTTACAACCCAACTCAAGATCACTGCAATATGTGACCCGGGCCGTACGATTTACCTTATAATTACTTATTAATTATTTATTTTATTATTGGCATTTGTAACATGTATCTTTTAAAGACCAATAGGACAAACATGATTTATTTAATTTCCGGCTGAATAAATTTATTTCATTATGCTGTATGTTATAATATTAAAAAAAACACGAAAGAACCTACGCCCATGTTACTATGCATAATAAGAAAAATAAATGTAGGTACCTTATTTATAACAAAGCAGTATAGGCAATGAAATATTTATTTGCATCATTGTATACAGATACAGAAAGATATTAAAAGAAATCATAAAGGAATAGGGCACATTGTTTTTTTTTTTTATTTGAAATTATAAAAATAAACATTGATATATTCACAAATTTTTAACAGAAACATAAGGGCTTTTCGATGAAAAGGATACGTTTTGTAAATCCACATTAAAACAAGTAAGATTGACTTAACTAGTTGTTGTAGGTTTCATGTAATTTACTGTAAGCAGACAATTCTTTATTCATTTACTTATTTGTTTTTTTTTACAGTATTAATCAATTTAAAGACAAATAAAAAGGCGTATTAACAATGAACATATTACAATAGAAATTTAGCAATAATTCAATTTAAAGGTTTCATGTAATTTACTGTAAGCAGACAATTCTTTATTCATTTATTTATTTGTTTTTTTTTTACAGTATTAATCAATTTAAAGACAAATAAAAAGGCGTATTAACAATGAACATATTACAATAGAAATTTAGCAATAATTCAATTTAAATCCTAGACACTAGACCTGTGTAATTATTGTTTCAAAGTGCAATGGGAAATGTCACAAATATTACTTAAAATATTATTATATGATTTACAAATGAATATAATTGGTGATTGATGTAATAAATTAGTTTTCTAAAATACTCTGGGAACCACGAAATTTAATTTCCCCAAGATATAAGAGCAATTAACCATACCACGGATTGTGAAGGAATAGATATTGTTCCAATCTATTCATAGCACACTACTTACCCAAACATTCCAAGTTTTTCTGCAAGCCAACACAGTCACTCAGAGATGTAACACACAAGAGTAACTTCACGTCATCCATTAAGATCTCACAGCACAAATAATCATATCATATATATATCTTTTATCAACAGCAAAAATAACAGTGTACCTAAGTTTGAACCCTGCGGTACTCCTAAGTTAGCAAGCAATGATTTTGATTTATATTTATTATAGGAAATGTCTCAGAAAGTGCAGGATAATTAGCCCTGCGAAAATTGTATTCCTTCTAATTATATTTGAGCGGAAATTTAATTATAGTAGTGCAAAAGACCGGAAATAGTATATTCAAAATTTGATAAAACCACATCTATTATTTTCCCTTTAAAGTTGTATACGTTATTAACTTCACACCTAATAATTCACAAAAATGTCTTAAAGGAATTGCATATTATTATTAGACAGTCAAAAGTTAGACATGTCCTAAAATTAACAACCTTGTGGAATCCAAATGCTGTTCTACAAGAAATTTTCTAAATCAGCAACTCTCTTGATGATCATTATTAGTAGTGGTATTGCAAATGTAACTATCCGTTACTAAAGTATTCGTTACTCGATAAGATCTGAAGAAACGAATACTGGTTTCAAATAATATTCGTTACTTTTTCATACGGTTACTCTCATAATATTGTTGCGTTTCGGGTTCGCAATAAACAACTCGTGCAATTATTTATGTAAAAACAGTCTGTATATTTATATACTTAAAATTATATAACAATATAAAATATAAAAACTAACGTATCACACTTAAAACTACTATGATTAAATTAAAATTAACCGACGTATTTATTTATTTCTATTACTAATATCTCTGTCCGTATTTATGTAACACTTCTGATATTTATGTCTTTTCTTCGGCTACCACTATATTTATTTCTACCGTACGACTTATATTTATTTCTTATATTTATCTTACTGTTCGGCACGAGACTACTTAAGTAATTTCTTAATCCCGAATTATTCCGCAATTACTTCTCCGCAATGAATCCATCGGTGACCCAGTCGCCTTATATATACATGCGAAGATTACTAGAACATACGAGCACAGTCCCGCTTTTTCTCCACATGTACGAGAATCGTTCTAGTCCCTTTCGCTATGCAAGCCGTACGGCGTGGAGATTTCGTTACAATATATAACTTTTAGAACACATTCTTGTCTGAAATATTTTATTTAAAAATATAAGTTGGACTAAATAATTTAAAAAATATTTGAATTTAACCAATTAGATAACAAGTATTACTTGTATTTGCGTAGGTCGATTTCATTATAAAAGTTTTGTTTGAATTTAGTGTATTGATGCAATATAAAATAAATTTTCTACCATGTACTACATTTTACATTTATTTGTGTGATTTAATATAGGAGTGGGAGATTTTTATGGTTTTATGATGGAATGTCTCCCCTATCGTTAATAAAATGGGGACTTTTTAAAAAATACTTTAGGCTTTGGCATTTTACTTTGGTTGGAATGCTTTGTGTGAAACTTTTAATGAATTTTATTTATTTAACGTAATATACCGGATGAGTCATTTCCTCAGGTAAGGCCAATATGGGTAAAGATATTTCAAAGCGTTTTTTTTCTTGTAATAGCTGCTCATTAGGAGCACATTTTAAAAATATTTTGTATTATACAGAGTGTTCCATAACTTGGTGGCAAACCATAGTTTTTTAAATGGAACATCCTATATATTGTTGCATTTTTGTATTCCCGTATAATTTTTAGTCAAAAAGTAATAGGATAGTATAGGCCTAATATCTAAACTTTTTGACTTATTCCAATTTTTCTGAAAAATTCAATGTTTGTATAAAATTATATTTCTCGAAAACGACGTATTAGATGGATAAAATTTTTTGCAGTATTATTTACAATAAGAGGTCCTAATAGAAGCATGTTTTATGCATGTGCAGAAAACTGGATTAAAATTACATGACACGTTTTTGTATAAAAGTCAATTTTTTTTTAATAGAACACACTATATATCAGTTCATTTTTGAATTGTTTATTAAATTCCATATCAAAAACATGTAAGACGTTAATACTTTAAAAGTGACTATTACTGAGCTACTGTCGTTTTTTGATATAATGTTGTTAGTTTTCCTATAAAAGTCAAGTTTTTCAAACGGAACACCCTGTATATCAGTTCATTTTTGAATTTCTTATTAAATTTAACATCAAAAACATGTAAGACGTTAATACCTTAAAAGTGACTATTACTGAGATATTGTCGTTTTTTTATATAATTTTCTCAGTTTTATAGCTGTAATTAATATAGTATAATCGATGTTTTTTTAGGTACCATTTTAGGCAAAACCAAAAGCCGAAATTTATTTTGGTTTCGAATCTCGATATCAGCTAGCTCTTTCTATAAATGGGCTTAATTTTGTTTAGTTTCTTCCAACTTCACAAATTTTTTGATTTTTGAAGTGTAAACTTCTTTAGGCGCGTTGCGCTGATTGTAGGCAGTGAACAAGACTGACCCCGTCACGCTCGAATATGAAATGCTTGGATATGTAACGCTCGTTCGGGTAATGTCGGCTCGAGTCGAACAATTTTATTATTATTTAATTTCAATTATATTGAAATTTAAATGAATAAATAAATTCATGTCCCAGGACAGGTTCGATCCCTAGACCGCACGGTTATGAAGCCGATACGTTACCATTAGACCAAGACCGCGATAGTAAGCAAATATTTATATCGTCTATTTATACATACACATACGTCGGAACTGACCAAACAAAACGGACGCTCGCGTAAATGTAATAAATGTGCGAATATGTTTTATTTAATACGTTACTGAATATTATATGCGTGTATTTCGTATTATCTACGGTATTATTAACCTCGACTTGATGAAGTTTACACTTCCGCCGTGTGGTTTTAAGCACACTCATTCTTCTTGTTTTTTTGAAAGAAGGAATGGCACTAGGATTTTCAAAATAACATAAGGTGAAGAGTGTGTTGGGAAATTTATTGTCTGAAAATTTCATTGTTCTGGATTTAATTTTGTTTTTTTTTAAATGGGGGATATTGGTATATCTTTTTTTTTATTATGAAAAGATGAACTGCAATTAACATAGGCTCTCTTTGTTTCAGATATAAAGATGTTGCAGGATTTGACATAGTGGGATTCTTTAGGAGAAGGGGGACCTGCCGCAGGAGCAGGATACCCACCATGCCTTCAGTATTAGAGGAAGAACTGGAATCATTCACCGTTTATTCGCCTCACGTAGATTCAACGGGCATAACTGTCGACCCACCGAGTCCCAATTCGAAGCCGCTCAAATCGTACGCCGACGTGCAGGCCCTGGTGCAACAAGGTCGCAAGCAAGAAGTCAAGTACATAATACGTAATAATTTCTGGCCCGTCGACAGTCCCATCAGGGCGAAACTATGGCCTCTGTTGTGCGGTCAGCATCATATCGGCGGCAAATCGCACATGATGGACGGTTTCTATTCGGACATGGTGACTCAAGTGTTTGGGAGCACCGAACTCCCAGATAGGACAATCAGTTTACCGCCGTTCGTGGAGCCTTCCCACTGCCAATCTTACTATCTGACGCACAGGGGTAGGAACGTCGCCGATAGGGTGGTGTCCGTTTTGGGATACGCCTGTCCTGACATCGTTTACAGTCCTTCTATTTATCCGATATGTGCCATCCTGCTGCACTATATGTCTGGTGAGTCGATTGCTTCATTCAAATACATGTTTCGTTTTTATTCGTTGATGAAAAATCTGTTACGTTTTAAAATTCATGTACAGTAAATGTCAAATTAGGGACAAATATAGTCCAATAGTCTGACTACTACTTCATTAAGTGGGCGTACGCGTTTTTAAAAACGACTATAGCGCGTCCACACCGCCCGCAATCTAATTTGGTGGTTACAGGTTCGTAATATATACTTATTTGACAATTGTTAGCTATTTTGGCTGTTCTTTATTTTTAGTTACTCCTGTTGCAACCGCCCTTAGCATTGACTAGATGTTTTGGCCCATTAAGGATGTCACTTTAATATGTCATTGAACTCGCTTAATAATTAAAACGAAAATCAAAAACGTTGCCCCTGTAACTCTTTAGTCGGTGCAAAAGGTCGTGGTTCTTAAGCGCCATATGTTTTTTTTTACTAAAAACATGAAAACATGGATTAGGAAATATGTAGGTCAAAGTCTGTTAATCTGCTTCACACTGTATCATATCTGCATCCGACACTGGAAACAGTCGATGATCTTGCACTAGTACATAATGACTTCATACAGGTTACAATACTTCTCAGCTACGCCTTGCTTCTTACTCACAGACATATGTACTCGCAGGGTTATCCCGATGAATGTTTAATATCTTGCAGTATTTACACATGTACCTACTGCCGCCTGTAGCACATATCGTGATGTTGTCGTTATTTCATACTAAAACTATATGTCTGCATTCTCTGCCTAACAGCTTAGCCACTTATTTTAAAGATTCTCGTTCCTTACATTATTCCTAGATGTTCATTTGCTGGTCACATATAGGATGCTTAGGTTGTTACTTGCAATATTCCCTTTTCTTTTAAAAGGTAACAAAGGATTCCCTTTCAAAGGATTTTTGTTAAAGCCTAAAAGTCGAATTAACAATTAGCATGTGTTCCTTTTGAGGTTAAAATACAAGCGTTACAAATAGCGCTTGTAAAATTAGAAACAATTATCAAAAGGTGCATTACTTATTATCATTAACAAATAGGATGCCTTGAGATTATAATTAAATGGTATTATAAATCGAGCTTACGCTAGTGTCTTATGAGGCTTCATATTTAAAAGGAAGATTAAATTTATTTACCTCACATTTATAGGCCTGTCAAATTAGAAAAAGAACCGCATCGATATAGCTGTTCTAAATAACCTTGACTACCACACATGCTACTTGTCACACCGGCAACGGTGATTGTTACTGAATCATAACAGGTATTTCTAACTGTTACACTGTACTTAACTATACAGTATTCAGGTTTTAAATTGTTTTAGTTTTGTTTCTTATTGATATTTATACCTGGCGTTTCCACGTGTTACTTCGACAACGGGTTGATGGTCCGTCGACGGGCGAACGACGATACTTAATTAACCCTAATTGGAATTGGTACAAAAGATCCAAAATTAGCAGCTACGTAATAAGAGAAATACATACATATAAGTACTAATTTAAAAATAAAAAGAACTTGCATAGAATCAGACAGTGATTACATGCTGACCACACCCAAAACGAATCTGTTTCTCAACTCAAAAATTAAACGACAACGTCAACAAAAGCTAGTCTTGCTCTCAATCCAATAAGGCACTAAATAATTGGCAGGACTACGGAGTCTAATCAACGTTCGACTTGGTGCTACAAAAGATTTACGGAAAATGATCGATAAATGGAATCAATGCCGCTATCCATGGAACGACAGGGCGGAAACCAACTGATGATCGCGAATATGTATAAGTAACAGAATTTAACGAACAACCAAGCTAAACAAAAGTGATAATTACTAAATAAATTACTAAGGACGAAATTATGAGAATAAATTACATTATTACAAATATTAATACAATTTCCACTCAATTGACTCGTATTGGGGGACGGGGCTATAAATAAATACACATAAAACAAATAAAGGAGATGGCAGCACCGACACGAAATAAATAATATATAATTGATTGAAGACGGAGATACGTGTTGAAACTCCATAATTTACAAGTAAAAATTGAAATAAATTCAAATTGAGTTCAAAACAGTTTTATTCAATTCACAACAATTGTTTCACCCTACTAGGGCTTCATCAGGTGATGAATATTATAATACAAAATATTTGTAGACGTTCTTATTTATGTCTTTTCCTAAATGAAGAGGGGGGAGTTTGTGACATTAGGTTAAGAGCGGGAGTAACTTATATCTTTAATGTAATATTTAATATATATATACATAACAATATGATTAATAATATTAAAAATTTTTGAAAACTGATTGTTTACTGTTATTATAAAATTAAACAATTTATAAATATATATATATAACTATAAGAATTATTAAGTTGATTTTAAATATTTAAATTTAACAACGGTGAATTATTCACTAAATGACCAACTAGAAGTGAATAATTCACCGTTGTTAAATTTAAATATTTAAAATCAACTTAATAATTCTTATAGTTATATATATATTTATAAATTGTTTAATTTTATAATAACAGTAAACAATCAGTTTTCAAAAATTTTTAATATTATTAATCATATTGTTATGTATATATATATTAAATATTACATTAAAGATATAAGTTACTCCCGCTCTTAACCTAATGTCACAAACTCCCCCCTCTTCATTTAGGAAAAGACATAAATAAGAACGTCTACAAATATTTTGTATTATAATATTCATCACCTGATGAAGCCCTAGTAGGGTGAAACAATTGTTGTGAATTGAATAAAACTGTTTTGAACTCAATTTGAATTTATTTCAATTTTTACTTGTAAATAATATATAATTAATTGAAAAAAAAAACGGTAATGGGATTTACTAGTATGTCGCACATTGAAAATAAAAATCAAGTAAATACGGTAGTGATTCCCAAGTCCTCAAGACATACAAGAAAACATATAATGCCACAAAAATAAAGACTAGTTATTTCAGTGTACAAAATGAAAGTAAGATACAGAGTCTGCCATAATTAAATGTAACAACATTTGCTATTTTCTTACCTCGGATATGTAAATTTTTTTCTTGACTTCCTGCGTAACCATCGAATTATAGGTTAGAATTAATTTTAGGCATTAATTCCAATAAAGACGTATTATTAGTTCGTAACCTCAAAATTTATCTGTTGTTCAAAAAAAAAATGGAAAATTTCCTAAATGTTAAGTTACATTTACTCATAGGACAGTTTATTGTAGGAAAACTAGACATATTTTCGCATAGAAATAAGATTGTAGTATTCTGCTTACTTTGTTAGTGCAGATAGGAATGTAAGATTATTTGAAGTGATGTGGCGAAAGTCTGCTGGTTTCCAAAGAGCAAAAAACTGAAAATCGAAAATTTTGCAGATAGGACAAGTACCCTAGAACCGCAATATAATGCGTTCCTTTGGTCAGATTTTTCTCGAACAGACTCGATTTGACACCATTTAAATATGAAACAGCGGATTTTTTGACTTTGGATATTGAAATGAAATTTGTGTATGATTTAAAAAAAAAACAGCAATTCTCTAAATTGCAATTGTTTAAATAGAAAATTTGTATTTTTCAAACATCCTGAAATTTATTTGAAATGTTATTTCGTCATGTTTATATATTTGTACCTATAGTTGGAAAATAAAACAACAGAAATAACAACTTAAAAAGATTATCTGTTAAATATAACTGTTAATAACGGAAAAATTCGCAAAACTAACAATAACAACAACAAATTAATAATAAATTTCGTGAATAACAAAATTAAACAATTCGAAAACAAACACAATTCACGCACTAGCGTTCGTATATATTTGTTAAATTACACTGCCACTAATTAACTCGTTGCTAGTAGTAGAACGTATAGTTGCGGCAAGAAATTTTTACGTATCCTCGAGTAGGCGATGAGGATGGTATATCTGGTCAACTGTAGTAATTTTGAGATAATTCTGAGCATTTCCCAATAAATTAGGCATTGGCCATTTGGCATTAAGTCAAATCCATAATAACAATTCTGATTTTTGTACCTTACTATACTTTGCTATCACTCTTTAGTATTGCTGTTTTAACTTTCGTCACTTTTAGGTAAAAAAATCACATAATAAATTAAAACACGTTATAAATCTGCAGTTAATGTTAACTTTATAAATTAGATGATATGGAGTGACAAATGTCGTTTTTACAACAATGGTACTTTAATTAAGCATAATGCTCGTTATTGGTCAGAAGATAATCCTAGCTGGATAAGGCAAACAAGAAATCAAACAGTTTTTGGCGTTAACGTTTGGTGTGGAATTTTAAAAGGATAGGCCCCAGTTTTATCATGATGCATTTACTGGTGTTCGCTACTTACAATTCCCGCAAAATGAATTACCACTACTTTTGGAAGATGTACCAGTAGAGCTGCGAAATAATATGTGATCAGGATGGGGCACCTGCTCATAATGCCAACATAGTTATTGACTATTTTAATCAAACGTTCCCACGTTGTTGAATTGGTACTACTAGCGTCCTCAGGTGGCCTGCTCGTTCGCCGGATCTAACCCCGTTAGATATTTTCTTGTGGGGTTATTTGAAAGCTGAAGTTACAAGGAATTCACAACAGACAAGGGCGACCTTTATAATAAAAATTATGCAAGTGTTCAAAAAATGAGTAGAAATACATTGTTAAATGATTGCGTCGATGAATTTGGGCTATAGAATGAGCAGGAACAGAGTCAACTTGGTGTGCTTCGCGGACGATACAGCAATCCTGGCAGAAACAGAAGCTGATCTACAGAAGCAGCTCCTTTAATTTCATCAAACAAGGTAACAACTGAACTGGAATATATCCACCGACAAAACAAAAGCCATGATAATCGCTAAAGAACCAATCCGATGTAAACTTGTGGTGAAAGATAAACCCATAGAGCCAGTCAACCAGTTCTGGTACCTCGGACTTGACATCTCCAGTGGTCATGACCCAGCCAAAGATCTAAGAAACGAGATTAATAAAGCGATAGCGCTATCAGGATGTTTAAGAAAGATAGTTTGGTCGAATCAGTACATGCGAACAGACAGCAAGATAAGAATCTACAAAACCTATAAGACCCGCCATGACTTACGGTATAGAAACGCGCGAAGAAACGAGCAAAACCAAGAATATACTAAGAATTGCGGAAACTAAAACACTACGAACTATCCTTGGCAAAACCAGAAAGGACCGTATAAGAAACAGAGATATCAGAGAACAGTGCGGGATAGTGGACGTGGTTAGATGGGAGAGACAAAGAAGAAGAGGATGGTACGATCACGTTAGGAGAATGGACGAGAGCAGATTGCCACGCGTAGCACTAGAGGGAAAGCCAGCAGGGTATCGAGCACCGGGAAGGCCACATAAGCGATGGAAGCACAGCTGGAAATCAATATCACAGGACAAACCATAGCTACGAATTCAGGAATCAACAGACCAATAGGTCTAAAGCAAGAAGAAGAAGAACTAATAAGGCGATATACGTTATGTAGCAATCAAGAAGGCAGCAATTTTTAACATCTTTGTTAGTTATATTTGATCCGTCTAAATATTTAAACAAAATAAAGACAAAAATTGAAATTACTCTTACTTTCTTCAAACATGAATATCTATGAAACCGTTAAATTTTGGAAACTAACACAAATAATAAAATTCACATTAATTTTAATACTCTTTCAATTAAAAAACAAATGAGGATTATGGCGATCGAAAAGGATTCTTTTCATCGCAGCGCCAGCTATATATTCACATAATAAAACACAATTCTGAGAGCAAACTAGAGTCCATCACATTCTTTAGTAAATGCTTTTTACAAAATTCAAATATCTTTATCCGTTTCCGAGATATTTGACTTGGGAGTTTTAAGTGGTACACCCTGTAATAAAAACAAAACGTTTTGCACTGTTTCCGAATTTGGCAACGCTTACGGCACAAAAACAAAAATTAGATAATGGCAGCATTGTTTAGTAATAACTGAAGGGAACTTTGGCAACGCCGGCGCCGGTATGTTATTTTTTAAGAAATTGCCAAATGATATGAAAAACTATAGGCAATATCAAGGAATTGAAAAGTAAAGTGTATTCTTATCTATGCAGCATTGAGCCTTATTTTATTCAAGTGAATATTTTGGATCATAGGGGTTGAGTCGGTTTTGGTGGTTATGTGTTTCGATGTGGTTTTTGAATAGGTGTCTTTTATTTTCTGTTCTGACGTTTTCTTGCTGACCTATAATTTTTTGTTAGTATGAAATAAACATTATTATTATTATCACTCAAAATGACTAGGCTTTACTATTTTTGGACAAGTGCGGCTTATACTGAATGCTCTGCTCGTCAATTGTTTCTACTTGTCGAAATTATCATTTCAGTAACCAACCAATCAGACCAATCAATTTGCATACAATTTTCAAGGTTTATAGTAAACACAATAGTATGATTCAGAGTCAGTTTTGTACATCCGAATTATTAAAAATTCTATTTTCGCCTTTTGCAACAAACACTCCACATAATTGATTAATGCGAGAATGACTCCCATTTAATAATTTATAGCGAGAGGCTCGTTTATTCCGAATTTTCCTTTATTACTCTGTTGAGAAACGTAATTTAGTAATGCGCCTTTCGGAAACATATATGTATATACCTCTTTCCATTCCGTTTGCACCGTCCATTAGCAAATGTGTGTTCGGCAGTTTGGCCGATTTGAAGCTCGCAAAATATTCTCGATTTCGTTTCGTCTAAGCTTGAACGTTGTCGAGGGCACACACACAAACAACACGGACACGCATATGTAATCAAGCATGATGTACATAACAGTTTATACGTTCTGAAACTATGCTATCGAAAACATTTGAGTGCTCCAGTCAAATTAATAAGACCTGATCCCGATCGGGCTATTTATAGAAGTTATTACATCTGGAGACTATGTGGGCAGAGAAGTGGAGGTAATATACAACAGCGTATGATGTACATATACATTCGTATTGTATGTAACAACACATGTAATCAACTTAAGACGTCGATTGTGCTACATAAACAAACATAATGTGGTAACATATTGTATCCCCGGATAATTTGAACAGACACAAAACTATGGACTGACCTACAACTAACAATTAATGATTAACCACTGAATAGATAATGACTTGTCACTGTGCGGTTTAAGTGATACGTACATAAACATACCGCAATCCAACACCACAATAATCTATCGAATTTTACCTAAATATATGCGTAAATTAGAATTGGGTAACGTAATAAGAAAACAAATATATAACTAATTGTATTGACGTAAAGTATTGCTTCTCTTTACTATTCGCAGTAATTTGATAATTGCATTTTACTAGGAATATGTTTGGGTTTTAGCTATGCGTTTCACCTACTAGGAATGAATTAACAACATACGAGACACGATCGATAATAATGCACTGGAAGCTTCAAAGTCTTGTGAATTTGCAAAAAATATAATATTTCATCGGAGTTCCCGCTAGATATGGATTAGTTCTAGAGTACTTTGCGCAAAATTTCAACGGTTCTACAGAATTTAGCGAAAAAAGGCACCGATAATGAACATGGCAAATAGTGCGTTTTGAACATATTTCTGCACCCCGACCATAATTCTAGAGTTCTTTAAGAATTTTGGAAAAAGTTCTGTAAAAATGAAAATTTTGCAAAAAATTCTGCAAAAATAAAAATTTTGCAAAAAGTCTTAAATTTTAAAAATCGCAAAACAGTTCCGATTGATTTTACAAAAAGTTCTGTAAAATTAAAAATTTTTCAAAAAGTTTTCTGCAAAAATAAAGATTTTGCAAAAAATTTAAAATTTTAAAAATCGCACAACGGTTCTGATCGATTTTGCAATTTCTGTAAAAATAAAAAATTACAAAAAGTTCTACAAAAATAAAAATTTTGCAAAAAATGTTAAATTTTAAAAATCGCACAACGGTTCTGATCGATTTTGCAATTTCTGTAAAAATAAAAAATTACAAAAAGTTCTACAAAAATAAAAATTTTACAAAAAAATTCTGCAAAAATAAAAATTTTGCAAAAAATGTTACGTTTTAAAAATCGCACAACAGTTCTGATCGATTATGCAAGAAGTTCTGGAAAAATAAAAAATTTATAAAAAGTTCCGCAAAAATAACAATGTTGCAAAAAATATTAAATTTTAAAAATCGCACAACAGTTCTGATCGATTTTGCAAAAAGTTTTGTAAAACTAAAAAATTTACAAAAAGCTCTGCAAAAATAAAAATTTTACCAACAATTCTGCAAAAGTAAAAATTTTGCAAAAAGTTCTGTAAAAATAAAGAAATTTACAAAAAATTCTGCAAAAATAATTTTGTAAAAAAATTTGCAAAAAATGTTAAATTTTAAAAATCGCACAACAGTTCTGATCGATTTTGCAAGAAATTCTGAAAAAATAAAAATTTTACAAAAAGTTCTGCAAAAATAAAAATTTTGCAAAAGATATTAATTTGTAAAAATCCCACAAAGTTGAAAATTCAAAAGATATTCGAAAAATTAAAATTCATTGCACACGAATTTTAATTTTTCGAATACCTTTTGAATTTTCAGCTTTAGTGAAAAGAAAAAAAATCGCACAACAGTTCTTCCTAGAACTCTGAGTTCTGTTGAAAATCCTAATAAAATTTTTCTGTAAAAGTTGAAAATTGAAAAGATTTTTTGTAGAGTTAATAATTTATTCAAAATTTAGCAAAGTAAGAAAACATTTTATTTATAATAAAAAAAAATGCATGACAGTTCAAGGTTTCCATCGACAGTCCTGTCGTTGCAAGTGAAGTCGCCATTGCATAATCGTTGTTTCCAGTTATCTCGACTGATTATGACTTTTTGAAAATTGTTTGGAACTATTTAAAACAAACCCTGGACAATCTGGAATAACTGTCACATATTCGCCGAGTTTCAAAAATAACTGGCATGATATACTTACTTATGTAGCACGTAGTATATATGTATATTATTTGACCTTCAGGATCCTATCATTTCCAAGATATTCTAGCTGGGCTACAATAGTACCTACATTGTGGCATTTATATATTCTTCGTTTTATTCCATTTAATTCTTGAAAAAATATATAAAATAGGAAAGGGATGATTGTAATAATTATTGTTATTTTTTACTTTACGGGGTATATGTTTGTCCAACTTACAAGCAAACACTTGTTTGGATATTTTTTCAAGACATTAAATGCAATAAAACATGAATATATAAATGCCGTAATGTACTATCGTCGCCCGGTTAGAACATCTTCGAAGTAATAGGATCCTCACAATAACGTTGGAGGGCAAATAGTATAATTATACTACGTGTTACATATCATGCCTGTTGTTTTCGAAAGTCGAAGATCTTACGGTTGTTCTAGGTTATTCTAGATTTGTTCTAATTCCATGTTTCTACTAACTTGTCAACATTGACAGTTCCTTGAAGCTGCAACACTACACGTATTGCACTAAAATGTCTATGTCCTAGTATGTAAAACATAAAAGACATTCCGCGTATTTGATTTGATTTAAAAATTCATTAGAAAAATGTTAGATCCATGAGTAATGGGTTTTATTTTGATTATGAACGATAAACATGCCGAAGCGATGACCTTTTATGCATGCAGTTCTATTACATTCTTATTGTCGGTCACAAATACATTGTTTGTAAACAAACTGCAGACAATGAGATGAGACAGCAACATATTTTTCCATTCTAATATATCACCTTACTGCATGTTTTTTTTTATTTAATATAAAATCAGCATTACTTAAATTGTAACGTAATAAATAAAGTACAAGATTTCCGTTCTTTGTTTTCGTTGGTTTCATAAATAATTTTATTTCCTGTCACTGGATCTTTGCATACATTCTTGAATTGAACGATGCACTATTAAAGAAGTATAATGCCATGCAATTTATACTCTCTTTACTTGAGATTAGTCATTTTATAAGCAAAAATTTTCTAATTAATTAACCAATGTCAAGTGGGCGAAATATATTTTGAAATGATTATCATTAAGAACTTAAATTTCATTGTTGATAATTAAAAAATAGAGTTCAAGTGGAGATAAGACAATTCCAATAATTCTGCTATAGCATAATAATGAAAATATAATTATTTAATAATAGTAGACTCCGTGTGTAATTTCAGTTGCAGTTGCTTGTGATCGACTTTATAATTGACTTTATTAACTTGTGTTCGATAACTTCATTTTAACTATCTCGAACACTAGCAATAAGGAATGCTTAAATGCATGCGTATTTACATTCTTACGGAATTCGTATTGTTTAAATGTGTAAATTTCGATTTTTCATTTCAATTAAAAATGCGAATATGTAATTCAGTGGTTATTTAGTATTCGCATATTATTATGATATGAAATAAGTAATATGAAGGTTTAATACTTAATGTGAAAACGAAATAATATTCAAAGGGAGTATCTAATTAAATAAAAATTAAAAAAATAAGGTGTTGTCACCATACGACTTTCTTATACGTATTAGCGTTTCAAATACAGTTTTAAATTCATATATCTTCTAAAAAAATAAACCTGTAAGTGTGTTACCACGAAAATTAAAATGATATAAAAAATGCATATGTATACGGATTTCGGCAACTAAGTTGCCATCTTCAGTAGAAACCTGTACAAATACAGAAAAGAGTGTTTTTTAACGAAAAATCGCCATATCTCAGAAATAGTTGGAAATCGGTAAATACAAGTTGATGTCAGTTTAATTAGCCTTTCAAGGGCTATCATAAAATGTAAAAAATGCTTAGCATTCCATTTAAAAAAAAAGGTTTGTGTTGGTTCGTCGTTGTCAAACACTCTGTATAAATGACAATATTTTTAAATTATAGAGCTTATGATTATCTACAATTTTTGTATTAAAAATTATTCGCTATCTACATTATTAGATACCAATAATGGGACACCCGGTATAAAACTTAAAAATTCCCGAATACTGCCATACTTGCTTCCACCAGCCTGTATATTATTTGATCATGACGTAACTACTGTGATAAACCGTAAATGCACAATATATTATTTGTATATTACACTTAATAATTAAATCAGTTTCATAGCACTGTTTTCGTCTCTTTATTACTGTCCTTGTTATTTCCATTAGTAAATGAAGGAATAAGTAATAAAATGCCAGTGTCAGATGTGGGAGTTTTACTATCACATTTAATTCAACTAATAACGCAGGTGTCATACGAAAAATATGCATTATAATTTTGTTTTAAGCTTTCAAATTGATCATGTACTTAAAATAGATGCATGAGGCAATAATTCCAAACACTAATAAATGTCTGTATATTTATAAATAACGGATGGATTATTTTATATCTATTTATTGTACATAGATACATTAAATTTGATAACGCAAGTTCTGGCTAAAATATTTCATCGGATTTTATTGAAATTTTAATGGAAGTGTTGATTTTTCTAGTTGAATTAATATCTATTTTATACTTGTTGTAATAATTCAATAATTGCTGCTCATGGAAGTATTCCAATTTTTATAGGAGTAATTACAATATTTTTACAAAGAGAGTACCTATTAGTTTCTTTCTATGTAACTTTAAATAGTAATCTATTGATATTTATTATTTATTATATAATTATTTATTTTGTATGTTTTTTCTAATGAAAATAGTGAATACTATTGTACGTGTGGCAGCCATTATGTCAGCGATTCTGAACCTGTGGGGTGCCCCCCCCCCAGGCGATAAAACAAAATGGTGGGGGGTGAGTATATAGAGAAAAAATGAGCAAAAACATTATTAAAAAATTTATTTAAAATTCCTGCAAAAAAGCAATAGAATACATTATGACAGAAAAAAGTAAAACACACGTTTACACTCATATAATACACTTGGATTGTATCAGTACTGTATGTAGTACACAATGTATTTTTTCTACTCCCGTGTTTAAAATGCCATTTTTCTACTCCCATCCATATGCTGAACCTGTACTTTAATGATGTACATGAAGATACAGATTTTTCATTAAGATACAAGTTTACATCCAATAGAAATGCGACATTCCAATATTTAATCAATATTCAATATGGCCATGACTACATATCTGACAGATATAAAATTAATTAAATTTGACAGTTCTCTGCAATTTACTAGTAAGTAGTTAAAATTTGTGCTTTTTTGAAAATATAAACAGTAAAAATGAGAGAGAGCGACACTGAAATGTAAAATTTGACTCCACCAGAAATTATGGAACAAGCCTTAATAGTTACGAACATTTTATTACCAGCTAAATCGGCAAAACTGTACGGAAAATTTTACTCTCAATTTATGAAATGAATGTTCAAAAAATAATGTTTTATTATGGAGTCGTAGAAAAAACAGTGTATACAACTCACATTTAATGGTTATTAAATGCGAGTACACTCGTATTCATTAGGACACTCGCCTTCCGCTCGTATCGTAATTTTCATACTCGTGTCTTAATAGCCATCATTAAATGCTCATTGCATAATATACTATTATCGCATAGGTTTTCATGACGCTAAGTGACCTTTTAAACATACCTTGACAAGCTGTGGCTTCGTGCACTTTAGTCTCGGGCTGAACTTAGCAACGGGCACTTTAGTCACGGGCTGAAGTTAGCTCTAGGTTTTTTAAATGCATAAATCAAGTGAAATCTTCAATCGAGATGGTTGACACTTGTCATCAATCTGTCAAAATAACCCGACATGGTGCGACAATAGACAAGTAATTTTGTATTATTTTGATTATTTGTGGTCGTAGGAAAAGTATAGTATGAAACTCGTTTTATAAACTCGTGACTAAAATGGCGTTTATAAAATTTGATACATAATATACTAATAATAATTAACTTATCAATATTGAATTAAAAACAAGATTAATAATTAGATTAAAAAGAATGTTTAATATTAGAAATTTACACTCTAAGCTATTTTTCTATATTCTTCTTCTATATTCAAAGCAGCCACAGCAGAAAATCCGGTTTCGCAAAGGTAGGATGTTGAAAATGGTAACAGTATACGAAATGCTCTTGTTTTGAGTGCAGAAAACTCATCATCCAACCCTGTCCAAAATTCAAAGACTGGTTTATTACTAAATTGCCTGTTGATTTTGGCACTTGCCGTGAAGTCTATGAATATTTCTTCTTCGGCAGTTGAGGGACCTTAATATCATATCGAATTGAAGTCAACAAGAAAATACTTTTTAAAATTATTTGCCAGCATAGTTCAATGATTTTCAATGGTTACAAAAACAACTTCCACATGTTGTTCTTCAGCCTTGTAAGTTTTAACACATTAATTCACATTTACAGATATTGCTAGGTTTTTTCACTTTACATTTCTTCTCCACAATGCCAGTTTTCTACAAAAAGAAGGTATTTAATTTCTCGAATATGTCGACCAAGTAGCTCAATTTCATCAGAAATAAATCATCTCGAAACTTCTCGCTTCCGGTCGGTTTTCCTCTTCTAGAAAAATGGCGATTTTATCTCTTAATTCATAAACACGTTGTAAAAATTTCCCACGTGATAACCATCTTGCTTCGCAATAAAATAGTAATGATGAATGTCATTCACGGTTAATATCTACAGCAAGTATAATTGTCTGCCTTATGAGTTATGAGTTTACTTCCACTGTCACGTCTTTTCGTGGAAAAGTTAAGAGATATTTAGAATCACGGGGGATATTTATGTGAGCCAGTGGTTAGGTGGTTATATTAATGTTGTGTTGGTATTGTGTTTGTGTGAAACTGTTCTAGACTGCACAGTGGAGCTCTTTTTTTTCTTTTTTGTTATTAATTCTTTTTTATTAAATTGTAACGGGTGTTAATGCAAGGTATTACACTGGAATTTGTGGTATCGCTGAAGATGTACGAATTGGAATTCAATATCAGTGATATTTTTATGTATTTGTCTCGACTTTTGTAGTTTTTTTAGCACCTGCTTCATAGTTATGTATAATACTGATCAAGGTTAAGTTGAAAAACAGCTTAATGCTGAACTTCGCCTTGGGGTTGATGCCTAACGTATGTATGTATTTTTATCTTTTGTTTATCTTGTATTAGTCCTTGTATCATGGTATGTTAATGTATCAATAAAGGCATTTATTATTATTATTATATTATTATTTATTGTGAAATTTTGCCGCCCCCTAAAAGTGCCGCCCTCACTACGCCACGCCACTGCAACTGCCAAATTTCATATTGATAGTATTCGCGTGCAATGTGAATCACCCTGTATGCGTACCTATTTAAGTAACGCTTTTCATGTTTAAAGGAAGTTAAATGAATCACTGCTCATAAATAATAAGAAATCTAAATTATATTAAGATATGGTTGCATCATTCGTTGTCAGTAAATACTTATTACTTGCACTCGTTTGCAATGCGTAATAGCCCCCGACCAGATTAGAAATTATTATAAATATACAGACACATACACACAACATACATGCATGCATACATACATACCTACACCGTCAGGGCGAGAGGGGAACTTCGACGGACGAAACCAGGAGTCTGATATTGTGTTTGTTATTAATTAAAATCAAAGAGTGGTCGCGAGATATTATTCCTGAGCGTTTGTCGTAAAAATAGGTGTTCGGGCGCCCTGCCAGATATTCCGAAAACACAAAAGATAAATTCGCCTCTCGCCTGGTCGGCATTGGGAAAAAACGTAACGAAAAATACAGCTGATCCGGCAAAAAAGAATGGGAGCCGCGCGACGTAACGGTGCGTTATGTTTACGTCGCGTGTTTTCTTTTTCCTCAACGAAATTTCACTGAATGCGGCGACGGCTTACGGAATAACTGGAATATTATTATTTAATGGAAACATTTGACGTGATTCGGCTTTAAGTATAATCGTTTTTAATTCCTATCGATTTATCTATCAGCACGAGGATTTTGTATTAATTATTTGTTCAGGCAGAATTTGCATGCTCGCTATTTTTTATCTTGAATGTAATTAAAATGAATGAATTTAAATGAATGGAAAAATTGTTTTTATGTACAATACTAGCTAATACGGCAGGCCTAGAAGGCCCGCTGCCGCCTCTTATTCCGCTTACAGTTGAGGTACCGCTCCCCCTTATTTTTCTCAATTTATTGCGGATTTTGTCTATATTGCGTTTCAGTTTATAAAACACCATGTAATTCCGATATATAGCGAATAACTAAATATAATTGTGTTTTAGATGTTCAATATTGCTTAGTTGTTTTTATACACCCCTGTATATAGTTTACAACTATGCAATATTTTATTCAGAATGCTTATAGGATGAAATGATTAATAATAGATTTAGTGATAATAGCAGTTTTTAAATTGAAAATGTTTAACGGCTGTCCATGAAATAAGATGTATTTTATTGTTTAATGTTATATTGACATTTTTCACATACTTTTCCTGTGCCTCACAGACGGTAGTTTTCACTCTATTTATAATTTTTTACTATTATTGGTTTTTGTGCCTTGACTTGCCGATGATTTATTTCACGTTTGCCTAATTTATCTATAGTTTGAATTTTGTTTGTGGGTATAAAATTAGAATAATCTCGAAATCTGTGTTTTTTTGCATCAGTTGGAAAATGTGTTTCAGTCCATATACATATGTCGATTCCATTGGTCTTTTTGGTTTAAATGAAAATTCATTAGAATTAAAAAAAAAACATTTTATTTTATACAAACTTGTAGATAGCTTTATTAGAATTATGTTTTGTTGACGCGAATGTATACTTTTAAATAATTGATTTAATCATTGTTCTATAACAAATAATATTTATTTCATTGGCTTTTTTTATAATGATTTCCATTCCTATACTTTTATAATTTGCAGTGTTTCTTTGTGGTAAATTGTATTACAACTGTCAGTTATGTATGATGCTTAATAATGTTGGTAAAGCCTTGTTCACACTGTACATAATTATTTTCTTTTGCATTGTACACCTACAGTTTACGGAATATATAGATATAATATATGTATTATGGTAATATTGATTACTTATTGTTATATTCGAAAATAATGTAAAACATCGTTATAGAATTTCTATTTTGAATTATTGTAATTGACAATGTCGCGGGAAGTTCATTTTCATCAATGATAATTAAACAATCTTTTTTGAATACGTATGATATTACTTCTCAATTTGCCTGGCACAGTAACAACATGATTCAGTGCTTGTTTAATCTGGTAGGAATATATTTTAGTTTCTTTTTTCTATTTACAATATCTTATAATATTTTGAAGTATTTTTACAACTTAATTCATGGACGAAATGACTCCAGTCATGTAATGATAATTGCTAAAAATGAGTAGAAAGTATTTATAAACAAATAAGGAATCGAATTTATAAATTTCTTACCTATACACTATTATCATTGGGCCAATTATTATATATTGCAATATTTATTGTGCTGAATGTTTGTGAGCTAATGCTTCAATCTTTTCGAGCTTGAATTCGCCTTTTTCGCGTCCGCTTACAGCTTTTTACAGTTTCCTGTAAAACGCGATCACTCTCGTGGTGGTTTTTAGAATGTAAGATTTTATAGACTTGTGGCACACTCTGTATATACATATATTTTGTAAAGCCAATTGTATATTTCATTTAAAATTCCCCTAGAATTTTTTTTTACACAAACTGTTACACAATGAAGAGCGAGAAAGATAATTTAATGTTAAACATAAGAATGATGTTAAAGTATCCGAAGAAACAATATGCTCAATAAGTGCATCATTTTCATTGAGACAATCGGGATAATACGCTATTGAAATAACAGTGGAAAAATTTAGTATATTAACAAAAAGTATGTCAATTGCTCAGAAACAATTTAAGATAGGTATGCACAATATTAATAAAAAAGAACCTAATAATCAGTTTGACACTGAGATATTTTCACCCAAATTATTTGAAGTGGAACAGGGCTTTCATTATGAAATTTTGGTCAGCATAATTGAAATATTCGTTTGTCACATACTCAAAATTAGTTCGCACGTCAATTAAAAATGAAGGACTGAAGGACATATATACTACTCGCCCGCTATCGCGGGCTCGTCATTTTAATTGACATGCTCAAATATACGTAGTATCTCCATAGTGTTTAACATGTTTACAACAAATTTTGTTTGGTAAATGGGCGTCGCTTTCAAACTTTCTTATAGAATGCTAATGAATGCTGACGAAGTTCAAACATATAGCTCGCAAACATATGTATGTGAACGGGTAAAGTAAATTTAATTTATAAAGTATATTACTTTCTTACTACCTTTTCGAAGTCCACTATCGCTAATAAAAGAGCAGAGTATATTTTATTTAAAATTATTCTCGATCTGTTTTTGACACAAATCGGTACACACTCAAGAGCGAGAAAGGTAATTTAATGTTAATCATAAGCCATGTTAAAGTATCCAAAGACACAATGAGCTCAAAAAGCGCAACATTTTTATTAAAACAGTTTTCAATACTATTTTGATGTCAAGTGTGACCCTTTTGAAATCCACTATCATTAATAAAGGAGCACAAAATAATAATAAAAGTAAAAAACCCAAGTTTTAAATTTAAGCCCTTTTGAAGCGCCTTTCCTGTAAAAAGCGATAACTGGCATGGCTTGTTAGAATGTCCGGTTTTATTAACTTTTGAAGCGCCCCTGTATATACACATATTTTGTTAAACCAATAGGATATTTTATTTAAAATTCTTCTCGAACTGTTTTTGACATAAATCGGTATACACTCAAGAGCAAGAAAGGTAATTTAATGTTAAACATAAGTTGTGTTAAAGTACGCAAAGACACAATGATATCAAAAAGCGCAACATTTTTATTAAGACAGTGTACAATACTATTTTGATGTCAAAAGTGTAAAAGCCTGTCAACCTTTTTGGAATCCACTATCGTTACTAAAGGAGCAGGAAATAATAATAAAAGTAAAATGCCCAAGTTTTAAATTGAAGCGCCTTTCCTATAAAAAGCGATCACAGGCATGACGCTTTTTAGAATGCCTTCATTTATACACCTTTGAAGCACCCAAGTATATACATATATTTTGTTAAACCAATAGAACGTTTTATTTAAAATTCTTCTCGAACTGTTTCTAACACAAAACCGGTACACACTCAAGAGCGAGAAAGGTAATTTAATGTTATACATAAGTCATGTTAAGGTATCCAAAGAAACAATGAGCTCTCAAAAAGCGCAACATTTTCATTAAGACAGTTTACAATACTATTTTGATGTGAACGTGTAAAAGCCTGTCAAACCTTTTCAAAATCCACTATCGTTAATAAAGGTGCACGAAATAATAATAAAAGTAAAAAGCCCAAGTTTTAAATTTAAGACCTATTGAAGCGCCTTTCCTGTAAAAAAAACGCTTTTTGAATGTCCACTTTTATAAACTTTTGAAGCACCCCTGTATATATATATATATATTGTTAGGCCAATAGGATATTTTATTTAAAATTCTTCTCGAACTGTTTTTGACATAAACCGGTACACACTCAAGAGCGAGAAAGATAATTTAATGTTTAACATAAGTCGTGTTAACGTATCCAAAGACACATTGATATCAAAAAGCGCAACATTTTTATTAAGACAGTGTACAATACTATTTTGATGTAAAGTGTGACCTTTTTGAAATCCACTATCATTAATAAAGGAGCACAAAATGAAAATAAAAGTAAAAAGCCCAAGTTTTAAATTGAAGCGCCTTTTATTTTATTTAAAATTTTTCTCGAATTGTTTTTTACTCAAACCGGTACATACTCAAGAGCGAGAAAGGTAATTTAATGTTAAACATAAGTCGTGTTAAAATATCCAAAGAAACAATGAGCTCCCAAAAAGCGCAACATTTTCATTAAGACAGTTTACAATACTATTTTGATGTGAACGTGTTAGAGCCTGTCAATCTTTTCGAAATCCACTATCGTTAATAAAAGAGCACAAAATAATAATAAAAATAAAAGCCCAAGTTTTAAATGTAAGTCCTATTGAAGCGCCTGTCCTGTAAAAAGCAATCACTGTCATGGCTTTTTAGAATGTCCACCTTTATAAACTTTTGAAGCACCCCTACATATATTTTGTTAAGCCAATAGTATATTTTGTTATTATATTTAAAATTCTTCTCGAACTGCTTTTTAGACAAACTGGTACACACTCAAGAGCGAGAAAGGTAATTTAATGTTAAACATAAGTCATGTTAAAGTATCGAAAGAAACAATGAGCTCAATGAGCGCAACATTTCCATTGAGACAGTGTACAATAAGATTCTGATGTTTGCGAATCTACTATCGTTAAGAAAAAATGAAGTATTAAATTTAAGCCCTGTTCAATCACGTTTCGAAGAATCGCCAAATTGAAGACGTAATAAGCGACCACAAACACCCCCGTATCTAAAATTTCACGTTCATACGTTAATTTTCAAAAAAAATTCCCGCCGTTTTTTTTTTTTGACATTTTGACTTTGGAATCGTGATCGGCGACCCTCAAAACCCCCGTATCTAAAATTTCACTTTCATACGTCAATTTTCAAAAAAATCTTCCGCCATTTTGTTTTTTTTTGACATTTCGACTTTGGAATCGTGATCGGCGACCCCCAAAACCCCCGTACCTAAAATTTCACATTCATACGTCAATTTTCAAAAATCTCCCGCCATTTTGTTTTTTTTTTTACATTTTGACTTTGGAATCGTGATTGGCGACCCCCAAAACCCCCGTATCTAAAATTTCACGTTCATACGTTAATTTTCAAAAAAAATCTCCCGCCATTTTGTTTTTTTTTGACATTTTGACTTTGGAATCGTGATCGGCGACCCCCAAAACCCCCGTATCTAAAATTTCACGTTCATATGTTAATTTTCAAAAAAATCTCCCGCCATTTTCTTTTTTTTGACATTTTGACTTTGGAATCGTGATCGGCAACCCCCAAAAGCCCCGTATCTAAAATTTTATAGTCATACGTCAATTTTGAAAAAAATCATCCGCATTTTGTTTTTTTATGACATTTTGATTTTGGATTTGTGATCGGCGACTTAAGACACCCTCGTATCTAAAATTTCACATTTATACGTCAATTTTCAAAAAATCCTTCGGCCATTTTGTTTTTTTTTTGACATTTCGACTTTGGATACGTGATCAATGATACTACAAAGACTCCCAAGTGCCGAATTTTACTTTAATTAGAAGAGAGAAATTAATTTCAGATAGCTCCGCCCACTCTGCATGTATGTGTAATCGTTGTTATAAGGGCACATAAATGTTAAAAGCAATCCTTTTCCCCATTAAGGAAACGGGGCATACGCGTTCTGGAATTAACGTATTTTAATTCAAATCATTATTAAAATACTAATCGACCCCTGTATATAGATAAAAATATTAAATCAAGCGGGACCGTTATGTATTGTGTGGAGATGCCGAACATTCACCGGACCGTAATACATTCATCGGCAGTGCACATGAGAATCTGATTATATTTTTCGCCCGTCCGGAATACATTGATATCACTGCACATTGAATCGGCCATTTTTCTGACCAAATGCTTCTGCAAACGAATTTGAAAGTGCTCGTGCCCTTGGTTGCGTGCGTCTGTCGACTCGAAATAAGCATGTATAAGGTCCCGAGAGGCCCATTCTTTAACACTTCGGGTCTTGTTGGACCCTCGCAACCTTCAAAATTTCGTATTTCACGCTTAAAAATGAATCTGTGGACACAACTCAGTTTGATGTCAGTTTGACGTTTCTAGAGATTTTTATCGCTTGTCACTGGAATGGTCAAAACGTAAGCCATTTTTCTGTTACAAAATGAAATGCACGTTTCCTCTTCAACGGACGATATCTCTGCACACACTCCACTAAAAAGGAAAATCTCTCCGTCCACCGGAAATTCAATGTCACCCCTAGGCCCAGCCCAAAACACAGCCTTTAATTCCTCATATCCAGAGAGGAGTTGTCTGCAAAGATTTGTCGACTTTTTTCTATTTTGATAGTTTCGAAAATGCTCGGTTAAGCTCTTTCAACTAAGGCGATTAACAACAGAGGTCTGTGCGCTATTATTATATATAACTAGCTCTAACGTCCGCTTACAGCGGGTCCTCCGCTTACAACGGGTCCTCCGCTTACAGCGGGTCCTCCGCTTACAGCGGGTTCGTCAATCTCTTTTAGTTGGAATCGCTTTTTTCGCGTCCGCTTACAGCTTTTTCATTGTTTCCTGTAAAAAGCAATCACTGTCATGACGCCTTTTAGAATGTCCGGTTTTATTAACTTTTGACGCATCCCTGTATATACATATATTTCGTGAAGGCAATAGTATAATTTCTTTAAAATTCTTCTTGGACGGTTTTTTACACAAACCGGAACACACTCAAGAGCGAGAAATGTAAATTTATGTTAAACATAAGTCATGTTAATGTATCCAAAGAAACAATGAGCTCAAAGAGCACAACATTTTCATCGAGACAGTTTACAATACTATTTTGATGTGATAGTGGAAAAGCATTGTCAAAATTTTCGAAGTCTACTGTCGTTAAGAAGTAGAAAGCCCAAGTTTTAAATTTAAGCCCTATTGAAGCGCCTTTCCTGTAAAAAACGCTTTTTAGAATGTCCACTTTTATAAACTTTTGAAGCACCCCTGTGTATACATATATTTTGTTAAGCCAATAGTATATTTTATTTAAAATTCTTCTCGAACTGTTTTTGCCATAAATTGGTACACACTCAAGAGCGAGAAAGGTAATTTAATGTTAAACATAAGTCATCTTAAAGTATCCAAAGACACAATGAGCGATCACTGGCATGATGCTTTTTAGAATGTCCAGTTTTATACACCTTTGAAGCACCCCTGTACATACATATATTTTGTGAAGCCAATTGTATATTTTATTTAAAATTCTTCTCGAACTGTTTTTAATAGAAACCGGTACACACTCAAGTGCGAGGAAAGTAATTTAATTTTAAACATAAGTCATATTAAGGTATCCAAAAGCACAATGAGATCAAAAAGCCCAACATGTCATTAAGACAGTTTACAATACTATCTTGATGTGAAAGTGTAAAGCCTGTCAACCTTTTCAAAATCCACTATCGTTAATAAAGGAGCACGAAATAATAATAAAAGTAAAAAGCCCAAGTTTTAAATTTAAGCCCTTTTGAAGCGCCTTTCCTGTAAAAAAAGGCTTTTTAGAATGTCCACTTTTATAAACTTTAGAAACACCCCTGTGTATACATATATTTTGTTAAGCCAATAGGATATTTTATTTAAAATTCTTCTCGAACTGTTTTTGCCATAAATTGGTACACACTCGAGAGCGAGAAAGGTAATTTAATGTTAAACATAAGTTATCTTAAAGTATCCAAAAACACAATGAGATCAAAAAGCGCAAAATTTTTATTACGACAGTGTAAAATACTATTTTGATGTGAATGTGTAAAAGCCTGTCAACTGTTTTGAAATCCACTATCGTTAATAAAGGAGCACAAAATAATAATAAAAGTAAAAAGCCCAAGTTTTTAATTGAAGCGCCTTTCCAGTAAAAAGCGATCACTGGCATGACCCTTTTTAGAATGTCCAGTTTTATACACCTTTGAAGCACCCCTGTATATACATATATTTTGTGAAGCCAATTGTATATTTTATTTAAAATTCTTCTCGAACTGTTTTTAACACAAACCGGTACACACTCAAGAGCGAGAAAAGTAATTTAATTTTAAACATAAGTCATGTTAAGGTATCCAAAAGCACAATGAGATCAAAAAGCCCAACATTTTCATTAAGACAGTTTACAATACTATTTTGATGTGAAAGTGTAAAGCCTGTCAACCTTTTCAAAATCCACTATCGTTAATAAAGGAGCACGAAATAATAATAAAAGTAAAAAGCCCAAGTTTTAAATTTAAGCCCTATTGAAGCGCCTTTCCTGTAAAAAGAGGCTTTTTAGAATGTCTACTTTTATAAACTTTTGAAGCACCCCTGTATATACATATATTGTGTTAAGCCAATAGGATATTTTATTTAAAATTCTTCTCGAACTATTTTTGACATAAACCGGTACACATTCAAGAGCGAGAAAGGTAATTTAATGTTAAACTTAAGTCATGTTAAAGTATCCAAAGACACAATGAGATCAAAAAGCGTAACATTTTTATTAAGACAGTGTACAATACTATTTTGATGTGATAGTCTAAAAGCCTGTCAATCTGTTTGAAATCCGCTATCGTTAATAATGGAGCACAAAATAATAATGAAAGTAAAAAGCCCAAGTATTAAATTGAAGTGTCTGTGCTGTAAAAAGCGATCACTGTCATGACGCTTGTTAGAATGCCCACTTTTATACACCTTTGAAGTACCCCTGTATACTCATATATTTTGTTAAGCCAATAGGACGTTTTATTTAAAATTCTTCTCGAACTGTTTTTAACACAAACCGGTACACACTCAAGAGCGAGAAAAGTAATTTAATTTTAAACATAAGTCATGTTAAGGTATCCAAAGACACTATGGGATCAAAAAGCCCAACATGTTCATTATGACAGTTTACTATACTATTTTGATGTGAAAGTATAAAAGCCTGTCAACCTTTTCAAAATCCACTATCGTTAATAAAGAAGCACAAAATAATAATGAAAGTATAACGCCCAAGTTTTAAATGTAAACCCTATTGAAGCGCCTTTTCTGTAAAAGGCGATCACTGGCATGACGCTTTTTAGAATGTCCACTTTTATAAGCTTTTGAAACACCTCTGTATACACATATATTTTGTTAAGACAATAGGATATTTTATTTAAAATTCTTCTCGAACTGTTTTTGACATAAACCGGTACACACTCAAGAGCAAGAAAACAAATTTAATGTTAAACATAAGTCATGTTAAAGTATCCAAAGACAGAATGAGCTCAAAAAGCGCAACATTTTTATTAAGATAGTTTACAATACTATTTTGATGTGAAAGTGTTAGAGCCTGTCAACCTTTTCGAAATCCACTATCGTTAATAAAGGAGCACAAAATAATAATAAAAGTAAAAAGCCCAAGTTTTAAATTTAAGCCCTATTGAAGCGCCTTTCCTGTAAAAAGAGGCTTTTTAGAATGTCTACTTTTATAAACTCTCCTGTAAAAAGCGATCACTGGCATGACGCTTGTTAGAATGTCCACTTTTATACACCTTTGAAGTACCCCTGCATATTCATATATTTTGTTAAGCCAATAGAACGTTTTATTTAAAATTCTTCTCGAACTGTTTTTAACACAAACCTGTACACACTCAAGAGCGAGAAAAGTAATTTAATTTTAAACATAAGTCATGTTAAGGTATCCAAAGACACAATGAGATCAAAAAGCCCAACATGTTCATTAAGACAGTTAACAATACTATTTTGATGTGAAAGTATAAAAGCCTGTCATCCTTTTCAAAATCCACTATCGTTAATATAGAAGCACAAAATAATAGTAAAAGTAAAAAGCCCAATTTTTAAATGTAAGCCCTATGAAGCGCCTTTCCTGTAAAAGGCGATCACTGGCATGACGCTTTTTAGAATGTCCACTTTTATAAACTTTTGAAACCCCTCTGTATACACATATATTTTGTTAAGCCAATAGGATATTTGACTTAAAATTCTTCTCGAACTGTTTTTGACACAAACCGGTACACACTCAAGGGCGAGAAAGGTAATTTAATGTTAAAGTATCCAAAGACACAATGAGCACAAAAAGCGCAACATTTTCATCACGACAGTTTACAATACTATTTTGATGCGAAAGTTTAAAAGTCTGTCACCCTTTTCGAAATCCACTATCGTTAATGAAAGAGCACAAAACAATAATTAAAGTAAAAAGCCCAAGTTTTAAATGTAAAAACCCTATTGAAGCGCCTAGGCTGTAAACAGCGATCACTCTCATGACGCTTTTTAGAATGTCCAATTTTTATAAACTTTTGAAGCACCTCTGTACATGCATAAATTTTGTGAAGCCAATAGGATATTTTATTTAAAATTCTTCTCGAACTGTTTTTGACACAAACCGGTACACACTCAAAAGCGAGAGAGGTAATTTAATGTTAAAGTATCCAAAGACACAATAAGAGCAAAAAGCTCAACATTTTTATTAAGACAGTTTACAATACTATTTTGATTCGAAAGTGTAAAATCCTGTCAACCTTTTCGAAATCCACTATCGTTAATAAAAGGGCACAAAAAAAATAATAAAAGTAGAAAGCCCAAGTTTTAAATTTGAAGCCCTATTGAAACGCCTTTCCTGTAAGAAGCAATCACTGGCATGACGATTTTTAGAATCTCCAATTTTATAAACTTATGAAGCACCCCTGAACATACATTAATTTTGTGAAGCCAATTGTATATTTTATTTAAAATTCTTCTCGAATTTCTTTTTACACAAACCGGTACACACTCAAGAGCGAGAATTATAGTTTATGCTATAATATCCAAAGACACAATAAGATCAAAAAGCGCAACATTTTTATTAAGACAGTTTACAATACTATTGTGATGCGAAAGTGTAAAAGCCTCACAACCTTTTCGAAATCCACTACCGTTAATAAAAGAGCACAAAATAATAATAAAAGTAGAAAGCCCAAGTTTCAAATTTAAGCCCTATTGAAGCGCCTTTCCTGTAAAAAGCACTTTTTAGTATGTCCACTTTTATAAACTTTTGAAGCACCCCTGTATATACATATATTTTGTTAAGCCAATAGGATATTTTATTTAGAATCCTTCTCGAACTGTTTTTGACATAAATCGGTACACACTTAAGAGCAAGAAAGGTAATTTAATGCTAAACATAAGTCGTGTTAAAGTATGCATGGACACAATGACATCAAAAAGCGCAACATTTTTATTAAGAGAGTGTGCAATACTATTTTGATGTGAAAGTGTAAAGCCTGTCAACCTTTTCACAATCCACTATCGTTAATAAGGGAGCACAAAATAATAATAAAAGTAAAAAGCCCAAGTTTTAAATTGAAGCGCCTTTCCAGTAAAAACCGATCACTGGCATGACGCATTTTAGAATGTCCAGTTTTATACACCTTTGAAGCACCTCTGTATATACATATATTTTGTGAAGCCAATTGTATATTTTATTTAAAATTCTTCTCGAACTGTTTTTAACACAAACCGGTACACACTCAAGAGCGAGAAAGATAATTTAATTTTAAACATGCCATGTTAAGGTATTCAAAAGCACAATGAGATCAAAAAGCCCAACATTTTTATTAAGACAGTTCACAATACTATTTTGATGCGAAAGTGCCTTTCAATCTTTTCGAAATCCACTGTCGTCAATAAAAGAGCACAAAATAATAATAAAAGTACAAAGCCCAAGTTTTAAATTGAAGCCCTATTGAAGCGCCTTTCCTGTAAAAGGCGATCACTGGCAGGACGCTTTTTAGAATATCCACTTTTATAAACATTTGAAATACTCCTGTGAATACATATATTTTGTTAGGCCAATAGGATATTTTATTTAAAATTCTTCTCGAACTGTTTTTGACACAAACCGGTACACACTCAAGAGCGAGAAAGGTAATTTAATGTTAAAATATCCAAAGACAGAATAAGATCAAAAAGCTCAACATTTTTATTAAGACAGTTTACAATACTATTTTGATCCGAAAGTGTAAAATCCTGTCAACCTTTTCGAAATCCACTATAGTAAATAAAAGAGCACAAAACAATAATAAAGGTAGAAAGCCCAAGTTTTAAATTTAAGCCCAATTGAAGCGCTTTTCCTGAAAAAAGCGATCACTGGTATGACGATTTTTAGAATGTCCACTTTTATAAACTTTTGAAGCACCTCTGAACATACATTAATTTTGTGAAGCCAATTGTATATTTTATTTAAATTTCTTTTCGAATTGCTTTTTACACAAACCAGTACACACTCAAGAGCAAGAAAGGTAGTTTATGTTAAAATATCCAAAGACACAATAAGATCAAAAAGCGCAACATTTTTCTTAAGACAGTTTACAATACGATTTTGATGTGAAAGTGTAAAAGCCTCACAACCTTTTCGAAATCCACTATCGTTAATAAAAGAGCACAAAATAATAATAAAAGTAGAAAGCCCAAGTTTTAAATGTAAGCCCTATTAAAGCGCCTCTCCTGTAAAAGGCTATCACTGGTATGACGCTTTTTAAAATATCTACTTTTATAAACTTTTGAAGCACATCAGTACATGCATAAATATTGTGAAGCCAATAGGATATTTTATTTAAAATTCTTCTCGAACTGTTTTTTACACAAACCGGTACACACTCAAGAGCGAGAGAGGTAATTTAATGTTAAAGTATCCCAAGACACAATAAGCACACAAAGCGCAACATTTTCATCAAGACAGTTTACAATACTATTTTGATGCGAAAGTGTAAAAGTCTGTCAACCTTTTCGAAATCCACTATCGTTAATGAAAGAGCACAAAATAATAATAAAAATAGAAAGTCCAAGTTTTAAATGTAAGCCCTATTAAAGCGCCTTTCCTGTAAAAGGCGATCGCTGGCATGACGCTTTTTAAAATATCCACTTTTATAAACTTTTGAAACACTCCTGTATATACATATATTTTGTTAAGCCAATAGGATATTTTATTTAAAATTCTCCTCGAACTGCTTTTGACACAAACGGATACACACTCAAGAGCGAGAAAGGTAATTTAATGTTAAAGTATTCAAAGACAGAATAAGATCAAAAAGGTCAACATTTTTATTAAGACAGTTTACAATACTATTTTGATGCGAAAGTATAAAAGCCTGTCAATCTTCTCGAAATCCACTATCGTTAATAAAAGAGCACAAAACAATAATAAAAGTAGAAAGCCCAAGTTTTAAATGTAAGCCCTATTAAAGAGCCTCTCCTGTAAAAGGCTATCACTGGTATGACGCTTTTGAGAATGTCCACTTTTATAAGCTTTTGAAACAAATCTGTACATACATAAATTTTGGGAAGTCAATTGTATATTTTATTTAAATTATAGCGTCGTAGATAAGTGATTGTGAAATACCAACAGTAGTTTGCTTTTTTAATTGCAGTAATAAAAAAAAATACGCAAATAGCAATTTATGAAGAAGGTGACCAGTCAATAATATTAGTGGTAGATATTACAATATATAATTTATTGCAAATTGAATGAAATTTAACATGCAAGCCTAATCAGATATATTTTATGCTTGTCAGCGAAGTCAGAGTTTCAGTTGCTCTGCTTGCTACGGGTTGTCCATAGTGTTTGTTTGAATTCCTAAATGCAGTAATGATTAGCAAAATAAAATTAACGTAGTATATGCTAGTAGTAATTCTAGTTAGTAAAATACCTGTATGCAATGCCCGTTAAATTACCTAATGGATGCATACTTCCTAGACCCTGTAGTATTTTTAGCAAACGATAGTTACTATTAGATGTTTCGATGTGTGCATAGCAGTCACCCGTTATTAAGATGTAAACAGATCAGTGTTAGTATTGTCAATCGGAATGAATTTATATTTCTATAGACGTTGTCCATATTTAACCCAACATTTCTTTTTGTAATTTCGACTTCGGATTTGTGTACAGCGACCCCAAAACCCTCCTTATACCAACCAAATTTTACCCAAATCTGAGGACGTTTTGAAGAACCTTGCCGCCAAAGAGATCCGCCATTTTGGTTTTTGAAATGTTGACTTTAAATTTGTGATCAGCGACTTCAGCAACTTCCCATATGACTATTTCAGCTATGGTTAAAATACAATAAACATATTAGTTTATCGATAATAATTTTTGTAGTGCTTAGGGGTAGATTGCACCTCCTTGAACGGCGTGCAGGCGATTATTTTGGTGGTTGTAATGTGAAATATAAATGTTTCTCTACATCTGCTATGGTTAGTAGTAGATAAGCATTTTGATTAACCCCTAATATAAGTTTTAGTGAAATAAGGTGGTTCAGTTCATCCCTTTTTGGGAGTGTGTAGGCGATTATGTTGGTGACTGTGATGTGAGATATTAATATGTTATATGTTATACGTTATATATAGTTAAAAATTGATAAACTTTTTTATTTAGCACCAATCGAATTTTTAGTGCTTACGGGTAGATTGCACCCTGTTGAACAGCGTGCAAGAGATTATTTTGGGTTTTTGATGTGAGATATAAATGTTTCTCAACTAATCTGTGGCTATAATTCGATAAATAAAGCAGTTTAACAGTAATCATTTTTTTAGTGCCTTAGGGGTAGATTGAACCCGCTTGAATGGCATGTAAAGAGTTTATATTGGTGGTCGTACTATGACACATTAAACGGCAAACGTTAATTTGAGTCTCATAACATTGCATTTATATACGTTCCTTATATTTTCTATTATTACATATGACCTGTAAAAAAAGTTATTTATTATACAAGGGAAAGAAGTATTAGATTTTAGCTCGAGATAATGACAAAATACCGAGAGCTAAAATCTAATGTCTTTTCCCGTGTATAATACACTATTTTTTTCTGTGACAGGAAAAACGACGATTTAATAATGATAAAAACCACTCAGAAAATCAATCGATGTGACATTTGAAGTTTTAAATTGGTAGGCTGTTGTACTTATAGCAGCATTACACCTGCGTTGCTAAGGAAACCTGTAAAGTATTCAAATATTTGTCAATTTAATTTTGTGTTTGGTTGCGAACTTAGGTTGATTTTTAGTTATTTTGATTGGAAGGTGAAAAAGAAATGCAGTTCTTTCTCGGAGACGGTGCTATTGGCATACATAAGTAAATGCAACTTTTCGTATAATAAAATATATTAAAATTAAATGTCCGTGTTCTTACATATCCGGAAAGAAGTACTAATTTTTTTCATGTGGAAAAAAATGAGCACTTTTTTCTCGGCTTATAAAGTGACATTTTGTTGCCTGTTAAGAAAGAAAAAAAGTTATAAAAATACATTCGAATCGTCTTGGCAACGGACTCGGCAAAAGTACGAACTAAAGACGACGATTCAATACCACAACAAATTTCGATTGGCCGGAACAATTTCAATACAATAAAATTAAACTTTTTATTTAATATTTCTGGATGTATACCTTCCCATAGTAAAATACTACTACATGAAAGCCAGTTACAAATTAAATATTATAAATAAAGGTATTAAATATTACTTTCCTACACCTATATTTACCTAATATTTGGCTGTACTGTTTTAAAATGTTTAGATGACAATTATAATAAACGTCAACAAATAATTATAACAAATGTCAAAAGGTGTACAAATATTATTATTTATGACAGTCCTGAAATGTATTTTGTAGGTTATATTACATGACAGGTAAAATTTTGCAACATCTAAAATTTGACGTTATTTTAATTTAGTAGCGCATGTCGGTTGAGAGAGCGACTGAACTATAAAAACAGTTTGTTGAAAAAGAAAAGACTTGCATCTGCGGTCATAAACTGTATTATCAATTATATTCTAACAGTATAAGATATTGCAATTTCAACTGCCATATTTCAGACAATTTAATTTGCACCAAATTTCTGTAGGATGAATAAGGCCAGACACTTTAATTGACAAATCATATCCCAACTGTGTACTAAAAACTATACGTTTTAACAGGTTCTTTGTCTAAATTTCCTAAATCAATGAGGGTTGATTGAGAAAATCGTGTTTCCATAATTTTGACTCGGTGCGATCTTTGTAGTGCCAATTATAATTATTATTTTAAAATTTAACTACACGTTAACGTACACACTATTCATCCGAACCCAATTAAATCGAGAGTACTTTATACAGTGTCTGCATAAGCACCTGCCAGCTTCTGTAGAATTTCTTCAATGTTTTCAATTTCACATGTAACTTTTAAATGTAGTTTTAATATGTTAATGACATATCAGGGTGAGTCTAAAATATATTCATCTAAAATTATAAATTTTTACAAATACTTAGAATTTTTAACAACTGAGATAAAGTCCCGGAAATGTAACAGAATTAAAAAGCTTCCAAAACACAAATATTTCCCAAGCAAGCTAAAAGTTGCACATATTCAATATTATGTTTTTATTTTAAGTATACTGTTAATTTCATGTATAGACGAAGCAATACAATTACTAAATCACTAATAAAAATAATTATTATTTACAAATGCACAAGAAAACATAATCGCAGTCAATACTAATAAAAATCCAAATCTCCTAGGTTATGCGCACGTGTAAGTAATCCCAATTACTGTTTAATATTTTATCAGGCTTGGTAAAACACCGGTTAAAATATCTTCATGTAATAACGTTCTTAATCAATGATTAGCGCCAACCGGTTTTTGCAAAAACGTACTATCCCGTATTTTATTTAATGAGTACGCTAATCGGCATTTTAATCGGAATTGGAAAAACCGGCCCTTAATTGAACTTAATCAACTAATACAGTGCAATAATATAAATAATTAAAAATACGTCTAAATTTGCCGTTGTAGTTGTTAGGGCGTTTTAATGTGGAAGGTTACATTCAAATATTATGTCAACTTTAAACAAACATGCGCCAATAATTTTGAGGACATTAAATTTGAGATATTGCAAACTTGTACCTGTCAAGTATCCTACCTACACATGCCATTTCGAGACTTATAAATACACCTTTTGACATTAATCATAATAACCTTTTGAAGTTTGTCATCCAAGCAACACAAATTTGTCTGCAATTACCGTTTCCCGTAGAACGCGATCACTGTCATGACGTTTTTTAGAAAGTCCGATTTTATAAACTTTTGAACCAGTCCTGTATATACATAAATTTAGTGATGCCAATCGTATATATTATTTAGAACTTTTCTTTACTTCGTTACACAAACCGTTACACTGAACACTGAAGAGCGAGAAGGATAATTTAATGTTAAACATAAATCATGTTAAAGTTACCAAGGAAGAATGTGCTCAGATCCAAGCACTTTTCGACGATCCTTTCCGCCATATTACATTTGCCATGTTGTTTTTTTGACATTTTGACTTTGGATTCGTGATCGGCGACCTGAAACACCCCTGTATCTAAAATTTCACATTCATACGTCAATTTTCAAAAAAACTTCCGCCATTTTGTTTTTTTTTGACATTTTGACTTTGGATTCGTGATCGGCGACCTAAAACACCCCCGTATCTAAAATTTCACATTCATACGTCAATTTTCAAAAAAACTTCCGCCATTTTTTTTTTTTTTGACATTTTGACTTTGGATTCGTGATCGGCGACCTGAGACACCCCCGTATCTAAAATTTCACATTCATACGTCAATTTTCAAAAAAACTTCCGCCATTTTGTTTTTTTTGACATTTTGACTTTGGATTCGTAATCGGCGACCTGAGACACCCCCGTATCTAAAATTTCACATTCATACGCCAATTTTCAAAAAAACTTCCGCCATTTTTTTTTTTTTTGACATTTTGACTTTGGATTTGTGATCGGCATCCGCACACAGCGCCGTATCTAAAATTTCACATTCGTACGTCAATTTTCAAAAAATCTTCCGCCATTTTGTTTTTTTTGACATTTTGACTTTGGATTTGTGATCGGCGTCAGCACACACCCCCGTATCTAAAATTTCGCCTTCGTACGTCAATTTTCTAAAAATCTTCCGCCATCTTGTTTTTTTTGACATTTTGACTTTGGATTTGTGATTGGCGTCCGCACACACCCCCGTATCTAAAATTTCGCATTCGTACGTCAATTTTCAAAAAATCTTCCGCCATTTTTTTTTTTACATTTTAACTTTGGATTTGTGATCGGCGTCCGTATACACGCCCCCGTATCTAAAATTTCACATTCCTACGTCAATTTAGAATTAGTGACGGGCGACCGTAAAAACTCCCACTTTTACTTTTAATCAGAATAGAGAGAAATTGATTTCAGCCAACTCCGCCCACCGTGCACGTTTGCGTAATCGTTTAAGTAAAATTATTTCGTAGTAGGGGCACATAAATGTCGAAAGCAATCCTCTTCTTTTTCCCCTTTGAGGAAATACGCGTTCTGAAATTATCGTATTTTAATTCAAATCATTATTAAAATATTAATCGACAACGCCTGTATAGATGAAAATATTAAATCAAGCGGGACCGTTACGTATTATGTGGACATGCCGAACGTTCGCCGGACCATAATGTATTGACCGGCAGTGCACATGATAATCTGATTTTATTTTTCGCCCGTCCGGAATGCATTGGTATCAGTGCAGATTGAATCGGCCATTTTTCTGACCAAATACCTCTGCAAACGGACTTGGAATTACTCGTACCTTCGTCTAGGTACCTCTGTAAACTGGGAATGCGCAAGTGAACGTTTCCGAAATGTCACTTCTTTACTTTTCTAAATCTTGTTGTGTCCTCGAAACTTTCAAAATTTGGAATTTCAAGCTTAAAAGTGAAAATGTGAATGCGTATGAGACCGCCTGTCAGTTTGACGTTTCTCGGGATTTTCAGTATAAAAGGCTCCAGAGTAATTTTTGTTTCCCACGTCACCCTTATGGGCGAAAAAATTGATGCAGCGTGATTTCCTTCACGTTCTAAAATTTTCAAAAATTCCTTTCGCCGCCTTAACGACCGTTCGAAGCGATAAAAATACGCCTATACAAAGTAGAATTGTACACCCGACCACACGAAACTCTGAAATTTCCCCTCAAAAGCGTCAATTCGTCAAACACTCAAAGGTCGTTTTCGCATTTTACCCGCATTTCCCCTCCTCTACTAAATCCGTGAGAGCGGTAAAGGGTCCTGTGCGCTTTTAGTATGTATAATTTCACGGAAATATGTACGCTTACGCAGCTGTGCTATTGGTAGTTAATACATACTGACATTAAATGCTTAGATACCTATACATTAGGGTGGCCCAAAATTTTGAAAAGTTGAAATTTGAAACGCATCCTGCTATAAATTTCAGCCAAATTCGAGTACATTAACCCATGCCGATGTGGTCTTAAAGATTTACCATTCCAAATAACACCCAATTTAGCGCCTTTTAGCGTACAAATTTACGTACCGATTTTTATCCAATTACTCTTTTATTAATCTTACATGTTGGATGAAGCAAATGCACCTAGTTTTATTACATTTCAGTTTAGGTTACAAAAAGTAAGTGGTCAACATATTTAAGAAAATATTTTTTTTGTAGGAACTTTTAACCCATGTCCTATATTAATGAATAAATTATTCGAGGTATTTTCTTCTCAGTGTCTTTTTAGTGCGATCGAAACAGTTTCCTGTGTTCCATTACGCATTGTAATGTAAATTGTTTTTGTTCTTCATTTTCAGTAAGTAGTCCATTATACTCTTCCATCAATTTAACTGCTCTCCCAGCAGTGTCGTTAACACAAATCAACGATCATTTTGGCTTTGATGAACTCTTGATTTTCATCCCATTTTGAGGGATCTCTTAGAGGAAACTAGAGCTCTTACTATCCGGATATTCGAGTATCCGGGTTACTCATTATAACTCGAAATCCGGATCAAGATCCGGATATCCGGGTATCGGGATATCCGGATACTTGTTTAACTTAGATTCGAGTATCCGGATATCCGGTTTCGGATCTTTTATTATGACTCCTCAATTATAAAGCTGTCCTTATTTGTATTCTGATTAACCCTTGTGTCTATGATCGAGGTACCCGGGTACATGACAATTATTTTATCATTAAATCACATATATAAAATGTCTATTACACAATTCAAACAAATATTTTAATAATTTTAAAAAAATCCATAAATTATTTTTGGCAGATGCTAAATATGTATGTATGTAATACAAGCATAACGTATGCAGCAACATGTTCCAATGCAACTGCAACGCTATTTCTGCATACAAATTAAAGAACTAACCAAAATCGCAATAAGTCAATCACCAAAAGTCAATTTAATTGTGTCCTTTTACGCGCCACGAAATTGTAAAAAAACGAATACTGATGCGGAGCTTCATTGAACATGCACTAATAATTTCGACCGCGAGATATCTTTGCCAGTACGTGCAAAAGCCGGTCTGCGAGTAGCACTTTTTTTCGAATATCTTGCAAAGTATGTATTCTATAATGATTTATTATGAGAATAAAAGTACTCAAAATAGGATTTTGAATAATTTTTCTATACGCTCATACGTACATAAGTTTTTGGTATGTGAAAATTTCAGGAAGTAGGCTTTGAAAAAACAAAGTTCTTTGAGACATTGTCGAGTGCAACTTATACCAAATGATGCAGAATATTCTTGGCCACAAGCACCACCAACTTTGGTGGTGCTTGTGCTTTTACTTTTAAAAACAATGAAAAAAGGTTTTTTTTTCTGAAGACGTGTTTTTGTCAAAAATTTCAAAAATAATTAATAACTCAAAAACTAATCGCTCTTGAAAAAAAAGTGGTTAAGTAGACAATTTAAAAGAGTACCAGAAAATTCAAAAATCTAGTGTCATTAAAAAAAAAAATTTTCATGAATTTCCGTTGAAACCGGAAGTGCGTCAGAACTTAAAGTATTTTTAGAATATGCGCCCCAAGCAACAATAAATCTTCCACTCATTGTTTTCCTTTTACTTAAAATACAAAAGAGCAATCAAAGATGCGGCTACTAATGACTCACCCTGTATATCTGCCGTTGGTGGTCTGTAAATGTTCATTACTGTAGGGAACGGGTATTAAAAATAAAAGTACCAGTTGTGTAGCTAAACTACATCTTTCGTAGATTTTATCAAGATTTGTCAAAATCTGTTTTGCAAAATTTTCTTTGGCAAGACCCAAAAAGGAATCACTTAAGCATGCGGTTACTATACCTTTTCCGGTTAAATTTTGCTTTTTCCATTTTTCAGATTGTTCATCAGGTACGTCTTCTTCTATGACATGTAAAACATTTAATTGTGTAAGCAGTGTCTTGATACGGAATTTCCATACACTGTAACGTTTACCGCAAAACTGTTCAATCTTTCGTATGTTAATGTATTCCATTTCAAACACAATATAACGCATGTGTCAAGTAACATTAGCCATAGGGGATCTGTGTATACGTATGTTTGTATGTACGATGTATAGACACCGCTCTGCGACGTATTACATACGTATACATCGTACATACATACGTATAAACTGATTCTCTATGGCTAATGGTATTTGACACAACCGGTATACACAACTGATATTTAATAAAAATTTTGAGATATATTATCCTCCCCTATGTTTCAATAGGATAATAGTTAGTTAATTACTACTTTATTTATTTTTAAAAATATGATTTTAATTTTATAACAAGTTTAAAATTAAATTTCAAATATAAATTCCAAATTGTACAATATTTATTTTTACTCACTGTATGCAGATTATCATGAATAAGATTATAACTACATTCATAGTATTTGAATAAAAATTACGAGGGATATATGCATGTATGCAACAAAATTTGGTTATATTTATTATTTTTTTACCGGCTTAAAATTTCTTCGTATATAATTACTAGCTCAGTTTAAATTTATTTATGAGACTCCATGTAGTAATTTCAGGGTGTTAGAGTTCTTATAGTATAGAAGATTACCTTCATATAAAAGAAAAACAGTGTTAAATCGTAAATAAAAAATATATTGAAGTAGATACATGAACTTATAAAAATTAAGGCTAGAATCAAACATTTTATATAATAAACAATAAACTGCTAGTGTAATGTTACTATGGAATTGTTTCTATCCAGCAATAATGGGATCAACTAAACATGAATGGTATGTATATAATTTGCTTTTATAGTAAATAAAATCTACGTTTACAAAAAAAAATCAACATTAATCAAAAAATTCTTTTATATCTTATGTATTGAAAACTTTAATACTCAACTTTAAAAATATTAACTTGTGATGGCTATTAGCATAGAATAACTCTTACAATTAAAGTACATTCTTAAGAATAAATTGTTTAGATAATTGTATTGCTATTATAATTTTTCTCTAATTTCTGATTCTTTTAAAATCAACGTTAATAAAATTTTAAGTACTTAACTCGAGTTTTTAATACTTTGTGGAATTGTTTTAGCGGATTATATGTTCGAAATTGTAGCTGGGATCTACTATACCCTGATGATCCTCTTCGTCCTGGATACTGTGTTGGAACGCAATTCCTTCAATTGAGCTGCTTATTCCTCGCGCCTTACGTTGTACTTCTTCTTAATTTCTGGTATAATTTAATTTAGCACATATATTCACAATTATTTAATTTGGATTGTTTACTTGTAGATCAATAGATACAGTTTAATCGACGGGAACTTTATAATGGTACATTTCTTCACTATTTTAGTATAATGTTATTGTTGAAATCGTGATAAAAAGATCTGCACTCACAGGTATTTAATATATTTCTTTTAATAATAAAATTTAACTTAATTTCCGAGAGTGTCTTTTTAAGCGTCTCTTACTTGTGAAAAAATTCTTTTATAATCCCATTTGTTGATCTTTCTTTGCCCACTAATGGTTAAGTTGATTTTTATTTTTGATTTGTATATTAAGTTGTCTAACTTTGAGTAACTAATAAAAATGTTTTCTAATATTGTTTATAATGTTGTTATTATTCAATTTTCCCTTAATTCTTGGGAATTTATTAACTTCTGATTTTTTTTTAATAATTTCTTTGACATTTAAATATCTTACTTAAGACTGAGTTATTCTATAGTAATTTGTGTATCTTAAGTTGCCTAGTTTCGAGTTACTATAAAATCAAATATATGAATATGTACTATCTTTTCTTATACACATGATTTTAGTATATAAATATCGTTATAATATATTACACAATGTATATTAAAATGAATCACAAATCTAATTGCGTAAATTGGGCCCATAACCTGTAGGGAATGGGTATTAAAAATAAAAGTCATATGGTACTCTAATATGTGTGTATTCGATAAACGTATCTTTACGACTAACTTACAGAGAAAGAAAAACATCTTACATATTCACTTTAGTTCCCCAGCTGTATTTTCTAAACAAATGGGGTTACTATAGATATAGTAATATAGATGAATATTCTCACACAAAATATTGCATTGTATTTATGAAAGAAATCCGTACAAATATTGTAAACACACACAGGTCAAAGTGTAAATAATACACGAGTGTCTTGAGATTTATATTTTTTTGTATATTCTAAGAAATGTTTTTCTAACAAGTACTATTTATATTGTAATCCAAATAAGTCAATATATGAATATTCGATAAATGATTCAATATTCAATTCAATTCTTTTTACATTACTTATTTCATTAAATTTAATATAATATTTGACAAATGTGCACGAACAATTAGTACACACGGCGGTACTAACTCTTCTACAGAAGCACGAGGCCATTATGTAGTTGCTTAATTTTATATTTAGTATACCGTTTGACTGAAATAAAAGTAGATATAGGGAAACACAAACACGCACACAAGTGCATGCAAACATGAAATGGAGGGGTACGATAGTAGGGGAGTACAGGTTCATATCGGGCGTGATATCGGGACACCGGGGTACCGAGGCTTTAGTGCACAACGTGTCTTTTAGTATGCAGTGAATTAACACAACCTTCTGTACGAAATTGTTTCACAATCTTATGGATAGCTGGCACAGAGGGAGGTGGACGATTTTCATACGCCGCAACAAATAAATTTTGCACGTCTTTGTACGAATTATCCTTGGCATACCATTTTATTTTAATATTTGCGAGTCTGCTCAGATACAATGTACTTATGTACGTTCACGCTCTAAAGTTACGAAAAGAATGCCATGTCTGCGCGCGCTCTCGATCTCCCCACTATCTCCCCACACCATCGGTGTTGTATACATACATACATAGGTACATGTTTATGTGTGTGTATTTGAAGATGCATATTAACTTTTAACTACGACAATCTGTATATGTTGCAGTTTATATTCTTGATTATTGCTCATAAATCCTTGATTTTTATTCTCGACTACTATCATTATTGATCACTAACTCTCGATTTTAAACAATAATAATAATAATAATTTATTAACAATTTGCATAGCCAGGTGATAAATATATTTCCATTGCTTTTCCGTTAAAAAAAAAAAACACTTGTGTTACAAATTCATCGCCCGCGGGATATCCATTAGCAGAATGCGAAACTCGTGACTGGCTGTGGCCATCATCCAATGTGAACTATACCAGTTCTGAAGGTCATCCGCTTTTGAAGAGGGGTTGACAGGTCCACGTTGCGTAATTGAAGCTCGATCAGACACGGTAGGCGGGCCAATTAACTCCGTTAGCTAGACAACGGCTCCAGCTTTCATGGACACGGCAAGGACTTAACGATCTTTTAATACCCAGTTGACCGGACTTCCCGTCTTGTTTGTCTCCGGTTGCGATATTCAATTTTGAAAATTAACTTTGAGAGTATTGATCGCGAAGAAGAAGGCCTAAAAATGTATGACACAATTACGCAAACTGTTGAAAGTTATTGTTACCGCTTCGAATATATATACATAAATCCTCACTAAATAGTGCCATTTTTTACTAATTCTGTACTGTCAAATTTACTATTTCGTGCAGGGTTGGTTATAAAAATAGTTCTTTAATACCAACAAAGCCTGTTTTTTTTTTAAATTTAAACCTGTTAATTTTTATTTTATTATTTTGTTGGAGCTTTTGTGTTAAAATGTTACAAAACTAGTTTTTACGATATTAATTTGATACTAAATACAGTAAATAAAAACCAAAATACATATTTGTCTATTTATAAATACGAACTTAGTCTTCATAACACGATAAACCGGCTAAAGTTGACTCTGTTATCTACCATGAAGCCTGGGAAAGTCTATATAAAATCATGTGTATAAGAATAAAAGATAGTATCAATATTTATAAATTTAATTTAGAGTAAACTCAAAACTAAGCAACTTAAGATTCAAACATTAATAGAATAATTCAATCTTAGTAAATATATTTGAATATATAAGAAATTATAAAAGAATTCAGAAGTTAATAAATTCCCAAAATTAAGGGAAAATTGAATTATATCAACATGTAAACAATCCTTGAAAATATTTTAGTTAGTCACTCAAAAGATTAGGCAACTTAATATACAAATCAATTTTAAAGAAAAAATCACAATAACCATTGATGTTCAAGAAAACAAAACAAATGAGGGGATAAAAAAAAGTTTTCCACAGAAAAAAAACGTTGAAAGGGACGCTCTTACAATGTTAAGCAAAAATACGTATTAATTAAGAAAATTATTAAATACCTGTGTGTTTATATAAATCTACTACGAATTTTATACGAGAATTATAAACAAAATAGTCCAAGAGTGTTAAAATAGAGGATTTTTCATCGAATAAACTGAACTCCACCACCAGCAAGGAAACAAGAAAATTAAATATTTGAATTGAAGTATTAAAATTAATTAATTTCCCTGAATAAAGAAAACCAAAACGTAGTAGTCGAGGGATAATCTGTCCAAATTGGAAAATTCACACCAAGATACCAATTTCCGGACGAAGAAGCTCACACGAGGACAGGAATGTACCAGATACAACTCGGAAAGAATTGGCCACTAAACAAACAAACAAAAATATAAAACTCGAGTTAAGTAATTACATATATATTAATATCGAGAATTTAAGAATCAGAATTTTAAAAACCATAATTGTAAGAATTATTCTATTTTAACTTTCATCACAATTTAATATAAATAGTAGTTAATTACTGTGTCTTACATATATGTATACCTTTATACGTAAAACGTATATGTATATACGCATGTGTTTGAGATACACACATACATTAAGTGCCATTGTCGATAAGCTTAAGTCTTGAAGTCTTGAAGCTATTGTCGAGAATCTCCACGCACACTGATGAGACCTCATAGGTCGAAACACCGGTGTCTGTGCGTTCGATTATCGACAATGGCACTTAATGTATGTGTGTATCTCAAACACATGCATATATATATAAATAGTAGTGTCATATAGGAGTTTTCACATCTAGTATTTAAAGTATTTTTTCAATTAAAATTCAATTGTCTGGTTTGAGATTTATTTATTTAAGATATGTTGAGATTCACAGATATTTTAATCAAGAATCAAAGTTATTTGAATTAATTGAAATTGTGTATACATACCTTTATGATTATTTGTTCCTGTTGTTTATTTGTAAACAATTCAAATAATTAACATTTCCTAACAGTTTTAGGTGCAGGATATTATTTGATTATAACCTAATTTATGTAGGTCAGTGTACTTAATTTTCATTATAATTATTTATTATTGTTCACAGTTGTTTCTTTATATGAGGGTAATTTTCCACAAACTAAGAATCATAACACCCTGAGATGAGTTTCATAATATTCTTATAAGTAATTTTGCCGGTAAAAATACATAACCCAACTTTTAGGTGTTTGCAGTTCACAAATTTCCCACCTAATTCTGTTTAAGTACGATGAAATTAGGTAGAATCATATCCCAGATATTTTGAGATACAGTGTGGTAAAATAGTTATTAAACAAACTCAGAATTAGTTATGAAAATAAGCTTTAAACTCTTTTAAAGATTAAATCATACGTTTAAAATAAAATAAAATAGTAATAACTAATTATATATTTCATAGTACCTTTAAGAATAGTATATTTGTGGCGCCCAACGTGGGGCTGGATTAAACTAAAATAGCTTAGTTTAATCTAATTTAAGTAAAACAAGGGTGATTAAAAAGAAGTTATTTTCGTTTAAAGGAGAACAAATTAAAAATAAAATAAGGAGGCATAACTGTTGTATGTGTATATCATTGAATTGTTTATACAATTATACATATATGTATTTAATTTCTTAACAATGTCTAGCCGCGAACATGCTCGAGCTTGTTACAATACTTTTTTAATTTTAAATTTTACGTTAATTTTAGTGAAAACAAATAAAAAAAATTATGTTAGAATACAGTTTTTATGTTTAAAACAATGGAAAATACTAAAATCTAAAATTCTTTTTTAAATTCATATCATAATTGTGTATTCAATATATGGTATATGTTACAGGGAAACTTGATTTAATTTATCCATTTGGAAATATTCACGAAAATAAACAATTCGGTGAAAATTAAGTTTCTATTAAAAGCAGAAATTGTAAAGCTGTGGCCAACCATCGTTACTAAATTTAGTACAGGTCCGTAAATAAAACTTGTATTTCTATTTATATATAAACATACACAGTTATATCAGCGCGTGATGTTTCCGCATCCGTCAGATTACGGATTGCATAGTGGTGGACTGACATAAATTATTACTTTTTCCGATATTTTTTGTGGCACTGAACTTGTGTTCGTACTTACTGTGAAGTGGCACTGCTTTCTCATTAATTCTAACCACTTAAATTTAAGCATTTTGCTTGGCGCTCGCCGTATACACGTGGAGAACATGGATTTAGTAGGTACTTGATTATTTTAAAACTTAAATTCGTAGATCTACATTTTATCGATTATAAATTTAATGGTGGTACGTCATTTGTCATACACCTTAGTTCTTCGGAGAAATAAACATCTGTAATTAATAATAGACTTACTACTTTTTTCTAGCTGAATATTTGACCAGCGCTTCCAGGCGAATAGTAAATATATGTACCTACATAACTGTACAATTAACTTGCAATAATGAGTGATTTTAATGAACTGTCCGATTTAAACGCGATTTGAAGATCCTGTTCTTTAAAAATGCTGTTTAAATTTCGTGTGGTTGAATACCGACGCTGAAAATGCAGCAATAACAGAAACTAAACACCAAAATATCTAACTAAACACTAATTAAAAGTGATTACACATTAACGGAAGAGATAATTATGCACTCATCGCACATTTATATACATTAGGTCCTGTTTCGCACCTCTCTGCAGGTAAAACAATAACTTTTTTAATTACTTACACTATAATCTTTCATTTTATGAAAAATTCGCGGACTAGCAAGTACTAGCAATAAACGTTAACCCTAATTAAAAATTCAATTATACATAGCTGCTATACGAGTATAGGCCGATGTTACCTGGAAATAAAAACAGCGTCCTAGAAAGTAATGATGCCATTTGAATCCTTAAGTAAGTACGTTAACCTGTAATAATTACTTTTAAACCGACGGAGATACCTGGCTCAGGTAATAACAAACACAACTTAAGTTTCGGGTACTAAAATATACCCTATAGAAATATTGCTAATTTTGCAGTTTTTGATAATTAATCTCTGGTTGTGACGAAGATAAAACAGCAATTCTTGGTGAAAAGTTGTATAATGACACGTACAAACAATTAGGTACATAAGTTACAGTATTATCAAAAATTTTAAACTTTGGTGTAATTATAATCAGGTTTTCGTCGGTTTTGACCACTGTCCCTATTGTAGCAAGTGAATATTTTCCAGCAATTCCACCAACATTAGAGAGTACGGCTTATTCGACTTCCTCTATGGTGTAACGCATTTTGTATATGCAATATTTCTGTTTTTCATGTTTACCTGTAAGTAAATAATGCTTCATAGTCTTCATTACATTTTACACCATCATTTCAATGATACATGCTGCAAGCAAATTTGGCAATGTACATGTAATAAACAAGTTTCTTTTATTACCAACGACGAACGATGTTGAACGCAAAGAATTAAACAAAATAAAAAGTCATTCCATATCGTTTACGACCAAATTGCTTATATTAAGTGGTGCTAGGGTAATACAACGTATCGTAAATCTTATTTCAGCGTTAATTTGTAAATAAAACGCCCATGATGTTCCGGAATGAACAGGAGGAGTTTTTTTCTTGTAAATTTGTTTCGTACAGAAATTATTTTTATCTCGTCGTCTCAGTGATAGCTGTGTGGAAATTCTAAGTACATACGAATTGTACAGTGTCCGTATTGAATATCCGGACAGTTCAGAAAAAGATGCAAAACTCGGCGCCTAATTTTATTTTTTCTCTAAGTTGTGTTGAAAAATTGAATAAACACTACTATCTCGCACTAATTTATATTGGGAATAGAAACTTACAGATAAGGAGAACTAAACGGAGACTGTATGGCACAAACTACTGACCTCTCACTGGATAATATTCAAGATTACTAGTAATTACTCTAAGAATTAACAAATATGTCCTGATTCCTACATTGACAATCACTCTCATGACATACTTTAGGTACAACAAACATCCGAGCAGTTTAGAAAAGGATACACAACTAAGCTCAACATACGAGGGTCAGTCATAACTGATGCCTCCTGTTTTTTCTCCTTTTAATTATCAAGATATTAAAATTCAATTACATAGGTTGAAAACTACAATACTGATGATTAATTTGTCACTTTTTAATATAATCTCCGTCCATTTCCACAATTTTGGTCCATCTTTTAACAAGGGCATGTATTCGAGTGCGGTAAAAAGCAAGATGCTGCCTCTTAAGCTATTGACGCACATACGTTTTCACGGCCTCCTCGTCTTCAAAGTGAATCGTACAATGAGCTTCTTTTAGCGGTCCGAACAGATGGAAATCTGATGGTGCCAGGTCAGGCCTGTATGGGGGATGAGGCAAGGCTTCTCATCCAATTTTCACAATCTCTCCAGTAGTGTGACAACTGGTGTGTGATAGTGGTGTTGCAAATGTAACTATCCGTTACTCGATAAGATCCGAAGTAACGAATACCGGTTTCAAATAATATTCGTTCCTTTTTCAAACAGTTACTCTCATAATATATAACTTTTAGAATACATTCTTGTCTGAAATATTTTATTAAAAAATATAATATAGAGTAAATAACTTTGTACAAAATATTTGAATTTAATAGTGTTGAGTGTAAAACTGTTAAAAAAAAGCAATATTCCGTGGATAACCGATAATATTAAGACGTAAAATTATTTTCCGTGTTGTCCCAAAATACATAAATATATAATCTACAAGCGGAGATAATAGTGAATTTTTAATGCCGAATAATCCTATCTATCTGTCCAGTATTAAAATGTTGCCATTGTACACCAATATGTAATCTGGAAGAACTTGTTTATTATTAAATCAGGTAGACCTACGTAGATTGACCATCAAAGATTTGGTTGCTTGTTTATTTTACATTAAAGATAGATGGCTCTGTTAGATGTATGTATGTATGTACGTAATGCATGTATATATGTTAGTCAAATAAATACGGCTGTAAAAGTTGTATAATTTGAGAAAAGAAAGCAAAGTATTAATTCGAAATTCTGACGATTGGTTTTTCGCAAGCGATAGATATTTCGCGATCGTTAAAATATATTTGTACAATGGTGGAATTTTACGTCATTAAGTATATAGGTCACTTATATATATATAAATGATTCCTTCTGAAATTATTATTTCAGTTGAGGGGCTCAGTGCAAGAACCGGCCAGGTCCTTTCCCGGGTAGTGTATGATTTTGTGCAATAACCAGCTGAAAAAGCTTTATATTATTCATTACGCAGCTGCTTTAATAGTTGCCTGTATTGTAACACTGTGCAATAATCAGTCAAGTCCTGGACTTGGCCTGTCACAAACAATAAGTGAGAACAAAGTTCTGTTAAGGATGTGTGTAAAGGCACTCACACAGACTCAGATGAAAATTATTCCCCTAAGACAGACGAAAATGTAAAAGTTAACCTAACTTTTTCTGAGTTTGTCTCTTTTACTTCATCTTCTGACGAAGAAATAAATAACGAACCAGTACTACTACAAGTGCTGCAGTAGTACCACAAAAAGGAAAAAGGGAGTGAACATGTATTTGTAAAGAATCCATCAAGAAAAAATAAAAAAAAAACTCTGTCTAAATATAGGACCAAAAAATATGAGAAGAACCAAAAAGGTACTTTGCTTGAATGCAGTATATCTGTTTCAATACCAATTTTTGTGGCTTTCGAAATACAAAACAAGAGAACAATAGAACCTCTCTTGATGCCGGGTGACGATAAAAAGCTATACGATGGGCGCAGAAGACTAAAATTAAACAAATTTCAACATGTTATGACGTTGGCTACAAATTATGTACCAGCATGTGACATATTACAATAATATTAAAGAGTACCATCTCAACTTGAAGTTTGAAGAAGTTATTACATCAGCATCTGAATTTAGCAGTGCTGATGAATGAATATTTTTGTGTTATCCTGGAGCGGATAAAAGAAGTCATTAAAGACAAAATAAAAAAAAGCGAAAAAAACGCTACCACACATTTCTGAGGGCAAAATATGACGATCTAACCCAACTTACCTCAGTCCAAAAGTGGATGCTTTCGGAGATACAGAGTGTCAAAAGTTCAATTTGGTTTTAGTTTTTTATAAATAATTTCTGTAATAATTGGTATATTGTCACAATATTTGGGTAGGGGGGGTTTCGTGGGGTAAAAAATTTAAATCTGCTCTCATTTTCATTGCAAAATGTAGAGGGCGCCACCTGCGGCATATTGTATCCATTTAAAACGTAATGTTTTTTACCTAGAAAAGGTATACCTGGTAGGAGTTGATTGGAGCAGACGTTTATGAGTAATCTGGATATAAAAAATTCATTCCGTATATGGACACATATGCTTCTGTAATTTGGGTGTTATTCTTGTGGCAATTCAATGCAATGGTGCATCCACTTTTGGACTGAGGTAAGTTGGGTTAGATCGCCCTCAGAAATGTGTGGTAGCGTTTTTTCCGCACCTTTTAGAGACACCCTGTATATATACGACATATTTGCAAAAAATCGTTATTCGGTAAGAGTAAAAGTGTTAGTTCCGGTTCGAATTTTGAATTTTTTTTAAGGTATTGAAAATTATGTTCTTAATACTTTTATACTCGTAACGTATCTGTCTAAAAAGCATGACTTGCAAAATATTTGCAAAAAAACTGATTTTCGATAAGAGTAAAAGACTTATTTCTCGTAGGAATTTCGAAAAACTTTTTTAATAAAATTGTTCACAATTTCAATTTTAAGTAGGTACATATGATTTCTTATAAATTTGTTTAAACTTAGTAGTTGACGAAATATTGGTAAAATTCGATTTTTTCACTGAAGTAAACTACTACTTCCGGTCTGCCAATTTTACTGAAAATCTAATCAGTTCTCAAGAGGAAGATTATACTACTAAATGCAAAATTTGGAATCGATAGCTATAGCGATTTGACCGCTATCGTGGTCACACACAGACAGACAGACAGACACAAACATTTTTTTAAAACCACTTTTTTGGTATCAGGGGACTTCAAAACGTGGAAATCTGCAAAAATCTCGAGGTCGAAAATTTTCATCATTACAATACTTCCTTATACTACGTATAAGAAAGTAAAAGGGGGAAATTGGCGAAAGGTATCCTTGTTACTGCACGACAGTGCTTCCGTCCACAAGAATCGTGTTGCGTTATCTAAAAAATGTATTTGGGTTCCAGGCAGTGGTGCCACGTCTACCGATTTTTCGGTAGAACTACCAATTCTTACTTTGATTTACCGGTCTACCGATTTCAAACATAAGACGAGTCGGCTTTTCGTTAGATTAAGAACGAACATCGGTAGACCGGTAATTAACGTAAAAATTGATATATCTACCGAAAAATCGATAGACCTGGCACCACTGGTTGCAGGTAAATGTATTAAAAAAGAAAAATAATTTTGTATTTTTATTTTTTCTCCTTTTCCCCCACTTCGCAAACTTAAAAACGCTCCCTCGTATGTTCAATAAAAACTGGGAGAAGTCCAGAAAATATAAAATGGTGTAGATACCACAAGACTTTCGTATGCAGAGTTATCACACAAAAAATTACGCAAAAGATACATTTTTTATTCTCATTCAAATTTAAACGAGAATGATTTCTTTTTAGCTTCATTGACGAAGACAAAAATTAACAAAAAAGTAGCTACTTTTCTACATAGTCTCCACCTTTGTTTACACATTTTCCCACCGAATTGGCAGTTTCTGTATACAATCACTGTAAAAAGAAACAGGGCGGGTGTAGAGCCAATTACGCATAAACACCTCCACCGCTGCATGGCCCAAACGACAAGGTTATTGCCAAAAAAGAAGCGTATTTTGAAGAGTTTGACAAATCGTTTTCTTCGGAGGGGTTAAAGAAATGGCAGAAACGTTGAGAACCTGAAAGGAGACCACGTTGAACAGAGGTATTTATTGATCCACTCTTGTAAATCGACTCAATTTGTTGCTTATTTGTACATATACATCAATTTTACCCACATCACTGCAATTCAATTACCGCTCATTTCCTACAACAAAGCCCTGTGACTAATTGTGAATGCCAAATTGAATTTAATAATTTTTGTTAATGGTCGTCGATGATTTTACGTTTGTAAACACAGCGGGTAAAACTGTATATTAATTATTACCGCCTCAATCTGGTTCACCTATTATAGTCCTACGAATGTTCACTCGTTCACTAATTACAACAAAGCTCCGCGATAATTCTATTTTCCATATTTAGTGGCGAGAGTAGTGTGACATATGGGTAGCTTGTCTGTCTGTTCAAAGTTAATTATATTCCCATTATTATAATTGGTTCTTATGAAGTTACAATAAGATACATGTTGGTGGTTTTTATGTCTTAACTACTTACTAATTTCAAAGGAGGATATTCCTCCTTGAAAACCACAAACCAACCTGTACAACAACAGGGTTTAGCCAAAGTAAGTGATTAAGGCATGCAATTTGTGGGGAATTTAATGTAGCTTTAGCAGAATCCAAGCTTTTTTGCAAGTGCAAGCATAGTTTTTGAGTTACACGCGAAAAACTAACGAGAAAACTGGGTTTTCCACAAAGTAGAAAATTTTAGCCTTTTTTCAGCGCGCTATAGCGGCCTAACCGTTCATGCAAAATATACATATTGCCGTAATCTTTATAGTTTAAGAATTATGAAAATTATTAAATAGTTAAGTTTTAGAATAAGAACATTAATATTTAGTTTAAAATATAGTTTCTGATAGGATAAGTACAAAGTCAAAAGTTTAGTAGGTGAATAATGGGTTGCATGACCTTTAAGGGACAATGTCATTATGAAAAATGTAGATATAAAATTTAAGCTTAAATATATTAAGAATTAAGGAATAAAAATAAACACAAAATAAATCTATGCATTCTATATTTTATAGAAAAGACAACCACAAGGTATGGTTTGAATATAAGAAAACAGAGCCAAACTTCTCGCAAAGCGTTAAAATTAGACATGGGCGAGATAGGGGAAGTCGTTCCGATTTCACTCAGACTTGACCCACTCGTGTATTGTCGGCTCTCGGGGAAACCGGTAGGTAATACGGTACCCGAGAGCCGACAAAACACGAGTCGATCTAGTCTGAGTGAAATCGGAACGACTTCCCCTATCTCGCCCATGCCTAGTTAAAATAGAATTAAACATTCTAAGAAATGGAAAATCTGTATTCCTATTGGATATAAACTTGTATCATAATGAAAATCTGTATCGTAATGGACATCATTAAAGTACTGCTTCGGCATATCTAATAATACAATTCAAGTATGGGAGTAGAAAATAGTATATTATGCAATGAGCATTTAATGATAGCTATTAAGACACGAGTAAGAGAATTACAATACGAGGCGAAGCCGAGTATTGTAATGAATACGAGTGTCTTAATAGCCACTAAATGCGAGTTGCATACACTATTTTTTCTACGACCCCATAATAAAACATATTTTTTAAACAATCCATTTCATAAATTGAGGTTAAAATTTTCCGTACGTTTTTGTGAATTTGGCTGGTAATAAATTGTTCGTGGCTACTAAGGCTTGTTCCATAATTTCTGGTGGAGTCAATTATTACATTTCACTGTCATTATCCCTCTTTTTTACCGTTTATATTTTCAAAAAAGCACAAATTTTAAGTACTTACTTGTAAATTGCAGAGAACTGTCACATTTATTTAATTTGTATATCTGTCAGATATGCAGTAGCCATATTGAATATTGTTTGAAAATTGAAATGTCGCATTCCTATTGGATATAAACTTGTATCGTAATGAAAAATCTGTATTCCTATTGGATATAAACTTGTAACATAATGAAAATCTGTATCGTAATGAACATCATTATAGTACAGGTTCGGCATATCTAATAATACAATTAAAGTATGGGAGTAGAAAAAAATATTTATGCAATTTTGTAATGTTGAGGTTACAGCAATATGAGTTATGCTTTTTGTATAGAGTGGTCTGCCTCGAAAAGTGTATGCTTTTATGACTTTTTGGCAAAAAACTGAAGAAAGGTTGAACATTTTGAGGTTTCTCGCAATTTTCGTTGTGAAGCCATATCCCTGGGAAGTAGCAAAATTGTAATTCTGATTCAGCACCACAGAAATCATATAGAACGAGTGAGAAAAGAAAATATTTTCGTCGCCAAAACACCATTTGACTGAATTACAACACACATATACATCTACCTGCCGCGAAGAATAATATGGTTGGAAACACGTGACCAAACATAACTTTTTTTATATTCGCATTTAAAATAGAAGATTGAGAAAAACATACAATAAATAATTGTATTACTGCTTGTTTGCGATTACCCATTCTTTACTAACGTATCCAGATGCAAATAATAATAATAATAACAACTGATTCTTATTCCGAGTCACGTATCAATCGTGAAAAGAATCTAAATTTTTGTTATCGCCAGATCTTAAAAAAAACTACTAATATATAAACCAATATTTGTCCTGGAAGCAATAAGGTATTAAATTAAGTTGATGTTTTGCTTGATAACGGAAAACGATTTTTAATATTTATATTATTAACGTAGTTATATATAGCCTAGCAATTAACACCTTGTCAAATTTAAATAAATATGTAAAATATTTCTCTTTTTTTATACAGGTATGTGAAAATACAAACAAGAAGATTTCAGAAATAATTTGGAAACATTCTGTTTGTGAACATATTTTATATATCTACCTACTTATATCTATTATTTCTTCTATTCGAAAAGTTATATTATAATATTAGTTATTAGAACAATTTGTGTTTCTTAACATGCTAAGTTTACATATCAAGTCAATCAACAGTGCTACCCTATAGATATATTTTAAATTTATGTATGTATTTGACAATACTATATTTATAATATCTCTTGGGTGAGATTCTTGTCCAAATTATCTATTTTATCTACTTATCTGTATTTGAAATATAACAATTCCATATAATTCAAGTGATGATAAATAAAATAAGCATTTTAGAAATGTTAAGATAAATAAAAATTATATTTTTCAGTAAATGAGTGTATATTAATATTGTTATTTATAAAAACATCTCTAAACAGTCTGTTCTCAATCATGAGATATAGCAATGTGTAGTTAAAAAAATAATCTAACGAGTGGTTTGATATATCAAATTTATTTGTAGATCTTTATATTATTTATAATAAAATATTACTAGTGGTCGAAATTCCACATTTTTATTTTCTTAATGTAATGTATTTGTAACATATACATATTATACATAAATTTTATGATTCTGCACTCTTTCTCCATATGAACTTTAACTATGCCAAGTTTCATACTCCTCCGTGCGCGCAATTTGCTTAAAAAAGGGTACAAAGGTTTTCCTTCACGTATTAATATACTCGAATAGATTATACTAGCTGGCCCGGCAGACGTTGTTCTGCCCTTTCCGATAGGTGGCGCGATAAGTTTGATTTGGTTAAAGTCCCTGTATAATAATATGGACAGAAGAGGTCGTTAGTGCAATTGCAGGATAAGCATAAGGAGACCGAAAAATGCCCTATGTCGAAATTCTAAGAGAAATTATGTTTATATGTCAAAATTCCATTCTACCAAAAAAAAAAAAATAGCGCCATCTATCGAACGACAGCATATACCAAAACAATTTTATTTTGTTAACCACGCAAACATATTGTCGTGATCTTTAATATTTTAAGAATTATAAATTTTATTAAATAGTTAAGTTGTAGAATAAAATTATCAAATTTTAGTTTAAAAGGTATATTCTAATATAGTAAGCATAAGTCAAAGGTCTTACAAGTAAGAATGGGTTGCCTAACCTTTAAGGGGCAATGTCATTAAGAAAATAGTATGAATTAAGCTTAAATATAAGAATTTAGATATAGAAATAAACACGAAATAAATCTTTACATTCTATATTTATTATGGAAAAGACAAGCACAATGTATGGTTTGAATATAAAGAGTCAGAGCCGAATTTCTCACAGGGCGTAAGAATAGCTCTAAATATATTAAGAAATGGGCAACTCTTTAAAAATAAACATGTACTAAAAGTTAAAAATAGAGAAAGAATTATGTTAGGGGATGGATCAATAAAAAGAGTGAATCATGTAAATGCTATTAAGATCTACGAGCAATGCAACACGAGGTATGCTCGAGATGAAAAACATCAATTTGAATAAAAATAAATAGATCTCAGACGTAAATAACAATCTCAATTCATGGGAGAGTTTTATGTATATATCTAGCTATAGAATAAATACCTGACACTTAAATTTAAAAACATTTAAAGGATATATACAAAAAGTATTCTTTATCCGAGACAATGCATTATTAAGTTTATGTATATACTAGATATATGGGTGGAAACACATCTTTGAAATGTTGTATGGATAAATGTAAGGGCATCAAAGATAGCAGAATAAATCGTGTGTGGTTTTTACAACCTACAAAGAAGAAATAACATTAACATTGTTGACAGTTGTTTGCAAATCAACATACTGGAAGCCGAAAAGGACTGGATAGAGGATGGAGGTGGTGCTGTGGAAGCCTGTATTCCTTATAATGCAGTTCTAACGAAGGGGATTCCAGTGGTGTACAATGTATTTCCAATCATATCCAACAAAGATATCTACAAGAAGAAAGTACGAATAACTTTAATTAATGGAAAAAGGAGGTATATAACTAATAATGAGGGAGGTAATAGGTTCATTTACAAGCATAATGAGGGATGGCATTAAGAAAAGAAGAATATACCTACGGAAGACGAAGAATCGCAAGTGTGCGTAAACTTTTAATAAACAATTTGTGAGTGGCGACATTTGTGTATTCATTAACTGTCAAAAAGTGGAATAGGTATATGTGACTGAGAAAACTTATAGAAAATAAATATGAACTAGACAATGCCAACATAAATGTTAGTGTGGGAGTCGTGGCGCTGTGAGTGGATAGTTGTCTTTTGTTTCAAAAGGAAAAGTTATAAAAGACCGCGAATAACGATGAGAAGGGAGATGAATCTTGTACTTTGAATTTGGTAGACGTGTAAAATTTTTGATAAGCGTAGGAGTTTTAATACACTACGATCAACACATTTATTACTTTACAATGTATAAATTTTTATTTGGTATCAAGTTTAATTTTAGTTCGATAATTGCTAGTTGATATTTTTGCATTTCACAATTATATTTTTGTATTGTATTAGGAGATGGAGGATATGTACAAGATGGAATTTAACCATTTGTATGATGAATTTAAGTAAGTTTCTGAAATAAATATTCACCTATAAAATAGATAATGGTGTAAGACGTACTCTGAGTGTACTATGTGTGAATATTTACGCTTAGCAAGGCGTTAAGCATTATTAATATAAACAAATATTATCTCGTTGAATAAAATTCATTTTTTTTGTAATAGTGGGAAAAAAGTTAATGGTATTGGAGGCATTGGAAGTGCAATGTGAGAATGTTTACTTTCAGTGAATTGAAGATATCATTAACGATTATTTTAATAAAAATGTAATTTAGATATCAAGTGGACATATACGAATAGACAGGGATGTTCTTGATCGACAAGCGCCAAGCCGTTTAAATGCACTATGTGTGAATGTATGTCTTTGTTGATATGAAATTAGTTTCGTATGGGAAAGATTACATATTTTTTTAAAAACAATAAATATTGTTATATGGAAAATAAAAATAACAAGATAATATTTTCTTTGAATCATATAAAAGAAATTATATGTTTTCTATGTTTTTTTGTTGATATCATAAAAAGAAAATACATGATGCAGCTGTGCAGTAACAATGTTTTATGTTACTATTTTTATAAAATGAATTATAAACAATTTTTATGAAATCTAAACTTTATTTTATTATCGACCTTATCCAAATATAAGCTAAATAAAAAACACTCTGGAATAAAAGAAGAAATATCACTGCTAGAACTCACAACAAACAATAAATGAGATGCTATAGGGTGGGTATAAGACTTATAGGTTAAGAGGTGACATTTTTAATTAATTCTCAGCATTCATTTAATGGATATATATTGTTGCAATCACAGCAATATGTTCTAGGTACATATAAATCATTTCTGTTAATATAAATATTAAATTTGTTAATAACTTGACTTCAGCGGCACCTATCGAATGTTTTAAATTAAGCTAGAAACATGTGTCTTATCAATCAATTCTGCATTATCAATTTTCTTTGCCTCGTCACGAAATTACAAATCGCCCATGGTAAATCAGGATCTTCTGGTGGATTAACATGAATAGTATATTAACATGAATAGTATGTGTTCTAAACCAATTTACACATATTAAACATAAACAAAAAACAGTACACAGTCAATTATCTGCAAATTTTGCTGGTATTTCTGTAAGTCTGTAAGCTGCTGGAAGATAAATGTTCTAATGCATTCAATTTGTCGGCAATAAAATAACATTTCAATCATCCACCTTAGACGTACGCTATATAAATATTATTTTCATAACATTTGACGAGAATTATTACTTAACAGACACCACCCCTTGTCTTTCAGCTATTAAGCGCAATATTTCTATTAAATATTACGTAAATCCCCATAAAGAGACCATAATTGAGGACGTTGAACACATCGACAGGGTATTTCGCTCCACTTTCTGCCGACCAATTAATTAATATTCATGAATTGAGCAGTTGAAACGTGAACTTCCGAGAGCAGACAATGAAAATCAATAAGCGAGTGAGCGTCCGGGACAACGCCACCCAGAGAGCACCGAACTAGAAACAACCGTTTTCCACCAGCGCCTCCACCATTTCAGACGGAACCCTCTACCGACCGAACGACCCGATATCTCCTGCCACTGGTACCTCCCACTCGGCGGCAAAAACGCCATGGTAACGAGGAGGTTAAGTGAGTAACGATATACGTTGTCGGTAAATTGTGCATGCGTTAGCCTCATATCTCAACAATCAAAAGCTGGGGATATTCTTTCATGTCACGTAATATCGCGTAGGCGTTACGAGCACGAAGAATGAAATGGGGAAAATGTTTTTTTTTAGTTTTTGAAAATAAAACATTTTAAAATCGTGTGGAAAAGACCCTTTTAAAAGTAAAATAATGGGCAGAATTAACTCCTAAAGTCCCTGTAGGGCTAGTTAGCAAAGAGTGGGTTAAAAAATTTGGTGGTTTTTAAAATTCTTGCATATTATAAAAAATAAGGTTACACTAACATGGAAATACTGACACATTTTTAAATAGCCTTCCTAGCTCCCCGGCAAATAAAAATTACCACAAAGAAAATGCGTAATACATTATAGACAAGTTTTGCCATCTAGTGGTGTGAAGTAAAAGTCTATAAATACTTATTATAAACATTTTTTAACCGCCGAAACAAAGTTTGCAAAAACTTTTGTTTTGAATGAAGAAAATGCAGTTTTTTGGGTTTAAACCTAAGGTAAATTGATATTGTAACATATTGCAAACATTATCTGTAAATGTTTCCCACTAAAAATGTGTCAATGTTTTTTTTTTTTTTTTTTTTGTACAGAATTCAATAATTACACTATTTGGGACCAACTGCTTACACCATGTCTCGAGCTAAGCAAAATCCAGGAAGTAGTTTATAAATACTGTAGTGCAAATAGCACGGAAATGACAATAAATGGTGTTAAGATTGATAAAATCAGCTTCAAACGACTTCGGAAAGATATGGCATTAATTAACAACAGTAATAAATCGTCAACAGAAAACCAAATCTGAAAAGATTGGATGTTCTACGGATTAAACTTACGAAGAAGAACGTTTGTTAGTAAACTCCTTGATGAAATTATCAGACTGGGAACTTGGAATAGATCGGCTTCGATTGCGTTTATGTGTGCTGAACTTCGGTTAGCGTATGGATTCACCAAATCCATGCCAGGAAAAGACTGCGTTTTAGCTTTCCAAACGCGATGGGATGAGCATCTGAGTCATAGGATTGTCCAGAATTTGCCCAAAAATAGCTGTGTGTAATGAAGTAATAGAAGACATCCGTCCAAAATTAAAAGAAAGCGTTGAACGGTTTTGAGCCTTACAGAATAAACATTTTTAACTGCGACGAAACCGAATCCAAACTGATGTGGGTAGTCAAAAATATTATGTCGTAGAGGAACATCTACCCCCATAATGTTGTAGGAAGTGTGACGGAAGCTAGTTATACTGTACTTGAGTACTGCTCGTGCCCAAATCTCCTGGTGCTCAAATGTCTCCACTCCCAAATGTCCTAGACTGTATTGACAATGGTATAGTTGCACATAAGTATGATGATATGATTATAAACTTATATTTATTTTGTAAATTAAATATTTAGGCGCAACTCTGGCAGTAGAACAAATGAAGGAAGACGTTTTCAAAATATTTTCAAATAATATTTATTGTTCATCACAATATTGTTTCACCAAACTGGGGCTTCATCAGGTGATGACGGATTAATTTTACAAAATGATTACAGCGTTATATATTTTACATGAGCGTAGAGCTTCCAAGAGAAGCTGTTATTACACATTTAGGGAGATAGTAGAGGGGAGTGAACTGTTTGTTCACTTAGTGTCAAACATATTTTACTATATCTGTCAATTTTTAAAGCTCCAAAAACCATGTAAAATTTTATCGTTGTAGCTTCTTTCGTGTTCCTTAATTCCCTGCTCAAAGGTACGCCCTATTTGCCAATGCAGACTATGTCGCATTCAGACGTTAACATATTGCCGTGGTATCTTGCATATTAACAAGATAATAGTAATAGTATTAAGACTTAATTTAAGTGTATAAAATATAAAAGAAACAATAATAATAAGTTTGATGTATTTAAAAAATTTTAACATGAGTATATTGGGTTGCATACACTTGTATGTAGACATAAAAATTGAATTTATATTTACAATTTAAATAAGTACTAAAATAAAAGACGAGATAGAATTTAAGATGTATATATATTTCTTTTATAGAAAAGAGAAATTAGATGTATGGTTTGTGTATAAACAGAATTCGATATGCACGAGAGAAAAATAATTGAATAATTATGTAAACTTGAGAACGTGCATAAGGTAATAAAATTTATTAAATAAATCATACAAAAAGAATAAATATTTACCTTAATTTATGACTAGATAAGTAAATAAAAAAGGATATAAATAAAAATATTCTGAGACATCAGCAGTAGTGTTTTTTTTTATGAACGACAGCTGGTAATAATAGAATACATTCAGGAATTTGTATATGTAATATCATGTTTCATAAACAGTAGAGAGGTTTTTGTACGGTTTTAGATAACCTACAAAATAAAAAGAAAATATAATGTAAACTTGGTTTGTAGTTTATTACAGATAGATATATCACCGTTGGAGACGTCTTGGATAGAAGGAGGCGACGAAAAGGCAAATCAAATGGACCATGGTAGTACGAGTATTCTTATTAAAAGAATACCTTTTGTTTGCAATGTTTTTCCAATATTGCCGAGAGCTGGACATAAAACAAAATAAGATTTGTGTTAGCTAATGGAAAGAATAAATTCATAGACAAATATAAAGAAGAGTTATATTAATACAAGCATACCTACGTTGGAGAAACGCTGAACAATTTATAGGAAGTTTTTAAGTTGTAAACAGACAATTCTTGGGGCGTTGACCTTTTGCGGTGAAAAACTGTCAAAAAGACAACAAGTGCGTGTGTGTGAGTGTTCAAATCACTACGGCAACTTGAAAGCCAGGAGCACTGAAGATGCAGGGTGACAACTTAAATGGTAGTTTCTGAAGATGGCGTTGAGAACGGTCACGTGTCTTTCCCGAGAATATAAATTGAAAACAAGAATAGACAAGATTCATTCATTGGTATTCATTCATTGACATTAATTCATTGATTGTGCATTCATTGATATTCAATTCATTATATTCATTAATTGATACACAGTTTAGCTGGTTATAAAAATCGTAGGGTTAGATACACCACGATTCATATTGATTTCTTTTGTATTAGCGTGTTAATTTTATTTTCATTCAAGTTTCATTTATTTTTATTTTCTTTGTTTAATAAATTTTGTGTAATTTTGTAAAAATAATGGAGATGCAAATGACCGAATTTGAATAGTTTTTCAATGATTCAAAGTAAGTTAGAGGCAAAGACTTATTAATGTGGCTATACGAGTATTGAAATATATCGTGCGAACGTATATTCAGTATAACGTTATGCAACAGGGATAATAAATATTTTCCTGAGATAGTAATAAGCATTCTTCAGTTTCAAGTTTAAAAGAGATAAAATAATTAATGGTGTTGAGTGTTAAGAGGATATAGCGTGCAAATGTATATTTTCTGGCACAGTATTTGGCATCATTAATAGTTACAATAAAATTTTGATTATGAATTAATGATTTAAGATTAGATTTGAAATAAGGAAAGTGTTTCTGGGTAGCGGACTCTGAAATGCTAGCTATAACGCGTGCGAATGGTTATAGATAGTAATCAGATTCAAGCTTTTCTCCAAACATTGACCATAAAATAAACAATATACAAAAGTTAATTGGATTTATTTGTTGATAAACAGGAAAATATTTGTAGAGTTCTATTTAATTAAGTATAAGAAAATATATTCGTATCATAAAGAAACGTTACAACCTAGAACAAACGTTTTCTTATAATTATGTTTCTTTTAATATATATATGGTGGATACAGTATAGCGATGCTATATTTATTTTATGTAATAAATATTAAATAAATTCGACAATTATGTTTTATATGATTTCTGGTTTTTCATTTTAAATAAGCTATAACCTTATCCCAATCTTAAATAAAAACAAGAGATTTGACGAGAGGGAAGAAATTCAGATACACTGAAGAATTCACGAATACTTATAAAGTACGTGCTGTTAAGATAAATAAAATACACATTAAGGATAATAAAAAATTATCATCATCTTAATTATTTATGTTGCTGGAACAGCACACAACATAATTTATTTGGCAAGGCCTAATGTATGGCAATACTACAATTATCATATTTAAATAGTTATGTTGCCACAGCAATATATACTCCTGAGTTCGATTTTTTTTCTATTTTGTCCTAATGTATTTTTGTAGCGAGTTATTTGTTTTAAATGACAGGAATTCATTCTCCAATTTTTTAGTTAGATTTCCGATCTTGACTAATATTGGTCCTTAATATGTGAATGAATTATATTCGTATCTATTATTGTTGATTGCTTTCGGATAAATTAGAGATAAAGTTCTCCATCTTTGTTTTTGTGTTCATTAAATTTACTGTATATCCATTATTAACTGCTATCGTATATTATATTCATTTCTGTCAAATACAGTAAATTTAATTTAACAAATCTGTAATCATGTTGTAAACATCACTCCGTCATCACCTGATGAAGCCAAAATTTGGCGAAACTATATTGCAGTGATCAATAAAAATTATTTGAAACTATTTCTACGTTATTATTTATTCTTAGTCATTAAGTACCTAGCAGATTAAATTAAATTCCTCGCTGTTTAGACCGCAATGTCAGTAAAATGTGCCAAGGTAGGTAATTTCATTAAATAAAAAATCCCACTAAAGAAATAAAAAATCTCACGTGTATCATCTACATGCTCTATCGTAAAACTCATCATCCCTCATTAATATATAAATGTTGGCACTATTTTTCGGTATACATTTAATCGTTTTATGACGTCCATGCACCTTAACTTCAGACGTAAAGATGTACTTGCTTGCAGTAATATATCATTTATAATGCACCATCATATAATAACTTCCCACTGAGTGTTTACAGAACAATATTTTACTACTGTTAATTCTAGATCGTTTATTTTAGCAACGACAAGGAGGTAACGAGGCGCAGAAGATTAGCTTACATTACGAGCTCTTGCAGTAGTCACTAGAAACGATCTTTATTTACGTTACATCTATTTCTGTAATGGAAACCGGACATAATATTCAATAGGATGATGGTATTGACATTCGCGAATTTACCAGATGGCTTTGCGCCGATCTAAATATAAGCGTATTATATTGCGGAAGATTCACAGCTAATATGTGTGTGTATGTTGTACGTGGGATATTTTCAATATGTGCATATTAAAATCTTCCGCCTCGAGCAGATCGACTGCTTCATCTGCCGCAGACGAGTTCCAACTGACACGAACCAAATTAAAGTGCCGATTTGCTCTTAGAAAATCTACGTAATGCTTCACATAATGTTCACGAAGATGGTTCCTCTTTATGAAGCGCCGCGCAGTGTTCAAAATCGACAAAAACGTGATCGTAATTCAAGGAGTTTAAAATTTTTGATAATACTCTAACTTATGTATTTGTATTTGCCTTTGTTGAAAATATTTTAGGATACGTTCATAAAATCTACCGTATTTTAAACCAAATAGAAATTATGAACACACCCTGAAAGAAAAATTCTTGCTTTTGTTTTTATATTTTATACGCCGAAGACAAATATTGTTAAGAATACGTTTAATACTAGATTTTTAATACAGTCAACAAGTAGCAATGGCAATACTTTCGTCAGGAAGTCCATGCCTGTGGAAGTAAATAATAATTTGCAGGGGCTGGAATTGGCATTAAATGAGGATAGCGATGCTAAATCATTTAAGCGAAGGAAGCTTATGTGTTTGTACAAAAGTTTAAAAAGTCCTGGTCAAATAAAGACAATGGAATAGTTATTTACGAACCAATTGCGGGAAGACTATTTTCCCGCATGAGCGCACATTGTAAGCACGAGCGACCGCAGGAAGCGAGTGCTTTTAATTGCGCGAATGCATGGAAGATGTCTTCACGCAAGTGGTTTGTACAATATTTTTTATACGAACATTAAATTAAAAAAGTATTATTGATTAATGTCATTGGTATCATACCTAACCTAAGATAGATTACCTAATTAATTTAAGCATTTCATGTACGTAACTATTACTCACCTTTCCCTAAAATTATATTATTATATTCTTACACATGGCCAACATGAGGTATTTATTCTTATATTTATAAATTTATAGTACATTTATTGCGTTTTTTGGTTTAAATACAAAAAATTCCGAACTGCCAATATGAATGTCGATGTGGTTCAAATAGATGGCGCTTGAATCTTGCTTAAGATGTCGCTTCAAATGTCGTCAAATAGATGGCGCCACAATTTCTTTGGAAGAATTTTTAATTATTACTCCTATTTCCCCACACTGATAGAAATATTGTCTTGATCTAAGAAAGTATATTTTCTTGCGTATATACAAAGCTTTAATTTACTTGATTTGTTTTATTATAAGTAAATATTTCCAAACCGTTTTAAATCAAGTAAATTAAGGCTTTGTATATACGGAAGAAAATATATTTTCTTAGATCAAGACAATATTTCTAACAGTACAACTTTTAGTGAAGAATAGTGGAGGGAAGTAGTATTTTATAGACTAAATTTTATTATTATCAAGTTAGATTTTTTTTAAATGTCCCAAAGTGCCAGTATTTTTTTCAATTATTACAGTCGCCTCAACCGGGAAAACGTATTTCCCAGTCAAGCTACACATGCGCCAAATGTCACTTTACAGGCGGTGAGTACAAAAAGTGTCTTACAGGAGATCCCGTAACTGGAAACTATGTACAAATATTTGAATGATATTTATTGTGGAGCAAATTGTCAAATTATTGTTAATGTGGAAATTTAATTTTAATGATCCTGTTTTGAAATTCATGAGAAATATTGATCCTTGTGTCACTGCATCAGGTGAATGCAAATCCTTGGTATTGTTAACCAGTAGATTTTCTAGGTTAGTAAACAATATTGAACATTTAAATTGAGAATGGCCGCAATTAGCTGACTTAACTGAAATAAAGCAAATTGCTACAAAGCCTTTGGTGGAATTTTGGTCAGCAATCTTTAATTTAAAAACTGGATTAGATCATTATATGTTTCCCAATGTATCAAATTTTGTAAAAGGTTTACTATGTTTACCCCATTCTTCTGCAAATGCGAAACGATTTTTTTCTCAGATGGCCTTAATAAAAACTAAAAAATGAGGTGTGGCCACCACACGACTTTCTTATACGTATGAAAGTGTTACTTCCGGTCCGAATTTTGAAATTTCATTTATACAAAAAATATTCCAAATCCAACTCTAAATACTTTTGTACTCTTCATAAATATATATAGAATGCATAATTTACGACATATTTGCAAAAAATCGCTATTCGATAAGAGTAAAGGTCGTACTTCCGGTCCGAATTTTGAAATTTTTTTTATACAAAAGATATTTAGAAGTATGTTCTAAATACTTTTATACTCGTAATGTACCTGCCTAGAAAGCATGACTTGCGAGATATTCGCAAAAAACTGATTTTCGATAAGAGTAAAAGACCTACTTCCGGTAGGAATTTCGAAAAACTTTATTAAAACAATTTTTCTCAAATTTAATTTTGAGTACATTTGAATTCTTTGTAAAATTGTTTAAACTTAGTAATTGACGAAATATTTGCAAAATTCGATTTTTTCACTGAAGTAAACTACTACTTCCGGTCTGCCGATTTTGCTCAAAATCTAATCAGTTCTCAAGAGGGAAATTATATTCGTAAATACAAAATTTGGAATTGATATCTACAGCGGTTTGACCGCTATCGTGGTCACACACACACAGACACACACACACACAGACACACACACACAGACACACAGACACACAGACATTTTTTAAAAACCACTTTTTTGGTATCAGGGGACCTCAAAACGTGGACATCTGCAAAAATCTCGAGGTCGAAAATTTTCATCATCACAATACTTCCTTATACTACGTATAAGAAAGTAAAATCGCAATAAACATCATATTTCGACACGTGATGCTCCCTTACCTACAAAATGCTTATTGACTAAGACCAAATGTTATGATTTTAAACCTTCTGAGGCACTTATATGTAACAATCTAATAACGGATGGGGGGGGGTGAAGGTACCTCTAACGATAGTAGTGATACTGAAATAATTTTACTTTCTTATACGTAGTATAAGGAAGTATTGTGATGATGAAAATTTTCGACCTCGAGATTTTTGCAGATGTCCACGTTTTGAGGTCCCCTGATAGCAAAAAAGTGGTTTTTAAAAAATGTCTGTGTGTCTCTGTGTGTGTGTGACCACGATAGCGGTCAAACCGCTGTAGATATCAATTCCAAATTTTGTATTTACGAATATAATCTCCCTCTTGAGAACTGATTAGATTTTGAGCAAAATCGGCAGACCGGAAGTAGTAGTTTACTTCAGTGAAAAAATCGAATTTTGCAAATATTTCGTCAATTACTAAGTTTAAGCAAATTTATAAAGAATTCAAATGTACTCAAAATTAAATTTGAGAAAAATTGTTTTAATAAAGTTTTTCAAAATTCCTACCGGAAGTAGGTCTTTTACTCTTATCGAAAATCAGTTTTTTGCGAATATCTCGCAAATCATGCTTTCTAGGCAGGTACATTACGAGTATAAAAGTATTTAGAACATACTTTTAAATATCTTTTGTATAAAAAAAATTTCAAAATTCAGACCGGAAGTACCACTTTTACTCTTATCGAATTGCGATTTTTTGCAAATATGTCGTAAATTATGCATTCTATATATATTTATGAAGAGTACAAAAGTATTTAGAGTTGGATTTGGAATATTTTTTGTATAAATGAAATTTCAAAATTCGGACCGGAAGTAACACTTTCATACGTATAAGAAAGTCGTGTGGTGGCCACACCTCATTTTTTTAATAGAATTGTTTAATAATAAAAGTAAAAGAAAGTTCACACTTGGTTATTTGTTTTAACCAAGTGTGAACTTTCTTTTACTAATCGTTTACTTTTATTTGCGGAGTGTAAAATTTCAAAATTATTTAATGGTACCATGTGCTGTTCATTTATACAATGCTCCGATATACCTGAACATTTCCTGGAATATAAGATTGCTTTCCTATGTTCTTCTATACGTGTACGAAAACATCTTCCAGTTTGACCTATGTAGAAAGCATCACAGTCTAAACAATTTAATTTATAAACGCCACATTTATCTGCTTTTTGAATTATATCCTTATTATTTGTCCAAAGTTTACCGAGATTTAATTTATTTACTATTATAGTTTTTATGCCTAAATTAACTAATCTATTATTAATTTTATTCGTGGTCTTTCCTATGTAATTTATTAAACGATAATTACTTGGTTCTAATTGGGGGGCTGCATAATTGAAATTTTACACTCCGCAAATAAAAGTGAACGAATAGACCGTTTGGAAATAATGAAAATATCGAAAGCAATAACCAAATTATTAAATATAGTAAATGAACAAACAGAGTTCGTAATTTCCTCTGTTATTAAGGCTGTTTCTCGTTAATTACTTGGAAAACCCCCATAATACATAACTCCCTTATATTATTCACAATGTTACTCCCACCTTACTCAAATTATCTATTCTAATTTTAAGTAAAACTTGTCTTGTTCAGTTGAGAATGAACTGAGAAGTTCGAAACAATTGGCGAAGCGTATTTTGTAAATAAAATTTTAGTGAAACAAATAACCAAGTGTGAACTTTCTTTTACCTTTATTATTTAATATGTTTCACCAAGTGCCTAGCGAGACCTCAATCAATTATAGAATTGTTTAAGTTAAAAAAATAGTTTCTTTTATAAAATGTGGGATTACTTATTTTAAATGTTCTACAGTTTATTTACATTGTTAAAAAATATTTGTAGTTTATGATAACTTTTATTGCAAGATTTGATACAAACAACAATACATACATCAGTTAATAAAAAGATTTTTATTTAAATTTGGCGCTATTGTCATTACAAAACCAGGGAAAACATTACAATTTAACTAAAGATGTCGTTACAATATTTTTACTGCTCGGAACAACGCTGCCGTACGTGTCTAGTCTTCTATTAGAAGTTATGAAGTGCTGTTGTAAGCATATATTATTATTTTCTTGGTGTCCTCAGAAAACTTTTTAATTTCGCATAATTGCTTCTTCAATTAGTGTGTAATCACTTTTAATTACTGTTTACTTAGTGATTTTGGTGTTTAGTTAATGTTTTTGGTGCATTTTTCGCGTTTTACCGCTATGAAAATTACACATCTGGATGTACACCAGAAAATGATGGAAGTATCTGGTCAAGGTTTTTCTGTGAAAAAATTCGTGTTTTGGACTATCACAGAAAACATTTTCACGTAGATGGGGATCAAATTACAATTAGTACGCTCGAGAATTTTACGAGGTAGTCGTTTTTCCTCCAATACCTTACGAAGTGGTGTCATTTTGAGTGTTTTAAATAGTGGACATTCTATTAATATTGACAAGTTTGACAAATATTGTAAGGCCACTGCAGAATTATATTTATCTTTGTACAATTGGTACTCCATGACCTACAGTACATAAAATTCTTATTCATGGTGCTGTAATTATTAAGGAGGTTCTATTGCCTATATATATAAATAAAAAAAGACAATTATAACAAGAGAATTCATGCATTTTCATCTTTTTTTGTCAATATCCCCTGTTCTAAAAAAGATAAAACTTTGGTTTTTCTACAGAAATGTTGTGGCTTTAATTCTATATTCACTCATGTAAAAAGAGACTTTAACTTTTTTGAAAAGAAGCCTAATATTTGCTTACATTTCAGTTAACGCCATCTACCGGTGACGGCAACAGTCCGAGATACAAAAACACAAGTTCAGTTTGTAGAACAAATAACGCTCTTTTAAATGAGACCAAACTTGTTCAAATCGGTTAGGCCAAACGGGAGTAATCCTAGTTTATTTAAAGAAATATTTGAACTGTCACCACCACTTTATTTCACTAGATAGTAAAATATGTGCAAGACTAAAAGTATTAAAGAATTGTGTAAGGAATAAAATTTAAAGATTTTTAATACCTCTCAATTGTAAAAATATGAAGAAATTCTAAATTTTAACCCTGTTACGCCCTCTTCCGGATATTTTACAAACTATAAAATAATTTCCAGCATTTTCTCTTGGGCACTTTTACTTGAAATTTTTTTTACCCGGAAGCAAGCACTACTGATTTCTGAGATATAGCCGGCAGCCATTCTTAGTTGGCCACCCGGTACAATGGGCAGCAGTTGGGGAATTTGATGTTTAGATTGGAATCAGTGCGAGACTGAATTGAATGAAAGAATTGAATTCGAAAATGATGTTGAGAAACATGACGAGGCTATTAAAGAAATTCTAAACCCTCGCGCTACAAACGCTTTAAACGTATTAACTCAGAGGGCAGAATACCTGATACTGATATTACAAACCTTATGGTTATGAAGAGAACAAGAGAAAAAGTCATTATGTAATAAATAAAAAATCCCCAGAAACAAACAAAAATGTTTGACTTTTTGTGTACATAGTTATTTACATAAAAGTCAAGAAAGTGATACTTTTCTGACATAGTGAAATTTGAAGTACGAGTTTGCGTAGCGGCCGAGTACTTTAACCGCTAAGTCAGATTAAGACACTTTTGACGTGTATTGCAAACTATTTCTGAAAACGAATAATTAAATTTTAGGAAAAAAATAATATTAACAATAAAATTGATCAGGAAAATCAAATCTTTTCTGCGACTGTTGTTTCTTTAGTGACTAGCCAAAAAACATTTTCAACAATAAGGCTTCATCACTTTTTGCAATTTTACCTGTTTTTTTCTTCGGATTAATAAAGGTGTCATAAATATGAATATGTTTGAAAAAAATAGTGATGTAGGAGACTACATCCCTCGAACGTAAGTGCAGCTGTCAATACTGCAATGGAAGATTTACTGTCAAGCAAATCCAATCAAAAAGCGTACTCAATATTTGAAGAATGGCGCAATTCTACAAAGTAACAGTAGTTACAGAAGAAATTATAAATCCTCTACTACTTTGTGGAGCACTTTCGCCATGTTCAAATCCACTTTGTAACTGAAGAAAAAGTTAATATAAAAAAGTTTCCCAAGTCATCTGCATATTTAAAGAGAAAATCCGTTGGATATCAAACAAAAAAATCAGAAATTGGGCAATTCCTTAGAGAAGCTCCCCACCATAAGAGTTTCCTGATGATGAAGATAAATAAAATATCTAGGAGTTAATTTAATTTAATTATCTGATTTTTATTGAAGGTTGTGATAGTAGGGGCTTGTCGGTGTGATGCGCTAATAAAAATTTCTATTGATAACATTGACGACAAAGAGGACATTTTACTTGTCAAAATTTCTGATTCAAAAACACACAAACCAAACCTCGACGTTTTATTATTGTTAATGGAGTAGGGCATCTTAACATTGCTCTATATAGAAAGTACTTGGCGCTACCATCAGCTCAAACCACATACCATCGCTTATTTGTAAGCTAGAGTTTAATTCGGTATTCTTTCAAAAATGATGTTGCAGTAAAATCTCACTAGTCTGGTTTTTACTGTCGTGTTTCAAGAAATTCTACTTTCCTGTTCCAAAAATGTTCAGTGAAATGACGAAATATGGATTATTTAACAAAAAAAATAGGTTTTTATTAATGTTTTTTTCTTCTAATTATTGCTCTACTTTTCTTTATATTTCAAATAAAATCGTTTTCAGAAATGTATTTCTTGTTGTCTATTAAATCTATAAACTCTCATTAACAATCTTACTTCAGGGAAATATGATAAATGGGTTTATTTTTTCTTCTTTTCGCAAAGTAAACATTTCAATAAGATTCATGGCCATATCTACTGCATCTCGCATTGCTCGTACTGCTGATCTGATCTGTCGATTTTATATAACTTGAACAGAAAAAATTTCCGAGATGGTATTGACACACCACCACCTCTCTTCAAATACCAAACGCACAAACATCATTCCACCACACCTACGAAAGGACCAATTAAAATTTTATCCGCAAAGAAATACATAAATCAATTTCGCGTATACATATTACGAAGTTCGAAGTTGGACCTGCGGTGCTCGTAAATAATATAGCTCGAAAAAATTCCGTCGCCGAGAGATGCAGTTCCACTTGATTAAAATTAACGTAAAAGATGCAAGCCAGGATTTATTATTATGAACGTCAACCTCTGAACTGACAAATGCATCGGAAAACGTAAGCGGCCAAAATTTACCGAGAAATTTACACAGAAATCACTGCCAACATATCTCTCAGCCAGAGCGGCCGACTTCGTCCATTCCAGTCCGATGTGTTGTAATTTTCGAAAGGAACGTCATCAGCCAGCTAACATCACCGTCGTTAAAATTCATGTTTTTCATTTTTCTTGCGGGATAAATCTTCACTTCTCCTTAACCACACATTGGTATTTTAAGTATTTGGAGTGTTTGTATGGAGGATAAACACTTGATATTAACAATCGACGAGAATAAATACAGGCACCCACTCCAGTTAAAGAACACAGAAGATCCACGACTTTTATTATTATGGATATCTTATAGCCGGGCTTTTAAAATTTAAATGGTGTAAATACCGCAGATTGCTGGCAATCATTCGCAGGCGTTTGGCTCGATATAAGCGATTTATCATGAGACAGGTAGAAGGAAGCGAAATTACGCGGGAACGTTTTGATCACATCGAAGTTTCTATGATGATATGAGAAGTACTTACTAGACGTTCACTGCACAAAATAGTACTTAAATAAATATGTCAAGATTAACCCTCATTCAAATAATGATTACCTATGTTGGGTTATTTAACACCCCGCTCTTTTTCTGTGTTTTTCTGTTATTATTTCCGTTGTTTTCCATTTTAAACCAATTATTTATCATACAAACTCTCTGTTTAAAAAATGAAGTATGGGCACCAAACGACTTCTTTATACGTATGTGCGTTACGAATTTATTATAACATTATTTTTAAACAAAAATTCTTCCAAATCTATCTCTAAAAACAGTTATACTTTTAATAAATTTGCAAAAAACAAAACACTTAAACACCCTACCACACTAAAGCACAGAAAACTAAATACGTATTTCGACAACTATGTTGTCATCTTCAGTAGCACTGCTTAAAAACGCGTTGTCTATACACTATAGCGTAAACAGGACAACACTGTTGTTATTTAAGCGTTTGAGAGTTTTTCTGTGTACGGTACAGTGTATAGAAAACGTGGTTTTTAATCAGTGCTACTGAAGATGGCAACATAGTTGTCGAAATACGTATTTAGTTTTTTGTGCTTGTAAAGGTACCATCCCAATGTTGGGTGACACAATGTAGAGAAACCCCTGTCTCTAAATTAAGATATTTAATTTAAAGTTAAACTTTAGAAATAAAATGTAAAATTATTTGTTTTGCCAGCTCAACTCAAATTATCTCAGGGCGATTCGAGTTAATTGAAATGATTAAGTAAAAGGGGTTCCTGTACATTAATAAAAAAATACTATTTAAAATTTTAATAATCCTTATATTAAAATCAATGAATCCTGTATCTATAATTTTACAAACAACACAAGAAGTAACATATATTTAAAAAGCAATTCTAATACATTTTTTTACAATCATTAAAACTAACACAAACATTTCTGTAGGTCCTTTGTTCGATTCAATCGTAAGCTATAAACGCCAGAATTTATTACATACAATGCACATTCTATATTATACGTGTTTATATCGATACTTGTGAACATATCAAGTTACTTTACACATATTGATATTTATTTAATTACTTTCTGTTTGAACTTTTATTTTTACAGTCTCTCCTACTTTATTACATAAAACATTACAGGCATTAAACAATAATCATTTAAATAATACCTTATCTAAATTCTTCTTATTCATCTTATTTTTTATACTGTTTCCAGCAGGAACTTCGGGCTGCTTATTATCGACGAAATCTTCTTTATTTCTACGATGTTTTAACGCTCTCATCTGTTTGTTCTGCTACTCGAAATACAATCTTTATTTTAACAATATAACCCGTTCCACAATTACTTCTTGGGTGCAACTTTGACCATTACTTTACTACGTTTTCTCGGTAGTAAATTATAAGTTATAGTAACAATGACTCTTATGCGTAGTCTAATGTTAGGAGTTAGCCTTTTGATACGATATTTTCTCACGCGTATTTCCCTTTTATATCAGAATGTCTGGGGTTCCCCGCTTTCCACAAAGTTCAGGGGTTCCCATTCACATTTACATGCACATACACGTTCATTTAGCCGCGGGATTGTATATTGCTACTGGAGTGTTTATCACGTTAATATAAACTCTCGGCGTCACCCTTTTTACTCATAAATATATACGTACAAAACCTATGACTAATATCTACTTAATAATGCAATAACACATTCATTGATTTTAAATATTATTTCCCTTCAAAATATTAATAAAAAAATATACTTAATTAAATCCTTAAAAAAAATAATAAAAACTTTATAAAATTAATAAAGTGAAATCAACTATACATTACATACTTTACTGTGGTAAATGTGTTTTAGCATTCTTGTTTAGTATCAAGAATTTTGAATTTTTTTTTATACAAAAATTATTCAAATTCAAGTTCCAAATTCAACTTTTAAATTCTCCAGCAGGCATGATATCGGAAGATATTCACAAAAAAACTATTTTTCGATAGGACTAGAAGACCTATTTTCGTTAGAAATTGCGGATTTTTTTTTTTTGGACTCCCTAGAAATTTTCTTAATCTTAGTAGTTGACGAGATATTGTTAACATTTGATTTTTTCACTGAAGTAAATAAATTACTACTTCCGGTCTATCAGTTTCACGAAAAATCTAATCCGATCTGAAGAGGAAGATTATATTCGTAAATATAAGGTTTGATATTGATAGCTTTAGCTGTTTGGTCACTACCATGGTCACACACAGAGAGCGAGGAGGCAAACAGGGGTTTTTTAAAAACCACTTTTCGGTATCAAGGGACATCTGCAAAAATCTGGATGGCTTCATTATCTAATACTGAAGCTAAATAATGGATGACGATGTAGAATTAAATGTATTACAATCTGTTATTGAAAATCATGCAACATCTGTAAGAGAAATTGAACGTAACACTGATATTTCGAAAACTACAGCACAAATAATTTTAAAGCGTTACAAAGATCGCCATCATTCTACTGGGACTTAGAGATGGAGATTTAGAAAGAAATTACAATTTTGCCAATGGTATGTTAACCAATATGAGAATAACTCTAATTATCCTGCTTCGATTTTATGGTCTGACGAAAGCAGATTTACAAATAACGGTCTCTTCAACAGAAACAATGTTCACTTTTGGGGCAGAGAAAAATCCTCACTTTGTTATGGAAAGTCGGCATCAAGTGGGATTTGACTTTAACATCTGGTATGGAGGCTTAGGCGCTAAACTTATAGGGCCCCCATTTTTTAACAGAACACTAAACAGTGAAAGATATTTGAATGTACTACAAATTGAATGAGAATACATATTAACACATGCTTCCAACAAGGTGACGTCCCACCCCACAATGCAAACATAATCAACGAATATCTTAATATTCACATTTTCCATATTCGTGGATTGGTAATCGAGGACCGATTTTATGGCTACCTAGATCTCCAGACTTAACGCCATTGGTTTTTTTTTGTTTGAGATTACGTAAAAGGTCGGGTGTACGTGCCAACATTTGACAATGCCGAAGATCTTCGTGAAGCTGTTTTGATAGCATTTGGTATCATTAAAAGGCAATAAGTACATACTGCGATTACGTCGACAACACGCAGGGCACAATTTTTTTTTGATGTCTTACGGTCTACTTATTGCTAGACTTTTAATAAAATAATTTTCGCTCACAGTATGCATACACGAATTAATTCGTATATGAAAATGCATGAATGCACATCTACACCAAGCTGGCATTGCAAACAACAACGTACAGACAACTGTTTCGATCTTACATAGATCTCATCAGTGTGCGAGCGTGCTGTTCGCACAATGCCGTATAAATTTGGACTACCTGCAAATATAGTCGATTTACGTACCAAATGCCTATGAGAGATTCCCAGCGGCATCTGTGAGTCATGCGCGGCAACGCAAGATGTAGATGTACATTCAAACATTTTCATATACGAATTAATTCGTGTATGCATACTTTGAGTGATTCAATAGTGTGAGAGCTTAATCTCCAAGAATTACTTGGTTGCATTTTAAAATAATTTTCGTATTATTTTGTTGTTGTGTATAAAAATAGATATAGCACATATTCTATATCATTATAAAGAAGATAAAAAAAACACGTTCAATTCTTTCAAGGCCGACTTGACGTCCCATAAGAAAATTTATGTTAAGGGTTAAAAGTAAAAAATGGCAAATGCAACGAAATCCAAGTTGACATTTAATTCCTGCATAAAAAGTGTCTCAAGAAAGTGCAAATAAAATCTGTCTGTCTACTAAAACAAAAAAGTTATTTACAAGGAAAAGAAATTTAACATTTCTCTTTCTCTTGCTATAAGTCCTGAAACACATGGAAATTTGGAAATTACAAAATATCGTATAAATTCAATAGTCCTTAGGAATAATTCATTTAATTTAACCAACCCTCCTGTATCGTTTATATAATAAGCGAAATCCCCATGTTGGAAATGTTATCTTGGGACACAATGTATATGGATAAAAAAATCGATTGTTTTTTAAACAACCTGTATATCGCGTACAAAGTGAATAAAATAAAGAACACTAAAGATTAACAAGATATAAACAGGGGACAAAGCAATGAAATAAAAGAAATTAAAAAGGAAGCTTCACCCGTCCATGACCGCACGACAATTAAACACAAAAGGTTTAAATAAACAGACAACATACATGTATTATAGATAAGAGCAATAGGACCGTGAAAATATTTACTTTCTAGTTTTAATAAATTAGCAACAATAGGTGTTGTATATGCATGGAATTTAATAATATTTCTGCAAAAGTGTGAACCTTGACTATTTTCACGTTATGTGCATTACGTTTATAATTGGTATCAATTTTGAGAAAAGCATAATATGTATATATATATATATATATAATATGTATGTTTGTATACGTCTATGAAGTTGGATATGTTGGTAATTTTAATTTGGCATGTTTACAAGTCTGCGTAATTGATCGTCATGAGATATCACGTTTATTTAAAGATTGACAAAGATGGTTGGCGTGTTCGTTTACGGTAATGAAAGAAAAACAACCGTAACAATCATTTCCGGACACTCCGGGAAAATTTTAACCTTTTTAACATTTTCAAGAATAAGTTTCGTAGTTATTTTAATCAAGAACTAATTAATCGATTTTATTATATTTATTATTAAAGAGATGTAAAGGAAATCTATATACGTATTTCACCAACTAAGTTCTTCAGTAGAAACCTGTAGAAAAAATGAGGTGTGGCCACCACACGACTTTCTTATACGTGTGTGCGTTTCAAATTATACAAAAGTTATTCTAAATTAAGATTTAAATACTTTTATTTTCTGAAAAAATAAACAGAATCCTACTGTACTACTTCTGTTCTCTTAATAAATCTCTATAGAATGCATACTTGGCGAAATATTCGACAGAAAGTGCTACTCGCTAAGAGTAAAAGTGCTACTTCCGGTCCGAATTTTGAAATTTATTTTATACAAAAAATATTTCAAATGTAGTTCTAAATATATTTGTGGTGTTGATAAATATATATAGAATGCATAATTTGCGAGATATTTGCAAAACTCGCTCTGCGATAAGAGTAAAAGTGTTACTTCCGGTCCGAATTTTGAAAATTTTTTTATACAAAAGATATTGAAAATTAAGTTCTAAATACTTTTGTACCCGCTTTAAAAGCATGACTTGCGAAATATTTGCAAAAAGCTGTTTTTTGATAAGAGTAAAAGACCTACTAGTTTTTCTCAAATTTAATTCTGAGTACATATGAATTCTTTCTAAATTTCTTTAAACTTAAGTAGTTGACGAAATATTGGCGAAATTCGATTTTTTCACTGAAGTAAACTTCTACTTCCGGTCTGCCGAATTTACTTAAAATCTAATCAGATCCTAAGAGGGAGACTACACACGTAAATACAAAATTTGGAATTGATTAGTACAGCGGTTTGACCGCTATCGTGGTCACACACAGAGACATTTTTTAAAAACCACGTTTTTGGTATCAGGGGACTTCAAAACGTGGACATCTGCAAAAATCTCGAGGTCGATAATTTTCGTCATCACAATACTTCCTTATACTACGTATAAGAAAGTAAAACAGAAAAGAGTGTTCAACCGTTGTTTTTACTTTCTTATACGTAGTATAAGGAAGTATTGTGATGATGAAAATTTTCGACCTCGAGATTTTTGCAGATGTCCACGTTTTGAAGTCCCCTGATACCGAAAAAGTGGTTTTTAAAAAATGTCTGTCTCTCTCTCTGTGTGTGTATGTGTGACCACGATAGCGGTCAAGGCGCTGTAGATATCAATTCCAAATTTTGTATTTACGTGTATAATCTCCCTCTTGAGATTTGATTAGTTTTTCAGTAAAATCGGTAGACCGGAAGTAGCAGTTTACTTCAGCGAAAAAATCGAATTTTGCCAATATTTCGTCAACTACTAAGTTTTAACAAATTTATAAAGAATTCATATATAATTAAAATTGAGTATAATTTTATCTAAAAAGTTTTCCGAAATTCCTACCGGAAGTAGGTCTTTTACTCTTATCGAAAATCAGTTTTTTGCGAATATTTCGCAAGTCATGCCTTTTTGGCTAGTACGTTACGGATATAAAAGTATTTAAAACATAGTTTTCAATATCTTTTGTATAAAAAAAATTTCAAAATTCAGACCACAAGTACCACTTTTACTCTTATCGAATAGCGATTTTTTGCAAATAGGTCGTAAGTTATGCATTCTATATAAATTTATCAAGAGTACAAAAGTATTTAGAACTGGATTTGCAATATTTTTTGTATATATGAAATTTCAAAATTCGGACCGGAAGTAGCACTTTTACTCTTAGCGAGGAGCACTTTTTTGATAATATCTTGCAAAGTATGCATTCTATAGACATTTATTAAGAGAATAGAAGTACTTAGAATAGGATTTTGAATAATTTCTGTAAAAAAATTCTTAAAATTCTGTAATTTGAAACGCTCATACGTATAAGAAAGTCGTGTGGTGGCCACACCTCATTTTTTCTAAGGTGTAACTTACAGTCCTAAGTCTTTACACGTTATTTCATAAATCCCAGATTTTAGATCTACCTCAATTTTATTTAAATGTATTTTTGTATCTAGAAAGGTGTGCTGTGGACATTTTGACATCTGATTGATTCTAAACGGAAATACACATTCAAATATTTTCTATTTTTTTTATGCTTGGGGGCAATTTTTGTTTAGTAAAATTTTACAATAAAAATGCCAATCAGTTTATTTTGGTAGTACACGTGGCATTAGATGAGGACGAATTGTTTTTTGGTTATGAGTAGAACATATGATCTAATTCGAAAGAAATTCTGGTAAATACCGAAAAAAAAAGAGCAAAAACGATAAGGTCTGTTAAACACACGAAATGAACTTATTTGCTTTTAACTAAATTCTAATTTTTTAACAGTATGACAGCAATTCAATATTTAAATTATTATTATTGTTTTGTAAAAACTTGTATGCTACATATTCTTAATCTCTGTGAAATGTATGTACTTCTCATTTGTCTTCTTTCTACCGTTTAATGATATATTTTAGATGTTGATACTGTGAGTGTATATAGTTTAAATGCAAATTTACACATTGAAATGCTTTTACAGTAAGTAATAATTTTACTAATTCCTTTTTCTTTTAATTTCAGAAGAGGAATGCTACCATTGTATGACGAGTCTGGTGTCCTCCAAAGAAAAAATGTTCATAACTCAAACGAAACTTCTGTACGAAGTAACGTGGAAGACTGTGATGCAAATCTGCAAAAAACATGTGGTATGTTTCATTGCTATTTTCGATATTTTAAGTATTTTTAGTAGTGACATTTTTTTTTTTTTTTACTTTAGAATATCATGCGCGTTTTTTTTACTTTTCTGATCTGACAAACTTTACGTTTATGCCTGGATGATGTCAACACAAAATATTAATTTCTACATCATAATTCCCGATATTAAAGTTTGCCGAACTGTTTTGTTTGGCAACTGTTCGTTTTTTTTTTTTGCTTGTAAAAATCTGAACTAATTCTGTGATAGTTCACCAGAACCCATGGTACAAATATACAATAAGGTATGCTACAACTTTGACTCAAATTCGTCTATTTCTGCGCTGGATACAGTTACGTCATCAATGTTGCGTCATACATCATATGTTTGTAGTTTGTGTTTTGTTAATATTTAGATTTCGAAGACGTTTTTAATTAATAATAGTTGTTATTTCATGTATGTACTTAGTGCAGTTATTAAGTTAAAAAAACACCACTTAAACATTTTAATAATTCTTATATTAAAATCAATGAATCCTGTATCTATAATTTTACAAACAACACAAGAAGTCACATATATTTAAAAAGCAATTCTAATAAAAAAAAATTTTACAAACATTAAACTAACACAAATATTTCAGTAGGTCCTTTGTTCGATTCAATCGCAAGCTATAAACGCCAGAATTTATTACATACAATACACATTCTATATTATACGTGATACTATCGATACTTGTGAACATATCAAGTTACTTTACACATATATTTATTAGACGATATTTATTTAATTACTTTCTGCTTGAACTTTTATTTTTACAGTCTCTCCTCTTTTATTACGTAAAACGTTAGTCATTAAACAATAATCATTTAAATAATACCTTATCTAAATTCTTCTTATTCATCTTGTTTCTTGTACTGTTTCCAGCAGGAACTTCGGGCTGCTTATTATCGTCGAAATCTTCTTTATTTCTACGATGTTTTCAACTGCAATTACTTCTTAGGTGCAACTTTGACCACTACTTTACTACGTTTTCTCAGTAGTAAATTATTTATTGAAGTTATAGTAACAATGACTCTTATGCGTAGTCTAATGTTAGGAGTTAGCCTTTTGATACGGTATTTAACGTATCTTGCTGTCGACTCTTCCTCTTCTCACGCGTATTTTCCTTTTATATCAGAATATCTGGGATTCCCCGCTTTTCACAAAGTTCAGGCGTTCCCATTCACATTTACACGCACATACACGTTCATTTAGCCGCGGGATGGTATATTGCTACTGGAGTGTTTATCACGTTAATATAAACTGTCGGCGTCACCCTTTTTCACTGATAAATATATACAAAACCTATGACTAATATCTACTTAATAATACAATAACACATTCATTGATTTTAAATATTATTTCCCTTCAAAATATTAATAAAAAAATATACTTAATTAAATCCTTTAAAAAAATAATAAAAAACATAAAATTAATAAAGGGAAATGGGCTGTACCATTACAGCTAAGAGGCTAATTCAGCAAATTATGAAGAAGCCATTAACTCATTTTCTGAAAGAGAATCTAGGATATTAATTTTGTAAACATATCTGCCATCATTACATGAGCAACAGGATAGTGGTGGGTTTTAATGGGTTTTATTTTTAGTCGGTAAAAACCAATTTAAGAAAATGCATGTACTTCTGTGTTATAATATTATTAAGTAAAAAATATATGTGTTATTATTTCAATAAATTAAGTTTTGCAAAAAAACGACTATTACTTTTAACCTATTATTTATTACTTCACTACAGGGGCGGCATATGATTGACCTGCCCTTCTTGGGAAATTTTGCAGATCAGGCAATTTAGTTCACTGGCAAGAGATACGAATGAAATAATGTGATCATAACATTAAAATTTACAACTTCTGTGCTTTGTACTATAACACAATAACGCAGTATATGTATTTAATGTGCCTTTTTCAGTAGTAGCACACAAAAATAAAAATGCCCTAAATATTCGTCGATATCATAAACAAATAAAATAGTGAATGATACGGGATATGTCGCAAATATTCCATTGTTAAAGTTGTTTCTTGCCTATGACGTTAAAAAAATATTAAAGAGTAATAAAGAACAAATAAAACGGAACATGTATGTCTTTGATATAAAAATAGATCTGATGACGTCATTACTGTTTGCGCACTGACGTCATCATCTTTTTTTTTTAATGGAATAGTAACTCATACTTATTTAACTAGTTTACATTAACGTATTCCTCTACTACTGCAAGGATGAATAAACAGTAATGGTATGATGCTCCAAACCTTTTATTTTCAAAAAGGCTATAATTTTTTTTAATCTGTATTATGCGTAAATGTGTTGCTAATGAATCAGATTACTTTATTTTAACATATAATTACATATACGAGGGTAGTCTGAAATGTTTTGAGCCTCAACATGAAGATGGCGTTACTCGCCAATGCGTTAAAAGATGCCTGTGAAAATTTCCGCCATTTTGAACACTCAGTTGTTGTTTGACAGTCGTTTATGTCAGCCGATGTCAGTTTTTGTAAAAATGGAAAAAAACGAATATCATGACGTGGCTAAATTCTTGCATTCGAAAGGCAGTACGCCTACACAAATTAAAACTTAGTTGGACGCTGTTGACGGGCACTTATCTCAATCATTCCAGCTTGACTGATGATGAGCGTTCGAGATGGCCAAAAACTGCGACCACCACCGATAACATCGCAAATGTTCACCAAAGATACTGGAAGACTGTCGAATCAAGGTTAAAGAAATAGCAGAGGCTATGCACATATCGAAAAAGCGCGTTTGTCATATATTAAATAAAGAATTGAACATGCATTAAGCAGTCCACACGTTGTGTGCCAAGTTTGCTCACTTTGGACTAAAAACGCGTTCGTATGAAAATTTCCAAGGCCATGTTGGAGCGCATTAAGTGGAACGAGTCAGATTTTTTTGCTTTGATTCATAACTGTAGATTAAATTGGATCCACCATCCCGAGACCAACAAACAGTCAACAGTTACTAATTGCAAAGGGTGAACCTGCTCCAGTGTTCATCGACTATCTCGAAAGAGGTAAAACAATAACGGGAATGTGTTACGCATCATTACTTGACAAGCTGAGGGCAGAAATTGCAACAAAAAACCGCCTCATTTGAAGAAGAAGCAAGTTCTGTTCCACCAAGCATACGCATCTGTTCACATTTCGACTGTCGCCATAGCCAGCATTCACGAATTGCACTTCGAACTGGTTGAACACCCACCGTATTCACCAGATATGGCCCCCAGCGACTTTTTCCTGTTTCCTAAGCTTAAAATTTTTAGAGATATTCATTGAACAAGGAGATCATCGCATACCTAAACGCCTATTTCATGGAGCAAGACACCAACATACTATTGGGAAGGATTAAAGAGGGGCAAATGTGCTAGCACCGCCCCTGTGTAAGAAGAAAATATGCCACATACAAAATATAAGAAATAATTACATTGTGGAAAGCTGCTGGGCAAATCATGTTTTTTTTTGTATCTCATAAACTGATTTTTTATGATGTCCGAAAACACGCTTTCCGGTAATAAAATATAACCAATCTAAAATGTTTCCAACACATTTTTTTATTGGGTTCAGATCGGGTAAACTTTTCAATATATAGGTGTTTAATGGCTTAGTAACATAAGATGTCAGGATGTCAGGTGAATATTGAGAAGAAACGACAGCATAAAAGTTTTATTACATCCCTGAACAAGACAATAATCTTTACTCGTAAAGCGGAACAACGTTACTATTGAACGAATATGTACAATTTTTATATTACTTTTTATTATTATTTTGATGAAAATTTATACTTTTTGTATAGCCACGTTATGTGTAATTTTCTAATTAGAACATTACAATAATACTTATATTATAAGTGGATTTAGGCACGATTATAGGAAAATTAAATTATAGCAAGGGTATGTGCACGAAACACTTGAAGTAAAACATGCGGGGGTGTTTATTTCAAAACTTCCCACCCTAAACTTCTGGAAATCTAGAACTCTCTGAATTATTCCCTGAAACACTTAAGAAGTATTTTTCGTGGGGGCCATTTCTTGATGCAAAAATTGATTCGCCAACTTTAACGCCCCGCCCCCGGGGGCTACCCCCTTAAGAATCTTAAAAGGAAAGGGGGTATCGAGTAATACGTCATTTTAAAGCTCTTTGGAAACAGTAAATTTTGGTGTTTACTTTTTTTAAATTGATCTATTCGTTTTGAAGATTTTTAAAAAAATCTTTTGGTTTGCTTTGTTTTGTATTTCTAACTAGTCGAATCTATTTTAGGAGCATCAGGAACAAAAGCCAGTTTAAATTTTTTTATAAACTTCTCAAAAACATGGAAAAGAAATAATTTGATGGTTTGTTTTTTTAATTTTTTAGTTATGTTTAATGCAGAATACGTTTTCTTTTTGTCGTAGTTACTTATTAAACAAAAAAGCATTCTTTTAGGAACGTTTTTATACCGATTTTGCGTTCATTGATTCAGTTTTTGTAACAGAACAATAAAATAATGTTCTAAACGAAAAACGGGCAATAGCATAAAAAGCTGACATCATAGATTCGTTTGGAAATGCATTTATGTTGGTTTAGTATAAATTGTTATTTATTATTTTTATTTGAATTCTTAAATAACTTTGAAAACAAAAATAAAACATTTTAAGCAGTTTGTGTTTGAGTAATAGATATTTAAGCCTAAAACAAAAATTTAAAAAACCAAAAGCTTTTTTAAAAATCTACAAAACGCATCGATCAATTTTAAAAAAGTTGAACGCCAAAATGTACTGTTTCCAAGGACCTTTAAAATGACATATTACTCGATACCCCTTTCCATTTAATATTTTAAAGGGGGTAGCTCCCGGGGGCAGGGTGTTAAAGTGGGTTAGTCAATTTTTACATCAAGAAATGCTCCCACGATAAATAATACTTCTTACGTGTTTCAGTGAATTTTTCATAGATTTCTAGATTTCCATAAATGTAAGGTGGGAAGTTTTGAAATGAAACAAACTATACTGGATAAAGTCACTGTGTTAGCGAACATGCTTACACAATGCTGCCTGCCAATTTCTTCAGATAAGCAGGACGAAGAAAACGTTTGCAGTATTCCGAACAAATTAAAACTTTTTTAAACAAAATTTAATATGCACATAACTGAAATAAATTTAGTTTCAGACAAATTATTTGTAAATATGTGTTTTATTAAAATATATGAAAATGGGACGTGTTTTAATAACTACCTTAATGAAACGCAAAGAGAGCATTCTCATCAAAGTCACAAAAATCAATTGGACCTGACCTATGTTGTTATACTCAAGATGGTGGGTGAACATCTGTACAAAATTTCGTTGAAAATATGGATGTTTCGTTTCTTTTTCTTTACTGGGATCTCGATGGGGAGTAAATTTTGAACTTTCGAATTACGAAAATAAACAATAAATAGTCTTTTTTATTTTCGGTGCTGTTTATTTTGGCGATATTGTACATACATATGATGTTTATGTTATGAAGTATATAATCGCTTCCTCGCGATTAGAACTTCGAACCGTTTCAGAGTAAATACGTTCGAAACACGAAATTAATGGGCTGGTGTGGTTGTTGTAGTCCTTAATGTCTTTTAAATTAAATTTATGGAGGATATAAAACGGCTGTTTAACTAACGAACACCGAACGCAAATGGACAAACATATATATATGAATGTGTATCATGGACTGACCTTGGTAATAATATTTCGCAGTCTCTCACGGTTTGGGCGGAATGTATAGAATGTGTGTGGATATGCAGTAATTTAATACATTGTCGTCGTTATCTGTCTCCAATTTGTATATGCCTTTATACTAGGTATTGATATTTAGCACACTTAAAACAGTAATATACCGTGCGGGAAAACTAATATTGAATAATTTCTGGTGTTTTTGAAGACACAAATTTGAAATGTTGGGTGGTTGTTCAGGATATAGGGAAGACAATTGTGATTTGTGTACCGCTACATCGGGTCATTCGCCGTCGCCGGCCATCCTCCCACTCCAAGATTTTAAATGACACCCTGCATTTATTTCTGTTGATTTTGAAAGAACACAATTTTCTTGATATTCCTATGTGAAAAAACTAGTTAGAATAAATATTAATCGTAAAAATAATTTCAAATAACTTTTCTTGTTCACTACATATTGTTTCGCCAAACTTTAGCTTCATCAGGTGATGACAGAGTAATGCTTACAAAATGGTCGCATTCGGAATACGAAAACACTTGGTTGCGGCTACCAAGCAGTTTGCTAATTCGTTCAGAAATCGATATACCGTTTCTGCTACTTCGCTCCAAGAGGGCGGAGCTTGGTAGGGAGCTGACGCCATTTTATGTAGCGTAAATTAAAAGCGCTCCTGAATGCAAACATGTTTAAAAATGGAGGGGACAAATCACAAAAAAACTAGACGTTAGTATATTTATAAAAATAAATTATTAACAGTAGAAGAAACGGAAAATTTTCTTCATAATAATTTTGATTGCGAGGAATAGCATTTGCATTATTTAGGTTGCGATTGGCATTCAATAATTCAGGCGGTTGAATTTACTCTGCCACCATATTACCGATAGCATTTTTTAGAACATTATTTTCCAATAACTCTGCAATTACCAGTTGTTCCATATTCAGCAAAAGAAACCACCTAAACCGTGAACAAAATTAAATTATGTATATATCGTGGGTTAGGTCACAGAATAAATATTGTGTGGCTATGTTCTGCATTTCGTTGCTATAGCAACGAACGTATTCCGATGTCAACATAGGTTAGTTGCTATAGCCAACCTATGTTGACATCGGAATACGACGGAACGCTGGGAGCGTATCGACAGCGGTTTGTGCTACTAATCCGCTCCCAACACGTATTCGGAATGCGACCATTGATTACAGCGTTATGTATTTTGCACAAGTGTCGAGGTTCAAAGAGGCGGTGTTTTTACAGATTTAGAAAGACAGTAGAGGGGAGTGATTTAAGTCTGTTTGTTCGTTAAGTGTCAACACCTATTTTTCTATATGTATTAATTTCTAAAGCTTCAAATAAACTAAATTTTTTCCCTTATCAGGATAATATACCAAGTTTTCTTGCTCGTGCTTGTGCGTGCATCTTTGCTAAACCTCTCGCTTTCCTTTTTAATTTAGCACTTAAAATGTCTGTCTTCCATGAGTGCTGAAAAATAACCAAACTACTTCCAATTCACAAAAAAGGTGACACAGCCTTGATCGAGAATTACCGACCGATAGCTATTCTTAACAATTTTGCAAAAGTGTTCGAAATGTGCCTTTAGACGAATGTGTACCTACAGATTCGGTGCAGACTTTCGGAGGACCAGCATGGTGTTATGAGTAAGCGATCTACGACATCCAATCTTGCAGTGTTAACCCGGTTTGTCTTGGAATGGCTGGATGATAATGAGCAAATTGACATCATCTATACCGACTTCTCTAAGGCTTTTGATCGTATCGATCACACCATATTGCTACGTAAAATAGATGTTGGGGTTTCACCTCAATTGAAGTAATTATTTAACACTTACTTGATGAATAGAGTTCAGTACGTCAGTTATGCGGGTCGTAAATCATCTTATTTTACTGCCACCTCAGGAGTTCCACAGGGTAGCAATCTAGGTCCTTTATTATTTGCAATTTTATCTGAATTGGGTTGCCAAAGACTTTTATTTGCAGATGATGTCAATATATATACGTACCATTACAGATTGCTTGTTTCTGCAGAGGCAGGTGGATGTTTTGGTAGCCTGGTGTACTGTGAATAATTTGCCCCTGAATATTTCTAAATGCAATGTATTGACAGTCGGAAGCAGGTATATCTCTGTTTCAATTAGCCTTTTACGGGATCCCTATTCATCGTTGTACAGTGGTAAGGGATTTAGGCGTTCTTTTTGACTCTAAATTAACGTTTTCTGACCACACCAATAGCACTACGAGTTCATCGGCATTGAAAAGATTAGGATTTGCTATTAGAAATACAAGGCAGTTTGCATCCATAGATGCCATCACTACCATTTTTTTCCTTTTTCCGCTCTCGCCTCGAATATGCTTCATTCGTTTTGTCACCAATATATAAAACTTATTCAGAAGCGCTCGAGAGAGTGTGTCAGTACCCATGTCACACAAATAATGTGTTTTATTTTTCAACGGCCAGAACCTATATTTTACTGGGATCAAGCAATGCCACTTGCGAGGATGATCTTGCTATTAATTTTTCTCCACTATCCCAACTAATTAGTAGGTGTGACTGTTGATGGTTGCATTGGTGTTACTCTATACTTAAATGTTGCATTGACTTGTTTTTTGTCTCTCTTTCGTTTTCTGTTTAATATATTTTTTTTACTTCTATATTGTTCAGTTATCGATTCATTACATTTTTTGTCCTGTGATTAGATGTATGTTGGGCAATAAAGATATATTATAATAATTATTATTATTATCTAATTAGCGCATCAATAGTGAATTTTTCTTCCAAACAAATAATAAAATTATGTTTTGCAATTTTGTTTCAGAAAGCTGCCGCAGTTCACCTCCAGAGGCATTGTCCCTCGTCAAGAGTAGAGAAAATGTACACGGACTGGATTTGGTGGGTGCTTCAGGGTCTTCCTTTCAGTCATCTTGTCCGCGTAATGGATTGTTTCTTCCATGAAGGTATTAAGGTATGTTTATTTGTCTAACAATAATAACATGACCGCGTAGATTTTCTAAATTTCACATAAATAATTGATATAGAAATAATATTGATACTAAAGTAATAGATCTCCAGTAAGTCTGAATATTATTTAAATTTCACGTCTATGTGTTGGCGAAGAATGTTCAACTTTTATTTAAATGAAAATATACTCATGTCAGAGAGGAAATTCCAATCTGAGGAATTTAATATTAAACAGATTCACGGCACTTTTTTTCAATTCGATACGTCTAACAATTTGAATTCCTCTGTTTTTTTTTTAATAACTCGAACGAAAATTAGAAAAGAAAGATTTTATGGTGTTTGGTGTATTACGATATCGGGAATGTCAAGGACACCTTTTTTTTATTTCTCTTGCAGTATTATAACAAATAAGGATGTCGTCATGAGGAATGTAGGTGTTTAGTTTCCGTTTGCGAAAATACGGTACATTTTAATTCGCGGCATTTAACGACCAGGCAATAGCAAAAAAAGTTAACTCAAAATAAGTGATCGTTAGAAATGAATTGTACGATTTTTTCACATTTTATATTTAAAATAATATGCACTAACATCCAAATTCCGGTGGGTGAATATATTTCATTTTTACAAGTAAGCATACTGAACACATTGTTTAGGCAAAAAATGTTTGGGATATATTAATATTATTTTGTTAGAACTTAATTTCTTTTATGTTGTTTCTATATCGGAAAAAGTAATATCAGTGGATAAAAATTTCACGGCAGTTTTGCTGCGTCCTCTTCCATATTTGAATGTTGGAGGACCTGTTGTGAATTGTCTTCAAAAGAATGTGTTTAAGTTCTGAATTATTTGTAAATTTGGTTAGATCTTCAATGTGAAATAGATTGCCAGCATTTAAAATTCATAGTGATCATGGAAATTCAAAACAGCGTTCATCATTACTACTAAGGTGTCCAAGTCCCGGTACTAGTCACGAAAGTCCCGAAATGGAGATACATTTTATTAATTGCGCATTTGCTCTAAGAAAACAAAAAGTGATTTAGTATTTTTTATTATAATATTAGGTATTGTGCTTTAGCAACAATACAAAGCAAGAACAAAAAATAAGTAAAAAAATATTCCATTAAATTATATAAGTATAGATATTACTTTATAAAATAACAAAATAATTATTATTTTTTAAAATATGGTTTGAGAGAGCTACAAATGTATATAAAAATGAATCTCCTAATTTTGACTGAAGTTTTGTTGCAAACGATCCAATCACTGAAAATGTCCTTTCAGATTGAACGCTTGTATGGTCAGCAAATATTCATAACGTAATTGGAGATTCTGACCACGACAACCATCATTTTCAAAAAGTGCCGTTTCGCCTTTGTTTATTTCAATGAATTTATTTGGATTGGCTTTGGCTGAAGATATTGGTACTGCTCCTGTGGGCACATACATTGCATTTTCAATAACCGTATTTATTTTTTCTGCCAATGGTACTTCTTAATGCGACCCATTCTTTGAGTAGGCTAGCGGAACGTCGTCGTGATCTGAGTTTCGTCTACCTCTTGCAATATTGGTGTTGATACCGTTGATAATCTTTTTGTCAAATTTTTGATAAGTATGGTATCGGGTTGATCAAAAAGTACTTCGTCAGATCCTTCTACTCTTTCCATATATTTAGATGGATTGCAGAGATAAGACAACACACTTGAAGCACGAGTTCTTCTCTCATTTATTGGGTGCTTTAAAGCAGCTTGTAATTCTCTGATAAAAGGTGGATCAGTTTTTGAAGGTTTTTCAAACATAAACTTAAAGCTGGCATCGGCTATGTAAAGGTTTGCATCATACCTGCACTAGGCCAACACTGTGAGTGATAGGTTCAAGGCACTTAACAACTTGTTCTAAAACTTCAAAATCGTGGTCATTGAGTTACACCAGCAGGGATAAATCAGCCTTCTGAGTACAGCCTTTTAGAAAAACAAAGAGTTGCAGCATTTGGGCTAAGCTGTTTCATCGGCTTTTGCAATCTAAAATAAGATTTAGTTCCTTACTGTGTTTTTCTTTCACATAATTCTGCAGAAAAGTGGCAGAATAATTAAAAATTTTCTTACTTGGGTTACTAGTGCTTGAATGTTCCAATCATTTGTTAAGTGAAAAGGTACGTTCATGATCTTCAACTAACTCAAGAACCTCTTCTTCAACATTGTCATTATCATAATCATCCTCGTCACTGCTATCATCAACATTATCACCATCATTGTCGATTGGAGTTTTTGCATATTCTTAGAATACATGATGGCAATAACTGCAAGTTAAATGCTATGAGCAATGCCCAGTTGCTGGAGTGGCTGTATTAATTTTTCCAATTTCACCATTACACTGGCACCATCTGTTGTTACAGAAACAATGTCGTCTTTCAAGGTTAATCTAAATCGTTTACATTACATTTCAACGAGGTTAACACATCTGCAGGCATAGATTCTTAGGCAGGTACTAGTTTATTACCATTAACAAACCTCAAATTATTTGACTGGCATAAGCAGGTATATAGTACATTTTATAGGCCTTATTTATTAATATTATATTTATACAACTTAGAGAAATCTGTAAATATTCCGTAATATTTCTCTCTAATAAAGTGTCGTCCCTGATATCTTTCAAATGAATGAAAAGTGGTAAGCCAATAAAATTATTCCAAAGACTCTTTCCCCACTCTCACAATTTAATCTAGAAGTTTTTTTTACGTCTTCGTTTTGAAGAAGGTTCATGACATGTATGCCGAGATATATATTTTTAATGTTTCGTAAATCCCCTTTCCGCTTAAAAATAGTAATTCCGTAAATCCCCGTTACTAATATATTTGGCGTTTCATGACTTTCATGGTTCTTGTCCAAAGAGTGGCTTTATATATGTATATTATAAGTAGAGCTAGGATATAATTAGACAAATTGCCTTATGCCTTTTTTGCCGTTTTTGGGTATTTTTTAGGATTCAGCCTTTTTTTAGGAATCTCCTGTTTTCTTGCCTTTTTGTGGCTTTTATTGTATACTAAATTGAAATTTTAAGAAATTTGATTCTTAAATTTTCAATTTAAAAAGATCTATCAATTTTCCTAGAAAAATTCAAATTCCTATGCCATCTCAAAATCACAAGAAGCCTTTAATGACAGCGAGGTATTACATGCCTTAACGTATATTCAAACAAATTTCTCTTGGTTGCCCCACGAAATACAGAAATTAGAAACAGTTGGACTGACTCTTGTGGAATCTCTAGATATTGTACAAAAGGCAGTAGATGTCACATCGAGCGCCCCAGGACCAGCAGGAATAGAAATAAAAGATAAGCTTAAAGCAGTTTTGCAAAAAAAATCAATCCTTCTTTAGAAAAGTTAAAAATAATTTCTGAAATTCACCAGATTTCCCACTCGAAATTCTGTTTGATATTACTGTCACCACAACAAATCAGTTCTCTGAAATACGCTCCGATAACATCATGTGACATAGAAAGGGCCTTTTCAAGCTACAAACAAATTGTAAGCGACAAGAGAACTTGTTTGACTTCGGAGAACACAGAGAAATTACTGGTAACTAGTTGGCAGTGTTAATAAAACCAATGTTTAAAGAATCATATGCCTACCTACAATATATAAATAGTTAATACTGTATGTTAAACAAAAAAGCATACGTACGTACTATTTTTTTTTTTTAATAAACAGTTTTAGGTTTACGTTTTTATATTTTATTTTTTCCTTTTTAGTGCTTTTTTAAATCATTTTTTTTTGCCTTTTTGCCTGCCTTTTTCGAGACTTTATTTTGCCTAACTATCCTAGCTCTAATTATAAGAAATATGAAATTATAGTAAAATGTGCGTACTATATCCCCAGCCTTTAACATCGTTATTATTGCATATACAAAAAAATTTTTCAAATAAAAGTTTTCTGGTTGAGACTAAATTCTATTTGCATGCTATCAAAGACACAGTGGCGTGCAGATACAATGGTATAAAAAGAAAATGTATGTTATGTGTATGTTAAACCGTTTACGAGTTATTAAATGTCGAATATCGTAGTTAATGTACCGTGGAATAGTTAACATTATTAAAGTGAGCTATGAAAATGACAATTATTGTCTTTGATAAATAACATTTCCATTTTGACTACTTTATTAAGGTAATGTCATTTATCAAACACAATAATTGTCATTTTCATAGCTCACTTTAATAATGTTAACTATTCCATAGTACAGTAACTACGATATTCGACATTTAATAACCATTACAAAAATTTGATAATATACGGGGTATTAAAAAAAACATTTTCTTTTTAAACCGTTGTATTTGCACGCCACTGTGTTTTTGATAGTATGCAAACAAAATTCAGTCTCAGCCACACACAAGTTTTATTTGAAACATTTTTTTGTATATGCAATAATAACGATGATAAAGGGTGTCTAATTTATAATGAATAACCCTGTACATCGAGTTGAAATTATAGTACAAATACTATAATTATAGTACGGTTGGCAACACTTATCTCAATAATCACGCAGTATGACGAACGCCGGTGATTCCCCTATTTGTTTACGCATTTCACATACCATAAATTCCGTTTCGAGGTCCCGGGGCTTCGCTGTGGTCCCGGGACCAAAATTCTTTTATGAAATCCCGAGACTCGAAACCCTAATTATACTACTACATCTAGTAATACAATTTTGAAATTTTTTTTGTGCTATATAAATAAATAAAATCCATATCCCACGTTCTATAAAATTGAAAAAAAAAGCAGTTTATAAGAATTTCTAAATAATTAAACATGCTAGTTAACTATACTCCATTCAGTCAAAGAATAAAGCATTGGGAAAGATAGGGCTTAACATAAACGTTTGTGATTGGTTGAAATCGAGTGTGCATTTACACCGGCAAAATAATCGCATTTAGCTCGTTCTGTCAAAAATTCGTTTACTGACAGTTTTGTTCAAAGATTTTGTCGATTTCCGTATTTTACATAGTTATTTGTTGTTAATATTCTTAAAAAATAGTTCTTCTTAGAACTCGCAAGTGAAATATTCATTTGTTAAGGTATTTTATCAATTTCGTTAACTTTCTTTTCGTAATCGCTAATATTCTATAGTACGGCGGAAGCAGTTTTACCAGGTCCTTCAAAAAATCGTAAAGGGAAACACATAAGATCTGGACAAAGGCAAATGGCTTATAATGTGTACATTAAGCATAAAGACAATATGTCTAAAACAGCTGCAGTCAATCAAACAGCAGAGGAAGTGGGTATTAATAGGAATACAATGTACTGCATTATTAAAGAAATGGAATTATATGGAGTTCCAATTTCTCCTCCAAGAAAAAGAAATTATCGTCATACTTACAATAAATTGGATGAAGCACAAAAAAGTACAATTAGACGACATGTGCATTCCTTTTTCTTGAGGAATGAGTTACCAACTTGTACAAAAATGTACGTAAATGTCAAAATATAATGATATCAGATATGTATATCCCTGCTATCCATCTAACAGTAAACATATGTTTTACTTGTTTTCAAAATACAAAGTTCATCGTGTGTAAACTGTGCTCATATTGTAGCGCCATCTACTCCATTCTTAGACTGAATGGAGTATAGGTACTAATGCAGATAAATCACACTTAAGTTGACATAACACTTTTACTTTCTTATACGTAGTATAAGGAAGTATTGTGATGATGAAAATTTTCGACCTCGAGATTTTTGCAGATGTCCACGTTTTGAGGTCCCCTGATACCAAAAAAGTGGTTTTTAAAAAATGTCTCTGTGTCTGTCTGTCTGTCTGTGTGTGTGTGACCACGATAGCGGTCAAACCGCTGTAGATATCAATTCCAAATTTTGTATTTACGTGTATAACCTCCCTCTTGAGATCTGATTAGTTTTTCAGTAAAATCGGTAGACCGGAAGTAGCAGTTTACTTCGGTGAAAAAATCGAATTTTGCCAATATTTCGTCAAATACTAAGTTTATACAAATTTATAAAGAATTCATATGTACTTAAAATTAAAATTGAGAACAATTTTATTTAAAAAGTTTTTCGAAATTCCTACCGGAAGTAGGTCTTTTACTCATATCGAATATCGGTTTTTTGCGAATATTTCGCAAGTCAAGCTTTTTAAACAGGTACGTTACGTGTATTAAAGTATTTAAAACATAGTTTTCAATATCTTTTGTATAAAAAAGATTTCAAAATTCGGACCGGAAGTAGCACTTTTACTCTTAGCGAGTAGCACTTTTTTTCGAATATCTTGCAAAGTATGCATTCTATAGCGATTTATTAAGAGAATGAAATTACTTAGAATAGGATTTTGAATAAGTTTTGTATAAAAAAATTCTAAAGATTGTATAGTTTGAAACGCTCATACGTATAGGAAAGTCGTGTGGTGGCCACACCTCATTTTTTACATAAAATTCCTGTGGTTATCATCTCTCTACAGTTTGGCAAATAGTTAATAAACCACTCTATTCCTATAAAGGAAAAGGAAAAGTAAGATCGAATTAGGTCAAATTCAGAGTAGGAAATATAGCACCGACTCTGCCACCGGAATGTGCACAGCTGACAAATTATTCTTGCATGTTTTTTTTTGTGGTAAACAACAACACAACACCAGAGTCCTTACCATTTAGTCCACACTTGCCTACATACTACGTCCCGTTTGTGTACTGTGCTGTGCCAGCGAGTTTACGTTTCAGGTAATGGGACACTCGTGTTATTTTTATTCATGCGCGGTTTCGTTAGAATGAATTGGAAAACCACGTGCGTTAGTAGCCTTCATCGTGTCCTCCTCCCCTCGCCCGTCTAGGCCGACTTTTGTTTACATACCATTTACGTTCCGGCCGCTAACTTCCGTCCTCGTCTTTACCCAACACACTCTCTTCACGTTGTCCCCTCGCACGAATGATATGGCTATCGCTATCGCAATATCGGCAAAATCTAGCTAACTTATACGTCTCTGTGTCTGCTGTACAAACACAATCGCTTAAATCGACGGTAAACAAATGTCTCCGGTGACGTTACCGGTATCCAACCACACCTCCCGATATAACGATCTGTATTATGAATTTACTTTTTGTAATAACTTTAATCGATAGCTTAGAGCAGGGGTCTCCAAACTACGGCCCGAGGGCCACATCCGGCCCGCGGACAGATTATGTCCGGCCCGCGGACAGATTTTGTCCGGCCCGCGGAGAGCTAGCATACTTGAAAACTCCTTTTAGAGAACATATTTTTTATAGCAAATTAAATTTAGTTTACTGAAGTATTCTAATTTTATGTTGAATAATTATTAATATGACATCTACATTGATATGGTCATGGGCTAACTACTCATAACATTGTTGTAGGCTTATTGTTATTGTTTTTGTGATATGTTGGATAAAGAAACACAGAATTGTAATGAGTAAAGACATGTATAATATGCAGAAAATTTTACTTCAGTATATAATAACTAACAAATTATTGAAATGAATCCAACTAACATTTTATACATTTTAAATAAGAACATTTTTTGTGTACTTCATTTTGGAGAAGGTCTTCTCACACAAATAAGTAGCACCAAAAACAGAAAACAGCCCACGAGCAAATTTATGCAAATTATCAAATTGTGTCAGTGGAAGACTCTTATAAAATTCCAACAAAGATGAGTTTTGATATTTGTTCTTAATTATATCACTGCACTGTAGATCAATTATTTCCATTTGAAGTTCGGGGGCTAGGGTTTCAATGTCAGTATCAAAAGGATTCTGAAAAATCTTAATTTGATTCGCAATGGCATCAAAGTCCGAGAAACGAGTATCAAAATTTATTTTCAAAGCACTCAAAGTTTCGATTGCAAAATCGATAGGAAACTCAGTCTCAGTAGTGTGGCTGAATATTTCACATGTTTTAAAACGTGAAAAACATTTACTTCGTAGTTGTGATTGAAACAGTATCAATTTCTTCCGGAATGATTTGATATTAGTGTATAAATCAGGAAGATGCTGGTTTTCTCCTTGCAATCTCAAATTCAGTTCGTTCACATGTTTTGTCAAATCAACATAGAATGCTAACTTCCACAGCCATGCGTTGTTTTGTAATTCAAAAAAATTTCGATCACTGCTCGAAGTACAAAAAAGCGCTGAAGGACTTTCCCACAACTAAGCCAACGTACGGCAGTATGATAAGATAAGTCATTTTCTCCAATCTCTTCAATAAATTGTCGGAATTGTCGGTGATTCAGCCCAAAAGATCTGATAAAATTAACAGTTGATATGACTGGTTTCAGAACTTCAGACATATCCAAACATTTTCCGCACAAAGACTGTTGATGAATGATACAATGTAAGACTAATGGTTTTAAACCACCGTCATTTTCTACAGCCTTTGACACAAGAGCGACCACTCCTTTATCTTTCCCACTCATGTTTTTGCCTCCATCAGTTGTAATACATTTCAAGTTTTTCCATCGAAGGTTCTTTTGATTAATGGCCATTTCAACTCCTTTAAAAATATCTGTACCAGTAGTTGTGCCATGAATACTATTCATATCAAGAAGTTCTTCATGCACTTCATAGCTTTTATCTACTCCTCGAATATAAATCAACACCTGAGCAGTATCTGACACATCCGTTGACTCATCCAAGGCCAAAGAAAACCACTCAACATGTCCATTTTTGTCGAACAGTTGAGAGGATATATTTTCAGCGATGTTTTCTACCCTTCGAGCCACAGTGTTTGCGGACATACTGACACTTTTTAATAAATTTACCTTTTCAGGGCACATTTCTTCGGCTACTGCAATTATGCATTCTTTGATCATTTCTCCATCGGTGAATGGTTTTCCACGTTTTGCAATTTCAAGAGCCACACGAAAGCTGGCACGCGTTGCAGCCTCTTGTTCAGTTTTGAGTTTTGTAAATGAAGATTGCTGCGATTTCAATCCTCGCTTCATAGCTTCGAATTTTTCTGTCCGCAAACTTCCTGTATATTTTGAGTAATTTTGAAAATGTTTTGTTTCATAATGACGTTTAATGTTATATTCTTTGAGAACGGCTATGCTTTCATTGCAAATCAAACATAGCGCCTTCTTACTGGACTCAATTACGAAATACTGAATGTTCCACTGATCTTTGAATTTTCTGCATTCACTATCAATTTTTCGCTTCTTTTCCATACTACTAAATCACACACAAAAGCAACAATTCAAATCAAAATACTGTTACAAAGATGTCTTAAACTTAAACACGCACAAACACGTTTTAAGGAGGTACGCACTATTTTATTTCACAACAGTGTCATAGGAACTGACTTGTGGTTGCGCCACTAGCCTTCTTATATATTCCAATTACTGCCATCTAGAAGTGAGTGGAAGACACCAGAACTTTCTCGAACCAACGAGATTATTCTGTACGTGCTATTAGCGCCATCTGTTAGCGATAGAAGGTACTACCTATTTCCGCTTGTGTCCACCAGATGTCGTGTCACGTTACTCCTCATGGCTCGTACTCTACGACTAATCTAGAAATTACAGATAATGACAGGAAAATTAATAATATGCAGTGTTGCCGTTTTGCAGCCTTTTTTAAACGTTGCGTACTTTTTCGGACTTTTTTTCATCAGTGGACTATTTCACTTTTTACCACCGGCAACAATGATAATATGGTTTTGGCCCTCGGAACTTACTGGAGTAATCAGTATGGCCCTAAGGCTGGAAAGTTTGGAGACCCCTGGCTTAGAGTAAGTAAGATATAGAGAGGGCATAATGTCAGTATTCGAATATTTCTTTTGATAAATATTTTATGGGGAATAGGTATTTAAAATGAAGGTCCTAGTATACTCGAATATGTGTGTACATATTCAATATAAGCGTATCTGTACAACTAAACTAAAGGGAAATAACATCGCACATGTATATCGTATTTCCTCAGCTGTATTTTATAAACAAATAAGGTACTATGTATAAAGATGAATATGCTCATAGATAATAGAGACCTCGCATTCTTATAAGTATAATAAACACACACAATTCTCGAACGGTAAACCCCACACAAGAAATTGAGATTTATATTTTTGTACTGGAAATGCCCATTATGCATTTCCAACATATTTAAATATTCGACTCATTCGAATAGTCGAATATTTGAATATTTCAACAAGTTCTTCTGTATTAGAATATTCCAACACAAAAATTTGAATTTTTATTACCCATTCCAATATTCGGATATTTATTAGTCATTATTGTTTCTGTTATCCGATGTTTTGGTAATCATTTAATAAGGCTATTTATTGTCGCTATGCAAAAAACTGCAATAAAGCCAAAGCGAAAAAATTATATTAAAATGATAGGTACTTGGTTACTTATGACTTCACTTACCTGCAGTTGAATTGATTGCTCAAAGGAAATAATAAATAATCTTACGAGACAACTAAATGATATAAACAATCGAACTCGCCCTAGTGTCTTATGAGGCTTCAGTTTTTAAAAGAAGCTAAAATTTTCTCGGCATAGTATGTATGTGACTGTCATGCTAGCTATCTTAAACTTCGTTTATCACACATGCTACTTGTCGCACCGGCATCAATTATTGTCACTGAATCATATAACAGGTATTTCTAACTCTTACAAGACATTTGTTTTAAATTAGTTATAAACACATCCACATTAAAAATGTAAGTGTGTGTAATTTCATTCTCTTTGTGATGCAGCTGTGTCATATCACACATCAATGTTTGTAAATAATATGCATTAATGACTTGACATCAGCACAACTGATCAAAAATATCCATATTAAATATGATATTCGAATCCTGTGCATTAAAAACTCTTGGGCTTATAGATAGAAGAAAATCTTACTGGGCAAAACCACATCAAAAGTAAAACAATTTTCCAAAAGTTTTTTTTTATATACCTTTGGCGACCAATGTTGTAAAATGAAATTTGTTTTTCCAAAATTTTAATGTTACTAACACGCAAAAATTAATTCCACGGTGTGTGCTGACATTTCAATTACACTTTGACAATCAAATTCTTAAGATGGTAGGAAAATAACCAAAACAATAAATTCACCATGAAATATGTAAATGAATTTAAAAATTATTTGACTGCTTATTTAATACGGTCATGGGATATTATGAGATACTAAAAAAAAAATAAAGGATAAGTATCGTTTGTTTGTTTTTTCTCTCATGGCTATTACGATAATTTCTCTAGTTCACCTTGCATGTATTATTTCATAGGAGTTATGCAAATTTAAAAATAAAACTATATTCACTACACACTAGTAGCGCGCAACAGATGTTTCGCATTAACCCACCGAGTCAGTAATTAATTCCTCTGGTTCGGTATGTTTTCGGGCAGTCGACAAGAGAAAAAAAATACCGCACGTAGTCATAACCATCCGAACTAATTTTAGTTCGCATTTCACTCCAATTTGCTTGCATGCCTGTACGTATTTATGTATGTACCAAATACACACACACACAGAGCTCTTGATTAATGCGATTCGAGTTTTGTAAATAATCGCTCGCTTGAGAAAGAACGCGAAAAATCCGTAAGTTGGCAACTGAAAATCTTCGTTTCACTCATTACCTGTCTATAAATAGAAGAATTTTCGCACACTACCGTAGAGCACGCCCTTTGCGGGCAGTAATACGGAATCGACGACGAAAGCACATTCCGAAATAAAATTCCGAAAATAAAATCGGTCACGCTTTTTCGAGCGAATTAATTTTTGCATGTTTTTATTTTGTTGCCCGCCGACTCTTCCAAAAATATAATTTATACACTCTTAGGCTGGAATTACCCAAGGTCTTTAGTTTAATTCTTATTTCTTAGTCATAATTTTATTTTATAAATATAATTTTAGTCTCTATTTGTGTTTATACAATTTTCTAATTCCCAATTTTTAATTCTTAAGTAATGGCTATTTTGACAGCTGATGTTGATAGTTGCACGAATACTTTGTAATTTTGCCGCGATTTAGTGCATTTTTTATTCAAAGGCAAAATGAGAGTTAAAAAAATACTAAGTGTAATATCCCTATCAAATCAATAAAAAAAAGTAAAACATTGTTTTCTATCCTCGAAGTGGTACTCATTTTTAAACGTCAAAACAAACAAACTATGACTACTCGTGTAAATTTCAGGTTAGGTGAACATAGCACTTTACAATCACAGCTGTTGTACATGCGCAATTTCAATTTTGTTTAATGTCTGTCTTAATTCTTAAAAGTTGAAAATTGGCAACTTTCAAGGTCAGATATTAAACAATAAAATTATGATTAAGAAATAATAAACTGTCGAAACCATCACATTCAAAAACATACATTTCATCTTTAAGATTATGCACTAAAATTACGAATACGACTAAGAATTAAGACTAAGACGTTGGGTAATTCCAGCCTTAGTATTGTAAACGTTAAGAGTTTCTTTTAGTCTTAAATTAATAAATAACATTGATGCACAAAATTAAATATTTTGAAAATTACATGTGTTTACACGATCAAATGAATTCATGAATAAATTCCTGAATTTATTCTTCAAGTTACTGGACGCTGTAAAGGCAAAAATTCATCCAATATTTTATTGACGATATTTATGAATAGCAACGATCAAATAGTGACATTTTTTTTCTTGTAACCTTTAACGTTTGTGGTTTCATTTATCATTTTGGAGGTTACGTCGAAGTGTTACGTGGTATAACTATAATGCTATTACCTATAAGTTCTTCATATTTCATTTTCTCAGAAAATCGTATAGGGCTATTAACACTAGTCGACAATTTTAATTTTTTACTTTCTTATACGTAGTATAAGGAAGTATTGTGATGATGAAAATTTTCGACCTCGAGATTTTTGCAGATGTCCACGTTTTGAAGTCCCCTGATACCGAAAAAGTGGTTTTTAAAAAATGTCTGTCTGTCTGTCTCTCTCTCTCTCTGTGTGTGTGTGTGACCACGATAGCGGCCAAACCGCTGTAGATATCAATTCCAAATTTTGTATTTACGTGTATAATCTCCCTCTTGCGCTCTGATTAGTTTTTCAGTAAAATCGGTAGACCGGAAGTAGCAGTTTACTTCAGCGAAAAAATCGAATTTTGCGAATATTTCGTCAACTACTAAGTTTAAACAAATTTATAAAGAATTCATATATACTTAAAATTAAAATTGAGAATAATTTTATTTAAAAAGTTTTTCGAAATTCCTACCGGAAGTAGGTCTTTTACTCTTACCGAAAATCAGTTTTTTTGCGAATATTTCGCAAGTCATGCTTTTTAGACAAGTACGTTACGGGTATAAAAGTATTTAAAACATAATTTTCAATATCTTTTGTATAAAAGAAATTTCAAAATTCAGACCGGAAGTACCACTTTCACTCTTATCGATTAACGATTTTTTGCAAATATGTCGTAAGTTATGCATTCTATATATATTTATCAAGAGTACAAAAGTATTTAGAACTGGATTTGCAATATTTTTTGTATATATGAAATTTCAAAATTCGGACCGGAAGTAGCACTTTTACTCTTAGCGAATAGCACTTTTTTGATAATATCTTGCAAAGTATGCATTCTATAGAGATTTATTAAGAGAATAGAAGTACTTAGAATAGGATTTTGAATAATTTTTGTATAAAAAAATTCTTAAAATTGTATTGTATGAAACGCTCATACGTATAAGAAAGTCGTGTGGTGGCCACACCTCATTTTTTTTAATAACTATTGTAAAAATAGGTGTAACAGTTCTTATTGTTTTTAACTGAAGGCATAATCAAAAGCCAAATCTTTCTACCTCGTCTACTAGATAAACAATAATATTGTATTTAGAAAATTTGTTATACAGCAGTCATAAAAAGAAATAGATACAAAGTAAAATTGCTGATATGTCAAATTGTTGCATAAATATAGTTATTTCTTCCTTTAACGTTGCCTGTTGCCTTCTCAAATTAGAAACCATCAGAGATCTCCCATCATCAGGGGGGGGGGATCCCACTCACCTTGATATCGCTTCTCCATTTCTGCAATCTCTTGATGGAACCTTTCCCCCCTGTTCATCAATCGTCTTTCTTAAATTAGCAGGAAAGAAATCCAAATGTCAATACAAAAAATGAACTTTGAGCAACATTCGACACCCTAATTTTTTATAGTTTTCTAGCAAATTAACCACGATATCTTGGTAGTTTTCAATCTTTTGATTTCCTAGAAAACATTTGCAAACATTTTCAAAAGAAGTCCATTCTGTCAGCTTTGGACAGCTTCCTAACCTGTGGACCAACAAATATTCCTTCGCGAACTTTCGCATCAGATAGCTTTGGCAACTTATCCCTTAAGTATTTAAAGCAGTTGCCTTCTTTTTGTAGTGCTTTGAAAACTGTTTAATCAGTCCTAATTTAATATGTAGAGGGGGTAGAATTACGAAATTAGAGTCCACTAATGGATTAAATTTTATATTAAGTTCTCCAGGAACAGTGCTGGTCCGTGGCTGTCACTCTTTTATTTGGTAATGATGCTGAACTGCTCGGCTATCCCACAGACACAAAAAACAACATTTGGTAAACCCTTCTTGCAGTCCAAGTAATAAGGAAATAACCTTAAGGTCACCACAGATTTGCCAAAGATGATTTGAATATTGAATGAGATTTAATATAGTTGACATACTATCATACGTTTTTTTTTTTTTTGTGTTTGTAGTATGGGCCATCGGAATCGATGGTTTTGAGTTACGATTATAAAGTAAAACGGCTTTGAGACTTGTTTTCGACGAGTCAATAAACAGTCGCCATTGTGCAGGGTTATATTCAATACTCATTTCATACAAAAGCTGATTTACATCAGTACAGTAACAGAAATTTCTTTCAACTTCGTAAAATGAACTAAATTTTTCGTAACGATTCTTCAATACAGAGATTCTTGTAGTGGAATGTAAAAGATTCCATTCTTTTAATCGAGATCCTAAAATTTGTGATTTTTCTTTGGTTAAACACAAATCCCGTACTATATCATTCAGATCTGCTTGGGTAATGAGATGTGATTCGTTAGAACGAACATATTGCTGTGATCTCCACATTATTGAAATAATAATATTAAGAATTAGTTTAGTTATTGATAAAGAACACTTAATTTTATCTTTAAAAATTGTATATTTAAGATTTTAAGCATTCGTTGAAACATGTAATAATAAGTAAAGTAAGTTGCCTACATTTAAGGAGGCACTGATGTACCAAAAATAAACATGAATTGTAGATACACATTTAAATGAATAAATATAAATTCAAATAAGAATAATGGTGCCAATTCATAGAAAGATTTAGATAATAATACTTAAGATATAGCAAATACCTGTAAATTAATGTCTATGTAAAGAAAAAGGATATAAATCAAAACATTCCTTGTACGAAGTGACAGATCGTAAACAAGAACGTTTTATGTAAACAGTAACTGTATGAATTAAAAATACATTTGTAAATTCTTGTATGTATAACACGAGGGCTTCCATAGACAATGGGAATGGTCATGTATGGTTTAAAAACCTGCAAAAAGAAAAATACAATGTTAATGTTGTTCCAAATCAACGTATTACCTGAAGAGAGCGCATGGATAGAAATTGACGACGATATAACGAAAGCATCTGATCTTCGCAGTGTGGGCTCCGCAAGAAAAAATTCAGTTGTTTATAACGTTTTTCCCATACTATCAGACAAAAGGATTCCTAAAAGAAAAGTTAGGATAACATTAGTAAATGGAAAAAGAAAATATATAACAAATGATGATAAAGGCAATGCATACATATACAAATACAATGAAGGATTATACTGCACAAGAAAGAATAAAATATACTTGCCCAAGAAGTTGTGCGACAAACTTTTAAAAAAAAATTTAACAACAAACAATTTAGGACGCCACTATTTGTGTTTGTAGCTGTCAAGATGATAGACGTATATTAGTTCGAGCGTGACAACTTAAAGAAAACAAACGAGAAAAATTTCGTTACAGGCGTTTTGAAATTGATGCCAACCCAAATTTTAATTGGAGAAGAGAGACGCTACAAATAGTCGATAGTCAATTGTTTGAATATATAAGGCGAAAAACAAGAATAAACCTGTCGACTTTCAATTAATGATTCGAGCGGTGAAGACGCAAAATTTTGTAAAAGATTAAGAGATTGGATTTAGCGAAAGTGAGAGTAGGGTTTAAATGCACTACATATCATCTCAAGTATTAATAATTTGTATTGGAGATTTAGAGTTAGATTTTTAATTTTAGTTTTCTTTTAAATAATTTTCATTCAATTAATTTTTCTTTTCTTCATACTAATTTTTAAGATGGAGGATATCAATAAGGTGGAATTATCCCAAACAAAACTGAATAAGAGGTGTACCAGAATATAAGAAGCAAATCACTGCAAAAACTCATAAGAACATAAATAAAAATTTTATGCTGTTGGGTATGTTTCAAAATAGACTATTCTAATTTTTATTATTCATCAGCATTGTTGCATCCACAGCATACATTTATATGGCGCCCAACGTGGGGCAAATGTTACATTTTATCTCAAATAAGAAATTTACCATTTTATAATAATGTAGCAGCCACCACAGCAATATGTCAGATCACTTGAAAATTGCACATTCAAAACATCGTTTATATCTTCCTCGTCCGTGGAATTTAAAGTCACTTATAAAAATCGTATCGGCTAGTGTTACTTGTTAAATTAAAGTAGCCTTATATGTTAATAGTATCATTTAGTTTATCTTGTAGCTAGTGAATTAGAACTTTAGAACAACCTGCATTAATTTGTTTTTATTTTTCTCTTGCAGGTATTTTATAGGGCTGCCATGGCGATCTTGATTCTATTTTATAAGAGCTCCTCCTCTACATCTTCCGAATGGTTCAAGTACATACAGAACAACGGCATCGATTCAGCGCTGAACAAGTTCTGTCGAGAGATGCCCCATCCGCCTAACAAACTGCTCAAGGTCGCCTTCGGCATACGCGGCCTCAGCTCGTCGTACATCTCGCGGGTCTTCATCAGGACCGAGATGCTTCTGAAGAGCAGGGCGGTCAATACCGGATCAAAGCAGATGTACAGGTCTCGATCCACGGAAAACCTGCCCAACTCGCAGAGTCAGAACAACATACAGATGGTATCACACACCCTCACCATACGAGAGGTAGGACACTGAAGTTTTCATTGACGAGTTAATTTTTTTTTATTTTTATTTTTCGTTGGCGTCTATGAAAACGAAGTATTTTTATTGAGAATCATTGAGGGTATTCTTGTGTAAATCGGAATAAATTAATATGTTAATATTATGTTAAATTAATTATAAGAAACGTTGTTTCTACAAGAGAACGAATATTTTGCATTTTAACTTTATAATTCTATATTTACATCAAGCGGATTATATGCATAAATATAAGTAAATTTATGTAAATTATCTTTGATAAAATGCCGTTATTTAAGGAATATGTAAATATTATCGAAGGTGCCATTGCAATTTCTAGTATTTTCCATCTAATCGCTAAATGACGCATATCACTCCCTTTTACACCACACTCTTTTTTATCACAAATTCTCTATAATAATTTTTTAAATATATGGAATGTTTGCGAAATTCCCTAGTTGCAATCAAATATGTATCGTTAAAACATAGCAAATTTGCAATTCTAGTTTTACAAAAAGACAAAAACAAAATTAATACAAATTTTCGTCGGAAGCGCCGGTAACCAAATTTTAAAATAAAGAATGGACAGTTGCAGGAATTTTCTACCTTTCTGCACATAGTTAGGTGTTTTGATTCACGAAGAAAACAACAAGGTTCACCAAAGCCGCTTGCCGATTAAGACAAACACGGGAATCACACTTTATATCCACGGCGATATGCCTGGTTTTCACGGAAACTTCACCTTTAACCTCTCACGCTCGGAAATTATACTTGTCGAAATAAATCGCTTCTTCGTTGTTGATCCACACACTTGACTAACTGACTAAAAATATGCATCCCCACGGTTTTTGAATAACAAGGGGGAGAGAGAGTGTTATTTTTTTCTACATTGACTACTTTATCTTATGTAGAAGAACTTACTTTTCACTTTCTCACTAAAAATGTATACCCATCTACTAGTAACTGTAGTTAGTAGTTAGTGTTATTAAAGTCCATCATCAGCCAGTATTTGGCATGTATTTTATCCCACATTTACACCAATCGTAGATTTCAGACGTATTTTCAATTTTCATTCAAAGCGAATTTAAATAACGTATTTAAATAATCGATTTGTTGACCGAAAGAGGCCAATTTAGAAATTAAAGTGAATCGGAAATATTTCAATTAATATTAAACTAAAAATAGTAGTAATAAATGTCTTTATTGCAACAAAAAAGTTAATAAATTTAATTATTTAAATTTTTTCGTCCAATTTTATTGATATAAATAAAACTCTATGTTTCAACATGAGTCATCGATCGTTAGATGGCGCCAAATTATAATCCATGTTTTATTTAATGACTTAATTGATATACATATGTGGAATAAGCCAAATACCAGATATAGATGCTCCACTTACTCAGCGCTTGCCTATTGGTTCGTGACAAACCTCAGTAAATTACAAAATAAGTCTTTGGAATGTTTAGTTTTCTGTTTTTTTTTGATGAGATATACAAAAAAAAAAGATGGATGTGGAGAATTTTTAAATCAATCAATTTATAGGAGCCATGATTTTTGCCAAGGAATGAATCATTATTTACTCATATTTTGCTTACCTTCAATCTCGCATAGGGTATGGAATATACGAGTATATTGGCATATGGTCGGAATTCGCTTTCTCATAACGTTTTTATTTTACAAAAAAATTATCGGCTCAATGTTGTTTTTGTCACGTCGGGCTTCTTGTTCCAAGTTCTAAAGAAGTGAAAACCTTAAATCTTCCTTCTCTAATATCAAGAATTATTGAAATTTCTCATAATTTAAATACTTAGGAACACTAAAATAACTAGGTGGAATATGAAAACGAGTTATGAATGATATGTCTATTTCCAGTCGTCCATCTACTTTTATACGAAAGAGGACTGTAATACTGTACTTTGCAGCAATTAACGCTTCAAATGTGCTGCTCGCTTACCTAAAACACGAGACAGTGTAATATAATGGTGATCTAAAAGAAAATCTAATCAACAAGAGGTTTTATAGTTTAGACGAATTTGTAATGGGATGTAGTGGTACAAAGAATATCATTGCTATTTTTTTAATGTGCTGTGTTTTTTCATTTACTTCTTATTGAAGAGACGTCACATAACACTAAAAAAGAAACTATATAAACCAACTAAAGAATTTATTTTTCTGTATTGGTATATGAAGATAAAAAGATACTAACATAAAACAGATATTAGCAATATCAATACACATGATTAGATAAACATCTTATTTTATATAAAACTGTGTTTACATAGTATACATACATAAATATTGCTGACTCATAAAATAGTAAGAACATATAAAAAACACTACATACATACAAAACGTTTAAATATATATATTTAGACATGCATTTAGTACATATACACCTCCATAAACTAGACTGAGCGTACGAGCGTGCCTCCTTTTTGACGAGTTCGACTCCGAATTCGGAGGCGAACACGTTTTGCATGTTTTCTGATGCTAAACTACTGTATACAGATAATTTTAATGTATGGTAAATTTTTTGGTGGAGGCGAATTAAGTACAAAAATTTCCATAGATATACATTTTAGTATATAACAATTCTCGCCAGAGAGCGCTGATGTTATACACGTATATACATTGGTTATGACAAACGGTAGGTAATGCCTCGTTATGTCTTAAATTCCGGTTAGCCTCCGAGATGTGACAACGTTGCTCTATTGATACACTATATGGGCGAAGAATATATTAAAACAGAAAATGTAAAACGTAATCAAATTATTTTGTATGAATATTTCTAGGTATATGCGAAGTGCAAAATAAAGTTTTTTTTTCATTTCATGGTTCTTCGCCTTTTAAGGTGGATATCGATAGCTAACAATATTAACTCGTTTGCTTAAGCTGTAATAATAATTATTACCTTCTCTGCCTTCGACAAATGTACATTAAAAGCGACTTTAGATTGAGTCATCTAAATTTGTATACTGTAATGCACAATTAGAAAGTATAGTTATGGTAAATATGATGATCCTAATGTAACTTGTATTTGACGTTAAGCGCTTGGGGACTATTTAAGACATGAATATTAATATATTAACTTTTTATTTGTAACATTGACTTGTATAATATTTACTACTACAAATTAAGTTCACTCTAGTCCTATACTAATTTGGCAAAGGTGATGTGATGTTATCTTTGTAGACATATAATTTTAAAGTGACATTAAAACGCAATTGCTCTAGTTCTTTAAAGTTTTATTGTCATGCATAAAATAAAAAACAAATAATGCCGGCATAAAGTGAGAAACAAACAATATTCTAAATGAAAACACATACATTATAATACATCTTATTTATCTCTGTATATATTGTATACAAAGGTTTTTATTCTAATCCAGTCTAAATTATTCAATAAATCATTATAATCATTTATTAGCTTTAAACACTCATCTTTTTTTGGAGGTTGCTTTAATTTTATATGAGCTTTAAAATGCGATTTTACAATTCGCTTCTGCTCTTCTGTCCAACGCACTCTTGTACCAACAGATTTTTTGGTTATTTTCGTAATATTATTTGATCTATTCGACTTCTCACTTTCGTCTTTTTCAAAATAATTATGGTTTGCGTCTATATTATTTTCTTTATCAGAATTATTATCATCAGTATCGCTTGATTCCAATACCTCCATATTCGGTTCGATATTAATATCTTTTAAGAGCTTGCCCTTATATTGCACTCCTTTTCCTTTATCAAACAATGTCAATAATTTGGAAACTTTGGCCGTCTGATATGCATCTTGGGTAATCCTATAAACAAAAGAAGTCAATAATGAAACAAGTGACATATATAAAATAATTACAACATTCATAATTCTATTTCTATATATGTAATAAACCAAAAACTCGATATGTCTAAACTTCGGAAGTCATTGTTAAATTATACAAGATTTATATTTAAATGTAAGTAAAAAACAGATATTTTTAGAGGAAAATAATTTAATTTACTTTCTATTAGTATGAAGAAAATACTATGTACTTACTCATAATAGTCTTGATGAGTTTTTTCAGTGTGCCCCATAAATTTTGCAAACTGCGTATACTCATTTTTAGGTAAATTAATTATTTGCATTAACGTGGCAATCTGCTTTCGTAAACGGTTAGATGTCATTCTTTCAGGATGTTTTAAATTACAAGATTTTGCAAATCTTTTAATTACTACATCTGCCCTGACCCACTGATCTCTAACATGAGGGTATGCAAATAAATATTGGTTTTCTTCCGGGACTATATTAGTTTCAAACCTAATTTGTAATAAAAAATCAATGTAGTCTTGTACATTTTTGGGAAACAGTATAATAATGGGCCTGCTTCCTTTTCCACCGGTTACAAGCCTTTTGTAAGTTCTTGTTAGTATCTTTTCGGATTCAGTTAATTATTCTACATATTCCGTTTGATCAGTAGATGTCATGTTCTTCAAATAGGATTCAGTAGTAACATACTGGACATCTCCAATTCTTCTCCGATTGAATAAAATTGTTAAAGACAGAGAAGCATCCACTAATTTTTTGAAACATTTCTCATTTGTTTTGTCTTCTTTTAATATTTCAAAATGTTTGTTAGCAATTTGTAAAATGTAATTTTTGAATTCCATTATGTCTTTTGTAAAAGGTAACAATATCGGCTTGTTCCAACGTTTCTCTGCTAAATCTTTTAGAGCTAATGACGACACTTCAAAATTCCATTGGTTGTCTACTAACAACTTGAATCGTTTTATATCTTTTATTTTTGCATCTGCATTATCACAACTAAATTCTCGGCTTCCCTTTAATATCAAATGAGTACTTAAGTCACAAACTTGCTTCAATAAGGTTCCTAGATGCATAGCCAGACTTGGAGCTTTAAAATTTCTTTTTTCTTCATCAAAGCCGCTAATTGCTCTTCCACTTGCAGCAATAATATCAAATAGACCAGGGTTTAATATATCAAAAAATGATAGATTTTTTTGACCAGTTCTGCGGCGTGTTTCAATCAGTAGTCTAGCACATTCTCTTAATTTATTAGAACAAGCGGAAGCGATTTGAGCACGTTTATGTTTTTTTAAATAATTCTCACCAAAATGTCGAATTAACGGATCTCGTTTTGCTACAAACGATATTTGATCTGCTTTCATTTTTGGGAATACCTCTTTCTTAACTCGTAAGGTTGCACTTGTATTTACGAATTCAGCAGCACAAGCAACTAAAGTCTGCGACTGTATGCGATGTTGAATTTTTCGACCAGTTTCATTTATAGGTTTGATTGAACACACTTTATAATGGCGTCTTAAATATTTTACTGCAATCAATCGTTTACAGTGAGCACATGGTAATTTATTCAAATCGATTTCTTCATTCCGTACAAAAGCTTCAAACTGCGTCTCATACCGCAGTAGACCTATAATTTTTCGCCTCATATTTCTACCATCTTTCGATTTCACTGAAAATTTCGAAAGGTCTCTAACCTCCTTTTCTTCAGCATGATGTCTAACCAAATGTCGTTCAAAGTTTGTAACAATATTATGGCAAAATTTGCAGGTAGTTTTTCTTTTCTTCTTTTGATTCGAGACTTGTTTTACCTATAAGATTGATACATGATGTAATTTTTAAAAAAAACAAAATAGCTCATTTCGCTAATTTCCACGAATTTGTTATGCAGAATACCTCATAAGTTGTATCAAACTAAAAATACTTAACATGTTGTCAATGGAAAAAGGGACATTTTCACTATAAAAGTATATATCTGAATTTGGTATGTTAATTAAATAGATCTCCATGACATATTCAAAAATCGAATTTATCTTTTAGAATAGGCAAGTGTGGTGACAAACTGACAATGATAATAAAAGTTTAATATTTATGTATATTATAAATAATGAAGTGGATTACCAACAGTAATGGAACAATTTAAATACATCTACTTAAGAAGTGTATCAATATTGCTTGTCCATTTAACTATAATAAAATAATCTTTGTCTTTATTTTGTATGCGACTTATGTTATTATAATGACAAGATATAAATATTTTGCAATTAATGCTTACATATTCTTCTATTAAATTGCTTTTGGAAACTTTATTGTTCTGCTTTTCCTCTTTTTTGTTTTCATTTGGCGATCCATCTGAAGAAGCTAGTACATTCAATATTGAAGGCAACGGATTTGATACGTTTACAGTTAGGAACTTTTGCAGCGGAACTTCGAAACTGGTATCATTTTCAAGTGAATCAGGAACGATAGAAGATGATGATTTTGTAGCATTTTGATTTGAACTCTCTTTATAATAATTTTTTTCGAGGAAATTAGAAGTCATAGATGATGAACTTAAATGACTCTCATTTATTAAAAACTCATTATTTGTTGGAACTTCATTGTCAGAGTTAATATACTGAAAAATTAATAATTTAGTAAATGTGTTTTTTCCCTATTTAACGCATTACTTCTTCAACATTGTAGTATGTCTTGTTATTATGAAAATCATTTGATTCTAACCATTCCTGTAAATACGTGGTTAGTAAATCATTGATTAAGGCATATAGTTACCTTCAAAAAAATAATATATAGCATCTTACTTTATCTACGTTGAATAAGTTACTACAGATAAAATAAAACTTACCCACGTTCTAGTTTTTTCATATGAACTGCAATGTTCAATATTCTCATCCATAGATATTGCATTAACTACTTTTTGTTGTATGGAGTTGTTCGGATCTATATGCAAATTAAATATATTTTAAATGCGATTTTTCGCTACAATACATTTATTCTAAATTAAATATCTTATAACAGTTAAAGACTTGTAAAAACATAAATAAAAATGAATTTCTTAAATAGTACGCCTCACATATGGATAATATTTTTATTTTTTATGGATAATGTACGCTATATTCTATGTTAGGCATTAACTGACTAAGTATATTATTAGGTATGCTATATTAATTAAATACACAAAATAAAAAATAAAACAATATTTAGATTGTCTATAAGACAAGGAGAGTATATCCTCTAAATTATAGAAGTCCAGTTGCATAAATTTTCTTATCTTGCCTAATCCCGTTGTAAATAATGATAAAAAACGAGACAACAATACATAAATAGGAAATTTAGAACTAGATTTTGATTATATGTAGGAAAAGAAACAGTAAAAAAAGATACAATACAATACTGATACTTACCGAAATTCTTGTCTGGATTAGGACATTTCTCTTTAGCAAGTTCCATTAGAATCATTGTCCTTGTTTTGGGAATTAAAGCAGTATTCACTAGGTACTTATTTTTAGAAAACGATTTGAAATAAAAGAGTTGATACTTACTTTTGGGATTGCCGAAATACTTACTTTAATGTTTGAGGGTTATATGTATGTGTAACGGTCAAAACTATAACATGCGTACGCAACTAACTCGAAGAAATATAGCAACGTTGCTAGAGGCCAAGTCGAACGCATAGTTTATATTTGTATATAAGAATGAGTCTACTGCGTAACAGCGTTTTGTAGAGGTCGGCTGGTATTATGAATTTATAGAATGATTGTATAAAAATAAAATGAAAATTATTTTCCCCTCTCACTGAGCTCGTGTAAAACACGAAAAAATAAGTGAAGAAAAGAGAATACACATCTCTATCACAATTAGTTTAAGTGGAGTTGAGGCCGTCTTTTACGCCTATGGAGGCGAAGAAGGTACAAATGCATATATATATATATATGTAACACTAGGTAAATAGTAGGTATATATAAAATAATTATTTTATTCCCCACAAAAAAGTAATATGTAGTACATAATATATACGCGCTATTATTTCTTTCTTAAAATCGTTTTTTGTCAGACAGATCTTTGCAAGCAAAAATCATGTGAGTCTTACGTTTGCAGAACCATAATGGTTATAATTACTTATAATTATTATAATCAGCACACACACTACAAATAGTAGTAGTCATAATATATGTGACGTTAGGTGAAAGGAGAATTTGTTATTGGGACGAGGTTATACTATCTGCAAATCTGAACGGTTTGAATTAATAAAATGTTTTTAATATCTACTTAACTTTTAATTGTCATTCAGATCAAAATATCAAGAGAGGACAATTCAGCGAAGGTGACGACCATATTACACATAATGTAGATGTAAAATTTTACAATTCAATTACTAGGTAATCTGCTTGAAATAGAAAAGAGATCTTAATATTACGTTACGTTTTGAAAGGTACATGTTGATAATTGTATTTCATTTTGTACTGATCGCCGTAAGTAAATCGACGCGAAGTACACGCTTTTAATTTTAAGATCTGAAGATTAAAAAAGACAAGTATCCAAAAACTCCACAGCATTAAAAAAAAATACCAGAACAACGCAAAATACAGATTTAATATTCAAAACAAGAATTAAAAAAAAAACAATAAATAGAAAAACCAACGGAACTCTTGAAATGATCCATATAATACGTAATAATAATAAAATTCAGTAAATGGTAGGAATTCACCTTCCAGTAATTCAATAACCAATCGGTTTTATTTCCTTATTTCTTTAAGATTAAGGTAATTTTCAATAAACATAAAAGTTTAAAAATTTAGATGCAATAGGGACAGTTCTGCAAAAAAAAGATAGGATTTGGCAAATGATAACGCACTTTTTAGTGCTAATTAATCCACCAAGACCGCATTTCTATCTCCGACAAAAGTCGTATCAAAGAAAATGGACGTCGTTTACTAGATCTCCGATTAACAATTCCAAAATTCTCCACAATAGAATTTCAGCAGCTTACTTTCGATATAACCACCGACAATAATTGATACAACAATAAATCTTAAGCACTGGTCACTCAAATTTAAGACACGGAAAAATGTGTGTTTTACCACCAGCAAAACACGAAATTTATCTAAATTTCAAAATAGAATTTTTAGTAATGGAGAATCAATTAACTCTGCAGCAAAAACGATATTCTTAATTACTCTTTTAAACGAATGGAAAAATATAACTACACCAGCTGCTCACAAGTGGCGATAGGTAAACTAAAAAAGAGATTAATTATGAATAGGCCGAAATTGAATAATACAGGCTCTTAAAGTATTGCATAATACAAACAAACATGTAAACAATATTCTAATCTTAGTATGTACCAAAAGAAAACCATATTTACATACTGAAAACATACATTAAACATAAAGTAAATACAGTAACCAATTATACACACACTTTATATCGAGCACCAGAAGAGTTAAACAAAATTTACCAAAGACATGCTCCAAAGACCAAGCAAAAGCGAGTCTAACGCAACTAAAGGGTTATGAAAATTATATATATACGTATATAAGGCGAACTTTAAGACCGTAACAATATTTTAAAGTGTAAAAAAGTGATGTTCAGTAAATGTTAAGGACAAAGCTGTACAGCTGTACATTGATGTAATTTTAAAAAAAATTGTTATTTTACCGTTTTACGTTTATGAAAAAGTTTTTTTTTAAATTGTGGTGATGAAGACAATAAATAAACAAATCATCGAACCGTTTCATTTAGAAACTATTATTTCTTTTTGTCTCGTTTAATTTTGTTTTTTTAAACTAGAATTTTATATTAATTTTTCAATCAATTATACATAATATGCAGGGCCAGCATAAATTAGTCAGCATTATATTCAGCCTTGATCATATGTATGTATTGGACAGTACTCCCTTGAAAACCCAATTACATACACAATAAAATCTATAACTTCCTAAAAATATTTTTAGGGGTGGGGCACGCTATCGAAGGAAAAAGAATATATCTAATCATGTCAGCATGCCGAAATGTGATCTTGCTGATGTTATAAAAGCAAACAGTATTAACATTTTTAAATAAAGTTCATTTGAAAATATTAGTTATCTTGACTAAAAATAACAAAATATATTGAATGTTTAATACATATGAACAAGGGCTCTTAATCTTCTTAATAATTATATTCACATTTAATATTATACCTTGTTTTATTTCTATGCACAGCATATTTTTGGTTCATTCTTTTCAATCGAATATATTACTATTGATTGCCGCCAGTAAGTATCGATATGTACTATGACTATATTCGATTGCGCCCACATTATCCCGTATAAAATTCCGATATAATTTACAAGGGTCACGACGCATTACGTTCAACATATTCGGTGCGATTGTCACCGCTTATTTCTATCATTTTCCTAACGTATGTACGGTACGCGATACGGCACAGAATAAAGTGGGCATATTCCTTCATACAATCGCAAGTACACCAATAAATATCAATTTTAAAGATCGCTTTCAATTACTCCTGGGATATTATTCGGAGTTTTGGAGGATCTCATTAAAAATACTTCGTTTTCATGTGAAATATTTTCTTTTATGTTTTTTTATTTTCAGCATTTTTTTTGTTTTATAATTTGTTTACGATTATAAGTTATATGCATACGCTGCCTATTGCGTTAATTGTTTTTACGTCAAACATATATCCATCAACCTGTATACGAGCAGGGCTATTTATTACTTAGCACCACGATCTAATGAAAAAGTTGGATATCTGCCAACATTCCGTTTATACTGTTATAAAGAGTAAAGATTTAATATCCTGTATTGATTTTTATTTTTATTTTTTTTCTATTTTACTCTCTAGCTCGGTGATGGTTTTTTTTTGTTTTATATATCAACCTACTTTCACAAGAATTTTTCATATTTTTTTGTTGTTGTATTTTGTACATATTTTGATCGGCTTTTTTACATTTCGGGTGCTGGAAACATTAACGCATTTTTTCGTTTTTTTTTTTTTGTTTTATAAATTAATATTTAATTTTATTTATTTTTGTATTATAGTACCACATATATTCTTCTGCTATTTTTTTAAATTTTTGTTTTAACATTTTCTTAGTACTAAAACCAGTGCAGCTGTTAATAATTTTCCAAACCGTTGTGATTATTTTTTTTAAATATGTCACATGCGAATTATTACTCGGATTGTTTGTCTGGAGCGAGTGGATTATTCAGTAATTTTTGGCACGCCATTTTCGTGTTATTAAATAAATTTTGCGGTAATTGGCAATCTCGCTTTGAGATGCATTAAGATAATGATTTAAATTGCAACAATTTTTCCTTGTTCGTGGGAAATTAATTGCACGTTTCTAAAATGATTTTGATACGCTTAATGTAAACAAATATTATAATTTGTTGAAGGTTACATGTCCAGATGCTCGTAATATTATTTTTTTCGCTCGTTTATTGATATATTTTAGGCACGATAAAAATGATTTATGGTTCAAATTGAGATGTATTTTTAATGCCAGCAATATTGTTAAAAAATGTCTGGCACCATATCTAATCTGACCAACTAAAAAGTATGGCAACAATCAAATTGAAAAAAAAGAAGGAATAATCCAAATATTCCAATAAAAACTAGATAGAAGAAAAAAAGGATTTTAATATTTTTCTGTATTTACCCAGTGGCATATCTACTTTGTCAAACAACAGTTATTTCAACAACAAAATTGTAACACATTTTCAGTATAGTGGGAATTTCAATATTACAAGTCCTCTTTATGATATACTATACATGATGTTTACTAAACATGCGGTACAAATTCAGGGTGTTATTCCTTGGGGTATTTTAAGATGTTTATTCCTTATATGATTTTTGAAAAGACGCTTTGTTTCCATAATACAGGGCAATAAAGGTATTTCGAAAACAAAACAAAAACATTACTTCTTGGTACACTCGGATTCAAGAAAGATGATCCCTGCGTCACTAATATATAATTCTATCAAAGAATTATGTCTACATCTAAATAAGAAATAGTATCTACATGCATTCGCTTATGCTATCCTTGTTATACAAGTAGATACTATTTCTTATTTGGGTGTAGACATAATTATTTGATAGAATTATATATTAGTGACGCAGGGATCATCTTTCTTGAATCCCAGTATATCAGTAAGTAGTGTTTTGTTTTGTTTTCGAAATACCTTTATCGCCCTGTATTATGGAAATAAAGCGTCTTTTAGGCATCTTTTATAGATTCCCAATCTACAAAAGATGCCTACCTGCCTCACGGACTTCTTCTGATGCTTCTTTATTGTTGGCTGTGAGTTAGGCCTTTGTAGTACTAATCTTTAATGTTGCTGGTAGTGATTGTGTTGTTTGCAGTTAGCTTATAATAATTTGCTACATATTATAAGATCACTTGTCTGGGGCGTTTTTGTCTCCATAGTACATGAGAGTGATAGTTCTTCGATATCTATGTTGGGATGTGTTATCATCTAATCGTCGAATTTAGTGATAGATGTGTTTGTTTCCGTATGGATTTGAGTATTTCTCATGTACCATGGAGCGTTGAGTACCATTTTGAGGGTGACATTTTGTATTACTTGTAAGGAGTGTATATAGGCGTTTGGCCAAATGGATGCTCCATATGTATTTCTTAGTTTGGTAGCAGATATAGTGTCGCTGTTGATTGCAATTCTCCAGATGTGGCACCATTTTAACTATGGAGCTAAGTGCAGATTGCAACAATTTAATCCTCATATTAGGTTATAGCAACTGGGTTAGTATGACTGAATCGTTGGCATATGTTGGATGATAGAGAATCTTTAATGTTCAATTTTCTTCTATATAGTTATTCGTTCATTATGGTTATAAGGTATTTTGGATAGCCGAAAGGATTTAATTTATAGATCAGGCTTTGATGCCACACTCGGTCAAATGCTCTTGAGATGTCAAAGAATGCAGTTGTGATGGTGGTATTTTTGTTAAAAGCTTCAGGTACTTTTTCCGTAACTCTTGCAACATGGGTCGTTGTTGAAGGTTGTTTCCGTAGGTCATGTTGTTCCATGGGTATGATATTATTCTCGGTGGTGCAATTGTCCAGTAATTGTGATATGATTTTGTCAGCTACTTTGCTTAATGAGGAAAGGAGGTTGATGGGTCTTTAGCTGGAAGAGAGTGCGTGGATCTTGCCGGGTTTCGGGAACGTTACTATTGTTGCTGCTTCTTAGGTTTTGGGATAGTTAGAGGATGGAGTTAATGATTGCTAGAAAAGGAACATAATGACTTTGAAAGGAAGGTGTTGTATCATGTTGTTGGTGAAGCGGTCACGGCCGGGGATTTTTCTTTGATTAGGGAGTATGATGATTTCAAGGTTTTTGGGGACATAAAGTCTATGTGTGGAGTGTCCAGTTTAGTAAGCATTGCTCTTGCATCTGTGATGCTTCCGCTTTTTCTTAGTTTGTGAAACCATCAACTAGCATATCCGATCTTCTCTTCGTGGACTTACTGACATTACTCAACGACAAAACTTCAGCTATATTCCAGCTGATTATGTAACGCCACCAAATGAAAAAAAAAGTTTTCATATTTTCCTAGACATACAATCTTACAACACATACTTTATTTTGAATTGTCGCAAAATCACTGCAAGACAGATCTGAGTAATAAATCTCTCTACATTATTCATGATGGTACGTTCAGTTCTGCCAACCAGTTAGTTGTGAACTATAAATATCCCACAGTCTTGTAATATATTTAAATGGTAATAATAATTTTAAAATATGCTGTAGATTTGACACTTTTAAATTGGCGCGTAAGTTTGAATATTTGAAATAAAAAAGAAATTCAGAAATCTTTTAGCGAACTATGAAAATTATTAGTAGCTGTACTGTATTTTATTTTTTGTTTGTACTTGTATTATTATGTAATTAGTATATTAGATTAGGATACGTACGTTTTGCTTTTCAGAGTTTGTCGGAAGAGATGTACAATGAAATGGTATTGTATTTCAAGTTTTTAAATGTTAATACATTAAGTACGCATACTGATTGATTGGACTGTTTTTTTTTTTAATAATGATCTCTGTTTTTGTTATTGAGAGGCTTTGCTTCGCGCGTTTTTTCTTTTCTCACCTTTTTGAACTTCTTACGTATTAATATTTAAACTCATTGTAACACCTAAGCTAAATACTACTTACAATTACAATTTGATGTATTTAGTATGTTCAGGTTGTGTCGAATTGGTCGCTTTTTATACGATATCTGCTTTAATATTAAAGACAGAAGAGAAGAGATTTCAACAACAAAGAAGTATTATTATCGTGTTAACTGGTAAAACACTGTTTAAATAATTAAATTTAAAAGTAAATTTAAACACTTGTTTTATTAGAATAGTATAACACTAGTGTTTCGGTATATTCTACCATTATCATGATAAGTAAACTCTTTGCTAGTGGTAGAACATACCAAAACAATATTCGGTAATGGATGGAGCCTGAAGCTCAAAATCTAAAACAAAATGCAAAAGGAAAAGTCCCTTACTACAAAAATTAAAATGATATAAAAAAAATCTGTATACGTATTTCGGCAATTAAGTTGCCATCTTCATTAAAACCTGTAGAGAAACAGAAAAGCAATGGGCAACAGCTTGTCTCAATTTATAGCAAATTTGTTCATGAGTCATTTTGACACGGAATTTAAAAGAAACTCTTAAGTATTTCCCTAAAGTATGGGTTAGGTACGTTGACGATATTTTCGCTATTTTTAATACTAAATTGTGTGGCTTAGATGACTTCTTATTTGAATTAAACTCGAAATTCACTGCAATTAATTTCACAATAGAAATGATCAACTACAGTTTTTAGATTGATGATTATAAAGAATAATAATAACATAGAAATAGATATCTTCCGAAAAGACACCAACGTCAACATTTTTATAACAGCGGATTCAAATTACATTTTAAGTTTGAAGTATTTATTATTCTAGGAATTTTTTTTTAGATATTTCAGTGAAACATCACCTCATCTTTTTATATTTATTCCAACTCTTGTCGGTTTTATAACACGAGTGTTTTTGATCAATTTCCAACCACATAGTAGACCATGACATCTTTAAAATTATTATTAAAATGATTTTATTGACAGATTTTTGTAAATAAGAGTTGATTCTTAGAAATGGCAGTCTAAGGGCGGGAAATATTTAAAGAATATTAGTATATTCTTCAACGAGCGTATAATTATTATTCACAAGGATGAAAACTGCACAAAATCCTCGTGACTAACAGCTATTATGCGCGAGTAGAAGACTATACTAAACAAAATTATAAACTATTGAAGAGATTTTAAATGCGAAATGTCAGCAAAAAATATTTGACAATTTGGAATCCACGGGGTGTGGAATTGATGCCATTCTTCAATTTAATATTCAGTAGCAAAGCATGCATTATTCATGAGTCGTGGAGAAAGTATTATTTCAAGCATGCTGTTTTTTTTTATTCATTTGGGCCAATTATTAAACATTGATGAATTTGTGAAAAATGTTCTTAATAATAATAATACTAATCATAAACGAAGTATATTATTCCGTTTGAATAAATATTTCAAATATCTTTAATGATATTTTTTCTTTATTAAATTTTTGCTGTATTTAAGGAATGGCAAGATGCAATATTGCTAATTAGTCAATATTAAGATATGTATCTAGAAAAATCCGTCTATGGAATAATGACACATGTTTCAATCTTATAATTTAAATTTCCGATTACAAGCTGAAACTATTTCTTTTATTAAAGAATTTACGTCAAAAAAATTACCTATGATAATTTAAATTGCTAAATCCTATGCTTAATAGCAAACAATATACGTTATAAAAGTGACCAATTTAGCCCATCCTGCACTGATTTCTAAATTCTGTTTTCTTTAAATTTTTTTACTTAATCCAAATGAGGGAATTTAAATTTCTTTACATATACTTAATTTACTGCAATATCTTGACGAATCATTGTTGTTGTTTTTGTTATAAAACTTATCAGAAAAATGTTGAAAATTTCACAATTTAACAAATTAATCTATAATCTCAAACGAAGCACGACAGAGAGAGAAAAAGAGAGAAGTTCAAAACATTTGCGATACGATAACGGGGGACGCATTCATTTCATTGCATCATTCAGATCATTTAAGGAAAAGTGTTGTACATCCTTGTCTAGCTGTTTTATTATTACCAGTGATTGAAAATGAAATACTAACCCAATTGTTGTACTAACAAGCACTGTTTTTCAACTATACCTACCGACATCATCTTATTAATGGCACCCAATGAATGTTCATATAAATGTGTTTACGAAAAAATTGCACAAAGAAAAGTTAGAATTTCAATATTTTTCTATTTCTTAAAGATTTAAGGAGCTTTTCTGCAACCAACGAAATTATATTTTTGTGGTGCGGTATAATGTGGGTCGTAGAAAGTACTCTACTGAAGATGTTAGTCACCTAGCGAGAGCTTTTCACTCTGCTTGAAAAACTTGATATCTAGGATGAAAGAACCGCGAGATGGGACTAGTAAAGTTCTTGAACAACTCAGTTATTGGTTCCAGTTAATTTTCCAAAAATACACGAAGCTCCTTTATAGCTGCGTTGTATTGATATTCACCTTGTTTAAACACTATAAGCAAGGGTTCTTCATGGCCGGACAAAAATATCGACATTCCTGTGGTTGCATAAGGTTGTGTTTTGAAATTAGTGGATATTTCAAAATAATGACACCGAGGTTCATCACCGACCATTAGAGAAAGTCATTACTTAGGGATCGGCAGTCAAGTTTACATAGCTTATAAGTTCAAAATTGGACGCAGTAATAGTGATGATATCACTATTACTGTGTTCCCAATTTCGAATGATGATATCACTCATTACAAGTGATAATTCATCACTCGTAATGAAGGACGATAATTAATAACTCGTAACGAGTGATATCATCATTTATTACGAGTGATGATAGGGGTTGGTAGTCAGGTTTACATTTCAGAACTCCACTGAGATGTTCAAAATTGCGCACAGTAATAGTACAGATATCACTATTACTGTGCCCAATAGTAATTCGAAGTAATGTAGTAATAATGATGATATCACTATCGGTGTGTCCAAGTTCGAATTATATTATTCATTTAAGTCCAATCCTGCAACATAAACCTGACTGCCGACCACTATCATCGCACGTAATATATGATATCACTCATTACGAGTTATGCATAATCCTCATTCACTACGAGTGATGAATTGTCACTTTTAATGAGTGATATCATCATTCGAAATTTAGCAGAGTAATAGTGGTATCATCACTATTACTGTGCCCAATTTTGGATATTGCGAATTATGAATAATCGTCATTCATTACGAGTGATGAATCATCACTCTTAATGAGTGATATCATCATTTAAAATTGGGCACGGTAATACTGGTATCATCACTGTTACTGTGTTTTGAACATTAAAGTCCAGTCCTCCAATGTAAACTGACTGTCGATTTCTAAGTCATTGACTATACTGCGTAAGGCAGTGCAAGCCTTGAATGAATACATTCATAGCAGCATTCTTGGTCCTCGATTTAAGACTTTTTATACACTTAAGTATATCACCCAAACCTCCTCCTTTCAGTAGACGTATATTATAATTATTATTGTCACATGTTTCTTCTATTGTTGACTAGCCTTCATCGTTCACTATCAGTCTGTCGCTGTTCAACCGTTACTTGAAAGTAACTACATAATAAATAATTTTTGGGTGGTTTGTAATATTTACCATTAAGTAGTTACAATTACATCATTTAATTTTTTTTTTTTTGGTAGCTACCTACAGTTTTAATTGAATAAGAAATGGTCTATTGTAACTTTACTTTCAAAATTACAATTTCATACACGGATGGTAACTCAGTCTTAGAAGTCTTCTTTTGTTCTTGTTATGATCATTATCATAAAATCATTATTAATCCGGGTGAATCTAATTACAAGTCATAAATAAACAATTGACACGTTGTTTGAATACCAATATATCTTCTTTAATAATAGGAGAATGTGTATGTATGTGAATGTGAATATGTAATTCCGTTTAAAGAAGCAAATTATATGCAATGACGGACAGTATTTATTAACCAATAAAAAAAATAAATGTCAATGTATCAACAATAAATATTAAAACAGGAAAATCAATAGGTAAAACCTACTTATATAAACCTATCAGCTGCAATTTTTTCAGTAAACACAATACCTATGACAGGCACGAAGTTGTACATTCTACATGTATATTTGTAACGTAGTCCTGTAAATATAAAATATAGTGTGTGAAATAACTACAGTTAAACCATTCAATCAGAACCATCGTTCAAAGCTGCCCCAATTTCTCTATCCAAATATTTGTTACGAGTATCATCACATACATTTTACTTCACGCATAACCACTCGAAGTAATCCCCCCCCCATTAGCCCCATCTTTTTTGTGCCGCACAGTGTATGTGCTGTCACCGATTAAATTTCTTTTGTTATTGTGTGCGTCTGTTTATTTTGTGCTGCTAAATAAAAAAACAAACGAACGAGAAGGGAGCTCATTCGCCTGGTCCTCGGGTGCTATCTATGGGTATCTATCCCATACAGAATATCAACTCGTGCATCCTCGACCAGCAGGATGTAAGTTCAAAATTACTATGCTTATTGGATTTTTTTTCACTTATTATTTCACTTCCTCTTCGTGTTGAAAATGTCCTGTCTGTAAATGTAATTAATATGTGCAATAGAAAATGCAACACTCGGTAAATGTTTAGGCTAAATGTTTTTTTTTTAGATACATATATACCTATAAATTTCGACAGTTGAACTGAACCATTTTCTTATTTCGACCACTGCCGGCAACTGATGTCAAGTATAAAATATATACGTAATTAAAAGAATTTATTCTTTTTGTTTTGTATCCGCAAAAACAACATTTTTTTAAGTCTAAGATTGTGTTTTAAGTTATAAATAATAAATATATTTCAGACGTTGACAATGCCAGTACGAAATATACAGGGTGCCCCAGCAAAAACGAAACAGATTGAATATCTCGAAGGAGAAAACTTTTTTGAAAAAAACGCAAAAACAGGTTGATTTTTGATCCAAGGGGGGCACCCTTCCATCCGTGTTACGTCATTCCCCTCCCCTCCATCACTCTAATCATTACAATTTAAATAGGGGAAGTACCAAATACGATACATCATTAAAAAGATAATTGTACGGAGAATTCAGCAATGTGATTGTTGGCTGCGCTATTTTTGATTTTAGCGCCCTCTAGCGTGATAAAAAACGCTTACGTATTCCACAATGTGAAACATAATTTCAAAGCTAATTTTATTAGCAACTAAATACGTAATATTTTTGACATTTATTTGTCATCATTGTCAAGTACAGACTGTCAACGTCTATTATAAACTAATTAAGTTCGTAGTTTCTAATATTAGAGCTCTGCAAGGTTTTTCAATTATGTAAGTTAATAGTTTTTTCAATTGTGCATTAAATTGCCAATAAAATTAGCTTTGAAATGATGCGTCAGATTTAAGAATGCGTAACCGTTTTTTATCCCGCTAGAGGGCGCTAAAATCAAAAGTAGCGCAACCAACAATCACTTTGCTGAATTCTCCGTACAATTACCTTTTCAATGATGTATCGTATTTAGTACTTTCCTTATTTAAATTGTAATGATTACAGTGATGGAGGGGAGGGGATCAAAAATCGACCTGTTTTTGCGTTTTTTCAAAACAGTTTTCTCATTCGAAATATTCAATCTATTTCATTTTCGGTGGGGCAGCCTGTATGTATGTAACAGTAAGTAATTATTCTTTTTTATATGCAGAAATTATCGTATTGAATTGTAAAATAAAACAGTAAGTGACTATGCAAAATACATTTGATGAGAGGTGACTTTTCTTTTGTATTTTCTCTCGGTGATTTTTTTTTCACGGAACAGTTTTTGAGATATTGTCATTTTTTTATTTTTTTGGACATCTTTTCACTTTAAAAACAATTTCTCGAGCTAGATGTGTCTGATTTGGTCCGTTCTTGGTAACAAATGAAAGCCACTGAAATAGTGAACAAATACGTATAATAGGATCTTTAATTGGTTAAGCGGTTCAAATTATATCGATGAAAATAGTCCATATTAAAAAAAAAATTGTTGAGCTGATTCTGTAGCCACGGAAAAATAGAAATCGATTCAAAACGTCCAGTTTCTCTTCATGTACGTAAAGCTGATACTTTTAGAAAGCTATTCTACGAAACGGCAGCAATTTGTTAAAACTGGAAACACGATGAGTCAGCCGGAGATTGTTACTTGTGGTGTTCCGCAGGGCTCAATATTAGGACCACTTCTATTTATTATATATAACTCAATGATTTATTGAACATACCGACAAAGGTAGCATTATTATTTTTGCGGATGACACCGTTATTATTTATGAAGGTAATACGTGGAATGAGTTGAAAACCCTTGTGGAAGATGATTTTATGTTCAAATTCAACTCTCGGAGTCGGATACATCTAGCTGAAGGTAAAAAAGGTACAAAAATGAAAAAATTACAATATTGAAAAAACTGTTACGTAAAAAAGATATTTAACCTTGATTTTCGAATTCTGCGGGAGAATATACATAAGAAAAGTTAAATTGTAAAATACAGCGGTTAGTAAAATCTGTCAGATATGTTGGTACTATAAATTTAAACTATTAAACCTTAATTTTGGCAACTGCCATTAGCAAATGTCTTGTCATAATTAGTCCACCGTGATTTTTGCTATATGGGGACCACAATTACTTATGCCTCCTTTAGATTATGTATTAACGTTTTTGTTAAGAGGACTGTACATTATTTAATAGCCGTGCGAAAAGAGGGCCTAGAAATTCATATTTGTTGACGAAAGTGGTGAGCAATAATAAAAGAAATAAATAAATTCTGATACAATTTAATATGTTAATCTACAACCAGCTTTACTTACTTAATAATTAATATAATATCCATGATTTTAATTATAGGCTGGATAGAGAACTGGCAGAATAAAAAATTCGGATTTTTTAAAATTAATTCAAATAACTCCAGTTAATTTTTGAAGAGGTTCTTGAACGAAATAAATTCCTATATAATAATGTTTATATATTTTTAAATACCACTCGTCTATATACTTTTGGTAATTTTAATGTTTATTAAATTTATTCAATATTGTATACGTCACATCAAACATTAAATTAAGTAAATATATTTTGTTATATTAAATACATCAATACTAAAATAAATGATGTAAAGGAACACAAAATTTCTATGAATACTAAAGTTGAGGAAGGATTATATGTATATTCTTTATTGTACCTTCAAACAATCACGTTACAGTTGTTCAGAATTATAATTTGTATAAAAGGGGAAATAGAATTCATAAAACAAACAACAAAAAATAAAAAAATATATAAAAAAACAATTAACCATTTATGAAGTGTTGCGTTTTTTATTGCATTCAATGTACATATTTTATATTTAATTACATTACATTAAATGCTTTATTTTATTTCTGACATGTGCTGTAGTCATCACTTCTCTTTAATTTGAAAACTTTTCCTAAGTTGAGCCCAACAAACATTTGGATTGTTTTCATTTCGTTTATTTTTTTTTACCAAGTTCTAAGATCAAAGCGCCGAACAGATAAAAGGAGAAGGTTGCAAGTTCATCCTCGATTAATAAGTTTTATCCTTTTACTTGTATATAAACATATCCAATCCCTGCACTTTCTTTTTCTTTAACATTCAGCTTTATTGAGATAGCTACAATACCTGATAAATTTAGTGATAACGTAGACGACATACTCAAAAAAATAAAAAACACTGAAAGGAAAACTTGATACCAGTTCAATTTAGATTTTTGCGGTGGGCATTTTTCTCGAGCTCTCTGATATATATGTTACATATCGGACTAGTAAACAAACTGTGCGGCAATTATTTTATCGCATTCTGTCATTATCAGCTGCCAATTATAACATTTATGATTCTTTGTTTTCAATCCATAAATAGAAATCTGAATGATAATAGATGCAGTGTGTATATAGATATGTATGTATATGTATAAATTCAATGATTTGCTTTTGTATTTTATATTGGATATCTTCCTATACAATACAGGACAAAATAATATTTGCCAACCAAGTTTTGTGCAAATGTTTACTGTGTTGAGAAAATAATAAATGATAAAAAAAAAGTAGTAAGAAAAGAAATAAAACACTGGCCGGCAAAAAAAAAAAATTTGTCCAATGAACCTATTTAAATACGAAAATGGCCAACAAAAAGTTGTAACACGTAAAGTTTTCTTGTTATATTAGACAAACGACATGTAGCACTGTACTATATAATATATATTTAAAAAAAAGTATGTAACAACTTTTTTAACCTTGTATATATATTATAATTTATATTAAGTTGACATCTAAAAAAAAAAAAATATTTATTTGGAAGACACAAATTCTATTTTTTCCTTTTATGTGGGGTCACATCTTTTCTCTTCATAAACCAACAGTAATCATCCATCGTTCTTGGCATCGAATTTTCATTGTCTTTATATCTTGATGGCATCTTACACCCTGTTCGTCGCTGACAGCAGTGACAGCTCCCAAATTCTTAGGAAAAAATAATAAATGGGGATCGAGAAACTGAATTTTTAATGACATTCGGCAACCAAGCGATTTGTAGGATTCTAAAAGTTCATTAGCTAGTTTTTCGTAGTTAGCATTGATATTGTTGCCTAGAAATCCCCTCACTACAATTATAAATGAGTTCCAAGCTCTGAGTTCTTGCGCCGTGTGCTTTTTCCATAAAATTAATATTCTATAGGAATTTTCCAATTTGTGGTCCAATAAAAATGCCTTCTTTTAATTTGGCGTCACTTAACTTGGGAAAGACTTGCCTTAGGTATTTAAATCTTTCACCCCCTTTATTCATGGTCTTCACAAAGTTCATCAGTCCAAGTTTAAAAGAACATTTTTTTTGACTACAAGAAATTCACTCCTTTCCTGTGAAATTTTAGTTACATAATGTTCATTCACTGCACGACTGTCCCACAAACAAAGAAAGCAGCAGTATTTTGTAAATCTTTTTAAAGAAATATCTGTCATTTGTACCGATTGTAGTTTATTGCATCTATAAGGATGTGCCTATTTTCATAGGTCTCTTTCATTGTCACTGAATGAACAAGTGGTATAATAGATGATTTCAAATTTGCATTATGTCATAATACAGCTTTTATATTTTGATGAGCCTATGCTCGATATTGAGTTTTTGCATTAAATCATCGATATCAGTACACGCGCATAATGAATTTTTCATATTGTAAAACGCAGATAACGAAGCATTTCTTTTCCTAAGGTCGTAATTTTTATTTCTTTGGCTAGTAATTTCCACTTCTTAAGACGGGAAGCAAGAAGTTCTGACTGTTGCTTTGGCAAGCCCCTCATCAAGTACTAAATTATTTAACTCACTTTGAACCATCATCTGTACAGTATTGGTACACTGTTCTTCAAAGCTGCCTGATGATGCGTTACTGTCTCCATTATCTCCCAAAACCATATATTGGCAATATAAAAGCGCAGTCGGTACTGATAAGGCAGCATTGTGAGGAACAGGTCTTATGGCAGAAGGCAAATTCGGATATTCGATTTTGCGCTTTTTTTTGGACCTTCAGTCTTTTTCATGCAAAAATAGCAATCGTTAAAATGGTTGCTGAACTCTCGCCATACCATTGGAACTATAAAAGGCATACTTTTTCTCTATCCTTTCATCCACTACACCTATGACACGGTACAGCTGACGCAGCACACATGGGAAGCCCACTGCTTGTTTTCATATCCAATTGAAACGCCAAAATACATGAAATAGGCTTTTTTTACATTTTCAGAAAATGGTTTGGATTGTGATTTCATAAATGTGAACATTAAAGTTAGTATTTCCCCCGTCTTAGGACCTGGAATTGAAACAATGGGTCAAAATTCCATATTTAGGTTATCAGTTTGAAAATCAGTCTTATTTTATAAACGTTGGATTTTAAAATAACCTTCTACAATAATAACACATTAAAAAGTTAATTAACGAATAATAAAACAGCAAATCCTAGGCTAAACAAATCGGGAATTTATAGAATGAACAAATGTTTCAAATCAAAACCTTTATCAACTATTACTGTTGTCACTGTCAACACAGCAAAAATTTGTACCAAATTTGTTTAAAGAAATATACTTTGACGGGATTGGTAGGTTTCCACTCTTGAAAGGAAACACTAGCAGCCCCAAAATTCAGATTTTAATGAAACATTATGGACTGACAACAGAAAATTTTAGCAGCCTGATGATTTCAGATTCCAGCCGCCTAAGTTTATCAATATTTTTTTAATCAGTAGATAATTATCTTATATTATAGCCTCACTTAACTTGTAATATAAAAAAAGTTGATTATAGGAACTGTGAACAAATTATTTTATTACTATTTTTCTATACAAAAACACATTTCACTAACGAGGCTACCTTCTTCAGTCATAAATACAGAGCGGGCACGAAAGGTTGATGACTCATCGCCCACGGGCGCACTATTGAAATTTTGTATTTTTAAAAAGTGTTTATTTTACTTATATAATTGGATAACAAGTGGGTGGTGATCTATAAAATACAAAATACGTTATTATTTATTTATTTTGTAGTTCAAATCGAGTAAACTTTCCGTACTTTATTTATCTTACGAAATATAATAAATTTTAAAAAACCCTCACGCTCCTATCTACGCCGATGAAGATAAGAAATTTACGAGTTAAATGGACTTTTTTTGCTCTCATTCTCGCGCGTAAACAGATGTTGCAGTTCACCATATGAATAGTGCTATTCATATACTGCGTACTGTTTACATTATTTGATTGCTTCGTCGTAGTTTAAACCTGGGACGTCCGCTCTGTAGTCATACAACATAGTTCGGAAACCAACTGAGAAATTATTAGTTTTTATATAAAATTTGCAAAATTTCGAAACCTCGTCCCTTAACTCCACAGAAGCTCAAACTTTACTGATCATCAGTCAGTAAAGATTTCACCTTAAAATCTTGAGTATTTCTTAAAATATTGTAAAATTTAGAACATAATTTTAATTAATGAACCCTGACTGCCGATTTCTGCTGATTATGTAAAGGCGAAAGCCCAGAAAGTATTGTGGTGTCATTTCTGGATCATGCTGAAAGTTTCGGAAAATAAAGAATAAGGAACTTGCCCTATTTGATCATAGATGGCGCAAGTAACAAACACTTTTTCGACTTTGAATTTAACTACGTGGTGGTGTTGTTGTTTTAATTGGGTATACCAAAAAAAAAAAAGGACCGCGATGAACATTTTTACAAAAAGGGGGATCGCGCATTAAAGAAGTTCGATGAACACTGGCCTAACAAAGCGACAAATTCAATTATTGGTATCTTATAATATGTACGTATAGCTCTACATTTTATTCCATTTTATGATACATATTTAAGAGTTAATTAATTTCTATTAGCCGATTTTCAACTGTTTCTCAGATACGGTGATATTTCGTTTTTCAAAATTCCTGTGAAATAGCAATAAAATAACAGCCTTAAAAGAACTGAATTTAATGTTTGTTTTGATATTTCAGCGATTCTCCTTTAGAATTACGTACCGTAAGCTAAATTTAAAAACTTAAAAAAAAAAATTCAGTGAAAAGTGCTAAAAATTTACTATTTAAAATTACTTACTCCGAAATTTATGTTAATGTTAACAACTCTTTATCAATCCACTTCCGAACTATATAGAAGATAGCCTTAACTCTGAAACGTGGATACGGTGCTTAAACAATTTATGTTCTTGTGATATAGATCGAGTGGGCAGTCTCTCATGAGTAATGTTCGTTAAAAACATTTATTTCAGACTCCCGAATACCTACACCTTGCCAGATGGTTCCCCTTCCCTAATCCCATCTTTTGTGATAGAGAACTGCACATACGTACTAGAAAAATGGTTAGCGAAGCACAATAATGATTTCTTTTTCCCTATTTTTAAATATCCATATCATTTTTCGCAAATATACAGGGTGTTTGGTGCATCGTTTGCCAAATTAAATCGGTAGGTAAAAGGGGTCATTTGCGGTCTCTTAAGACCCAATAACGCAATATTAGTTCCACGGGTTTATTTTTTCGACTCATTAATTTTTATTTTGCAAAATCCCAAGACCTCGTTTACTTATTTTTTTTTTGTGTATTTTTACCTATTCCAAAAACCTTGTGAGTTAATACAATGAAAACTACACCACACAACAATACACATTAAAATTAAACTTAAATTTGGAGGCCGTACCTATAATTTTTTTTTAATTTATGTTTAATGCTGAATTTTGGGATTTTGCAAAATTAAAATTAAAAATTGGAAAAAAAATTATTGGGCCTTAAGAGACAGCAAATGGTCCCTTTTATCGTCCAATTTAATTTTGCAAACGATGCACCAAATACCTTGTATAATCTTCAACAACCCCATTAAATTATGATTATTTTTTGCGTGCCACCCCAAAATTCCTTATGTATTCATATATAACCGCCACATCCTAATGAGTACTAATCATACTAATCGCTTGCAATTTTAATCTTATTTTGCGTGGGGTGCCTTGGGCTAATCTATTTCGTGAATTGAGCGGTAATGAAATTTATTCCACTCGCACATACTACGCTTGCCGCGCGCACACACTTCAAGTGGAATAAATTTTCGCCTGCTTGTAGCGCCTTATATTATCTTCCATGTTGTTGTTATTCTTGCTGCTTGTATTTGTCGCTTGCTTTGACCGCTTACTGTTGTTTGGTCTTTATTAACTTACAGAATAGATGTCGGAAACGTCTTTGACTTTTAGAGAGGATGATTAAAAGTATTATTTGCGGCGGCGTTTATTCGTCGCAAATGCCATGTTTAAGACGTTTTCGGCATTTTAACGTGTATATACAGAGCGTTACAATAAGAGCGTGCGCGTTGTGATTCGGCAATATTAAACTTTGAACTTTGAAATAGAAATTTATAAACCAAGCAAATGAATTTTTCAAGACAATGGATGTATTTTATGAAAATACTGCAGAATAATTAACATTGTGCCTTCTGTAATTATTATTCATATTCAATCATTCTTATCAAATGTAATTATTTTTCCATTCAAGGAGGCTGTGAGGTTTATGGAAATATTTACAAAAATAATCAACACAACATTGATAATATCTTGTTTTTAGACTCTTCAAATTATAAATGTACGCCTTGCCTTATCAATATATTAAAATTTTGCTTATAACACGTATACAGGCTGTTTGTTAAAAAAACGCCCCATCGCGTAATTTCTTTATTTATTATCCGATTTCACTAAGTAAAAAAAGTATAAAAATGGCTTGATTTCGATTTTTATTATATTCGACGTAAATTTCAAACATATACATATCGGTGAGATAATTATTGTTCATGATTGCGGTGGTATCGTTATTCCACAAGAAATAATGCTTTAAAATCGCAAGGCACACTAATTTTCGAATGACAGACGTTTAAATGACATATTTGTTGCATTTGTGTTGCGATTTTTTTTTTCACGGCACACTTAAAAATTTCAATTTTAAGTACATATGAATTCTTTATAAATTTGTCTAAACTTAGTAGTTGACAAAATATTGGCAAAATTCGATTTTTTCACCAAACTACTACTTCCGGTCTGCCGATTTTGCTGAAAATCTAATTAGTTGTCAAGAGGGAGATTATACTACTAAATGCAAAATTTGGAATAGATAGCTATAGCGGTTTGACCGCTATCGTGCAGACATTTTTTAAAAACCACTTTTTTGGTATCAGGGGGCTTCAAAACGTGGACATCTGCAAAAATCTCGAGGTCGAAAATTTTCATCATCACAATACTTCCTTATACTACGTATAAGAAAGTAGTCAATTTTTTTTACTCCTTCTGAGAAAATATGTCCACCCCCCTCTCAGAATGAGATTATTTTTGTATTGATATATATATAGGAAGTAATGTGTACTTTGAAATTGTATTTTTATCCACCTGATGAAGCCACAGTATGGTGAAACATATGTAGTGTGTGAACATTATAATTTTTTGAAACTAAGCAATTGTGTTTTATTATATATGGATTATATAATTATAATAACAGTGTATATTATATGATTAAATGATATTACAATGTTTATTCAATGAATAATAACTTTAGCTTGAACATTTATTTGCTTGGTTTTTATTCTGGTAGATAGAGCTCTTATGTTAACTGATCTGGTATACATATACAATAACTGGAGTTTTATATTGCGTTGTTGTATCTTTTGTACTTTAAACAATTATTGCACGATTAATTATTACTATAATAGGATCTTACGTTTTTCTTCGTTTTTATAAGTGAAAATTTTCAGTACAGAAGCATTTTCTTTCATTTTGCAATATTGTTGCAAATACAAATATTCGTAAATTTGGTTACGATAAATCGAGTCGGAATGATGCTTGTGCTCTGAAAAAAGTATATTCACTTCCTCTTTATTTTATTTATTTATTTATTTATTTACTACTTCGTTTTGTTATTTCAGTTCTTACGTATTTTTATTTCATTTCATGAATATTGATGTTTAATCATGTTAATTAATGTCACAACAGAAGATTACCAAGAACAATAAAATTACAAATATTATGATGACAAAACTTGTCCGCCCACGTTGGGCGTCGCTAAATATATTTTATATTCATTTTAAATTACTGCGAGCCATAGCAGCATACTCGACATGTTTTTTTTTCTGTAGCACATCGATATAATAGTGTATGTATTTTTTTCTTTTATTTGACGTGTTTGTTAAACTCCAGCTTACTTCGAAATGAAAGCAAATTTTAATTTATATTGTTTTCTGAATATTTAAACATTATATCTAATCTGTTAAAATGTTCAAAATAACGCTAATCTTGTATATGTTTATTATAATTGCCATGAAATTCCGCCAAATGCGGTAAGAAGTTATTTTAGATTCTTTATGAATTTTATCGATAAAACATGTGGATGTCTAAACACTTTAAATAAGCTTCATTGTTTTTGCAAACGAATTTGAGATTTAAACCAATAATTGCAACAGGTTAGTATTTTTAAAAATAAACATATTAAATTTGGATAAAATCAGTACTAACAACTATCCAGTTTTCTTGCAGGTGCCAAAAAAATTGTTATTTCTTAAATTTTAACTTTTTCTTCTTTGCACAAATGTGGAACTTGTGAAGAATATGTTGACAGTGCTACAAAAAAATCAAGCTTCAAATTATCGAAAGTGTATTGGACGATCCGAGAACTTCTCTATCACTCATTGATGTAACTATTGATATTTTTTATCTTTCTGTAGTTTATACCTGATGATGCCGTAAGTTCTGTTAAATTGAATAGAAAAAACGTACGTCATGGACCCGGTAATATGTTTCTTATACTTCTTCGTCAAATTGAACCTCACCTTTCCTAAATTATTTTTGGGAAACCAATAAATATTCACATCTTGAAATGGAAATACTATTTTTTAATTTACAACCCTAGAAATTTTAATATATCCGACATAATTTTTGTGCATTTCAAATTCGTCTTCTAGTTTTGTATTTATTTATATATTATGACATAAAAAAGCAAGCAGGTATTTTAAAACCAAAAAACATTTGCAGTATTTTATTTTTTTCTTAACATAAACATGTTTTTTCGGTCAGAAACAATTTATTAAAAGATCTTTAAAAAATGTCGCACTTAGTGAAAATTTTATGGCATTTATGCATATACTACAAACCATTTTACTGCGCGTAAAAGGTTTTCAGATTAAATTTGCATCAGCTTATTGCTTATAAAAATTGACTCCTTGTTTAATAAGGCAATCAGTTGTATATGTACTGCGACTGATAGTAGTGGTGAGACGCTACTTTAAACTAAGGAAATGGACCTGCGCAACAGAAAGTAAAAAGTCTGGTGTATCAACACCCTCGTTTCCAGATTGTCCTGCTTTATTTATAAGACAAGACAATTCCAATGCGACGATTGTAGCGCTATGAAAAAGCTGAGCGGTTCAAATCATCTGGTCAATTTCCACTGCAGTGGACGTAGTCACTGCGCCGGCGCCGTTAGCTGCAATGGCAGTTATTATGTCTTCCCGAAGAAGATCTTTTAATGTTATTAGATAAATGAGAACCACCAAGATATTTTTCGACATAAAATTTCTAAAATATTTTTCGACAAAAATTTCCAAAATATTTTCGAAAATAATTCCCAAAAAAATTCCGTCAAAAATTTGGAAAAAATCTAAAAAATTTCTCGAAAAAATTTTCCAACAAAATTTTCAAAAAAACTCGAAACGTTTTCGAAAAATGGGCTTAAGTTGAGTTGATCTATTTATCAATAGATACCGTTTTTTTACGCATACACATCTTTTAAATGAAGATCAGTAGTTTAGATTCTTTCATTTACTGCTTCATTAAGGCGATGACATCAACAAAATAAAATGTTTAACAAACATTTTTTAACACTTTGGAAAATTCCTTATGGTCTTAGATATATTCATTTATTATGGGGGGAAACGCAATTTTTTAGGAAAATGCAGAGACCGAGGGAAACAAATATAATTGTCATCTTTTTTTTTTTTAGGGAAACAAATATAATTGTCATCTTTTTCTTTTTTTTTTAGTATAATAATAATAATAATAATCTTTATTGTCAGAGGATTATAGCAGTACAAACATACACGTATATACATATAATGTAAATATAACAAAGAATAAAAAAATTAAAATTTTTAGTAAAATAAAATTTCTCCAAAGAGAAAAAAAAGACAGTTGGTACAGAAAATTATAATGCTCTTTTGAAGCAACTCGTACCGCTCAAGTCCTTAATGTGCTTCTGGATATGATTATATTCGAATTATATAATATAAAATAAAAATAAAAATGCAAAATGGAACTGTCAAAATAAAACACAACAAGAACAATTACATTTAAATCACGCTCAAATATTCATTGATACTATAGAAGCACCCTGTCAAAATGAACTGCTTCAATGATTTCTTAAAGCCAAAAAAAGTATTTAGATGTCTAATGTCCGGAGGCAAACGATTAAACAGTCGACACCTCAGATAGTCAAGATTTTTCCGGAAAACAGCAAAGCCGAGCTCATATTTTTGTAAACGAAACATAAGATTTCGTAGATAAATATAAAAATCTTTCATTTTTACTACAAATTTCAATAGATCTTTTCATTTTCTAAATGATGGTCAAAAAGTCTCAATTTCATAAGAAATTATTTATTAAATTCAGAATTTATCATTAGACTTGGCTTCCATATTCTTCAGTCATGATGAGGTGTCCCCAGAGCCCTTTAAATCTACGAGAAGTAGCATAATTAGGTACATGAAAAATTATTTTAATAAAAAATAAACATCTTCAATTTTTATTTAATTTCTTAGTTGTTCTTAAAATAACTTTGCATATATGTATGTATAAATTTAAAGAAAATATTTTTTTTGCGATGGAAATCACATTTATTTATTAGAAATAATAAACTCAAAAAGGAAAGGAATATGAGAAATTACAAATATGTACTCGTATACAAAATCATTCGAACAAGAAATAAATAATTCAGTTATCTGGTTTCTTTATTGTTTCCGAAATTTCTAGCCATTTCTTCTCCCTCACATTCAAATCTTCATAATTTGGATTTCTTCCACTGAACAAACAGAGCTGTGATTTAATCTTTATAAATTTAATATATTATAGAAATAATACAATAATTAATTGTCAATAACAACAGATATATTGTGCATTAAATTAGTAAGATAAAATAAACCTAAATAACATTTAAAAGAAAGGAGAACTATTCAAATTACAAGACAATAGATTAGATTGGATTAAAGATTAATTTTATGAGAAATATTGCAAATTTAGTGTTGTACTGCTTCAGCCATGCGGCTACAGTTGTTTGAGTTGTTTCAGTCCTCGAATCGGTTCTGCCTTTAGCCGACATATGACATGACAATTATTACATTTATTATAATTTCTTGGTAATCGTCTGTTTTCTTAGGGTTGCAAGATCGTTTTACTAAATCAGTGCCGCACATTCGAAAAATATTTTTATCTAATGTGTTGGAAATATATAAAATATCTATTTGTTGATTATTGGTTTATAATATGGGAATGCATGACTAAGGAAAACGATCAATCTTCATCTCTTTGTTTATTTAATTTTATTTATATAAATGCATAAGTGATTCTCTTATCGCCAATAGGTACGCGAGATTATAGATTCAGTTATTTATTATTATTTTATTTTTTTGTGAGACAAGATTAACGTGAAGATGAAGATATAAATATTCTATTAATAAGAGGATCGTTTATTTGCAAAATACATATTCGTCTTCATCGGCTGTTGCAAACTTGCATGCCGCATTGTTCATACTGTGTATTACGTCTTGGGAGAAACATTAACTATATATTTTGATAGTTGCTTACGTTGTGGTCATGGCTACCGGTTAGAATCACGATGTACCAACCGATACTGCTGTACACGACGGAGGAACACGGGTGCTCTCTAACAACCTTCTACGTCAGAGTGGAACACCACGAGCCTACCCTGTTGATGATCAAAACCTGCAACAACGAGGTGAGCATAGTAATATTTTATACTGAGTGAGTGGGTGTTTACTTACTAATCTACATGAGCATATTGTGTACTTAATTATACGACGAAAATACTCAAAACCTGTTATTCGATTTTCATTTCTTTTCGTTATGACATTTTAAAAAATATCTCCCTTTCAACTCAGAAAATGTTTTCTGTTACATTAGCCGACACGATTTTTATAACTGACTTAACAGTCTAAAATTTTAGTATCTTGCATTGTTTTAAACATAAAAACTGTATTCTATCATAAGGTATCACGTCACATATTCAAAATAAATTTTTGTATAGTAGAAATTTACGAACATATGCTTTCATAAATATCTAATATAAGTTAAGACTAAATTATTTCAAGAGTTTTATGATAATCTCTAATTTCAATACAATTTTTCATTATCTGAATCACTACAACTAGTTGAATCGTCAGTAATTATCATTGGGGCAATTCCATTGCGATCAAATCCTACTTCTCTTTCCCACCATCTTACTATTTCCTTTTCCGTATGATCAATTGTGTTTATCCATGTTTCCTTTGTAATTTTATGCAGAGCCTCTTTCCACATTTCCAAACAATTTTCCATTCCATAGCCATCCCTTCCTATATGTCTATTATAGTATATCTTTGCTATTCCCCAAATATTTTCAATAGGATTAAATATACAGTGGTATGGCGGTAATCGTAAAACTTTATGTTGTTTTTCTCTTGCGAGATTGTCAATAACATATTCCTTTTGTGGTTTATGTCTAGAAGAAGAAATTCATTATGTACAGTCTATTTGAATCTTATCGAACACTTACAAAGCCACTAATGGAGCAACTGAGGTTTCAACATATGTACATCAAATGGTATATTATTGTTTATTAGCCACTCCTTTATATTTTTTTCTAAGTTGAATCTGGTGCGTTATTTGCTATTTCAGAATGGTAGCCAGCTACCATTGTCCATAATAATTAAAGATCGTGGTTTTAAATTAGGTAATAATTGATTTTAAACCACTCTAAAAAACTGTCTTTGTTCATTTCACCATGATAGTCTGTATTTTGTGTTTTGGAAGCAAATATTGTAGATGCTCCTGGTATAAAGCCATCTTTACTACCAGCATGCAATACAATGTATCTACAAAATATATTATTAGAAATAATTGAAACATAAGAGAAATCAAGATCAACCTTTTGCCTTCACTCTTCAGCTTTTCAACAGTTTGAAGACTACTATTTTGCCATGAGTAATTTCCACTTCCATTTTCAAATACCCACGTTTCATCTAAATAAACACATTGCTGGTAATGATTATTTCTCATATTGTCCACATAAGCTTGTAAAAAGTCAATACGAGCCAAAGCAACATGATGCAACTCCATTAGCCCTCTTCGAGAATCATCGTTCTGCCAACGAAAACCAATATTTTTTAAAATTCTGCCAAGGGATGAAATACTTCCCTTAAATAGATCTCTATCTCTTAGTAATATCAGAAGACATTGTCGAGTGACATATTGACCTAAAATGTAGAAGTAATTAAATTTATCATAATAAGTTTAACAAATTTATACTCACGATTATGATACAATTCGTATATAACATTCCGTATAGCAGTTTGGCTGGCTTTATCAATATTTGTGACTGGTTTTGTCTTAATTCTTCTTTTTTTTGGTGAAGATAATGGTTGATTGATTGTCTTTCACAGTTAGAGATATAATACTTACTGTTGATATGCTTATATTCAATGCAGTTGCTACGCGCTATAATAAATCATTAATTGTATTTATTTATTTAAAATTAAATAAAGCAAAATACTTCTCTAACAGCAGTGATAGGTATGATAGGACCGCCATTATCGGTTTCCCTTTCAAAGTATTTTATGAGAGAATTGACCATCTCTCTCGCTCGCTTGCACAAAGCTTTCGACATTTTCAGATAAACCTTACGCTAGGTTACTTCTGAAAAGAACTGTAAATTATAGCAGAGATAGAGAAATAATCAGCCAAAGCAATACTGTCACAGCTGTCATGTATAATAAACAAAGCCTCACAAAAATGTGCCAACCATGGATATTTTCGCGTTCTGCCACTTGTTAAACCATAAAAACACTAAAGTATTATTACACTGATTATGCAATAAAAACCTATTATTGTTTTTCGTTTTCAATCTAAATACTCACTAAATGTTATTTAAAAGGTAAATATGTATGTCTTTTACAATAGCATATCATTGTTTTGAAAATTATTTGAAATTTAATTTTTAGTGAATTACCTATCATTTTTAATGCGTATTTTATTAGTAATGAGGTGCAACTGAACTTAGATGATTTCTACTATATCAGTTTTCACTAAGATTAACGTAAAATTTGCAATTAAAAAAGTATTGTAACAAGCTCGAGCATATTCGCGGCTATACCATGAAGGGCAGCTTAATTTCATTTTGACCTTGACCTATAATGCGTTTTTTCTTCAGTGAATGTATTGCTGGGCTTTCTGGGCAGGCAATAAACATACATCACCGGTACTTTACTTAAGATACAAAATAGTTGTCAGCTATTAAAAAGGGAAAAAATTAAGCCTGTCATTAAAATTAACTTAAATAATTGATTACAAAGAATATTATTATTATTAATATTAATTTAGCGTTTCATAGTTTTAAATAAAAAAATTACTCTGGGAGATGGCAAGAAATTCTAAATTTTTTGGCCCCCATTCGTGACGTGAATTGCTCGCTAAGAAATCGCGATCATAAAAACAGCTGAATATTACACTCTAATTTGATATTTATTGTAGGTTTTCGGTGCATATTGTTCGTCAAGATGGGGAGAGAGGAACCTAAAAGACGATCGAGGTAACAGACAGGCCTACTTTGGTACCGGCGAGACCTTCCTATTCTCCTTATATCCTGAAAGAGCGAAGTATCCATGGGTCGGTATGGAAACCGATAAGAATGTGGAACACAGTGCTGAACTGTTCATGGCAGCGGACGCTAAAATGATCACCATTGGCGGCGGGTCAGTATATTTTCACAATTCTCAGTTTAGTAACGGAAACAATTATAATAACTAATGTTTTGAACATTAGTTATTATAATTGTAACTACCACACTATTCAGTTTCTTTCATTCATATTCGTAAAAGGTTTTAAGCATTATTGTCACGGTTAACGCGCCTTCACCACAATGTCACGGTGGGCTTTAACGTTAATATCTCAGGTCTAAACCCGTGACGAGGGGTTGCTCTGGGGGGAGCACTCGCTTATAATTCTAAATATATAAAATGCAAAAGGCACCTACCTTTTCTTCTCCGCCGGACTTGGACTCTCAAGCGGCGAGGAGATTGAGTTGTCTGAATAAAATACTACTTCTAACACACTTATTTATTAAACACTAAGAACAACTAGGAAACACAATAATAAGTAACTCCGAAGGATCGCAAGTGATCCTCCTATCGGAGGATCACTTACGAATTATCGTTCTGTTCGGAATCTGCTTCATTTATTACCTCGGTAACGCCAAGTCCGTCATTATCCCGCTGAATCCGCACATTCCTTCCGTTCGATCAACTTCCGTTGAACTCATCGAACGGACAGACAGGATGTATCGACTCAGCGCTAGGTAAATCAGGATTCAGGTTACCGCTGTAATAATTCTACTACTGTACAGAGTGTTGATTCGCGACATTATGACTTTGAAAGAGAATTTGTTTAGGGCAGACCAAACCTTCATAAGAATTAGTTCTTCTTGTTTGTTCAGTTGAACCCCATCTTTTATCAGTTTAGCCATGAAAACAATTGTAATAACTTAACTACTGTTTTGAACATTAGTTGTGTTTGTAACTACCACACTATTCAGTTTCTTTCATTCATATTCGTAAGAGGTTTTAAGCATTATGACTTTGAAAGAGAATTTGTTTAGTGCAGACCAAATCTTCTTAAGAATTAGCAAAATATATTGTGAATTGCGTAATTCTAAGATTATCGTTAAATATGTGATCTTGTCGAATTATTCATAATCACGTGTCTAGGCATAGATGGTAATATACAGGATGGGCTCGGTTTATCTGTTCATTAGGATCACGTTTTAAAATTATTTTGAAATATACAGAGTGATTCAAAAAAAAATGTGTTCACCAAGTTGTGGAAATTTAAACGGAACATTCTGTATAGTATGGAAAATTTTGATACCATAGGCTAAAGCAGGGGTCTCCAAACTACGGCCCGAGGGCCACATCCGGCCCGCGGACAGATTTTGTCCTGCCCGCGGAGAGCTAGCATACTTGAAAACTCCTTTTAGAGAACATATTTTTTATAGCAAATTAAATTTAGTTTACTGAAGTATTCTAATTTTATGTTGAATAATTATTAATATGACATCTACATTGATATGGTCATGGGCTAACTACTCATAACATTGTTGTAGGCTTATTGTTATTGTTTTTGTGATAAGTTGGATAAAGAAACACAGAATTGTAATGAGTAAAGACATGTATAATATACAGAAAATTTTACTTCAGTATATAATAACTAACAAATTATTGAAATGAATCCAACTAACATTTTATACATTTTAAATAAAAACATAACTTATAACAAGCATAATGACATATGAAATACTAATGAGATTTGTGTAATTGTGATTTTCCACTGACAATAGTTTGTAGTTGTGGACTAATTTTACTTGTACCAATTATTAAAAGAGATTTAAGATGCTCATCAGTTAATTTAGATCTGTAAACATTGTTTGTGTACTTCATTTTGGAGAAGGTCTTCTCACACAAATAAGTAGCACCAAAAACAGAAAACAGCCCACGAGCAAATTTATGCAAATTATCAAATTGTGTCAGTGGAAGACTCTTATAAAATTCCAACAAAGATGAGTTTTGATATTTGTTCTTAATTATATCACTGCACTGTAGATCAATTTTTTCCATTTGAAGTTCCGGGGCTAGGGTTTCAATGTCAGTATCAAAAGGATTCTGAAAAATCTTAATTTGATTCGCAATGGCATCAAAGTCCGAGAAACGAGTATCAAAATTTATTTTCAAAGCACTCAAAGTTTCGATTGCAAAATCGATAGGAAACTCAGTCTCAGTAGTGTGGCTGAATATTTCACATGTTTTAAAATGTGAAAAACATTTACTTCGTAGTTGTGATTGAAACAGTATCAATTTCTTCCGGAATGATTTGATATTAGTGTATAAATCAGGAAGATGCTGGTTTTCTCCTTGCAATCTCAAATTCAGTTCGTTCACATGTTTTGTCAAATCAACATAGAATGCTAACGTCCATGCGTTGTTTTGTAATTCAGTAAGAGGGCGATGCTTTTCATTCAAAAAAATTTCGATCACTGCTCGAAGTTCAAAAAAGCGCTGAAGGACTTTCCCACAACTAAGCCAACGTACGGCAGTATGATAAGGTAAGTCATTTTCTCCAATCTCTTCAATAAATTGTCGGAATTGTCGGTGACTCAGCCCAAAAGATCTGATAAAATTAACAGTTGATATGACTAGTTTCAGAACTTCAGACATATCCAAACATTTTCCGCACAAAGACTGTTGATGAATGATACAATGTAAGACTAATGGTTTTAAACCACCGTCATTTTCTACAGCCTTTGACACAAGAGCGACCACTCCTTTATCTTTCCCACTCATGTTTTTGCCTCCATCAGTTGTAATACATTTCAAGTTTTTCCATCGAAGGTTCTTTTGATTAATGGCCATTTGAACTCCTTTAAAGTACCAGTAGTTGTGCCATGAATACTATTCATATCAAGAAGTTCTTCATGCACTTCATAGCTTTTATCTACTCCTCGAATATAAATCAACACCTGAGCAGTATCTGACACGTCCGTTGACTCATCCAAGGCCAAAGAAAACCACTCAACATGTCCATTTTTGTCGAACAGTTGAGAGGATATATTTTCAGCGATGTTTTCTACCCTTCGAGCCACAGTGTTTGCTGACATACTGACACTTTTTAATAAATTTACCTTTTCAGGGCACATTTCTTCGGCTACTGCAATTATGCATTCTTTGATCATTCCTCCATCGGTGAATGGTTTTCCACGTTTTGCAATTTCAAGAGCCACACGAAAGCTGGCACGCGTTGCAGCCTCTTGTTCAGTTTTGAGTTTTGTAAATGAAGATTGCTGCGATTTCAATCCGCGCTTCATAGCTTCGAATTTTTCTGTCCGCAAACTTCCTGTATATTGTGAGTAATTTTGAAAATGTGTTGTTTCATAATGACGTTTAATGTTATATTCTTTGAGAACGGCTATGCTTTCATTGCAAATCAAACATAGCGCCTTCCTACTGGACTCAATTACGAAATACTGAATGTTCCACTGATCTTTGAATTTTCTGCATTCACTATCAATTTTTCGCTTCTTTTCCATACTACTAAATCACACACAAAAGCAACAATTCAAATCACTGTTACAAAGATGTCTTAAACTTAAACACGCACAAACACGTTTTAAGGAGGTACGCACTATTTTATTTCACAACAGTGTCATAGGAACTGACTTGTGGTTGCGCCACTAGCCTTCTTATATATTCCAATTACTGCCATCTAGAAGTGAGTGGAAGACACCAGAACTTTCTCGAACCAACGAGATTATTCTGTACGTGCTATTAGCGCCATCTGTTAGCGATAGAAGATACTACCTATTTCCGCTTGTGTCCACCAGATGTCGTGTCACGTTACTCCTCATGGCTCGTACTCTACGACTAATCTAGAAATTACAGATAATGACAGGAAAATTAATAATATGCAGTGTTGCCGTTTTGCAGCCTTTTTTAAACGTTGCGTACTTTTTCGGACTTTTTCTCATCAGTGGACTATTTCACTTTTTACCACCGGCAACATTGATAATATGGTTTTGGCCCTCGGAACTTACTGGAGTAATCAGTATGGCCCTAAGGCTGGAAAGTTTGGAGACCCCTGGGCTAAAGGAAGGCCACTTACTTTTATATTCCCTATACCTAACGCAACTTCGTTTCGAGATATTTTCCTACTTTTGAAAACGTAGATCAAAATTTAAGACATTTCTGTCTTACATATTTGAGCGATTTTTTTTAAATTATATTTATTGTTTACTCAAAGGATTAGACTTTAAGATAAGTTAAAGTTAAAGTTGATATCTAAAAATTATACAGGATGTTCCATTTAAATGTTCATAACTCTGGTGCGCAACATTTTTCTAAATCACTCTGTATATTTAAAAATAATTTAAAAGCGTACCCCTAATGAACCTACACACAACCCTTAATAAAAAGATTTTTAAAATAATTTACCGCTTTTCGTATATGAACCGATGGGAATGTGGTGTTCCATCCTGTATATTTATTGACCGTGCATATAATACAAGATACAAAACAAAATATAATAACTAATTATAAAAATGTCTGAAACTCTGAAATCTCCATCATACATGTCGAAAGCAAAAAAAAAGTAGACAAGAGATATCGTACTTTGTAAACCTGGCTTTATTTACTTGTCATTAGTGTCAAGTCATAGTTCTATGGAATATCAAATAATTATCAAAACATCTTCTACCTGATTATATGAATCAAAATACTAATTAAAACATATCATAAAGAAAACATCTATTAATATCTGGTTATAGAGCCGTTTTTGTTTAAAACTTTTTACAATCTATTTGGAATGGAGTTATAAAGGTTGGTACAATTATTTTGATTTTGATTCTCTCATGCTGTGTGAACTATTTCTACCAGTTCTTGTCTGGTTTGAGATCTTTGATTTAATTTTTTTTAATCATTAACTCCCACATATTTTCGATAATATTTAAATCAGGACTTCTTGGCAGAAAATCCAACACATTGATATTATTTTCTCTGAACCATGTTTTCACTCTATTCGATGTATGGATGAGACAGATATTTAAGTGCATATCTTACACGACTTTCTTTGTGGTTCACATTCAAATTGTTTTTCGGTAGTTTTATAGACCGCAATGAGCTTCTCTAATTCTTCGTTGGACAGTAAAAACAAAACCCAGAAAGTTATTTACGTCAGTTGCATTCACTACTGTAGTAAATGGATTGGCGGTCTTGCTCGGTTGTTGATATTCTTTTGCGGTCAGAACCAGAAATTCTACAAATTCTATGCTGATCTCGCCATATTTAAATAATTCTAAAAGCTGTGCTTTTATTTATATTATTTCTTTTTGAAACCGTTACTCAATTGTGTAATAACATTTAATATCTTCATTTATGGAAGCCATCTTTATAATAAGCTTAATATCAAGTTTAAGGTTGTCAATTTTGAAAGATAACCAAATATTGACAAGTAACTTTGAAGACGCTATTACACTAATCATTTTGAGAAGGTCTATGACAGAAATCTGTATTTTTGTCTACTTTTTTTGCTTTCGACTGTAGATCACTAAGAAGTACTGATCTTCCCCTAGATCCAACATATGCATATCAAACAAGAAAAAGAAATACTAAGTGCATGCAAATAAATATACAACAAACAATATGATTGTGAACAGATATTGCAGTGATTAAAATTATTAAGATTTGTATGCAACTATAATTTATTGTTTCCACAATAGTTCTCTTCAAAAGCATTTCTTACTCTTTAAAATCGAGTTTTGAAGGGTGTGGCCCGAAGTTTGGCAGTAATTATTTGTAAATATACATATTATTAATGTTTCTTTATGGATCAAAGATGAATTTCAACTGAACATCCCTCGTATATAATGTTTAATAAACAATCGATAGATAATATTATACAAGACATACCTTTACTAATAGTTGTGTTATTATGCCAGCTATGTTGTGTAATTTCTAGTTTATACGTTGTCGATGTCCTTTTGGCAACTTAATATTATAATTTTGGGACTGTCTACGTTCCATTGCCAAGAAATTGTCATGTTTCTAAACACAATTTATTGCAACGCTCTCTCAGTAATTTGTTGAAAAAATAATTTCGATAATTATTTATTTTTTGTTATAATCATATACAGGAACAGTTTCTCATCAACATTGGTTAATCTTATCTTACTACCACTTGGTTTTGCCCTTATTCATGGATCGGTGATATTTTCTTTGTATATAGCGTGCGTAAAAAATGTCGCAAAAGCTACACGCAGCGATATTCTTCGTCCGCTTCTAAATAAAAAATGTTATTGTTAAAACGTCGTATCATGCTTCGTATGCGTTCAGGAACCATTTGAAAGAAACATATATTTGGCAACACTGTAGCCGCATACAATTGTAATTTTAGATACCGCTATAATTTCCCTATTTCGATATTCGAAAACATTTTACTCGTTATTAGTAGTATCAGATGATAAATCTGATGTTTTAAATGGACGAAGAAGTTTTCTCGTAGAACCAACTGAACGGTTTTATTACTAGGGATGTTGAAGCTAATTGTCAGATACTAACGGATGGATCTTCTTGTACTGCTACAATTTGCTCTTCTAGTTTTATTGTCAGCCTCTCTTGGTCGACCATCATTTGCATTTCTTTTAGTAACCGAACCAGTTTCACGCAGATGTTGATCCAATCTTCGAAAAACATATCCACTAGGACGTGTCCGATTTTGATAACGACGTTATATTTGCATTCTGTCATATTAGCATTTCCATTACAGAAACCATACACCATGTACAATTGCGGCCCCTACAAACACAGACAGTGTGACAAACAAGAAATTTTGGCTTTGTAACATGGTCCCAGAATTGAAGTTTATTAAATGTCACTTTAAAAATCGTGCACGCTTGTAACTTACAATAAACTGACACTGACATTGTCATACTGGATAAAAGTCAAACTCACACATAACAATTTTTTTGAATTTGGCAGAATATGTCAAAAGTCGGTGTCTGAGTTTGTAGGGGCCACAACTGTACATACATATCAGCATATTCATTTTAAATGTAAAATCCATTATGAAGGAATAAAATAACAACAAAGAAACGATAAATCACGGTAGCACAACAACTAATCAAAACAATACAAATAACCACGAAGAAGCAGACTTTACACAAAATGAAACACGATAGTCGAAGTAAATGCACAGGTAAATGTCAAAATTTGACAGTAATGATATTAATTGAAATCACATTGATCGCATTCAGCAGACGCAACTGTTTTGGAACTGTTGAGGAAACGTCTGCTGGATGCATACGCTACATCGAATTACGTCACGATTACATCGACTATTTTACGCAGCGGACTGCCATCTTTTGTAGTGCATTCTATTACCGCTACGCATCGGTAACACGTTGAGTAAGATGGCGGCTAACTATATGAATTTTAAAATCAATCAAATGAAATTACAGATGTGGATGAGATTCACAATAAATAGCGTCGGATATTTGTTTTATCAAAGGTAATTTTATGTAAAACTTAATTACCACTAGTTTTTACAGATAAAGAGTATTTTGCGGATTACGTAAAACGTAAATATTCTCTTGAATGTAATGTATCACCAATGGTGACAACAGTCAACAGCCAAGACTAATAAAAACAAATAATAATAATAATAATCTTTATTTCGCAGTTGCTATTAAAATATACAATTATATTACTTGGAAACTAAAACTTTTTCTATAATATACTTACAGACTAGTTCTTCAAATATTCTAATGTTCTTAACATTTTTAATCACTACTAAGTGAATCAACCCAACTTACTATGTAATTGCTACATATATTTAAATTTATCATTTGTTCTTCTTACACATTTATACACTTATATATAATTAAGCTATCACATTTGTTTGTCAAATGACTACCAGCACAACGACCACACTTGCAGCACAATTACCACGTTTCCGCGTTTTTACATTCTTTAGCAAAATGATTATACCCTGCACATGTATAACATCTAACTATTTGTGGGTGTTCATACACCTTACATTATTTCCATCCCACATTTATTTGTGCCCTGTCTATGATGCTGGAATACATCGCCGGTTGAACAAACAATATAATATTCCCATAGTTATTCTTTTTCTTGTCCAAGTACATACAATATGTAAGCACTCATGAATGTGAAGTGTACTACAATAATAAATTTTTAAAGGTTATAAAAAAGAAAAGACACCGTAACACATAACCTAACCACAGCTGACACTTTTTAGTTTCGGACCCCGCCACCGAGCTCAGATAGAAGGCGCTAGCGGTAATCCGTAAATTTAAACCTAAATCAATATACAGAGCCGTTCCAAAATTAAAAAATAAAATTAATATACAGGCTGTTTCAAAAGTAATGTTTCACAAATAGCAGATACAATGTGGCTGGCTGCAGATTGAACAGCTTTTGAACATCTTTGAACAACATTGGAACAGTTTTTGTCAAAGGCTGTTCGAAGTCAGTTCAAAAGCAGTATAAAGCACTAGAGAATTCATATTATAAAATCTATTATCTATTTTAGGCATTAAGTATGTTAACAATTTTGAGCTTTCTAATATTATGTGTTTGTTCTGACAGGGAAGGCCAGGCGATCTGGATGGACGAGAACATCAGGTTCGGCAAAACTGATAGATGTCAGACGTTCAACAATCCCCCGCTGTGCCCCAGCGGGGACTTCGAAATCCGTGTATTGGAAGTGTACGGATTTGCTACTGAACAGCTGAGTTAATACAACTCAAAACGACAACAACGGCAACGAAACACATCGAAGTCGCCCATTCCAAAACTGGAATTCGCAAGAATCGAATTTTCAACGAGGGGCGACGTTATATTCTTCCTTTTTTTAATTTGTCTCATTAATGTCCATTAAGTGCATGTAGTAGGTACGTCAGTTATACGATCTTGGCCTCTCTATTAGGAAAGAAATACGTAAAAACGGCCAAGTCCAGAGAAGATGTTTTTATATATGATTTCATTCGTGCACTACTATATTCTTTTTCCTCTTTACCTCCTAAATATTATCAGCCGGTCTTCATGTAATCATGTTTAACGTTATTGTATTGATGATAATGATGTCTTTTAACTAATATGTTAAGGGAGAAAATTGAAAACATCGATTGAAGAAAAAGTACACGGACTTAATGACATATTATGCTGGATTCTAGTCTTGAAAAAACAATATATATATATACATATATATATATTCATTTATTACGGTTACATTATATATATATATATAAAATGTAGTTTTTAGTATCCCTGTATATTATTTAGTCTATGAACGGTGCAAGTTCTACGATGTCACACTGCATATATTAACATGATTTATATTCACTGCGACATCTTGAAACTTGCGCTGTGTAATTTAAGATATTTTTTTATGTATATGTGTATATATATGAATAATAATGTATTTATATATCTTGTATATTTCACGTTCACTACACTCATTCTTTATGTTTAATGACATGCGGTTCGAATAAGAAACGATGCAAAATGAATTATATTGCTATTTACATATATACATTTATAAGCAAAACGTATATGCATGTGTTGGGATACACAATACATCTAGTGTCATTACCGACAGTCACGTACACTGACGAGACCTTAAAGGCTGAAACAGGGTGTCTGTGCGTTGACTGTCGGTAATGACACTAGATGTATGTGTGTATCCCAACATGTGCATATACGTTTTGCGTATAAATGTATATGTGTAAATATTATTTACCTCTTGATGTTAGTTCTAACATCTAAGTATTTAACAACACTTGTTGAATTATATTGATCGGTTAAGTAGTGAAATTTCAAGGTATCCCCTATTGCATATATGAATTGCTGTGCATACACTTTGGAAAATAAATTCGATTGTAGATGCTATCATGATTTAGGGAAATCATTGTATGGTATGTATCTTCATTTTCATGTGACTCATGTGCGAATGTGCAGGGCAAATAAACATTGCTGTGATTTAATTTTTCAATTTCACCGTAATAAAAAGACTAAATAAACAATAAGCAGTTAATTCACAACTGAACCCAGTGCGACATTACAACTCGTAAACAGCAAAGATTGTTTCACCATTCTAAACTGGATAAATCGCAATAATCAGTTCTGATTGAGACTATTTGTTGAAGCGAGTACAATATAAGTCTGGGGTAAGAGGATTTTAATCTCTACATTTCTGTGATTGGAATGGTTTTGCACACTTTGAATATCACATACATATATTTTTTACATGCAAAACGTATATGCATATATACATGTGTTGGGATACACACACACATCTAGTGTCATTACCGACAATCAACGGACAGACACCGTGTTTCGGCCTTTAGGGCCTCGTCAGTGTACGTGCGACTGCCGGTAATGACTTTTAGTTTTGGAACTTATTCTTGGAAAATGTCCGTGAGAACTTCACAGCGACATCTGACACCGACATAAGTTGCGAAACTGAAAGTCATTACGTACACTAACGAGGTCTTAAAGGCCGAAACACGGTGCCTGTACGTTGATTGTCGGTAATGACACTAGATGTGTGTGTGTATCCCAACTCCCCAACACATGTATATATGCATATACATTTTGCGTATAAATGTATGTAAATGGTATTTACCTGCTGATGTTAGTTCTAGCATCTAACTATTTAACACTTTTCATTTTCGTATATTTTTGTTTATATGATAAATTCGCACAAATTTTGGAAAAAATCTTTCATATCAATCATCTTGTATGAAACCCTTAAAGAAAGTAGTCGATAAATATAGACTTTTATAAATCTGAATGTATTTATCCTTATTTTGCTGATATTCAATATGATAAGTAGCAATTCCACTTAATCTTTTCTCAAATCTTACATTTAAACTCCTTGTTTAGCTAATACACTCACGAATTTCAAGATGACTATGATAATATTTTGATTATTATGTAAAATAGCTTTTTCTTCATCTGCTTCTAATTTAACACAAAAATCACAGAAATTCAATCAAATTTTTTTCTAACTAAGTCTGTATATGCAGACACTTACTTTTTTGTTATGTTGCATTACTTCACCAAATACTCTTAATGGAAAACTTCATCATGTATGAATTGAATATTGTCTTAAATTTACTAATGATTTTCTATTTTCTTGTTTTGTAGCTCTACAAATTAAAAAAGAAAAGGTATACATAATCATCATTAATTAAACTATGGTCCAATAACCTCCTACAGATTACTTAGTGGTATCTTAGTTGATTTAGAGTAAAATGAAAATTGATCGAAAGTGATAAAAATTTTTTTTGATACGACAACTTAGAAAATGTAAAAAAAATAAAGATAGACATACATGCACAGTATCGTTCCAGTATGATGCAATAACTATTAATTTGAACAATCTGCGTAACAAACTATTTAATTGGTCACCAATTGTAATTTCTACCTCCTACAGTTGAAAACACGAGGTGATTCAAAATGAAATATTTACTTCGAGCTAGAACTTCGTGGATTTCTCCCTTCTAGGTGAATAAATAATGTTCAAATTGCACTACATGTTATGGTTTTTATAACAAAATCCCATTAGAAGATGGCTTACTGAATATCTCTATCATTCATTAACTGTAATCTTCTTTTGTATTGGTTTGAGTACATATATTAATTATGTAGTATGAAAGTGAATATCTCCACCCATTTTTCCTTTTTGTTCTGCAATTTGTATTGTGTTGAAATTTTTTGGACGAAACAAAATTGAAATAACTTAACCTAACTTTAAACTCATTTTGACAGCTAACATCACCAGCAATACCAACTTTAAAAAAGATTTTTCAAGTGTTTCCAGTGCAGACATTTTAAAAATATTGTTCAAATTCGCCTGCAATTAACTTCAGACTTCAGACATCCTTATTTCTTTTCCAGTGAAAAGAGTTAAAAACTTGTTACATCAAACTGGAACATGAACAAAAATATTCATTATTTAACCGTTTGTGATATTATCAGTTGTTACGGTTAGATTGTAGTGCAGGATAGGAATGAATTTGATGGTACGTACAGTCAGAAATTCCGACATAATAATTTGCTCCCAGTGACTCGTTGCACTTTACCTCTCTCTTTTCATCTTATAAAAGGAAATACAGCTTCTCTGTAATCGTAATGCATATAGAACAAAATATATACATATTTATATACATGTAATGCACGCTCCTCTATCTATCGTCTTCTTTTGTATATAAAATTAAATGAAATCTTGTTGTTGTTTGTTTCGATTAAATTTAATTTACTTATTTTATAATGAGTCTCCCCTTTTTCATTATAGTTAGTATGACTATCACACGCATACATGGTCTGTTTGTTATAAATGTGTGGTATCGTGAGATGTAAGAGGAATAATTTACTTGTTATTAAGGCATTTGTTCAGACTCAGTATAAAATAAGAGTTGTTGGAGTTCCTTTTTTTTAATCTTGTTATCCTTTATTTTTGTTGTAAACTTCATTTTTCTATATTGTGATATGTATCCATTTGTTTCATTCGTAAGCATATAGTGTATAATGTGTAAACGGTCTGCTTCTATTATCACCCTTGCAGAGTTTATTTATTAGAAGAAAAAGAAATGATTTTTCTTTATAATTGTTTATTATAATATGATTATATTAATATAATATTACGAGATTAAATACTAAATAGAAACAGAAGGTAAACATTTATCTGTTTATATTTAAAAAAAAAATTGTTTAATTAATGCTTAGTTAATCAATGTCAAATTAAGAATACATACGAATACATTTAATATTGTTGGTAAGCAATAACCGATGTGATAAATTGAAATTTCTATGGAACCTCGCGCAGTAAACAACACACAGTCCAGATGCTTATCTAGGCCTATCTATATAGATATATATACATATTTTGTTTCCGTTTTAGTTTTCGATAAGTAAGAATTAAGTCCTAGCATACAGTACTCGTTTATTTTGTACCTAACGTGTTAAATTATTTTTAGAGTCTGTTCGACTGTTTTTTTTTTACTGCACGTCTTCTACAGATTTACATTTTTCAGTTCAGTTATTATATCGATGTAGAGTGTATTTTTAGCTTAAAGAATTCTGAGTGTCTAGACATTCTCTGACTGTTATAAAGTTACCAGTCATATATTTGTACTGAAGTGTTAACCGCAATAAAGTGTAATCATCAGTCTAAAATTTACTGTGTTTTAATTTTATCATTATTGTTTATTCGGTTTAATTTGTACAATTTAACATATGGCAGCAATGAAAAGTACCAGATGACAGACGATCACATAAAGGTGAGCGGTCCTGTCCAGCGAACACTTAACTGTTGTGAATGGAACAGTTGGAGCGGGAACGGTTCGCGATCCGTCTGCTGAATGTAACCATTGATTTCCTTTCTCGTGTCACGACTCTTATTCTAAAGGCGAGACTAACTGTATCTGATATCGCTGCGGGATATAAGGTCGTCACATAACTCGATTTTTCTGATTCTAATAACCTCAAAATATTGATCCTTATCTGGCGGCATCTATCCAAAGAATAATAAACTGCTTGGTAATCGTTGGGCATTTTTAAAATCACGTGCTAGAAATATGCAATATGATTAGATTATATCAATCAAACCTACAGTTGCTGACATTTGACTGATTAGACATTTATTTCGTCTATTCCATATTCTATTCTCCTTAAATTATTCTAATACTACACATATTCAGTCGTTTCATTTGATATGTGCTACATATTTACCATATTTTAGAAATTACGTCCAGTACCAATAGAAAACTATATATCTAGTTGTCTCACGAAAAAAACCTTGCTGTTCTGGGTCATTTAGTTCTTACCAAAAGGCAAGTAATTAGCAAAGTACTTAGGAGAATGAGAATTGATTATTCGAAATGTAGTATAAGGAAAATTCTTGGTAAATAGCTATAATTTTTTTGCATTTTCAGATTAATATATTAATATTTGTAGATGTACAAAATTTAAATGGAAAAATTACTGGGCTGAAGTCAAGCAGCTTTGAGAGACGTTATTAGGTCTCTAATATTAACAATATGTCTACATATGTGAACTCTAATTTTAAAAAGAATACAAGTGGGTTTATTATGAATACTTCAACATTGGCAATTTTTGTCCTGTAATTAGATTTGTATCTGTTATAAATAAAAATGCTATACTAATTTTTAAGATGCTGTAGTTATTATCAATACTGCACCTTGTTATCATCGCCAGACTGGCTGAATATTTTATGCGGCAAATATTGCGATGTGGAATAATAAAGCTTCAAAATTTTCCAACACAGTTGAAAGCGTTAATTACGTTAGTACCGCAAAATTTTTTAAATCCAAGAATTCATATACAACATCCAAACAAACACTTTACAACGTAATGAACCCTAATTAGTGTTTTCTTTTGTATTTTTATAAAAACTTCGAAATGTAAGTAAAATTGTTATTCTTGACCCTACCCAACAATTTCATTTTATTTTGTTCTATTACATTATTTTAAAATTATTAATATTAATTATATTCAAGTTAATGTTTAAAGTGTTATTTTAAAGTTTATTTGAATAAAAATGCAGAAAATATTTCTTTTGGGTACTACTAGATGGCGCCACATAAGAATCAATACTTTGAATTTACTAGAATGAAAATCATCAATCGGCCTTATATCGCGCAACATAGAACAGTTGGTCTTGATTGAGGTTGACTCCAGTGCCATCTATGTTGGAGATACTGTAATGTAATAAGAAACAAAATCTTTTTCAACCTATAAGGAACGTAATCCCAACATATACATCATAGAAGGCGCAAGTGCTTAGGCTAATTATATATATTAAATAGTAGTTAAATTACTTATTATAACACTATAATTAAAACTAATAATTATATAAAATACTGATATTTGATTCTACCACAAAAAATATTAATTACACAGATTTTTGATTTCGAAAATTCGATATGCATATATTGAGTTCTACCGACATCTGTATTGTATAAGCTGCAGTACAATCAACTAAAAATATCTATACAATACAAGTAGTCCATATTGCAACATACATAGTGTAGATGGCGCTTTCGTAAAAGTTATTAGAGTTGCGAGAATTGAAATGCTATTGACCATGGTAGTCAAATCTCTGTTTGTACTGTGGAAAAATTGGAATTATGTTGAGATATTTGTCAGAACAAGAGAAACCTTAATTTATAATCACATATAAATATGAAAATTTACATACTCCAACGCCATCTATGTTGGAGATACTGAAATGTAATATGAAACGGAAATCTTTTTCAACCTATATGGAACGTAATTCCTTGATATACATCATAGATGGCGCAAGTGCTTAGGCTAATTTTAAATATTATATAGTAGTTAAATTACTTATTATAACACTATAATTAAAACTAATAATTATCAAAAATACTGAAATTTGATTCTGCCACAAAAAATATTAATTACACAGATTTTTGATCTCGAAAATTCGATATGCATATACTGAATTTTGTTGTCATCTATAGTGTATAAGCTGCAGTACAATCAACTACAAATATCTCTACAATTCAAGTAGTCCATATTGCAACATACATAGATGGCGCTTTCGTAAAAGTTATTCGAGTTGCGAGAATATGAAATGCTATTGACCATGGTAGTAATCAAATCTTTATGTTTACTGTGGAAAAATTGGAAATATATTGAGATATTTGTCAGAACGAGAAATCTTAATTTATAATCACTGCTTGGTTTATTGATCAAATTAAAGAATGGTTACACTATTATGACTTAAAACATCCATCTACTGCTCTTAGCAAGAAAAATATGAAAATTTACATGGACACCATAATTTTTTTTAAAAATATTCATACAAATATTTTCAAGCTTACAGATAGGTTTGAAAGTTTATTTGAACTACTGATACTATCTTTGCCATCCAACATTTGTAAACTGGAACATAGGTGTTTTTGTTATGTACTGGAATAATGTCAAAGATAAGAATATAAAAAAATTTTACATTAATAATATGTGTTATCACATTGCTACTTGCCATAATTTAAGAAAATTACAAATCTGTTCACAATATGTGAACAGATTTGTTCCTTTTAGACTGAAAATTGCAAGTAGAAAGAAATTAGGTCTCTTTCAAAATCATTTGGAAATCATGTATTTTTGAATGATTTTTCTTTTCAGAGCCGTTTCAGAGTATGCCAATAACTAGTAATATACTTATGCCATCCAGCATATTTAGAAGCGTATTTTATAACCTGAAATTTTACTTGGATAGATCATAATAAAAAAACTCAATTTAAAAGAAGAGATATTTATTTATTTCTTAAAAATATTACATACTTTCCATGTGTTTACATATCGTAAAGAATATTCGATATCCATAAATTATAATTTCTCTGGTTTTTTTCTCTCATGAAATATATCTTACAACAATTAAAAATCTTTAAAACTTGAACAATAATTTGTCACACTTATTACAATAAAACATGGATTAGTTGTCATAACAAGTTCTTCATAGGCCCGGATAATACATGACTCGTATGTGCTCTGTATTGTAATGCATTGGAATGTCTTAAAAATGTATATACAGGAAAAGAAATCAATGAAAAACAAAATTACTAGAACAAGCTGCCCTATGGAATAAATATAACATCATTATTATACATGTACATGTTGACCAGAAGGTTTTTTGCTAATAGAGAATTTTGATTTTATTACGATACAACAAAATATTGACTTATAAGCTAAAGATTTTTTTTTTTGAGCACATATTAAGTTTATGTTTGTGTTTTCTCTAAACACACTCTTTTCTTTAACAGATCACTATACCTACATAAGCCAACAGGCACTTGCCAATCACTTCGCAACATCATAGGTATTGGTTTAAAATAACAGCAGCAATTCATTTGCCTTTTTGTACATTTAAAAATAGTATTGTCATGTTAGAAATAAGTAAAATAATGTTTTAAGAGATTTCTATGGTTAAACACATATTTGCTTAATTTTACATTTTATTTACTTAATTTTTTCCCTTAAGTAAATGAAAATTATAGTTCAGCCAAATTGTGAATCAATCTACATAAAACAGCGTAATTTTCTTGATAGTATAATTTGTTGAAGGGGTGTATATGAGCATAATTGTAGATTTATTATAGTGATATGGAAATCCTGTATTCACGACAATACTATTAAATAATGTTAACAAATTATAGGTACTATTTTTATATAATACAGATAGATTAATATACAATCATTACAAACAATACTCATATTTTGGCAAAACTATATTTACCCTTTTTTTCCACATTTCCGTAAAACAACAAAGAGGTTATGTTTTATTTATGTCATTCATATTCGTGTTGATTTATACATGTGTACATTTATATATTTATATATATATATATATAATACTTATGTATTATAGAATGAGTATAGTTTGCAACTACGACTATTATAGCACATAAATTATAGAAAATATTTGATTGATACATCACTTCGAACAATTTTTCATCGTTATAAATATTTTCATTTTTGTATGTAAATATAAACATTTTTAGTTTAAAACAAAGTCATTATACATATATCTATACTGTATAAATTCAATTTGTATAAATGGAAATTACAGAAATGCATTCAAATTTAATTTAAGAGCCTACAACATCTATGTTCGTTGTTCATACTCTCCTCCGATTATTTAGGTTTACAATGTTGTAATAAACTGTAAGTATTATTATATTATTATTATTACCTATTTACATTTACTTATAATATAATTTTAATGAATATTATTAAAAATATTTAACGCAAGACAAAAATCAAATAACCTATACATTTTTTATGTTCATTTTATAATTGAGCTATCACACCGATTCAACAACTCTATAACAGTGTATGATTGATATCATTATATTATTATACCGCCGCACTTATTAGATGGAGAATATGTAACTGTTAATTGAATAGTATTTAAAAGTGGGTTTGATGTGAATTATATTTTCTAGACGATCTCTAATGCAATATTTAAATAAAAAAAAAGAGGAAAAATAATAAAGACGATAGAATATTTCAGTACAGAAAAATTTTACATCCACATTCAACTTTCAATTATTTGTATTAATGAATGCATTTCCATAATAAATATTCACAATATATATATATATGGACACACTTATTTTGATATTTTAAATCGAGATTTAGAAAAATAACAGTGCATAAAAAGAGGTGAAATTTACATACAACAAAAATGTTAAACTGTAATAATTCATATATAAATTGATTAAATTTCCTTAAATAGAAATACTCGAAGATTTAAATATAAATCATTACGATGGTCATTGTTAAATGTTTCACATACAAGGAAAAATTATACTCATTCATTTATAGAATTTTCTGCAGAATGGGGAAGATAGACACGCTTATTAACTAGTATCCAAAAAGTACATAATTCGATTGATATGCTTGAATTTGAAAATGATTATAAGAGAACGCATCGATAACAAAGTCAAATACAATTTATACTCGCAAATAACAGATACATGATATTTATTAATAATAAAGACTGAAAGAAAATAATTTCACTTATTGAGCAAGATGATATTTTAAACAGTCGATTTAAAAAACATATATTTTTATTTAATTTGATTTGTCACGGTGGTAATATTACGTTGTTATACAAGGCTAAAATTCTTTATTACTTCCATTTATTTTATACGTAAGTGTCATAGATGAAAAGCGACATTTTACGAGATGTCTTTGGCAAAAGTACAATATAAAACACCACACATCTTCGTCAGACCAACGATATAAAGCGCACGCAATGTTTTTATATACAAATAACTCCGCATTAGAATTATGGATCGGCAATTACAAAAAAAAAGCCTACAATTTTATTAAATAGAAATCCTTACATATTTTTTCTTTTTTGTTAAAACAAAAAACTTATAATTGATCTTCTTCTAGACTGAAAAATTACACCGGTATTAGTAGGCTTTGGATAATAATAGAATCGCTTATTGCTGAAAGCACCCAAGTTAATTGTCCCCTATATTGATTTAGGATTGGGTATTCACTCTTTTAACCTTTACGTTTTGGTGCAAAATGTATATTATCAAATTCGTCTTGCTTTAATAAACCATTTTATCATGTCTCCGGCATGATTCACTTGTGAAACAATCTAAGTCGATGACTAGGCGTCATTTCTGCGCTAAAAGTTTGGCACACGTCAAAAATAACATAACCTTAAAAGTTTTGTACTATGTGACAGTAAGAAGTGAAATGGAAAAAAATTGTGAACCACCTCAAAAACGACAAAAAGGTGTAATAAATAAGACAAAGTATAAAAGCTATGTCATAAAATTTAATAAAAAGAACTATAAAGGAAAGACTATTCCAGCAAAAAATGCAGGTAAATTTTTTTGTGCGAGAAATGATTTAATATTATTTAATAGATGTCCAAAGAAACGTTTTGAAGAAGTTACTCTTATGGAAAAAACAGCTTTCTTTAAACTTTTTACTCCATATCGAGAAAGAACGAGCAAGATATTTATCGGTAAATATTAGTCGAAATAGTTCCTATTGTCAATAAATGAAAACGTGATGGTTCTAGTTAAGAAAAGCAGAAATCATTTATCATTTTTTGTCTTTGAAAACACAAAGGGTGTTTAGGACCTTTTTTGAGTATACATGGGAGTGACAAAAGCACAAGTGAAGATATTAAAAAAGCTGTTAGCTAAAGGTGAGATTTCCAAAGACAAAAGAAGTCGGAATTGTCCTAAAGGAATTACTATAAAAGAAAACTATAGCTAAGAAGTTGGGGATCAGACTGGAATCATTCCCAGTCTAGCACTACTCAGGAAAAGATTATATGTATCTTAAAGCTAAACTCAATATGAAGATTATGTATCATTCCAAGAGAAGTTTGCTCAGTGTCTTGTTACATGTAGCTACTACAAAAGTTCTTTAATGAAAATTTTCAACTTTTATTTTGGCAGAGCTCAAATAGACATACGTGTCACTTGTGAAAATTTATATCTGAAAATAACCAACTATCTATAGAACAGCAATGTTTTTCAACAGAAACTGAAAACCTACTAAGAAATTAAAGATTCTTTTTTTCTGTAGCAAAATTTCATCATTTTATTCATGAACAACTACTGTAAAGGCGTGTGAATACACATATGGCTTTTACGGGGCATACCTTTCGACATTTAGAACTACCAAAAACATGAAACCGACGTGTGACACTGCCTACAACACAAAAGGCCTACCAAGAAAAACCTGCTTATAATAGAAACAAAACCCACCAACACAGAAACTTTGCTAAGATGTGTAGATCATGAAAATATTTTTTTTATGAAGAATATCATTAGAAACCACGAACCAAAATCTGACAAAATAACTAAAAAAAGCAATCTCTTAAATGGTTTAATATGTTGCTTGTTTGTTATTCTAACAATAAATAAAAAAAGGTTGGTAAATTTATTGTTGTTTTACCCTTTCTGGTAGGTGATATATTATATATAATATAAAAAATCGACCACAGCGCCACCTATCGGGTCCAGATTTAGACATTCCTTTTTGGCACTAAAGCAACATATATTGCCAATATGAGTCATTTTGAACTATAAATTTAGAATTTATTAATGACTTAATTACAGCGCCATCTATCGTATCCAAGTTAGCTATGAACCATCCTCTCGATAAAACAAATATGTTGTGTGAATATGACCTGATTAGACAAGTTCAGAAGTTTCACTAATTGACGCACCAATGATGAGATAATATATAAAGCTTTTTCTTCAGAACTTTCAATTTTTTCAAAGAAAGTAATGAACAAAACAAAAACAAAGAATTACTTTTAAAATATAGATATAAGATGGATGTTAATGTGCAGTTTCACATTAGCTATCGAAAATTTAGGTCATAGCTTTCAGCAATAAGCGATTCATTTATAACTTTATCTGTCAAATATTTTAAAATATTAGCGAATGTATTACAACACTGACGCCTTCAAGACTGCAATTAGGGAAAAGATAAACTAGATAGATCGTAGGACCATACCAACGATAATTTGAGTAGTTCAAAAACAAAGAATATTGAAGATGGCATGGTATTTTTGAGCACCTTTTAAGAAAAAAAAAACTAATGATTTTATTTCATTTTATTATATCACACGTCAAATAAAGTTTGGGATTCAAATCACTAGAAGAAAATTAATAATTCTTTTTTTTGAAATTTTTAGTTTTAAAAGAAAAAATATGATATAAAAATGATATTTCACTGCAAATCTCAAAAACACAATGCTCAATATTATTATTATTATTATTATTATTATTATACCGTATAATAAGAATAACAACAAAGTTACGAATGGTAGATTCTTAATTCGAATCAGCCTGTATATATTAATTTAGCATATCACTAATAAAACAAATCAAATGCCTTAATGTAATCATGTATCCCTAAAAATAATAAAATTATTGTTTGAATAAGATGAATAATAATAAAAAAAAACTCTCCTCGAAGATGTAATACTCATAGGAAAAGATTTTCCAACAAACAAGTGGACTAAAAATGCTTCCGTACTATTTTGATATATACAATAAGTAGTATGTAATAATGTGCATTGATAAAATATTTTTCTCTCTACAAAAATAGAAATTAAAAAGGAAAAACATGTACACAATTTTTTACATCAACAGCTTATAAATTGCAATAATACCCAAACGTAATTATATAATTTATAGTCAATAAAAAGTATTTTAAGAATCACAGACCTTAAACATGATCAGCGTCGAACAGTCAGGGACAAATACAAATACACAATATATATATATATATATACATATATATATATTAAAAATAAAAATAATAAAAACGCAACGCGAAATTCTTCATCAGATGATATAGTAGGGGAACAGGGGGGAGGGGGGGATATCAAATTTACGCATCCGAAGGACTCTCCAACATTTCCGTGAGGAAGGTCTCTATGGGTACATCACCTATCAGTCGGAAAAAGAACAGGTGCTCCAGACATTTGAGACCGATAGATCTGAGCGCTGGTAGACGGAGGAGTAATTTGGCGAAACGACCTGGCTCGTTAGGATGCTGAGACCTCGTGTATTCTTCTAAGACGCCGTAAACTTTCTCTCTCAAAATTTCCACCTCATGAACGGATCTCAGTCCTCTAACGTCTGAAAAAGAAATTGATATCAATCAACGGTACATGAAATTAGGTTCGCCATGGAGTAATCCATGATGTATGGATAACATTAGTCACGGTTTTAAATTCTTTTTTTTAATAACTGTTGTAAAAACGGGTGTACAGTTCTTACAGTTTTTTTTTAACTGAAAGCAAAACCAAAAACCAAATCCTTCTTACCACGTCTAGTTATAATCTTACTCCGCTAGTAGATAAACAATAATATTGTATTTAGAAAATTTGTTATACAGAAATTATAAAATTAAATAGATAAGTACAAAAACCTTATCATAACAAATACTTGAATGTTTAATCAGTATCGAGAATACAAAAATACTTAACCACACACAAAGGATAACTGCTGATATATCAAAAAGAAAATATTTTTACATTTCTTAAAGAAGTGCATGCTGCCAGCTCATGCAGTTCAAGTAATAACATAAGGTCACCAGTAGTGTACTTTTGCCGGAGCTAGGCCCGCCTCCGGAGGCGAAGGTCAAAGGTTAGCGGGGGTGACAGGTAAACCCAACTAAAGTGGCGCCCTCTGACGGCTGCCAACCTTGATGTATGTTTATTCGTCGATGTCTGCAATGAAGAATATAAGATGGATTGAATCGCTTAGTCATAGATTCGGTATACGTCGATAGATTCTTCAGACTCCAATGATCCATAGTCCTCGTCAGATAAACTTGCAGGTGACTGATGTCTCACAGAGATCGAAACCGCAACTCCTCGAGTCGGTAATATCCGTTGAATCTTAAAATTAGACATATCAAATTGTTGCAGCGGTCTTGATCGTTCTGTTGTTGAGAGTGGTTTTGGATTCATAGTTTTTAGTAAAGTTGACTTTTTTGCTTCACTGTCTGTGGAGTCCCCGCAGCAAACACAATCAAACTTACGCTTATCAGATATCTTGTTTGCGAGCTTCTCTCTATGTATGCAATGCATAAATTGAACTTCTTCTATAGAACAGAAATATTTTCAACTACATATTTCCCATACTTAGAAAGCATATATCAAGGAATACCTATCTAAAATTTTAATGACCGAGCTAATAGGCATCGTCTAATAATTTCTATCACTGCGAGCATGTAGCAAATAAACTGGTGAAAGTAATATTTGTTTTAAGAAATCTGTCTTTGTCAGTATCTCGGGACATTGTTAGGGTAGCGTACTACTCATTGTTTCATTCGGTAATGTCCTACGGCATTGTGTTGTGGGGCCACAGTTCGTCGCGGCATAGAATCTTTGGTCTGCAGCGTAGGGCGGTGAGGGTATTAAATGAGTTACCATACCGTGCTAACCGTCGCCAGGCGTTTGTCGATTCAAAAATCTTGACATTTCCTAGTTTGTATGTTCTTGAATGCTTATTGCACGTGAAAACTAATATTTCGTCTTTTAATACTTATGCCACTTTTCACAAGTACGATACTAGAAACAGCGTTTCTAGTGTGTTGAATATAAAGTCAAAGATCATTACCATAAGAAATGGATAAGGACCAAAAATATAACATTCTATAATAAAGGTAAAAGAAAGTTCACACTTGGTTATTTGTTTCACTAAAATTTTATTTACAAAATACGCTTGGACAATTGTTTCGATATAAATGTTGCAGTGTATCGTGTAATAACTTATTATATTTGTAATTGTATATGTGTATATTTATATTGATTTGAATATGACAATATCCTATGTTGCTGTAACAACTCTCGGCAATAAACTATGATTTGATTTGATTTGATTTGTTTATTCATTATTATATATAATAAAAGCGCACAGGCCTCTGTTGTTAAGCGCCTGAGTTGAAAGAGCTTAACCGAGCATTTACGGAACTATCAAAATAGACAAAAGTCGACAAAACGCTAGGAAGTACTCGTCTTTGGATACGCGAAATTAATGGCTGTGTTTTGACGTGGGTGTAAGGACGACTTTAAACCGCTCAACGACGGAGAGATTTTCCTTTTAAGTGGAGCGTGTGCAGAGATATCGCCCGTTGAAGAGGAGCGTGCATATATTATCTATAATGAATAGAAATTTTTAGATGATGTCTATTAACTCGGTCATTAAAATTTTAGAAATTCCTTGATATATGCTTTCTAAATAAAGGAAATATGTAGTTGAAAATATATCTGTTGACTCCACAGACAGTGAAGCAAAAAAGTCAACTTTACTAAAAACTTGGAATTTAAAACCACTCTCAACAACAGAACGATCAAGACCGCTGCAACAATTTGATATGTCTAATTTTAAGATTCAGCGGATATTACCGACTCGAAGAGTTGTGGTTTCGATCTCTGTGAGACATCAGTCACCTGCAAGTTTATCTGACGAGGACTATGGATCATTGGAGTCTGAAGAATCTATCGACTTATACCGAATCTATGACTAATAGTCCAGGAATTTTAGCACCAAAAACGGGGTTCGCTCCGCAAAAAATCCTATCAATTGATTTTTCGATTGGATCATGTCAGAGGGTGTCCCCTAAGTAAAAAACCAAATTTGTGTCGTCCAAAACCGTGAGCGTTAGCCGCCATATTGAAAAACGCCTTTTTGCAAATATCTCGAAAACGGTGAGTTTTACGTTAAAAATTGTAAGGACCTTTTTTGTAGAAGATTTCCCGTCTTTTTTGTTTGAAACATTTTTCCCTATTGTCAATATTTGCCAAGATATAGTCGATTGAAAAAAACGATTTTTTGTTTTTGGAAAATATTTCGATAATTTTTGGAAATACAAAAAAAATGTGATTATCGAAGTTGTAGACCATAATATTTTCTATAATTTTTGTATGAAACTTTCTTTTGTTCAATCGATAGTTGCTAAGTTATAGCGCATTGAACGTTGCCGTTAGGTCTAGGAAAACAGCGATTATTGGTAATACGTTGCTCTAGCATGCCAAGAACAAGTGTAAGGAGACGCGACATCTTGGCGGCAAGTATTGCAGGAGGTAATTAGTACACGTCTGTGTGTTCTTTAACAATAAGGATATACGGATATTCATTTATACATGTATATTCATCGATTTTTAACCATGAATATTCTATTTGAATAGAATGAATGGTAGTTTTTGATGGATATCCTGAAGATATCAGTCTCATGGGTACTAAGTCCTCTGAACGTCTTCGTCGATCGAAAAAGAACTTTTCCGCAAATATTAATATCACCGAGACAATGATTGCAACAACTCCTCAAGAAAAGTTCTTAGCCAATGACAGCAATAAATCTCACATGATAGCAATGATATCGAAGGAACATTGAAAATCTGAAATTCGAGTCGAACAAGCTGTGGAAGATGCTGACACGCTGATTATCGAAACAGCTGTGGATTTTTCTTCGCATTACGAGACAGTCATCGTCGTAGGAGAGGACGTCGATCTGCTAATATTGTTGACCGCATTAGGGCACAAGAAAAAAAAAACTATTTCCGCAAGCCCGGAAAAGGACGCACTCCAGAATCTCTATACAGCCCACGTTGTCTGAAGCCGGAGTATGGTGAAAATTTAAGAGAAAACATTCTATTTTTACATGCATTCAGCGGATGCGACGCAACGTCAGCTCCGTTTAAAATTGGAAAATACAAAACTCTGACGACATTGAAGAACCACGAAGAATTGCTGACAGCTGTGACATTGTTCAAAGATAGGAGGAGCGATCCCAACATGATTGCTCAAGCTGGCGAGCGTTTTTTTATTGCTTTGTATGGAGGTAATAAAACCGAACCATCCATCGACTCTCTCCGATACAAGAACTTCGGCAAGTTAGCTCGGAACACCAAGCTGAACTTATCCATTCTACCACCGACGCAGGATACAGCCCATTACCATTCCTTCAGGGTGTATCATCAGGTACAAAGTTGGCTGGAATTTCACCATGACCCGGAAGAATGGGGCTGGAAGCGCGCTACGGATCGCTTATCACCGATCACAATGAAAAAAGCTCCCGCGCCGCAAAATTTGCTACAAATAATATCCTGCAAATGCAAGGCAAATTGCGGATGCCGGAAGAGTGGCTTAAAATGTTCCGTCATCTGTTCAAACTGTAGTGGCCAAACTTGCGATAACGCAATCCCTACAGTGGACGATAGCGACGAAGAGAATGCCCACAATGAATCGTTTTTTGATCCTTTGACTATTTATTAATGACTCGAACATGGAAGAGCAACATTCGCGAACCATCGAAAATCGCCCTTCCTGTTCTAAACAAAGGAAATTGTTTTAAACCAATCATCGAAGTTTGAAATTTTGCAACAATAATTTTTTTATTAATAAAGATGTTAGATGTGTAGATTAATCTGTGAAAAACGGTCTCTAGAAGCCAAAGATGTTCAAAATTCGTGTTAAATCATAATCTAAAATAATTTAATAATTTTAGATTATGGTCCTAGAGACCGTTTTTCACAAATTGATTTTTTTAATTATTATAACGAATAATGAATATGAACAGTAGATGAATACATTTTCATGTCTTTCTCAAACGATTCGTCAGACAGTTTTTATTGCGCAAACTTTTTTCCTATCGCCTATATCCCTCCTATTCATGACAAATATTATGTTTAGCGTCTCTATTATAAAATTCTTCGATTACACTTGTTCTTGGCATGCTAGAGCAACGTATTACCAATAATCGCTGTTTTCCTAGACCTGACGGCAACGTTCAATGCGCTATAACTTAGCAACTATCGATTGAACAAAAAAAAGTTTCATACAAAAATTGTAGAAAATGTTATGCTCTACAACTTCGATAATTACATTTTTTTTGTATTTCCAAATATTATCGAGATATTTTCCAAAAACAAAAAAATGAGGTGTGGCCACCACACGACTTTCTTATACGTATGAGCGTTTCAAATTATAGAATTTTAAGAATTTTTTTATACAAAAATTATTCAAAATCCTATTCTAAGTACTTCTATTCTCTTAATAAATATCTATAGAATGCATACTTTGCAAGATATTATCAAAAAAGTGCTATTCGCTAAGAGTAAAAGTGCTACTTCCGGTCCGAATTTTGAAATTTCATATATACAAAAAATATTGTAAATCCAGTTCTAAATACTTTTGTACTCTTGATAATTATATATAGAATGCATAACTTACGACATATTTGCAAAAAATCGTTGTTCGATAAGAGTAAAAGTGGTACTTCCGGTCTGAATTTTGAAATTTCTTTTATACAAAAGATATTGAAAATTATGTTTTAAATACTTTTATACCCGTAATGTACTTGTCTAAAAAGCATGACTTGTGAAATATTCGCAAAAAACTGATTTTCGATAAGAGTAAAAGACCTACTTCCGGTAGGAATTTCGAAAAACTTTTTAAATAAAATTATTTTCAATTTCAATTTTAGGTATATATGAATTCTTTATAAATTTGTTTAAACTTAGTAGTTGACGAAATATTGTCAAATTTCGATTTTTTCGCTGAAGTAAACTGCTACTTCCGGTCTACCGATTTTATTGAAAAACTAATCAGATCTCAAGAGGGAGATTATACACGTAAATACAACATTTGGAATTGATATCTACAGCGGTTTGACCGCTATCGTGGTCACACACACAGAGAGAGAGAGACACACACAGAGACACACACACACACAGAGAGAGAGAGAGAGACAGAAATTTTTTAAAAACCACTTTTTTGGTATCAGGGGACTTCAAAACGTGGACATCTGCAAAAATCTCGAGGTCGAAAATTTTCATCATCACAATACTTCCTTATACTACGTATAAGAAAGTAAAAATGTTTTCTTTAATCGACTATATCTTAGCAAATATTGACAATAGGGAAAACAGTTTCAAACAAAAAAGACAGGAAATGTTATCTTCTACAAAAAAGGCTCTTACAATTTTTAACGTAAAACTCACCGTTTTGAAAGATATTAGCAAAAAGGCGTTTTTCAAGATGGCGGCTAACGCTCACGGTTTTGGACGACACAAATTTGGTTTTATACTTAGGGTACACCCTCTGACATAATCCAATCGAAAAATCAATTGATAGGATTTTTTGCGGAGCGAATATCTAAAAATCCTGGACTATAAGCGATTCAATCCATCTTATCTTCTCCATTGCAGACATCGATGAATACACATACATCAAGGTTGGTAGCCGTCAGAGGGCGCCACTTTAGTTGGGCTGACCTTTCACCTCCGCTGACCTTTTACCTCCGCCTCCGGAGGCGGGCCCAGCTCCGGCAAAAGTACACTACTGTCACCACAGATTTGCCAAAGATGATTTGATACGGAATGAGATTTACTATAGTTGACATACTGTCATACGTTTCTTTTGTGTTTGTAGAATGAGCCATTAGAATTGATGGTTTCGAGTTACCATTATAAAGTAAAACGGCTTTAAGACTTGTTTTCGACGAGTGGATGAACAATCGCCATTCTGCAGGGTTATATTCTATACCCATTTCATACAAAAGTTAATGTACATCAGTACAGTAATTTCTTTCAACTGTGTAAAATGAACTGAATTTTTCGTGACGATTCTTCAATACAGAGACTCTCGTAGTGAAATGTAAAATATTCCATTCTTTTAATCGAGATCCCAAAACTTGTGATTTTTCTTTGGTTAAACCCAAATCCCGTATCAAATCATTCAAATCTGATTGAGTAATGAGATGTGGTTCTTCAGAAGGAATATACGTCAGATCGCTTGAAAATCACACATTCAAAACATCGTTTATATCTTCCTCGTCTGTGGAATTTGCAAAAGAATTTGAATGCATTGGAGTTGGAAGCTCACAATCAATTCTTTTCAACGGTTTGCTCACAGATGGAATGTCTGGATAAATTACTTTGTGTTTATTTCTTTTTGAAAACCATTCAATTTTTACAAGACAGAAGTCCGTGACGTGATCTGCTAGTTCAAGCTAAATCATTGGCTTTTCTGACTTCAGAAGAATTTTTGTTTTTGTTCCACTGAGTTAATTTAACATAACACGACATACTGCATATATATGGTACCTATGTTTTATCTTGATTTTTAATTTTGAAGCCCAAATGTTGTTCATAACACCTTTGAATTAATTCACTTAAAGGCTTCTTTTGCGATTTTGTAACATATAATCCACAAACATAATAAAAACTATCCGGAAAATTCTTACAGCCTCTTGCACGGTTTTCCGTTCTTGAAAATCACACGCAATACAACATGTGGAACGCTGCTTCAAAAAAAATTCCACCTTCGTCATCAAAATCTATGATGTAATAGTTTTAACTTGAGTTCAAAAAATTTGCTGGGCTATTTCCATCGTTTGTGGAACTTTGATATTCTCTGTAATTTTTCTTTTTTGAAAAATTACAGAAACAGCGTATATGAAGATAAAACCTGACACGATCAGTACGCCCAGCCTGGAGATCAAGAATATCTGGCTCCCTATGATGAGAGAATGTGTTAACCGAAGACCGGCAGCCACGAGACCGGAGACAGACTGACAACTAAAAACAATAACTACTACTACTAACTAACACGAGAAAAAAAATAGCATATTGCACACACACACACTGAACCTATAAACAAGGTGTGGATTTGACATTTGTCAAATTATGTCAAATATTTTTAACGTCAAAATAATCTTTCCTTTTTTGCTAATAGTTTGTTACAATTTTTTTTGTTGTATTTTATCCTTTAATGGATTATTTTAGGTTGTCGTGGAATACGTAATTTATTTTGGATTAAATTTATGTCATCTTCCTACTACTACTGCCATCTGGTGTAGATTTGCTTAAGATTCCTATTGCACGCGTTCTGCCTTATCGCAGGTGTGTGTGGCGTATACATGCATTGACGGGTAGATGGCGTACGTTGTTTTATTTAATAAATTTGTTTTCTTTATTTGTTGCTAATTTAGTTTTAGTGCTTCTTTTGGGCTTAGAGTTATGTAACAAATTATTTATAATTATTTCCCATTTTTCTATTGTCAATTGAACCTGCATTTTGTCGTACGTTTAAAATATCAGATTGGGTCGTTCGGTCTTTTAGAGCAATTGTCGTGTTCCGTTTGATGGTCGGGCTTTGACATGTTAGAGTCTTTCTCTTGCACTTTAACGGTCGTCGAGGAAGGGTTAAATACCACAAGAGCAGAAGCAATTTCCTTAGCTTTACTTGAGAATGTTGGAGAGTTTGGAGGTTTATCGTCTGTAATCGCTTACAAAAGCGGATGTTATAGTACTTCTCAAGTGTTATTATTGAATTTTGGCGTTTTGTTTGAATCTTGCGAGGATATTTTCTTCTTGGCTAGGAATTGTTTAATTGCTGTAAGTATTTTTCCCACGTGTCTAATCGATTTTAATTTGTGTTGTTTCTATCTTCAAATATAGCGGTTAGTGTGGTGCATGGCCTAGACCTCATTTGAGCACTTTTGTTGTGGTTAAGATTTAAGAACCACGTGCTATGGTAATCTTACGGTGCCAGGAAATTTATTGCTGGATCTTGCGGTGAAGACATATTTAAGGTACAGATTATTGGAATTCTGTAGCCTTCATACGCTATTTTCTTGAGATGTCGTTAGCCGAAGATAGGCGAGCAGATTTCTTTCTTTAAGGTACTGTGTCTGTGTAAATTTCTCTGATCTTATCCAGAGTGTAGAGTTTATTGACTAAACAGTTTTGGTAAAATTTATGTCAATATCGTGTACTTTGAACAGTAAATTTCAATTTTCCGGCCTAGCTAATTAAATAAGTCATCGTAATTTCCTATTTTAACTTCTTGTGGCATATGAGCCTTATGTTTTGAATTAATTAAATTAACGTAGTTTTATTAATTATAGTGACCTCAATTTGGAGGTTACTTTGACATTTTTGGAGACGTTACGTAGCCTTTTTATTTTTGGACTCTGAATTTGAACTAAATTTTGGATGTGTATGGGCAGTGTAGCCTCACATCTGTCTTGTGTAACTTCTTAGTTGTTATTTAGTGCATTTAGTCAACCATTATAATTTATTTTTGTACAATCTCGTAAGAAATTTTTGAATTTAATCGAATCACATTTCCTTATGTAAAGCATAGTTAACTAGCGCTAATTTTTTTTAATAGAATTAGATACTTATAACTTAGAGTTTGCACTCTGATGTCGAATAGATTGTCGGTTGCCTCTGGTATACAGCGTGTTTTATTTTTGTGTTGACGTGTTGCAATTCACGATCAAACTGTTCGACTTTGGAGGGACTTCCGGCAAGTTGCCTTATAACTGTGTGCTTGTAAGAATATTGTTGGTTAATTAATTTTAATTTTAAGATTGTTTCTTGTGTTCACCATTTCGAATTTCTTAAATTATGTAATTGTACGTCATTGATAATTTTGAGTTGTGGATCACCTTGGGTGACCATTTAAGTTTTAATTAATCCTTCAGAGTTTAATACTGGCAACTGAGTTGCGATTGTGATCTACTTTTCACTGTTTTTTTTCCTTTGTTCTATATATCTCTTGAAAATCAAAGATTATATAATATAGCCGGATATGTACAGTAATTGGAATGCGCTGTTGAGATCTGTGATTGAATTTCAATAAACTGTTTGTTAAGTTTGAATGAGCGTGTGTTGGTCTTATTTTCTTATCACCTGGGGAGTTTTACATTGGATCTGGTCCGGGGTCTGAATATCTGTTGGGCTTAGCATATTTTTACGGATAGGCGCCCTGACAACTTAACCTTCGACTTAGTACGGTGTTCGAACTCGCCCTTCTCTGACTGTAGCTGGAGGCAGTGCTGACTCCCATATTTAACATCGACCCTTGGGGAAGTAAGAGGTAAGACTGAGTGTTATTAGTTGGTGATTAATTAATAGACAAGCGTCCTCCTAAAATTTGAATAGAAGGTTAATTACCGTGGTGGTGTCTAACTTACTACCTTCTTGGAATTGGGGTACCGAATTTTGGTTAGGGCCTTGGCCATTTATAATTTATATACAAGAGGGTAGCAAGTTTTTTCTTAGTTAGTCGAGTGGTAAAGTAGTTATACAAAAATGACAAGTTTGGACCCTGATGACGCCAGTAGAAGGACTGCCGAAACGTTGGAATATCAAAGTTCCACAAACGATGGTAATAGCCCAACAATTTTTTTTTAACTCAAGTTATACTTATCCATCGTCAATAATTACACGTCATGAGTAATAGTTTTAGTAAGTTATGTCAGCATAGTGATTGACGTTAAGTTTTTCTATAAAAAATTGTTCTTTTTCTTTTGAAGAAGGCCTTCTAGCTAATTTTTGATACTAGTGAATTATAGGCAATGTCACTTTCAGATTTTAATAATGCATAACTCTAAAACTATTAACTTTAGCGACTAATTACTTTTCCTATTTTACCGTGTAATCTAAATTTGAAATTATATACGGGGTATCAAATTTTAAAAGAAAATCTTCTTTGTGCCATTGGTTTATGGACCACTCTGTATAAGTGTATATATATTTAAATTGTGTGATTATGTAAATCTCGACAATGGAACGCTAATTAATAGAAATCTTACTGAAAAAAGTATTATTGTATATTACCGTATCATTACTACTGCCTAAAGCGCCATAATTATTATTTCGGGCAACAACAAAAGAAATTATGTATAATTTCAAATCAACAAAATGAGGTGTGGCCACCACACGACTTTCTTATACGTATGAAAGTGTTACTTCCGGTCCGAATTTTGAAATTTCATTTATACAAAAAATATTCCAAATCCAACTCTAAATACTTTTGTACTCTTCATAAATATACGTAGAATGCATAATTTACGACATATTTGCAAAAAATCGTTATTCGGTAAGAGTAAAAGTGATACTTCCGGTCCGAATTTTAAATTTTTTTTTATACAAAAGATATTGGAAATTAAGTTCTAAATACTTTTATATTCGTAGCGTACCTGTCTAAAAAGCATGACTTGCAAAATATTTGCAAGAAACTGATTTTCGATAAGAGTAAAAGACCTACTTCCGGTAGGAATTTCGAAAAACCTTTTTAATAAAATTGTTCACAATTTCAATTTTAAGTACATATGAATTCTTTATAAATTTGTTTAAACTTAGTAATTCACGAAATATTTGCAAAATTCGATTTTTTCACTGAAGTAAACTACTACTTCCGGTCTGCTGATTTTGCTCAAAATCTAATCAGTTCTCAGGAGGGAGATTATATTCGTAAATACAAAATTTGAAATTGATATCTGTAGCGGTTTGACCGTGGTCACACACACACAGACACACAGACACACACAGACACAGACAGACAGACAGACACACAGACATTTTTTAAAAACCACTTTTTCGGTATCAGGGGACTTCAAAACGTGGACATCTGCAAAAATCTCGAGGTCGAAAATATTCATCATCACAATACTTCCTTATACTACGTATAAGAAAGTAAAATGAGAATAAGAAAAAGATTCGCAGTGTAGGAAGTACAATGACTCCTCACTCAATGATACGTTTTTGTTACATCTCATACGAGTATAAATTAACAATTACGTAATGTTTACGTTAGCTGATGTCATTGTAACAATTCTCTTTCCGCACAAAACACTTGCACACACGTCCGAGAATTTTGAACTCACCTGGATTAAATAATATTATCGTCCTTAAGCAACCTAATTCTGTCTTGTCCATTTTCATCTCTCTCATCTTGGCCACCAGTTCTGTAAGTACCCTGTCGAAAATGGCCCCGACTCCAAATTGATTAGCCGAATCCCTGAATGAAAAGCAATGCATTTTACTTGTTTTATAAAACAATAAATATGTTTACAAAAAATACCCCCTGAATCTTAGAAACAATGAGCCTTTCCAAAAATGATCCAGACAATAATAAACTTAAGGGGGCTTACGCAGAGGTGCCGACTAACTGCCGTGAGGTAGGACGTAAGGTGGAGGCGCCATATGCGCTAATGTAAATTCCGCCGATGTAAGGTATTCGTTAAAATAAAACAAACAGCAGACATTTTTGTTTTCCTTATTATGTTTTTGCATTAAATTGAATACAAAGGATTAATTAATGCTTCGTTGGGAGTACTTTCTTATAATTCAAATTATTTACTCCTACATTTCACTCTCAAAGTTGGCAAAATTTATGATAACACTTTATTTTAAAAACTAATTCCAGTCGAGCATGCATTGAGCCCTTTGTTTATTTGTGTTTTAAATTTCGTTTTGATATTTCGTAAATAAAAGCGGTACTATTGTTTTAACGAAACCTTGTAAAGTGCAGAATTTACATTAGCGCATATAGCGCCACCCCCTCACGTCCTACCTCACGGTACCTCTGCGTAAGCCCCCTTAAAATACTCCAAAAGAAACCCCCTGAATTTTTGCAGCACAGAATGTGGAATGCTGCAAGTCAAAATTACTACAACTAACCTGTACACTGTAAGTCCTGTTGCAAGTACTATGCCATTCGTTGCGTCTATTGATCTATGTGAAAAAGCGGCGATAAGTAATTCGTTCCACCCGGCACGGAGAAGCAGCACTTGGTCTTTTATCGGTAAAGATGTAAAGTGCGGAATACATTTTGCCCATTCAACCAGCTGCAGTAGCTGCTTGTTCGTCGCTTGACAAATGTTTGTTACTGGATTCTGAAAAAATATACATAAAACAATTAAATAGAAAAAGAAATAATAAATACAGGTAGCAAGATCGATCAATAAATTTGTGTTTGTAATGTTTGGCCTTGAAAATGATATTTTTTAAATTTGGAAAAATAAAATAGTCTAAAATTGTCTGATTCGGAGATTTTGGAGGAAAATTAATAATTCTTGTATCGAAAACTTGTTGCAAAAAAGCTATTCTTTCTCGAGATTTATGCGGTGGTGCATTATCTTGCTGGTAATATCCTTTCGTAAGTTCAACATCATGGAATTCATTAATAAAAAAATGAGGTGCGGCCACCACACGACTTTCTTATACGTATGAGCGTTTCAAACTATACAATTTTAAGAATTTTTTTACACAAAAATTATTCAAAATCCTATTCTAACTATGTACAGTAGAGTCTCGATATAGTGAACTAATTAATGCATGGCTTTATCACTCCACCGAGGTTGTTCACTATTTGGAGTGCAGTTAAGAACGCTCAATAGGAATACTTACAAGGTGTTTATTACTTTATTAACTTAACACTTCATATTTTAATGCTTAAACCTTATAATAAAATAAAAAAATGAATAGCAGTAATAGTGCTTAATAACTATGTAATACAGTAGAAAAAAAAATACATATGCAAAATTAAGTTAGTCAGTGGATTGAAAGAAATCTGTTACTTTTGTTTGCTTTGTTGGCTTATTGTACATTTTTTGAACCAACTTAGTTCTCAAATGTTGAAGGGCAATTACACGAGAATATTCTATTTCATTTGGGTTTTCTTCAGCCCACTGAAAAACCGTATTCAAAGATTTCAGTGCTTCATCAGTGGAAATCAACTTGTCAGTCACTGTTTCATCGTCATCACCAACGCTGTCTTCATTTTCAATTTCAGTTGTGACTTCATCTTTCTAATTTTCTAACTGACGGTCCTCATTCCAAACTATAAACATAAACCTGTAAATTAATTTTAAGAACCTATGCAAGTAGATATGCATTTAATTTTTTTACTTCAGAGTTTATGAGGTTTAAGATATTCATAACTTCAGACTGTGCATATTCTGGATCTTCATCATTCAATCGTAACTTTAAAACACTTAACGGAATGTTTTCTTCTTCATCATCATAATCGTTTGTTTCTGGTAATATGTTATGCCAACATTTTCTAATTACTGTTGGGTTTAATTTTTCCCAGGCCAAATTCAAGTTTATAAGAGCATCTCTTAGAGTTACGGCTTTTAACGCTGTTCCAATGTCATTTTTGGTAACCACGTCAGATAACAATTTTTTACGATAAAATAGTTTTACCAAACGTATCACATTTTGATCCATAGGTTGGATCAATGGGGTGACGTTCGGTGGCATATACATTACCGTAATGCATTCATCAATGTTATTAAGTTCTTCTACTGGTGGATGGCTTGGAGCATTGTCTAATAATAATAATGCTTATTGGCAAACCTTGACTTTCTAAAAACTCTTTTACCTAAAACTGCATGTGAAGACGCTGCATAAAAACATCTGCAAACTTACCTCAGGAATAAATTTGTTTTTAAACCAACGTTTAAAAATCTCTGCTGTCATCCACGCTGTTTTGGAATGGTCATAATTAACAGGACGATTGAAGTTTTTGAGTGTTCGAGGATTTTTAGCTTTTCCTATGACTAGCAACTTGACTTTGTGTTTTCCAGAGGCATTCGTACAAGCTAAGAATGTTACTCTTTGTTTTCTGCTTTTCTTCCAGGAGCTGTTTTTTCTAACGACGAGACATAAGTTTTATCAGGTAAGGGTTTCCAGTATAAACCTGACTCATCCGCATTATATATTTGTTCTAAATTAAGTTGAAGTTCTGTTATTTTTTCGGATAATTTTTCTTTAAATGGAGCGATTAGTTCTGGCTGGGATGACAGTTTCTCCCCAGCAAGTTTTAAAAACCTTATGCGGTAGCGTTTTTAAATTTCTGCAGCCAACCGTTGCTTGCATGAAAGGAACCTGTGTAAAATTTTGCATGAAGCACCTTTGCCTTCTCTTTAAGTATCTCTCCGGTTATAATCGTGTGTCGTTCTCTTTGTTTCAAAAACCACTTGTAAAGAGCTTTTTCCATTTTTTGATAAACCGATAATTTTAATGTTTTTCTTTTTCCGGGCCCACTAAACGTACTATCAATCGTTTTCAAAATCACACGCCTTTTGTTTCTTATCGAAGTTATTGTCGATTTAGCAACTCCATATTTCCTGGATAATAGTACAGATGCAACACCCTGTTGCAATGATTCTAAGATTTCTGCCTTTTCTTCCAATGTTAGATGCTTCCTTTTAGTGTGAGACATTTGGAAAACATAAACACAATGTACACTTCACAGTACGTCTTCGTAATTGTTAACTTGTATTACAAAAATATTCACTGCAATACACCGAAACTCCCCGAGTAACTGCTAAATCTGAACTGCGGAATAAACGCATTACACATACGTACGCCTTTATGCTTTCCGGGGAAGTCCCTGTGTATGTGCTTGTGCAACTCACTCTAGCGAGGTACAATTTGTTCACTATTTCGAGGCCAATACTAATATTTCACTGTTCACTGCAGTGGATAGTTCACTATATGGTGTGTTCACTATATCGAGACTCTACTGTACTTCTATTCTCTTAATAAATCGCTATAGAATATATGTATACTTTGCAAGATATTCGAAAAAAAATGCTCTCCCTAAGAGTAAAAGTGCTACTTCCGGTCCGAATTTTGAAATTTCATTTATACAAAAAATATTCCAAATCCAACTCTAAATACTTTTGTACTCTTCATAAATATACGTAGAATGCATAATTTACGTTATATTTGCAAAAAATCACTATTCGATAAGAGTAAAAGTGGTACTTCCGCTTTGAATTTTGAAATTTCTTTTATACAAAAGATATTGAAAATCATGTTTTAAATACTTTTATACTCGTAATGTACCTGCCGAGAAAGCATGACTCGCGAAATATACGCAAAAACTGATTTTCGATAAGAGTAAAAGACCTACTTCCGGTAGGAATTTCGAAAAACTTTTTTAATAAAATTCTTCTCAAATTTAATTTTGAGTATATATGAATTCTTTAGAAATTTGTTTGAACTTAGTAGTTGACGAATAATTGGCAAAATTCAATTTTTACTTTCTTATACGTAGTATAAGGAAGTATTGTGATGATGAAAATTTTCGACCTCGAGATTTTTGCAGATGTCCACATTTTAAGTCCCCTGATACCGAAAAAGTGGTTTTTAAAAAATGTCTGTGTGTCTGTCTGTGTGTGTCTCTCTCTCTCTGTGTGTGTGTGTGACCACGATAGCGGCCAAACCGCTGTAGATATCAATTCCAAATTTTGTATTTACGTGTGTAACCTCCCTCTTGAGATCTGATTAGTTTTTCAGTAAAATCGGTAGACCGGAAGTAGCAGTTTACTTCAGCGAAGAAATCGAATTTTGCCAATATTTCGTCAACTACTAAGTTTAAACAAATTTATAAAGAAATCATATATACTTAAAATTAAAATTGAGAATAATTTTATTTAAAAAGTTTTTCGAAATTCCTACCGGAAGTAGGTCTTTTACTCTTATCGAAAATCAGTTTTTTGCGAATATTTCGCAAGTCATGCTTTTTAGACAAGTACGTTACGGGTATAAAAGTATTTAAAACATAATTTTCATTATCTTTTGTATAAAAAGAATTTCAAAATTCAGACCGGAAGTACCACTTTTACTCTTATCGAATAGCGATTTTTTGCAAATATGTCGTAAGTTATGCATTCTATATATATTTAGCAAGAGTACAAAAGTATTTAGAGTTGGATTTGCAATATTTTTTGTATATACGAAATTTCAAAATTCGGACCGGAAGTAGCACTTTTACTCTTAGCGAGGAGCACTTTTTTGATAATATCTTGCAAAGTATGCATTCTATAGCGATTTATTAAGACAATGAAAGTACTTAGAATAGGATTTTGAATAAGTTTTGTATTAAAAAAATTCTTAAAATTGTTGTACAGTTTGAAACGCTTATACGTATAAGAAAGTCGTGTGGTGGCCACACCTCATTTTTTCACTGAAGTAAACTACTACTTCCTGTCTGTCGATTTTATTGAAAATCTAATCAGATCTCAAGAGGGAGATTATATTCGTAAATATAAAATTTGGAATTGATACCTACAGCGGTTTGACCGCTATCGTGGTCACACACAGAGAGAGACACATTTTTTAAAAACCACTTTTTCGGTATCAGGGGACTTCAAAACGTGGATATCTGCAAAAATCTGGAGGTCGAAAATTTTCATCATTACAATACTTCCTCATACTACGTATAAGAAAGTAAAAACAGCATACTTTATTGAGGTAAGATTTTGAAGGCACGGTATGATCTCTAAAATATCTACTATAATTTACCTCGAATTGTTGTGGTTCGTCTTTAGTCTCTCCTCTTTTTTCTGCTTCTAATATTCTTTCTATGGGCATATCTGTTTGCATACTCGACGTGGATTCCACTTCTGATGTATCCCTTTCTTTCGTTCTTTGCCGTTCTTCTTGTACCGCCTCTCTCTTCATACCCATCGCCAAGCATTTTTGATATCGGCAATACTGGCATCTACAGAAATTAAATTAACGTACATTCCAAATATTTGAATTGTCTTATCAAATGTTGATTTACCTGTTCCTTTGTCGTTTATCTATGATACAGTTTTTTTCTTCCCTACACGCGTATGTCAGATCCTTACGTACGGTCCTTTTGAAAAATCCTTTACAGCCTTCACAACTGAAACAAAAGAAAAATACTTATTTAATAGTGGATCAAAACCTGTATGAAATATAGGAGACACCGGAAATACCATACTAGTGATGTCAGAGACGTTAAGCTAAACTAAATAATGGAAGTTGATTTATAAAAAATAGATTGATTTACTGCGAGATGAAAAATTATATTGATAAAGGTTTGCCATGGAATGTAAAACTTCTCTCTTAAGTTATATCATTAGGTGTCATACTGTCATTAATATTTGTCAGTATATTCATGACAGTATGACACTTAATGATATAACGTAAGACAGACGTTTTACATTCCATGGCAAACCTTTATCAATATAATTTTTCATCTCGTGGTATAAAACAATCAGTTTGTCGTTGTCAGAAATGCATCATGGGCATTTTCTGTGCAAAAATATAGTCACTTATAATACCATGAGTAGTCAAAGTTATGTCGATTATTTTTGTGGTGGTTACACGAATGTCTTTCATGATTGCATTTAAATACTACGAGTGCGGAGCACGAGTAGTATTCGCAATTATGAAAGACATGAGTGTAAAGCACCACAAAAATAGTAGACTCAACTTTGACTACGAATCGTATTCGAGAGACTATTCAATGAACCAAATCAATTTTTCATATTAAAATGACTCAAAATTTAGTTACACATGATTACGTTTCCATGTCAACAAAAAAACATTTATGTTTGTCATTAAAATTTTTGGAATCGTGTTCCTATTTAGTTCGTTTCGTTGAATAAAAACTGGTGTTTCTAAATAATGGGAACTGAGAAAAGATTTGGCACGAAATCTGAAGACGAAATCGATGCTGAAATTTGCGAAAATATCCCTTGGAACACGAAGAAATCCAAAGATTCAGTATGGAGACAATTTAGTACATTTTTAACAGCAAAAGGCTATAAACTGGATCAATCTACTTCTCCTGTGGACTTAAATGTCATCTTAAAGTCGTGGGCATGTAATATGAAGAAAAAAGATGGGTCCGATTATAAAGAAGGCGTCATCAAGCACATGTGGAACGTGACGGCGAAAATGGTTCAAGAAATGTTCTTCAATAAGTGGAAAATAAACGTAAACCCGTTTTCTGATGCAATATTTAAGTCAGCACGTGACGCCAGGGATGCTACAAGAAGAAAACTGCAAGCGTGTCCTGAAAAAAGAACCAGCAACGCGGCGGCACTTACAGAACCAGAATACTTAAATATGATACGCATATTAGATGAGAGTACCCCAGACGGTTTACAGAAAAAGTTTTTCTTAATAGCATCTTACGAACTAGCTTGGCGGGGAGGAGAAGGGAGCAACTGTTTCACCTATTACTTCAAGGAGGAACTCGATAACAAGGGAAGAAGAACTGGTAGAATTGAGTATAATCCAGTATTTTCGAAAACTGCGCAGGGGGGAACTAAATCATTGACAGGCAGCAAGTGGTTGATAGAGAATAAAAGCAATACCGATATGTGTCCAGTTAGGTAACCTATTTATATTTAATTTCAAGACGGTATAATTAATATTCTTCTGTTATTTAGATTGTATTATCTACTGAAATCGAAGAGAGGAAAAAATGTGAAAACAGAAAGGATGTTTTTGACACCGAATCCGTTTTGGGATAAAGTTGAGAATGCGGTGTGGTATAAGAACAGTCCAGTTGGTATATGTGAGATCAGTAAATGGGTGAAGTTATTAGCTGAAAAAACTGGATTAGATGTTAAAAGAAGGAAGATATCAAATCATTCGGTACGCTCTTCAACTGTATCATCTCTGGCGAAAGCTGGAGTCGGAGAGCAACAACTGATGAAAATAACGGGACACCAAAATCTGAATTCCATAAAATCGTACTTGCAGCTTGATGATGAGCACCACGAGTCGATTATCACCAAAATGCGAAGAAATTTTACAACAACAAATGTGTCATGTACAACTTCGACATCTGTCAGTAATAGTGACGGTATTAAGCTACAAGAGAAAGGTACTCCCTCGGGTACTCCCAGTGATAGCTCTGTTCCAGAATGTCTGCTGCAGCACTGCAGTAATGTTAGTTTTTCTAATTGTACCTTCAATATTGTTAGTAAATGAGTTACATTAATAAAAACTTTCACTTGTTTAAAATATCCACTTGAATACCTTCTAGGAAGATATAATCGCTGAAATTTCCTGTTGCTATGATACGAAAGTAAATATTTGCTATTTTATTGGTTCATATTTGAACAATGACAGGTGAATTGAATAGTCTCAATTATTTGTGTGGTGTTTACCGTTCGAGAATTGTGTGTGTTTATTATACTCATAAGAATGCAAGGTCTCTATATGTATGAGCATATTCAGCTTTATACATAGTACCCTATTTGTTTATAAAATACAGCTGTGAAAATATAATATACATGTGCGATGTTATTTCTCTTAAGTTTAGTTGTACAGATACGCTTATAATGAATACACACATATTAGAGTTATCTATTACTTTCATTTTAATACCCTATTCCCTATAGTCGTTATGTCATTTTAATATCATTCAAAAATTGTGTCAATTTGATTGTCAGCAATTTGGATAAAATAACAGAACATATACGTAATTTCTAGAACTAGTTCCTTAAAATACCAAATTCTCACTAAAAACGTTTCAGACTTGGTAAGTTGTATTTGTAATAAATAAATAATATACGAAAGTTGAGCTTTACATTGTTGCTATAGAAAATTTGGACTTTTTATAAATATTTTGCTACCAGCTGGCCCGGCAGACGTTGTTCAGCCCTTTCCGGTAGGTGGCGTGATTAGTATTCTACAAAAAAAAATAGCGCAGCAGATACCAAAACGATTTTGTTGACCATGTGAACTTATTATGTATGTATGTACGTATAAATCATGTCGGTCCATAAATATAAAATTTGTTGATAAGATGACTACAGCGCCCTCTATCGGATCCTAGCGCAACTATGAATCATCGTTTCGAAAAAACAAATATATTGTGTGAATATAACCTAAATCGATCCCTGACAGACGCACCAATTTAGGTTGGAATGCGTTTTTCCATATTGTTTTTCAAAATCTTTCAGTTTTTTTTTCAATTAAAAACAATCAATTGAGTTATTTCCATCCCGAAAGCATAACGAATAAAACTAAAAAAAAAGAATCAACCAAATATATCGTTCCTATCGTCTGGTATGATCGAGAGTGCATAAAATTACGACTTTTGTAGATTGTCCGAATTTTCCGACTTTCCCTTGTAATTGTCCTGAATTTCTTTTTCTTGAAAACAATTCCAGAACCATAACGCACAAAACAAAGAAGAATTACGCATATCCATCATTCGAATAGTGAGTAATGGTCCTGAGTTCATATAAAAATCCTATAGAAAACAGGATTTTTAGTTTTTCCGGAATTTTTCAATTTTTCGCGCAACTTTTCCAATTCTTCTGTTCCTAAAAACCTCATTCGAAGTACATACTACAAACTTTAAAAAAGAAATTAGCCAAATCGGTCGTTCTCAAGTGAGAATGTGATTACTTTAACTGCGTCCGAAAACTAAAATGAAGTAAAGCAAGTATTCAAATGCAGGAAAGTTAGTTGCCTTTTTGTTCATAGCTATTAAAATGTTCCGTTATTACTTGTTTTTTTTTTAATTAATAACAATATCACAAATAAAAGAAAATAAGCAACTTATTAAACTACAGAAAGTTATGCAACCAGTTATGCGTTAGTTTGGTCTAACGCTAGAACGTCGCCATTATCGCAACATATCTCCAAAAATACATTTATTTTTGACAGTGTTACTGCGGTCTTACTATAATTAATAGTCTGTGGATCCTACATTATCGCACAGCCATCATCCGTCTGATAGAATGAGACCTACTTATACAAACTTTGCCAATTGTACAATTAGGTTTCTGTTTGACCATTAAGAAGTAGAAGTAACTTATAAATAAAATTGTTTAAAGCTACATCTATCATATGAAAATGTTCTTAAAGCTCTTATCAAACATTTAGACGTGCATTCTTAGAAAATATCCTCTGATTGGCTCTGATACTAGAAAACATGAAGTTTATATTGATGCCGAACAAATATACAAATAGTCTTTCATGTTCGCATAGACACGTTCTTATGAACTCTCACTAAAGAACTAGTAGTGTTTATTGCATACATGGTTTACTGTGCCTGACAGACATTTCGAACGCAAAGATATAGTAATTTAACAAGTTATGCCACTCTTAATACTTTTCATGGAACTCTTGACAGTGCTATGTGGTTGTAATACGAACTATAACTCTTACCTCCTAAAATCGCGCGTAATACAAATTAAGTATAGTATAATAACAGATTCATTGAACATTACACAAGTTATACACAATGATTAACATGAACAATTCATATTCAAATTGCAGCATGTTAATCATTGAATGAACTAAATCCATAAACAAAATGAAAAATATACGCATAGGGAATGCAAAAATGATAATGCAAAAAATTAGTTATATATATATATATATATATATTATACAGATGTATGTCCCTTTGGTTAATAGTTTGATAAAGGAGTAAGAGCCAACATATTTTATTTCTTATTAAATATCTTACAAGATAGCGCCATATCCTTATTTTTACAATTAAAAAATGCTTATCTGTTGCTGTTAAGACTTTTAAATATATAATCATTATTTTACATAAATATACCGGGTGTTTCGGAATTGCACGGCACTTTTGTAGGTACTTGTTCTTCAGCATAAAATAAACAAAAAAGTCCATATAAACATATGTCTCAAATTAATTTATTACTAAGCTATTGGAGCATAAAGATATTTATTTAACAATACAACATCCAAAAGAACTGTTTAAAGTGGCCAGCGTTTTGTTGAATTCAGCATTCAGCACGACACATTCATGCTTCTTTAGCACATCGTATAGCATCAGGACGATTCTTGATAGTTGCTGCGGCTTCCACGATGCAATTACTAAACTCTGATGAATCCCGATCACCCGATCTAACGGCGTTAGATCGGTAGTTTAGTAATCGCATCGTGGAAGCCTCAGAAACTATCAAGGATCGTCCTGATGCTACACGATGTGCCAAGGAAGAATGAATTTGTCGTGCTTAATGCTGCATACAACAAAACGGTGGCCACTTTAAACAGTTCTTTTGGATGTTGTATTGTTAAATAAATATCTTTATGCTCCAATATCTTAGTAATAAATTAATTTGAGACATATGTTTATATGGACTTTTTTGTTTATTTTATGCTGGAGAACAAGTACCTACAATAGTGCCGTGCAATTCCGAAACACCCGATATATAAATTGTTACCAGTTTTTACTTAGTTATTTTATTAAATAAACAATCACACAAATGTCCAGCAAAGTGTTGGCTTATAAATTACATACATACAATACTGAGATAATATAATGTACCTATTTGACAAATCCGATGGTTTTTTTATACACTTTAACAGGAATGGTCCTTTTAAGAGATGGATCACTAGTTCTTTCAACCCACTGATTATATATCTGTAGAATGTCGATTACATACAGAACAATAATTCTTTACATTTGTGCACTATATGCACTTACGTATTCATTAAAATAAGGAAAGAAACCAATGCATTCATTCAGCAGACACAACAGTTGCGCAACTGTTCAGTGATCATGTGCAGTAGACGAGCGCTCACTCTGAACATGTTCAGGAGCGGTCGCCATTTTTGTGAACGGAAAAATTCTATGCTCACTTGGTGAGCGTATTCCGTACGCATGCGCCATTGATTCATTCCAAGACCAACCTAATACATACTTCTGAAGAAAGTTACTAGAAAAGTAAGATACAGCAAATTAAAGGTATTGTGCAGAAATAACCCAGTATTTTATTCGGGGTTGGAAAAACCAGCCCTTCCACTAAAAACTACGTCAAACCTTAATGCAGAAAAACAATTTATTATTATTGTTTATTCGGTTTAATATCTATAATTTTAACATATGGCAGCAATGAAAAGTATCAGATGACAGACGATGACATAAAGGTAAGCGGTCCTGTCCAGTGAACACTCAACTGTTGTGAAGTGAACGGTTGGAGCGGGATCAGTTCCCGATCCGCCTGCTGAATGAAAGCAATGTTTCGGTGAAGTGCTATCAGTACACGTGTTGAAAGAATACTTGATTACGACCATAGTTCCTCACAACTTACAGTAGGTCTAAATAATTAATGAAACAGAATGCAAAACAATAGAACGCACCAATTCGATTATGAATCAATGAATGCATATAATTTTGGGTTAGGATTTTTACAAATAACCGGCTTTTATGACGATTCGTATTCGGTAAACTTCGTATATCTATTAGCGCTTAGTGCTTGTAATAGGAACTAAAGAATTCAAAATTGATAAAGCCAAAAACATATAAAATTTGTCAAGGTCATTTAGGCAGTACCACGAACTAATCAATTTTGTACACTAAAATATTTAGGCTATGTACTGTAGGGATTTTTTATTTGCCAATGCATTAGCCGTTGCCAAGTTTCCACATTTTGCAAAACCGTCACCCGTTAACAAACTTTAAAGGTTATATCATTATATATGTGTTGTAATTTTTTTTTCAGATGTTAGACAAGCTTCTTTAATATACTGTTTTTATTTTCGTGAATATTACAATGGTTCTACGATATCGTCCATTAGTACATTCCAGATTACTCTTTACTAAGTAACTTTTCCGCTTTGCGTGAATGATATGTTGTATTATCCAAGACTATTACAGAATTATCTGATAATGTGTGTAACACTTGTTCAAACCATTCTTTAAAAATTAAATTAAATAAATTCTCATTTCATTTTGGTTGTCATTTTTAAAAACGTATCTGCACGCCATCTATTGTATAGTATTTTTGACATATTGACGCTTATTGGGCGAATGAATTTTTAATAACACAGTAAAACTTGCAAAAAAAATGTACTGCGGTATTTGAATCACTCTCTCTTATTCTGTGTATAATAATAAATAAATGTTATTAACTAATAATTAAAAAAATTATTATAAAAACAATTAATGGAATAATTAAAAATGTTTTGTATATTCAAATAAAACATTTTGAATTTAGTAAGGGGCACTTTCCTGACATTCGTAACGTAATTATGACGTGATTGTCAGGTACAAAATGTCATTAGGCTGTACTTAAAATGGTTCACCTTGTACGAATATCTTCTGCCCAACTATAAGTAGTTTAGGAGATAACAAATCAATGTTATTTCCCAAAGATCTATCTAAAATTAATTCAGCTTCTAAATTTGTGGTGCTCAATTTCTTGCACAACATTACTTAAGCAAAAGTAATTAACAAATAACCAATAAACACATAAAATAACATGCCAATCAAAAATAAATTATAAATATTATTTATGTCATGCACACATGCCTCGATCGTGAATAACATGTATACATACAATGTATGTAAAAGATGCCGCCATTTATCTTCCTGTTAGTAATTAAATTCCATGGTTTGGCTAGATATGATTATTATGTGCTTCACAACATCGATTTTATTTGGAATTGTGTTTGCAAATTGCTTATTAAGAACGTGTTCAATTTGATAAAGTGAACAAGAAACAACCGACCACCAACTAACCACCTTCTTAAATACGTGTTTAGATTCGAGTCGGCTCGATTGATATAAAAAATTGTGTGGCACTAGACGAATTTGTTTCTTACTTGGTCGTACGAAAATAGAATAAATTGCTAGAGAAAGAATTTAAATGCCCGGTGCCATGAATATGTATTTTAAATCGAACAAAATCCTATAAAATGAATTAATAACGAACGAGGTAGGTCTGTATATAGTTGGACGCTTCCGTTGTCCAGGGACTAGAATTGAATTTTAATGATTTTACTTTCTTATACGTAGTATAAGGAAGAATTGTGATGATGAAAATTTTCGACCTCGAGATTTTTGCAGATGTCCACGTTTTGCAGTCCCCTGATACCGAAAAAGTGGTTTTTAAAAAATGTCTCTCTCTCTCTCTCTCTCTCTCTCTCTCTCTCTCTCTCTCTCTCTCTCTCTCTCTCTCTGTGTGTGTGTGTGTGTGACCACGATAGCGGTCAAGCCGCTGTAGATATCAATTCCAAATTTTGTATTTACGTGTATAATCTCCCTCTTGAGATCTGATTAGTTTTTCAGTAAAATCGGTAGACCGGAAGTAGCAGTTTACTTCAGCGAAAAAATCGAATTTTGCCAATATTTCGTCAACTACTATAAGTTTTAACAAATTTATAAAGAATTCATATATACTTAAAATTAAAATTGAGTATAATTTTATCTAAAAAGTTTTCCGAAATTCCTACCGGAAGTAGGTCTTTTACTCTTATCGAAAATCAGTTTTTTGCGAATATTTCGCAAGTCATGCCTTTTTGGCTAGTACGTTACGGATATAAAAGTATTTAGAACATAATTTTCAATATCGTTTGTATAAAAAAAATTTCAAAATTCAGAACGGAAGTACCACTTTTACTCTTATCGAATAGCGATTTTTTGCAAATATGTCGTAAGTTATGCATTCTATATAAATTTATCAAGAGTACAAAAGTATTTAAAACTAGATTTGCAATATTTTTTGTATATATGAAATTTCAAAATTCGGACCGGAAGTAGCACTTTTACTCTTAGCGAGGAGCACTTTTTTGATATCTTGCAAAGTATGCATTCTATAGAAATTTATTAAGAGAATAGAAGTACTTAGAATAGGATTTTGAATAATATCTGTAAAAAAATTCTTAAAATTCTGTAATTTGAAACGCTCATACGTATAAGAAAGTCGTGTGGTGGCCACACCTCATTTTTTACGTTTGTATTCATGCACAGTGCGGGGCAAAATGATAGGTGTATAACAGATTTTACGTATTCAAACAGAAAATAATAAAGGATAAAAAACTATAATAATACCATAATAAAAAAAACAGCCCCATCATGCATAAAAAAACATATCCCTTCTGACGCCCAAAGGAACTTCCTCCAGCAGTACTGGATGCACTTCTCTTAAAAATTGAGTGTATGCCTCACCATTTAATCGAGGAGGTAGAAAATGAGGGCCAATTAAATAATCCCCAATAACATAATAAAACATATAATAGAAAAATTGTAAAACAAATTTTATGTACCCCCTTTATGGGGCTGTACTTAACAAGGGATGCTCCATTGAAGTTTTTTTTATATGAAAGACCCTATCTCTTTATCGCTAAGGAATCACCCCCTGAAATGTTTTACACTTATTTTGTTACACCCTGTATAGGGGAACAGAACTTGACACCAAAAGATATAATTGTTTGGAGAAAAGAGCTGCAATAAATAACTCCAATTTTTTATAGCTTCAGAAAAAAGAAACCCGATAAGAAGTACAACTTGAAGCCGCAAACGAGAGATCGATGAGGGTCGGCCCATCAGTGACATCCGATACGATAATATTGGACACTGGCTCATCCAGGTCGTCAAAAGTTTTGCCTCTCTGCAAAAATAATAATTCCAAAGATTTTTCTAGAATTATGTGCAACAAGTGCAAAGTTCATTTTCGCCCTTCAAAAACAACAATTTTTTTTTAAACATTCATTCAAAGTAATGTAGGTAACAATAATACAATGTAATACCTAATATCAAGATTTTCTTTGTTTTTTTATTTTATTCCTCTATTGCTCAGCTTTACCTATAAAATTTAAAATTTAAAAGTCACAATTTTACAATTGACTCAGAATGTAGTCATTTGACTATATAGCATGTGTAAAAACATATTGGGAATAGAATATATGTATACTAGGCATACCGGCAACAACGCCTAGTTGTGCCGGTAGTGAAGTACGATTATTGCATTTCAGTCGGATACAGTCAGCCGATGGATTGTACATGTATTTATCTAAGCATCACAGGCTTCGTAAATACATATTTACCAAATAAGAATTCAAAATACTTCTATACAATGCAGTAGGAAAATAAAAGTACAATTCTAATTAAACATTAATTCTTAGTAAATTATTCTATAAATTTACTAAGTAAATAAAAAATATGCATTGATTCAAATTCATTTTTTATAAAAATCTAATTCGAATGTAAATTATTATTTGAATTATAAATTACGAGGTATTTGTTTTGGTTTTCATAATACCGTTCCAGAACAGTTTTATAATCATCCATAATATATAATAAAACTCGCAGAAGTATTTTGAATTCTTATTTGGTAAATATGTATTTACGAAGCGTGTGATGTTCAGATAAATACATGTACATCCATCGGCCGACTGTATGCGACTGAAATATAATCGTACTTCACTACGGCCACGACCTGGGCTTTGTTGCCGGTATGCCTAGTATACATATATCCTATCCCCAATATGTTTTTACACATGCTGTATACTCCAACTCCGCAAGTTACTAAATAAAATCGATCTTCTAAATAAAAATAGTAATAAACATTTCTATGCTCTCATCTACAATTATGAAGAATGGATAAAAGTCATTTTGTAAGAATGCTCCTCGCGGTCACAGGATAATTTCCATTTTTCCAGCGATCCAGCGACCACAAAGAAAATATCAGGAGTAACATAAATTTGATATCTGTTCACGATTCCAACCAGAGCGTTCCGCGTGTCTTCAAGGGGGATGGACACGCACATCTGCACATATTAACGACGGCGCAGACACACCGTCGTTCGAAACCGTCCTCAACGTTAGCGCTCGATAGAGTCGAGTTTGGTGCGGCACGAAGCTGAGCAGTACGTACACACAGGATTCACGGATCGTGGGCAGAGCAATGCTCATTTGTTATAAACGAGTGAGTGTTTACAATAGATTCAAGGACGCGATGATGCAACATTAATGACTAGGGCCATGGTCATGGTGCACTTGTCATTGTTAATAATGAGAGGCGGCCGGGCGATATGCACGGGACGAAAGATGGACAGACCTCCGTCGATGGAACAGAAGGCGACGGACGATGTAGCGGCGCGTGTGAAAATATATATTCAGGGGAACGAATTGTCAGCGCGCGCGCGCACGAATGGAAAAATAAAAATTCGCACGTGTTCGAGTCAGGGTTGCGATATTTAGGGAAATTTCCCTAGATCTACGGAATTTTATGTTCGTTTAGGGAAAAAGGGAATTTTAATATAAATAGGTCAAAATCTAGGGAAAATTTAATACAACCGTCTGTATTTAAGCTACCTATATTGTATCACAATTCATTTTAAAAAGTTTTAAACTTAAACCACAGATAAGGGAGATTACAGATAGCCGGTGTAATGGCTATTATTGGCAACACATTTTGGAGACGACCGCTAGAACCTAGCGGTCGTCTCTAAAATGTGTTGCCAATAATAGCCATTACATCGGCTATCTGTAATCTCCCTTATCTGTGCTTAAACCACTGATTACATATTTTTTTAAATAGTAGTCCGCCATCTTATGGCTAGTAGGAAATTCAAAGGTTAATAACGCGATAACATCTATACACATTCCGAACCGGTGCTCTACCGATTTTAAATTTTAAGCACGTTTGCAAATCGATCAAATTACTACAATATAATAAAATAAGGTAAATCCCTTGGAAAAAGTCCCTGCTCTGAAGTATAACTATAACAGCTTGTGCTGTTTTTTATTTTTCACATTTTAATTCAAGCTTTCGAGAAGTAAATGTGAATGAATTTTTTAATTCACTAATAAGTTTAGTTTTATCTGTACAGCTTAGTTATATCTATTTAATGTAAGTATATGTAGATACAAAATTACTTTTGTTTTATTAACGAGGTTTAGTTTATCTGATTCTTACTTAAAGTGTTCGGTTGTTTCTCATTTATTAATGAATTTTTTTGAATGAAAAATAGATAACGAGATTCGAAATGAATTTTGTAATCCTTCAATACTAAAAAAATATTTTGTATTTTTCTCAATGTAGTGGGTGTCATTGAAACGAAGATGTAAAATATTAAAAATAGGCTATAAACGCACATCGAAAATATAGTGTTCGCAAGTTCATACAGACAGTTTGAAAAAAAAAACAGGTAATTCTTGACTAAGTAGTTAATATAATTCGTAATCACCTTTGTTGGAAGTTTCGAAATGCACTAAACTTTATTTTTATTGATCAGTGATACACACAAGCTTACTCATATTATTAAATATTTTTGTGACCGTGATGACTTAATTTTTTTTCTACCGTCTGCATGAACATAACAGCATTATTTTAAAAACATGCATGCGGTTGCAAAACTTAAGGCCGAGTTTTAATTTAGGAGATGCCTACTTTCAGTTTTCTTTTTGATTTAATGTTTTTGAATAAAAAAATAGATTGCGAGAATCGAATTAAGTTTTGTAATAGTTTAATACTGAAGAATATCAACTTCAATTTATATATTTTTAAAATTATGCAAGGCAGTTCAAGGTAATTTAGGGAAATCTAGGGAAATTTTAACAAGAAGTCTAGGGAAATAAAAAAAAATCCGATCGCAACCCTGGTTCGAGTTACTTCCAGTGTGGGATCGGTTATTGCAGGCGAATACATAATGCCGTTTCAAGAACGCGCGTTCAAAATACAATGAATATTATTGGTATATTTCCTGCATAATTTAATAATGCTCCCTTATTGGTCAATTTAAAGTAGGGTTGATCAATAAATTACTGATTCACCTAAACATTTATTATAATATAGCAAAGGCTTCACCGCCTTCAAAGAAGATCGAATTCAGTACTTTGTAAAGGACAAAATATTGTCGAATCTAGGGTAAGTTCGTCTATAACCGGCCACCATCCAATAGTCGACTATTGTGGACTTTTTTCAAGAATAACTTAAAATTTGAGCAAATATTCAGCTACTTCACTACACACTGAAATCTTGCGTCTTCAAATAGTGCGAATATCAATTTCTCATTCCCGTATACAGCATGTGTCAAATACCATTAGGCAGTAGAGATTCAATGTTTACGTGCGATCTATACGTATGCATGTAATACGTGGCAAAGTGGTACCCAGCGTTACAGAAACTCGGGACATTATCGTAGAAAGGACCGACAAATTATCGTAGATTATCGTGGACGTACCACACAAAAACCTATTTCGCGCCATCTAGTGGCTGAAATACTAAATTTAGACTTATTTATTTTAGGATTATTGGAATCATTTGAATGATAAATGTGCATAAAAGAACACAAATTGTGTACTAAATTTGAAAAATGTAATAATTTATTTACTACAATGACATACCTTTAACCTTTAACAGTGAATATAATAAATTATAAGAACTAATATAACATTTAAAATAAACAGCAATCCTACTTTAAAAATCAACATTTACATTACAATATATTGCACTTAACGGTTCTAAAATTATATCCCCTATATCCACATCATTATCACTGTTGTGATTCTTATGATACAATATTGAAGAGTTATTATATTTGGACAACAGTATATCCGATAGTTCAAATTCAGCACTGTTTGGATAAATTCATTAATAGTATTTGTAAATAATTGTTACGTAGCTAGGTCTTTATCAAATTCTTTAAACAGATGCTGACCATTGACGTCAAGGATATTTCCCACTGCTACCCAAAACTTAAAAGTTCTCACCACTGATTGTCAGTTGCAACAGATTATATAATGAATGATTTTTCTTATTTCTTACATTATCTGGATTAATATAATCTATTACCATAAGTTTATCTGAAAAATCATATCTGCTTTATTTGCAAGCAAGCTGTTAATAAAAATTGCCTACAACGTATGCAAAAATCAGTAATCATATATTCAATTTTCTTTCGTGATGCGGAAGGCTGTGATGTGGAAGGCTGTGATTTCATTTCTAATCAAAATGCTGAAGAAGACGAAAAGTAGAATAACTAGCGCTGATCATTATTTTATTATTTAAAAATTTCACTTACTTATACAATTTGCACTATTTTGCAAATAAACGCAAGTATAATATTTATAACGTTTAACGAAGAGGAAAAGCAGGGTATTTCCGTATTATTTCAATAATTTGAAATTCGAATTTACGAAGAGAGAAAGAAACCTTTCTCTCAATTATAATAGAATGTTCAAATTGCAATATGTATATCTGTACCTCTGAATTCCAATTGACGCTCGAAGTACAAATATATAAAGAAAACAAAAAATGATAAACAATTAAACCATGTTTCTATTATGACAGAATTTGTATAAATTATCATAGATTTTGCTATTATGGTAGAGTTATTATCGATTATCGTTTTTACTGCATAATTGTCGTAGAATCTGATAATTATCGTAGGAATGGCAACACTGGTGGTACCCCTACAGTCTGTCATCAATGCCGGCAACAACCGACACCACAACGATTTTCTCCGATCCTCATTCTTCCCACTACTCCCCAACCCAGATTTTACATTCAATATTTAGCTGCGAACACGTTGCGGTGTACAATAAAAGCATTCAGTAAAATTAATTTATAACGAGTCTCTATATACACCCGCTAAAAATTTCAGATAATAAAATGGTTCTATGGTAATAGCTCTGCAACAACGTGCATAAATATGTTTGCGCTGAGTTTTGCAGATCGTCCTGTACCTGGCAAACAAACAATTTATAATATTATTAATACATTTGAAAAATGTTTCTGTCTGAATCACTGCACGAAATGCAAACTAAGAGAGATATCCCCACAAAAAATCGAGGAAAGTAAACGGTGGGATGTATTAGTTTGTAGTATTGCGGAAATAGACAAGACGATATCAACTAGAAGTGTTGCCGAGAATTTGGGTATAAGTAACAAAAATATTTCACGTATTTGGAAACGTAATGGTTTGAAATGTTTTAAGTATTCGAAAACCCAAGAAATATGTCAATCCGTTATGGATAAGATACGTCGAGACGACAATGTCGTTCGAAGTATTTGCTTCACCGATGAGTCAACTTTTCCATTGCACGGAAAGCACAATCCCTCTGTTCTTCGATATTGGGCTACGGAAAATGAACACCGGCATTTTGCAAACCGCACCCAATATCCTCAAAAAGTAAGCGTTTGGGCAGGTATTTTAGGTGACCATTTGATAGGACCGTTTTTTTTATTGATGGTGTACTTATTAAATGCCGACAAGTACCTCGAATTATTGCAAAATCAAATACTTCCCGCCATTCAATCAAAACACTGGAATAAATCAGGAAATCGTTTGGTTTCTACATGATGACTGTCCAGCACAAAATGCAGTCAGGGTAAAGGAATTTCTAGGGATGTAATACTTGCATCCAAAAACAAGGGGGCTATTTTCCAAAATAATTTTTTATTACTCTTCCAAACTTGTTTTTCCATGCCTAGTCCGGGAATATAAAAACGACCCCTCGCGCCTTTCTTACTAATAACCCAATTTCAGAAATTCAAGCATAAGACAGGTGTATAAATACTACAAAAGAGTAAAATCTTTGGTTTTTTTTGTTGTTCTTTTAATTATATTCCCCTGCATTCTTTCTAGCATTTCTCCATCTATTGAAATATCCGGTTAGTTAAATCTGCATCATTTAAAATTGGTGTTCTGTACACAAATTGTTTAATGTGACCTCAAGAGAAAAAATCAGCGTAAAATGATTTTTTGGAAATGGTGGGTATAATTAGAAGGGTGATTAATTATAAACCTGGTTATAGTTCTTCAAAATTGTTATCCCGTTGTCCATATCAAACCCAATCTTTAAAATGTTTTATCGTAACTTAGACAAACGACATCTAAAGTGTTAACTTTGAATACTGATTTCTTTGAAATAAACAGCGATGGAATTTTTACCATATTTTTCTCATGATCATAATAGTGCACCATCCACCGGCACCGGGATGGTACGTTTTTATATGGGACACGTCGTTATATCAAATATAATACATAAATGATAATTAAAGAAATTAAATTTTAAATTTCTAAATAAAATTAAAATTTACAATATACAATTGTATACATTCATTATCCTACAATCATTAATAAGGTCACAGCATTATTAATTAATTTTTCTTTTTCAATTATTTATTTAGTTATAATACAATTAATTTCAAAATTATTTTCTAACATTACACTCTTAAAAATTATCAATAAGAATTTGTTTATGCTGATTTCATATTTTAAAATTCCAAATAGTTTCATTTAATAATATATTTTATAATTTATATATCTTTTCGTCTTTATATGACCAGATATCAATGCAATATATATACACCGTGTTTCATGTAACTAGCACATTAGAAGTTTTTGTGCTTACAACGCGAATTTTTTCCAGAAGTTTTGCCTTCTCACATAATTGACCGCAATCTTTCAAGTTAAAATATTTTTAAACTCGTGCAACTTCCGGTTACACCGGAAGTAGGCGCCATCTTTGTTATTTTAAATGTGACACCCTGTATTTTATTCGAGATTTGAATTGCTTATTTAAATAGAAGAACAGAGATACCGGGTTGGATTATGTCAAAGTCAACCGTTTCGGAGTTATTCAACTGTTTTCCATTTTTAGGGCACTTGAACGTACATTTTAAAAGTTCTTTATCTGAGACATGAAAAAAGATAAACAATTGAAATTTGTTCCTGAGATAGTCAAAGTATTGTCCTATTCGAATATCACCAGGTTTTGCAATAATATTACACAGGGTGTTCTCTAATTAATTTACAATTATACACATTTCAAATGCAAGAAACTCAATTTTTTCAAATGAAACACCCTGTATATTTTCGCCTTTTCTGAAGCAGAAAAAAATTGTCTTTCGATCCATTATTACATTCCCTATACCTATCCCTAGAGGTTTTTGAGTTATTGGGGAGATCAGCCTGAAGGCCCGATATTTTGCCAAATAAAACTGAAAAAATAATAGATTAAGTATAGGAGGAGTGGATTAATAGTCATTTGTAAGCATGTTATGGGCATGGAAAAAAAGTCTTCTAGTTCAAAACCAAAAATTTATTAATTGCGAAAACATTTTTGATCTCACGGTATAAGTCAAACAAAGAAAACAAAAACAAATCTAAAACCAAATCACAGCAAGTGCTCAATATGTCCACCGCCTACTTCAATGCATTTATTTAACCTTGTTTGGAGCTGGTCAGTCGTTGTACGTTCAATCATTTGAACTTCAATTTGGTCAAATGCTCTTCGCACCCTATCCTCTAGTTCTTGCCTGGAGTTAACTGGTGTTGCATAGACCTCTTTTTTTATGTAACTCCATAAAAAAAAGTCAACTGGAGTTAAATCCGGAGATCTAGCAGGCCAAAGACATGGTCCATTTGGACCAATCCACCTATCCTCAAATAGCTGGGTCAACTCTTGACATACAGCATGAGTAGAGTGAGCTGGAGCTCCATCCAGTTGAAACCAATAATAGTTTTGGTGTGGCATGTCATTGACTATGTTTGCCACCACTTCCCTAATGATTCGCAAATATCTTTATTTTATCATAAATATGATAAAATACCCTTCCCCACCCTATTATGGCGAATACATTAAAACTAAATTGATATTGAAAATGGCTTACTCGTGAAAAGTGGGGATTTTCATCTGCCCAAAAATGACAATTTTTATTATTTACAACGCCTTGCCTGGTAAACTTGGATTCATCCGACCATAAAATCTTTCGTAACATGTCCGGATCTTCCTGTTTACGAATAGTTAGCCACTCACAAAAATCAATTCTTCTCTGAGCGTCTCCATTTCTCAGTTCGTGGACTTTCCTTTGTGCATATGGGTGCCATTTGTTCTTTGCTAGCACGCGTTGAATTGACGTCATACTAATATCTAAATCCACCTTTGTTTTACGTATCGAAGCATGGGGATGAGCTGTGAAATATCCCAGAATATTAATTTCGTTGTTTTCTTCACCTGTTACTGGCTTAGTACAATTTCTTTTTGTGTTCATATTCCAATGTCGCAAAAAATGTGTTTCAATTTTTGCAAATTTGAAGCGATTCATCGGAGGCAAATTAGGGTATCTCTGATTGAACACACGGCAAGTTCTACTTATTATGCGATTACATTCTCCGTGTATGTAAAATAAATTAAGGATACTTTCATTTGGATAATTATTATTATAGCCTTCCATTATGCACTAATCAAATCATTCAGTAAAGTACAAAAAATATCCAAGCATCAAATTAATAACACTGACAGCGAACGAAATTTTGACAACTAAACATTTTGTTACTTCCAAGGCATTCTTGAAATTGTGTGTGATAAATGGCAAAATATCGGGCATTCAGGCTGATCTCCCCAATAACTCAAAAACCTCTAGAGATAGGTATAGGGAAAAAGAAAAGGCGAAAATATACAGGGTGTTTCATTTGAAAAAATTGAGTTTCTTGCATTTGAAATGTGTAAAATTGTAAATTAATTAGAGAACACCCTGTGTAATATTATTGCAAAACCTGGTGATATTGACTATCTCAGGAACAAATTTCAATTGTTTATATTTTTTCATGTCTCAGATAAAGAACTTTTAAAATGTACGTTCAAGTGCCCTAAAAATGGAAAACAGTTGAATAACTCCGAAACGGTTGACTTTGACATAATCCAACCAGGTATCTCTGTTCTTCTATTTAAATAAGCAATTCAAATCTCGAATAAAATACAGGGTGTCACATTTAAAATAACAAAGATGGCGCCTACTTCCGGTGTAACCGGAAGTTGCACGAGTTTAAAAATATTTTAACTTGAAAGATTGCGGTCAATTATGTGAGAAGGCAAAACTTCTGGAAAAAATTCGCGTTGTAAGCACAAAAACTTCTAATGTGCTAGTTATATGAAACACGGTGTATATACACATACATATTATATATTTAAAATAAGCAAGTAACACCAACGTTATTAATTAAGGTAATTCCTGATCAAAAACCGGAACGCAACAAGCGAATTAATGTATCTAAATATAGAAGGGGAAAAAACACAATTAAAATATAAATTAGCCTTGACCCGTAATGTTGCGAACTATGTATTCAGTTTCCTAATCCTATTACGCAATGCTAATGACTGCCGGGTGTTCCTTTTTTTATCTCTCGCTTTTTTCTTCCTTGTACGCCGCAAGTTGTTCGTTTGTGTTGGCGACCAACTAGGTAACTACATACATGCAAGCGCACATATATGCTTGCTTGCACATAGTCTACAAATTTTGTATGACTGGGAAGCCTTCCAAACTTCAACTATATTTATATAGAAATACACCTTGAATCACAAGCGCGAGCACCTGTTACCTGGACATTCTTTTTTAACATTGAAAGTGAACTAGCTAAACGCGCGATACGATAATTATATGCACAGGTATCGAATTCTGATTTTAATGATTGAGTTATTGAATATTAAAGCGGGAATATCTATATCTGATGTGTCTTAATTCATTTCAAAACCGCAAGTGGGATGCAGCAGTAGGTGGGTATTGTAATACGGACTTAATATTTTATTAGGAATTCCAGCATCGGTCTCTTTACTTCTTTATTTTTACATTACTTGTAATGATTAAGTTATCCCTCTTTCGTTCTAGATTATAATTCTTCGGGAAATATAAAGTCCTCTGTTTATATTTTGAGAAAAAAACGGACTTTTTTAAGTAACTCAGTAAATATTTATTCTAAAAAAACATGTATGTATGTACAGTTGCTTGCAGAAAAAATAGGACAGGTTATTTTTTCAACTTCAATTTGACTTCTCACTTAAGTAACAAATGGGGTTGTCAAAGTGAGAGTTTTCTTATAATGCCAATAAAATTGTGTAAACAACAAAAAATTCAAATTATTTCCAATCTGCAAAAAGGGCGAACAATAAGAGAAGTAGCGTTTATTTTCAGAGTCAATAAAAGCACCCTAAACAATGTCAAAACCCGTTGGGAGCAAGAACAAACAATTAATAGAAAACAAGGAAGTGGTAGAAATTCTTTAGAAGATTCATGATACCGCTCTAGTGGCTTTAGTAAGACAGCATCGTTTTTCTTGTGCATTGGATGCTATGATTTAAATATTGCGCCAAAATGATACCGGGTGTTTTTTTATCTTTGATATCATTTTGATCACCTGCAAATTTCTTGTTTTTAAAAATATCAGAATGAAGCAAACATCATTTTGCATAGGTATCTATGAAGTTTTTTACGTTTTAAAAAATAAAACAAAACACTAACGTTTTTCCAAGATATTAACCTAACTTATATTTTTTTAAATGGAAAGCCCTAAATATTTTCGGATATTTCGATTTTACATGAAATTTCAAGTATATTTTATAAAGCATACCCCATACCTATCTTCAACGGTTTGCGAAAAAAACGGCGTTTGAACATGCAACAAAGAAAAATTTAGTTTTGTAACCCTGTTCTTAAAGATGTCGAAATCAAACAGAAATCATTTTTCATAATTATTTAGAAAGTTTATTTTTAATAAAACAAAAGATTAACGATTAACAAAGTAACAAATTATTAAGAAAAACAATTTAACAAAATTAAATTATTCTAAAAATGGCATGTTTAAACGCCGTTTTCTCGCAAACCGTTGAAGATAGGTATGGGGTATGCTTTATAAAATATACTTGAAATTTCATGTAAAATCGAAATATCCGAAAATATTTTGGGCTTTCCATTTAAAAAAATATAAGTTAGGTTAATATCTTGGAAAAACGTTAGTGTTTTGTTTTATTTTTTAAAACGTAAAAAACTTCATAGATACCTATGCAAAATGATGTTTGCTTCATTCTGATATTTTTAAAAACAAGAAAGTTGCAGGTGATCAAAATGATATCAAAGATAAAAAAACACCCGGTACATATTTGAGGGGCCTAGTATCAAAGGCGGCAACCTCCACCATTTCCACTTTTGAATAAAACGCAAAAAACTGCTGCGCTTTTATTATAGCTAATATTAAACCAAACATGGTTTCTAATTAAAGAGAATGGTAAACTACATCGAATTGTAAGGTAACTTTACCTAAATTTTTAACCGTTTTTAAAAAAAATAAGAAAAAGTGTTGGAGAATGCCGTGTTTGACACCGACAGTTGGATATAGATAGCCGGTTTTGATACCAAAATGCATGGAACAAAAATGTTGTGAAATTAATACCTAGTATTTTGGAAAGGTTGTACAGGGAAAATAATACAACATTCATAGAAATGCCAAGATAATGTAATTAAAAACATATTATCGTGTGTAATATTACACAAGTATACAGCTTGAGCGCGCGGGGTATGATCACCCGATGCTAGTCGACATTGTTCGGACGTATATTCGGCAAATGATCTCCGCTAGCTGTGTTCGCCAGATATAGATATATAGATTTATTTTTCCAGAGTTGTTATTTCGTTATATTTACTGGAGAGAATCTCTAATTTTAATTTCTATTTCAAGGGTCGTTTTTATGTTATTTTATGGTATTCCTGTTATACTTATTTATAGTTTTTTTTTTACCATGAAATTTCTATTTATTTATTTTTCTCTAGACATCTTAGTTTATTCTGCAGATGTTTCAGGCGGGTTGTTTTTATTTCATTCTAAAACCCAGTTGTACTGCTATAACTTTGTACACAACTACATTATTATTTAATTTCATTAGGATAATCATAATTACGTTATAAGTATTACAATCTTCGCGTTATTATCGACTTAGTTATCTAAGCAATCGTCATCACTTAAAGAGAAAATTTAATTTGTTCTTTTTGTCAATCTGCAAAAAAATAATCAGATCACTATGAGTTTGAATATGAGCAGGCAATGCTAGTATGTTGTGCCGTAACTCTAATATGTATTATCGGACCACGTTTAGATGCGAGTTTACGTATACCATCGGGTGATCATACCTCGCGCGCTCTTGCTGTAGAAGAAACTTCTTCAATAAATTCGCAAGTTGTTTCTTCGGTTTCTTCAACGTCTGGTAACCTATTTTCTTGTTCTTTCTGACCTGGCTCCTCCGGCTCGGGCAGTGCATTAGAGAGAATGGCTGTATAAAATCTAAGGTCTTCCAAGGACCTCCAAGTAGAGCCAAAATGTTTTTTAAGAAGCTTGTCAACATCGTTAAGTTTCAGCAAATTGACTTGTTGCATACCACTTTCTATGACGGCAGGATCAATCATGTGCAGGGTACATCCCTTTTTTAGAACACTTTTGGACATTTGCAAATCGTTCTTGTAATATAATTCACCTCTAATGTAAACATTTCCAGTTTTACATTTCATTAGCAAAAACCGTTTTGTATTCTTAAAAGAAAAATGCCATGTTGCTGTAGGTTTAAACACACCTGAGATCGTTTGTTTCCAGTTAAATACGTTGCAGTTTTGTCCTAAATGAATAACTGTAGCAATTTTTAAAAATATCTCCAAATAGGTTTCTGGCTGAGTTATAACTTCCAACTTTTTGATATTCTTTTCAATATTACCGAATACCCTATCAGCAGGCAAAAAAGAATGGCCTACCACTGGAAAAATCACCTCGACATTCTGGATATGTTCTGGTGCTCTTTCCGAAAGCCATTTGCAGCACATTCCAATGAGTGTGGTGTTTTTATTTTGCCCACTGCAACCATCTGCCATTAGCCTGACGGTACTTACAGCAGGGTCAAAATCTATTTTATTCAGCCTGTCAAATACAGCGGATGAAACTTCATTGGAACCTTTCCCAAATTCGTCTTCCGTCCAGTAATAGGAAAATACATTTTGCTTGTTAAGCTTAGATTGAGATGTCCCCTGAACAACGGTAAAATTGTAGAGATACAGTTGCCTTGAGTAGTACGCACTTTGGTCTGGAACCTTAGGGAGCACGAGGTTCTTTTGGCAGTCGAAAGATTGTGTTATTAAGTCATCCCGGGCTTCTTTGAGCAATTCAAAAAATGCATTTGCTCTTAATTTATGAATTTTTTTCCCATGACTAGCTTTTTTTTTTCCTCTTCCTCTGTACATCTCTTAATCTTCTCCGTGAGTTCTATACACAAGGAACACACGTCAGTACGGGGAGTAGTGAAGCTGAGGTTGTACTTGGTATTAAAAATCATTCGAAAGTACGACGGTTTTACCTTCTCTTCTTGAGAACATTGATTATCATACATTTTATACATTTTTTCTATAGACAAATCCGAAGGAAGATAATGCCTACGTGAGGAGGAACGACAATAATGAGATTCAATACTTTTAAATGAATTAATAAATTTTTGTACAGCAGCTTGTTTCCCTTCAAACTTTGCAGCTTTTCTGTCGCCTCCTCTTTTCTCTGAAGGCGCTTCACCTGTTCTTAGAAACGATTTCATGACGTATGTAAGACGATGTTTCGTTATATGTAGTACTTTCAGAAACGTTTGTTGACACACTGGAACTTCTTGTTTTGCATTATTTCTTATAAAGCATTTTACCGAAATAGCTTTTGCTGTATGTTGGGAGTTTGTTGGACGGCGACGTTTAGGTAGTTGAACAGAACAAAACTTTAAAATAAATGCATCCTGACGGATTTTCTCTTTTACTACATAAAACGCGTCATGAAAAGTTTTAATATCCCTCATTGCTAGGGTAGAACATTGATAGGACTTCGTTTTATGACCACAAGTAGGATATTGTGGCAACTGTGGTGAAGAGTATCTGAAAAAAAGAAGTTTTTTGCAGTTTTTTTTTCGTAATACCCACTTCCAGAGACTCTACTTAATTAGTCAACTAAAACTTTTTAGCTTCTAACCTACCTTATCTTTTGCTGCATATTTCGCTGCCATGTCGATGGACTGCGAATTCTTTTCCGAGCTTGATCGTTTTCAACAGGAGTTGTAACACTTTCCATTGTAATCCATAAACAAAAAACTTTTAGCACTATAATAAACGTTTACTGAAACAAACAATGTTCTGTTTTGCACGTTTTGCACTGTGGTTGTAAAGAAAGTACACAAAGTCACATGGTAGCTACGAGCCATCTCATTGGCCGAAATGGAGATTGCCAACTTTGATTCTAAACGCTTCACGGAGATTGCCGTGTTTGATTCTTAGCTTAAGTTTTCGTGCTATTTTATAAGGGGATATTGCCGCTTGTGATTTTCGAATCTGCCATATTTGTATCAAGCGCAAAAAAACGAACAATTTGATGTATCTAACTCAATTTCGTCAAAAAGTGGAGATTGCCGCCTTTGATACTAGGCCCCTCATTTCTAAGATAATTAATTGCTTCATGCGTAGGAAAATCCGAGATGAAATACTAAATGCGCCATGAACTGTGAACGTTCTCTTACATTTTTTTGCTTGGGTTTATTATATTTTACTGTGTTATTAAATAAAATACTTTTAGGTATAATTTTTTGTATTCACCCCCATTATAAAGTGACATTTTGCGCATGCATCGCTCGACCAGCAAGGAGTGCTTCCCGGTAGACACAACTGTAACAAAAAAAACGAACTTTATGGTAATAAATTTTAGTTTATAAAATACTACGTCCCTGGACTTTTCTTTAGGGGAATAGGAGTAATTTCTAAAAATTATTCAAACAAAAATGTTGGCACCATCTATTTGATGATCTCTCAAGCAACCATCGCATTGACATTTAATTGTAATCAAAGCCAAAAAGCGATGAATCCACTATAAATATAACAATAAGTACACGTTTATGAATATAATAACTTAATTTAATGGAAATGTGAGTAATCTATTTGAGGTTAGGTATGATACTAATCACGTTAATCAGCAATATGTTTAATTTAATGATTGTACAAAAAATATTATATAAACCACTTGCGTAAAATCTTCTTCCATTCGTGCAATTAAAAGCACTCGCTTCTTTTAGTCGCTCGTGCTTTTAAAAGGCGCTCATGCGGGAATATAGTCTTCCCGCACGTGGTTCGTAAATAGCTATTTTGTACTCGCTTATCAAAACCTGTCATTTCACAATTCGATTTGCGTGCGTAAAAAGTCACTTTAAACACGAGTGCGTAAAAGTAAAGTTGGTACTTCCTAGAACTTGATTAATTTAGTGACATTTTAAAATCATAAATTCCTAACCTTAATAATATGCTACCCAGTTCGTTGTTTTTCTATGAAAATAAAAGGAAATGAAATAGAATTTTTTGAATTTGATAATTTTAAATTAAATGTCACTTCAAATAATCAATACTGCCAATTCAATTTTTTTTAATTAATATCAAGAGATTAGTAGTGTGTCATAAACGATAACGTATTTAACAATATGTATTATTATTATAGTTCTCGTACAAAAAATATTGTACAAACTTCGTGCGTGAAACATTTTGCGAATTCGTGTCCATAAAGCGCTCGCCTTTCGGCTCGCGCTTTAAACTGGTCACTCATTCGCGAAATATGATTTCACGCACTTGGTTCGTAAATAACTATTAAATACAACATGAATATAAATGATCAGCTATGTCCAAGCAAACCATCAGTTCCACCACTCAAACAGCATCACCGATAGTACGTGAAAGATACTGTTTTAGCATTGGATTTACGGAGCCCATCAATTTGACGGATTTCAATTTTTATTAAATAGAAAAAATTAAATATAATTTTTATAAAACAATTATTTAGTGTCAATAATAGCATAGCTATAGCAATTATATGATTGTTTCTGTATATACGGCCAGTCAGCAAAAAATCTTGTGACTGTCGTATGCCAGACATTTACCTACTGACGTTTATAAATCTGGATTAAAAATCTAACTCATGCGCATTGCTTATCAGATGAAATTAAAACGCAGTCTGAATACGATTTTGGTCATTATTTATTTAAAAAAATTACAATTATTCAGTCTCAATTCTTTGTATGTCTTTAGATTATAGGTTCATTCTCTCGAATAACTTTCTGTAATTTTCGTGGCATTGACAAAATCAGTTGCTACGTATATTCTAGCTGGTGTAGCTTGCTGCCATGCATCAGTAATTCAATGCCTAAACTGATTCACATTTTGTGATCAAAAATCGTTCTTTTACAAGTGTTTCTTTGATAAAATTTTAGGTAGATATTATACATACCGTGTGGCCGCGGTTCATAGCGCGATGCATGTATTAGTAACTACTGGTCGACTATAAATGGGCGTGCCAACTTGAATTGCCACACCGACAGCGGGCGTATAAGTTATACGTATAAATGTATTCGTAGGCAAATCAAGTGAAAAGCAATGTAATAGGTATTGCGTTCCCGTTGTAAGTAATTATTTGTAGTTGTTTGAAGCATCAGATAATCACTGATAATATGTCAGTGAAGTAACTCATCACAGCTTTATAAACAACATAAAAGAGCAAAAATAAATAATAAATAACTCCTAGACTTTAAAATAAAAAAAACTTCTTAACTAAAATAATATTTTTCAACAAATATTATAATCTAAAAACTCAACTATAATAAAATACTGAAACATAAAATATTTACTTCTTAAAACAGAATTGTAATTCAACATTGCAATTAACCTGTAATTAGCTAAAAAAATGTTATTCTTAAGCAATAATAAAACTCGAACTCACGCCCATATGTGGAAGCGACTGCCCGACTACACCGTATAAATGTGGAATTTTTGGACAAATACGAGTGCATCATAGGCATATGCGAAATACTAGCACTGTTGTAATCCAGTATAACACTGCGTCAACTTGTTTACCGTTCTAATACACAGACATCTCTATCTGTTTCGCTTACTCTACAGGTATCGCGATAATGCAGACGCACGCGGTCTTATGGTATATTAAAACGTATTATTAAAACTGTAATATTTACATTCTGAAACATAAAATCATTTCCAAAACTGGGGCAACTGTTGGCAGCATAATTTCGTTCAAAATTCGGTAGTACACAACATATTCCATAAATTTACTTTATCTACAAATTGTTGTGCAAATTCCAATCTTCGCTGCTACTTCGATTCTTTAACTAACCATTTTTAATCCTGTAACACACAGTATAAATTGAAGCAAGAAAATGTATTTTTCCCGTTGCTGTTACGAATGGATTCTCACGCAAAAAATTTAGTAAATTTGTGTCTTCCTGTTGAATGAAAACATTGCGTCTCCCAGATCCTTGCCTCCTGACAAATAATACAAATTCCATAAGTCTTCTCTTTGCTGACATCACCGTGTGTTTATTAATTTGTATTTCGGCAGCTATAGCCCTTATTGGGAGACCATCTGCCAATCTGGCTTGTAACGTCGCGTTTTGATAGGCACTCAAATTCGACATATTTTAGCTTTAAATTAACTGTTCTCATTTTTGACATAAATTCATTTTATCAATGAAATTTACATTAGTAGAAATTCAGATTCTTTTGCTAACTGACTGTACCTAATTATGTAATAAGAATCTTACTACATACTTTTCAAACATTTGGTGTATTTTAGTGAGAATCATCTATAATTTTTACAAGTGAAGTATCCGTCTCAATAGTTAGGTTATGTTTACTAATGTTCATAACGACTCACCTGTAAAATACAAACGTTGCGTACTATAAGCACATCTAGTCCGGCACAGTGTTTGCGCGAATATATATATTATCAATATTATCACTAATCGTTATGAACATTAAGGGGATATTAAAGCGGTCGAGAAAGCAAGATATCGAATTTATCAGTTTTTTTTTACTATTGTTTAAGATAGAAATGTGAAATTTTCTGTACAACTCCAATATAGATATGAGTACACGGAAAGGTTGTCAGATTATGTAATTTTTTGTCACAACCACCTATTTTTTTTATTCCAAATTAGAGTAAAATGTACGTGTGTTTCTCCGTCAAAATCTGAAAGAATTAAATGAAATTGATCAAAACGGATGTAATTCCCGTGTAGACCAATGTTTTCTTGTGAGATATAGCTTTTTGAATTGCGGAAAAAAGTTTAATTTGAGTAATTAAATTAAGAAATTCCGGAATGCTGCGATACTGAATTATTTGTATTTTAGCAGCGCCTTCAGCTGCTACGGATATGCACCCAACTTCTTGGCCCCGCCTAATAGGACTGTCCGAACTTTTTGCGGTTGTCTGGAGTATTTTATTTCACTTTTTCTCACTCCAATTTTACGCATTCATATTATTACCAGTTTCGAAGCTATATGATTTTACCATGCAAGTATACATATACGAAAAAAATTTTTCGTATATGGATAAATGTATGAATGCATTGTATTGTATATGATTTTAATGACAATACAGAAGTAGGTATAGATACAATTTATTTTTATTTTGGTGATTGACTTATTGCGATTTTGGTTAGTTCTTTAATTTGTATGCAGAAATAGCGTTGCAGTAGCATTGGAACATGTTGCTGCATGTATTATGCTTGTATTGCCTATTTAGCATCCGCTATAGTAAATTAATGCACTTAGAAAATTTTTTGAATTTTCTTTATAATTTCGTGGCGCGTAAAAGGACTCAATTAAATTGACTTTTGGTGATTGACTTATTGCGATTTTGTTTAGTTCTCTAGTTTGCATGCAGAAATAGCGTTGCAGTTGCATTGGAACATGTTGCTGCCTATTATATTTTTCGCATCTGTGAAAATAATTTTTTAAAATTTTTAAAATATTTGTTTGAGTTGTGTAATAGACATTTTATATACAGCTTGAGCGCGCGGGGTATGATCACCCGATATCAGTCGATATTCTTCGGACGTATATTCGGCAAATGATCTCCGCTAGCTGTGTTCGCCAGATATAGATATATAGATTTATTTTTCCAGAGTTGTTATTTCGTTATATTTACTGCGATTTACTGGAGAGAATCTCTAATTTTAATTTCTATTTCAAGGGTCGTTTTTATGTTATTTTATGGTATTCCTGTTATACTTATTTACAGTTTTTTTTTTACCATGAAATTTCTATTTATTTATTTTTCTCTAGACATCTTAGTTTATTCTGCAGATGTTTCAGGCGGGTTGTTTTTATTTCATTCTAAAACCCAGTTGTACTGCTATAACTTTGTACACAACTACATTATTATTTAATTTCATAAGGATAATCATAATTACGTTATAAGTATTACAATCTTCGCGTTATTATCGACTTAGTTATCTAAGCAATCGTCATCACTTAAAGAGAAAATTTAATTTGTTCTTTTTGTCAATCTGCAAAAAAATAATCAGATCACTATGAGTTCGAATATGAGCAGGCAATGCTAGTATGTTGTGCCGTTACTCTAATATGTATTATCGGACCACGTTTAGATGCGAGTTTACGTATACCATCGGGTGATCATACCTCGCGCGCTCTTGCTGTATGTGATTTAATGATAAAATAATTGTCATATACATATACTTATTTTTCAATGTGTGATATCGCCTGGCTTTTCTATGAACTGGATATTTATGCCGCAGAAATTTCCCAGTTGACAATATTAGTGCCCGATGAATGAAGCTCCGCATCAGTATTCGTCTTTTTTTTAATTTGGGGCGCGTATTCCAAATTTTGTATTTAGTAGTATAATCTCCCTCTTGAGAAATGATTAGATTTTAAGCAAAATTGGCAGACCGGAAGTAGTAGTTTACTTCAGTGAAAAAATCGAATTTTGCCAGTATTTCGTCAACTACTAAGTTTAAACAAATTTATAAAGAATTCATATGTACTTAAAATTAAAATTGAGAATAATTTTATTTAAAGTTTTTCGAAATTCCTACCGGAAGTAGGTCTTTTACTCTTATCGAAAATCAGTCATGCTTTTTAGACAAGTACGTGACGAGTATAAAAGTATTTAAAACATAATTTTCAATATCTTTTGTATAAAAAAAATTTCGAAATTCAAACCGGAAGTACCACTTTTACCCTTATCGAATAGCGATTTTTTGCAAATATGTCGTAAGTTATGCATTCTATATGTATTTATCAAGAATACAAAAGTATTTATAATTGGATTTGCAATATTTTTTGTATATATGAAATTTCAAAATTCGGACCGGAAGTCGCACTTTTATTCTTAGCGAGTAGCACTTTTTTGATAATATTTTGCAAAGTATGCATTCTATCGAGATTTATTAAGAGAATAGAAGTACTTAGAATAGGATTGTGAATAATTTTTGTATAAAAAATTCTTAAAATCCTATAATTTGAAACGCTCATACGTATAAGAAAGTCGTGTGGTGGCCACACCTAAGTTTTTCATTAAAATTTGGGAAATCATTTATAAATTCTTTTTCACAAGATAACATAGTAAGGGCATTTAATCCGTCTTCTTTCATTGTATTTCTCAGGAAAGTTTTTATTCTCTTCAGTCGTGAAAACTGGCGTTCCGCTTCAGACGTTGTCATTGGGATTGTAATGACAATTTTTAAAAGTTTAACAACCTCATTAAAGGTGTCGCTTAATTCATCCAGCAGAAGGCCTAGCAGACCTACAGCACTGACTTCTATATTTTGCCTAAATTCTTCTCTAGAATATTGAACACTTAATTCAGTTCGTAGTCTGCTTGCATTGAGACATGGATAAAATTTTACTGCTTCTTTAAGGCAATCTTCCGGAAATTTTTTTTGAAAAGAGGAGAACTGTTTAAAAGAAATTAAGTTTGCTAATATTAAGTGACCTGTATACCGAAATCTAGTTTTTATTTCAAGCAAAATAATATCGCACACTTCAATAGTCTCCCTCCGTCTTTGGCTACCATCAGTTACTCTTCGTCGCGTTGATGGTCGAGGAGTCAGTTCTGAGTCATTTTGTTTAACCAACTGATTATCTGTGTCAACGATTTCGGTTCGAATTTTTCCAATAGCGCGTTCAAAATTATCTAAATTATTCTTGATTTTTAATGCATCTGTACTGACATTTTGTAATTGATTAAACAATATGTCCACATGTGGCATAATTTTATGAAAGGAAGTTAACCAATAGATAAAATTTTCCTCCTCTAAAATTCGCAAATTGGCACCAGCTTGATGAATGGTAGTTTGTAAACTAGCTTCTCCCTCGATTTGTTCTAGAGCTCGGTGCTCATATATTGTATTCACTGTCCTAGAATTGAAGTTCCATCTTATTTTGAAGAACGAGGTGAGCTTTTTCTCTGAAGGAATTCTTCCAATCTTGCAGCTCGTTGTGGTGAAGTGGAGAAAAAAAAAGTACATAATCCCGTCAGATTGGCAAAAAAATCTGCATTTACTACTGCTCGATGTAGCATGTGACATAATAAGATTTGTCTGATGTGCGTAACAATGTACAAAATTGGCCCTTGGATACTGGTCTTGGACATGTCTTTGCACGCCGTTAATAGCACCACTCATGACTGCTGCCCCATCATAGCTCTGTGCAATCAGTTTTTCTGGGTCATCAACAAGCAAACTAATTTCGTTAAGGATGGAAGCAGATAAAGAATTAGCATCATGTCCACTAGGCAGAAGAAATTTCCAAAATCTTTCGACCGGTCTCGCGTTCACAATATATCTTAAAACAACCACCAACTGAAACTGATTGGACACATCTGTGGTTTCATCAGCTATCACAGATGTGAAGTCGGTTGCTTTAATTTCACTGGAAACTTGTCCATGATACACGTTCAACATTGCATCAAGCAGCTCATTCTGTATCGTTTTTGATAATCCCTTAAAAACCGGTGCTGCTTCGATGTGATCTCTGAGCAATTTATCCAATTCTGCCGTAAAATTTATCAATTCCCGAAAAATGCCCTTGGTATTCCACGTTTGCCGTTCATCATGACCCCGAAGTGCCAGTTCAAACGCGCCACATAATCTAATGCAATTTATTATTAAATTTAACACATGCCTATTTTTTGTTACCTGTTCATTGTGTTATTGAACTGCTTTTCTATATGATGAATCTAAAACGTTCTGAATGTTATTTTTTCCCAACATTCTTAGACTAAATATATTTTTCAAATGCCCTTCGTAATTTTCATGTTTCGTAATTTTAGCACTACGATGAATTAAGTCTTTTATTCCGTTCTTTGACCAAGACGGTTCACCACCAAACAAAAGACACGGAAAATAAAACAAAGTATTTTTAATTTCACACCCACAAATCCAGTCATTTTTCTGATAAATATTCATTTTGAATTTTCTTATAACGTCTTTACCTTTAACAGATTGTTTATTTTCTAAACATAATTGAGGCATCGGGCGTTTAAGATTTTTTATTACGATTTTTTCATCATACGTTAACCGCAGAGACGAAATTTATCTTACAACAGCGGTGAGCAGACTGGAGATCTTGCTCACACGCTATGTATTATACGATATGGAAGTAGAACAAAATACAGTTCTCCCCACCTTCAATGTAATGTTAATGGCTTAACGGAGCAACGGTTGGGCTTTGCTCATGGGTATGTTTCTCTCGGTGGAAGGGGTAAACATTCGAATAGTTGCTCGTGCGCTGTTAGTCGTCATTATATCTGTGACGACGATCGGTGCATGTAGGTTGTTACGCGTGCCGCACACGCCACGTTCCTGTTCAATAACTATGAATACGTAATAAATAAATACTTTCACAGTTAGTCGCCGCTTGGTTTGTTTTGTTTCAAAATTCCAGGGGGTGCAGGTGCTCACTTGCTTTCATTAAAGAGCCGCCACTGACCGGAAGTATCACTTTTACCTTTATCGAGTAGCACTTTTTTGCAAATATCTCGTAAAGTATGCATTCTATAGTAATTTATTAAGAGAATAGAAGTACTTAGAATAGGATTCTGAATAATTTTCCTATAACAAAATTTTTTTGTGTAACACACTTACAGGTTTAATTTTTTAAGAAGACAAAACTATTTAAAACTTAATTTAGACCAACTATTGTATAATTTGAAACGCACATATTGCTGTGACCTTAATAATTTGAATAATATTTAGAAAATGATTTTAACTCTTGGAAATAAACAATCACAGTTATATTGCTAAAAAAACGGTGGGTTAGCAACTTAACAGTGGTTTATGCTCTTATTTGCTCCTCTTATCTTTAACAAAATCTCTTCCCGGCATTTACTCTATATCTCAGGGTGTAGGTAGCTTTAACACTTCAAAGTGGTATGGCAATTTATAAAGCAAAACACAAATTTTTCAAAGAACAAATATAATAACTTTATTTAACATATAGTTTTATAATATAAATTAAAACCTTTATTTCAACTTTTATTAAACATTTACAAAATATTAACAAATAAATAATATTACCAAAAATGTATGATGTATAATATTTCAAAATAGAAAATATTGAAAAACAGATATTCCTAAGACAATTAAATAACACTCAAAAATTATGAATCTATCCACATGTATGCCTTTTAGCATGTATAATTATAACCAAAATATATAATAAAAATTTTCAAAAAACAAACTAATTCCAGTCTAAGTTTTATTATACTTAATTATGATGTTCGCATAATCACAATTAAATACCTCATTCCTAGGTCGAACATATAAATCAATCCGACACACATCCTCGGAAATTTCTCATGATTTTCGCAAGAATGGATCGCATTCACGTTACTTTTCGCTGAAATTATTGACTAAACTCCGTAACTACTTTCACAATCGAAAATTAATTTTTTTGGATTGTGTTATGAAATAACAAAAGAGAAACACGCAAAATGTATACTAAAAATGGAACAAATGAAATAAGAATATTAAACACACACAAAACGATGATATAGATTATTTTTTTAATTTTTCTACACTTTTTCGGATTCTACAAATTTGTTCTTCTGCCTCAAATCTCGGAAGGGTAGAATTTGTGGATGTTGTGGATCTATGAGTTCTGGTAGAACGCAATTTTCATAGAAATCTCGTAGTTGTAACTCCATATGATTCGTCCAGAAGATGTCATCTCTGTAAATCTAAACAGGTCGAATAAGCAGTTAACATATTTTTATTCCTAATAGTGTGTTTTCAAACATGCCCTACTTCCATTCCCAGTGGACTCCACAAGACAAAATAGCACACATTCCTTTGAGAAATGTGTAGTTGTCCTTGGACCTGGTAGTAAAAATGGGCTGTTTTCTTCAAATGAAAGATTCCATCATCATCAATTATTGAAAATTTGATTTTCTTCTGGTCGACGGCATCACGAGGTGACAAATTACAAATGGACTTTGGACACTTAATTTCTATGATCGCATCGGTACCGATTAGTCCGTGTGGCGAGGCACCAAGAAAACCAAGCACGGAATCTACGAAAAGTCCACATGAGGACACTTCAAGTCCAAAATGTTTTTCAAATTCCTTTCTAGCAATTGGCTCGTGGCTAATACCCCACTCGGTAGCCTCGTTTCCTGTGAAAGTACTATACACCAATTCTTTAACAGTTGCATTACAAGACGTGGTTGACCTCATTCTGCATATTCTGCCAAAACTGGAAGCAGTCAGTCTATTGTGACGTTCGGTTCTCCAGTCGTCATTGCTACTTTGCCCATCAGTTTTTTTCTCTAAGTCACGAATTTGAGAAGACGTTTTTTGTAGATTTTCCAAACATTTTTTTTCAGGATTTCATAATTCTCGGGCAGTTCAGCAGAAAGAAGAGCCGCGACAGGCCCGTAATCTTTGTCTGCGGGTGCCTTAGCTTTCAACTTCTTGCGATATTTTTCAGGGAATAAGGTCTTTGGGGATTTATGGTAGAGGTGTTGCTTTTCTCTTCTGCGCATTAATTTTTTGGTAAATTGTCCAGGGCTTTTCTGCGATATTGCCTTATATATTATGCCAGGATAATTATGTGAACCTGCTGAAAAACTCACACTTGCTGCTTCGCATCGAGTTTGGTATGAACCTCTGCTGGATAAATTCAATCTTTTCCCACTCACAAATTTTGCGACAACTGAATTGTAGCACTCTGCAGGATTATTGTCCATGTTTAGGAGAAGACTATCAGCATTATGCACTAAGCGGTACAACAGAATTTCGACATCTTGCAAAAGACCACTTTCCGTCATTTCATTCACCCACTTGCGTTCATCCTTACCTACATAATATATATATTAAATGATACAATATGAAAAATCCACTTCCAGAATACTTACCTTGACAAAAATATTGTTTACAATTCGAATGCTCTCCAAATATATGTTTGGATGAATTGAGAATATCAGAACGCAGTTTCCTCACTTTTTGCTCATGTGAAATATCTTCTTTAATCCAGTGTTTAACAGCACATTGCCTCAGCTAATTTTCTTGTTACGCTGCTATCCCCGTCTCCTATAAGATATTTATATTTCAGCCCATGCATTTCAATGCTGCTTTTGAAACCCTCTACAATTATTTCTGCTTCCATTGCATGTTTGCACCAATTTTTGAAACAGGTATGAGGTTTGACATCTTCTTGTTTTTTTTTCTGCACGGGAACACATACAACAATATTTGTTCTTGATACCAAGATATAATATTTTTTTGGATTTTTGCCCAATAATAACTCCCTAACAATGAAATATTATGTTCTCAATGTCTTCATGGAAATACATGTCAAACAAAATTGAGGAAAGTACTAACAACACCTGATGACGCACTGTAATTCGTCCGATATGAACGCTTACACCAGGCACCATCTGCTATTACAGCGATATGTGTAATGCCGTCTTGATCCACGTCTCCTACTTCCTTTGCGAGTTGAGCCTCTTCCTTTCCTGCTGCCTCCATTAAATCAAATGCACTTCCACTAATGAGAGGAGAAATTTCATCCTGAGTTGCAGCAAACTTTGGAAAACTCATACAAGGAATGTTACAAAATGCAAGAATTTTCTCCAGCTGCGAAAAACCACCTTCTGAGGATATCATTCCCAAGACTGCTGCTTTGTTTATATCAAGCGAATTTTTTGATGCACTATCTGTGCTTACGGATGATGTTTCCTTGCACATTGCACATTGTAAATAAAAAATACTATTGAGACCAAGTTTCTTTTCATTTATTATTTTCAAATTCTCAGTATTGCAGGAAAACAATGGATTATGTTTGAACTCCACAATTGATTTAAAGAATTGTTCAACATCAATTATTCTTCTACCAGAAACAGAGTATTCAGAATGTGCACTCTCTTTTATTATTTCAATTCTAAAATAAACTCAAAACGCAATTAATTTATAACGAACAGCTCTGTATGTGCTTATGTTTACAGGATGTTTCCAAAGACAAGCCTAAGAGCTTTTGTTTACATGAAAGACCCCCTTTAATTTTTGACAAGGAATCACCCTCTAAAAACTTTCCAAACTTATCTGGAAACATCCTGTATATAACTTGCTTTATAATACAAATAATAATTTAAATAGTTGCTGGAACTGCCTACTTTGAAATATTTTCATTTGATAAGTCAACTTCAGGTTCACGTTCAATCGCATGTAATACATCCATGTAATCTTTATCAACATCCTCATGACTAACCGAACTTGAAAGAAAAAAAAATAAATATAATATAAATGATTGAGAAAGGTATTGAATTTACGTTTGGTAAACTTGAACGGTTGATGATGGATCACTCTCATTGCTCTTATAGAGTCTTTTTAACACTTGCCTGCTTCTATTTTTCCGCTTTGAGGATAATATTGGATATTTCTTTAAGTTTCTGTTGCCTCTTGCCATTGTGAATACCTTTACATCACACTCTACTTCGGCACTCAACACCAAAAAGTGTCAAAAAATTAATTCTCCAAATAATAAGAACAGCGAACAGCCCTAACTAGTATTTACTGTATGTGCGAAAAGCCAGCAAGGATCGCGATATTATTTATCACGAAAAGAAAAACTTTTATTGAGTTGATTGCGTAATTGTGGAAAGTGTCTCGTTCACATATGCACATACAAATATTTTATTGCAGCAAAAAAAAATTGTCAGTTTCATATACATTCTTCGTACATTTCGTAGAGATGTCTTTGAATACATTTATTGCACTTGTTTGAATGGAATACTTTAATTTTTGTTTATATATAGTATTTGCCAAATATTTGCTTTTCTAAAAGAAATAACTATAGCGAAATAACCTTCCTTCATGCAAAAAACGCTAAAATCAAATAAACTCAGGAAAAATACAAATCTGCTTGTAGACTCTTTTTTGCTAGTATAATCGACCATCGTATTTGTCACGATATTCTGCTGCCGTTGATTTGAATAGTTCAGTTGTTTCTCTGTATTCGGGTGACGGAAAACAACACATTCATTTCAAATATGTGAGAATGAGATGGCTTGCATTTGGCTCCTCCTACGGGCCAACACCTCCAAAAGCAATTATAGTGAATTCCCAAATACAAATCGACTTTAATATCCCCTTAATGACACGACAAAGCAATCGCAAACAACCGATACAATCATCGAAAACGTACAACGTACCCTCAACAAAACATACTTGACAGTTGTCATTTCTATTATTCAGATGCATTATTTTAAAATATATAAACACGTTACAAGTTTACAATATTACCTTAAGATTTTGCAATTAGCTAATCCTAAATTTAAAAAAATCTCTAAAAATAAAATTGAAACACTGATTCCATAAAAATCACACAAAACTGATGGTTTTCATAAATTTATGACTTGTCAAACTAAATTAAAAAATCATTCATATAACAATTACTACTGTTTATTTTTGTTACAAAAGTTTCATCTTATTACAAACTATAAACATTCTCATCAAATACAAACACAAACAAAACAGATAATGAATACATTTTGAAAGAACTTATCTAGACATGAAAATTAAATTACATATGCTGTTTACGTCTAAAACTGCATCCTTCTGTTAATCGAGCTTTTCCGCCTGTAGGTGTGCACAAAATTGTGGAACATCCCTTGCAGGGTATAGCTGACTGTGCATGCGAGAAAATTGTTGAAATAGCATAACATCCTGGGCATTTTACGTCCATAAAGTAACTGTTTGGATGTTGAACTAGCCTCTTCAATTTGTGATATCGACGCTGTTTCTCTGGGGATGGGTTTAGTATATCAGCAACACGTGGCATTTTTAGTTTCGGTTTAAACAATGTTAAAAATCGCAATTTTTTTATAAAAGCACGGGTTATGTCAAGAACTTCGCCGTGTGATATATTTTCTTGGATCCCAGAATTAATTCACAACAGAATCAGCAAACAAATACGGGCACGAACAACAAGATACCGTTTTAATTGATGAAAGACGCAAATGTCAAAATTTGTAGCGTCTCAGTAGTCAATCGTTAATTATCAAAATCATTTAAGCCTACTACATATTATATATCCTTATAATTCGTATTAGAAAGACCAGTGAGATATAAAGTTCAACCGTTCCCACAAGAGATGTCGTTAAAATCATTTAAATATCTAATTTATCGGTTGGGGGTCAAGTTACATTTAGCGCGTTCAGCAAACACTGCAATTGCGGAACTGTTCAGTGATCGATTATCGTTGACGTTCAGTCATTCTGACGAAAAAATTTTATAATCACTGGTCAACATATTTTGATAAATATGCGCATTAACGTGTTCCAACACCAACTTAAAGTGTTGAGAAAGTTACTAGAAAATTAAAACAAAATAGAGCAAATTCGCCTTCCAATGTCGTGCTTCTTTATCCATGCCGTTTCGAAATTAATTGGATTACTATATCGATATGACGTTTGACGATTTGACAGGTACCTAGTAAAATGGCGGACTTGTCTATCATTACTACGACAACATTGGTAACGTTATGTTCTTATTGGCCGAATGCAGGGAATAATGGTAACGTTATGGCTCATTATTCCCCGGTCGCATTTCATGAATACAATATTGAGTTAATATAATGTACCTATTTCACAAATCCGACGGTTTTTATACACTTTAGCAGAATTGGTCCTTTTAAGGAATGGATCACCGGTTCTTTCAATCCACTGTTTATATTTCTGCACAATGTAAATACATACAGAACAATGATTCTTTACATTTGTGCACTATTTGCACTTACGTATTCATCTAACTAAGGTTCAAGAAACCTGTGTTTCGGTGAAGTGCTATCGGTACAGGTGATCGCAGAATACATGATTACGACCATAGTTCCTCACAACTTACAACAAGTCTAAATAATTAATGAAACATAATGCAAAACAACAGAACGTAACAATTTGATTATGAATCAATGAATGCATATAATTTTAGGTTAGGATTTTCACAAATAACCCGCTTTAGGTTTCGTTATAACGATTCGTATTCGGTAAATTTCGTATATACTATATAGCGCATAGTGTTTGTATTAGGAACTAAATAAGCATTCAAAATTGATAAACATCAGTCACGAATTCTCTTTCTTGCATGCATTTGCAGCGCCACCTGTTTCAGCATCAGTAAACTATAAATTAACCAGTAAGGGTTTTCAAACGCTGCAATTAATCTTGGACGTATTTGTTTAAACAACTACATTTAATCAATATTCAAACTTTCTTTCACTATTATTATCTATAATGCATTTTTTAGTGTACCTACTATTTTATTTGGTTATACTTGTCACCATATATAAGCATGGGAATATAATTTTAGAATAAAAAAATGTTATTTTTTTATTCTAAAATTCAACAATTCTGCATACGACGGTAACAACCATTTCTTCCTAACTTCCACCGATCTTTTTTGTAGTAAATAAACGTTGACCCTACAATGTTCCCCAGCGTTAAACCAAAAGTTAAATGTACGCTGAATTTTACCACTAACAAATATAGAGAAAATAAACTCAACTAGGGACATGTTTTGATGTAGCTTGTGTATAATATTAAATAATTTGTCAACTAATGACACGTAATAAGGGGTTCATAAATATGGAATATATTCATATTATAGTTCATGCTGAAACATTATCATTTATATACATAGATATTTACATAGTTGGTGTAACTGTTGTTTTATTCATGTTTTAAGATAGAATATTCGAATCACAATATGGAGGACGTTTAATGTATGTAATGTGTGTGTGTGTGTGTGTGTTTATTACGTATGTAATATGCGAATTGATTTTTTCCATATTCGATTCAAGGTTCTCATTAGAAACGACCTTCCTCCAATGTGTGTATAATTGTCCAGAAATGTCAAAGTCAATGTCAGCAGACTGCGATCTCTTTGGCGTCATCGCCTCATTAGTTAGAATGTTATGTAACGCTCATCTTGGCGAGAAAAACTTTTGTTACAACTAAGCGGCCAGTGACGAAACTATTAAGTTTTTTTTTACGTTTCTTACAGCAATGTAATTAACATTAATTGTTATACACGTGTATACAAACACCCTCTTGTGATACTTCAATTCCCATCACAGATAATCCTTGAACAGAGACCATATCGTTCCAAGACTTATTTATATAAATAATATACAGGGTCCTGCAATAGTGCGTCAGGTATCCATACCTCCTTTACAAATTAAGTTAGGAATTTTATTCCTATGGCAACTAAATACTGCATTATTTGTGCTTTATCGCAGGAAAATATTTTTAGTAATGGCGGATTTCTGGTTGTACCGGAAGTAGATACCAACTTTGTTATTTTAAATGGAACGCTTATATATTAATGAATATTTCAATTCCTTATTAAATTTAGATTGTACTTTGTTAAGCACTTATTAGGTCTAAGTTGCACCCTTTCGGAAATACATGATGTTTTCGAAAAAATTACATTTGCAACTTCTTGGGAAATTTGGAGAAATATCTCCAAAACTGTAAAAGTTAGAAAGATGTGGTTTTCAGTTTCCGCTTAATCTTGAAAGAGGTATTTATTAGAAAATTGTTAAGCTTAAATTACAGAGTTATTAAATAGAAATCTGTAATTTTCAAACTCTAAAATCATGGATAACTTGATTTTTTTTTTAATATAACGCTACAACAATTTTTACTTAACTGGATGTAAAATTTCATTTCAGTTTTTCACTTTCTCCTCACATATCACCAGACGACTGGCAGCAGTATTACTGGCATGCTTAGAAAGTGGCCAACAAAATACAAAGGACTACTTGAAATAAATAAACAGAACGGTCTGGGAGATACTTGAGATGTTTGGTAAATAAACTACATTTTAATTAACATTAGTAAACAAAGTTTTTATTTTTATAGATGTTCGAAATGTCTTCCATTTTGTTCAAGGCATTATCCAATTCTCACTTGAAAGGCTCTTTCCACATATCTGAGCACAGCGGGTGTAACAGAGGCAAACGCGTCGACAATTCTTTGTTGCATGGTTTCTTTAGTGGCTGGAAGTTCCCTATAATATCCCTGGAAGTTTACAGGTAAATTTCGATGTAATCTTAGTAACTCGTTTTCTAAAAATTCCAATTACATTTGGCCGTTAAGGTAACCATTAAAAATATGTGGCCCAACCACATATGTATTCTCCAACAATTCCTCACAAAAACTATTCTTGGGTTTTCGACAGAATTATAATAAAAATTATATCTATTGACGCATCCAGTGTTGTGAAAAGTTGCTTCGTCAGAAAAAAAGTACCTTCTAAAAAAATTGGTTTTCTTGAAGACCCAATTGTGTCCACGTACAAAACTGTGCATTACACTGAAAGTCATTTTCACTCAGAGACTGGTACAACTGAACGTGGTCCGCATGAAAATGATGTTTTTTTATAATTCTTTAGCTGACCACTTCCTTACTCCATAAATTAATGTATTTTTAAGTTAAATTTATATGTGAATATTTGAAGATGTGTAAGAACATTTTTGTAAATTCTAGTGAAAAAATTTCCGAACTAAAGTGAAGTTAGCTTTGGTAGATGTTATTTGGTCACCAATATTAACCGTAAGTCCGAATATGTAAACTCTAAGGTATTTAAGAGCCGATTTAGTACAATTCCAAAAAGGATAGAAGTGCCTTTATTATTATTTATATGAATATTTTCATCATTGTCAATTCTTGTTGTGTAATTAAAATTGTATTTGTTGGATAAATAATGATGCTATAGTAATTATTAAAATTCTATGATTATTACCAATAATGCACCTTGTTATCATCGTAAAGTTGAAAAGTGCCACAAAGAAAGTGATTAGTGTTGAAGCAAATTTTTGGTCTGTCTTGAAATGTGTGCATATAAATACAATAGATTTGGTATAGGCAGCACCCAAAGTGCGTCACAGCAACTAAATTAGCCAACTGTAATAGTGCCAAACAAAAAATTAGTTTAGTGAATACTACATTTTCAACCAGTGTTACTTGGGAAATGTTCTAAATTTTTTTTAATAAGTATACATGCATGTATATCAGTTTATTGTTATAGTTGAATGTACTGTACAACAGAGTAATTTTGTCTTAACAAGATCATTTAGTTCCGAGTATGTAGAAGAAATGTTTCCACATGTTAGGTTTAAAGGAGGTGCAAACGATGCTACCAATTGAGAAACCATTCTTTTTGGGTTTATTATTTTATTACTAGATGGCGTTACTTAAGGATCGATATTTAGAGGGTAGCAGAATCACTTTCAACAACGTAAATGAAGTTATGTGATGGTCTTAATTATCATGCAGCGATAGTGATATCTAGTTGGCCGTTATGTGCGTTGATTTTTAACTTCAACTCAGTAATGCAGGATATTATCATTTCTCATGTTTTATAAAGATATACGCCGCCATCTTGCGGTGATTTTTATAATTATCTTGATCCTCTGTGGACTTGTACAATGTGTAATCAGGGAAAGCACGAGTAGCTATTAATCATTTTAAAAGATGTTTCTGAATATGCATTATTTCCTAAACTACTTATAACGGTCCTTTCCTTGAAAAATATACAAAATAAAAATCGTAAATGACGATGGCGAAACGTTGTCCCGCAGTTTATACGAGCGCAGATTTCGCTCAGCGGTGACCGAACAGGCCCTGAAGCCTTCTCATGAATTCTAATAATGTATGTAGTTACAAGGTCACATGCAAATGAAACACACGCATCGCATCTCATTACTAGAACGGCCGATTATACATTCCCATATGGAGATTATGCTTGTTGCGTAAAATTTTTGCCGCTTCAGCTCGACAAACCGAAACAACAATGTGAGTTGTTTGTGTTTTTGTTGTCTCCTATATTCGACAATTCGACAGGCAATAAGTATGTTCCTGTAAAATACAGTCAGTTATATACTAGTTTGTTCATTTTCAGCATACCCACAAATGAAAAGATCAAACTATATTAAACGCAGTATCAAAAATCTCAAACAGTAGAGTTAAAAATTAACAGAATTCCCAGAACTAAACTAGATTCATGGTTGTAGACAAGGAAAACTCCGCTCCCCAACAGTGTGACCGTTTAGGGATCATCTCTTTCCAATGCGAGGCGTTAAATGTACAATTTAGTACATAAAATACCAAAAACGGTCACGCTGCTCCCCAACACTGTAAAATAGAAAACATGGTGCTATGCCGTTTTTTTTGAGTCACGTTGTCAAAATTGCGCATGCGCTATAAATAATTTTTCAATTTTAGGTCTGTTTGTTTATCACATAGATTTATTACTATAAATATTTAACTAAATTTTGTAAATCGTCAAACAAGCATAAATAATTTAAATATCTACTAACCTCTTTATAATTAATAATTGTGCCTTACTAAATGTGGCAAAAGACAAACAAGCTCATACTGAAGAAATACATTTGTCAAAAGTTGTACGAATTGTGGTTATGTTATAGTAAATATCTACGAGTAAAGAATAGAACAGGAGAGATAATAACGCGGTGGGGGAATAGGTATTTTTTAGACGGAAGTTACCATTTTAAGGGAGGTCAGTTATGCCCTGTTATGTCAAAAATGACGTTTTAGTGTTTTTATAATAAGTAGTGAATTGTGTGGCTTTTGGTCGTTCTAAAACGGCAAGAACGAAGAATATCACTTTTCTCTTCATCGGTAAGTTATTTCATTGGCATTCAACACAAGCAATAATAATTTAAAAAAAAAGTTATTTTAAATAACTTGTCATATCGAAAATGAAAAGTGTGAACACATGGATGTTAAAACTAACATCAAGCAGTAAATAATTACTGTGACTTACGTCGATAATCGACAATGGCACTTAATGTATGTGTGTATCTCAAACACATGCATATACAGGGTGGCTGACAAAAAACGCCCCAAGCCGTAGCTCCGTTATTTACTATCCGATTTTAAAAAACAAAATATCAAATAAAATGGTTAAGTAAATACTATCAATTGGCGTAATCGAAATATTATTAGGAACAAAAAGTTTGAACATGCGATAGTCAATTTTTTTTTTTAATGGCAACGTATATTTTTAATTAATGTTTCGGATAAACAATGTTTTCCTGATTTTGATGACGTATAACACGTCAATGTTCAACATAAGTTTCAAGTGTGCCGTGGTTAATATCATTTTATTGGAATGGAAATTTTAAAAAAATACAAATACGTAACTTATCTACAAATATTGTTCAAATTGTCTGCCGCCTTGTTGAAGACATAGTTGACACCTTCTAATTACTCCATTAGTGGCGTTGAGTATAAAATTAGGAGGTATTTCGAGGCAAGAATTCAGAATTCTTTGCCGTAAAATGTCTATATTTTCCGGACTAGTAAAATAAACCTGATCTTGAAGATAGCCCCATAACCAAAAATCCAGCGGCGTAAGGTCGGGCGAACGAGCGGGCCATTGAATTGGTCCATTGGTCCCTATCCACCTCTCAGAAAATGTCGCATTTAACCATTCAACATTTATTAAGGCATTATGAGGAGGGGCGCCATCTTGCTGAAAGTACATTCTGTTTAGCTCGGCAATTGGCAAATCATCTAAAAAGTTTGTAATGTTTTCACGCAATAGTTGATGGTATTTTGCTTGATTTAAAATGCCATCTATGAAAAATGGGCCAATTAATCGATCACCCCAAAGACCGCACCATACATTTAAACTGAATCTTTGCTGAAAATTATTCTCAATTATAATTCTTGGGTTTTCTTGGCTCCAACATCGATTGTTCTTTCTGATAAAAATGCCATTATTACTGAAACTGCATTCGTCCGACCAAATAATTTTTCGATAAAAATTACGATCTCGTTGTGTAACATTTAAGAAAAAGTTGCAAAATTGCATTCTTCGACGATGATCATTTTCCAATAGTGCTTGTACTTTTTGAGAGATGTATGGTATGAACTTATGCTTTTTGAGTATCGCTTGTGTTGTTTGGTGCGATACGCCGACCTCATTTGCAATTCTCCGAGTAGAAGTCCATGGACTTTCTTCCACGCATAAAAGAACATCCAATTCTGTATTTTCCTTAAACTGTCGACTCTTACTTTTTGGCATTTTGAAGACTCCATATTTTCTTAAATTCTGTTCGATTCTTCCGAATTTACGACGGTCTGGAACCTCTCTTGTCGGATAACGATAACTGTAGAGTCTCACAGCTTCAGCACTATTTCGATTACATTCAAAGTATACTTGCAACATGTCGGTCAGTTGATTGCTATCCATGTTAATGATGAATTAAACTCACAGAAAGAATCAGAACGTTGAACTAATGTCACACCGATACACAAATGTCACAATGACAGTATTTATTAACATTTACATTCTGATTGACAGTATTTATTACTTGATGCATTTGATTGCTATTCACGGCACACTTGAAACTTATGTTGAAAAATTGACGTGTTATACATCATCAAAATCAGGAAAACATTCTTTATCCGAAACATTAATTAAAAATATTCGTTGCCATTTATAAAAAAAAAATTGACTATCGCATGTTCAAACTTTTTGTTCCTAATAATATTTTGATTACGCCAATTGATAGTATTTACTTAACCATTTTATTTTATATTTCGTTTTTTAAAATCGGATAGTAAATAACGGAGCTAGGGCTTGGGGCGTTTTTTGTCAGCCACCCTGTACCTATACATATACGTTTTACGTATAAAGGTATATATGTAAGTCACAGTAATTATTTACTGCTTGATGTTAGTTTTAACATCCATGTGTTCACACTTTTCATTTTCGTTTTGATTGGTGACGCCACCTAAGGCTCTATTACACGAGATACACTATTAACATACAGGCCTCTGTATAGCAGAACATGCTGTCAGAAGCCATCGCTTTTTTCCGTGTCATCTTTTGGGTGTTAGATGTCGCTGTGATACTCTCACTACATTTAACATGCGAAAATGACATAGGCAGCGATTTAAGTCTTGAAGCTATTGTCGAGAATCCCCACGTACACTGATGAGACCTCATAGGTCGAAACACCGGTGTCTGTGCGTTCGATTATCGACAATGGCACTTAATGTATGTGTGTATTTCAAACACATGCATATACAGGGCAATTCAAATTAAGTGTTCACCATTGGTAACTTTGTTATTATTAAAGATAGAAGATTGGTTAAATTAGCAAACTTGTAGTACTTTTAACGCTCTTTAAGATGGAAGAATAAAAAAACAAATGAGCAACGCGTTTTCGAGTTTTGCCGAAAAATATTTTTTTTTCAAATGGATACCACTGTATCTTATATCATTTTCTGCTAGAACTTTAGTTTTTAAACAAAAAATCTTATAAGAAATTTTTTACTAGGATTAAAAATACTTGAGTTATAATGAATACACAAAAACAGCTAAGTCAATTGCATTTCTATGTATCTATGAAAACGACGATAAGTCTTTCTACCAAACGTCAAATATTAGTACAGTTTTATTAGTTTTTCACTCATAAGTTTCATTGTGCTAGTTATTAATTTGACAAAAAAATGATTTTTACCCATTCAGAAATGTGCGATATGTTAGAATCTTATTTAGTGTGCAGAAAATCCTCTAGGAGGGCAAAAGAACACTACGCTGAATTATATCCACTCCGAACACAACCACATGAGCCATATTTTCTGAGACTCTACCGAAAATTTAGAGGCAATGAGAGTGTTTTTGCCAAAACAAGGACAAAAAAGACTTTTATAAAAAGCGAGGCCACGGAAATTGCAGTTATCGCATATTTTGAGGCCAACCGTGAGAATTCCATACTAGATATTGTCAATGAATCTGATTTGAGTCACGGTACTGTGCATAGGATTCTGAAGAAACACAAATTCATTCCTTATAAGTACAAACCAGTTCAGGTTTTTTTTCCAGGGGATCCAGAGAGAAGAATGTTTTTTTGCCACTGGTATCTTAACTTTTGTCGCCAAAATGTAAACAACTTTCGGACCGATGAATCGAATTTCTCAAATTCTGGAATGTACAATAAAAAAAATCATCATTACTGGTCAAAGGAAAATCTTCTTTTAGTAAATCCAAGACGTCCACAAGTCCGTTTCAGTTTTAATGTTTGGTGCGGTTTAATCGGTTCATGGATGGTCCTTTCTTTTATGAGGGCACTCTAACTGGTGAAAGGTACACAGAATTTTTGACTGAAATTTTGAATAATTTCTTAGACGATCTGGATCTCATAAGTAGACAGAATCTGCATTTTGTGCGCACCTGCGCACAACTACAGAGGTACTCATCAACTTCTAAATACTATTTTTAACACTTCATGGATAGGAACAAATGGTTCTATTCAGTGGCCTCCCCGATCGCCAGATTTAACGCCGCTTGATTTTTTTTTATGGGGTTATTTAAAGAACCAGATTTATAAGCAAAGGTACGAAAACGTAAACGCCCTAAAGATTGCAGTTAGTGAAAAGATAAACCAAATAGATGGTAGGACCATACTGAAGGCAGTTCGAGAAGTTCGGAAGCGTGTACAAAAATGTATTGAACTACAAGGTGGTATCTTCTATGAAAAAATCAGTGATTTTTATTTTCTTTTAATGATAAGTTTATGTATAAAATAAAGTTTATAAAACTAATTTAGCTGTTTTCGTTTATTCATTATAACTCAAGTATTTTTAATCCCAGTAAAAAATTTCTTATAAGATTTTTTGTTTAGAAATTAAAGTTCTAGCAGAAAATGATATAATATACAGGGGTTTCTATTTGAAAAAAAAATATTTTTCGGCAAAACTTGAAAACGCTTTATTCTTCCATCTTAAAGAGCGTTAAAAGTACTACAAGTTTGCTAATTTAAACAATCTTGTATCTTTAATAATAACAAAGTTACCAATGGTGAACACTTAATTTGGATTGGCCTGTATACATATACGTTTTACGTATAAAGGTATATATGTAAGTCACAGTAATAACTTGTCATATATCTGACATGTGTGATTATGTGTTCAGTGGCGTAACATACATATCCAAGTCATGTAATATTTGTTATATTTTTGACGCAGTTTCCTTTAAACACGTTTATAATATAGTAAAAAGAAGAAAAGAATTGAAAATATAATACACTTACGATATTTCTTTAATTATTTTTGGACTAACAATCCATTTTAAATGATTATCGAGAACACAGGAAGTATACATTACCCTATACAAAATATTTATGCACGCCTATGCATTGCGGCGGCCATATTAAGTTACCACTTTGGACAAATATTATTTTTAAGGAGACTCTCTCCTGTTCTATTCTTTACTCGTAGGTAAATATGGTAAATTAATTGAGTAAAACCCACGGTTAGTTCGACTGCATTGCAACTGGGTTGATTTGAGAAGATATCATGGTGGGATATTATGAATAGAAAGAAAAACACCTGTATAGGTCATGTACAATAATTTGTGATATAATAACCAAACACCAAAATCTGAGACTGGTTATTTTAAGAAGAGATTGACGGGTTATTGGAATTTATGCTAGGATGCATCGATGAATGTGAAAGTAATTTGGAAGGATGAACATTATTGAACACATTATTTATAAGATAATGAAGTGTTTGTTTTTAATTTATACTTTGCTAAATATATATCGTAATTTCTGTCACTAGATTGTATTGTAATAAAGCACATATAGAATGTACTGTATATTAAAATTTACAATGAAATAAATATATGTTGGTTTAAAATTACTCGTAGATGGTACAATAATAATATTATAGATAATATTCATTTTGGATTTTGCCAAGACAATGTGTCTTTTTTTTTTAGACATTTCCCAACATTGTGAAAGTAAATAGTGTAGTGTTATGAATCGCAAGGTAGGCAGGAACAGCTTCAAACAATATTCCTTCTTCTATAAGTCTTTTTTATCATTTTATATTGTATTGATATGCGTCCCTCCAAGTTGGGACAGCCAAAATGTATTAGTAAAGGTGTTTGATATGTAAATGAATATTTTTTTTATATTATATAATTTTCTAATAATGCCCTATTATGTAACTAACTCAATAGTTCATTAATTTGCTCCGACATAGCCCAGTACTATAATCGCCCTATGTTAGCTATCAATGACCTCTTACTATAAAAAAAATGAAAATTAACATCCACTAGGTTGCACTGTGAATCGATTATAACATATTCATCTTTATAGATAATTAATATAAACTCCAAACTCAGCTTAAATAATTTAAATTATAATACTTTTCCTTTTCCTAATGCTTTATTGTACTGGTGGTACTATACTTTAAATGAACTATACCTATACAATATAAATGTGGGGGGGTTCTTGATGTATTATGGCATTAATTCCTAACCTTATTTTGTATCTCGTGTACTATTGATACGTTTACAAAATTCTTTGGCTAACATGACTCTTAATCTCAGGATTAATCGTTTAATTTGGATCCGTTGTGACTGGTTAAGTGTACTTGATTATTTTTATAACTATGTGAACATGTAGGTATTTCTTATTCTATATAATTTTCTCCAGATAATATTAATTTGATATTTGTTTTCTTTATAGGTTAATGTGCCTGTCATTACCAGATGATATATTGAAGCATAAAAACAAATAGTACTTCTAATGTAGAAAAAACAACAATCTCAAAATAAATAGAGTATATTAAAAATGTTCGATATTGTAACAACAATAAAATTATGGTTCAGAAAATTGTTTATTTATGATGAAGATATGTATAATTTTATTATGGAAATAAACCGTTATAAAAATTGACACATTTATGTCTAGTGTGTTTCTTACGACATTTTAAGTATAATTAACGACCGATAAATAATGCCTGGAAATTTTATAATATCTATTCAAATGATGTAGAGATTTCTCTGGATTCGATGTGGAATAATACTACCAATAAGGTATTACCTTTCTTATATTATACTCAAACTTATATTCAAAATCAAATAGCTCTAATTTAATTAAATATTAATGTAAAATATATTAATTTTGAAACAAATAGTATCAATATGATTTATATTACCTCAAATATTAATTTATATTAACTTGTAGGTTCTACCTCCATGAAGTGTATTGGTATCGTGATTTACATAATCTTCGCACCTACGATGACCTGGGACTTTCTTTAAAACTCTCGATGTGCTGCTTCTGTACTCGCTGGATTCCTATGATGTAATTACACCTCTTAGATATACACGTTCGGACTCAGTAAATTCGCTTCTAATCTCGCTGGATTCCTATGATGAAATTACGCCTACACAATGAACTGGATCTCCTGAACTATGGTTTTCCCTCTTAGATATACACGTTCGGACTCAGTAAATTCGCTTCTACCCTCGCTGGATTCCTATGATGGAATTACACTTATACCATGAACTGGACCTCCGTGACCTTCTTTATTTGGATGAATTTTACAAATGTAAGTACTTTTATCACTTTATATTATATTTCTTATTCCAGTATATTTGGTATTCAATAACAATTAATGATTTTATGACTGTTAGTTATTAATTTTCTTGCACTTTACTTTGATTTTCAAAATTTACGTATAAATCTGTTAGAATATTTTATTCTAACAGTAATAAACACTGTTCGTATTTTAAATATGTAAATATCAGGAAAATTCTCTTGAATTCCGAATTTACACAACCGCTTCGTATGAAAATTATTTTTCATCTCCTGTTTTTTTTCAAACAAATTGCCTTGGCAACGTTATTACTTATTTTTTTAAATTCTCCAATGAGATCTCTACACATACCTTTTATAAATCAATAAGTCTATCTATTATTTATCTTTTTAATCTTTATCCATAAAATTTGATATTCCACACATTATTTATTCTTTTTCTAATTTTAAAACCTACTTATCATGCATTTTTTTCCATTTACATACTATTTAAAAATACCGATACAGGAACTGTCAAAATTAACTGTTACTTCCACTTATTCAAAATACTTGCGGGAATCTTAATTTAAATTTGTTTCTACTCAAAATCAATTAGTTTTATCCATTATACTTGACATATCTTCGTAAATTAAACAATTTTGTACAAATAACATATTACATAATATTTTAGAACAATACTTATATTATTTCATTTCTTTTTTTAACAGATTTTACAAATACAAGATAGAAGAAAGAAAATCGTTCGTTCTACGACTAAACCAAATCAACCAAGAAATCTCGTTATCTCTATTAACCTATTAAATTATAATTTAGACAATAAATTCCACACCTACACTAAGATCAATATTTTAAAATTCCAAGCATTCAAAACTATAATTATTATAAATATGGCATGGTTATTTTAAACCATGTCAATATATTTCCATGTATCTATTAATTTATACAAATATTTATATTTCACATTAAATGTTCTATTTCATGAAAGTATACAAAATAGAAGTCTAAACATTAATAAAATAAAATTTAATTTTTTGCTTCCTAAGTAGAAATTGAACTTGCTCCTTGATTTAATTATTGAATCAAATACAACATAACATACCTTTTTTACAAGAAATAATATAAATTATTCTCAAAGTCTCATTTCTACTCATCTTAGTTTATCAGACATAAACATCAGGAAAGATAGATTGATAACGAATATGCTATTACATACACTAAAGAAATTCAAGTGTATCAGAGTAATTGTTTTGTTTATATTCTTTATATTCTAACATATGGGCGTAAATAATGCTTTGACACATTTTAATTTTCATGACTAGCGTAACTATTCTAAATTAGAAAAAAAAAGGTAACAATAATAAAAATTATAAGATCACAAAATTATATGTTGATTAATTCCACCACTTTTGCTAAAATTAAAATATTCATGGTTTCAGTGTATATCTCGACATAGAATTGAATACAAGAACACAAAAGAAATTTTATAAGTTTTCTACATTGTTGCTTGTACAATATTATATTGAAAATGTGCGTATTACAGGCAAATATAAAATAGAATAGATGCTGTTTATTCTTACATAGAGCCAACATATTAAATACAATATTCATATTTGCATTCTTAAACTTAAAAATACATAGCAAAACTATATGTGGAAATATAATACAACCAGACATATGTAAAACATATCTACCTGAATATATTCGATTATGTATAGAAGCATTAATTTACGTGTTTTCTGTAAATCCAAATAAACAAGCAGCATTTATATTTAATAAAATAATTTCACATGTACCACCAATAAGCAGCAACAGTATGTAATAAGTTCACAAGTTTTTCTGTAAGATAAAATGAAACTCGGATTTACATTTAATATAATTTCACATAGGTATTTCAATAAGCATGTATAAATCAAAGCAATAGTTACAATTTCACAAGTTTTTCTGTCAATAATCCACTGGAATCGGGTCTTCATATCGTTTGTCTCGGTCTTAATGGGCTTTCTTTATTCTACATCGTATTTTCTGTGTAAATCTACAAATTCACTAATGAACTCGTGATGTCTAAAGTTGCACAAAGCTGTATCAATAAAAAAACAAGTTTGCGTATGCTTTCAGTAATATCATAGTTATAGATGTCAATTTAAATCAGAGGTTATAATTATGTTTTCTGTTTATCTGTCATTTCGTAAATTTCAAAATGGACATTATGAGTTGACGCATGCGCAGAACAGGCAATGTGATCAATTCCATATCTCTTTAGTTGGGACGAAAAATAACACATTATCAAGATACAGCACACGCAATTTAGTAGTATTGTGTAATAATGTTAATAAATAGTGAATAAGTTTATTATCTAATTACACATAACCTACAACCAGATCGATTGACTGTCAATTTAACAGATCTAACCTAAAAACGAGAATGTCATTATCATTATAACTTCCATATTCATTTTATTTTTGCAATATTTATCACATGTTTATCATGACGCTCTAACAGAATTCATTCAATTCATATATTTAACTTTGATAAACACATCTGAAGAATAAATAACATTCGCCATGAAGCTTATACTAAATAGCAAAAAAAAATTATACAAGAAACTAATCTAGCGGTCGATAATACAAATAAATTAAAAAATAAACATATGCAGATATCTGATGGATATCCTTACAGCACGATCGGCCCGAAACGTAAAATATAATTGAAGGAAATTGGCAACTAATCACCGACTGTCGAGGCACATGCTGGGGGTCTATATCGTTATTAAATACAAAGCAAATACGCAAGTCATCTTCTGGGTACATGGCCTGATTGTAAAAAAGTAAACAGTTTATTTATTGTTGTCAATTTTATGCTTATTAATAGACAACGTACCATTATTATTTAGTTTGTAAAAGAAACCTGGTTGTATTCTTTTTCCTTTTGTATAACTTTCAAACTTGTTTACGATGGTTTTTATTTTGCACCATAGTATAATTTGTTAGAATATTTACTGACTCTCGGTAAAAAGGTGCGTCAATGTTTTAGTGCCATGTTGGAGAAGAGAATCTGTTTTAATAAACCGGAAAAATATTAATTACTTCATGTCATTCTTGAAATTATAACGTCCACGTAATAATAACTCCACGCAATGAGAAAGCCAACTGCCATATTATAATAAAGTATAGATACGAGGAATGTCTGGTTACTAAGGTACATTTTGTGAATTACAAACGGACTAGGTACTTTATTTATAGAAATCAAACAAACACTAAAAAAAATCTAGGTACGTATTTCGGCAAATACGAAAGCGTTTTTTCCGGTTTTTTCCCATAGTCTAACACCATTTCGGTATAAACGCACCAGACTATGATTTAATATGAAATATATAAATAAATACGAGTCATATTATCATATTTCTTCATGACAGAACTCGACGAACGTTAATTACTACACCTATATTTTTCAAAAGGTCACGTCGGGCAGTTGTTTCCTCTCGTTAATGTAATTAAACCCAGATAAAAGCATTTACGAATGCTGCCCCCTAATGGCTGACAGAGTTCATAATTGCAGGAAAAATCTTCGGGTTAGTTTTATAAATATCTCGTCACTTTTCATGAAATTCATTCAGGGTACTTAATTCGTGTACCCTTACAATTAAACAAACCGATCACGGTTGATGGTGGCATTTTTCGTGTGTTTAATGTGCGCAGCGTTTTTCTCATTTAATTTGCGGAGATCTTGCAAGAAAAAGACGAAGGCTAAAGAGGCAGTAAAAATCAACGAGGCGTACATTAAGTTTCGTTTTATGTAGCGTTTTTATGCCGATACAACACGCGGAGCTGCTTAAACAAATATAATTATCTCAATTAATACATTAGGACGGACCACTAACGAACAAGTACCGAAGACCGTGACATTTCGCGTTTATTTACAAATACGTTTTATGAGAAAATCGTAGGTGTAATATTGCTTTTTACCACTGCTAATTCTTTTTGAACTTGTTTTTGTTGTGAACTTTTAATTAGCCGTTTTTCATTTTTAATTAAAATTCGCTTCTTAACACAAGTGTTGTTAAAAAAGGACATGATTTTATGTAACTACAGAGAGATCGTAAATGGTTGACCGTGCCCGCTTCATCGATATATCAACATCGAAATATCAAGCATGAGTTTGCCACACGTTCATTGTTGTAGTATGAATATTTATTTAGTTTGTACATAGCTTCGCTAAAGTGGCTGTCAATTCAATATTCTGTCATTTATACATAATTGTCAGTCATATAAGCTTTTTGTCGTTTCTTTTTCCCTTGGTTTTATGCGTTTAATTAAATATGTCCTTGTCAATGCAATAAAAGGCACATTTCGTGATTACTGTAAGTTATTTTTTTTGTGTTTATACGAATATGATTATCATTTTTGCTTGATTTTAAAGTTGCCTTGAAATCAACAATGCCATTAACGCTTGTAGTATTTTTAAAAGAAATTAAGAGTTATTTATGTATCAAGTTAGTAAAGTGATTCATTATCGAGAGAATTTGAGATTATGAGCCGAGCGAGTGAAGCGATGGAGGCGAATAACAGGCGAGTTCGATAAAGGCACTTTACTGACGTGGTGCATACAGAATTTTATCACCAACCGTAAAAAAATATAATTTAAAAAAATTAGATATTATAACTCATCACATTTTATTATGACATCGTAAATGATAGAAAAATAACAATGAATACAAAAATAACAGCGAATACAAAAGAATTATGTGACGCATTATTAAAATTAATTCCTGAAGACGAAGGAGTCTGAATTGAAAATGTTTGAGGATTAATCTCTTATGTTACTAATTTGTAAATCTGTAGTAGAATTATCATTAGTAACAACTATATCGTCAGTTTGACCTTCAACTAAAATCGTAAAATAATTATAAAAACATACTTGCAATTCAATTCGAAACAATCGTAATTATTTTATTACGGCATTATGGATAAATAGGCAACACAGCATCACAGCATATCACATATAAAGAAGCATGCGCTACGAGTCAAATATCGAGGAACTGCCATTCTTGAAGGTGCAGAAAAAGCTCCATACTGTACTCACTGTTAGGCAGGGCGTTTATATAACATAACGTACTAAGAGGATGTCCCTGTTTCTCTTTGCGCACGTTGCATTTGCTTCGGTAGATTACGTATTTTTGATTTCGCTGCACATATTTTGAGTTAGTTATGTTCAACTGTGGTTACCATGTCGTTAAAAAGAAAATATTTGTCTTTTAAAGTGAAAAGTTTAGTACCAGTGCGATAAAAAAAAGGCTCTTTGAAGAAAGTTTAAATACAGAGCAAAAGAGAAATTATTATAAGACTGTGAATCAAACAGTAAAAGTGACGTTGAATAATCTTTGTACGTCAAACATTAAATATATGAGAGAAGTGTGTCAAAAACTAAGAGATGTACAAACTTATTTTCTAGTGATAAAAGGGAACTAGCCACAGAAATTTTCCAAATTTTAACAAAAAATGAATCGGTGTTTTACAAAGCTCAAAAATTTAAAATAATACTCAATGGAAAAATATATCAAAAAAAATTAATTGCATATTTTATGTCGTAGATTTATAACTCTATACAAGTCGAACTTCTATAATTATATTGAATTTGAAGGTTCCTTTAAAAAAAATCGACATATATAGAAATATGTAGACATTTTTCATCATTTTCAAACTAAAAACAAGTAGAGTTAATTTTTTATAGTTAAAGGCATTTTTTAACGTTAAACACTAGCACTTTCACTCGATATTACTCTTTCTTGGATGTCGTGTCGATTTTTAAATTTATCAAGCCACCCAGAGCTGGCTTGGAAATTGTAAATTTTTAACATAGCAGCAAAATCAGTCGCTTTCTACTTAATGTACGGCCCTGTCACAGACATGTTCTTGTCTCGTATCATTTTTACCCATTTCAATACTGCTTGATCGATGTTGTCAAATTTTAAGGATTTAAATTATTTCCGATGTCCTCCAACACTTTCAAACGTATCTTTTAACTAGATCACGATTTTTTTATAATTGTTGATATCGTACTTGTCGAATATGAATCGGTGTCATATTGCTTCTTATGACGAAATCTATATTTCCCCCTATAATTTATTTTTTTATGTTATGCGTAATATAATTTAATATAAATGGATTGAAAAGGCCACTATACCATAGGCAAGGAGCAAACACATACCTAAAATAAACTTTTTTCATTTTCTCTGACTCTCAGTAACGAACACCTCCATATATCGGTCGTATGTACAGCACATTTAAGCGGTCGATATATAGAAGTTTAAATGTATAACAAAAACCAATACATATTTTATTTTCCCAGTTCCTTTAGATGTTCAATGTTGCTAATTTAAAAAAAGTAGGTCATGTTGTTTGTCTTCAAGTAAGACCTTTAAAAAAAATTTAAAATAATTTCCTAAAACGATTCTTCGTTTAAGAAAATTATTTCAACTCAAACGACGAATCAGACATGTATTCCAAGAAATACCATCGATATAATTGACACATTTAAACAACTTCGTCTGACTTTTGAACTGCTCACATTCATCGATAAATAAACATTATCATTGGCTATATATAACGAACTGCTATAATAATTCCTTCAATATAGATCGCCCATTAGCGAAATTTCTTCGTCGGCCGTCTGTTAAATTGGCATAAATATGGGGTCAACATGGTCCTGCTGTTCCTCCCGTTAACTTACCCAGATGAGCCGCGATCAAAGCAAAAAAAAAAATAGTATGGACATCCGCACTGATATTTCACAATGGCAAATGGATTTTCAAAATAGCATCAGCTCCGTTATTTCTGCCAACTCATCACATGCTTTTTCTTAATGACATCTATACTCGGAAAACAATGCTTTTAATGTTTTTCGTTTGTTTTCTTTCGCCTTCCTAAAGTGAAATAATCGTTTTGTTCAAATCTTTCGATGTGAAACTAATTGGTTGTCGTTTAAATGAAAGGGAAATGCCAAAAATAAACCGTGATCGCAAGGAATAAGTGTGATGATCACCTGATGTTTCTTTTACTGTTTTTTTTTTTGAAATGTTATCTATCCTACGACGTTAGTTTATGTTTTTCGTCAAATTAGTTTTTTAAAGTCAGACATAGTAAACTGTTACAAACTGATAATGTGCTTGGTATGTCGTTTTTAGTAAGAAATAAATGTTGGAAGTAACACCTGAATGTCCTTTTTTTAGTATGAAATGTCAAACATGTGTTTTTTTAAATGTATTTATAACTGTTCTTTACATATTTAATACTTTTAGATACAATTCTGTCTAAAAAACGAGCATCTCATATACGTATATAATTAATATTAATACATTTCTTATATAATCCGCCTGTTTCCAAATAACACATGAATTAACAATTAGTTAAGACAAGAAAATAAACATAAAAGTCATAGAGTAAGACGTTTCAACAATATATTTTATCAATTGAAGAGTGGAAATTAGAAAGGGCGTAGGTGCCAAAAACAAAATTCAGAAATAATCGCGAAAAACAAAACGGACAAAGTTCAAAATTAAGTGTAGACATAGAAAATTTTTTGATAAACGTTTATTAAATATATGCAAGTAGTACAAAACTTAAAACATACTTATTAGCAAAAATTATTATCCAAATAACGTTCTATAACCAATATAAACAAAAACAGAAGTGCAAAATTTGGAAAGGGCGTAAGTGTCATCGACATTTTTTAGTAAAAAATTGTTAATTTCAGGCGTTTTCTAGATTTTCTGAAACATGTTCGTCAATGTGAAGTAGCTCTTTATAGAAACGTTGGTGTGCCGGATTCTTAAGGTAGGGAATCATGCTTCGAAGAGAAACCTTTTTATTTTCAGACACTTTACTTTCTGGCGGCAGCTTGATTATGTTAGCCCGTCTAAGGTCAGCTAAAGTTTTTTTTTTCTTTAAAACATTGACTTTCACTGCTTCCTGAATATCAGAGAAAGTGGTCTTCATTTTAATAAATGGAAGATTAGCCTCTTCAATGGTTATCATTGAAGCTTTACTTATATTTAACTTTGATGCATATATTCATCCGCAGCTTTTTTTAGGTCCCAAAAGCCAGAAATTGGCATGTCAACAATATTGAATGGAGGAGAGTACCTTGCTGATTTAACTATTGCGTGTAGGTCCGAGGGAACATATGCTTTAGCTACCTTCTTACGCTTTTCTATCAAAGCAAAGTCCCTATCGCAGGGCATGAAACTATGGCCGCTGATAAGAAATTTCTGCTCGATAGTCTCAAAAACACCATTGGCTTCTATTCTTGTTCTGGCCCCCGCTATTATCACACCATATTACTAAATGGTTCTTAAAAATCAGTCCTTGATTAGCAAGATGGAGGAGGCATGACGCAATTTCGTTAGCTCCGCGAGACGCTACCCCCTCGTGCCACATACACATGTAGGATTCATTCGTATCGCCAATATGAACACACCTAAGTTGTAGCACGATAGCTGTGAGAGGTAAAACAGATCGCTGTGGGTCAGTGATGGAACGAACATGACCTGTTGTAGGTCCATGGATAAACAACACTTGATGCTTTCGGGTTCTTGAGACTCATCATATCTTCTTTTAGCACTTCTCTTGCTCTCTCGGCCTTGCGGTGATGAAGTTCCAGCTGAGCTTTAGCAGATTGACTTGACTCAATGTTGGCCTTGATTTGACAGTCAAGTTTATCACATGTGCTGCACGTATCAACACGTGGTCTGTGAAAACACAGATTGGGAAAATTCTTTATGAAAACAGACCTGTAAAATTTATAGGTGACTATTGAATCAGGGTGCAATTGCAGAAATGCTTTAAACAGTCTGTGAATATTTAAGTCGGGGCTAATGTACTCCTTTTCCGATTTAGATCTTGAGTAATGGCCAACTTCCCTTGGGATCCTGTTAATATGAGCCTTGACTAACGACCGGTCCAATTCAGAATATTTTGGCGCAGCATGTCTGGTACGTTTATCTTTATAACAGGCTTCATCCATTTTTTTTCTCAATAAGTACGCGAATTCTTTTATCATTAACAGCGAAGGTGTCTTGGAAAAGTTTTTTACATACACGAACCAATTTTCCTGTACCATCAGGAACGGAATAAGCTATAGTGGCCTGACGTCGACTGCTTTGCGGATCCTCATATGAACCGTGCCGCCTTCTTTGCACAGCACAAATACTCATTAAACCCATTAAAAACGTCCCTTGTGTTTTAGCATCTTGACAATAAAACTTTTCCCAAAGGGAACGTCGCCTTTCGTATGTAACATCTTTACATCCCAGCTTGCATTTACATGATATCTACATAAAACATATTTTGAAGATTAGAACCAGAAAGGGAAACATTATGTTTGTATACCTAACCTGCTCTTTGGGAATGGTTTTTTTCAGGTACCATTTTGTTTTTATACGTTTTGTACGACTTTCCATTCCATTTTAAATGCTTCTGTTCAGTATGATATGAGCCACTACCTTTACCTTTTCTTATTCTTTGATTTCCTTCCATTTTAATATCCAGACACACAAAACACATAACTAACACCTGCCGATTTTAAAACAAACTGGCAATATTCTGTGATGGACTTAGGACCTATCAAATGAAAACGCTTACTCACAGACATCTATTACTACCTCCTGACAATTAAATTTTAACTAAGTATGATATTTAGAACCTTTCTATGTTGTTAACTCAATTTCGTTAAAAATGGCATTTAGGCCCTTTCTAATTTCCACTCTACAATTATCTTCATCAGTTGGTATAAATATGAGAATAGGGGAGACCGGGGATGAAAGTAACATTTCTATGTTTTTAATTTTTTAATTCTCGCCCAATTTTGGACATCCATGTTGATTAAACGATCGATCAGACATTCAAGCTACTTTGGAAGTACATATTTGATATGATTTGTTAAGCATGGTAACAAAAAATATATACGTATATGTGCAGTGACATGTTACTTTCAACCTCAACGTTGGGGTAAAAAGTAACAGCCATTGGGGTAAGATGTAACAGCTGATTATTGAAATAATACATTACAAAATTAAAAAGAAAAAAGAAGTTGTTAGGTCAAATTGTAGAAAAACGTCCTCTTTCAACGTCAGCTGGCATGATAAAACAGTAGAAGTGCAATTGTCAAAGCACACGGAAAAAATAACAAGAAACTGACAGAAGCATTATTGTTATCTCATAAACGTTGCGAAAATGCCTGGAACTCAACAAGAAATGGTCGACATGGTGGTTATTCTTGGAGAATGTTTCAAAAATTGTTTGTTGGCGGCACGGGTGTACGCTGAGAGATATCCTCTCAGAACGTGTCCAAATCCACGTGCGTTTAAAAAGGTGTTGGATAGATTTACGTCCACTAGTACTTTTATTTTTGGACACGTTGTGAGAGGATATCTCTCAGCGTACACTCGTGCCGCTAACAAACAATTTTTGAAACATTCTCCAAGAATAAACAACATGTCAACCATTTCTTGTTGAGTTCCAGGCATTTTCGCAACGTTTATGAGATAACAATAATGCTTCTGTCAGTTTATTGTTATTTTTTCCGTGTGCTTTGACAATTGCACTTCTACTGTTTTATCATGACAGCTGACTTTGAAAGAGGACGTTTTTCGACAATTTGACCTAACAACTTCTTTGTTCTTTTTAATTTTGTAATGAAATGAGTTTTTTTTAAATAAATGGAAAGCTTGGAATTTAGATTATCCAACGATATAATTATTTTATATGGTTCCCATTTGATATTTTAGAAAAAAGTGACTATATATATTTCCTTAAATCACTTGAAAAAAAATTAAGAGTAGGTAGAAGAGATCTTAGTCTATCCCTAAATTCGAAACCGAAACGCCGGGGCAATTTAGTTCCTGCCAAAAAAATGTCGAAGTACGGTCTAACTGCGAAGAAAAACCGTTATAACAGCGAAACCGCTAAAGTTAGGGATATGACGTTACATAAGAAAAAAAGTACTCTTCCAGGGCTTTCCGAATCAGCCACAAAATATATAGTTCCATTTAAAAAAACATAGGTTTGATACGCCACTGGAATACGGCACGGCACTGATGACCAAAATTATTTTAGGGAAATGGTATTGACAATTTTTCTCTTAGACTTTTTTCGATATATTGTATGATAGAAGAGCTACGGTCCGAGGCATCTTAGGTGCTACACCCTGTATGTACGTACTACTATATAATGTGTAGACAAGGAAAACTTTGCTCCAACATTGGGAAATAGACAACGTAGCTAAAGGAGATATTGTTGGTTTTCAGTAAGTGCTAGTTTTCTCCAATATAATATTATTTTTGTACTCGCCGCCTGTAAAGTCACATTTGGCGCACGTGTAGCTCGACTGGGAAATACCGCGCGATCATTTAAATTCTAAATTAGAGCAGGCTGTGAAATTTAAATAAAGTTGGTATATAAGTACTAATTTACAATTTGAATTGTCAAAGTGACGTTTCAAAATGATAATTAATCAATAATTGACATTCTGGACAACCGAATAAAAAAAATCCCACCTGCTATAATTTAGAATTTAAATGATCACGTGGTACGTTTTCCTGGTTGAGGCGACTGTAAAAATTGAAAAAAACACTGGCACTTTGGGACATTTAAAAAAACATCTAACTTAGTAGTAATAAAATTTAGTCTATAAAATGCTCCTTCCCTCCACTATTCTTCACTAACAGTTGGGGAAATAGGAGTAATAATTAAAAATTCATCGAAAAAAATTGTGGCTCCATCTAGTTGACGATATTTTAAGCGACATCTTAAGCAAGATTCACGCGCCATCTATTTGTACCACATCGACATTCATATTGGCAGTTCGGAAATGTTTGTATTTAAACCAAAAAACGCAATAAATGTACTATAAATTTATAAATATAAGAATAAATACCTCATGTTTGCCATGTGTAAGAATATAATAACTTAATTTTAGAGAAAGGTGAGTAATAGTTACGTACATGAAATGCTTAATTTAATTAGGTAATCTATCTTAGGTTAGGTATGATACCAATGACATTAATCAATAATATTTTTTTAATTTAATGTTCGTACAAAAAATATTGTACAAACCACTTGCGTGAAGATATCTTCTACGCATTCGCAATTAAAAGCACTCGCTTCCTGCGGTCGCTCGTGCTTACAATGTGCGCTCATGCGGGGAAATAGTCTTCCCGCACTTGGTTTGGAAATAACTATTTCACTACACACGATATTCATTTACGTATGTACATGTTCCCGCAATTTTCAATTCATTAGGTAAATGATGAGCATTTTATTATCTAAACCTGAACATTCGTAATTATAAAGTCAGTATAACAGTTAATTGATGTGGGTATAATGCTCATAAATAATCTTTTTACAATTTTTTTTTAAACGCCATACTTCTTACCTTTACTTTTGCTCTATGCTTTTAATAGACTTTTTTATAATTGAATTTTAGAACCACGTATGGTGATGTAATCTGACTGAATTTTAGTGTAGATTGTAGTTCAGATAGTTTTTAGAAGTAGATAATAAGAATATGTGTCAGCTAAAAAAAAGTGAATAATCAAGTTTCTAAATGTCATGCCTTCTTAAAATACAATTCAATATCAATAGAAATGGACGGTAAGAGTTTTTATTTTTAGATTTGGATTTCGTAAAAATTATGGGCATTTTGAATGTTATTTTTAGCATTTACGATCATAATATACCTACCAAGTGACAAAGAAAAAACCAATCACCCAGAAAAAGTGTATATTCTTTAACCAAATTTCGTATATACAACATTGACTGCTTTGAGAATAATAAATTATAAAAAAAAGTGGCTTAAAAATAATAAATTGGCATATTCAAACAATAAGTAAATCTAAAAAATTATACTAAATTGAAAGTTGATAGTGAGAAAAAGCAAAGTGCATATATCGTAAAGTGAGAAACAAACAAGTGCTATCTATAGTCAGGGAAACTGCAGCAGTTGAAAATATGAATAGAGGATAACTTGTTTCACCTATTACAATGTCAGTGGCAGAGAACAATGATGAACACGATGAATGATAACCTATACAGTCGGTTATCATTAGGGCGCGGACAAGAACGGTTGATGACTCATCGCCCATGGGCGCGCTATTGAAATGTTGTGTTTTTAAAGAAGTTTTAATTTTATTTATATAACTGGATAACAAGTGGCTGGTGATCTGTAAAATACAAGATACTTTATTATTTGTTCATTTTCTCTTCTGTAAGACTTGTTCTCTTTGAATTAAGTACATCCTTGTAGATAGAAAACGTCCATTCGACATCGCAACTGGTTATAGGTGCGTACTGAAAATATTCTTTTATTTCAGCGTATTTTGCAGTTAGATTTTGTGTCATTGTCCCCATACACAATTGCCACAATATTACTAAATCTGGATTTCTATTAAAAACTTTTGCCGAGGGCCACATCCGAAGTCACTTGAAATACTTTTGAAATTATTACTAGCCACATCTAATGTGGTTAATCCGTCTTTCAATTTGAGATTTCGATTTTCAAAGTATGTGATTAGTTTAGGCAAATTTCCAAAGTGTTCCTGAAGGAATAACAACTGATTTTTTTTTAATTTGGGATTTGTGTTAGTTCCTTGCACTCAGAAATACTTCGAGCATCGTCATTTAAACATGTAACGAAATTCTCTGCATAAAAACTAGTAACTTCCAACCATGTTGCCCATCTAGTTACTACTGGCGAGGGAGGCAGTGAAAAAGATGGACATTTTTCCTTGTAAAGAGCTACTCTCCTTGTATCTGTCCTCTGAATGAAGCATTTTGTGCAAATTCTCGTCAATGGTTTTAGCAACTGTTTTCGCATCAACTATTATATGGATTAGTTGAATGTAGTACACTAGCTACAACATTTACTACACAGCGTCCTAATATATCGACAGTTTCGTCGGCACTTATCGATAGGTACTGATTTGAACGATGTCTTCTAATGCATTCTACTGTTTTCGTGAAGCACTTAGAGCCACGATATTTGCGTAAGGTGGCTTCGTCAGGAATATTTCGACCAGTATATTTTTGATGAAATGTTTTGAAAGTGGGATTGTCAAGTTTTTTTAATGGGATACTAGCCGCCATTAAAGCTTCACAGAGTTCTTCGTTAAAATTGTCAGCTTTCAACGGATCCAATGTCTGTCTATGTTCTAGCGATGCTAAGTGACGTTGTACGTGCACTTTTTGGGCATTTTGTAACGACATTTTAAAGACTTTGCAATAAATATCGGAATCACTGACAAAGGACATACAATCAGTATGACCCTCAATCCAACTCACCATTGTTTCACGATGTATTTCTCGACGTTCTTACATATCATAATAACATAAACAATGTTCTAGATCTAAATAAATGATAACTAAAAATGTATGCGTATGTTATTGAAACTAAACGAAATACAGTGCACACTTACGTCTAGATAATTGGGAGAAGTCGATTTAATGAAACGGGATTAAACAGGAACTATTACATAAATTACGAAGTACGTAATTAACAGTCAAAACAATGAAAAAACGAAACTAACGTAAGTATGAATAGGTATATACATATATGTAACTTTATTTTTCTTGGGAAAGATAAGGTAAATATAATAAATGTCAGAAACCCCTCGCGCTTCTACCTACGCCGATGAAGAAAGGATTTTACTTATAAATTCCTTTTTTGATGGGCATTTTTTGTTGTCGTTTTCAATAATTTTTCAAGTAAACAACAGATGTTGCAGTTCACCATATGAATAATGCTATCCAGCTGTGTATTCAGTAACTGTGTGTTGTTTACATTATTTCTTTGCTCCGTTGTAACTCGGTCGTAGTTTAAACCTGGGACGTCCGCCCCCTAGTTATAATTCATCGTGTTCATCATAATTCTCTGACGTTAGATCTCTTGACGTTTCGTGCCCCTCTTTCACCTGGTCGAATTTGAGTGATGAACAACCAAGTACACGGGTTTATTGATTTTCGAAGGTAAAAAGACAAACGATTATCATGAAGAAATGAATGCAGAGGTGTTTGAAAGATATCATAAGATATTAACAGTGCTACCAGACAATCCTGTTATTGTTATGCATAATGCTACATACCATAGTAGTAAAATTTAAAAAAATCCCACAACAAATTCTAGAAAACTCGATATGCAGGGTTGGTTGCAGTCAAAAAATATTGAGTACAATAAAGAGATAGCTCGATCTGAACTTCTTCACGGAATTCGTCTCAATAAGGACCAATATAATATACATGTCACAGATGAAATGACCAAAAGTTGTAACAAAACTGTTTTGAGGTTACCACCCTATCACTGCGAACTAAACCCAATCGAGTTGGTGTGGGCTGAATTAAAAAATGAGGTGGCAACTAAGAATACTACATTAAAATTAGCTGATATGAGAATACTTTTACTAAAAGCAATCCAGAATATCACTACGAAAGAAGAATGTGTGAGTTAGATGGGTTGGTCGATGATATAATCGAGCCATTTATTATATCAGTGGATGAAGATGGTTCAAGTGAAATGGAAAGTGATAGTGAATATACAGTTGTTTTACATGTATATACTAAAATTAATATTTGTCTAAATTTTTGTTCGCTTGTAAATAATCATATAAGAATAAGAACCATCTGTGTTTTCTTTTTAAATTTGAAAATGTATATATCATATCACCTTTAAAACTTTTGATTTAAACATTTCACTTACGATGATGATTCCATTTTATTTCAAATTAACATTATCTAATCTTTTTAAATGAATTTTTAATTAATTACTTGACTACAATTTATATAAAATCGTCGCTAGTTTTAAAACTGCCGCCAAAAAGGAACTTACAAAAATTCCATTGTGTAAACACGCCTTTTCATTTTACTCCTCCTAATTAAAAAATAGACTATAGTAAATAACGCGCGCATCCAAAGGAAGATGAAAAAATGAAGTGTGGCCACCACACGACTTTCTTATACGTATGAGCGTTTCAAACTATACAATTTTAAGATTTTTCTTACACAAAAATTATTCAAAAGCCTATTCTAAGTACTTCTATTCTCTTAATAAATCGCTATAGAATACATACTTTGCAAGATATTCGAAAAAAAGTGCTACTCCATAAAAGTAAAAGTGTTACTTCCGGTCCGAATCTTGAAATTTCATATATACAAAAAATATTGCAAATCTAGCAGTAAATACTTTTGTACTCATGATAAATATATATAGAATGCATAGCTGACGACATATTTGCTAAAAATCGCTATTCGATAGAGTAAAAGTGGTACTTCCGGTCTGAATTTTGAATTTTTTTTTATACAAAAGATATTGAAATTTATGTTCTAAATACTTTTATATCTGAAACGTACCTTTCTAAAAAGCACGATTTGCGAAATTTTCGCAAAAAACTGAGTTTCGATAAGAGTAAAAGACCTACTTCCGGTAGGAATTTCGAAAAACTATTTAAATAAAACTGTTTTCAATTTTAATTTTAAGTACATATGAATTCTTTATAAATTTGTTTAAACTTAGTAGTTGACGAAATATTGGCAAAATTCGAATTTTTCACGGAAGTAAACTGCTACTTCCGGTCTACCAATTTTACTGAAAAACTAATCAGATCTCAAGAGGGAGATTAGACACGTAAATACAAAATTTGGAATTGATATCTGCAGCAGTTTGACCGCTATCGTGGTCACACACAGCCATACACACAGACATTTTTTAAAAACCACTTATTCGGATTTCAAAACGTGGACATCTGCAAAAATCTCGAGGTCGAAAATTTTCTACATCACAATACTTCCTTATACTACGTATAAGAAAGTAAAAAGTGATAATGGGCAAGTTTTAATAACTTAATCCAGAAATTATAAGAAAGTCCTGGAGGAATATTTTAGTTTCAAATAATGATGATGATTACAAAACTGTGCCATTCCCTATTTTGAAACGCCAGTGGGACATTCAGAATTCAATGTCCAAATCTTTTAAACTTCTGCTTACATTGGCACCTCGGGTTAGTCCCATCTCCAAAACACAGTGCCACAAATAAGTTCCGAGATTAGATCCATATCTGAGTAACTAGAAGCGCCATCTATGTGTTCACACGGGCGTTTGAAAACTGTGACATTCCTCTTGTCGGTATCTAATATCAAATTTGCTTCAATCGGTTGATAAATAGCAGAGTTACGATAGTTCTTCAAAAACAAAGAGCAGTTGTTAAATTTCACGCAAAAATGCATCAGAAACATTCCGGTTGATGCAGCAAAAAAACCACAAGTACGATTTTTGCAATGAAACTTTAATCGTTTGTTGGTCTTAACACCCTACATATCTGTACAAAATTTGGTTAAGAAATAAAAACGTTTACAGGATGATTCGTTTTTTTGTCATATTCATATATGCATTGTAATTTAAATCTGCAAAATTACTACCCAATCCTGCATTGTAACAAGTTACCCCATAGTGGGGCATATTGATACGATGTGTATTGGTTCCTTAAATTGACATAATTTTTTGTGTATCTAATTAACAGCAAAATACAACTTATATTTCAAGTTAAAGGCTTCCTTGTCACTTATGTTAAGTCACTTTTTTATTTCGATACTAATGTTCGAGTAGTAAAAATAATATGTTAGGATTGTAACAACATGATCCACTCTCCACTATATACTTTTATAAACGTTGGACTCGTTTCTTTCTCTCCACATAGTATACATCATAATTGAACATTTATTTTGTTTACTCTCTATGCTGTGTACCTATAACCATGACTGAAATTACTAATGATCGAAGTAGGTACATATACACATGAAAAAACAAGATTTATTAATAAACTACACAATAATTACGTAAGAAAAACTCTCTGGATACCTAATCTGATTTCGCTGCCAATTTCCGAATCGACTGACAAACATGACATTGGTCAGAAACCAGTAACAACAAAACGCGAAGGTCTCTTTCCAGTTGAAAAAAAAAACGGAAAAAACACCAAGATTGCTCAGCAATTTGTAATAATTCACTGGATCCGTCGCCCGAACGTGTATATAAACGGAGTGGCACACAGTCGGTCGGAGTGGTTTTGTTCCGACGACCTTGTGACTTTTTAATATACGAAATTTTAGATTTAATTGCCTTGCTTTTTTCTCGCCACACGTTTCCCCGAAGTTCCACCGTCTTTTTGCCGCAAAATCCAGTGGAATTTTGTCACCGTCAACAGCAGCACATTTCTGCGACAATGGGCAAGTACATGAATCGTTGAAATTTTATTTATTATACTGTGTACGTGGTGTCTGAAGTGGGAAAGAAGACCTGCAAGTAAAAAACCTTGGCTGCTGCAATTGAATTTAGACGAGCATGCGAAAGACAAATTTATTGCTATGTTCGAGTTTTACGGGCTTGTTTTTTTCTTTCTAAACGGTTTTATTGATGTTTAAATTGTTTATTTGGAGTCATTCAATAAAAGTAATGGTAAAACTATCTCTCTCGTGGGAAAGAAAATAAGTTCATGAGTGTTGATTGAAGCAATCAAGTTCATTTGTTGTCAACATCTATCATCGTGCCTTCAATTTGTAAATTTTTACTGTGAGTTATCAAAATTTAAATACAACTTAGGCGGTATGTCCTCTTACAAGATACAGTTCGATCGGCCAGTAATTATGCCTAAACTAAAGAGGACATTTTTAAATATGCTACTACTGTCTACAATAGCTCAAATTATAAGAACGATCAAATTACGGCTCTTGCAAGCTGGCCCCCTAGTCATAATTTATATTGTACAAAATGCGTCTCGATTGTGCTCCATTTGTGCTCAGTTGTGCCGTTATTAGTTTCATTTGTGCTCTTCTACTTTCAGAGATTTTTAAAAAAATTGAAGAGGGGGGCAACATGACGATTGCCCCCCCCCCCCCAGAAGTTGAAATTCTTTTTAAAACTCCGTGCCTTCGGAAAGCACGCCAATTGTGCTGAATTGTGCCGTATAGAGCCCCCCCCCCCAACTACTCACTTCCTAAGTTATACCTACCTTTAGAAAGTTTCCGAAATTGAAGAAAGTAAACTATATATGAGAAATTAACAACAATTAACGCTTTCAATTCACTCAGTTTTTGTAAGATTCTTGAAGTACTATCACTAGTATACATGGGATTTATTCTATAATTGTTAAGAATACAGAAAGTGCTAACACTCTTTGTGACCAGTTTCGACAGGCCAAAATTTTGACAAATTTAGCAGTAAATTTGTATTACACATAACTTTTGTTATTGGTTTTTATTTGGTGATTTAGATTTGATTTCAAAAATGATTGATTTGGACTGGGATAAAAGTACCTATTTAAGTTGTAGTCCAGCCCTATAGGTCTCGTTGTATGTAGGTGAGGTTAGCAGCAAAAATTTATAGTTGTCAATATCATATTGTTTGGTTGCTTTGCCACAAAATCAATTCTTCTATTGATCTAACTCAAAAAAATTCCTGGTTTTTAATTTCATTGGGCTTTAGTCCTTTTATATAAACAGGCCTCAAATTTCGAATTTCAACCTGGGAGGAGGGGGGGGGCATACGTGGCAAACGTGGGGTAACAGTAGATTTTCATCAATTTCGGAATTTTTTTTTGGTATAACTTCGAAAGTGAGTTGGCAGTAAAATGCTTTATGGCCAAATTGAGCGCAACTGGAGTGCTTTGCGAAGGCACCGAGCTTTAAAAAGTTTTCAAATTTTTAGGGAGAAGTTAGCCTCCCCTTCGAGTTTTTTAAAAATCTCTGAAAACAAAGGTGGGCTGCGACAGTAGACTTTCGTCGATTTCGGATTTTTTTTTAGGTGTAACTTCGAAAGTGAGTGGTTGGGGGGGAAATGCCATACGGCTCAATTGAGCACAATTGACGTGCTTTGCGAAGGCATCGAGTTTTGGAAGGAAATTAGCTTTTTTGGGGGGACAGCAGACTTTCGTCAATTTCGGATTTTTTTTGAGCACAATTGGAGTACTTTGCAAAGGCACCGAGTTTTAAAAAGAATTTCAACATTTGGGGGGGGGCAATCGTCAAGTTAGCCCCCCTACGACTTTTTTAAAAATCTCTGAAAACAGAAGAGCACAAATGAAACTAATTACGGCACAATTGAGCACAAACGGAGCACAAGTGACACCCATTTTATACTATATAAATTGTAACTGGAGGGAGCCAACTTGACTGAGGTTCAAATTACATCAATATTATTTGTAAGTCACGACGAAATACTAACACGACTTTCGAAACAACATACCGAATGTCCCAAATACAAACAAGCCTTCAACATCTTCCATTGTAATAAAATATTTACAGAAAAAGTTTTTTGTGCCGGCATATTTATCCGCAGTTCGGAAAAATCTACTCCTTTACCAGTAAACAAGTCAACAATTAGGTATATAGTACGAATTCCTGAATTATTATTTAACTGCTTCAAACGTTTGACATTATCAACAGCAGTATCAATAATTGAAAAAGGAACTGACAAAGACAACATGTGAATCTTATATTGTCTTTTTGTTGTAAGAGCCCGGCCATCAGCCTTCATAATACATGCAGCTCTATCTGTTACAAAATAATAACGCTCTTTTTTTATTTTCATCATGCTTTTCACCCCGAAACGATTCCAAATACGAAGTTACGTTATTTGATATGAATTCTGCATTAGTTCTTTAGTGTCTCTTATATGCGAGTAGATGTGTAGACATTATTGTTCATCACCCAAACCAAAATACGTGCAATATTGCGTCCTAACATCAGTAGTTTCATCTACTAACACCGAAATATGTTTATCGTTTATGTCATTGACAATTGACGTGTTAATTTCATCGTACATCGAGGATAAATAAATTTTTTCAAGGTGGATTCCTCGGGCACGCGCAAGTCACTATGATACACCGCTGTTAGGGTGCGTGAAGCCAATGTGGTTATTACTGGACAGTATGACTCACTCTAAGAGCACTATCGAAAATCCTAATAATATTTTTCTGAAAATTCAAAAGATATTTTTTGCAGAGTTAATAATTTATTTAGCGAAGTAAGAAACCTACTTATAATAAAAAAGAATTGCATAACAGTTCTGTTTGAAAATCTTGCTAGAACTTCAACAGTTCTTTCGAAAATCCTTCTTCCATTTTTCTGTGAAGATAATTATTCATCGGATATTGAAAGTACATCTAAGTTGTTAATAAAAAACAAAACATATTACAGTTCTGATTGAAGTTGTCGACAGAGCTCCAAGAGTTTTATCGAAACTCTTCAGCAAGATTTCGAAACGCAACAGTGTATGCAATTTATTTTTTATTATAAACGAAGTGTTTTCTTACTTCGCTAAATTTCGAATAAATTATTAACTCTACAAAAAATATCTTTTGAATTTTCAACCATACAGAAAAATATAATTACTGCGATCAGAATTCTTGTGCGATTTTCAAAATTTTACATTTTTTGCAAATTTTTTACTTTTGTAGAACTTTTTGCAAGATTGTTTGCCACTTTTTCGCTATTATAAATTCTGCAGAACCCTTTAAATTTTACGCGCTCTATAACTATTCTACCGGGAACTTAGATGAAATATTATATTTTTGCAAATTCGGTTGCTAACTGCACATGACTCTGAATTAGTATAATAGGGATAGCATTTCAATATGTTAATTTAATGTTTATTTCCATATTTCAACGTATTTTCTCTAGAAATTACATATCGTTCGCTAAAGTTAAAAATTCTAAAAATATATATATATGAAACAGCTACATTTACGAGCATGAAGCATATTGCGAAAGTTATATAATATTTTATCTGAAAAAAAAACTATTTACGTCTTATTAATGTAAAAATTGAGTTTCCATGACTTGCATTAGACATAGTATACCTTAAAATAGTAAAAAGAAGTTGTTTATACATAATATTTTCTATTTATATAAAATGCAAGTTTCACTAAAACTTTAGAATGCATTGGGGCTTACGCAGAGGTGCCGACTAACTGCCGTGATGTAGGACGTAAGGGGATGGCGCCATATGCGCTAATGTAAATTCCGCCTATGATTCGTTAAAATAACACAAACAGCAGACATTTTTGTTTTTCTTATTATGTTTTTGCATTTAATTGAATACAAAGGATTAATTAAGGCTTCGTTGGGAGTACTTTCTTATAATTCAAATTATTTACTCCTACATTTCACCCTCAAAGTTGGCTAAATTTATCATAATACAGTTTCAGAAACTTTATTTTAAAAACTAATTCCAGTCGAGCATGCATTGAGTCTTTGCTTATTTGTGTTTTAAATTTCGTTTTCATAGTTCGTAAATAAAAGCGGTACTATTGTTTTAACAATACCTTGTACAGAATTTACATTAGCGCATATGGCGCCATCCCCTTACGTCCTACCTAACGGCAGTTACTCGGCACCTCTGCGTAAGCCCCCTTAAACGACGAGAAGTTTCAAACTTTATTAGCAATACACTAAAAATATCGCATTTATTGTGTGTCAAAAACTTTGTAAAACTTAAAAAAAATGACATTTCTCTAGCTGGAAGAGAAAATCTCTTTACAAGTTCATAGATGAATTTCTTTACAGCAAAAATTAAATATTCAAAGTTAGAATTATTAAATATTATCCATGTTTGAAAAGGGATTCAAATTATTTATAATATATATAATTGTAGTAAAAGTTTATAGGTCACAATATTAAGTCTTGTTCATCATACTTTAACTTTAAATGTATTTGTTTTTATGTCTTATACATTTTAAATACTAAATTATGGGCAAGTAGTAATAAACTAATATTTATTCCTTTCGCTTTTCATGCATATTTTAATTTGTTAAGCGATGACTTATAATAACTGAAATGCTGTTATTCTCGAAAATAGTAATCTATATAGTATGTGTTTCAAGATATTTATTTATTAGTAAAATAAATGTGGATACTTGTACTGATGGTTTTGCATTTCAATCTTGGCGTTTTGACAACTTGTTGATACACTGTAACTGCGATATTTCAAAAAAGGTCTGTCACTTCAAAACTTTTAAAATTCAATTAAAATTACTTATTTGTAAAAATAAAATATTAAAAGAAGTGTATTGCAAGTCATGACAACTCATTTTTTTTATATATTAATACGTCGTAATAGGGTTTATTCAGATTAAATATCCTAAATTTTTGCAATATCGCGCACACACGAGCAAGAAAGTGGGTATTTTTAAATAGTACATTTTCAGTACCTTTCCGTGGCATGTAGATATATAAGATGTTCTATTTAATCGTTTTCTAGAATTTATAACATTAACGAATAGTAAGTAATTCTAAAGAAAATACGTTGAAATGTTGGAATAAACATTAAATTCACGTACTGAAATGAAATCTATATAATAATTGAGCCCTAATTTATCGTTATATCAAAGCAGTTTTTCAAATTTCGACGAAAAATTATTGTATTTCAAAAACATTTGAAAAGTCACACTATTTTCTCTTAGAACTGGAGGAACGTTTTGCAGAACCTGAGGCAAGTTATATTGCAAGAAATTCAAATATTGCGCACCATTTAAATGTCCGTGAAATAAATGTGGTGCAATTATAAAGTTGCCCATAATACCAGCCCAAACATTTATAGTTCATTGCCTCTGCTTATCAATCGCTCTTAATATTCTTGGGTTGTCTATTGCATAATGATGAAGATTATGACGGTTTGGGCTACCACTCTCAGTAAAGGTCGATTCGTCAGCAAATAATACCTTTTGGAAGAAGTTAGGTGTTATCCTTGCAATTTCTAATCCCCATTCGCAAAGCGTCCTTCTAGTCTCTGAATCAGGCCCCAACAGTTCTTGATGAAAGGAAATACTGTAGTGATGATATTTTTTTTAAATCTTGATAACAGTAGATCGTGGTATATTAGTTTCTGTTGATATTTTGGTCGAACTAGTAGAAGGCTCCTCAATTACTGATAACAAGACTTTCAATTTATCTTCGTCACTTGTCCTCTTTGTCCTTTCAAGCTTTCCATAACTCACATTTCCTGTTCTAATGAATCTTTCCTTAAGTCTTTCCAAACTTGTAACTGAAGGTTGTTTTCTGTCAGGATATTTTTGCGCACAAATTCGCTTAGTTAATAGACAATTCTTTTGGGCAGATCCCATAATGAAAATCATGTCAACGAGTTCGTTGCTTTCAAACTGCATATTGACTTAAGTAAAAACCGTAATAATAAAATGTGTCAAACAATAAATATACAAGAAAAGTACGTACCTATCCACTAATCCAATCAAGTAATAACACAGTGACAATATTAAACGCAAAAACTTAAGAAATCACTAATATTACACCTAATTAACAGCAACAATAAGATTTTAGTTTTTGACGTTTGTTGACGTTTATTTGTTTTTGTTTGTCAAATCGTTTACCCAGTACACTAAATCGAACCGAAAACAAATTGTTTAGCGGTTTGTAATGAAAAATTAAAAATATCTCCGAAATTATTGGGTTTGGGTATATGACATTATTAACAAAAATTAAGCGCAATTAACGCATCAATCCAAAAATTTAATAATATACGGGGTGTTCCATTTGAAAAAAATCAGCAAACTCTCTTTGACGATAGCAAAATTGATTGCATCGTAACAAACATCCTGTACAATAAAATGAATGTTTGATTATTTTGTAGGTTCAACACATTCCTTGGCTGCATACTTACTAAATAATTTTGTCTTAGATAATCGTAATACTATCGCATAGAATTATTATGGTAAACATTGTCGCTACCATTTTTTTTATAATTTTCGTTAATAACTCAACAATGCGTCATCCAAAACCAAAACCCCAGATGTCGATAAAAACATAAATTAAAGTAGATAAGGAAAAACAAAAGATATACAGGCTGCTTCATTAAAAAAAAATTTCGAATGTGTGCCATTTTAACGCATCACCCGGTATAATTCAAATTATTTTCAAAATGTGTGTTTTTTGTTACTGTGCCACTTTTTATAAAATAAATTTCTTCAGTACTATTTAATAACGCCTAATGAGCAACCCTGTATAATGCGGAAACCAGACCAAGAATGCATACTCGAATTTGGAACGTACAAAGGAGTAAAAGAACATGGATAACGTTTCCAAGTTGTTAAATGCTCTGCAGGAGCGAATAAGAAACCCCAGGGACCCGGAGGCGGAAGCACATAAGGACAGTTGGCTATCGAAAAGCACACCAAGATCTCTGAACTGCAAAACTCTGGAAACACAGCTCCGAGAGACTGCATATGGGAACGACAGAACGTTTGAACATTTAGAGTAGGAGAGTGTTGCACATTTTTCCACATTTAAGCAAACTCTATTATTGTTGCACCCTTCATTAATTAATGTAAGATTTCTTTGCAGCACTAAACAATCCTAAGGAGAAGATATTGCATTAAATCTTTTTAAGTCATCTGCATATGCGAGAACCTTACAATCAAGCAGCATCAGGAGATCGTTGATGTATACATTAGACAGTAGTGGGCCCAAATTAGATCCCTGCGGAACACCGCTGAAGGTTGTAAAAGTGTTGGATACATATCCATTGTAGGGCACATAGAACAAGCGATTCCTCAGATATGAGTTTAAGAAAGCAAGAGTTCTTGTGACGAGCATCCAAAGCCTCACTTATATGTCGAGTGATTTCAACAAAGAGATTATGCGCCTTTTTTTAATTTATTTATGCAAAATTAAATAATTAACATCAGTACTGGCTAAAAACTGAATTTAAATCTTGTAATTGCTTACCTATACACTCCGTAGTGCTTGCCGCTTGCCCTATCCCCGCAAATCGAGCAGAGATGTTTCGAACCGCTCAACGGATGATTTGGAGGATACGGTGATCCGACACCTTTGTTCTGAGAGACTGATTGAGGACTTAATATGCTACCGTGGCCCATACTGTACGAACCAGGACTGTTAGGACCTTGAGGACTGAATGGACCCGGCGTTATCAAGGTAGCCGTGTCCGGTTTCAGGTCCAATGGTGATTGAGGTCCCATGGAACCCATTGACACATTTTGTTCTAGACTGAGCCCTGTAAAACAACAGAAAAAACACATTATATAAAATAATTAAGGTAAAAGTATAACAAAATGGTTATAAATACGAACACGACTCTTTCATAGCAAACAGGAAGAAGATGAAGACCAAGTATATCTGCGTACTGCTGATTGATTTATTAGGTGTTTTTTTTTAAAATCAATGTTTGTAAATTGATTAATTCAATGAAATCTACATAGAATTCAGTGCCGCTATTGAGTGTGAACTTAACTATTACATTGATTTTGTCGTTAAATCAAAGGTCGATACCAAATTGATTTTTTAATAATTTATTTTGTAAATATAATTGAAATATAAAGATATAAAGATATTGTTATAACGTGTTCTTTTTTAATAATGTTGTCCTGAAAAATTTGGTCTTTTGGGTTTGTCGAGTTTTGCGCGCGAGCTCCACATCTGCAAATAAAAGTCAAAAAATAGATATACAATAGCAGAAATGTGCATATATCAAATGTACCAGTACATATATACAGGATGTCCGGGAAAATGTGGGAAATCTCTTGGATCCACATAGAACATGAACAAATAAGATGACAAGCCCCTATAAAAAAATGTCCTACGGGCCCCTCCTACGGAGATATGCGTCCCTGAAGGATGCCGCTGGAAATCGGTTTTTAATGAATTTCTTTTAAAGTAATTAATATAATTTTATAAAAATTTAACATGAATAACACTAGTAAGTACCTCTTAAAATAGTGTCCTTGAAACATATTTAGCTTTTGTAGTTTACCAGGGGCGGGCTAATCTTTACAACTTAATGCCTACATTTTTAACACCCTGTATGATAAAGACTTTAATAATATTAAATTGGATAGCTTGAATCATAGATTTTAAAAAAGGTACTCTTGCTTATTGTCGTTAAAATGAACCGTTTACGAGAAAAAGTTTGCAAAAAATATGCGTTTAAGTTTTTTTCAGCACCAAAAAAACCTATTGCTGTTGCAAACGTTACTATGTTACGAAATAAATAAAATATCCGGCATTTTAGAACTTATCATCACATCGTAGACACATTGAATTTATTCGAAGTATGGAATACACGTTTATTGAGTATGCAGAAATGCATCTGATGTATGGTCTTGTGTCTTGCAATGGTTTAGAAGCCAGAAGATTATATCACGAAAGATTTCCCAATCGTGCTCTAACAACCCATAAGACATTTCAACGTGATGACCAACGTCTAAGGAAGAATGGTGGCCGATTCCAGTTAATAAGGTAATACATATTATTGACTATCTTCATAATTTTAGGAAAGTTTGGAAAAAGTAGTACTGATGCTGGTGTGAGAAGAACCATACGTATGCTGCGATTAGAGGAACGTATTTTAAATGCTGTAGATGACAATCCATCAACGAGCACTCGACAATTATCAGTACAGTTTAATACATCGAAAACAATAGTACATGAAGTTCTTCATGAACAGCTATTATATCCATATCATTAAATACATGAACTGATTCCTGAAGATTTTCTTCGTAAAATGCAGTTTGCAAACTGAGTATTGGATCAGCAACGTAAGAATGTTAACTTCATGAGCATTATTCTTTTCATGGATAAAGCAATGGTATTACCAATTTACACAATACGCATGTATGGGCTGATGAAAATCCTCATGCCCACCATTATTGTTTCGCATTATCAACATCAGTTCCAATCACTTAATATTTGGGCAGGGATCATGTACAATTTTTTGATTGGACCATTCGTTTTGCCAGAACGATTGAATGGACAACTTTATTTGGAGTTCCTTCAGAACGCTTTTCGAGATTTAATAGAGCACTACACCTTGAAACCTGCCGAAACATGTACTTCATGCACGATGGGGCACCACCTCATTTTAGCGTTCGTGTGCGGGCGCACCTGAATAACGTCTATCCAACCCGTTGGATAGGTAGAGGAGGACTAATTGCCTGGCCTCCTCGATCTCCTGACTTAAGCCGTTGGATTTTTACCTGTCGGGACACCTCAAAAAAATGGTGTATTCCACTCCGGTCAACACTAGGGAGGAACTTCTATAGAGAATGACATTTCATTGTGATGTGATAAAGAACACGGCTGGGTTATAGTATAGTGTATCAAACTTCACGGAGCCCATGTTGACCCTCTTATGAAGTTTTTCAATAATTCCCTTAAGGTGCCTCCGAAGACACCATTGCGTTTATATTTATATTAATTACTTTAAAAGAAATTCAATAAGAAACCGATTTCCAGCGGCGTCCTTCAGGGACGCATATCTCCGTAGGAGGGGCCTGTAGGAAAATTTTTTATAGGAACTTTTTTGTTCATGTTCTATCTGCATCCAAGAGATTTCCCACATTTTCCCGGACACCCTCTTTATTTATATGTACTGGTACATTTGATATATGCACATTTGTCCTATTGTATATCTAATTTTTGACTTTTATTTGCGGATGTGGAGCTCGCGCGCAAAACACGACAAACCCAAAAAACCAAATTTTTCAGGAGACGCAAAAAACGAGTTTTGAATCAACCTAAAACCTACCAATTTTTTTTTTTAAAGGTCGATATATTGAGGCAGTACTGATAATATGATGAAGTACCAAGTTGATGCTAACGTCTTTCACAGGTGTTTTTTAAATATTTTATTTTGGATTCATCAACAGGAAAGATTTAAACACAATAAGTCAAAGACAATAGTGCTTATTAAAATCAAATTGGTGATACTTAATATAAATATTAAACAAAAACTAATTTTAAACGAAAATAATAATAAAACAAGTATATGAATAGCATTTCCTTCGGTTAGGCAGTCGCACAAAATCTCTGTATTGTCTTCATTCTCTTCATGTCCTTAACTTTTTAGAAACTGTTTGTACCAAAGTAAGTCCGAAACTTCTTTTCAGTCTTTACCAAACTGTTTATCCAAAAATGAATATATTCCGAAACATATCAAACTTAGTCTGTTTAACTTCCTGATCACAGCTATCTAAGGAGAGCTTGAATAGCTTTTGCATGATTAAAGATCAGTCTAAGTAAATAAAGATTTCATTCGGTTGAAATGACTCTCTTTCAAAAATATTCTGATAGCCTGTTTCTTGGCTTCGTGCTTCTGTCAAACCCTATCTCCACCTGTTTTGCCCTCAAAAAAATTTAGCAACATGGTTGAAGCGATCCTTGCCAATATTCAAGACACTCAGGAACACTGCTTGACATATATATACTGGATTTTTTTTCTTTGTTGTATGTTTGCATAAGAAATAAGTGACATTGTCGTCTTCTGGGGTTACCTTGGGATGATAACTAGGTCCTTTGTAACTACAGACACTCTTGAATTTTGTCAGATGTATACATCTGCCAAAATGTAGTTTCTGACGTATACGTCAGAAACTAAATATCTGTGGAAAATATCAGATTGATGATCTCATAAAATTAATCGATTAAGAAATGTTACTTTGATGATTTGTTTTGTTCTCTTTTAGATTAATTCATATACGAATTAATTCGTATATGCATACTTTGAGTGGTTTATATTTTATGTAAGAAAGAACACTACACAAATACATAATACATTACCATCGTAATGTAGTGAAAAAGAGAAAAAAGAAAAGACGTAGATTTCAGAAAAATCGAATACATGAAAATTTGAAGTAGTTCAAGTTGGCAATGAACTAGTATAACCATAAAGGCAGACGTTTTGAAGGGTTGTCAGAATAGAAATATAGAATAATAAAATAAGTCAATGAAGATGCAAAACACATTTAATTAAAGAGAACTATTGTTATTGTATTGTCGAGTTATCGATTTATTTAATTTTTGTTCAGTACTTAGATGTATATCAATTGAGGAACAAAGATGTTATTATTATAATGTTTGCTGCGTTTCATTTGTTAACTACAACCCACGTAGAATACTAAGCTGTAAAGTTCTTTAATTATCTCAAAACAGAATGACTTTGGTTGTCTAGCAGCAATTATTTTAATTAACAATCTATAACAGAAACGTCTAGCATCTATTTCTTGTAAAAACAAGAAGGAACAATTTTTACCGGCAATTTCTGGAACCTATTTCTAGTATCAATTTCAAGCAATACTATCAAGTAACAGGTTCTGAGACTTTTTTTGCAATACTCTCCATCCATAATTATCTCGGCGTACCATCCTTTCCTTTTTTGTCATAAATATTTTTTTGGTTTCTGCTCTTATTTCCTTATATTTCTTCAAGTGTTCCTCATCGTTCGATTTAATTTTTTAAGTCAACTATTTAAAGCAACAGTTAACTTCAAACAAAAACTTCTATCTACAATTTGTGGAAAGTATTTTGTACAGTAATTTCCAGCAAACTATCAAACAAGAATTATTAACTAAGACTTCTAATAGCAATTTCTGGCAACTATTATTATTACAAACAACAGCAATTTTTAGTAAACATTTCAGGAGACAATTTCTAACAAAAAATTAAAGCAGTAACTTCCAGAATCATTCTAACAATAATTTTTAGTAATAATTTATAGTAGGCAACAATTTGTAGCAAGTATTTCTTCCAGCTATTTCTGGCAACTATTTCAAACAACAAGAGGTTTGCTTCAGATAGCCCTAGAAAAGAGTCTATATTCTAAGTAAAGCGTTTATGTCAATAAAGCTGCTATAATTCCTAAACTAAATGAGAACATTTTAGGCACGTAATTGTTGAAAAAAATCCTCATTTATAAAACGAATTATGGAAAACAAGTGCTTTATGCAGAAAAGCCGAAATTGGATCATAATACAACCAATTCACTCTTTAACGACTATAGGTGTGACGCAGGGCAATGATCACAGGTGCTATTATACTGTTTTATCAGCATACTAAAATAAACTATTGATTTAATAATAACGTTTGTCCGACAATGTTGTAAAAAAAAATTAACACCAGACAGAGATAAATATCGTGGACGTTACACAGTTAAAAATACATCAAAACACCAGTATTTGATATTAACTGCATTTTTGGAGAGTCATTTATTTTTTAGGCACATTATTTAAGGACATTCAGATAAATATGATTCATCGGATGTTTATTTATATGCATGCAGCCTACACATTTATTTACACGTGTACAGCAAGGATTGTATTTACAACACTTTTTAATTGATATTTTAAACGAAATAGTAATTAATATCTTAACTATTTCATTTTATATGTATATTGCCCGGCAGTAGCGTGGAACGCCAAGGTGAAAACATGCATAAATGCGATATTGTTTTTGTGCTATAAAGTCGTCACACGTTAAAGACTGAAACAACTAGTTTGTGCTTTATTCTAGGTAGCCCGAGACCTTGAGCAAAAGTCGTCTGCAGGTCAAACGACACGTCGAAAAAATGCAAAAAACATTCATTATTAATTTTATAATAATAACCAGCCGCAGTTCAAACAGAAAAACATCATTCATTCTAAATATATACCTACCCAGAGATAGATGCATGTGTGCAAACGAAGTGTTTTTATTTACATCCAAATTTGTTCAACGCTTTTTACATTCCTTTTTTGTGGATCCAAATTACCATTCATAATTTAAGCTGTCTTTAAATGTTTTTGGTTAATATCTACGGGTTTGTTTAATTAAGTTTTTATTTAAACTAACCTAAAGAAAGAATAGTTACAGATTTTTCTTTCTTGACTTTTGAAATTTCAAAATACGTAGGTAATAGGTTCTTAAACAATTAACACTGGAAAAAGTAAGAAGATATTAAAAATAATTATCACTTAGTCTTTTCATTTAATGTGTATAAATATAGGTACAGGTGGCGCACTAGTGTGGGGTAGCCCGATTTATTTGACGTTATAAAAGTTATGAAAAAAATGTATTAATTCTTTTTAGATTGAATCATGGAAAACAACATAATTTTATAATTATGCAAATGTCGGTTATAAAATCATTAATTTTACTTTCTTATACGTAATATAAAAAAGTATTGTAATGACGAAAATTTTCGACCTCCAGATTTTTGCAATGTCCACGTTTTGAAGTCCCCTGACACCAAAAAAGTGGTTTTAAAAAAATGTCTGTGTGTCTCCGTGTGTGTGACCACTATAGCGTTCAAATCGCTGTAGATATCTATTCCAAATGTTGTATTTACGTGTATAATCTCCCTCTTGAGATCTGATTAGTTTTTCAGTAAAATCGATAGACCGGAAGTAGTAGTTTACTTCAGTGAAAAAATCGAATTTTGCAAATATTTCGTCAATCACTAAGTTTACGCAAATTTATAAAGAATTCAAATGTACTCTAGATTAAATTCGAGAAAAATAGTATCAAATTTTTTTTTCGAAATTCCTACCGGAGTCCTTTTACTCTTATCGAAAATCAGTTTTTTGCGAATATCCGGCAAGTCATGCTTTTTGGGCAGGTACATTACGAGTATAAAAGTATTTAAAACATAATTTTAAATATCTTAATAAAAAAAAATTCAAAATTCGGACCGGAAGTAACACTTTTATTCTTACCTAATAGAGAATTTCTGCAAATATGTCGTAAATTATGCATTTTGTATATATTTATCAAGAGTACAAAAGTATTTAAAGTTAGATTTGCAATGTTTTTTTTTGTATAAATGAAATTTCAAAATTCGGACTGGAAGTAGCACTTCTACTCCTAGCGAGTAGACTTTGATTCAAATATCTCGCAAAGTATGCATTCTATAGGGATTTATTAAGAGAATAGAAGTACTTCAAATAGGATTTTGAATATTTCTTGTAAAAAAAATTCTAAAAATTCTATAATTTGAAGCGCTCATACGTATAAGAAAGTCGTGTGGTGGCCACAACTCAATTTTTTATTTTATTGTATGTAATAAGTCAAAAGAACCCCTTAACTCTATGACACCTGTTTCGTAGAAGAGAAATATAACAGAAATTTTGTCAATGATGTGTTAGTTTGGTTTATTTGCATAGTTTAAATAATTGGTAAAGAACGGCCATATTTGTATCTTCCACCTTACAGGATTCCGTAAGAGAGCGCGCGAGATCCGAAAATACTGTAGTGTGACTGGTTATCTAAGGAATTAACAGATAATCATAAATATCTAAGTTATTGAAAATGATTTAATAGTGATCGTATACCTATTTGTAATTTCAAACAAATTCAGATAATTCAATTATTTGTATATTTGAGATGATGAGTTTTGATACAGCGTGCGACATCTCTCAGTTGTAGACTTGACTTTTTTTTTAATGGAATGCTGTCCTTTTTTTGCGTATTTAAAACCTGCTTACTTTTGCGAGCTTCCTCGTATAGTGTTTGACTGATCTATTCGGAGTGTTTAAAAAGTTATGGCCATTTTTACATCTAAATTAAGAGGGTTAGTTCTGGTGAGGATAAAATTTTACGACCTTTTTCGCACCCTTACTTGCTTTGAGTACGTCTTCTATTTCCGCTGGTCCGTGAATTTCATAAAAAAACAAACATCTTGTATACAGGGCGAGTCAAAACTCGGATCTTTAATTTTCTCATTGAACTTAAATGGAACATCCATTATTTTTTATGACGTTTTGATAGATATTTATCGGCGCTTTCATTTTTGTTATGCCGTGTTTACACGGTCAAATTAATTCATGAATAAATTGTCGAATTTATTCACGAAGAAATTCATGAATTTATTCATCAATTTATTGGACCGTGTAAATGCAAACATTGATCCAATATTTATTGACGATATCCACTAGTACCAACCTTCAAATAGTGACGTTTGTTTTCTTGCAACATTAAATGTTTTTGTTTTCATTTATCAATTTGGAGGTTAAGCGGAACTTGTTAATCTGATATTTGTAGGGGTTAATAATACGCGATTATATACGCAAAATATGGACTTATAGCTTGCTGATGGATACAAAAGCATATCCGAATATTTTTATATGTGCTTGATTGTAACAATAACAAATATCTTTTGTGTGAGACTTGATATGATCATTAAAATAATTATTTGTTAAGTGAAATTATTCACTTCTCACAATCGATTTTTAGTCGGTCTTCTGCAACGTTTGTATAGAATAGCAATAGTTGCATATTATTTATTGGAACATTAATAATTTAATATTTCTTTACAAATACGACTGATTTTTCTCAATGCGAAAGTTGGCATGTATTTTACACTAAAATGTTATTATATTTCCCTAGAAAATTGACGAAAAATTAGAGCGGGTTTTAAGTCCACAATTTATTTGTGAATTTATTTGACAAGAAAAAATTGACTGCAAGTTGAGCGTTTACACGTTCCAATAAATTCACGGTCAAAAACTTCATGAATTTATTTGACCGTGTAAACACAGCATTAACCATTACCTATTCTCCAAAAAGGAAACATTCAACGAAATCAGCAACTCTTGGTGTAACTGAAAGTGGTTATGTATAGTATTTGTGCTTTTTTAGTATTTGCTGAACGGAAATTTCACGTTGACTACTATGTGGATTTTCTATAACGCCTGCTGTCACATTAAATTCATTTTCCCCGGTAGTGACAGTTTTTTCCCATTCACGTTTTTCGTAATTTACTGAAGCAGTACGGTTGCAACTAGGGATGCACCGGATCGGGTATTTTGCCGATCCGGTCGGAACCGGAATTCCGGCCGGATCGGGACCTAAATTTGAAATGTATGTGCATGCCTATTTTTATACGTAAAACATTGAAAATATTGAGGCTGATTTCTTTTTACTTTTTTTTAAACTAGCTACAGTATGCAGAGTGTTTATTACTATTAATTTTACCTAGATAGAAATTACTGTTTATTTAAATATTAATTTTTAATCAGCATTAACAAAATTAAAACAATTCTACTCATTCAATTGGAGAATAGCAGCCACCTGTCAATAATAAAAAAATTAAAAAGAAGTCGGGGAACCACAGCCGCCGGTCTATCATAGGCAAGGAAACACGCACACCTTTCACTGTTGACCAATTACAAAATATATCTGGTCGAAAGTCGGGGCATCCCAGATGCGAAAGTCGGGGAATCACAGACGCGAAAGTCGGGAAATCCCAGACGCCTGCCAATCATAAGCAAAGGCACAGGGCTGCAGGTCATTTCATTATTCATTTGCTCACAGAAAATCCCTCTTTGCATTTTGTATTTATGTCTGCTGGTGTTCACGTTTTAAGTTTCTGAGAATTTTGTGTTTTGTGTTCGAGATTTTTAGTGTTGTGTCGTGTATTTAAGTAAGTAAAAAAATCAATAATTATAATTACATAGATATAAAATGGCCTGTTTTTTTTTTAAATAAACTAATTCAACTAATTGCTGTCTTTCTTTAATACAGATCGTCAAAATGTCAAAAGTTTGGCAATTTTTTGATGTCCTTAAAGAAGACAAAAACAAAGCTACCTGCAATTTGTGTCAAATGGTGGTTTCGAGAGGAGGCTTTGGTAAATCGGCATCTACAAGCCCGTTAATAATACATTTGAAGCGGCATCATCCTGAAGAATTTTCAAATAACTTTAGAGGAAAAGGTACAACATATTTATATCTATATTTTTTTGTTGGGGTAAAGGATTGGGTTTGTAGCTTTGTTTGTTGAATGTTTTACTTTTTTGTCGCTTATTTATCGGACTCAATAGATAACATTTTTTGACTTGAAACTGTGTCTAGTGATTTGATTAGTCTGATTTCAATTTTTTTTGGTCCTGTCTTAATGAAAATTTTACTTCATGATTTACGATAGCTTGATTGATTACTTGATTGAATCAAATTGGAAGTAAAATAAATATTAGCTTTTAGACCGCATAAAATAAAGTTTTAATTTATTTCGTAGAAAACAAGAGTTCTGCACTCGGTTCCGCATCTACATCTGCAGCTACAGGCTCAGTCGAGACCAGGCAACCAACTTTAACTGAATTTACACAAGTTCACAAAGCATGGGATATCAATGACAAGAGAGCTGAAAGAATTCACTATAAAATTGCAGAAATGATTTGTTTAGATAACCAACCTTTTTCCTTGGTAGAAAATACTGGTTTTAAGCAATTACTCAATACTATTTCTCCTCAGTATAAACCCCCCTCCAGAAAATATTTAACTGATAAAATAATCCCTGATATTTATAATAGAGTTAGGATAAAAATTTCAAAGGTTCTGGGTGAAGCTTCGTTTATTTCTCTTACTTCTTATATTTGGACATGCTCGAATACAAATGAAAGCTTCATTAGTGTTACAGGCCACTGGATTTCAGAAAAGTGGGACAAACGAAATGTTATTTTGTGTTGCGATAAATTTGCAGGCAGTCATACGGGACTTGCAATAGCCGATAAACTTGAAACTTTGACAAACGGTTGGGCTATTGACAAACAAAAAATTCATTTATTGATGAGGGATAGTGGAGCCAATATGGTAAGAGGATGTAAAGGTGCAAAAATAAATAGTGAGGGGTGTTTTATACATAAACTGCAACTAATAATCAATGACAGTTTACAATCTCAAAGAACTGTGTCAGATATGATTAGTACTGCCCGCAGAATTGCAACTCATTTCAATCATTCTTAAAATTATACAAGATGTACAAACGCGGTGGAACTCCACTTTCTACATGTTAGAAAGGTTGCTTCATTTGAGACGGTGTGTAACTATTTACCTTACTGAAAATAGCAGTTTAAACAATTTAACAAATAACCAGTGGGACCTCTTGCAATCGGTTCTTGAGTTATTGCGCCCTTTTGAAGAGGTAACAAAATTAATGAGCAACACAGAATCGATAATTTCAGAAGTCATTCCAACGATTGCAATATTAAAACGCTACCTTTTGTCCCATAAGATAGAACAGTTATATGGTGTTGGAACTATAAAAGAAAGCCTGGTTACGGGAATAAATAAGAGATTCTCCGATGTTGAATCTAAAAATTATTATACAATATCTACTATTTTAGATCCTCGATATAAAACTTATTTTTTTTCAAGTAACTCAATAAGTGACGAGATTAAAAAAGTTCTTTTGGGAAAAATAAAAGATACTTGCAGTACCACTGATGAAGCAGAAACACGAGAAGATGAAAGGGTTGCTAGTATTACTACCGAAGATAAGGATGATGAGCCTTTAGCTACAATTCAGAACCGAGCAAGAATAAATGAAACAACTGATTCATCAACAAATTCCACTTTTACATTATGGAACTGCTACAATGACTTTGTAACAGCTTCAATGTCTGCATCTTCTATATCTGGTTTAAAAAATGACATACTCCATCAACTTGATACTTATTATGGAATGCCAATTATAGATAGAAAGGCAGATCCAGTTGAGTGGTGGAGCAGGCACCGTGAAAAATTTCCTGATCTAATTAACTTAGTTAGGCAGTTCCTATCAAGCCCAGCAACTAATGTCTATTCAGAGCGACTATTTTCAGAAATTGGTAATATATATGTTGATAATAGGTGTAGGCTCTGAAAATGCCGAAAAGCTCTTATTTATTTATTCACCATAATCTTAATAAAATAAATTATGAATACTAAGTTTTTCTCACTCTAATTTTTCATGTAAACTGTATACTTATCTTATAAGACTTATCCATGACAGGGAATTTGGCTGTTATTTTTGCTGTTTAGAATTTGGCTGTTAATAATGTTTTCATTTACTATTTATGTTTTGTAATTTTTGGAAAGAAAATATATTTTGTTCAAAAAAAAATTATTTGTGATTAATTAACGACTTAATAATAGGTAAGTAGGCACCAATTAAAAAAAAACCTTAAAATAATTTTCTTTATTTTTGCATATATTTGAATTTAAATTATATTAAAAATTTAAAACTTAAACATTTCCAAAAAGTTCCGAAAATTCGGAAAGCCATCCGGCCGGAACGGTAGTTCCGGCTAACTGGCCGGATCGGCCGGATTTAGTGGTACCGCCGGAATTCCGGTGCATCCCTAGTTGCAATGGTAGACGAACCTTTCTAATGTTTCTTTTTTCGACTTCTTCGTGCGGGATATTTCGCTCCATAAACTCTTTTTACAAGAACACAATTTTTCGAACATTCTCCCAATACCTAAATCATATCTGTTAATTCCTCAACTGAATAGTTCACTATGAATGTATTTGTATAAATTTTAACTGGTGTTGTACCAGTGCCTGCGCGGCAAAATAAAAACGGAAAGCTCAGTTGACGTTTGACGTTTTCGTACCTATCTAAAAAGCATGACTTGCGAAATATTCGCAAAAAAACTGATTTTCGATAGGAGTAAAAGACCTACTTCCGGTAGGAATTTCGAAAAACTTTTTAAGTAAAAGTGTTCTCAATTTTAATTTTAAGTACATATGAATTCTTTATAAATTTGTTTAAACTTAGTAGTTGACGAAATATTGGCAAAATTCGATTTTTTCACCGAAGTAAACTGCTACTTCCGGTCTACCGATTTTACTGAAAAACTAATCAGATCTCAAGAGGGAGATTATACACGTAAATACAAAATTTGGAATTCATATCTACAGCGGTTTGACCGCTATCGTAGTCACACACAGACACACAGACATTTTTTAAGAAACAATTTTTCGGTATCAGGGGACTTCAAAACGTGAACATCTGCAAAAATCTCGAGGTAGAAAATTTTCATCATCACAATACTTCCTTATACTACGTATAAGAAAGTAAAAGTTCTTATAATTTGTAACGCTCATATGTATATGAAAGCCGTGCGGTGACCACTAACTGTGTAATACAAAAAATTTTGATAATATGTATTTAGAATTGTGTTATATGTTCTTTATGGAATTAAATATATATTTTTTATTCAAATATCAAACAGATAAAGTTATCAGGTTAGCGGAACACTGACCCTCAGCAACGGTGTTACGAATTACAACACGAGTAAACACAGGGTGAATCACGTGACTACTAACATGACACAGTCCAAAAAGGTAAAAATGTCAATTTTGTGATTTTCAAATCTAATCACAAGTGCCGCTTAAAAAAAAAAAATTACATCGACCTTGAATTTCCAAGTCATTATTATTAACAGTAAAAAAATTGAAAATCGCATCGAATACACACGCAGAAGATTCCATTTTTTTCCACAAGGTTATCGTCAATTTCTCAGACAACTATTTTTACCACTGCGTAATAGAACGCAAAGTGTTATGACCTTGTTATTTTATTTTTTCAAACAGTGATATCATTGAATTGTTGTCAGGATTCATTAACAGTGTGTTAGGATAGGTCTAGACCAGTCACCGAATTATATACTACATGGTGACACCTACACGCTAAATTAAATTGTTTGTGATACGTCGTGCGAATGCAGTTTTTATTGGTCATTGTCTTCGGTTGGCCCATACCAATTCATTAATACAATATCGGTGTGATCTGTTGAATTATGCGGTCTGCAGGAGAAGGAAACGAATACATTTTATCTTGTTAAGGATTTAATGAACTTTATTGAGTATTTAAAACAAATCAGCTTTTTTTGTGTTTATCAATATTGAAATTAGTCGTGATCACGTATGATTTATTTCTTAATCGAGGACATACACAAATTAAATGTAAAAGATAGGATTTGTTTCTAATTTGATGCTCGATTAGCAAACAGGAAAAAATAAAATATCATTAATCACATATATACAGCAATTAATCTTCCCAAGTGTACAAGGTTACTAAATGGTAACTGGATACATTCCTTTGCAAATTTAATAGGATAGCAGATATGATTAGTATTTAAACCTTACATTTGCATTACATAAAACTCAATGATTTTTCTATTCTATTTTATATTCTAATTTTTGGCGTTTCACAAGAAAATAGATGCTAATGTGTAAGCTAACATGATAAAGACCGAGCAAAATTTGAAAATATTTTATCCGAACTTGATACGCGTAACAAACATGTCTTGCTCATGCTTTAAATAGAGTTGCATAAAAGATTAGGAAACATTTTCCTTTTGTAAATAGTTTAATTTCCAACATAAAAAAGTCTTCCTTAAAGTGCCTGTAAGAGGTTCAGTTCTATAAAGAAAATCCACCAAACACTCCACTTCCACCTCAATCTGTTATTACAAGATGGGGCACTTGGTTGGAAGCCGGCTTTTACTTTCTTATACGTAGTATAAGGAAGTATTGTGATGATGAACATTTTCGACCTCGAGATTTTACAGATGTCCACGGTTTGAAGTCCCCTGATACCGAAAAAGTGGTTTTTAAAAAATGTCTCTTTCTCTCTCTCTCTCTCTCTCTCTCTCTCTCAGTGCGAGTGTGTGTGTGACCACGATAGCGGTTAAACCGCCATAGCTATCAATTATAAATGTTGTATTTATGCGTATAATCTCCCTTTTGAGATCTGATTAGATTTTCAGTAAAATCAGCAGACCGGAAGTAGCAGTTTTGACTTCAGTGAAAAAATAGAATTTTGCCAATATTTGTTCAACTACTAAGTTTAAACAAATTTATAAAGAATTCATATGTACCTAAAATTAAAATTGAGAATTTTATTAAAAAAGTTTTTCGAAATTCCTACCGGAAGTAGGTCTTTTACCCTTATCGAAAATCAGGTCTTTTGCGAATATTTCGCAAGTCATGATTTTTAAACGGGTACATTACGAGTATAAAAGTATTTAGAACTTAATTTTCAATACCTTTTGTTAAAAAAAAAATTTCAAAATTTCGACCAGAAGTAACACTTTTTTACTCTTATCGAATAGCGACTTTTTGCAAATATGTATGTTGTAAATTATGCGTTCTATATATATTTATCAAGAGTACAAAAGTATTTAGAGCTGGATTTGTTATATTTTTTGTATACATGAAATGTCAAAATTCGGACCGGAAGTAACAGTTTTAGCAGGTAGCACTTTTTTTCGAACATCTTGTAAAGTATGCATTCTCTAGAAATTTATTAAGAGAATAGAACTACTTAGAGTAGGATTTTCAATAACTTTTGCATAAAAAATTTCTTAAAATTGTATAATTTGAAACACTCATACGTATAAGAAAGTGTGTGGTGGCCACACCTAATTATTATTTATTGGGAGAATTTCTGTTTGACGAATATTCTCAATCCATCACTGATGTTTAGCAATTATTCGAAAACAAAGAAATAAAACAACAACTTTCGTTTATAAAAACCAATTATAGCTTTGTTTCTAAAACAATAACACAAATGGAGGAATTTAATTTGCCAGTAACCCGAAGTGTAGAAGTAGTAAAACAATCTGAGGCAGCTTTTCAATATGTCGCAAGCAAAATGGAGGACAAAATTTTTCAAAAATTCAAAAAGGTGATGTAAAAGAATTGTGGATTTCCGTTTATTAGCCAAGTAGCTAATATTTTAAAGGTAGAATTTACTGAATCTATTAATTTGGATCCTGTAATATTAAGGAATTTTAAAAACGCCTCTATTATTGTTGATGTGGAAACTAGTTTTTTCATTTATAATTATTTACATTCTCACAGGAGACATTTTTTTTAATTGAGAACTTCAAGAAACATTAAGTGATTTACTGTTTTTACAACTAACGACAACTTTTTTTTTATTTGCATATTTTCAACATTTTTGTGCATATTTTGATCAAATGCTTTGCATATTTTTGGATTTACCACTTGCATATTTCGGTTTTCCTACTAATGCGTCATACCAATAAAAGAGAGAGATAAAGCATTTGCTTTATGCTCTACTTTTTCGAGGAAATACTTAAGTATTCCTACGGATAAAAAATGCTAAATGTGCTACTGAAGATGACAACTTAGTTGTCGAAATACGCATCTAGCTTTCGGTGCTTTAGTGTGATGAAGTTGTTTCATCAGTGTTTTTGTTTAGTATCAAGTCACATACACCAATTGAGTTTCTCATAATATTAATAAGCAAGGCTAATTAATGCACGGTGGACGTACGCTGGAAATGTTAAATAATTCTTGATAGATATTTTCGGGAAAAGAAAAGAAAATGCGAAAGGGAACGATATCTGAATTAAAAGATGACATCACAAATGTAACGGGATGTGTTTTAAAATGACGGAGTTGAAGGAATGCAACAAGACCGGGTGAACCACTATAATCCTTCGCCGACGGACTATAAATATCGACATGTGAGGGAATATACGAGGTGAATATAGAACTCGCCGTTTATATTTAAACAATCGCCGTACGGTATACGCTTGAGAATTCCCTCGGCGATGCGTTTCGATTTTGCACCTTGATATTGGCATTCATTTACTGATCATGTGATCATGCATAATTGTAATCATAACGCCTACTAGGTCCAGAAAAATTAGGTTTTATACCCGATAAAATAAATGAACCCCTGAACCATAGCAAAAACATAAGGAAATGTACCAGAATTAAAATATGAAAAGTTGGTGGTTGAGTCAACCCTTAAAATTGCGAAAAGCATCCCCATATTTGATTTATAATAGCTCGTTTATCTGGTAAATCGTCCACTGTTGGCAAAAATAAATGTTCCTTATAAAATATTCTATAATTTACTTAGGAGGAAAAGCCTTACATTACTGGACGAGCTGAAGATGGCTCGCCGAAGTGCAAGCCGAAGCAAAGCAACAAACACGTCGTCCGGTTATATGTGGCTTTTCCTCCGAAATAAACATACAGTAAGATCTCGCTTAAAGGACTATTTACACACGCCAGTGACGTATCAGTACCGTGTCAGTTCAGTATCAGTGTCAGTGAAAAATAAAATATCGTTGCGTGTGTGTCAAACTGACCTGTTCAGACAAGTCCGACAAAGTAACGTCTTGTATCGTCAGTGCCGCTGCAGTATCCGCGTCGTGAATGTTAAATAGATCGGCAACGATATTTTACGATATTTTTACTGAAGTGCTAACGGAATTTTCTGGTTGCTCCAAGAAAAATAAAAAATGAGGTGTGGCCACCACACGACTTTCTTATACGTATGAGCTTTTCAAACTATACAATTTTAAGATTTTTTTACACAAAAATTATTCAGAATCCTATTCTAAGTACTTCTATTCTCTTAATAAATCGCTATAGAATACATACTTTGCTAGATAATCGAAAAAAGTGCTACTCCCTAAGAGTAAAAGTGTTACTTCCGGTCCGAATTTTGAAATTTCATATATACAAAAAATATTGCAAATCTAGCACTAAATACTTTTGTACTCTTGATAAATATATACAGGGTGTTCCTAAATATCATGTACATAAGGAAGGGGGTAACTATTTGGTTTATTTTGTGCCTAAAATTTCATATAAACATAGGTCTGCAAACGCTTCGTTACCAATATACAGGGTGTTGAAATTTCAAGAATTTTTCACTTTTTGCTGTATAGCTCCTGCAGTTTTTTTACGATTTCTAATGTCAATTGTCAAATTAATAAACTCAAGTGATTATCTGAATAAAGCCAGAGCCTGCTAGACCATTTTAAAAAATTTAATTTTCTCTGGCGAATTACAGAAAATTGTTTTCTATTTTTTTTCTCGATAACGGTCAGAGATAAGATAAAAATATAAGAGATCAAAAAGTTTCTAAACAAGACAGAAAATTTATTGCGTATTTTAGAATCTAGCAGTGGCGCATCGCAAAAAAGTTCAGGGTGAGAAAAGAGGGCATGACCCCTAAAAAATTATTACCCTGTAGATTTACATAATTATTTGGCATGGCTAATGATGCAGGCCTTATAGCGTAACCTACCTTCCAAATTTGAACAAAATATCTCAAAAACTGCAGGAGCTATACAGTAAAAAGTGAAAAATTCTTGAAATTTCAACACCCTGCATATTGGTAACGAAGCGTTTGCAGACCTATGTTTATATGAAATTTTAGGCACAAAATAAACCAAATAGTTACCCCCTTCCTTATGTACATGATATTTAGGAACACCCTGTATATAATGCATAACTTACGACGTATTTGCAAAAAATCGCTATTCGATAAGAGTAAAAGTGGTATTTCCGGTTTGAATTTTGAATTTTTTTTTATACAAAGGTATTCAAAATTCAAAATTAACTCCGCCTGGGGCAGCTGTGGGGTGGATTGAGTAGCTCCACAGTTGTCACTGCCGGTCCCAAGCCCGGGTAAAGGAGGAGGGTTGTAGCGGTAGGCCAGCTCCCTGCCCTACGGAAAAAAAACATACCTGCTAAAAAACCTAATCAATTGCCTCGGAATAGGACGGATAACACAGAAGGACGAACCAAGCTAAGAAAACGGACAACGATATGCGGTACATGGAATATACAGGGCCTCTCCAATAAAATAAACGACGTTGCCAACGAATTGAAAAATCTCCAAGTAGACATCGCGGTTTTAACAGAGACGAAAAAGAAAGGAAAGGGATCGGAAAATTGGGGGAGCTACGACCACTTCTACAGCGGAGTACCCAAGGAAAGCAGAGCTAAGCAAGGAGTATCCATAATAATCCACAGGAAAATGAGAAAGTACATCTCCACATGGGAACCGATTAATGAAAGGATGATAAAGATGAATCTAAAAATATTAGGATATAATGTGACTATACTGGGAATATATGCCATTAATGATGACGAACTAGTCTACAATAAAGACTCATTTTATGAAAAACTAAATGAGGAAATAGGAAAAATAGGAACATCAAGAGAAATAATACTTCTAGGAGACCTGAACGGCAGAACAGGAAGAAAGCAAAAGGACCTGGTTGTGGGAAAGTATGGAGAAGAAGTCGTCAACGATAATGGAAGACGGTTAATAGAAATATGTGAACAAAACCAGTTGACCATTCTTAATGGTCATTTTCAACACCGCGAGATCCATAAATACACATGGACACAGCCAACAAGGAATCTAAAAAGCGTTATTGACTACATAATAATTAAACAAAAATCCAGACTGAAGTTCCTAGATGTAAGAGTTCAGAGAGGTGCCTCATGTGGAAGTGACCACTACCTTCTAAAAGGAAAAATAGTGTCACCAATAAGAACAAAAGAAGAACCTGACAATTCCAAAAAAAAAGGTGAAATAACAAACGAAGAAACTCCAAAAAGATTTAAAGTCAACAGCCTCGAACACGAAAGTACAAAAATACTATACAACTCTAGACTTGACAGCAAAATTCAGAATGCAGAATTCACAAACATAGAAGAAGAATACGAATACATAAAGAGGGGCATACACTCAGCGGCAGAGGAAGCATTGGGTTACGAAGAAAAACGAGGAAAACAGAAAAAACCATACTGGTGGGACGAAGAAATTGAATACGAAATAGAAGAAAAAAGGAAAAGGTACCACGTATATTTAAGTTCGAAAGCTATGGAAGACAAGGAAAAATACAAAGAATCACAAAAGAGAGTACGGAATAAAATATGTGAAAAGAAGAATAATCAATGGGAAAGGACGTGTTCAAGACTCAATACATACATTGGAGGAAGGAAGAGTACAGAAAGTTGGAGGCTCCTCAAAAGTATGAGAGGAGGACGAACGAAGGACATAATCTCACCTATAACACCTGAAAAATGGAACAAGTACTTTGAAGAGATGTTGACAGAAGACAGACCTCAATTTAAAGACATCCAAAACGAAAACCAGGGCATATTTATACAAGGATCCCCAATTAGAATAACTGTGGCGGAGGTTAAAGAAGTCTGTAAAAACTTAAAAAACGGAAGAGCCCCAGGACCAGGTAATATTACTAATGAACTGTTAAAATACGGCACCGATAAGCTATACGGGCTATTAAGAAATTTATTCCAAAGATGTCTTAACAGGCACGAGGTACCCATGGAATGGAAGATATCATACCTATCGACGATATTCAAAAAAGGCGACAAGAGTAACTGCGACAATTATCGAGGAATAGCCGTTACAAGCGCTATAAGTAGAGTTTATGGGAAAATCTTAAAGAACAGGATAGAGAAAGAATATGCCGATATGGAGGCAGAAGAACAAGCAGGCTTCAGAGCAGGAAAATCCACAGTCGACCACCTGTTTACGCTAACTCAAATTTTAGAAAAGAAAGCAGCACGAAATCAAGAGGTACATCTGCTGTACGTAGATCTGAAAAAGGCCTACGACAGTGTGCCTTTAGTAAAACTATGGGAGGCTCTTCAACATAGCAACATAAACATGGAAATAATAAAAGCTGTGAGGTCTTTATACGCGGGCTCCACATCCAGAGTCAAAACCAACGAAGGATTAACATCTGGATTCACAATAACCAAGGGTCTTAAACAGGGTTGCTGTATATCTCCGACACTATTCAAAATATACTTGGAATATGCACTAAAGACATGGAAACGGAAATGCAATAGTATGGGAATGCCGGTGGATGCCGACACGACAGTATATACCCTCTCTTTCGCGGATGACCAAGTAGTTATTGCACAAGATATAGATGACATGGAATATATGAGCCGAAAGCTCATCGAGGAATACGGAAAATGGGGCCTGGACGTCAACATTACAAAAACGGAGTATATGTGCATAGGAGGACAGCAAGAAGACCTACATCTAGCAACGGGACAGATCATCAAACATTGCAATATATACAAATACCTCGGAATGAAAATAGCTAAGGATGGGACACTAGATGAGGCAATATCGGACAGAAACGTACAGGGAAGAAGAGCTACTTCCATGCTGAACAGTATTCTATGGGACAAGACCATTACAAAAGAAAATAAAAAAAGGATTTACAACTCCATCGTGAAAAGCATAATAACATATAGCTCGGAGGTGTGGCCGATAAAAGAAACAACAAAAAGAAAGATAAAAGCCACAGAAATGGACTTCTGGAGAAGAGCGGCAGGAAAGTCCAGAAGAGATAGAGTCCCAAATGAAACCATCAGACAAGAAATGGGAATACAACACGACATTATTGATGACATTATAACTAAACAGCTAACATGGTATGGGCACGTCCAAAGAATGCCAGAACACAGAATCCCAAAGAAAGTACTAAACTGGAACCCCCAAGGAAACCGAAAACGAGGAAGACCGCGCAAAAGCTGGAGAGACGGAGTGGATAAGGAAATTCGAGAGACGGATCTGGAGGAGGGCATGTGGATGAACAGAGGGGAATGGCGATTAGGAATCGGAAGACGTAAAACGTTGTAACCCGATATATATATATATATTCAAAATTATGTTCTAAATACCTTTATACCCGTAACGTACCTGTAAAAAAAGCATGATTTGCGAAATATTCGCAAAAAACTGGTTTTCGATAAAAGTAGAAGACCTATGTACTTCCGGTAGGAATTTCGAAAAAATTTTTAAATAAAATTATTCTCAATTTTAATTTTAAGTTGACGTTTGACGTTTTCGTAACTATCTAAAAAGCATGACTTGCGAAATATTCGCAAAAAAACTGATTTTCGATAGGAGTAAAAGACCTACTTCCGGTAGGAGTTTCGAAAAACTTTTTAAATAAAATTGTTCTCAATTTTAATTCTAAGTACATATGAATTCTTTATAAATATGTTTAAACTTAGTAGTTGACGAAATATTGGCAAAATTCGATTTTTTCATTGAAGTAAACTTCCGATCTACCGATTTTACTGAAAAACTAATCAGATCTCAAGGGGGAGATTATACACGTAAATACAAAATTTGGAATTGACATTTACAGCGGTTTGACCGCTATCGTGGTCACACACAGACATTTTTTAAAAACCACTTGAAATATGGCCGGTGGCCGAGTATAAACCGACACCCGGTATATCTAAATATTCAAAACACGAAGTTTTAACAAAGAGGAAATTATCAAAATTTTCAAGAAGCTTCAGATCAAAAATATTTGATGATGAAGGTAATTAGACGAAAAAAAATTTTTTTTTCGGTTTTTTATTTTGTGTACTTATATTTTTAAATTGCTGTAGCATGTAGCAGATTGAAATTTGAGCATGACATGAGGTTGGCATTAACAACAAACATTCAGCCACGAATTAATTATTATTTAACTAAATTAATTAATTAAATATTACGTCGGACTGATATTTCGAAAAATCTATTTTTAATATATTTTCTTATATCCTACTGAAAATGTTATATTTTATGACTTCATATAAATGTGGGGCAGTGGTCGCAGGTTACTTGGCAATTGTAAAAGGGGGACGCGACTCGTAAAACGTTGGGAACCACTGATTTAAGAAATTATTTATTTCCGTCTTGACATCCTAACGCATTTGCAACTGCACTGGATACAAACCCGAAATAGTGATAGCTTCCAGTACTTGGTATTAATTCGCCTTCAACCCACACGTTCTCTTAATTTTTTGAACCTTCTATATCAAGAAAAAGAAAACGATCAACTACCAAAAAGTATACAATAATATGATTATGTATTTATCAAATATTCTTAGTTAAATTTAATTTAGAACAAGTAGTGCATGTTTCAACAGATATTTAACAAAATATCTTTCCTGGAACACGTTCAACGTTTAGCCACATTATATTTAATATGTTGTTGCAAACATGTGTTCATTTTATAAGAATATCACCGAAAATTAATATAGCTGTCCGCGATCACGGAATTCTTAACCTTTATGAATAGAACTGTCGACATTGCCCATTAATTTTTTTTTAAACACTTGGACATCGGAAGAAATTAGTGAAGTAGTGGATAGAATCTATTAATGAAAATATGATTGATATTGCAATAAAAAATATAAATTAAGAGGAGCGCTTACCTATCGAATACTAAGGCATCGCCGTTTGGCGTTTTCTGAATTTATTTTGTAATTTAAGAATCTCAAATTTGGGTTAGTGATGCAAAAGGCATCAATTTATAATGTCAAGGTCAGTTTTTGTACTAATTTATTTTCTTAAAAAAGTTATGTGTCTTAGAAATAACGACAAAAATGCATGAATTTAATTAATGTCTACTGACTAAGGCTGATACATAAAAGAAAAAGCCTCCACGCGCCAGCTGCACATTTGATGACCGATATAAAAAAAAACTTCCTGTAATTATTTTTGAAGATAAAAAACATTAAATAGTAAACATTGTCACACATATTTCACACGAGGTTTTTCCAAGCTATTGCGTCGTCTATCCCCACTTTACGGTATCTCTACCGGTCCTAGCAAAGCCGAAAATCTATCGGAATCGGTCGGCTATTCCAGACTTAAGTCAGAGTGACAGTTTGTAATTAAAAAGAAATGTCATATACATAAACCTATAATATTCGAGTGTACATATAAATAATATAACAGTTATGGGCAAGCGAAAATTGGCTTATTATAAAACATCAACAGTTCCGTAAGTACTCGTTCTTTATACATTATGTTTCCCATCTATAGTATTCCTTTATCTATGACAGAATCTGTGAATAAAACCGAAGCGCTGTGACAGAACCGAATATCGTCTACCTCCACCTACTCACACCCCCTTGCGCCTACCCGTCCCGCGAGTAATATAAGTTGCATAAGTTTCTATTTGTTGGTAAACGCCCCTCTTAATATGTTCATGTTTTCTCTTAATTTTAAATACATATAATATTCATATTCATTCATTTACCTACAATACTCGAAAGTTAAGTTAAGTTTATTTAATATAGCGATATAACAAATCTGTCTAGAAAGTAATTTATAAACAATTTTATCGCGCCAAAATCGTACGTACTTTTAAGAAATTTCATTGGTTCTTGAGTAGGCAAGTTTAATATGGAAAAATAAGTACGACCAATTAGCAACGTGTAACCTGTTCTCTTACAGTTTTGCAGTGGCTTATTATGTTTTAGTGTGTTATTAAAATTCCTACCTTTAAGTACCATGGCATAGTGGTCAAAACCGACAAAAACGTGATCTTAATTACAAAAAGTTTAAAATGTTTGATAATGCTCTAACTTATGTATTTGTTTGTATGCGTCATAACACAACTTTTCACCAAGAATTGCTATTTTATCTTTGTCAGAACCAGAGATATTAATTATCAAAAACTGCAAAATTAACAATATTTCTAAAAGGTTATATTATAGTACCAGAAACTTAAGTTGTGTTTGGTATTATCATGTTCGATTTAAAAGTAATTATTATAGGCGAAAAAGTGCTCACTTTCATTACTTTTTTTACATAATTTTTTATGAGGGTTAACGTGTATTGCTAGTACTTGCTAGTCCGTGAATTTTTCATGAAATGAAAGATTATAGTGTAGGTAATTAAAAAAAGTTGTTATTTTAGTGTTATAAATGTGGATGAGTGCCCTGCGTATGTAAGATAAGAAGTCCAGTCGTAAGTATAGTTTATTATTTTCGTGGTGTCCTCAGAAAATTTTTTAATTTAGCATAATTGTTTCTTCAATTAGTGTGTAATCACTTTTAATTAGCGTTTATTTAGTGATTTTGGTGTTAGTTCGTGTTTTTGGTGCATATTCGGCGTTTTGCCGCTATGGTAATTACACATCTGGATCTACATCAGAAAATGATGGAAGTATCTGGTTAAGGTTTTTCTGTGAAGAAAATTCGTGTTTTGGACTATCTCAGAGAACATTTTCAAACAGATGGGGATGAAATTACAACTAGTGCGCTCGAGATTTTTACGAGATAATCGCTTTTCCCGCAATACCGTACAAAGTGGTTTCATTTTGCGTGTTTTAAATAGTGGATATTCTATTAATATTGACAAGTTTGATGAATATTGTAAGGCCACTGCAGAATTATATGTATCCTTGTATACAATTGATTCTTCATGCTACCTACAGTACGTAAAGTTCTTATTCATGGTGCTACAATTATTAAGGAAGTTCTATTGAATATCAGTTAATTAAATATACAGTTTGGATAACTTTAGCCGTTTGGTCATTATCGTGGTCACACACAGAGATAAACATGTTTGTAAAAACGAATTTTTAGACATCAGGGACATCAGTAAAAAACCGACACTATGCATAAGGAAGTAAAAATGTAATCCAATTTAAAACAGAAAGTTCACAGGCATATTTTACATTTAGTTAGATCAAAATAACACTATATTATATACTTGCATCGTTGAAACAATAAAATGCACGTTATGTCTATGCATACTATATACATTTATTGTTAAAAATAAACAAAAACTCTGACTATCTCTGACAGAGTGAGATGCATGAAACATCATTCGCCAGAGATAGTGTAATATTTAACACGTTGTGTCTGTCCCTTTCGACATCCGTGACATTTGTTTGAGCAAACTCGTTAATCTTAACCTTGGGACTGCGTAAATAAATATAATAGTCTAGATACCGCGCAAACACCCTTTCAGATATTACACATATTTCCAACTCGTTGTAAACATGACGTTAAAAGTACATTTATATTGATTATTAAACCGAACATAATTCTGAATTAATTGTATCTATACATATTCAATAACTCAATAACACTAGTCGAATATTTCAATTTTTTTTTAATAACTGTAGTAAAATGAGCGTACAGTTCTTACAGTCTTTAACTGAAGGCATAACCAAAAAATGAGGTGAGGCCATCACACGACTTTCTTATACGTATGAGCGTTTCAAATTATGGGATTTTAAGAATTTTTTTATACAAAAATTATTCAAAATCCTATTCGAAGCACTTCTATTCTCTTAATAAATCTCTACAGGATACATAATTTGCAAGATATTATCAAAAAAGTGCTACTAGCTAAGAGTAAAAGTGCTACTTCCGGTCCGAATTTTGAAATTTCATATATACAAAAAATATTGCAAATTCAATTCTAAATACTTTTGTACTCTTGATAAATATATTTAGAATGCATAACTTACGACATATTTGCACAAAATCGCTATTCGATAAGAGTAAAAGTGGTACTTCCGGTCTGAATTTTCAATTTTTTTTTATACAAAAGATATTGGAAATTATGTTTTAAATACTTTTATACTGGTAACGTACTTGTCTAAAAAGCATGACTTGCGAAATATTCGCAAAAAACTGGTTTTCGATAAAAGTAAAAGACCTACTACTTCCGGTAGGAATTTCGAAAAACTTTTTTTAATAAATTTGTTCACAATTTCAATTTTACGTACATATGAATTCTTTATAAATTTGTTTAAACTTAGTAGTTGACGAAATATTGGCAAAATTCGATTTTTTCACTGAAGTAAACTACTACTTCCGGTCTACCAATTTTGCTGAAAATCTAATCAGTTCTCAAGAGGGAGATTATACTACTAAATGCAAAATTTGGAATAGGTAGCTATAGCGGTTTGACCGCTATCGTGGTCACACACACACAGACAGACACACAGACATTTTTAAAAACCCTTTTAGTTATCATTTATTTAGATCTAGAATGTTGATTATGTTACTTTTTCTGATATGAAAATTAATTGTCAGTGTTTCCGAAATTAATTACAAAGTCTGTAAAATATCGTTACAGAATGCCAATATATCGCACGTTCGTCGCTTAACTTTGCTAAAACATACAAGAAATAGTTTTTATGCAGAGAATTTCGATAGTTTACAAAATTTCGTTACATGTTTCAATGACGATGCTCGAAGTATTTCTGAGTGCACGGAACTACCACAAATCCCAAATTTAAAAAATCAGTTGTTATTCCTTCTGGAACACTTTGAAAATTTGCCTAAACTAATCTCATATTTTGAAAATCGAAATCTCAAATTAAAAGATGGATTAACCACATTAGACGTGGGCTATTAAGAATTTCAAAAGTATTCCAAGTGACTTCGGATGTGGCCTTCGGCAAAAGTTAAACAGAGTTTTTAATAGAAATCCAGATTTAATAACATTGCGGCAATTGTGTATGCTAAATACGCTGAAATAAAAGAATATTTCCAGTACGCACCTATAACCAGTTGCGATGTAGAAAGGACGTTCTCTATCTACAAGGATGTACTTAATTCAAAGAGAACAAGTCTTACAGAAGAGAAAATGAACAAATGGTATTTTGTATTTTATAGATCACCAGCCACTTGTTATCCAATTATATAAATAAAATTAAAACCTATTTAAAAATACAACATTTCAATAGCGCGCCCATGGGCGATGAGTCATCAATCGTACGTGTCCGCGCCCTAATTAATTAATTATGTCAAAAGTGAATAATATTATAATAAATACCAAGTAAAAATCAATAATTTAAGACTATATTATGTAAGTATTTAGCATATGAAAATCATATTAGCACATCTATAGAAATACTGATCATGCTATAAGAATGTAAACAACTAGAAACAAAAGAAGATGTTTTTAAGAAAAAGGTTAACAGAAGCGTTTTATATATTTGCAGAAATATTTAATTATTGAGGTGATTAAATGGTTATGTAAATATATAAAACCAACCTAAATGTGTTAATAGTTGTATAGATATGCGGAGCGTAGGCGAAAAAATTCCATGTACACTTAGTTCCAAAAATTGTGTCCACAAAAAAATCACTCCGATTAAATTCGTACCCATCTCTAATTTTCAGGAATAATACCTCCACACATTTGTCATATTGAATAATGTGGATATTTTGTTGTATTGTGTTTAGTTTCATATGAATTTCTATTGTAGAGATTTATATAGGTACACATGTATAAGAGAATTTATATTTTTAGTTTTCTTAATGTACTGTTTCGCTGATATTTTTGCATACGTAGAGCATTTTATATTTTTGGTAATTACTAGGAAATGAGCTAATATAAAACTTAAAAAAGAATATAGCAAAACAAGAGATAAAAAAGTAAAGAAAAAGATTGTAAAGAAATAATAAATTTAATGTTTAAATTATATAAATTAATTAAAAATGTGTCCTCCCTCAGTTACTTTTCCTTACTTCTGCTAAGCGAGACGGCATGCTGTCGGCAATAGTCCACGGTGACATTTTTCCAGGTAGTTTCAATTTGATTCCATAAATGATTTGAATTGTTGTATACATTTTCGGAGATTTTCTTTGTCATAAATCCCCAGAGATTTTCCAGAGGATTTAAACCTGGACTTTTAGGGGGCCAAGGTAGAGTTTTTATATTTGAGTTTCAATCCATTGCTGAACCAGTCTGGATTTATATATCAGTGAATTGGTTTGTTAAAGCAGGAAGATGTCACGCAGTACATATCAAAAAATATCCATCCTCAGGCGCCTACAGAAAACCGGCCACTAATCGAACATTCATAAATATATCTTAGATCATATCTTCGTCGTCTCTCACGATTATCCGTTTTCTTTCTGTAGGAAGACGATTGAAAAGTCGATTCATCGGAGAAAATTACTGACAGGTTTGCGCAAATATTAACCTATCATGCCGATATCTTTCCGTTAGTGAAGGTTTCACCGCCGCAGTATAAGTATAGGTAACAATCATTGGGTTTCACAATAAGCCCGTGTGTTAGAGATTAGAGCGGTGATTTTAGTGGAAACACCAGGCAAGTATGCAAAAATGTCAGAGCTCGCCTGCGCTTTTATGTGTATTACAGTTGCCATGAAACTATCCATGCCTAAACAGGTTTTGAACATATCTAAAAAGCACTTGAACCTTCTTAACAGCTTCGAATAGGCACCGAACTGATCTGAACCGCTTTGAATAGCGATCACTTCTGCATCAGTTCAAAGCTGATTAGAAGGTTCAAGAGCTATTTAAATTTGTTCAAAAGCTGTTCAGGTCTGATTTTTGCTATACATAGCTAAACAGATGTGAAGACTTTCCTTTATAGTTGATTCGCTCTCGCAATCGACATGCGCCACCAAACTGAAAAGCCGTCAAATTTGAGATGTTGCAAAATTTTACCTGTCAAGTAATATAACCTACAAAAACCATTTCAGGACTGTCATAAATAATAATATATATTCATACATCTTTTGACATTTGCCATAATTTTCTTTTGACGTTTGTTATAATTGTCATCTAAACATTTTAAATTTGTCAACAATGCTCGCCTGCTAAACAGTATAGCCAAATGTTATATAAAATATGTTCACTCTTTTTTTAAGAGATATTAGTTCGCCTGTTGTTCCGATTCTTTAATTATGCGATGTACAATTGATTTTGACAGTTCTACAGTAGATACATATTTATAATATATCGCAAATGAATGAATACCTATATCTTACTTAGTGTCTTGGAGATGTTTATTACTGGTGTTTTCATTTGTGGAGTTTGTAGAGTTAAAATTTTATACATGTTTAAAAAGTGTGCTAATCGTTTACGCTATTTGCGTGGTGAATGAAAAACTAACGATTTGCTTGGATCTGGCTGAATAGTAATATTCGTGATGTACTTAAAGCACAGATTATGTATAATAACACATTTAAAAATTATAAATCAAAGCAAAACTGCTTACAGGATATGGTTTGGTTATGTTATAAAATATGACTCCATATTAAATTTGCCTACGCGAGTACCAATGAAGTATCTTAAAAATATGTACCATTTTGGAGAAATATTTGAATCACACCTTCTTATTCTGAGACGATCTATGGTAATATTTGAAAAATAGAAAATTTCTTACTTAAAACAACATATTAATATAAAAAAATTTCGTTTGGTATCAAATTCGAATAAATAACAGTCATAACTTCCGCAAAGCGCCGGACAACTTAACTAGTT